>CM051517.1:69181491-70537529 GCA_028015205.1 Mytilisepta virgata
GTTCCACTCATATTTGAAATGTGTCTCATAACTTATTGCGGAAAAAGATCTGTAATCTTCCATTCTCTATTCTATATGGGGGTTTCTGTTCTTTGCTTGGGTTTTTTCTCTTTGACATATTCTCCGTTTCCATTCTCTATTCATTTAAAAACATAATTGCTATGTTTATATTTACCAAAATTGTACCAATACATTATAGAGATAAGTAAAGTCAAGAAATAACAAAAGGATATTCGAAGGAGGGGAATGTCTAAACAACTGACAGGCTCCGGAGAACAACGAAGACAAGACCAAAACAGTACATGCACTACAATTTAAAACTAAAAACATATGAACAACATGGACCCCACCAAAAAACCGGTGGGTAGAGTCAGGTGCTCCGGAAGGGTAAGCAGTCTGCTGTCCATGTCAAATCCGGTATGAGGAAGGGACAACATCAATTGAACAGGTCCCTTTTCATTTGGAAAACGGTTTTTTCATACCTGTCAACCGAAGTCATGACCACGTCCATAAAACTTTAATAAGGATGACTTCAACTTAGGAGCAACTTACCCCTGTCTGAGCAACTTTTGTGTCAGTAGCCGGGCTTTGTCCAGGAAGTCAGTGTATATGTATAGAAAGCTACCATTAAAATATGTATCTCAGACATAATAAAAATTACTTTTATAAATGGCCAAAGAATTGCGTTCACATTCGTGCTTATAGTCGTCTTGGACTTGCTCTGTTCGGCCTCACTATGATCTTTCATTTGACTTTAAGAATAAAACAGCAATACGAACTTACTTTTCCTTTGAACTTTTGTCACTTGCATATCGGAATATTGTGCCAAAAATTATCTCTATTTTCTTACGTTCTATTAGAAAAGATTCTAGCGGAGACGACATAAGTCAAGCTGCAGATAGCAAATTACTTAAGGCTTAGCTGTATTTCTATAATCCACCTATTTTCTGGGAAACAAGAAAAAATACCGTGAGCAGACCAAATGTGTTTTATAAGGATAGATAAGCGGGTTTTTTTTTTTTAGAAAAAAGTTGAACGTCAGACTGACAAACTATTTAAGAATAACCGAGATTATCATTTACTTCCTTTAACGGTATTCTCTTTTTTCAGCAAGAACATTATTGACAATTCATTATTTTTACCCTGATACACTTGAAAGGTTTTATTGATTACTATATAAATTCACGTCCTGTAACAAGGTTTTCGTGCTTCTACAGGACAACCAGTTCAATAATTTATTAGACACAACACAAAGAACCCATTTTGACTGCCACATAAAATGATGGATAGTAAGGTAGGGTCGGATAAAATAAGTCTTTCATTATTCGTTTTCGAAAACATCAGAAGGGGTCTTTAACACAGGGAGTGTGGCATTCTTCAAATATTTTACCAACTATGGTCCACGGTCAGACTTTCTGTGTTATGACAATCCAAAACCAGATTATCTCCCCCATCCGTCACAAGGGGACGCGCTAGGCAGCTCTTTTGAGCTCTCGTTTTTCAGCGGTGCATAGCTTATAAAAAGAAACATGGCTTTTATCTGAAGCTGAATATCTCTATAGCATTTTCTCAAGAGTCGAACATTATTTATGTAAGACACGTTAATTTGTTCACGACCAAACATGCAGACTGTCAAAAAGACTTAACAAAAAATTAATTATCGTCAACATTAGCCAGCTATGATTGAGCCTTTGTGGAAGAGTTATTATATCAATCTAGGGAGAAACTAAAGACAAATAAACCCAAAAAACAAAACAAAAACGAATACCAGCAAAAAAATAACTAAAAGTGAGAACCAAATTCATGAAAAATTTACAGAAGACAAAACCACCACTTAAGGACACAAAGTGTGATCTAAAAAACCGGAGGCAACATCAATTAATCTGGAAGTGTTAAGATATCCCGATCCGCTCAGCCACCGTTAAATTGCAAGTTCGTAAAATTCAGAGAAGTATACAGTGCGGTGAGGTGTAAATCAATTCGTGATGAAGTAGTAGAATTTTTGAGGTGATGAGAATGACAAGGACTGAATAAAATCCCTTTTTAGAAGTTTATCTTATAGTAATTTCCTTGTATTGGGAGAGTAATCATGCTTATGGGCGTAAAAATAATTCCTGCAAAAAGTTATCCCAGTGACTTACTAATTTTATCTGGGGTGCGGTTTAGATTACCATAAAAGCTCGTGCTGTTTACTATCCAAGCTTTTTTCAAGATTTAGTTACTCAACTGTGAAATATTTTACTTCGAGGAGGTATTACGTTGTACAGCTGAATGGAAATGCTAATACAAACCTTTTATGGTAAACGCTTGTCTCCGCCAATAGAATTTAACATCAGCACGCGGGTTGACATTTTGCAGCCATTTTTGTTTTATAAAACATGTCTTATATAAAAGTATCTAACATGTACATAATACAGGCTTGGGACCTAGTAATGTTATGCTTTCAAATGCTCCTGAATTGTCGGCAAAATAATACTGAAGCGAAAAAACAGTGGGAAAAGTCCACAAATTCGAAATCCAAGGAAAAGAACAAGTCAGGAGAATAGAGCACAACAAGCAATCGCGACAAGAATACATATATAACTAAAAGAATAAAAAACTTATAATAAACTAAACAAAACTAGAACAAGACAACACAGAAACTAAAGAACTAGCAATATGAACTCCAATAAAAAAACCGGACGTGACATAAGGGTAAGCTTTTCCTGCTCTGTTAACGGTACCCTTCACATTGTCAGTGAAGTGTAAAGTCTGATGAGGCGTCAAGTCCGGTTGGGTGTCAATTCCAGAAGGACGTGAAATCTAACTTAAGATATCTAGTCTCATACTCGAGATAGAAAATTCGAATCGGCCACTCAGTATGACCGTCAAAATTTTGGAGTGAGGAAATTAACAAAGACTGAACATAATAGAATAGAGAATGGAAACGGGAAATGTGTCAAAGAGACAACAACCCGATCAAAGAGCAGACAACAGCTCAACGCTACCAATGGGTCTTCAACGCAGCGAGAAAATCCCGCACCCAGAGGCAGTCTTCAGCTGGCCCCTAATGTATAATAGTTCAGCAAAATGGAAGGCACACTAAACTCCAAAACATAAAAATGAACCAAAATTTGAAAAAAACATAAGACTAACAATGGCTAGAGGTTTCTGACTTGGGACAAGCGCAAAAAGTGTGAGATCTCAACCCTCCCCACTATACCTCTGGCCAACCCTGTCTTAGAAATTTATGTGACAACAATCTAGACCTGTCGTGAAAGTTGCTATTATTATCTATGTACAAGTAAAAATCTAAATATAAGCAGAACTTGGTGTGTCTGTGGTCTCTTTATTTTCAAAGTTCGCTGGGATAGATGAGATGTAGGTAATCCTTAAATTAATAATTATTAAGACACAAAACATCGTCTATAAATCGGAAACTGAAATTAAAGGACTAAATAGAAAACGACGGGGAATGGCTTGAATATGGAGACTGAAAGTCACTACAGTAATTGTATGTAATGAGGAAGTAAGATCTACCTTGCAGATGTAAATATAAAAGATGTAAACAACGCATAGTTTGTCACTTTTAATATAAAAGTAAAAAATGCTCTTAATAAACACGTTCACAAGTTGAATCAAGTTTAGACAATTGCAAATTAAATTATGGATTCCAGTTGATCTTTAGTAACCTACAAAGAAAAACAAGAAAATTACTCAATGTTTATATCATATATCATGTATATTATAATTGGAGGTTGTATTTTATTTTTAAGTATCTTGGAATTCGATATACTGTAAGATATATTCAATTTAAATTTCACTTGCAGCATGCAGAGATGGTGTGCATAAAAATCACTCGTTGACTTTCAAGGAATTAAAAGTAGATTTTTTAAAGATATATATCCCAAAGATTAACTTCCATTAACTTTCAATTATCCATGTTATCTATATTTTATCTTTATCTAAAATATACTATTAATAATATTTTACCTCTCCATGTATTCCATTTAGAGTTAACGGTTCCCCATCTTCCTACTCTGCCTCCTAATCTAGCACCCCATATACCGCCTACGTTTCCAATGGACCCAACTGTGTAAGGATCGTAGGAACCATAATCTACTGCGGCTCTTCTGTATCGTCCTGTAATGGAATAACGAACGATAAACCACAGAGGCAAAAACAATTATTTCTAAAAATAAGAATCTGTGTAATAAAGCCTTAAGAAGCAGTATATCTCAGAGGAACATATTTCACACTTTTCGGCATATTTATACCAGGATGCCATAAAATGTAACCAAATATTCCACGTTTTTCACTTTGCATTACATAAATTAAAATTCCTGAAAGATTCCATGGTAGATTATTAAAACATAACATGCATAGATCGGATATTGCACTGACGGGCTAACACTCTCAATGGCTTTATCATTATTAAGCAATTCATTAAATTAAAACAATGAAAAAACGTTTACACGTAGAAGAATGATATAATTCTGGGGTTTTCTATGAAACTTACTGTGGCTACTTCCGCGACCAAGATTCCAACTACCTCCTAGACGACTACGTCCTCCCAAGTTCAAGGAATCCCATCCATGCCCATCAAAAGAATCCCATACATTTCCATGAATTGATGGATATGGGTTGTAATGGTCATAACTGTTGAAAACTCGAGCGTTCACTACAGTTACTACAACCGCCAGGGCAATAATTACTGCAAGTCTTAGAGTGTTCATGGTTTTCCAGTTAATCTGAAAACAGTATTGCACATTATTATACAAAATTTTTATCTGAGTTCATGGACTAACTGTATTTTTTCCCGCATTTTTAAAAAAGAATGTACATTTTTATAATTGTGACCGGTCATCAAAAGAAGATGGTATATATCTATAGGAATTTTTAATTTATTATAGTGACTGTCCTAATTACTCAATTTGGTATTCTATTGCTACACGTGTAGTTAATGCAATTATAAATGCAATTATAGCTCCTGGAAAAAGGAAAGAATGATTTTAACATATTATTTTGTTCGATAATTTTTGCTTATATTTTTTTTATAGAAACCATTTGGTAGATTCGTATATTGTTTCAAAAATATTTTCTAAAATTGGAATGCATTATTGTAAGAAATGGATTTATAAGATAAAATACCAGGTTTTACCTTTGTAGATTTCCTTTCTGTCTCAGTGGAGTTTTACTAAGGATATAATTTTTGCAAATCTTGGGGCCGTTTTATATTATTGTAATCAGGAAATACATCCCTGTAATCAATACGTAACACCACAGACTGATCATTGATTATATTTCGTGTAAGTTATTCTATGACGTAGTTGGATAAAGCATAAAATGGTCGTAATGAAGACAGATATTGTTTTTAGGATATTTATTGTAGTGATCCACTTTTCTATAAATACTATGTAGGTTGATTATTTATAAATTATTATGATAAATGACATCTTTGAATAAATGATACATTTTATAATTAAAAGCAAAAACCCCCCAAAAGCTGTAGGAAACTACACACTTTTACAGTCATGAAAGTTAATGTTTTACACCTCTGATATTTGCATTATTTATATTTTCTGCTCAACTATAATTCATTATCAACACTCGCTCTTTTTTTACATAAAGTGAATCAAGGACTTTTAACTGATGTTCACATTCTAGAGAACATATATTGATACAAGATTTGATGCACAAACTGCGCATTTCGTCGATTTACCTTTCATCAGTTACTTTAAACATATTTTATTGTCATAAATATAGACAAATTAATAAGACACAAGTTGCAAGAACTTATTAAGTCTTCTCCAACATATAAACAAGACATTATATGTGCCAATACCCTATACAATAATCAATACAGTCATTGAAAGCATAGATATAGACGTAACATGGCGAGCTGTGAGAAAAAAGAAAAAGAAATGAAAACACAAAATATGATGCAGGGGGTTTGTCGTCCATATCGTGTCTTTCGTGTCATTCCTTGATCAAATCAATTATAAACAAATCTTTTTGTATCAATAATATATCTTTGAACACATTTGAAAAGCCTACAGTTTCGATCAAAATCTAAATGAGCGTTACCATACAACATGTTTTTAACACTAGGTTCAATACCAAGTGCTAATGTGCTAATATATCATCAATTAAACGAATTCTTTGTGCTCTATGTATACTACAGTGTAAAAAGTAATGTACAACAGATTCAGTTTCGTTACCACATTCACAGTGACAAATATCTGTTAAATTACATCTGAAAAAAGTCTGCTTTGAGACCACTACATCTATGACGTAATCTGGTGTGTAAAATATTGGCTTTACTGTCACCAATTGTATAATAAATCGGAGACTTTTTTGACAACGGATACTTTGATTTAAGTCTATATTTGAAAATATTTGGATTTGGAGATTCTCTTGTATTATTTCATCAGTTGTATGCATGGCCATAAATGGCGAAAACCTAAACAGTAATCCAAAAGTTTAAATTCAAGTTAAAATATGGCAACATCATCTAAGGACAGAGCTATGTCCGGGGAAAGATACTTCTTAGCTTTCCCAAAATTTGACATTTTTGTACAAGTAAATTGAAGGGACCAATTTCGAGCTGGTATCAACATACCTGAAATTGAGCTGCAAATACCCTCGTTGACTTGGAGTCCACTAGCAGCGATATCGACACATTGGTACATTTACAAATATCCTTGTAATGGTTTAGTAATTGGCATTCTACCATGTCTGATATGTAAATATTATGTACATTTAGGATTATTCAGTGGTTCTTGGAGCTAAAAATGTTGAAAAGGCGAAAAAATAACCCAAGATGTTGAAAACCAAATTCAAACGACAAAATTTCCAAAAGGGTAAAGGAAATCCTATCTAAGGACAAAGATGCGTGGTTCTATTCTACAAATTTTAAAATAATTTTATAAAAGATATCATAGAATAGAGAATGGAAAAGGGGAACGAGACAAAGAGACAACAACCCGACCAAAGAGCAGAAAAAGCTCGAAGCTACCAATGGGTCTTCAACGCATCGAGAAAATCCCTCACACGGGGGCGGGCTTCAGCTGGCCCCTAAACAATAATATATACTAGTTCAGCAAAATGGACGGTACATGTTCATTCTAGTGTCTAATACCAGCAACTGAGCTGGTGATACCCTCGAGACTAATGTGTGTCCCAAATGCAAAATACATTTTTTGTACTTTTGAAATTGATTTCTTGATAATAAAAACTGGAGATTATTCAACATGTAAATCCCCCAAATATCAATTAAGTATATCCAAAAAGTCAACGTTGTTCAAAATGTTGGAAACAAAACTTCCACAAATTCAGCAACATCATATTTGTTTGTGTTGACATCATATTTTACGCAAAAATCAGCAGTGGAAAACTCAATAATTTATAACGACTTTTTTAAACAAAAGTTAGAGTAATATTTTTTATTTAATTTCAATGAAATATTTGAGATATCCATGGAAAACCAATTGCAGTTTTAAAAAAGACACACTGTATACTTGTTGGATTTTATCAGCAGAAACATCGACCCAGTAAAGATTATGTGGTACCAGTTTTTATGTATCAGGTAGGTATTATTCGTCAAGTCACGACGAAATCTGACGTAATGTTTTCCTTTTGATTAATTTATATGGTTTATTATAATTTGCTCACATAAATGGTCATGTCATTGTTGACCTTTCCCCTTATCCGATTTATTGTTTATTTTGAATTTTGATCTCAGGGGCTGATATCATTACACACGAGACAAATAAATCAAGTGCAGAAGATACCGAACCAACAATGCCATAAAAAAAATCCGAAATCATAATCCAGAGGACAATACCCGAACGAGACAAACAGACAACGAGAGAGACATACGAAGAAAAAACACTGTAAAGTAAAGCGTGGAAATACAAACTCTAACAAAAAACCTGGAGTGATATCAGGTGTTCCTGAAGGGTAAATATATTCTGTTTCGCATGCGACATGCGTCGTTATGCCCAGTAGTCAAAGCCGTTAATTGGTCTATATGGGTAACTGTAAAATCGGTAAGAGAACTGGAATCACACAGGGATTATGTCAATGATTGTTTGTGACACACTCACCTCATAGCGATCGACAAAATCATGCAGTCGACCGAAAAACGTTTATATAAATTATAGACCGCCTCGCATCGAGTGCGGATGGTCGCCGTGATCCCGGGCCGGGTCAAACCAAAGACATTAAAATTGGTATGTGTTGCTTCTCCGGCATCTAGGAATAAGAGAAAAGGACTAGTCGGCTCAGAGTCAATATAATGTGTCCGGGTTGGGTGATATGTCTTCCTGCGGACAGTTACCTCGTGAGGTAGAACATTAAATATCCGTTCAGCGTGTCAGTCTAATACAAAGCAGGGATCATATTTGTATCATATCAACATGTTCTCGTCCTGATATGCTCCTAATGGTTGCCACTGGACGTTAAACAATATTCATCCATCATATAAATTATAGCATTGGGTTTAGGTTTATAAGCACTTGTGTATTCCTAAGTTAGCAGTGTCTGAATTAAATCAATGAGCTACCAAATCACAAGTCGACACGAGATGTGTGCAGACTTACAAGGTCTGGAATGTTTGAAGCCAAAAGAATAAACTTTTAAAGTTGAGGAACAGATTTAAAATGCAAAAATGACCAAAATATTACAGCCCAAATAAACAGCTAAAGCAGAGCTATGCACGATAGATTCTTTATTTTTCTCAAAATATAAAATTTTTTATAACAGGTTCAATGTAATTTACATGTATTTAGAATTTTAATTGATTTTTTACCCTAAAAATACGTTTCTATCCTGTCGCCATTTGAATAACTTTCTTCAATAATACTACTGTGAGTTCAGATATTTTAGTTGACATCAATTTTCGTTCATTGGGGCAAAAAGACAAATTCATGTGTTTTTAATTTCGTGGAGTTTAAAAAAAACGAAAATCAAATGAGGCCAGTTAAAATTAAAGAAGAGTTTTTAAAATCGAATGTTAAATAAATCCTACAATTGCAATCAACGATATCGTAATCATCTTAACTAACATCCATTAGACGCTTGTTCAAAACCAATTGTTGTCAGAACAATAATTGCCGCCAAAGCTAAAAACAAAACCAAGGAATTTACTTATTAACTAGATTAATTAATTATTAAAACCTTATAAATATTTTACTACGACATCGTTTACATCATTTGCAATATATTTTTATTTTCAGTAATTTATTCAAGCCCAAATCTCTTCCTGCAGCAAACGAAACTCTTCTTCCATGTCAAAATTGTTATTCATACTCATCCGTTTGAGATATATTAACTAAAGATAAAACGATGATATTGCATTCTTGGAAAGGACCTCGCGTTTTTATTTATTATTTCTTTTTGATAAAATGATTGAAAATATATGTTTCGTTGTGTTTTTAAATTCGTGGATTGCGTTGTCCACGAAATCAACGAAAATTGGTGTACTACGAATAATAAGTGATTCACACTATTCGTAGACCGGAGATTACCATTTGTGTTCCGTTACATTGAATAAAAACGACAAAAAAGTTAACCCACTATAACAAATTTTTTTTAATGGTGTTGGTAATTGCTAAACACGATACACTTCAATGTCCTAGCTTCCATTTGAAGCAGTTGCCTCCCCTAAATATTTTTGAAAAATGTATCTCTTTTTTCTGCAAATTTTCTTGCTTAAGTCATTGCAAAAGTAACGACTAAGAAAGTTGCAGATTAATCTAAACATCCATAGTAGTTTGTTATCAAGAAATTTTTACTGAACATCGAATAAACATTATTTTCAGGAAACTATATAAACTTTTTTTTTTTGGGGGGGGGGTATAAAAATCGTCTTAATATGACCATAATTTATGAATGTCTTAATCTAATCTCAGAATCATGTCATATCATACATTTGAAAATGGCATGTTGTTTGATCAGAAATCAAGAAAATCGTTAACAAATCTTGATACAGGCCATTTTGGAAGCTTAATGAAATATTTGCTTGACCTTTAGAAAGCATTAAGCTACTCCACTGGAATTTTTCAAGAGAAAAACGGTAATAGAGAAACTCATAAGAATTCCTAAGTAGAACATATAAATATATTAGTCTGAAAACTCTATCTAACCTTCTATCATGTATGTTGTTATAAGCTATTATTCTATAGTAAATTATCGAATCTTTTATGGTAATATATATATAGAAAAAACAACCATATCTTAATATTATAGTATGTCAATATTTACCGATATTAAATTTAAGAAACTTTGGTCAAATTATTTGTAACATTTCAGACAAAATACAGATTAATATTACAAGCAAATTGTTAACATCTATTATTAGGTAGTGTTCATGGTTGGGTAAGTTCGGATAAAATTAGCCTTCCATTAGCGGCCATTAGCCTACTCTTTTTCGAAAACTGCAGAAGGAGTCTTTAACGTGCAGGGAGGTGGCATTCTCCAAACAGCCCACCAACAAGAGGGTTTCCGATCCTGTCCGCCACATGGAGACGTGCTAGGCAAATCTGTGGGTTCAGCTCTCGTAATACATTACTAGTGCCTAGCTGGATAAAAGAATTATGGCTTTCATCTGAAGCTGAATATTCATAAACTTGGAGACTACAGGCTGTCAAAAAGGCTTTTCTAGTGTTTAAGAAAAGATTAATTATCGTCCAAATTAGCCAGCTATGATTGAGCCTTTGTGGAATAGTCATTGTATCAATCTAGGGAGAAAATAATTACCAGTTACTCTACGAAAACATAGAACAAACAAACACCAGCAAAAACACAGCTAAAAGAGCAAACCAAATTCATCCACAATTTACAGATGTCAAAACAACCACTTAAGGACTTGAAGTGTGATAAAAAAAAAACGGAGGCAACATCAAGTACTCTCGAAGTGTAAAGATATCCTGCTCTGTTCAGCACCAGTAAAATTGCAAGTTGATTAAATCCAGAGAAGTGTAAAGTGGGTATGAGGTGTAAATCAAATCGTGATAACGACAGAATAATTATTGAGGTGATGAGAATGACAGAGACCGAATAAAACCCTTTCTAAAAATTTTATCTGAACCTGAAAGTAAAGGGCTGAGTAGAAAACGACATGGAATGGCTTGGATCTAGAGACTGAAAGTCACTGCAGCAATTGAAGGCAATGAGGAACTAAGATATCCTAAGTAAATCTAAACATAAAAGATGTAAACACATGCATTGTTTTGTCACTTTTAATATAAAAGTAAAAAATAGTCTGAATTAATACGTTCACAAGTTGAATCAATTTTAGACAATCGCACTAGTATGGATTTCTGTTGTTCTTTAGTAACCTACAAAGAAAAACATTAAAATTACCCAATGTTTATATCATCTATTATAATTGGGTGTCGTATTGTTTATTTTTGAACCTTTATTTTACTGTAAATTCGGAAATTATTGCGATGTTTTTATTATTGCACAAATGCGACAGGGTTGTAATCGCATTTTGGAATTTTTATATGAATGAAACGGGATTTTTTTTCAATATCGCAAAAATTAGAATCGCATTTTGGTCTAAAGTGATAAAATCGCAATAATAAAAGCACGCAATAATTTCTGAATTTACAGTAATTATGTTGGAATTCGATATACTGTAAGATATATTCAATCTAAATTTCGCTTGCAAGAAGCGCGGATTGTGGATATAAAAAACACTCGTTGACTTTGAAGGATAATTAAAAGTAGAATTGTTAATGATACTTATCTTTATCTAAACTATACTATTAATAATAACTTACCTCCCCATGTATTCCATTTAGAGTTAACGGTTCCCCATCTTCCTACTCTGCCTCCTAATCTAGCACCCCATCTACCGCCTACGTTTCCAAGGGAGCCAACTCTGTAAGGATCGTAGGAACCATAACCTACTGCGGCTCTTCTGTATCGCCCTGTAATGGAATAACGAATGATAAACCACAGAGAAAAAATTATTTTAAAAATGTTTCTAAAAATGAGAATCTGTGTAATAAAACTAAAACCACAAGAAGCGGTATAACCCTGAAGAACATATTTCACACTTTTAAACATACTTATACCATGATGCAATAAAAGGAACCCAGGTATCATTTTTCATGACATCAGTTAAAATTTCTGAAAGATTCCACAGTAGATTATTAAAAATAACATGGTATAAATAGGATATTGCACTTACGGGCTAACACCCTCAATGATTTATCTAAAACGTACAATGGCTTTATCATTATTAACAATTCATTAAATTAAAACAATGAAAAAGACTTTTACATGTGGAAGAAGACTGATATATTTCTGGATTTTTCTATGAAACTTACTGTGGGTACTTCCACGACCAAGATTCCAGCTACCTCCAAGACGACTACGTCCTCCTAATGTCAAGGAATCCCACCCACGTCCATCAACAGAATCCCATACATTTCCATGAACAGATGGATATGGGTTGTAATGGTCATAACTGTTGTAAACTCGACCGTTCGCTACAGTTACCACAATAGCCAAGCCAATAATTACTGCAAGAGCGTTCATGGTTTTCCAGTTGATCTGAAAACAGTATTGTACATTATCATACAAAATTATATTTAAGTTCATGGACTAAGTGTATTTTTTCTCGGATTTTTATAAATGTTTAGGGTCAACAAAAGCGGATCTTTAAGAATTTCTAATATAGTGACTGTCCAAATTACTATAATTAGTATTCTATTGTAATAGTTAAGGCAATTATAAATGCAATTCTAGAAAAAGGAAAGAATGATTTTAACATATGATTTTGTTTGCTAAATTTCGTTACTAACAACTATAAAAGAATAATAAAAAGGGTTTTACCTTTGTAGATTTCCTTTCTATCAAGTGGAGTTTTACTAATGTTATAATTTCTGCAAATCTTGGGTCCCTTTTATATTATTTTTACCAGGAAATACATCCCTGTAATCAATGCGTAACACCACAGTCTGTTCATTGATATTTTGTGTAATTTATTATATGACGTAGCTGGAAAATGCATAAAAATGTCGTTATGAAGACAGATATTGTTATAGGACATTCATTGTTGTAGTGATCCACTTTTCTATAAATACTATGTATTTACCGTAGGTTGATTATTTATAAACTTTCATGATTAATTGCATTTTTGAACGAATAATACATTTTGTACCTGAATTATAAGCAAAAAACCCCAAAAATATCTAGAAACTACACATGTTTACAGTTTATGAAATTCAGTTTTTCTTATATACATTTGATATACATGTATACATTATAAAAAATGAATTATTTTTTCTGCTAAACTATAAAAATACACATAGTGCCTTTTGTGTATTTTTATAGTTTTTATATTGTTTTTTTATTTTGAATTTTGATCTCAGTAGTTGAGATCATTACATCTGAGACAAGTAAAATTGCATCTGTGGTCTGCCATAAATTTGGTCGATGTATATGTCCCCCTTGACTTTTGCAGTGATAAGTTTGTACTTTTTTTCACAAACATAACATGTTTTATATTAATATTATTATTTTAAATTTCTTTTTTTTCTTTAAATAATATTATTTTACAATTAATCATTGTAGATATCTTGTAATTCTTCAGCCTCACATGAGGCATCTTGATTGACATTAAAGCATTTGTTTGTTTGTTTGTTTGTTTATATAAATAATAGAAGTGGAATTTAGGTTTATAAGCACAAGACGACGTGTAATTATAAGTTTTGCAGTGTCTGAATTAAAACAATGAGCTACCAAACCACATGTCGACACAAGATGTGTACAGACTTCGTCCATTTGTGCTCAAGGTCTGAAATCCTTAAAATTTGAAGAACAGATTTAAAATGTCAAAATGACCAAAAGTGTACAGCCCAAATAATCATGCACAACATATTCTTTAGTTTTCATAAAATTTAACATTTCTTATTACATTGTCAGTGTCTAATGTATTTAGAATTATAAATGTTTTTTTTTAATCCTGAAAAATACATGTAATGCTTTTCTCTCCTGTAGCCTTTTGAATAACTTTCTCCAATAATACTATTCGTAAACTGGAGATTACCACCTTTGTTCCGGCAAAGTGAATGTAAAAGGCAAAAGGTCAATCCAATATAACAAAAACCACTTTTAAATTTATAGTTAGGGTAATTACTTAATATGATAGACTTCATTGGTCTAGTTTCCATCATAGGCAGTGAGGCAGTTGCCTTACCTAAATATTTTTGAAAATGTTATACCCTTTTCCCTTATATTATCTACTCTCACCTGATTGCTAAAGTAGCGACTCGGAAAGTTGCAAAGTTAGAGAAACTGATTAATCTACACCTTCAGTTAAGTTTGCTATCACAGAATATTTATTGACTGACAGTGAATAAACATTATTTTCTTAAATCTATATAAACTTATTGGGGGTTATAAAAATCGTCTTAATAAGACCTGAATTTATAAATGTATTACACTTATCTCAGAATCATGTTATATCATGCATTTGTAAATGGCTTATTGATTGAAATCAAGCAAAATCGTTAACAAATCTTGATTCATGCCCTTTTCGAAGAAGGTTAAGGAAATACCTGCTTTAGTATAGAAAGCTACATGCTACGCCAATGGAATTTTTTTAAAGAGAAAAACGGTTGTATAGAAACCCGAATGGATTCCTATCCTAAGTAGAAAATCAATACGTTGATACATAGAGTATGCTCTGCCATTTAACGACTAAAACAAATGGACAAAATTTTTTAAACACATGACAGAGACCATTGATTAATCATGTTAAAATTTATCAGACATCCAGTAAAATCAAACCATCAACTAAATTCAGTGTAAATTTTCAGAAAAAATGTTATTGTAGTGTATTAATTTATTTTAACCAACTAAACCAAACCATTAAGGAAAATCTCACATTTCTTGTTGTTTATTTTGTGGATGTTTTTCAATGTTATCTAAATAAAAGTAAACCACAATAAAAAAAGGACTAACGTGAAAGGTCACTGCCCGATGACAATGTTATCATAAATATTTGGTTTCAGCTTCTGATGCCGTCTACCCTTCTGTGGTAACAAGCAATTATTGTTGTCGTAAATTATCAAATCTTTCGAACATAAAAAATATATATATTAATTATCTGTATCTCCTTGTTTACCAAAATTAAGAAAGTTTAGAAAATCTGTGATAAAACTATTTGCAACTTTTCAGACAAAATACAAATCAATATTATAAACGAACAAATTATTAAAATATTTATATGATTTTTTTCATATACACAAATGTGGCCTAATCAACATGAAGCAAATAGTTCGGATCACACCTTTGATAGGTTCATCTTTAACTTGCTGTGAAATGTGACATGTGACCCCATTGTGACTTTCAGTGTGACTTGGAGCATAGCACAGGAAAAAACTGTTTGTTTGTTTGCTCATTTGTCACTTCCATATATGTATCTTTTGTAAATTTATCCACCATATCCCCTCTTTGCAATAAAATTATAGATTTCGTCGTTCGTTATTTATGAAGAGGTAAAGCTTGGAAACTTCTAGCCCTCAAAGAGTACGAAAGTGGAATGCAAATATATATTTGATGACACATGTACAATGCACCAATGAATTTTTTTGCACATTTCGTCTTTTTAAGACTTATCAGTTGTGAAAAAACAACTTTACTAAGAAAAAATAAAAAATTATAAAACGAGTAAAGCCAAAGCCATCTAAGAACAGAGCTATGCATCCTTCTTTTTGAAAAAGATTAACATTTTATATCTGTAAAGTACCAGCTGATGCTAGCAACTCAGCATGTGTGGTGCCCTCTGGCACTTTGGATCCACCCGCACAGTCATCCTTTCAGTGATCATAATACGTATGTGCACATAAAGTAGATTACGACACATCGGTTAACATGAATAATGAGACACCATGAGACATGCAAGTATTATGCATGAACAACGCATTGAGAATATTGGGAAAGGACTAATTTGTTATGATGAAGAAAATTGCAAATTTTACAAATATATTAATGTTTATATAGATTTTGGTAAATCGTTACATACAAAATTTGAAAAAATAAATAAACATTTATCCTCAGATTCTTGTTTGTTACATAAATTATATAATTTCTCTGGCCACAATATTCACAATATCTATAGATTAATAATTCCTAAGTAGAAAATTTAAATATATTAGTCTGAAAACTCTATCTAACCTTCTATCATGTATGTGGTTATAAGCTATTATTCTGTCCTAAATTATTGAATCTTTTATGGTAATATAAAAAACAACTATATCTTAATATTATAGTATGTCTATGTTTACCAATAATAAGTTTAAGAAATTTTGGTCAAACTATTTGTAACATTTCAAACAAAATACAGATTAATATTACAAGCAAATTGTTATCATTAATTATTACATATCTGCTAGTGTTCATGGTTGGGTAAGTTCGAATAAAATTAGTCTTTCATTAGCGGCCATTAGCCTACTCTTTTTCGAAAACTGCAGAAAGGGTCTATAACGTGCAGGGAGGTGGCATTCTCCAAACAGTTTACCCATCACGGTCCGCTGTTAGGCTTTCCGTATTATGACCAGAAAACCCACCAACAAGAGGGTTTCCGATCCTATCCGCCACATGGAGACGTGCTAGGCAGATCTTTGGGTTGAACTCTCGTAATGCATTACTGGTGCCTAGATGGAGAAAAGAATTATGGCTTTCATCTGAAGATGAATATTCTATAACATTTTTCCATGCAGCTTTTTCTCAAGAGTCGAATAGTATTTATTTAAGAGACGTTATCATGATTTTCTTCGCGACAAAACTTGGAGACGACAGGCTGTCAAAAAGGCTTTTCTAGTGTTTAACAAAAGATTAATTATCGTCAAAATTAGCCAGCTCTGATTGAGCCTTTGTGGAAGAGTTATTGTATCAATCTAGTGAGAAAATAATTACCAATTACTCTAAGAAAACATAGAACAAACAAACACCAACAAAAACATAGCTAAAAGAGCAAACCAAATTCATCCACAATTTACAGATGACAAAACAACCACTTAAGGACTTACAGTGTTTGATAAAAAAAACGGAGGCAACATCAAGTACTCTGGAAATGTAAAGATATCCTGCTCCGTTCAGCACCAGTAAAATTGCAAGTTGATTAAATCCAGAGAAGTGTAAAGTGTGTATGAGGTGTAAATCAAATCGTGATAACGATAGTATAATCATTGAGGTGATGGGAATGACAAAGATTGAATAAAGCCCTTTCTAAAAAGTTTATCTGAACCTGAAAGTAAAGGGCTGAGTAGAAACCTACATGGAATGGCTTGGATCTGGAGAATGAAAGTTACTGCAGCAATTGAAGGCAATGAGGAAATATAAGATATTCTAAGTAAATCTAAACATAAAAGATGTGAACAAATGCATTGGTTGGTCACTTTTAATATAAAAGTAAAAAATACTATGAATTAATACGTTCACAAGTTGAATCAATTTTAGACAATCGCACAAGTATGGATTTCTGTTGTTCTTTAGTAATCTACAAAGAAAAACATTAAAATTACTTAATGTTTATATAATATATTATAATTGGGTGTCGTATTGTTTATTTTTGAACCTTTATTTTACTGTAAATTCGGAAATTATTGCGATATTTTTATTATTGCACAAAATGCGACAGAGTTGTAATCGCAATAATTTAAACTCTTATTTGGGAATTTTTATATTAATGAAACGGGATTTTTTTCAATATCGCAAAAATTAAAATCGCATTTTGGTCTAAAATGATAAAATCGCAATAATAAATGCACGCAATAATTTCTGAATTTACAGTAATTATATTGGAATTCGATATACTGTAAGATATATTCAATCTAAATTTCGCTTGCAAGAAGCGGGGATTGTGTATATAAAAAAACACTCGTTGACTTTGAAGGATAAATGACACTTATCCAAAAGATCAACGTCGATATTATAGTTCCCGTTATGTAGATTTTATCTTTATCTAAACTATACTATAAATAATAATAATTTACCTCCCCGTGTATTCCATTTAGAGTTAACGGTTCCCCATCTTCCTACTCTGCCTCCTAATCTGGCACCCCATCTACCGCCTAGGTTTCCAAGGGAGCCAACTCTGTAAGGGTCGTAGGAACCATACCCTACTGCGGCTCTTCTTTATCGCCCTGTAATTGAATAACGAACGATAAACCACAGAGAAAAGTTATTTTAAAAATGTTTCTAAAAATGAGAATCCGTGTAATAAAACCGCAATAAGCGCTATAACCCTGAAGAACATATTTCACACTTTTAAGCATACTTATACCATGATGCAATAAAAGAAACCCAGGTATCCTGCGTTTATCATTTTTCATGACATAAGTTAAAATTTCTGAAAGATTCCACAGTAGATTATTAAAAATAACATGGTATAAATAGGATATTGCACTAACGGGCTAACACCCTCAATGATTTATCTAAAACATACAATGGCTTTATCATTATGAACAATTCATTAAACTAAAACAATGAAAAAGACGTTTACATGTAGAAGAAGACTGATATATTTCTGGATTTTTCGATGAAACTTACTGTGGGTACTTCCACGACCAAGATTCCAGCTACCTCCAAGATGACTACGTCCTCCCAAGGTCAAGGAATCCCACTCACGCCCATCAACAGAATCCCACACATTTCCATGAACGGATGGATATGGGTTGTAATGGTCATAACTGTTGTAAACTCGACCGTTCACTAAAGTTACCACAATAGCCAAGCCAATAATTACTGCAAGAGCGTTCATAGTTTTCCAGTTAATCTGAAAACAGTATTGTACATTATCATACAAAATTATATTTAAGTTCATGGACTAAGTGTATTTTTTCTCGGATTTTTATAAATGTTTACGGTCAACAAAAGCGGATCTTTAAGAATTTCTAATACAGTGACTGTCCAAATTACTATAATTAGTATTCTATTGTAATATTTAAGGCAATTATAAATGCAATTCTAGAAAAAGGAAAGAATGATTTTAACATATGATTTTGTTTGCTAAATTTCGTTACTAACAACTATAAAAGAATAACAAAAATAGTTTTACCTTTGTAGATTTCCTTTTTATCAAGTGGAGTTTTACTTATGTTATAATTTCTGCAAATCTTGGGGCCCTTTTATATTATTTTTATCAGGAAATACATCCCTGTAATCAATACGTAAGACCACAGTCTGTTCATTGATATTTCGTGTAATTTATTCTATGACGTAGCTGGAAAAAGCATAAAAATGTCGTAATGAAGACAGACATTGTTTTAGGATATTTATTGTTGTAGTGATCCAGTTTTCTATAAATAATATGTATTTACCAGAGGTTGATTATCTATAAACGTTCATGATTAATTGTATTTTTGAATAAATAATACATTTTGTACTTGAATTATAAGCAAAAAATTCAAAAATCTCTAGAAACTAAACATTTTTACAGTTTATGAAATTCAGTTTTTTATATACATTTGATATACATGTATAGATTATAAAAAAAATGAATATTTTTTCTGCTAAACTATAAAAATATACATAGCCTTCAGTTGGTGGTGGTGCCAGATTACCACACGAAGTCAAAATATCGTCCGAGACGTGGTCGAGGGTGATATTTTGTTTTGAGTGTGGTAATCTGCATACCACCCTCAACTAAAGGCAGTATGTTATATTATACTGAATGCCCATTATAACACTCGTTTAGCAAATTAAGAGGGTAAAACACATTTCCGGTTCGGAGGGGATATGTGATATTCCTGTCGCTAAGAATTGAATACCACCCGTTGTCAAGAGGGTTGGAGCCTAGTTTTAAGGTGGATTGAAAAACCAAATCTCTGTCAACAAATGAGAAATCACGATTTTTGCATCAAGTATAATACTTCATTATTAAAGCTCTTTCTTTCTTTACCCAAATTGAATCTAGACCTTTTAACTGATAATCACATTCTATAGAACATATATTGGTACCGGTTTTGATACGTAAACTGTGCACATTTCGTCGATTTACGTTTCATCAGTTGTACTCATGGCCTTAAATATTGAAAACCCAAATATTAATAAAAAAAGTTTAAATTTAAATTAAAACAAATAATCTAAGGACAGAGTTATACACGAAGGAGATACTTCTTATTGTTCACAAAATTTGGTATTTTTGTAAAGGTAAATCTAAGGTACCGAATTCGAGCTATTATCAAAATACTTGCAATTGAGCTGGTGATACCTCCGTTGTCTTGGAGCCCACCAGCAGCAATATCGATTCATTGGTACAGTTACAAGCATCAATGCAATGGTGTGGTAATTAACATTCTACCATGTTTGATACACGAGATGTAAATATTTTTTTCATATAAGATTCTTCAGTGCTGCCAAGGACCAAATGTTGAAAGCCTAAAAATAACCCAAGATGTTGAGGGGTGAATTCTGATACCAACATTACCAAAAGGGTAAAGCAAATTCTATCTAAGTACAGGACTTAGCATGACGAAGCTATGTGGAACTTACCTACAAGTTTTTATAAAAGTAAAAAGGTATCATGCTCACGCTAGTATCCGAACTGAGCTGGTGATAGTGTGTCGCACATACTTTGACAACTGATTTCTTGATGAACAACTGCGGAAATTATTTTAATATACGTAATGTATTTGAGGCATTTCAGCAGCGGAAAACACAATAATTAATTACGACTATTGGAAATAAGAGGTAGAGCAATACTTTTTATTTTAATGTCAATGAAAAACGTGAGATATCCATAAAAAACGACTTGTAATTCTTAAAAAAGGACCCACTGTATACTTATATGATTATACCAGAAGAGACATCGACTTAGTGGAAGCATTCAATATTCTATGATATCAATTTTGATGTATAATATATGTATAATTCGTCAAGTCAAGACGCAATCTGACATCATGGTTTTTTCTTTTATTATGTTTTGTTTGATTATTATTTGCTCACATCAATTGCCATGTAATTGGTGACCTTTCCTGATATCCATCTCATTGTTTATTTTGAATTTTGATCTCAGTGGTTGAGATCATTACATCTGAGACAAGTAAAGTTGCATGTTTGGTCTGCCATAAATTTGATCGCTGTATATGTCCCCATTGACTTTTGCAGTTATAAATTTTACTTTTTTTTACAAACTTTACTTGTTTTATGTTAATATTATTATTTTAAATTTCTTTCTTTTTTTTTTCTTTAAATGATATTATTTACAATTAATCAATGTATATATCTTGTAATTCTTCAACCTCACATAAGGCGTCTTGATTGACATTAAAGCATTTGTTTGTTTGTTTGTTTGTTTGTTTGTTTGTTTGTTTATATAAATAATAGAAGTGGATTTTAGGTTTAAGCACAATACGACGTGTAATGTCTTTTTACAAATATTTTAATGTTTATATAGATTTTGGTAAATCGTTAGATACAAAATTTGAAAAAATAAATAAACATTTATCACCAGATTCTTGTTTGTTACATAAATTATATAATTTCTCTGGCCACAATATCCACAATATAGATTAGTAATTCCTAAGTAGAAAATTTAAATATATTAGTCTGAAAACTCCATCTATAGTCCAGTCAGTCTAGCATAAATTTGACCCTAACCTTAAAGTAATTGCAAAAGAAGATTTTTAAGTTTTAATCTTTAGCATTATACCCCAAATATACACAGAAAAAAGTCCAACAAAATCTAGCTTGAGGAAGACTAAAAGTTCACGATTTTAAAATTCCTATGGAGATTTGCATTGAAAATGGGAGATATCTCTGCAAAAAAGGCAGAAATATCAATAAAAATTGATACAAAATTATAACTTTACCGCTTCTATTCAGCAGAATGTATTGGTTCTTGATATTTTAGCCGTCTTTAGAGTATAACAAACAACTCTAAAGGTGTTTTCATATCTTTTATTAAGCTACAACCCAGATTTCGTAATTCATTAGTTGACCATTTATTAAATTTTTCAACATGTCAAGGTAAAGAATCTCAAATTTAATAAAAATGATTTTAAGCATATATTCTTCCTTTGTGGTTTAAAGTTTCTTTAAACAATGTAGATGCTGAACAAATATAATTTACAGATATAAACAATACCAAATTTTCCCAATATTTTTTCAAAATGGTCACAAAGCCACAAATTTGCAATTTCTTTAATGGAAAATGCGCAAAAAAATTAAAAATACCCATAACACTTCGGTTTTGTACATTTCATGAGAAGAACATTATATAATATAGTCAAATAGGAACTTATAACCCCATCAAAGTATCATACTTTACATGAATTTTAAGAAAATCAACCAAAAACTGACAAAAAAGACTGATTTTGAGTTTTCCTCAAGTTAGATTTTATGGGACATTTTTTCTCTGTATATTTGGGGCTTAATGCTATAGATTAGAACTAAAACATTTTCTGTTGCAATCAGTTTGAGGTTAAAACTTAGTTTGACTGGACTACTAGCCTTGAATCATGTATGTGGTAATAAGCTATTATTCTCTCCTAAATTATCGAATCTTTTATGGTAATATAAAAAACAACCATATCTTTATGTATAGTTTGTCCATGTTTACCAATAATAAGTTTAAGAAACTTTGGTCAAACAATTTGTAACATTTCAGACAAAATACAGATTAATATTACAAGCAAATTGTTAACATCTATTATTACGTATCTGCTAGTGTTCATGGTTTGGTAACTTCGGATAAAATAAGCCTTTCATTAGCGGCCATTAGCCTACTTTTTTTCGAAAACTGCAGAAGGGGTCTTGAACCTTACCCACCATGGTCCGCTGTTAGGCTTTCCGTATTATGACCAGAAAACTTACTTACAAGAGGGTTTCCGATCCTATCCGCCACATGGAGACGTGCTAGGCAGATCTTTGGGTTGAGCTCTCGTAATGCATTACTGGTGCCTAGATGGATGAAAGAATTATGGCTTTCATCTGAAGCTGAATATTCTATAACATTTTTCCAGGCGGCTTTTTCTCAAGAGTCGAATAGTATTTATTTAAGAGACGTTTTCATGATTTTCTTCGCGACAAAATTTGGAGACGACAGGCTGTCAAAAAGGCTTTTCTAGTGTTTTCAGAAAAGATTAATTATCGTCAAAATTAGCCAACTATGATTGGGCCTTTGTGGTAGAGTCATTGTATCAATTTAGGGAGAAAATAATTACCAATTACTCTAAGAAAACATAGAACAAACAAACACCAGCAAAAACATAAGTAAAAGAGCAAACCGAATTCATCCAAAATTTACAGATGACAAAACAACCACTTAAGGACTTGCAGTATGATAAAAAAAAACAAAACAAAAACAAAAAACGGAGGCAACATCAAGTACTCTGGAAGTGTAAAGATATCCTTCTCCGTCCAGCAGGTTGGTAAAATCCAGAGAAGTGTAAAGTGGGTATGAGGTGTAAATCAAATCGTGATAACGATAGTAAAATTATTGAGGTGACGAGAATGACAAAGACTGAATAAAACCCTTTCTAAAAAGTTTATCTGAACATGAAAGTAAAGGGCTGAGTAGAAAACGACATGGTATGGCTTGGATCTGGAAACTGAAAGTCACTGGAGCAAATGAAGGCAATGAGGAACTAAGATATACTAAGTAAATCTAAACATAAAAGATGTAAACAAATGCATTGTTTTGTCACTTTTAATATAAAAGTAAAAAATACTCTGAATTAATACGTTAACAAGTTGAATCAATTTTAGACAATCGCACTCTAGTATGGATTTCTGTTCTTTAGTAACCTACAAAGAAAAACATTAAAATTACCGAATGTTTATCTCATATATTATAATTGGGTGTCGTATTGTTTATTTTTGAACCTTTATTTTACTGTAAATTCGGAAATTATTGCGATGTTTTTATTATTGCACAAAATGCGACAGGGTTGTAATCGCAATAATTTTAACTCTTATTTTGGAATTTCTATATTAATGAAACGGGATTTTTTTCAATATCGCAAAATTTAAAATCGCATTTTGGTCTAAAATGATAAAATCGCAATAATAGATGCATGTAATAATTTCTGAATTTACAGTAATTATGTTGGAATTCGATATACTGTAAGATATATTCAATCTAAATTTCGCTTTCAAGAAGCGCGGATTGCGTATATAAAAAACACTTATTGACTTTGAAGGATAATTAAAAGTAGAATTGTTAATGATACTTATCCAAAAGATTAACTTCGATATTATAGTTCCCGTTATGTAGATTTTATTTTTATCTAAACTATACTATTAATAATGACTTACCTCCCCATGTATTCCATTTAGAGTTAACGGTTCCCCATCTTCCTACTCTGCCTCCTAATCTAGCACCCCATCTACCGCCTACGTTTCCAAGGGAGCCAACTCTGTAAGGATCGTAGGAACCATAACCTACTGCGGCTCTTCTGTATCGCCCTGTAATGGAATAACAAACGATAAACCACAGAGAAAAATTATTTTAAAAATGTTTCTAAAAATGAGAATCTGTGTAATAAAACCGCAAGAAGCGCTATAACCCTGAAGAACATATTTCATTCTTTTAGGCATACTTATACCATGATGCAATAAAAGGAACTCAGGTATCTTGCGTTTATCATTTTTCATGACATAAGTTAAAATTTCTGAAAGATTCCCCTGTAGATTATTAAAAATAACATGGTATAAATAGGATATTGCACTAACGGGCTAACACCCTCAATGATTTATCTAAAACATACAATGGCTTTATCATTATTAACAATTCATTCAACTAAAACATGAAAAAGACTTTTACAGGTAGAAGAAAACTGATATATTTATGGATTTTTCGATGAAACTTACTGTGGGTACTTCCACGACCAAGATTCCAGCTGCCTCCAAGACGACTACGTCCTCCCAAGGTCAAGGAATCCCACTCACGCCCATCAACAGAATCCCACACATTTCCATGAACGGATGGATATGGGTTGTAATGGTCATAACTGTTGTAAACTCGACCGTTCACTACAGTTACCACAATAGCCAAGCCAATAACTACTGCAAGAGCGTTCATGGTTTTCGAGTTAATCTGAAAACAGTATTGTACATTATCATACAAAATTATATTTAAGTTCATGGACTAAGTGTATTTTTTCTCGGGTTTTTATACATGTTTTTTATAGAGTCAACAAAAGCAGATCTTTAAGAATTTCTAATATAGTGACTGTACTAATTACTATAATTCGTATTCTATTGTAATAGTTAAGGCAATTATAAATGTAATCTAGAAAAAGGAAAGAATGATTTTAACATATGATTTGGTTTGCTAAATTTCGTTACTAACAACTATAAAAGAATAATAAAAAGGGTTTTACCTTTGTAGATTTCCTTTCTATCAAGTGGAGTTTTACTTATGTTATAATTTCTGCAAATCTTGGGACCCTTTTATATTATTTTTATCAGGAAATACATCCCTGTAATCAATACGTAACACCACAGTCTGTTCATTGATATTTCGTGTAATTTATTATATGACGTAGCTGGATAAAGCATAAAAATGTCGTAATGAAGACAGATATTGTTATAGGATATATTTATTGTTGTAGTGATCCACTTTTCTATAAATACTTTGTACTCATTGTAGGTTGATTATCTATAAACTTTCATGATTAATTGCATTTTTGAACAAATAATCCATTTTGTAAATACATTATAAAAAATAAATATTTTTTCTGCTAAACTATAAAAATACACATATTGCCATCAGTTGGTGGTGGTATGCCAGATTACCACACGAATTCAAAATATCACCCGAGACGTAGTCGAGAGTGACACGTTGTTTTGAGTGTGGTTATCTGCTAATATTATACTGAATGCCAATTATAACAGCCGTTTAGCAAATTATTCGAGTAAAACACATTTCCTGTTTGTAGGGGTCTTCTCTCGTGTGATATATCTGTCGCTAAGGATTGAATACCACCCGTTGTCAAGAGGGTTGGATCCTAGTTTAAGATGGATTGAAATATCAAATCTCTGTCAATAAATGAAAAATGACGATTTTTGCATTAAGTATAATATTTCATTATTAAAGCTCTTTCTTTCTTTACCTAAATTGAATATATACCTTTTAACTGCTAATCACATTCCATAGAACATATATTGGTACCGGTTTTGATAGTAAACTGTGCACATTTCGTCGATTTACGTTTCATCAGTTGTACTCATGGCCTTAAATATAAAAAAGTTCCAATTCAAATTAAAACAAATGATCTAAGGACAAAGTTATACACGAAGGAGATACTTCTTATTGTTCACAAAATTTGGTATTTTTGTAAAGGTAAATCTAAGGTACCGAATTCGAGCTGGTGTCAAAATACTAGCAATTGAGCTGGTGATACTCTCGTTGTTTGGTAGTCCACCAGCAGCAATATCGACTCATTGGTACAATTAAAAACATCCCTGCAATGGTGTAAGAATTAACATTCTACCATGTTTGATGCACGAGATATAAATAGTTTTTTCATATAAGATTCTTCAGTGCTGCCAAGGACCAAAATGTTTAAAGCCTAAAAATAACCCAAGATGTTTAGGAGCGAATTAGCAAAAGGGTAAAGCAAATCCTATCTAAGGACAGGATTTAGCATGACGAAGGTATGTGGAACTTACCTACAAGTTTTTATAAAAGTAAAAAGGTATCATGTTCACGCTAGTATCGCAACTGAGCTTGTAA
Organism: Mytilisepta virgata; assembly: GCA_028015205.1. Taxonomy (NCBI): domain Eukaryota; kingdom Metazoa; phylum Mollusca; class Bivalvia; order Mytilida; family Mytilidae; genus Mytilisepta; species Mytilisepta virgata. The sequence continues at coordinate 69,208,175 of CM051517.1, forward strand.
TAGTGTGTCCCACATACTTTTACAACTGATTTCTTGTGGTTAAAACTTTTGAAAACAAAACAATAATTAGCAACGTCACATTTGTTTGTGATGATGTCATGCTTAACGCAAAAATGAAAAATCTATTCTTTTAATATACATAATGTATTTGAGGCATTTCAGAAGCGGGAAACACAATAATTAATTACGACCGTTGGAAATAAAAGGTAGAAAAATATTTTTTATTTAATGTCAATGAAAAACGTGAGATATCATGAAAAAACCACTTGTAATTAAAAAAAAAGACCCACTGTATACTTATATGATTATACCAGCAGAGGCATCGACTCAGTGGAAGCATTCAGTATTCTGTAGCACCAATTTTGATGTATAAGATATGTAAAATTCGTCAAGTCACGATGCAATTTGACATTATGGTTTTTTCTTTTATTATGTTTTGTTTTATTATTATTTACACACATAAATAGGCATGTCATTGGTGACCTTTCCTGTTATCCATTTTATTGTTTATTTTGAATTTTGATCTCAGTGGTTGATATCATTACATCTGAGACAAGTAAAGTTACATGTGTGGTCTGCCACAAATTTGGTCGCTGTGTATGACCCCCTTGACTTTTGCGGTGATAAGTTTGTACTGTTTTTTACAAACTTAACTTGTTTTATATAAATATTATTATTTTAAATTTCTTCCTTTTTTTCTCTTTAAATAATATTATATTTTATTTTACAATTAATCATTGTATATATCTTGTAATTTCTCAGCCTCACATGAGGCGTCTTGATTGACATTAAAGCATTTGTTTGTTTGTTTGTTTGTTTATATAAATAATAGAAGTGGATTTTAGGTTTAAGCACAATACGACGTGTAATTATAAGTTAGCAGTGTCTGAATTAAAACAATCAGGTACCAAACCACAAGTCGACACGAGATGTGTACAGACTTCGTCCATTTGTGCTCAAGGTCTGAAATGTTGAAAGCCAAAAAAATAATCCTTTAAAGTTGAAGAACAGATTTAAAATGCAAAAAAATGACCAAAAGTATACATCCCAAATAAATATGCACGACATATTCTTTAGTTTTCACAAAATTTAACATTTCTTATTACATTGTCAGTGTCTAATGTATTTAGAATTATAAATGGTTTTTTATCCCTGAAAAATACATGTAATGCGTTTCTCTCCTGTAGCCATTTGAATAACTTTTTCCAATAATACTATTCGTAAACTGGAGATTACCACCTTTGTTCCGGCAAAGTGTATGTAAACGGCAGAAAAGTCAATCCAATATAACAAAAACCATTTTAATAGTTAGTGTAATTACTTAATATGATAGACTTCATTTGTCTAGTTTCCACCAGAGGCAGTGAGGCTGTTGCCTCACCTAAATATTTTTGAAAATGTTATACCCTTTTCCCATAAATTATCTACTCTCACCTAATTGCTAAAATAGCGACTGGGAAAGTTTCAAAGTTAGAATACTGATTAATCTAAACCTTCAGTTAAGTTTGCTATCACAGAATATTTATTGACTGACACTGAATAAACATTATTTTCTAAAATATATATAAACTTATTGGGGGTTATAAAAATCGCCTGAATAAGACCTGAATTTATAAATGTATTACACTTATCTCAGAATCATGTTATATCATGGATTTGTAAATGGCTTATTGATTGAAATCACGCAAAATCTTTTCGAAGAAGGTTAAGGAAATATTTGCTTTACTTTAGAAAGCGACTAGCTACGCCACTGCAGTTTTTTTAAAGAGAAAAACGGTTGTAGAGAAACCCGAATGGATTCCTGTCCTAAGTAGAAAATCAATACGTTGATACATAGAGTATGCTCGGACATTCAACGCTTAAAACAAATTTTACACACATGACAAGAGGCCATTGATTAAAATTTATCAGACATCCAGTAAAATTAAGCCATCAACTAAATTAAGTTTAATTTTTCAGAAAAAAAATGTTATTGTAGTGTATTTATTTATTTCAACCAACTAAACCAAACCATTAAGGAAAATCTCACATTTCTTGTTGTTTATTTTGTGGATGGTTTTCAATGTTATCTAAATAAATGTGTTCAAATGTACAGTAATTAATACTATAATACAAGGAAATACTTATATTCATTATATAAGTAAACCACAATAAAAAAAATAAATATTTGGTTTCAGCTTCTTATGCCGTCTACCCTTCTGTGGTAACAAGAAATTATTGTGGTCGTAAATTATCAAATCTTTGGAACATAAAAATATATATATATATTAATTATTTGTATCTCCTTGTTTACCAAAATTAAGAAAGTTTAGGAAATCTGTGATAAAACTATTTGCAACTTTTCAGACAAAATACAAATTAATATTATAAACGAACAAATTATTAAAATATTTAAATGATTTTTTTCATAGACACAAATGTGGCCTAATCAACATGAAGCAAATAGTTCGGATCACACCTTTGATAGATTCATCTTTAACTTGCTGTGAAATGTGACATATGACCCCATTGTGACTTTCAGTGACTTTCAGTGTGACTTGGAGCATAGCACAGGAAAGAACTGTTTGTTTGTTTGCTCATTTGTCACTTGCATATATGTATCTTTTGTAAATATATCCAACATATCCCACCTTTGCAATAAAATTATAGATTTCGTCGTTTGTTATTTATGAAGAGGTAAAGCTTGAAAACTTCTAGCCCTCAAAGGGTACGAAAGTGGAATGCAAATATATATTTTATGACACATGTGCAATGCACCAATGAATGTTTTTGCACATTTCGTCTTTTTAAGACTTATCAGTTGTGAAAAACAACTATACTAAGAAAAAATAAAAAATGATAAAACGAGTAAAGCCAAAGCCATCTAAGAACAGAGCTATGCATCCTTCTTTCTGAAAAAGATTAACATTTTATATCTGTAAAGTCCCAGCTCATGCTAGAAACTCATCCTGTATGGTGCCCTGTGGTTCTTTGGATCCACCCGCACAGTCATCCATTCATTGATCATAATACGTATGTGCACATAAAGTAGTTTACGACACATCGATTAACATGAATCAAGATACATGCAGGTATAATGCATGAACAACACATTGTGAATATTGGGAAAGGTCTAATTTGTTATGATGGAGAAAATTGCAAATTTTGCGATGCCAATGTCTTTTTACAAATATTTTAATGTTTATATAGATTTTGGTAAATCATTAGATACAAAATTTGAAAAAATAAATAAACATTTATCACCAGATTCTTGTTTGTTACATAAATTATATAATTTCTCTGGCCACAATATTCACAATATAGATTAGTAATTCCTAAGTAGAAAATTTAAATATATTAGTCTGAAAACTCCATCCATAGTCCAGTCAGTCTAGCATAAATTTGACCCTAACCTTAAAGTAATTGCAAAAGAAGATTTTTAAGTTTTAATCTTTAGCATTATACCCCAAATAAACACAGAAAAAAGTCCAACAAAATCTAGCTTGAGGAAGACTAAAAGATCACGATTTTAAAATTCCTATGGAGATTTGCATTGAAAATGGGAGATATCTCTGCAAAAAAGGCAGAAATATCAATAAAAATTGATACAAAATTATAACTTTACCGCTTCTATTCAGCAGAATGTGATATTTTAGCCGTCTTTAGAGTATAACAAACAACTCTAAAGGTGTTTTCATATCTTTTATTAAGCTACAACCTAGATTTCGTAATTCATTAGTTGACCATTTATTAAATTTTTCAATATGTCAAGGTAAAGAATCTCAAATTTAATAAAAATGATTTTAAGCATATATTCTTCTTTTGTGGTTTAAAGTTTCTTTAAACAATGTAGATGCTGAACAAATATAATTTACAGATATAAACAATACCAAATTTTCCCAATATTTTTTCTAAATGGTCACAAAGCCACAAATTTGCAATTTCTTTAATGGAAGATGCGCAAAAAAAATTAAAAATACCCATAACACTTCGGTTTTGTACATTTCATGAGAAGAACATTATATAATATAGTCAAATAGGAATTTATAACCCCATCAAAATATCATACTTTACGTGAATTTTAAGAAAATCAACCAACAACTGACAAAAAAGACTAATTTTTGCAGAGTTATCTCCCCTTCCAATGTTAATTTCCATAGGAAATTAAAAATGCTGATTTTGAGTTTTCCTCAAGTTAGATTTTATGGGACATTTTTTCTCTGTACATTTGGGGCTTAATGCTATAGATTAGAACTAAAACATTTTCTGTTGCAATTAGTTTGAGGTTAAAACTTAGTTTGACTGGACTACTAGCCTTGAATCATGTATGTGGTAATAAGCTATTATTCTCTCCTAAATTATCGAATCTTTTATGGTAATATAAAAAAACAACCATATCTTTATGTATAGTTTGTCCATGTTTACCAATAATAAGTTTAAGAAACTTTGGTCGAACAATTTGTAACATTTCAGACAAAATACAGATTAATATTACAAGCAAATTGTTAACATCTATTATTACGTATCTGCTAGTGTTCATGGTTTGGTAACTTCGGATAAAATAAGCCTTTCATTAGCGGCCATTAGCCTATTCTTTTTCGAAAACTGCAGAAGGGGTCTTGAACGTGCAGGGAGGTGGCATTCTCCAAACACCTTACCCACCATGGTCCGCTGTTCCGTATTATGACCAGAAAACTTACTTACAAGAGGGTTTCTGATCCTATCGGCCACATGGAGACGTGCTAGGCAGATCTTTGGGTTGAGTTCTCATAATGCATTACTGGTGCCTAGCTGGAGAAAAAGAATTATGGCTTTCATCTGAAGCTGAATATTCTATAACATTTTTCCATGCAGCTTTTTCTCAAGAGTCGAATAGTATTTATTTAAGAGACGTTATCATGATTTTCTTCGCGACAAAACTTGGAGACGACAGGCTATCAAAAAGGCTTTTCTAGTGTTTAAGAAAAGATTAATTATCGTCAAAATTAGTCAGCTCTGATTGAGCCTTTGTGGAAGAGTCATTGTATTAATCTATGGAGAAAATAATTACCAATTACTCTAAGAAAACATAGAACAAACAAACACCAGCAAAAACATAGCTAAAACAGCAAACCAAATTCATCCACAATTTACAGATAGCAAAACAATCACTTAAGGACTTACAGTGTGATAAAAAAACGGAGGCAACATCAAGTACTCTGGAAATGTAAAGATATCCTGCTCCGTTCAGCACCAGTAAAATTCCAAGTTGATAAAATCCAGAGAAGTTTAAAGTGGGTATGAGGTGTAAATCCAATCCTGATAACGATAGTATAATCATTGAGGTGATGAGAATGACAAAGATTGAATAAAGCCCTTTCTAAAAAGTTTATCTGAACCTGAAAGTAAAGGGCTGAGTGGAAAACGACATGGATTGGCTTGGATCTGGAAACTAAAAGTCACTGCAGCAATTGAAGGCAATGAGGAACTAAGATATACTAAGTAAATCTAAACATAAAAGATGTAAACAAATGCATTGGTTGGTCACTTTTAATATAAAAGTAAAAAATACTATGAATTAGTACGTTCACAAGTTGAATCAATTTTAGACAATCGCACTAGTATGGATTTCTGTTGTTCTTTAGTAATCTACAAAGAAAAACATTAAAATTACTTAATGTTTATATAATACATTATAATTGGGTGTCGTATTGTTTATTTTTGAAACTTTATTTTACTGTCAATTCGGAAATTATTGCGATATTTTTATTATTGCACAAAATGCGACAGAGTTGTAATCGCAATAATTTAAACTCGCATTTTGGAATTTTTATATTGATGAAACGGGATTTTTTTCAATTTCGGAAAAATTAAAATCGCATTTTGGTCTAAAATGATGATGACGAATAATAAATGCACGTAATAATTTCTGAATTTACAGTAATTATGTTGGAATTCTATATACTGTAAGATGTATTCAATCTAAATTTCGCTTGCAAGAAGCGGGGATTGTGTATATAAAAAAACATTTGTTGATTTTGAAGGATAATTAAAAGTAGAATTGTTAATGATACTCATCCAAAAGATTAACTTCCATATTATAGTTCCCGTTATGTAGATTTATCTTTATCTAAACTATACTATTAATAATAATTTACCTCCCCGTGTATTCCATTTAGAGTTAACGGTTCCCCATCTTCCTACTCTGCCTCCTAATCTAGCACCCCATCTACCACCTAAGTTTCCAAGGGAGCCAACTCTGTAAGGATCGTAGGAACCATAACCTACTGCGGCTCTTCTGTATCGCCCTGCAATGGAATAAGAACGATAAACCACAGAGAAAAACTATTTTAAAAATGTTTCTGAAAATGAGAATCTGTGTAATAAAACCGCAAGAAGCGTTATAACCTTGAAGAACATATTTCACACTTTTAAGCATACTTATACCATGATGCAATAAAAGGAACCCAGTTATCCTGCGTTTATCATTTTTCATAACATAAGTTAAAATTTCTGAAAGATTTCACAGTAGATTATTAAAAACAAAATGGTATAAATAGGATATTGCACTAACGGGCTAACACCCTCAATGATTTATCTAAAACATACAATGGCTTTATCATTATTAACAATTCATTCAACTAAAACAATGAAAAAGACTTTTACATGTAGAAGAAAACAGATATATTTATGGATTTTTCGATGAAACTTACTGTGGGTACTTCCACGACCAAGATTCCAGCTGCCTCCAAGACGACTACGTCCTCCCAAGGTCAAGGAATCCCACTCACGCCCATCAACAGAATCCCATACATTTCCATGAACGGATGGATATGGGTTGTAATGGTCATAACTGTTGTAAACTCGACAGTTCGCTAAAGTTACCACAATAGCCAAGCCAATAACTACTGCAAGAGCGTTCATGGTTTTCGAGTTAATCTGAAAACAGTATTGTACATTATCATACAAAATTATATTTAAGTTCATGGACTAAGTGTATTTTTTCTCGGATTTTTATAAATGTTTTTATAGAGTGAACAAAAGCGGATCTTTAAGAATTTCTAATATAGTGACTGTACTAATTACTATAATTAGTATTCTATTGTAATAGTTAAGGCAATTATAAATGCAATTCTAGAAAAAGGAAAGAATGATTTTAACATATGATTTTGTTTCTTAAATTTAGTTACTAACAACTATAAAAGAATAATAAAAAGTGTTTTACCTTTGTAGATTTCCTTTTTATCAAGTGGAGTTTTACTTATGTTATAATTTCTGCAAATCTTGGGTCCCTTTTATATTATTTTTATCAGGAAATACATCCCTGTAATCAATACGTAACACCACAGTCTGTTCATTGATATTTCGTGTAATTTATTCTATGACGTAGCTGGAAAAAGCATAAAAATGTCGTAATGAAGACAGATATTGTTATAGGATATTTATTGTTGTAGTGATCCACTTTTCTATAAATACTATGTATTTACCGGAGGTTGATTATCTATAAACTTTCATGTTTAATTGCATTTTTGAACAAATAATACATTTTGTAATTGTATTATAAGCAAAAAACCCAAAGATCTCTAGGAACTACACATTTTTTCAGTTTATGAAATTCAGTTTTTTTATATACATTTGATATACATTTATACATTATAAAAAATGAACATTTTTTCTGCTAAACTGTAAAAATACACCAATTGCCATCAGTTGGTGGTGGTATGCCAGATTACCACACGAAGTCAAAATATCACCCGAGACGTAGTCGAGAGTGACATTTTGTTTTGAGTGTGGTAATCTGCTTATATTAAACTGAATGCCAATTATAACAGCCGTTTAGCAAATTATTCGAGTAAAACACATTTCCTGTTCGTAGGGGTCTTCTCCCGTGTGATATATCTGTCGCCAAGGATTGAATACCACCCATTGTCAAGAGGGTTGGATCCTAGTTTAAAATGGATTGAAATACCAAATCTCTGTCAATAAATGAGAAATCACGATTTTTGCATTAAGTATAATATTTCATTAAAGCTCTTTCTTTCTTTACCTAAATTGAATATAAACATTTAAACTGCTAATCACATTCCATAGAACATATATTGGTACCGGTTTTGATACGTAAACTGTGCACATTTCGTCGATTTTCGTTTCATCAGTTGTACTCATGGCCTTAAATATCAAAAAGTTTAAATTCAAATTAAAACAAATAATCTAAGGACAGAGTTATACACGAAGGAGATACTTCTTATTGTTCACAAAATTTGGTATTTTTGTAAAGGTAAATCAAAGGTACCGAATTCGAGCTGTTATCAAAATACTAGCAATTGAGCTGGTGATACCCTCGTTGTTTTGTAGTCCACAAGCAGCAATATCGACTCATTGGTACAATTAAAAACATCCTTGCAATGGTGTAATAATTAACATTCTACCACGTTTGATGCACGAGATGTAAATATTTTTTTCATATAAGATTCTTCAGTGCTGCCAAGGACCAAAATGTTGAAAGCCTAAAAATAACCCAAGATGTTCAGGAGCGAATTACAAAAAGGGTAAAGCAAATCCTATCTAAGGACAGGACTTAGCATGACGAAGGTATGTGGAACTTACCTACAAGTTTTTATAAAAGTAAAAAGGTATCATGCTCACGCTAGTATCGCAACTGAGTTTGTGATAGTGTGTCCCACATACTTTTACAACTAATTTCTTGATGAACAACTGCGGAAATTATTAAAATTCTGTACATTTCAAATAACAATATGGTAAATCTCAAAAGTCAACGTAGTTAAAACTTTTGAAAACAAAAGGTGCACATAATTAGATACGTCACATTTGTTTGTGATGATGTCATGCTTTACGCAAAAATGAAAAATCTATTCTTTTAATATACATAATGTATTTGAGGCATTTCAGAAGCGGAAAACACAATAATTAATTACGACCGTTGGAAATAAAAGGCAGAGAAATATGTTTTATTTAATGTCAATGAAAAACGTGAGATATCATGAAAAAACCACTTGTAATTAAAAAAAAGACCCACTGTATACTTATATGATTATACCAGCAGAGACATCGACTCAGTGGAAGCATTCAATATTCTGTGATACCAAGTTTGATGTATAAGATATGTATAATTCGTCAAGTCACGACGCAATCTGACATTATGGTTTTTTGCTTTTATTATGTTTTGTTTTATTATTATTTGCTCACATAAATTGCCATGTCATTGGTGACCTCTCCTGTTATCCATTTTATTGTTTATTTTGAATTTTGATCTCAGTGGTTGAGATCATTACATCTGAGACAAGTAAAGTTGCATGTGTGGTCTGCCATAAATTTGGTCGCTGTATATGTCCCCTTTGACCATTGCATTTATAAGTATGTACTTTTTTTACAAACTTTACTTGTTTTATGTTAATATTATTATTTTAAATTTCTTTTTTTTTCTTTAAATGATATTATTTTACAAGCCAATAAGATCTGAAATGTTGAAAGCCAAAAAAAAAAAAAAAAATAACCCTTTAAAATTGAAGAACAGATTTAAAATGCCAAAAGGACCAAAAGTGTACAGTCCAAATATACATGCACGACATATTCTTTAGTTTTCACAAAATTTAACATTCTTTATTACATTGTCAGTGTCTAATGTATTTAGAATTATAAATGGTTTTTTATCCCTGAAAAATACATATAATGCGTTTCTCTCCTGTAGCCATTTGAATAACTTTTTCCAATAATACTACTCGTAAACTAGAGATTACCACCTTTGTTCCGGCAAAATGAATGTAAAAGGCAAAAGGTCAATCCAATATAACAAAAACCATTTTTAAATTAATAGTTAGGGTAATTACTTAATATGATAGACTTCATTGGTCTAGTTTCCATCATAGGCAGTGAGGCAGTTGCCTCACCTAAATATTTTTGAAAATGTTATACCCTTTTCCCATAAATTATCTACTCTCACCTAATTGCTAAAATAGCGACTGGGAAAGTTTCAAAGTTAGAATACTGATTAATCTAAACCTCCATTTAAGTTTGCTATCACAGAATGTTTATTATTGAAAGTGAATAAAAATTAATTCCTAAAATCTATATAAACTTATTGAGGGTTATAAAAATCGTCTGAATAAGACCAGAATTTATGAATGTATTAACCAAGATTTTCAATTACAAACGGGCATGGCGAGACCTTAATTCCGATGACCTCAAGTCTAAACCCCCTGACTGCTCCTATTCGACATATCCATTCAATTATACTCATGTGGGTCATGTTATCACTAGAGATCTCAATCTAGTTGATAATCAAAAGCTAAAAAATATGCTAGCTAAAGGCCCAAATAACGAGAACCTCAGCCGATTAATTGGAAATATAATTTCAAATTACTTATGGATTCCGTTGAGGACTATGCCAGAAAATGGACTTCAAAGGAACAGGAGCCTGCTGACACAGTTTCAGAGTGGGTGAAGGCTATTAGGTCAATGATACAAATTCGAATTAAAAGCCTCCAAGGGTCTATGAGCACTAAAGCTAAATCCATCTTTAAAGACCCTAAGGTTGTTGAAAACTTGACTCGCCTCGATGACAAATATGTAGTTGTCCCAGCTGACAAAGCCCCCAATAACGTCGTTTTTGTTTGCAAGAACTATTATTTTGAGTGTCTTAGAAACGAATTTGGAATAGATAACACTGCGGTTAACCCAACTTATACCGACCATACTTACTAAGCAGGAAGTCCTTGATAACCAAAAGACTGTTCTTCATTCCTTTGGCATTTCTACAAATGTTAAAGAAATGGACCTTCCTGCCCTTTATTGGATTCCTAAACTACATAAGAATCCGTTTAAACAAAGGTACATTGCTGGGTCTGCTAATTGCTCTACAAATTCTCTTTCAAAGATTTTAACATTCATATTAACATGTATTAAAGAGGGCCTTCAGAATTACTGTGAAACATCATATTCCACCAGTGGCGTCAATCAGATGTGGATTCTTAAAAACTCCAAAAATTTACTTCAATATCTAAAGTCAAAATCTTTGGCTACATGCAACAGCATATAAACATTCGACTTCTCTACATTCTACATTCGTGAAGAACCACTCTGATTCTGACAAAAATTATTCTAAAGATGAAATTACAGATATGTTAGATTTTCTCTTAGACAACATATTCGTTGAATTTGGCGGTCTAATTTTTCAATAAACAATCGGTATTCCAATGGGAACCAACTGTGCTCCTCTCCTGGCCGATCTGTTTCTGTACTCATATGAAGCGGACTTCATTCAAGGATTACTATGTGAAAACAAAACGAAACTAGCCCAATCCTTTAATTTCACTTTTCGTTATATAGATGATGTGTTGTCGTTTGTTTCTTGAAATTGACTATGAGGGACGTTTGACGACAAAACTTTATGACAAACGTGATGACCAACTTTCTTATTGTTAATTTTCCCTTCTTGAGTAGCAATATACAAGCATCGCCTGCATATGGCGTCTACGTTTCTCAGCTTATCCGATTTTCAAGGGCATGCGTGAGTTACCATGACTTTCGACAAAGAGGATTACTGCTGTCACAAAAGCTTCTTAACCAGGGTTTTATCAAGGAAAAGTTGATGTCATCACTTAGGAAATTTTACGGTCGTCATCACGAATTGATAGACCATGATAGTGTTCCAATATCTAAGATGATGTTGGACCTGTGCCTCCACCGATTTGTAACTTCGTTGAACTTCACGACGGGTGTCGTATACGGAGCAGGAACTGCTTACCCTTCCGAAGCACCTGTGTTCACTCCTAGGTTTTTATAGGAGTTCGTGTTGTTCATTGTTTTAAAGTTTTCTGTGTTTATTTGTTGTGCTTGTGGTCGTTCATTTGTCTTCCCGTTGTAGAGAAACCCGTATGGATTCCTAAGTAGAAAATCAATACTTTGATACATAGAGTATGCTCGGACATTCAAGGCCTAAAACAAATGGACAAAAATTTTTAAACACATGATAAGAGACCATTGATTAAAATTTATCAGACATCCAGTAAAATCAAGCCATCAACTAAATTCAGTATAATTTTTCAGAAATTTTTTTATTGTAGTGTATTTATTTATTTCAAACAACTAAACCAAACCATTAAGGAAAATCTCACATTTCTTGTTGTTTATTTTGTGGATGGTTTTCAATGTTATCTAAATAAATGTGTTCAAATGTAAAGTAATTAATACTATAATACAAGGAAATACTTATATTCATTATATAAGTAAACCACAATAAAAAAATTATGAGGAAAACGGACTAATGTGAAAGGTCACTGCCCAATGACAATGTTATCATAAATATTTAGTTTCAGCTTCTTATGGCGTCTACCCTTCTGTGGTAACAAGCAATTATTGTTGTCGTAAATTATCAAATCTTTGGAACATAAAAAAAAAATAAATATATAAATTATCTGTATCTCCTTGTTTACCAAAATTGAGAAAGTTTAGGAAATCTGTGATAAAACTATGTGCAACTTTTCAGTCAAAAACAAATTTATATTATAAACGAACAAATTATTAACATATTTATATGATTTTTTTCATATACACAAATGTGGCCTAATCAAAATGTAGCAAATAGTTCGGATCACACCTTTGATAGGTTTATCTTTATAGGTTCAATTAAAAGTACAATTGTTAATGATACTCATCCAAAAGATTAACTTCCATATTATAGTTCCCGTTATGTAGATTTATCTTTATCAAACTATACTATTAATAATAATTTACCTCCCCGTGTATTCCATTTAGAGTTAACGGTTCCCCATCTTCCTACTCTGCCTCCTAATCTAGCACCCCATCTACCACCTAAGTTTCCAAGGGAGCCAACTCTGTAAGGATCGTAGGAACCATAACCTACTGCGGCTCTTCTGTATCGCCCTGCAATGGAATAAGAACGATAAACCACAGAGAAAAACTATTTTAAAAATGTTTCTGAAAATGAGAATCTGTGTAATAAAACCACAAGAAGCGCTATAACCTTGAAGAACATATTTCACACTTTTAAGCATACTTATACCATGATGCAATAAAAGGAACCCAGTTATCCTGCGTTTATCATTTTTCATAACATAAGTTAAAATTTCTGAAAGATTTCACAGTAGATTATTAAAAACCAAAATGGTATAAATAGGATATTGCACTAACGGGCTAACACCCTCAATGATTTATCTAAAACATACAATGGCTTTATCATTATTAACAATTCATTCAACTAAAACAATGAAAAAGACTTTTACATGTAGAAGAAAACTGATATATTTATGGATTTTTCGATGAAACTTACTGTGGGTACTTCCACGACCAAGATTCCAGCTGCCTCCAAGACGACTACGTCCTCCCAAGGTCAAGGAATCCCACTCACGCCCATCAACAGAATCCCATACATTTCCATGAACGGATGGATATGGGTTGTAATGGTCATAACTGTTGTAAACTCGACCGTTCACTAAAGTTACCACAATAGCCAAGCCAATAACTACTGCAAGAGCGTTCATGGTTTTCGAGTTAATCTGAAAACAGTATTGTACATTATCATACAAATTATATTTAAGTTCATGGACTAAGTGTATTTTTTCTCGGATTTTTATAAATGTTTACGGTCAACAAAAGCAGATCTTTAAGAATTTCTAATATAGTGACTGTCCTAATTACTATAATTAGTATTCTATTGTAATAGTTAAGGCAATTATAAATGCAATTCTAGAAAAAGGAAAGAATGATTTTAACATATGATTTTGTTTGCTAAATTTCGTTACTAACAACTATAAAAGAATAATAAAAAGGGTTTTACCTTTGTAGATTTCCTTTTTATCAAGTGGAGTTTTACTTATGTTATAATTTCTGCAAATCTTGGGTCCCTTTTATATTATTTGTATCAGGAAATACATCCCTGTAATCAATACGTAACACCACAGTCTGTTCATTGATATTTCGTGTAATTTATTCTATGACGTAGCTGGAAAAAGCATAAAAATGTCGTAATGAAGACAGATATTGTTATAGGATATATTTATTGTTGTAGTGATCCAGTTTTCTATAAATAATATGTATTTACCGTAGATTGATTATCTATAAACGTTCATGATTAATTGCATTTTTGAATAAGTAAAGTCAAGAAATACCAAAGGGATATTCGAAGGAGATAAAAATCGTTACAACTGACAAACTCCGGAGAACAACGAAGACAAGACCAAAACAATACATGCACTACAATTAAAAACTAAAAACGTATGAACAACATGGACCCCACCAAAAAACCGGGGGTAGACTCAGGTGCGCCGGAAGAGTAAGCAGTCTCTGCTTCCTGCAGGACACCCGCCATGCTGCTCATGTCAAATCCGGTATGAGGAAGGGATAATATCAATGGAACAGGTCCATTTTCATTTGGGAAACGGTTTTTTCATACCTGTCAACCAAGTCATGATGACGCCCATAAATAATGAATAATAATACATTTTGTAATTGAATTATAAGCAAAAAATTCAAAAATCTCTAGAAACTAAACATTTTTACAGTTTATGAAATTCAGTTTTTTATATACATTTGATATACATGTATACATTATAAAAAATGAATATTTTTTCTGCTAAACTATAAAAATACACATAGTGCCTTCAGTTGGTGGTGGTATGCCAGATTACCACACGAAGTCAAAATATCACCCGAGACATAGTCGAGGGTGATATTTTGTTTTGAGTGTGGTAATCTGCATACCACCCTCAACTAAAGGCAGTATGTTATATTATACTGAATGCCCATTATAACACTAGTTTAGCAAATTAAGACGGTAAAACACATTTCCGGTTCGGAGGGGATATGTGATATTCCTGTCGCTAAGAATTGAATACCACCCGTTGTCAAGAGTGTTGGAGCCTAGTTTTAAGGTGGATTGAAATACCAAATCTCTGTCAACAAATGAGAAATCACGATTTTTGCATCAAGTATAATACTTCATTATTAAAGCTCTTTCTTTCTTTACCTAAATTGAATCTAGACCTTTTAACTGATAATCACATTCTATAGAACATATATTGGTACCGTAAACTGTGCACATTTCGTCGATTTTCGTTTAATCAGTTGTACTCATGGCCTTAAATATTGAAAACCCAAATTAATCCAAAAAGTTTAAATTCAAATTAAAACAGACAATCTAAGGACATATACACAAAGGAGATACTTCTTATTGTTCACAAAATTTGGTATTTTTGTAAAGGTAAATCTAAGGTACCGAATTAGAGCTGGTATCAAAATACTAGCAATTGAGCTGGTGATACCCTCGTTCTCTTGGAGGCTACCAGGTGAGAGTAGATAATTTGCAGGAAAAGGGTATAACATTTTCAAAAATATTTAGGTGATGCAACTGCCTCACTGCCTCTGTTGGAAGTTAGACCAATGAAGTCTATAATGTTAAGTAATTACCAGTTTAATACATTCTTTATAGTATGCTCGGAAATTCAACGCCTAAAACAAATGGACAAGAAGTTTTAAGCACATGACAAGAGACGATTGATCAAAATTGATCAGCCTTTTTTTTTTAACTCAAGCCATAAACTAAATTCAGTATAATTTTTCAGACAAAATGTAATTGCAGGGTAATTATAATTTATTGCAACCAACTAAACCAAACCATTAAGGAAATTCTCACATTTCTTCTTGTTTATTTTGTGGATGCTTTTCAATGTTATCTAAATAAATTTTTCTTCACGATCAAATGTAAAGTATTTAATACTATAATACAAGGAAATACTTATATTCATTAAATAAGTAAATCACAATAAAACATTAATGACGAAATCGGACTAATGTGAAAGGTCACTGCCCGATGACAATGTTATCATAAACATTTGGTCTTCAGGGTTAACATGCCGTCTGACCTTCTGTGGTAACAAGCTATTATTGTTGTCGTAAATTATCAAATCTTTCGAACATAAAAAAAAAAAAAAAAAAAAAAAATACAGATATATATTAATTGTTAGTATCTCCATGTTTACTAAAATTAAGTTTAGGAAATCTGTGATAAAACTATTTGCATCTTTTCAGACAAAATACAAATTAATATTATAAATCAGCAAATTATTAAAATATTTATATGATTTTTTAATATACACTGTACACAAATGTGGCCTAATCAACATGAAGCAAATAGTTCGGATCACACCTTTGATAGATTCATCTTCAACTTGCTGCGAAAAGTGTCCCCATTTAAACTTTCAGTGCGACTTGGAAAATAGTACAGAAAAAAAACTGTTTTGTCGTTTATTGTTTGTTCATTTGTCACTTGCATATAAGTATTTTATGTAAATTTATCCACCATACCCTTTCTTACCAATAAAATTATAGATTTCGTCGTTTTTTATTTGTGAAGAGGTAAAGCTTGGAAACTTCTAGCTCTCATAGATTATGAAAGTGGAATACAAATATATATTTTATGACACATGTACCAATGAATTTTGTTGTACATTTCGTCTGCTAAAGATTTATCAGTTGTGGACAAAGACAACGATATGAATAAAAAAAATAATAACAAACCAGGGAAAGAGTCAAAGCCATCTAAGAAAAGAGCTATGCATCCTTCTTTATGAAAAAGGTTAACATTTGATGTCCGTAAAATATCAGCTCATGCTATATTGCATGAACAACGCATTGTAAATATTGGGAAAGGGCATTGATAACCTGTAGTATTCCTTAAAAATAAAACTGATTGCTTCAAAATTTATTGCAAACATAAAACACAGCAGGTTATAATTATTGCAATAGAAATATGAAACGGACAAATACATGATATGAAAATAGTTTTCAGCCTCCCTTCCTCGTGTATAATTAAAGGATAAAAAAGTTTATTTCAGAAATTCAGGCACCTTTTAAAGTTTTATCATTTCGACTTAGTAATAGCATACTAATATGTTACATAGTCAGTTTGTCTCTGTGACGAAAGTTGTAATCTCCGGAAGCCTAAGGTATTGAAGTCATACTTTATGCACTAGCTTGTGTTAAACTTTCTACTCTTGAAATATCTGAATACCGAAGGAAAAAATATTTTAAACTAGAGGCAGAGTAAATAGCATAAAATAATAAAATAAAATAAAGCAATTTAAAAACTTATGAAGGTGTGGATGGGGGTGTAAAATTATGTATTCTTTTTTGTCCCATTTTTCTCTATTCAGTTAGATAAAAATGATTATTATTTAAAAAAATATATCAGAAATTAAAATTGCAAAAGTAAACCGTTAAATTCAAGTTTGCTATGATATAAAGTGGAAAATGATGTTTTCTTTAAAAGTCATTTAAAGTTTTAATGCCATATATAATGGTCGGCGCAGGACATTTAAGCGGATTGATAGAAAAATTTAGCGGAAAAAATGAACCTTTTAGCGGAAATTGTGTGAACATTTGAGCAGAATATTCAAAGGACAATTTCGCGGAATTTTAAATATTATGTGGACATTTTAGCGGAAGAGTTTAGTCTTTTTTAAGCATCTGCCTCTTCCGTTAACCAGACGAGCGACAGTAGGATTTTGAGCAGGATATAATTCAGCTTAATATATAACTTTATTGCATAATAAAAACCTCAAGAGGTTAAGCAAACACAAACATACAAAAACAATGAACATGTAACTACATACAAATGGATACAACCAAAGATATTAAAGTATTTACAAATATGTATGAATTTGACCAATGTGGATCTCAGTTAATATTTAAAAATAAAGCACTATTATAATCTAAAGTGAGCGCTAAAAGCAAGATATTTACAATATGTACATATCAACATTTGCTCTGTATCGATCTATATACTAATGTCACTAATGCTGAACATTTCTGGTGTTCTGGGGCAACTAACATGAACTAACATGAAGTCTTCGCCAAATAAATACAACAATAAATAAAATTAACATGTAAAAATGTTCCGCTAAAATATCCATTGAATTCGTACAAGTAAACAATTTTTCTTCCCCTAAAATGTCCATTAAAGTTTCCGCTAAATGTCCATTCACACCTTTAGAAAATCCGCTAAAATGTCCTGCGCCCATAATGGTAGAGATTTAGAGCAAAAGTACTTTATCATGTTTATTGTGTATATGTACATTCAATAATTGTGTTATTTTCTCTAAGCAGTATTCTTCCAAAATGATTTATTTATTCTTAAATTATTTTTTTATTATTCAGAATATCATTATTCTCTATTTCTATCTTTTAGGCAAAATACTCTCGATTTATTAAGTTGAAGGCCATTATTCTCTATTCTATAAACCCTACACAAATCCTCACTTACAGTCAACATCGGAAAAAAATTCAAATTAAGGGAGTCCTCTAAAAAAAGCAGCACAAATTTTAAAGCAATTATTTTCGTATCGATAAATATAAAACTTTTAAAAAGGTAGCTTAGTACATTTTGTATTGTTTTAAAAACATTTAAAAAATATTTTTTTTATTGTTTGTTTTCTTTGGTCGTTAAAAGGTTAAAAATCTAAAATATTATGAAAGTCAATTAATAAGACGTAATGACCAATGATATGAACAATTTATTTCATAAACCACTAGCGCCGCATGTAAATTATATTTAATTGATGTCGCAGTGTCAAATAAAAATGACAGATTCTTATTATAACCTTTACACTAAGGTTTTGTTTTTTTATGGCGTCATGCGGTCAATTCCGATAATTTGGGGGTTTTTCATTTTTCACAATGACAGTTTTTTCCTGGTCGAATATGTATAAATTGGAAAGATTTCTCTCCATAATTCACATTAGCTGAAAGTAACTGTATAACTTGTTTCAGAGGTAAGTACATTGTAATTATATCAATATATTTATACCATGATGTCCTAAAATGTAACCAGATAGACTATGTTTATCGTTGTTTAATATACTTTTTCACTGTATCAGGTGAAATTCCTGAAAGACTCTCCGAAAAAATTATTAAAAACTACCAGTTGCAAATAAATCTGACATATCCATATCGAACAAACGCCTCAGGGTATATCTAATACTTATGTTTAAATTGATGAATATCAGTTATTTTTCATTATAATTTTATAGCAGTAGACTTATTACAATAAACCACAATAAAACTTCAACTTTTGTATAATAAATTAATTTGAATTACATTCTAATTTTTAAATTTATATTTATTTATATTAATTTGTAAAACCAATATGCATATGTTTTTTGACAAGAGCCGAGTAGAATTAAACGTTATCCCCACATAATCAAAATAATATATTTTGTCAAATTGTATAACTATCTACATGTACTTTTAAAATAATTTCAGAACCATGAACGCACTTATCGCAGTTATCGGTCTTGCTGTTATGGTAACAGTAGCATCTGGTAATTTATACGGTAGTCGCCATAGGTTGCCAATCGGAAATTCATGGGATTCTCTCGGCGGTGACTTATGGGGCGACTCATGGAGATCCACAGGAAGACTTGGTGGTAGCTGGAATCTAGGACGTGGTGGACACAGTAAGATATTCCTTTCTCCTATTCTTGACGTGTTTAATCGGTTTGATAAAACTGATACATAATACCGCCGTTTTTTTCTACGTTAATCGGAAAGATAAAATAGAGAAGTTCCAAAATGGCGTTCATGTTAACAAAATGCATAGCAACGGAATTTTCTTGAGGTTTTTGTTGAAAAACGTAGGAGAAACAGATTCTCTTTCAATTTAGTCCTGAATTATAGAATTTCTCCACCCTCGATAATTAAATCTTAGATTTTAACACACTCGCTTAAGCTCGCGTGATGAAAATAAAAAAAATAACTATCTCGGGTGGAAAAACTCCATAACTCAGTCGTACCTGAAGGAGAATCTATATATTCATGCATACTTTTAATTGCCTCTTTAAATATATTTGTAATTTTTATCATAATTTCACCCCTATAGTCTTTTCCTAATAAACACATAATTCTCTAACACTTCAATATCTACCAATAAAAAGGTTCCAATTAAAATACATTTGTTGATAAATTAACTCTCATGAAAAAAGAAAATAAGGTTCCATAACAAAATAATTTGATCATTAAAAATAATTTTAAAAAATGAAGTATCATACATGAGCTGCATTTATTAAAAATATTCAAGTGACACAAATTTCAGGATTATTTATCACTTCAGACATGAAAAGTGGATGATTTGATTAAAAAACGTCGCAAATGTGATTTTGCTTTTTACTTTTATCAGATGTTTGTACATGTGTTATGACCCTATAATGTACATTATAAAATAAGTAACGTATGACAATGTATAGGTAGAAAAATAATACGAATAATATAAATATTAATATTTGCTAGTCGGAAACAGTCCTTAAATAACATTCCATTACAGGAAGATACAGAAGAGCTGCAGTAGGCTATGGTTCCTACGATCCTTTCAGCGTTGGCTCCCATGGAAACTTGGGCGGTAGATTGGGAGGTAGATTAGGTGGTAGATTAGGAGGCAGATTGGGTGGCAGATTAGGAGGCAGATTGGGAGGTAGATTAGGAGGATGGGGATCCGTTAACTCCAAATGGAACTCATGGACAGGTAATTAGAATAAATAATTTAAAAACAGGATACAAAAAACTTAGACACTATAAATATATAAAAATATTTGATCGTTTTGGCCTTGAGCACAACTGATGAGTCGCAAATTGACAAAATGTAATCAAAAAGTGTATCAAAACTGGTTTCATACAGTATGCTGATACAGTATTGATAATATATCATGTACTGGAGCATATTGTCCAATTGATCGGAAAAATCTGCTGGATTAAAAACTGAACAGTGCTGATTTATGTATTATTATTCTTGCGGTTTTCGTTTATTGGCGAAAAGTTCATTGCGTACACCCATTAGATTTCACTGATGGATGTGTAAAACCAACGCAATCGCTAATATAGTATTTCGAGTGTCTTACAAAATTGTAGTGATTTTATACATAGAGAAACTTTCCTTCAAAGATGGCCTTGTTCTCAGAATGTTATTGGTTTTAACACTTTACGCTCGAGTGATATTCGTTTAGGATTTCCAGTTTTCATCTTTTGAGACAACAAAAATTTCCCGACAACATTTCCGATGCATTAGACATGCATCTACATGAAACAATAGTATAACCATTTTAATTAGAATCAAAGTGATTAATAAACTTAAGGATGCTCGCTGGTCATGTTTTGGTCTTTTTGTCAGATTTTCGGAATCTTCGGGTTTTATCCATTTCTTAAACATGAAATTTTTTGCCCATAAACCCCCATTTTTTCTTTTATAATTCAATCATATAAACCTTAAAATGGTATTTGACAAAATTTTATGAAATCCCTTTTATTTTTTATACATCTTTGAGAGACTGAGGTTGTCAATGCAAAGACTATGAAAAATCCAGAGAAAACCCATTTCCTGCAAATTTTCAAGGCCTTATAGCTCTAAAATGAGCAAATGAACCTATAATTTTTTCTTGCTTATTTGTTTACTATTCATATGTTCTTTCAAACTAAATCACCTATTTCAAATCCTATTTATTTCCTATCAGACCAGCAATCATCCTTAACTGTAACGGAAATACCGTATATCTGCTTCTATCTTTCAATTTTCATCTAATGCCAGACAACATACATAGTATATTTATATATTTTTTTACTTTTTAGGTTACTGAGAAGACAGAATATCCTAGTGTACAAATGTAGTGCAATAATGTATACCAGAAGATCCTAGTGTACAAATATAGTGCAATAATGTATACCTTGATGCAATATTCTGTACATGTATTTTTTATGAAGTTTATTTATATTTTCGTAAATAAACATAAACGTAAATATTTGTTTTTTATTTTGTATCTTTACCCACAATTAAAACAAAATTTAATGGTCTAGTACACAATTATAACAGATTAAGACAAAGATGGATGTAATTGACTACCTAATTCATTGGTTAATTGGCTCTTTTTGTAGATTAAATTTCAAATTATGTATTTAAATTCAGATCTTTCTTTTATCCATTCTATAACACTTACTATTGGTTTTCAATATGCTAAAGGACTGTATATTATGTGTCGGAATTTGAACAAACAGAAAACTCAATGCTAAATCATTTATATCTCCATAGTTTCGTACTCGAAAACGTCGCCAATTTATACAATTCAAAGTTGGAATCAAAGAATTTATCATATCATTTTAAATAATATATTTATTTTCACATATACACATATGAGGGTAAGACAACACATATCTTGTCCATCAAAATTGTGTATCATAGAATTTATTATCACCACCTGAGTCGATACTTCTACAAGTAGACTCCAAATGCCCATGGGAATCTCAGTTTGATAATATTTCGAGACTAGCCAGAAAACCAGACATCGCTGTTACAGCAAGTTAAATTTTCAGAAAATAAGTAGTATCTCCCTCGTAAATAGCCCTGTCATTAAATGGTTTGGGATTTACACTTTTGTTCATTTTGGCATTGTTTTATTTTTTTGGTCATTGTGGCATTGTTTGAATTTCCTCGTCAGCGTTTCCTTTTATTGTTGTGGTTTTCAATTTTGATTTTAAACCATGGCCACGAACGTAAATCGACTAAATGGACACATCTTGTGGATCAAGATGTTCACTGGTCATGTTTTTGAATTTTTGTCATATGTTCAGAATCCATTTTATCCATTTGAATGCCATACATTATTTTTCCCACTAACACCCATTTTTCTTTTCATAAATGTTTTGCATGCAGAATGATAAGCCATTTGTAAAAATCTTTAAAAATCCTTGTTACTTTTTAATTGTTTTTGAGAAATAAAACTTGTCAATCATAAAGCTATGTAAAATCAAGAGTGCATATTTTTCCGGCCGAATTTTCAATGGCTTATGTCTCGAAAACAATCACTCGGACCTATATTTTTTTTTCACTCTTTTAGTTTCTCTATTAATCCACTATCAATATTTACCAGTGTTATGAAAAGCTTGATATTTTGTAACAGAGCAGCGAACATCCTTAACAACAATAGTATGAACAAGTTACGCTGACACATTTAATATTATAAAGATAAAGGTTTGTTGTAGCAGCCATCTTGGTTAGTATTTCATGTTATCAAACACACTTCTCAAAGAAGACCACCTAACGAGCATTGCTGCCAACTTAGGTACAATTGGCTAAGGACTTATGTTAAATTAGATTTGGTTGTTATTCGACAGTCCGGATTATTGGACACAATTCTGAAAGAAGACCTTTTAAGGAACATTGCTGCCAAGTCTTGTCCAAATGGCCAAGTACTTTCAGACAAGAAGATTTTCAATTGAATTTTCCCATAGGGTAATAAGTTAAACTAAGTTCTGCGGCCATCTTCATTGACATTCCGAGTCATCAAACACAAATCTGAAAGATGTCCATCTAAGTATCTTGCTGTCAAGTCTGGTTCAAATTGACCAAGTGCTGCACGAAGATTTTTAAATGGTCATATGTTAAACTAAGTTGGGCTGTGGCGGCCATCTTGGTCGACAATCCGAATCATTGGACATAATTCTGAAAGAGGACCATCTAGGGAACATTGCTGCCAAGTCTGGTTCTAATTTGCCACGTGATTTTTAGACAAAAAGACTTTTTAAATGATTTTTTCCCATAGGGTCCTATGTTGAACAAAGTTCGGCAACCATGGTTGACAGTCCAAGTCATTCGTTACAATTCTGAAAGAGGATCATCTAAAGACATTTGCTGCAAAGTGTGGTTCAAACTGGCCAAGTGCTTTCAGACAACAAGGGCGCCCCTTCCTATACGCACTCTACGCACGTGCGTAGGTTTTTAATTCAGAAATTTATTTTTTTAAAATGTAAAACCAAATTACTACCTGTAGCATTTATTACAATTTACATGAATATACTGAAAAATTAACATTATCGAGTATAACACAATGATCTATTAAAGTTCCTCACTTATGTTCGTAGATCAAGATTACAAAATAGACGCTGGCAAACAACTCCAATAGTTTGAAAGCCTAGACAGCTCTCGTCTAATTTACATTAATTGGATATTGATATCGTTAACTTGACCATTTGACGACGGAACTAAAAGAAAGACTGTGTGACTCAAGATCACGCCTAACAGCTCAGTATCTTTTGAGCCATAAGCTTGATTCTTTTCAGATGAAATGTGGACTGGAATCAAAGCCACATATAGTGATTTACTCCCTCGTCAACAAAACGCCGATGCCGAGCTTGAACTCTGGAAACATGTATCACAGCTGAGCAATATAAAATCCAAACGTCTATGTGAATCACTTGACGAGTCATACATGCTTTATCCAAATTTACATACAATATTACATGACCTCTTGGTCATGCCAGTATCGACAGCATCAGTCATTGTCAGTTGAACGGTCATTTAGCAGTCTTCGTAGACTGAAAACTTACTTACGAAATACTATGACGGATGAACGCCTTTCAGACAAGAAGATTTTTCCAAAGGGTCTTATTTTAAACTAAGTTCTGTTATGGCGGTCATCGGACAAAAATCTGAAAGGGGGCCATCTAAGGACCATTGCCGCCAGTCTGATTCCAATTCACCAAGTGCTTTCAGACTAGAAGATTTTTAAATTAAATTTTCACATAAGGTTCTGTGTTAAACTAAGTTCGACTGTCATCTTGGCTGACAATCTAGGTAATGGGACAAAATTCTAAAAGAGGACCATTTAAAGACCATTGCTGCCAACGTTGGTTCCATCTTGTCATGTAGTTTCACAGAATATTATAAAAAATAATTATTACCTTTTTCTATTTTAGTAACAGCGGCCAAGTTGGTTGTATTTCGGGGTGATGGACACAATTTTGGAAGGGGGCTACCCAAGGACCTTTGGTCCAGGTCAGCTAATGAAATAGCATACATACCAACCAATTAACGTCATCCAAGTTTAGACTAAAATAACATGACAGAGCAAAAACTCAACTACAGATTTTTCCGCATTCTCAGAGAGCCAGGATGGTCTTACTTAGTTCAGATACTTAGCATGAACACACAAACCTCTTCTCATCTATCGTGGCCTCTGGTGTATAAAACACACAAGTTAAGACAACAAAATGATGTCTATGCCAATACCGTCGGCTGTAACACCCCCAAATAAAATTTTATCCCAAAACAGTTTCGGAGGGAACATTTTTTGCCTTGAATTTTAAGTATTAGGAGACCAGAGTTTATTTCTGTGGGTCGTTTAATCATTTCACATTTTTATTAAAAACTCAGAAAAAGAATAATGAATATATATGATACAGTTTAAAGTTAGTTCATAATATCAAAATCCGAAGACAAGGAAACATTAACACAAAGAAAACTGTACATAGTCAGAGATATAAACAAGAAAATAAGAATAAAAGAGACCAAGGAAACAAGCAGAATTACAACCATATAACATAAAAACTCATACCAAGGTGAAGCAGGGATATCAGGTACTCTTCAGGGGTTACACGTAGCATAAGCTAGAGGACAATAAAAACATTGATGACGACCTTTTAGCTGAAAGTGTTTAAAATTCTTCAACACTGTAAATATATTATTTTCAAACTGACACTTGCTCTAGATGATAGATATTGAACATATGTACAATAATTGTCACAATATTGTGTGATTTTAACTAGAATATGACATCCATATAAACATTAAATACTAAAATTCACAAAAATCACTACTTTGAGTAACAGAACGAAGTGGCCTTATTATACGTCCGACATATATTCTACGTTTAAATGCAGATTACTGTAAAATTTGTACCCTTTATACTTATTTTCGATACCATTTACCTAACTTTCACTTCATTGAAAAGTGAGTGTCTTTTTATTTATGCATGGGGAGCCTCGATGGCCGAGTGGTCTAGGTAGTTCCTCATGACTACTAATGATCACTAGCCTGTCAACACTAAGGTTGCGAGTTCGAATCTCACCTATGGTGGGGTGTGTTCGACTCCGATCTAAATTGAGAGGATTGCCAATTTTCCTACCGAAGGTCGATGGTTCTCTCCGGGTACTCCGGCTTCACCCACCAATAAAAACTGGCCGCCGCGAAATAGCCAAATGTGCTGAAAACGGCGTAAAACCCCAACTAAACAAACAACCAAACTATTTATGCATGGCAACTAGAAATTTCCCCAAAACGAAACTTAAAGTTAAACTTTGTTAAACATACGACTTATATGTAGGGTAAGCGGATGGACTTTGATTTACAAAACTAAATTATTAACCTAAATAGTTTCATACATACATGGATGTTCACTATGGTTGTTTTTAATATTACTATAAGAGAACTACCATGAATCACGATGTTTCGGGCTAACAATTAAGACTAAAGCTCTTTTATTTAATTTTAATGGAATTGACAAAAAATTCTAAAAAAAAAATACATTAAGCAAGTCAACCAAGAAGAAAAAATTATAAATGATAATTTACGTATAAATATCATAACCGCCTCGGTGGATTCGTGGTAGCGTGCTCGCCTCGAGTGCGGAAGGTCGCGGGTTCGATCCCCGGCCGAGTCAAACCAAAAACATTAAAACTGGTATTTGCTGCTTCTTCGCCAAGCACGCCGCATCTAAGAGTAAGAGCGAAGGACTGGTCGGCTCGGAGTCAGTATAATGTGTCCGAGTGAGCTAATATGTCTTCCTGCGGACAATTAACTCGTGAGTTAGCACATTAAAAATCCGATTTAGCGTGTCGGTCTAGAACAAAGCAGGGATCATATTCATTATCATATCAACATGTTCTCTTCCTGATATGCACCTGGTTGCCACTTGACGTTAAACAATAATTCATCCATCCATCCATAAATATCATAAATGGTTGAACCGAAACTGGAAGTGTTCACGAAAGGCCAGTGCAAATCTAAAGTCTTCAAGTCAAGGGGAATCTTAAAAGAATTAAATAAATATCATAGCTGTAGTCTTTACTGTTAAGAGTTCTCATGGTACTTCTAAATTGATTTTTTTTTTGTTATTGCAAAGACCTCTGCACGTGTTCACGATGTTACAATAGACACTAGCTAAGACTTATGAAATGCATTATCCTGTAATATAATAAACAAACTGCCTTTGTCGAGGGTGTTATGGTAAATTACTACTTGAAGAAAAAATATCACCCGAGACGGAGTCGAAGGTGATATTTTTCTGAGTGTGATATTTTTTCTAAGTGTCGTAATCTACCATAACACCCTCAACTAAAGGCAGTGTGCTTTTTATTTTACTGAATCCCTAGATCTCATCTTGATTAGTTGATGCGGAATAAAAAATACTATAACTCAATGAATTAACTGTATTTAAAGTCAACAATATAATATCAAGAAAAACACCTGCGAACAATATTGGTGCTGCAGAACCAACACCTGGTAGCTATAGGGTTGTGGTAACTGTAATGACCTGTTATAGAATTGTAAAAATACATGTACTTTTTAGTTTCAAGATGAAAACAAAAGGAATCATACAGACAAATGACCCAAATGAAACTACCCTAGCAACATGTGATAATTTTGCATAGCAACAAAAATATCACATTCCGAGACCGAACATGATCAAACTCGGAAAATGTCACCATTTCCAGCAGAGTTTTACCGATTAATATTTCACTTCCGCCCAAGCTGGAATATTTAAGAAACCAAGGGTTATTGACAATAAGTGCATGGAGTCATCAAATAACCTGCAATTGATCTCAAGAATATCAAATAATTTATCATGGTTCTGTATAGTTTGTAGATACATGTATAAATATTGTCTGATACTAAAAGTATATACCTCGTGCATAGCTCTGGTCTTAGATGGTTTTTGCTTCAAAGTAATGGCTTATTGTTTTAGTTTCAACATTTTAGGTATTACCAACCACTGATGAGTCGTAAATTCATTAAATTAACGAAATGTGCACATTTTGTGCATAGAAATTGGTATCATGGTATCAATGAATTTATTGTTGTGGTGTATATGCAATTTCAATAATTATGTCTCAACAGCAATGCGCAACACCGGAAATGTAAAAATCCGAACAACAAACCAAAGCATTGTTGATTGATTGATTGATTGTTGCTTAACGTTCAGTTGTTGCTTAACCAGTTTAATTTATCAAACAATTCAAATAGGCCTGGGACAGGATACAAAAGGGGAATTAATTTTGACTGCCACAGTAAAAGGAGGATGATTGGGTAGGGTAGGATAATTTAGCCTTCTGTAGCGGCAATGGCCTACTCTTTTTCGAAAACTACAGAAGGGTTCTTTAGCTTGCAGTAGTGCGGCATTCTCCAAACACGTTACCCACTACGTCCCGCGGTCAGGCTTTCGGTATTACGACCTGACAACCCCCCAACGAGATGGTCTCCCCTATTCGCCACCCGGGGACGCGCTATGCAGCTCTATGGGTTGAGCTCCAGTGTTCCATCACAGGGGCCTTGCCAAAGCATTGTAGAGAAGACTAAAATTCCAAAAACGTAGAACTAATCGAAGTACTGACATAACTGAAAACGCAAAGCTTTTTTGTAAGACAATCCTTTCTAGTTACCAAGGCTCAAGAATAGTCGGGTATCAAGTGAACAATTGATTCACATAAAGTTATATGTATATATAAAATATTGTTTACAGAAAATAAAGCTATCATTAGACTGAGTGTTTTTATATATAAAAAAAACTTTTGCTGCTAGATGTCATCGTAGTTGAGAGCGCAACTGGGTCATCAGAATGATAGCTATAAAAAGGATATGATTATGCGTGAGGGGTGGATGGATTATTGTTTATGAAGTGGCCTATATTACATGCATATCAGGACGAGAACATGTTGATGTGATATAAATATGAAACCTGCTTTGTACTAGACCGACACACTGAGCCATGCTAACTCACGAGGTGACAGTCAGGGGGGAGATACAACACCCCAACCCGGACACATTATACCGACCTCGAGCCAACAACTCTTTGGTCTTATTCCTAGATGCGGTGTGCTTGACGGGGAAGCATATGATATTGTACCGTTGAACACAACTACTCATTAATTACTCTTGGGCCATTCAGGTCATGCGGCATGGTGTGTTTTTCCACCACTGAAGAACATGTAGCAATCTATGGATGTTTGTTTTGTTATATACTTGTGATTGATTTTGTGCTTTCTTTGTTACTTCACTCAATGTCTTTTTTCCCTCATAAATACCAATTTTTAATGGCTCTGCTTTGACCCTCGACCTTTCGCACTCAACGCGGGAAAGCTACCATGAAACCACCAACTTGAAGGCGGTTTTATGCATAAGGGAGATACCCCTTTTCTTACAAAAGCATTCCATTTTATAACAGATAAGTTTTTAGCTTACAGTTTCCTTGTTTTGCAGTATGCTAATTGTTCGGCCTTTTGGGAAATACCAGTTTGAAATAGTATTTGTTCAAAGATTCCATCAATCATAATAAGTTATAAATAATACACCTAAAGTAAATGCATATTATTTATAGAAAAGTGGGTCACTACAACAATAAATGTCCCAACACGACATTTTAATGCTTTATCGAGCTACGTCATAGAATAAATTACATGAAATATCATCAATGAACAGAATGTGGTATTACGTATTTACTATTTCCTGATGAAAATAGTATAAAACGATCTCAAGATTTGTAAGAATTATATTCTTAATAAACTTCCACTAGGCTAGCAAGGAGATCTACCAAGGTAAAATGTTTCTTTTAATTTCTATTTAAGTGTTTTACAGTTTTCTTAGTTGAAGACAATATCAAGTTAACAAATGACAACCTAAAGCCCAATACAAAGTGAAAGGCATTAAAAAACATAGTACCCTCATACCTTTTTTCAAATATTCCATCTTTGATGAAATAATTGAGTAGAAGCTAAGTAATTAGGGTAGGTTTTTATTCTATTTTTTTCAAACATAGATTTTCATTGGAATTATGTTTCATCCTATCTTGATGATAACCAATGATTATCAAAATGTGCACTCTGTTTTCAACAATGGTTATTACTTCAAGAAGCGGGAGAAAAAATTGAGTCCAGGAAGTGAAACAAAGTCCTTTATGCACTAACATTGGTATCATAGAATATCTTATAACAACCGAGTCGATGTCACTTCCGGTGGATCAAAAGTCCCAGAGGCTATTACCAGCTCAGTTGCTACTATTTAAATACTATCCTGAAAATAATACTTTAAAATTTCAGGCTATTAAAGGGATACTATTTATCTCTTTATCATATACTGCCTATAGCTAAGAGCCTATTCTGAACACACCTGATCTGATATGGCAATATCAGCCGGACCACGTGACACACCACGGCAATATCAGCCTGACCACGTGACACACCAGGTCTGATATGGCCACATCAGCCCGGGTACGTTCGAATAGTACTGTAATGATGGGTTAGTAACCTGAGGTGTACTAAGTATATGATAATATATCTTTTAGAATTTTTGGGTTATGTTTTCGGCTTTAAGAGTAATATGATATTATTATTACATGACCTAATCCATTTCGGACCGGGTATCATCTCGAGACTCCCATATCAGACGAGGGCTTGCCCGAGGTTCGATATGGGTCAAGAGATGATACCCGCTCCGATATGGATTAGGTCATGTATTAATCTGTTTATCATATACTGCCTAAGAATCTATTTCGAAAGCACCCGGTCTGATATAGCCATATCAGCCTGACCGCGTGACTCAACGGTCTGATATGGCCATATCAGCCCGGGTACGTTCAAATAGCACTTGAATAATGCTTTATCAGCTGGGATATGCAGATATGGGTTGCTCACTTCCGGTCGTTTCACATGTGCAAAAACCATCATATTTAGTAATAATTTATGATAACATTAAATATTTTTTATGATAGTATAAAATGTATATAATACCTTTTTCAGATCAACTGGAAAACCATGAACGCTCTTACAGTAATTATTGGCCTGGTTGTGTTGGTATATGTGGTGAACGCTCGAGTTTCCAACAGTTATGACCATTACAACCCATATCCATCCGTTCATGGAAATGTATGGGATTCTGTTGATGGACATGGATGGGATTCCTTGACCTTGGGAGGACGGAGTCGTCTAAGAGATAGATGGAATCTTGGTCCCAGAAGTACCCACAGTAAGTTTCATCGCAAACCGAAAAATATAGTTTTCTAGTCTATTTAAATTTGGTATAACAATGAAAAGTATAACATGCATATAACTGCATGTATTGTCGTAAAAGTATAAAATCATCAACTGCAATATTCTAGACAGAGTTTATATTAAGATTTTCTTGAAAAAAGTCGCATTCTAAAAAATAAGTCCCCGTTTTGTAATACATCTCATATTTATTCCTTTACAGGACGATACAGAAGAGCCGCATCCTACAATCCTTACAGAGTTGGCTCCCTTGGAAACGTAGGCGGTAGATGGGGTGCTAGATTAGGAGGCAGAGTAGGAAGTTGGGGAACCGCTAACTCAAAATGGAACACATGGGGAGGTAAGTTGATATCAAAATATGATAAATGAAAATCTGAATAAATCATATTCAATATATCTCCGTAAAATTAAAAAAAAAATCTAGCTAAGATGACCTATTGTATTGTAATTTTTCTTTTGAATACATATTTAAACTTTTTAGAAATTGTTTAGAGACTATATAATGTTTGTATGTACAGGATAACTATGTTCGAGGTGAAATTTGGTTTCTCCTATTCTTGGCGTGTTTAGTCGGTGGAATAAAAATACATAATATCTTTAACCATTTCCCGGTGATTAAATTTCTACGTGGGAATTACCGTCTTTTTTCAACATTTATTGGCACGATAAATTAGAGAAGTCCCGAAATGACGTCTATGTAAAGAAACTACATGGCAACGACATTTTCTTGAGGTTTTTTGTCGAAAATCATAGAAGAAACAGATTCTCCTTCAATTTACTCGTGAGTTATGGAATTTCTCCACCCTCAATAGTTAAATTTTAGATTTTAACACGCTCGCTAAAGGCTCGCGTGTTGCAAATCGAAAATTTAACTATTGATGGTGGAGAAATTCCATAACTCACTCGTACCTGAAGGAGAATCTATATTTAATATCATTAAGTATCGTTTAAAAGGTCTACGTGTATTTAATATACAATTACATTATTCCAACTGACTTTTTTATACACAATTCGAAAAATTCTACTCATTTATAGTCATCTGGAAAAATATCACACAGAACAAGACCAAACATTTTATGTGATATTAATATAATCATTCTATTTTTTCCTTTGTAGGTTACTAAAGATTAACAGAAATCCATTTGTAGTGAAATCACTGTAAACAATGTTTCGTCTGATGAACCTAATGATTTGTAGTATTTTTTTACTTTCATATTAAAAAGTGAGAATTTAATGTGGTTTTTTTTATATTAATATAACTAATATTCATACTTGCAACGTAGATAGTTTTCTGGTGCCTACAATTA
This sequence comes from Mytilisepta virgata, assembly GCA_028015205.1. Taxonomy (NCBI): domain Eukaryota; kingdom Metazoa; phylum Mollusca; class Bivalvia; order Mytilida; family Mytilidae; genus Mytilisepta; species Mytilisepta virgata. The sequence goes on from CM051517.1 coordinate 69,240,550, forward strand.
AGGATGATCGCTGGTCTAATAGGAAAAAATAGATTTGAAATAGGTGTTTTAGTTTGAGGGAACATATGAATAGTAAACAAATAAGCAAGAGAAAAATATAGGTTCATGTGCTCATTTTAGTGCTATAAAGCCTTGAAAATTTGCAGGAAATAGGTTTTCTCTGGATTTTTCATTATCTTTGCATTGGCAACTTCAAATTTAAAAATGTATGAAAAAATAAAAAGGATTTCATAAAATTTTGTCAAATACCGTTTTAAGGTATATATGATTGAATTATAAAATAAAAAGTGGGGGTTCATGGGCAAAAAATTTAATGTTTAAGAAATGGATAAACACCGAGGATTCCGAAAATCTCACAAAAAGACCAAAACATGAACAGCGAGCATCCTTAAGTCACTTCCAAATTTAAGCCATTCAATTTGACGTTTTAGTTTGGCCATCCTTTCAAATCATAAATTTCTCTTTATAGACGGATGGATTGATGACTTATTAGTTAACGTCCAGTGACAATTTTTATACTCATATCAGGGCGAGAACATGTTGATATGACTTTAAAATATCAATTTAAGTCTTTGGATTTACCAGAACGGGGATACAACCAAGACTTTCAACACTCCAGGCGTTACCATGAAACCAAAGCTATACTGATGACATACACGTACTTTATATTCTAACATAAGAATTTTCTGCTTTTAATATTCCCAAGCAAAATTGAAATTATAAAAGAAATGGTTAAACTTCCAAATGGCAAATGTAAACTTATCTTTTCTTTAAAATTTAAATTAATTTATATTTGTTTTATTTTCACATCCACACAACTTATATCCATATTTGCAACGTTCATAGTTCTCTTGTGCCGACATTCGGTCTATGGAATCTATATATTTCTCAACAGAGCAAATTTTACTGTCAATAGTCTTCCTATTCTTTGTTGATATCAGGGAAGGTTTTGGATTTTACTTTATAGGAAGGGTCAATTAAGGAATAAAGCATGGATCACTTCTGCGTTTTGTTGTAAGGAACAATATTATATATAAGATTATTTGGTCACCGGGTATTGAGATTTATAAGTTTCCAGTATATTGAAGAAAAAATATTTTTATAGGGTTCAAATGAAAATTCCCTTCTTTTTTTACCATAAAACCCCTTAAGAACCCAAAGGAAAGCATGGAGTGGAACATTAATCTTACGTCATGAAAAAACCCGAATTTACTTGCGAATACTCAGAAACTTGTGTACAAACCAGATGGAATAGATAAACAAATGTTCAAAAGGATTCAATGCAGTCCAAAATAAAAAAGGAAAATCCAGGTTTTCCTTTTTATCGACTATGTTTTGGCATTTTCTATAAATTTACATAAATTGGCAACTTTTTTTATGATTTTGTTTGACATGTTAACAATTTATCCCTCAACTAACATGAGAATGGTAAGATTAGGTTGTATTCTCTGATAGAATTAGGTATAAAAAATTAAAACCTTCACAAATAGCATTAAATAATATCAATCTTATTTGAGAAGAAAAATCTTCTAATATCCACAAAGAAGTTTATTTCTCAAAATACTATAGACACAATTCTTCTAAAAAGCTTATTCCAGGTTAAATGGTTGGTACGTACAAAACCATTATCTTGTATCTGAGAAGAAAAATCTTCCAGAAATGAAGTTGAATTTTACTGACAGTGCATCCTCATTATCAATTTCAGAAGAATTTTCTTCTGAAATATCATAATTTGAGAAATATTTTCTCCAGTGGTAGCTTCAGACTAAAGATAAAAAATAAATGAAAAGAACATTAACAAAAGCGCTATCTATACTTTTTGTAAGAATATTCTAGTATTTTGGGGGTATTTTCCCCATGTTTTATGTAATTTAACCCATAACCGTCTTGTAAACAACCACTGAATATCAGCAAAAGAATACAGAAGAGTCAAAACAGTCAAAACAATGGGAAAATTCCATAGGCAAGACAAACTCATGAGAATGGAACAAACAATTGCCACAATGATACATGTACAACTAAAAAAATAAACTAGAGAAAAAGACACGGATGAATATATAAGTTTCTGTACTGTATATATTATGATTTATGAAAAAGCCGGATTATTATGTATGGTTTATTAAAATTTAATGAATGCATATACGAAAACCACGAAACTTAATGCTGTACATTGTATGAATCCTTAGTGTTGAATTTATTATTTCCATGTTGAATAATTTTCTCTCTTCGCTTCTGTGTATAAATTTCTAAAGTCATGACTTTAATGCCTGTAACGCAAATTTGATGAGGAGAGGATACTTTCGGCACGTCATCTTGAATATGTCCTTTCTGTTCTGCCTTCAGTATGGTAAGGTATGGAACCTTACATGAATTATATGATAATGGTATCATTGTTGACAAAACTGATAATATAAGATAAAAATTGTGTCGGAATATGTATGAGTAATACCAATTTCAGCCAATAGTTTTACAGTTACAGGATTTGTTTCTTTACTACATGTGCTTCGAAATTGCGGCAGATATGGCTACATATGAAATTCTGCTTATATACCACTACAGCTAATGTAAAAATTCAGAATTTATAGATCTGAAATATACGAAAAAGCTGTGATAGCTGCTGGAAATTGGTCCATGTTTTATGTCCTCTGGCAGGTTGACAGATACTGTTTTGGCTAGTTAAACTTGTTCGCGCCATTCTATTGCCTTTCAAAATTTTCAAATTAAATATTCTGTATTTTCATCCGAACACTCTAACGCTGACCTGAAATCTGTAATAATAATAGTAATAAAACTGGTAAAATTAAATTCATCTAAACATTATCCTGTCCAATATTGGAAGTATGTAACTTTGGAAACATTCAAAGTTCAATTTTGATAAAAGGCATTTTGTCTACTAGAATTAAAATTATCTTGATATACTTACATTTTTTGTATGCAATGAAAATATACAATATACTCTTTAAACAGTGTGAATCAAATCTAGTTGTATTTCAAAAGTTTCAAAATTTCTTTTTTCTAATTTAATTTATGTGGGGGAATACCGGATGAAAAAAAAAAAATCCACCACACTCTTCTATGTAATTAAGCCACACCAAATTGATATTTAGTTCTCTTTGGATTTCGCCGCTTCGAGTTTTAGACTATTTAATTAAGAAAAAATTGCGGCCTCATTTTGCAAAAATGCTGAAAATTCCTAATTTTTTCAATACATTAAAAATGAAAAAATTGTTCTCCCGCTCGTAAAATTTCGTAAAAGTTAGCATTTTCCCCATTTTTTGCAATTTTTTACGTAAATTTGATCTTCGCTAAATATTGATCCGCAAGAAAAAAAATTAAAATTTCGATTGGGGCGATCCGAAAAATATAAAAATCAATTAGGTATGGCCTTACAATTAAAAATATTTCCCCATTTTTTGCAATTTTTTACGTAAATTTGATCTTCGCTAAATATTGATCCGCAAGAAAAAAAATTAAAATTTCGATTGGGGCGATCCGAAAAATATAAAAATCAATTAGGTATGGCCTTACAATTAAAAATATTTCCCCATTTTTTGCAATTTTTTACGTAAATTTGATCTTCACTAAATATTGATCCGCAAGAAAAAAAATTAAAATTTCGATTGGGGCTATCCGAAAAATATAAAAATCAATTAGGTATGGCCTTACAATTAAAAATATATTTTACTTTAGCCTCGATTTCATATAAATTTGAGTGCTCATGCATATTTACAAACATCATGAACATTATGCTTATCAATCACTTCCCGCCGAGTTAATGTGTGCTGGTACAAATGTATGATACAAATGTACGTATTATACATTTTATACATGTTATATGTCATGTATGTACAGTGTTATTTTTCTGCTTACAAATAAAAGAATACTCGTATTTGGAAAAAACCTTGGTGCATTTGTTTTAAGAAATTAAATATGCTTTACTATATAAAATAAATATCATTAAAGATATAAGAGTTCAAATACATTACACATGAATTAATTGTTTTGTAATTGAAATTAATAACATATTTATAAAATAACTATCTGCCCGTTACGGAAAAAATATAAACAATGATGTTTTACAAACATACATTTATATGTAAAAATTCTTTCAAGAGCAACCGTTTAATATTTTACGGTTTGGGAGAACGGCAAGAAAATATTTTTAATACTGAAATTTTCCCCCTTTTTCTGAGCCAGTCATTCTTTCAGCACGTAATCGTGCCCAACTTTATTTTTAATCAATTTTTGATATAGCGTTTTCTTAACTGAAATTTGAAACCTAGCTGTGGTTGTGGTTTTCACTTAAAATAGTTACCACAATATTAATAATTTACCAGATTTCTGCCTAGAGTTCTTCATAATTAACACCACGGCAAACAACAATTAAAATACTTATCTGAAATAATCAAGTATCTTGTAATTTGGATGGTAATACCGATTTCTCGTCAATACTATTTATTAAATAAACAAGAACTTCGTTATTTCATACTTTTTTTGCAAATCAATTTACGTAAAGAAACTCTAAAATAAAATAAAAAATCTTTGGAGAATGTCATTGTACAAATGCAAATTTTTATAGACGTTATCTTGTACACATAAATCATTTTAACTGACACATACATCGTAATACACCCTTTAATTTCCAAAGGGTAAAGTACAATTGAGTCCGATTATTTTTTTGTTGAAGGAGAGTCTATATTTATTTAAAAACAAAAACAAAATGAACTTCTATTTTCTCCCCCAAAAGAAGCCCTGGTTAATGTGAAGGTAAATTTACAGTCATTTTTGCATTCGGGATTAGAAGATTTTTTTATATAAACGTTTAATAATACTAATTGTTTAACACTCGATCCTATCCAATTAAAAATTCTGACGTACTATTTTAATCGGCCAGTAATACATTTCACCCGTACCGGCGAACCCACAAAAAAATGACAGCATATCTATAAAAATTAGGACTTAAAAACAATTTATGGTAATAACCTATATGAATTGTTTTAGATATTAAAAGCAAAGTAGTAAATAATCGTTTTCTTACATGTTTTTTTTATGAAGTAATTTATTAATTTATTGTTTTGTAAGTTGACACTTTTTATACAAAAAAACAGAACTTCGGTTATGATATAGATGCTTAAATCTTACCTTAATGTATATTTTGGTGAATTCCTGACCACAAAATATTGTAGAACTTTTGCCGTTAATAAATCCATTGTTTATTTTCCACATCAATTATACTATCTTTCATTAGAGGCTGGGGTAGTCAGTATATAAATACATCAGGCGTGCTTTATCCAAACTATTATCAGATTTACTGGCTGGAGGTAATCTCTTCAGATCAGAAATGGACAGGAATACTTTGTTTACAAAAGATAACATCAAATATACCGATTTTGTTTTTTTCAGTAGATACAGGTCATGTTTTAATATATTTTTAAATTACATTTATACTTCTTTAATTTCTTAATCTTGATTGCCAGTTTGAAATTTTCAGCTTTGTACCCAAAATATTACAGAAAATGTAAGATATATTAATTGTATGACTTTTAATATGACAAATGATTTATTTTTTTCAATTTGTATTTATGTATCACTTACAAACTATGATACCCAAAATAAGTGAAAATTTGTGATTTATTTGATGATGATTACAAGTATACACCAATTAGTTTGCTTTATATATTAATGACATAATTTTCCGGCTTATTTTAAGAATTTTAATAGAAAAAATGATTTTCCTGAAAATGAAGGAAAGGGACCGCCTACTGACGAGAACATAAATATTTCCGACTAAATTTTATTTACATATTTTACCTTCCTATTACATGTAAATTGGGAGTTGTCCACGGCCATGGCAATTAGCTAAAAGCAATAAACTGGTTTGCCTCAGAGTACATTTAGGTTCTTCCAAAAATAAAACTATCATTTTCCTAAATAAAATTTCTGAAAGTTTTATGCTGTTCAGGTAAGAATTGTAAAAGAAATGATTCCACCTTTTAACAACCTTATACTTAATTGGTTCATTTAAAAAGAGAAATGAAATACAAAAGAAGGGAATCTTCTAAAGTGAATAAAACTGCAAACACGCTGCTCTACCACCGGTCTTTATTGTTTAGGTTCAATACTTGTTCTGAATATCAGAGGTTTAGTTTCGTTTTCATTTTTAGAGGAACTCGATGAATTTATATTTAAACTTTTATTGAATATAATAGGACCCAATGGGAAACATCATTTAAAAATTTTCGTCTGAAACCACTATGCCAATTGAAACTAGACTTGGCAGCAATGGTCCTTAGATGAACCTCATGCAGAAATGTGTCCGATGACCCGGAGTGGCAACTAAAATGGCTGCCACAGCCGAACTTTGTTTAACATCGCACCCTTTGGGAACATTCATCGAACAATCTTTTTGTCTGAAATCACTGAGCCAATTGGAATCAGACTTGGCAGCAATGGTCCTTAGATGGTCCTCTTTCAGAATTATGTCTGATGATCTAGACTGTCAACCAAAATGGCTACCACAGCTGAACTTTGTTTAACATAGGACCCTATTGGAAAATTTATTTAAAAACTTTGTCTGAAACCACTATGCCAATTGAAACTAGACTTGGCAGCAATGGTCCTTAGATGGACCTCATTCAGAAATGTGTCCGATGACCCGGAGTGGCAACTAAAATGGCTGCCACAGCCGAACTTTGTTTAACATCGCACCCTTTGGGAACATTCATCGAACAATCTTTTTGTCAGAAACCACTTAGCCAATTGGAACTAAACTTGACAGCAATGGTCATTACATGGTCCTCTTTCAGAATTTGTCCGATGACACGGACTGTCAACCAAAATGACTGCTACAGCCAAACTTATTTTAACATTTAAAAATCACTTTGTCTGAAACCAGAGAGCCAATTGGACTTGGCAGAAATAGTCCTTAAATGGTTTTCTTCAAAATTGTGTCCGACGACCTAGACTGTCAATCAAGATGGTTGCCACAGCTGAACTCAGTTTATCATAGGACCCTATGGGAAAATTCATTTAAAATTTACTGTTACACTTAGATTTTTAGTCATGCTTAAGGTGGACAAGTTAAATCCAAGTGATCAATACAGGCTCTTATGAGCCTCTAGTTTCATTTTTACATTCGGTTTTTTTCTTATTTCCTTAATAGAATGATGGTATACAATCTGTAGACTGGCAAGAAAGTTTGGATTTTAGACTTTCGGTAAGTATCCCAACTACTTGCGGGGATCACTGTAGATTCCGACAGTAACTTTCATGTAAAAAGAGGATAGCCAGTATCGGTAAACTGAATGCTATTTAAAATTTTATCAATCTTCAAATTATTCCCCAAATGACCACTAAGGCTGTCAACTAAAAAAAATGATATGCATTAAATTTTGGTCTCACCGTAAACCTCCGAAGTAAGAAAAATGCATTCAATGATTTCGAATTTATTCAGATTGTTTAACACTGAAAATCACCCATTTAGCTACATGTATCGTATCAGAAAATGTGTGAAGTAACTTGAAATCTTTGCAAATGTTCAGTGGATAATGATAGAAATTAATTTACTTCCTCCACTTATTGCAAAATTTAACTGTGATCTGTTTCGTATAATTGACTCTTCTGACCTTTCTTATCAATGGACATCTTTAAGATACATGTCAATTTTCATGATTGTGTGTGAAGATGTAGTAGATTTATATTAGAAACAAAATCGGTATCGTTTTCTTTCCGGGCATTGTGGGGAGAGTGGTTGGTAACTAATAGGAAAACGTTCTTTGTAAATTATTTATCCTGTTTTCACAAAGCGCGTTTATTTAAATAATACCATGTGGTTTTATTAAAGCCGATTTGTGCTTATAGTCTGTAATGTTTTCATAATTCCTCTCGCATTCTTTATCACAAAGTGTTATGTTATTCTCAAGAGTATCGAATTTCATTGACCGTACCATCGGTTATCTGTGTTTTCTTCTGCATCATCAGCTTCTTATCCTTTATTGACCTAAGATAACCTTTCTATATATTGTACATTTGGTAGAAATTACTGGAAAGGAGTGGGGGTGGGGGATTATCCATAAAAAACCACACACACAGTTAACTTCCAAGTATATATTTCCTTTCTTAATACAAGCTATAATTTATTTTTGGATTTAATACATACCCAGAGAACAAAGGTTATGTACACAATGCTCAGTAATTGAAGACGAATATCATTTTTCTTTGGAAAATTAATGATTCTATTAGAGATAATCTTATTACTTACATAAAACAAAATAATCCTAACTTCTCACATCATATACTGCCATTTGAAAAATTAAAACTAGTCCTTAATCCTCAACTTGAACTGTTAGCTTATGTTTGTGACTTCATAAAGCAATCATTAGAATTGCGAAAATGAGGTCCACGTCGGTTACATCTTCTCAGATTTTATGTTTATATTATGTATTTGTACCTTAATGTCATATTGATTTTATTTAGGATTTGTATGTGATTGTACATGTATATAGCTTGACTTACGGGTGAAATATGCTATTAATAAAGTTATATAATAAGATTTTTAAATAATTTTCAAAAACTCAAGTATCTTCTTTGATGCATGGAAATAGACTATTGTGCCAATACAATATATGGAAAGGTATACATAGGTGAATATCAGGATTCGAAATGCAAAGTCTGATAAACGCGTCTAAAGTTCAGAATTTTGTTGTTTTTTTTCCATATATTAGTCTGTTATTTTGGTTTCATTAAGCTAAACCGCACGATTATACAAATTACCCCATTAAAAAAAATCATCTACACAAAAATTGCTAAAATTTATTATTGCTTATTCGAAATCAATTTTTTATCTTTCTAAAATATTGATTTGAGGTTGTATGCCTGCTTAACCTTTACGCCACAATACTGGCTTCCGGGTTTAAAACAAAACTTGATATTTTACAAACATACATGTATCTTTATTAATACACACATGCATGACCTTGATCTTCCAAAATCTTCTAACTACTGTGGTTTTCGGATTGCTCTGGATTTTTTGATAACGGTCAGAATTTTCCGATTTTGAAACCGCCCGATAGCCTCGAGTGCGGAAGATCGCGGGTTTAGAGTACAGCTGGGTCAAACTAAAGAAATTAAAATTTGTATTTGTTGCTTTTCCACCATCACCAGGCACACGGCATTTAAGAGAAAGAGCAAATACTGCACGTGTAGGGTGAAATGTCTTCCTCTGGACTGTTACTTCTTCAAGAGAGGAAACCCATTTCAATCTCAAATAGACAGTACAGATATTTAGATCGACAATTTTAATATTGATTTAACCTCTTCATTTTTAATTCACAGTGTTGTTTTGTGTATGAGAGAATGGGGGGGGGGGGGGGGGGTTGTACATTTTGAAAAATATAAAGTCCGTTGACAATCAGCAATACGTTAGACTTTAATCCTTGACCAATAAATGTCTCATCAATTTTTACATTTCAACAGGATCGTATATAAACAAATTATTGAGAAGATATCAAACCTCTCAATGATAATATCGGTAAAACACAATGTTCCAAAACATACTTCTTATAAACGTTGAAATAAATATTGCATATATTTTATCAAATTTAATTTTTTAAACTATAATGTACCCGTTTAGGACATCGCAAGATAAGATAATCCTAAGATAGCTTTGATTTACAGTCTCAGTCATGTCTTATAATAGTCTCAAGACAATCCCAAAGACATATCTTAGGACCGATTTTAGGATAGCTTCGATAACCAGGGCCCAGATTACCTATTTATTGAAAATTTTTATTTTGTATTATCAATTTTCCCATTTATGATATTATGATATTTTTTTCCCATATATTAATTTCTGAAATGCTTGACAGTTACATGTATTTTACACATCAAGATAATCCCCTTTTGCACATAAATTATTGAACAGTTTAACGGGGGCCGTGTTAATGAAGGTGTCCTAAGTTAGTCTTACGACATTTCCTAGTCCTAAGTCATGTTAACGAAGCTATCCTAAGTTGGGACATGTCTAAAAGTTTATCCTAAAGTTCGGATATAGAAATGGGTGTCTTAAGACCACCCTTAGATTATCCTAACAGTTAGGATTAATTATTGTAATAAACAACAAGAATGGTGTACATGTACTTTAGAAATCGAAAATACAATATAAGACGAAATAAAGTGTTTATAGACAGACAACCCTTTAAATTAAAGTTTTAGATTTGTGGTGTACGTACATTTCGCCGGACAGAACGCCGTACAAAGATACATATAAATAGGCACACTTTAATTGACTATATGTGTAAAATTTCATTTCATCATGATATATAAGAGTAGAGATATCAGCACAAAATTTATACAGTACCCCGTTTTTAGCTCACCTGATCCAAAGGGTCAAGTGAGCTATTCTCATCACTTGGCGTCCGTCGTCGTCCGTCGTCGTCTGACGTCCGTCGTCATCCGTTAACTTTTACAAAAATATTCTCCTCTGAAACTACTCGGCCAAATAGAACCAAACTTGGCCATAAGCATCATTAGGGTATCTAGTTTAAAAAATATGTCCGATGATCCCGCCTGCCAACCAACATGGCCAACATGGGTAGAAATAGAACATAGGGGTAAACTACAGTTTTTGTCTTATTTCTCAAAAACTATAGCATTTAGAGCAAAACTCACTTGGAGTAAAAATGTTCATCAGGTCAAGATCTACTACCATGAAATTTTCAGACGAATCGGTCAACCCTTTGTTGGGTTATTGCCCCTGAATTGTTAATTTTAAGGAAATTTTGCAGTTTTAGGTTATTATCTTAAATATTATTATAGATAAAGACAAACCAGGATAGACGCCACAGCCAAAGTTAGTTTAACGTAGGGCCCTATGGGAAAATCCATTGAAAAATCTTTTTGTCGGAAACAAAATAACAATCCAAAGATACTAATATTAGATATAGTAAATTTATGCTATGCTGTATACGACACATTTCAAGGAGTTACCTCTCATCAGCAGCATTAAAACCGAAACATTTGGAAGACCAAAAACCAAACTTATATTAAACAAGAAGTACTCAACCAAAAATACCGAAATAGGAAGCCAAATTTCAGCTAAGGAGATCTACCATGTGCAATACAAGGAATGAACCCTTAGTGTTTCTATTATTTTTGAATTTTGCTAAATACTGGTAATTTCTGTAACAAATCAATGAATAATCATGTCAGACAAGTCTGACGACTGGGTTTGGGAATACCCTCGGGGACTTGACACATTGGAGCCAGATTTGGCAGCAATGGTCCTTAGGAGGTCTTTTTTCAGAAATGTGTCCGATTTCGTGGACTGTGAACCAAGATGGCCGCCACAGCCGAACTCAGTTTAACATAGGACCCTATGGGAAATTCACTCAAACATCTTCTCGTCTGAAACTACTGAGCCAATTTGAACTAAACTTGGCAGCATTGGTCCTTAGATGGTCCTCTTTCAGAAATGTGTCCAATCACCCGGATTGTCAACCAAGATGGCCATCATGGCCTAACTTAGTTAAATATAGGACCCTATAGGAAAATTCATTTAAAAATTTTCTTGTCTGAAATAACTTAGCCAATTAGAACAAGACTTAGCAGAAATGGTTCATAGATGGTTCTCTTTTAGAAATGTGCCCATTGACCTTGACTATCAACCAAGATGACTGCCACAGCTGAACTTAACATAGAACCCTATAGAAAAACCAGCCAAAATTTTGCAACACTTAAATTTTTAGTCCTGCTCAATGTGAAACGTTAAATCCAGGTGAGCGATACAGGCTCTTGAGAGCCTCTAGTTCATGTTTGCTCTGGAACGCAAAAAATCAAATAAATCAAATATCTGCTGCATATCGACACTTTATTCGTGGTAAAGGATAAATATGGATGTATTTTCATTTCATTCTGATAAATAACCAAACAAAAATAGACTAGTTGGAATGTGGGTTTCTTTTTTACCTTAAGTTGTGAACATAATCATGAACAATTACTGGTATCGATTCGACCCTATTATAGTATTTGGTGCTCTCAATTAAGTAACGATTTCAATCTGTAATAGATATCATGTAAAAATAATGACAATGCGTAATTTTCATTTATTTGACTGCTGTTTTATTTTTCTTCATAAGCCCTACAGTTTTGGAATGTTTTTATTCTGGATTTTTTTTTAAATATCAAAAGAGTGAATGTAAAAAATCTTTCATTTTTTCAGTAATAAACATATGATTATCCTAAGAATATGTTAGGATTGTCCTAAGTTACTCCTACTTAGGGCTATCCTAAGATAACTTTGTTTTACATCCTAAGACATGTTTTAGGATGATCCTAAGACAATCCTAATTCGGGTCCTAAGACAAGTCTTAGGACATATCTTAGGACATCTTCATTAACACGGCCCCCGGCTTATGTCCAGTCGTCGCGAAACTGTAATTATAGCAATTATCACCCATTGTTGTTCCGTCAAAGATTTAGAAAGGCTTAGTCATTAAGTTAAACCTTTATTCCAAATACATAAATTTTATATAAAAATGTAAAAGAATATTTTATTGGATAATTAGAATGTTAATCCCCAGGTCAACCATTTTGTAATTTGTATTGTGTTATCTTTTACTTGTTAAATTCAGTCTTATTGTTGATCATTAAAATGAAAAAAAAAACGTGAATAAAATATGAAAATACTCTTATACTTTTTTTCCCCTAAATTATTTTTCATGGTCAGTTTCAATTGTAATACCTTGATTAGTGAACATAATATACATGTATGTACAAAATGTAAATGAATATATAGAGTAAACTGTTTCTATACATGTACTTCTGTACTAGTGTATTATGGTGTTGTGTTTAAAGTTAACCCAAAGGATACTTTTATAGGACATCAAAATGAAATATATGTTTCTATCTGAGATGAAATATATCTTAATATGCATGTGAACTAGGTCAAAATCGGTCATTCTAACACATTCTTGAATATTGCTGTCAATTTGGGCTGAGTCATCGAATATATTTCTGAAACAAGAAATACCGTTCCCTAGGTTAAAGCCATGCACATTATAATTGTTGGTAGAACTGAAAGGTTTTGTAACTTAAAAGGGTGGATCTAAACACATCAGTCAATAAACGGCTACAAATATCTGAATTATACCTAGATCTTTTTGTAGATCTTTGCTGAACATTTTTGCCATTTACACGTTCTCTCTATCTATGATAATATTAAAGATAATAACCTAAAACTGCAAACTTTCTTTAAAATTATCAATTCAGAGGCAATAACCCAACAAAGGCTTGACAGATTCGTCTGAAAATTTCATGGCATTTAGATCTTGACCTGGTAAACATTTCTATCCTGTCAGTTCTGCTCTAAATGCTTTAGTGTTTGAGATATAAGCTAAAAACTGCATTTTACCCCTGTATTTTATTTTTAGCTATGCCAGCCATGTTTGTTGATGGATCAAACTCCGGATATAACTTTTAAACTAGATATAATAAGGAATTTCCAGGTAAACTTTGAAAGTATTTGGCCCAGTAGTTTCAGAGGAGAAGATTTTTGAAATAGTTTACGACGACGGACGACGACGGACGCCAACTGATGGCATAAGCGCACATGGCCCTTTGGACCAGGTGACTAAAAATGACCATCAATACAATGATAACGGGACAAAAACTCCAAAAATCTGAAATTTATCCAATATCCAACTTTGTGTGAATGTTATGGAGCAAACCTTGATATGCACTTTGCTATCGGCATTTTCAAAATGGCCACCGTTACTATGGGAACGGGTTAAAGAGTCAAGAAACTTAAATGTATCCCATATTCACGAAACTGTATGCAAATGTTATGTACTTCAGTATCGGAATTTTCAAAATTCTCACCGTAACCATGGAAGCGGAAACAATTTCCGAAATTCAATTTTCATCAGACTTTATAGGAACATTGGATGCCACGTTGGAGATGTTCTTAAACTTGGAGTTTGCAACCGTTACCATAGACACGGCACAATTCCAAAAAAGCTGAAGTTTTCATGTTTAGCAAGGAAGTACACTGTGATCTTGAAATATTCAATAGAAAAGGGATAAAAATTGAATTTATCCAAATTTTCGTAAAACATACACAATATCTTGATTTTCAATTATGTCAGAGTATAACTTTAGGGCCAAGCTGAGTTTTAGCGATTTTTGTGTTAGCATCCTAACATAATATAACTTGTTTATTCATTAATTTATTTTATCGTGATTTCACGCGAATTTCAGAGAAAGCAAAGCGTTTGTACTAGAAGAAGCTAGGTTGCCCTAATAAATACGGCAGAAACTTAAGTTAACGTTAAGAATATTACCTGCCATAAGCATTAGTCGGAAACAGTAAATCTGGTTGTAGAATAATTCACATAAATTTAATAGATATTTAGGGATCCAGTCGGAAAACAGCTTCCGGAAATGTGCTTTGCTTGTATTTGCTGATTCAGCCATCTTCGACACTACAGACCTGAGTCGAACTCCGTATTGAGTGGACTGAAACCATTGGTAGTTACGTACAACACTAAATCACTCTGCCATGGAGGCTTCATGACCAATGTAAGAATCGAGACTCGCAAAATCACTGTTATGCATGATGTCTTCTGTCAATCTGTTGAACAACATGGACCACACAAAAAAAACGGGGGTAGATTCATGTGCTCCGGAAGAGTGAGCAGTCTCATCTTCCTGCAGGACACCCGCCACGCTCCCCATGTCAAATCTGATATGAGGAAGGGACTACAGTAAGTAATAGTTGAGTATTACGATGTGTGCCTTTATGCGCTTTATTGACCGTCTGTATTTCATTGTTCTAGATCCAGTTGGAGGCGAAAATATTTAATATTTTTTTTACCCGGCAAAAGTGTAACAATCGTGAAACAAAACACAATTATTCCTAAACTTTTAAATATAAATTAATATATACGATCCTGTTGAAATGTAAAATTGATGAGACATTTATTGGTCAAGGATTAAAGTCTAACGTATTGCTGATTGTCAACGGACTTTATATTTTTCAAAATGTACACCCCCCCTCCCTCTCTTTCATACACAAAACAACACTGTGAATTAAAAATGAAGAGGTTAAATCAATATTAAAATTGTCCATCTAAATATCTGTACTGTCCATTTGAGATTGAAATGGGTTTCCTCTTTGGAAGAAGTAACAGTCCAGAGGAAGACATCTCACCCTACACGTGCAGTATTTGCTCTTACTCCTAAATGCCGTGCTTGGTAGAAAAGCAACAAATACAAATTTTAATTTCTTTAATTTGACCCAGCTGGGTATTGAACCCGCGATCTTCCGCACTCGAGGCTATCGGGCGGTTTCAAAATAGGAAATTTCTAACCGTTGTCAAAAAATCCAGAGCAATCCGAAAACCACAGTAGTTAGAAGATTTTGGAAGATCAAGGTCATGCATGTGTGTATTAATAAAGATACATATATGTTTGTAAAATATCAAGTTTTGTTTTAGACCCGTAAGCCAATATTGTGGCGAAAAGGTTAAGCAGGCATACAACCTCAAATCAATATTTTAGAAAGATAAAAATTGATTTCGAATAAGCAATAAGAAATTTTAGCAATTTTTGTGTAGATGATTTTTTTTAATGGGGTAATTTGTATAATCGTGCGGTTTAGCTAAATGAAAACAAACTAACAGACTAATATATGAAAAAAAAATTCTGAACTTTAGACGCGTTTATAAGACTTTGCATTTCGAATCCAGATATTCACATATGTAAACCTTTCCATATATTGTCTATTTCCATGCATCAAAGAAGATACTTGAGATTTTGAAAATTATTTAAAAATCATATTATATAACTTTATTAATAGCATATTTCACCAATAAGTCAAGCTATATACATGTACAATCACATACGAATCCTAAATAAAATCAATATGACATTAAGGTACAAATACATAATATAAACATAAAATCTGAGAAGATGTAACCGACGTGGACCTCATTTTCGCAATTCTAATGATTGCTTTATGAAGTCACAAACATAAGCTAACAGTTCAAGTTGAGGATTAAGGACTAGTTTTAATTTTTCAAATGGCAGTATATGATGTGAGAAGTTAGGATTATTTTTTTTTATTTAACTAATAAGATTATCTCTAATAGAAGCATTAATTTTGCAATTAAAGAAAAATGATATTCGTCTTCAATTACTGAGCATTGTGTACGTAACCTTTGTTCTCTGGGTATGTATTAAATCCAAAAATAAATTATAGCTTGTATTAAGAAAGGAAATATATACTTGGAAGTTAACTGTGCGTGTGGTTTTTTATGGATAATCCCCCACCCCCCCATTCCAGTAATTTCTACCAAGTGTACAATATATAGAAAGGTTATCTTAGGTCAATAAAGGATAAGAAGCTGATGATGCAGAAGAAAACACAGATAACCGATGGTACGGTCAATGAAATTCGATACTCATGAGAATAACATTTGTGATAAAGAATGCGAGAGGAATTATGAAAACAGTAAATACTATAAGCACAAATCGGCTTTAATAAAACCACATGGTATTATTTAAATAAACGCGCTTTGTGAAAACAGGATAAATAATTTACAAAGAACGTTTTCCTATTAGTTACCAACCACTCTCCCCACAATGCCCGGAAAGAAAACGATACCGATTTTGTTTCTAATATAAATCTACTACATCTTCATACACAATCATGAAAATTGACATGTATCTTAAAGATGTCCATTGATAATAAAGGTCAGAAGAGTCAATTATACGAAACAGATCACAGTTAAATTTTACAATAAGTGGAGGAAGTAAATTAATTTTTATCATTATCCATTGAACATTTGCAAAGATTTCAAGTTACTTCACATATTTTCTGATACGATACATGTAGCTAAATGGATGATTTTCAGTGTTAAACAATCTGAATAAATTCGAAGTCATTGAATGCATTTTTCTTACTTCGGAGGTTCACTGCGAGATCAAAATTTAATGCATATCATTTTAATCTCATCACTTGGCGTCCGTCGTCGTCGTTAACAATTTTTCAAACATCTTTTCCTCTGAAACTACTGAATGGATTTGGATAAAACTTATCATGATTGTTCCTTAGGAAATCCTGCACAAACTTTATGCTTCGATTTTTGATCCGTCGAAAAACATGGCCACTGTTACTAAAAATAGAACATAGGGGTCAAACAACAGTTTTTCGCAAATATCTCAAAAAATCATTAGGTTACGGCAAATTCTGTCAGGTTGAAAGTGTTCAGCATGATGAGAGCTACCTGTGTGCTGATTGTCGTGAAAATCTGTCAACTGATGTTAGAGTTATTGCCCTTTTTTGACATTTTTGGCTTTTTTTATGTTATATTTCAAAAATCTTCTCTGAAACTACTAATCAAAATCAAATGAAATTTGGTAAGATTGTTCCTTAGGGTATTCTGCACAAAGTTTATGCTTAGATTTTTGATTGGTCGAAAAACATGGCCACTGTTACTAAAAATAGAACATAGGGGTCAAACAACAGTTTTTCGCAAATATCTCAAAAATCATTAGGTTACGGCAAATTCTGGCAGGTTGAAAGTGTTCAGCATGATGAGAGCTACCTGTGTGCTGATTTTCGTGAAAATCTTTCGACTGATGTTAGAGTTATTGCCCTTATTTGACATTTTTGGCTTTTTTTTATGTTATTATTTCAAAAATCTTCTTCTCTGAAACTACTATTCAAAATCAAATGAAACTTGGTAAGATTGTTCCTTAGGGTATCCTGCAAAAAGTTAATGCTTGGATTTTTGATTGGTTGAAAAACATGTCCGCTCTTACTAAAAATAGAACATAGGGGTCAAAATGCTGTTTTTTGCTATTTTTTCCTGAATTGTAGAAAGAAAATGAAGATGAAAGCTACTTTCAAGGTAAACATGGTATCCCGAGTTGAATGGTGATGATGAAAGTTTGTTTTGGACGGCCATTTTTAAAATGGCTGCCATTTTCCCGCCAGTTTTTACACTTGCTCGGATTTCAACAATATTTGGTTTTTAAAGTAAACATGGTATCCTAAGTGAATGGTGATGATGAAAATGTTGTATAACAATGATTAAACTTCATAATATGTGAGCTTTTAATTGCCATCACTTGGTGTCCGTCATCAACGTTGTTAACAAATTTTCAAACATCTTCTCCTCTGAAACTACTAGGGGGATTTGGATGAAACTTAGCATGATTGTTCCTGCAATATTTCCTTTTCAAGTACATGTAATTGAAACTGTGATACTTCAGAAAAAGAGAGTTCACTTTTTAGATGCCAAAGATGTAAGGTCACATAGGTAACCACAGCAGTCTGTTCAAAGGGTACTTTCCACTGGTTAATTTCATCTAAGCGGTATCAACTCTCATTTAAAATGGCAAATGTTCAACTTCAAACACAACAGTTGTAGAAATATTGCTGTTTAACAGTCATTGTTTATATGTCCTTCACAACATATCAAAAATTTAAAGTATTCCATTGCATTATATTTATATTTTATCGGATAACAAATTCATCACATCAGGGGAGATCATTTCGACCACCTTCATTACATAGGAATTCAGTAAAACTTACAAGAGAACCTTACTCTAGCAATGCTAGAGGTTGTCTGGCAAGCTATTTATTGACTTGGGGGTATGGAGGAACGGAATTCCAACATCTTACATTGTAGGAGTAAGGAGAACCTTACCCATTACAACAAACATTAATATATTTATTTAGTTTATAGTGCATTGTTTGCCAGGTGAGCGATTCAGGCTCTTGAGAGCCTCTTGTTTTTAGTTGACAGCCTTCGCGGTCATTTGGAGAATAATTTGAGGATTGATAAAATTTTAAATAGCATTCAGTTTACCGATACTGGCTATCTTCTTTTTAAATGAACATGAAAGTTACTGTCGGAATCTACAGTGATCCTCGCAAGTAATTGGGATACTTACCGAAAGTCTAAAATATAAAATTTTCTTGCCAGTCTACAGATAGTATACCATCATTCTATTAAGGAAATAAGGAAAAAACCGAATGTAAAAATGAAACTAGAGGCTCATAAGAGCCTGTATTGATCACTTGGATTTAACTTGTCCACCTTAAGCATGACTAATAATCTAAGTGTAACAGTAAATTTTAAATGAATTTTCCCATAGGGTCCTATGATAAACTAAGTTCAGCTGTGGCAACCATCTTGGTTGACAGTCTAGGTCGTCGGACACAATTCTGAAGAAAACCATTTAAGGACCATTTCTGCCAAGTCCAATTGGCTAAGTGGTTTCAGACAAAGTGATTTTTAAATGTTAAAATAAGTTTGGCTGTAGCATTCATTTTGGTTGACAGTCCGTGTCATCGGACAAATTCTAAAAAGGACCATGTAATGACCATTGCTGTCAAGTTTAGTTCCAATTGGCTAAGAAGTTTCCAATAGGGTCCTATGTTAAACAAAGTGGTAGCTATTTTGGTTGACAGTCTAGATCATCAGACATAATTCTGAAAGAGGACCATCTAAGGACCATTGCTGCCAAGTCTGATTCCAATTGGCTCAGTGATTTCAGACAAAAAGATTGTTCGATGAATGTTCCCAAAGGGTGCGATGTTAAACAAAGTTCGGCTGTGGCAGCCATTTTAGTTGCCACTCCGGGTCATCGGACACATTTCTGAATGAGGTTCATCTGAGGACCATTGCTGCCAAGTCTAGTTTCAATTGGCATAGTGGTTTCAGACGAAAATTTTTAAATGATGTTTCCCATTGGGTCCTATTATACACATTATATTCAATAAAAGTTTAAATATAAATTCATCGAGTTCCTCTAAAAATGAAAACGAAACTAAACCTCTGATATTCAGAACAAGTATTGAACCTAAACAATAAATACAGGTGGTAGAGCAGCGTGTTTGCAGTTTTATTCACTTTAGAAGAGTCCCTTCTTTTGTATTTCATTTCTCTTTTAAATGAAGTATAAGGTTGTTAAAAGGTGGAATCATTTCTTTTACATTTCTTACCTGAACAGCATAAAACTTTCAGAAATTTTATTTAGGAAAATGATAGTTTTATTTTTGGAAGAACCTAAATGTACTCTGAGGCAAACCAGTTTATTACTTTTAGCTAATTGCCATGGCCGTGGACAACTCCCAATTTACATGTAATAGGAAGGTAAAATATGTAAATAAAATTTAGTCGGAAATATTTATGTTCTCGTCAGTAGGCGGTCCCTTTCCTTCATTTTCAGGAAAATCATTTTTTTCTATTAAAATTCTTAAAATAAGCCGGAAAATTATGTCATTAATATATAAAGCAAACTAATTGGTGTATACATGTAATCATCATCAAATAAATCACAAATTTTCACTTATTTTGGGTATCATAGTTTGTAAGTGATCCATAAATAGAAATTGAAAAAAATAAATCATTTGTCATATTAAAAGTCATACAATTAATATATCTTACATTTTCTGTAATATTTTGGGTACAAAGCTGAAAATTTCAAACTGGCAATCAAGATTAAGAAATTAAAGAAGTATAAATGTAATTTAAAAATATATTAAAACATGACCTGTATCTACTGAAAAAACAAAATCGGTATATTTGATGTTATCTTTTGTAAACAAAGTATTCCTGTCCATTTCTGATCTGAAGAGATTACCTCCAGCCAGTAAATCTGATAATAGTTTGGATGAAGCACGCCTGATGTATTTATATACTGACTATCCCAGCCTCTAATGAAAGATAGAATAATTGATGTGGAAAATAAACAATGGATTTATTAACGGCAAAAGTTCTACAATATGTTGTGATCAGGAATTCACCAAAATATACATTAAGGTAAGATTTAAGCATCTATATCATAACCGAAGTTCCGTTTTTTCGTATAAAAAGTGTCAACCTACAAAACAATAAATTAATAAATGACTTCATAAACAAAACATGTAAGAAAACGATTATTTACTACTTTGCTTTCAAATATCTAAAACAATTCATATAGGTTATTACCATCAACTGTTTTTAAGTCCTAATTATTATAGATATGCTGTCAATTTTTTTGTGGGTTCGCCGGTACGGGTGAAAGGTATTACTGGCCCATTAAAATAGTACGTCAGAATTTTTAATTGGATAGGATCGAGTGCTAAACAATTAGTGTTATTAAACGTTTATATAAAAAAAATCTTCTAATCCCGAATGTAAAAATGACTGTAAATTTTCCTTCACATTAACCATGGCTTCTTTTGGGGGAGAAAATAGAAGTTCATTTTGTTTTTGTTTTTAAATAAATATACTCTCCTTCAACAAAAAAAAATAATCGGACTCAATTGTACTTTACCCTTTGGAAATTAAAGAGTGTATTATGATGTATGTGTCAGTTAAAATGATTTATGTGTACAAGATAACGTCTATAAAAATTTGCATTTGTACAATGACATTCTCCAATGATTTTTTATTTTTATTTTAGAGTTTCTTTACGTAAATTGATTTGCAAAAAAAAGTATGAAATAACGAAGTTCTAGTTTATTTAATAAATAGTATTGACGAGAAATCGGTGTTACCATCCAAATTACAAGATACTTGATTATTTCAGATAAGTATTTTAATTGTTGTTTGCCGTGGTGTTAATTATGAAGAACCCTAGGCTGAAATCTGGTAAATTATTAATATTGTGGTAACTATTTTAAACATTAAGTGAAAACCACAACCGCAGCTAGGTTACTATTTTAAACATTATTGAAAACCACAGCTAGGTTTCAAATTTCAGTTAAGAAAACGCTATATCAAAAATTGATTAAAAATAAAGTTGGGCACGATTACGTGCTGAAAGAATGACTGGCTCAGAAAAAGGGGGAAAATTTCAGTATTAAAAATATTTTCTTGCCGTTCTCCCAAACCGTAAAATATTAAACGGTTGCTCTTGAAAGAATTTTTACATATACATGTATGTTTGTAAAACATCATTGTTTATATTTTTTCCGTAACGGGCAGATAGTTATTTTATAAATATGTTGTTAAGTTCAATTTCAAAACAATTAATTCATGTGTAATGTATTTGAACTCTTATATCTTTAATGATATTTATTTTATATAGTAAAGCATATTTTATTTCTTAAAACAAATGCACCAAGGTTTTTTCCAAATACGAGTATTCTTTTATTTGTAAGCAGAAAAATAACACTGTACATATATAACATGTATAATACGTACATTTGTATCATACATTTGTACCAGCACACATTAACTCGGCGGGAAGTGATTGATAAGATATGTTCATAATGTTTGTAAATATGCATGAGCACTCAAATTTATATGAAATCGAGGCTTAAGTAAAATATATTCTTAATTGTAAGGCCATACCAAATTGATTTTTATTTTTTCGGATCGCCCAGATCGAAATTTTATTTATTTTTTCTTGAGGATCAATATTTAGCGAAGATCAAATTTACGTAAAAAATTGCAAAAAATGGGGAAAATTTTTTACGAAATTTTAGGAGCGGGAGAACAACTTTTTCATTTTTAATGTATTGAAAAAATTAGGAATTTGGGACGAATTTTCAGCATTTTTGCAAAATGAGGCCGCAATTTTTTTCTTAATTAAATAGTCTAAAACTCGAAGCGGCGAAATCCAAAGAGAACTAAATATCAATTTGGTGTGGCTTAATTACATAGAAGAGTGTGGTTGATTTTTTTTCATCCGGTATTCGGCCACATAAATTAAGTTAGAAAAAAAAAGAAATTTTGAAACTTTTGAAATACAACTAGATTTGATTCACACTGTTTAAAGAGTATTAATACTACTAAAATAATGAGACAAATTTTTGTTAGCCGGGTTGCCGTTTCAACAACAAATGCGACGTGCGATCTTTATATATCAGAAGTATGAGACCATTGTGCAGTTTAAAACTTTTATCAGTACATACGCAATTGTTTCCGCGTTTTGCTAATTACTTCTAATTAATTAATGCGGATCACGAAAACCGATACCGTTCCGGAAGTATACATCACAAGAAGTTTCCAGTATCGACCGAGGAAAAGTTTGTCTAAAGACAGCTCGGCAGAAAACGGTTTAGGATTTCGTTGCGTAAGTGTAAAGAAAAATGCACAAAAGAAAATAAACAATCGTCTTTCTATTCAATCATCTGCACTGGGAATTTAAAAAGCGACCACATGCCCAAAATGAATGAAAATAAAAAAGGCAAATATGCTTGCTTCCCCGTCTTATAAAGAACACTTCACCCAAGGCTCCGGGTTCAAAACAGTAGTTATCAATTTCAAGTCTGAGGGAATTAAAGTATTTACAGTTTACTTTTGAATACTGTTTCAATATATTACAATAAATTGGTACCAATAAATGATTATTATTATAGGGAATAGACTAGTATTGTATATTTTCATTGCATACAAAAAAATGTAAATATATCAAGATAATTTTAATGCTAGTAGACAAAATGCCTTTTATCAAAATTGAACTTTGAATGTTTCCAAAGTTACATACTTCCAATATTGGACAGGATAATGTTTAGATGAATTTAATTTAGGTTAAGCATTTTACCAGTTTTATTACTATTATTATTACAAATTTCAGGTCAGCGTTAGAGTGTTCGGATGAAAATACAGAATATTTAATTTGAAAATGTTGAAAGGCAATAGAATGGCGCGAACAAGTTTAACTAGCCAAAACAGTATCTGTCAACCTGCCAGAGGACATAAAACATGGACCAATTTCCAGCAGCTGTCACAGCTTTTTCGTATATTTCAGATCTATAACTTCTGAATTTTTACATTAGCTGTAGTGATATATTATCAGTTTTGTCAACAATGATACCATTATCATATAATTCATATAGGGTTCCATACCTTACCATACTGAAGGCAGAACAGAAAGGACATATTCAAGATGACGTGCCGAAAGTATCCTCTCCTCATCAAATTTGCGCTACAGGCATTAAAGTCATGACTTTAGAAACTTATACACAGAAGCGAAGAGAGAAAATTATTCAAAATGGAAATAATAAATTCAACACTAAGGATTCATACAATGTACAGCATTAAGTTTCGTGGTTTTCGTATATGCATTCATTAAATTTTAATAAACCATACATAATAATCCGGCTTTTTCATAAATCATAATATATATAGTACAGAAACTTTGGTCAAGATATGACCTATATTCATCCGTGCCTTTTTCTCTAATTTATTTTTTTAGTTGTACATGTATCATTGTGGCAATTGTTTGTTCCATTCTCATGAGTTTGTCTTGCCTATGGAATTTTCCCATTGTTTTGACTGTTTTGACTCTTCTGTATTCTTTTGCTGATATTCAGTGGTTGTTTACAAGACGGTTATGGGTTAAATTACATAAAACATGGGGAAAATACCCCCAAAATACTAGAATATTCTTACAAAAAGTATAGATAGCGCTTTTGTTAATGTTCTTTTCATTTATTTTTTATCTTTAGTCTGAAGCTACCACTGGAGAAAATATTTCTCAAATTATGATATTTCAGAAGAAAATTCTTCTGAAATTGATAATGAGGATGCACTGTTCAACTTCATTTCTGGAAGATTTTTCTTCTCAAATACAAGATAATGGTTTTGTACGTATCAACCATTTAACCTGGAATAAAGTTTTTAGAAGAATTGTGTCTATAGTATTTTGAGAAATAAACTTCTTCATGGATATTAGAAGATTTTTCTTCTCAAATAAGATTGATATTATTTAATGCTATTTGTGAAGGTTTTACTTTTTTATACCTAATTCTATCAGAGAATACAACCTAATCTTACCATTTTCATGTTAGTTGAGGGATAAATTGTTAACATGTCAAACAAAATAATAAAAAAGTTGCCAATTTATGTAAATTTATAGAAAATGCCCAAAGATAGTCGATAAAAAGGAAAACCTGGATTTTCCTTTTTTATTTTGGACTGCATTATTCGTTCAAATTCGTGTGGGGGATTTAATAAACGATTTACGTCTCAAAGCGAAACAAAATGGAGGAAAACAAATGAAACAAGCAAACACAAAATACTGAAAAAGAAGTCATTGTTTAATTTGGTATTTATATCATTGAATAATTCCCTTTCAGTCAATTCGACAACTAACTTCACTAAGTCTTTCTATTGTTAATTGACTATAATTGTACAATGTGTACATGTGTTAAAAAACACCAGAATGCAAATGATAAAACTTCTATCATTATATAAAAAGGACTACAAAGAAAGTTGCAAAATGATTATTATGATTTAAGAAAAGATCTTATGACATTTAGACGACTATGAGGAACATGTGGAAGATCAAACTTGTACAACAATGGGTCATTTTATTTTTTATTTTAAAACATGTGCGCAAATGTGAAGTATATTTTTAAACAAATGTATTACTAGATCAAAACAATTTGATTTTATTTCATGTTATACTATTTGAAAGTCTTTGAATATATACATTTTACCACCGCGTCCAAAAAATATAATTAGGTTGTGTTAAATTACCCTTTTGGTGATACGTGTCCAGCAAAAACTCGCGGATCATGCAGTTGCAATTCTATATATATCTTTTGTAAACATGTATATGTACTGTCACTATCATGTGTAAAAAATAATACATTTAATTCCGCCATAGCTTTATTTTATGAATGTCTCAAGTCGCTTGCCCTTGTTTATGGTTGCATTTTTTCGTATATTTTAAATTTATGTCAACTGGAGTTTATTTCTGCGTTTTTGGCAGGATCTCTTTAATACTTGGTCTCCATATGCTTTGTGAAAAAAAACCCTGTGCGCAAGTCTCTGTAGTTTTATTATGAATTACATTTTAGGTTTGCTTGGTTGTCAATCCGATATTTGTTACTGAAATTGCAAAATATTAGATATCTTTTCTCCTATTCTTAACGTGTTTAATCGGTGTTTTAAAAATATATAATATTTTTAACCACTTCCCGATGATTAAATTTCTTAATGGGAATTCCTGCCATTTTTTTTACGTTTATTGGAAAGATAGAGAAGTTCCGAAATGGCGTTCATGTAAACAAAATGCGTAGCAATGGCATTTTTGGGGGGGTTTTTGTTGAAAATCATAGGAGAAACAGATTCTCCTTCAATTTACTCGTGAGTCATAGAATTTCTCCACCCTCAATAGTTAAATTTTAGATTTTAACACGCTCTCTTATTATATAAGCTCGCGTGTTGAAAATAAAAAATTGAACTATCTCGGGTGCAGAAATTCCGTAACTCACTCGTACCTGAAGGAGAATCTATATAAAACTAGGGTAAAGCTACGTCATTAATTTTTAACTGTCTCACGTTCAATGTATGTCGACTCCATCATCAGGAATTTCACGTGTTACATGAACATGTATGTCAACGTTGCAATTTTGAACTATTTAATGCCAAAACATAACTTAGGGTTTGAAAAAATATATGTTGGTATATGTACTGAAAGTATTCCATATTCCCCCCCCCCCCCCCCCCCCCCACCTGGGATGGAGAGATCAGAATGGCGGAGAGGACCGAACGACTTTTGTGCTGCTTGATGTGCTGCTTCACTATTAAAATTTTATTTGTAATTAAATCTAGTATCACATCCACATTAAATCCCACAACAATAAAAGTATTTTTATTATTTATTTATAAAAAATGTAAAAATAACATGAAAAAGAGAGTATAATATTGTTGCACATAAAATAACCATAGTCCTTACAAAGACACATGGTGAATATCATAAAATAATTAACACTAAAACATGTATAACATTCTTGTAAAAATTCAATATTTACAATTTAAAAACAAAAGTGTCTATGTAAAAAAAATGCATTGATAGTGTGATTTAGAAAAAAAAAACCAATATGTATCTAGCACTACAATGTAAAAAACATTTCTACTCTCAGCAACTCGCTATTTAATGCTTGCGAGTCATGATAATTTTTAAAGTGCACTAAAAGCAAATTAAAGCTGGTTTCTGTAAAAGTTTTGTCAAACCTCGAAGGTCCGGAATTGGTAAAATGTATAGTACATAAGGAGGTCCTCAAATATCTTTGGACCTCCATATTTAGAATATTTGAAATGGTTTAGACATCTGTAATTGTATCAGAACCTCCAAAAATAATAATTGCTAAATATTGTTTTATTTCAAGAGATTTTCAGTTCGTTTGAGATTATTCTTAATTACCATGAACTATATAGGAAGCGATCTTCGTGAATATTTGGCAATTTCTTCGTTACAGTTTTTATTGAAAGTTTTAGCTGTTCTGCATTGCAAAAAAACAACGTCCAGTACCAACAGCAAGTGTAGAAGTAAAAATAACCAGTCCTATTCTGTCTAACATCAATGCCAAACATTTCCATAGTTCGGTATCATCTGTTTCTTCCGGATCTGGTTCAGATGTTATACATGCATGTCCCTCTACTACTTCCTTGAACTTTCTGTTCTCGTTCAAAATGACAAATATTCTGGATAAATTTTTGTCCTGAAAAAAAAATTATCTGATACACATCGATCTTACACACAGGGAGACGAATCCGGTTGCTATGGTAATGATTTAAGACGGTAGTGAATACCTATATAGTGAATGTAATAAGGTATTCAGGGAGATATCGCCATTCAGGTACTCGTGCCGACTGTAGAGGCCCGATTTATTTATACAATAGTTGCTTCTATAGAGGGCATTATCATGATCTATCATGATATAGTGACTGCCCAAGGGACTGATATTGCCTGAAACATTGATAATGCCCGAGCGGCAGGCGAGTGCATTATCAATGTTGAAGATAATATCCGTCTCGAGGGCAGTCAATTTATCATGATAGTGCCCTCTATATAAGCAACTATTGTGTTTATTTCATTGAAAAATATAAATCTGCTGGGTGTGGACTCCTTACATGTACATGTATGTTGAAGACCTCATGATGCCCTCTGGATATGTTTCTGTCATTACTTTTGGTGCTATGCTCGTATAATGTACATTCATGGAATTCTTTTTTCTACTTTAAGCATTACTGACAAGAATTTATTATTCGAAATATGCATACCTACTAAGTACATAAAAAAGGCACCCTGTTATATAATATTGCAACAATACTATTTGAGCAAGTATTATTTTTTTTATTTCACTGAAACCAAAATTTCATCTAGAAATGTCTAGAATTCAATTAGGGACGAGATCAAAAGTTCAATGTAGGATAAAAAACTTAATTCACATAATTTTTTCACTGACCCCCCCCCCCCCCCCCCCCCACCTCCCTCTTAACTTAATTTGGGAAAAATTGATCGACCAATATGGCCATATCCGAAAATCGATGTCGGATAACAAAACTTGCAGCGATTTTTACCCCCCCCCCCACCCCCAAACTATTTGAATTAAGTTTTTTATCCGACATTGAACTTTTGATCTCGTCCCTTAACAACTGCTGCATCACGTTTGCGTTTTAAAAACGGGACGTAACTCTAAATTGCAAGCAGGCAATACCGTGTGGTAATGCCCACGGGCATTATCATGATAATGCCTGCTTGGCATTTTAACGCAGATTAATAAATACCACATGACCATGTTTTAACAAATAAAAAAAACTAAATTTTCTCTGATATGAAATAAAGTTAGATAATACTGTCGGAATAGACGGTTGTCCCCTTATCCCGTGAAATAGTTTACCGAAGTTTGGAACACTTTCACAAAGTCAAAAACTTAAAAATATTTTTGCACGTCTACCGATCGGTGGAGAGTGAAACAAGAGTTTATGTCTCAAGATTAAATGCACAATATTCAAATTTGGCTCCATTAAACACCAGTTTTTGAAAATCTAAATTTCACAACCTAATTGCGCCTAGACCTAACCGCGTAATCAAATAAAATGCATAAATTGAAAAAGAAAAGACGAGTTTAGGACACAATCTTAAAATAATTTTTTTCAAAATCGATTCCTAATTGCCCTATTTTAGTCTCCTACCGGCAACCCCGAAGGTGACTATAGGCTTGCACTCCGTCCGTCCGTCAGTCTCACTACAGTTTTCCGGACTTTTTTCGCAAACCTTTTAACCAACTGATCTTATTTTTGGTATGTGAGCTTATAATGATGAGCTACAGATCAAATTTGAGTTTAACGCTGATTGGATGATTACTGTGAGAGTTATTGCCCTTGGAAATAGAAATTATTGTCAAAATAATTAGTTTTCCGGGTTTTGTTTTGCAACCCTTTTACCAACTGATCTTAGTTTTGAAATATGATGAGCTAAATATCAAGTGTGAGTTTCAAGCTGATCTTATAATTATTGCTAGAGTTATTGCCTTTGGAATTGGAATAATTGTTAAAATAAGCATTTTGTGTTTTCTCACAGCTCTAGCCTTTAAGGTATCCGGACCATAATAGATAATGATAAAAAATTGTATCTCTTTTTCACCCTGAATGGCGGAACCAAACAATTTAAAGCTGGAATTTTGTATATATATTTTTCTTAAGTTGAAACACACTTTGTTGCTTATATGCAGAGTCTGTAAAAATTCGTTAGTTATAATAGAATTTCCGAAGTTTGCCGATAATTACCGAGGTCATTTCAATTGCGTTACATGGAACATCCGGGAACTTTTGAATAATCACGTGGTCATTTATGGTCCGGATACCTTAAGGGACATTGTAGCAATACTCGCAGAATGCTTGTTGATAGTAAAAATATTTAAAGCCTCATTTTTCCGGAAATTTAATCAATAAATCCAAAAATGAAAGAGCAGTTGACTTCACAAAAAGGGTGACACTGCATCACGAGATGATATCCTTACCTGTTTGTAATGTGATTTTGCTTTGTACATGTTTGTGCTTTTTTCTCTGGGGAGTGAAACAAAACTTAGAAACCCGAGTATCTTTAACATATAGAACTTCAACCAAGCCGGCATTTCCCGGTTACCACGGTAATGGATGTTAAGCACAAAGACTTGCCATACTGATGCTCCACTGGACAGGAAAAGGGTCAAGGTAATGAAGGACGCTGTAATAAATGAAACATTAAATATACTAGAAATTCAGTGAGAATAACATGTAATGACATTTGGAAATGAAAACACCATAATGATTTTTGTTTTAATTTTTTATAGGAAGAAATTTAATTACATTTACAGCAAACAAACCACGTCCTTTTTTTTTATAAAATCATTTGAATTCTTCAATGTGAAGAACACAAGAAAAAGTCCTGAAATAACAAAACCGAAGAACTCTAAGAATTTATTAATACTCTGATGTGCTGTTCAATCAACTTTTAGATTGATAATAATACAGTCGAGTCCGGTAAATCCGCCCCACTTACTTCACTTGCAAACGTCACTTCGGTATCCAGTGTAAACTTCGTCTGCTGCTTTGCACCAGAGGATTTACCCGCAAACAAAAAGCAAATTTGAATTGAGTAACTGTTCGGTAAGTACCAAAAAGGCATTAAAAACATCAGTTATTTACTTATTTCATATACCTTTGTGTGAACTAAATAATTGTGTACATGTACCTACAATTCATTGTTGTTCGTAAATATGAAACATATTCCTTAATAATTCATTAACAAATCACGAAGAATTAAATTTGCTGTCGTTGCCACCTACCTAACATTTAATATTTTGGCCCTCCGTAGAATGTTTTCACGCATGGGCGAATTTGTAATTTTTTTAAAACCAAAATACCGCGAATTGTACAACTGAATTGAAGCTTTAGGGAGGCAGACTTACCGAACGCCATCGTAACTTCTTCTAGATGTGTGCATATTATTACAAACATGTATTCATTGTACTTCTATATGATTTTAAAAACTATTTTTCAGGTTTCAATGACTTACAGATCCAGGGTTTTTCATCTGCAGATGGTGGTAAATGGTCAGCTATCAGCAACTGGAACACTGACATTGCCAACATTACAGTTAATTCTAAACCAATCTTCTCTCCTGAATCAGCCGGAAGAAAGAATCCCAAAGCTGCCACCAATGTTACAAGAATTGAAGGAATGATGATGTTTGTAATATAATAATCTGGTTTTCTCGTTAGATGGATGTAAAAAGTAACGTCAGGGTATGGTTCTGGACAGCATCCATAATAAATTTCATGTCTCACTCCCGGTGATTTTGTAACGATCCACTCAACGTTTTCTTTAATGTGGGATAAGTCAACTTGATTCCACTTCGAACTAACATTTAGTAAATGACCGTGGTAAGACCAAGATGCAAGTGTAAAAGTACATATCTGACTATCATACGGAAATTTTTCAACTTTAATCGGACACAAGATTTCTACTACAGATTTAAAATTGTACGTCACATGCCCATTATAAGAGATTTGTGCTCTATAATCTTCAAATCCATAAAATTCTTCAGATATACTGAAAAATAATCAAAGCTTATTTGGTATATCACAAATCAGCAAACATTTACAGAATGACGAAGATGTACATTGTATTAATGTTTAAATGTCATCTTCGAAATTTATTTTTAATATGTGGTCACGAAAGTTAACTTGACGAAACGAAAGTTAGTATCTTTGTTAATTCATCTTGAAAAGAATTCCCTTTTCTTGAGTTTGGATATTTTATTTCCATGATTGTAAGTTTCCATGCTTTTGGCTTCAAAAACGTAAATAAAATAAATATTTAGAGAAAGTCGTGCCAAGCTGTTAACTGCCTTTGAATTTATTACATGTATACATGGTGCAGTGACCGAGTGCACGTCGTCAATTAATAAATAGCCTGACAATACTAAGGTTGTGAGGTCGAATGCAGCTCCTGACGACGTACATTTGACTCTTAGTCAAGGATAGCCAGTTTTTTCTGTCAGAGGTCGGTGGTTCTCTCCAAGTAAACCTGCTTCCTCCGCCAACAGAAAATGACCGCCCTGATATAGATAGAGGAGCTCGAAGTGGCGTAAAACTCCGGTAAACTATACCTATTACATATTTTTCAATCTTTTACTTTAAAACTGCACAAATGAAGATTCTATGTTTCCATACCTCTCCACAATTGCAATGTCTGGTTTCCAAATTAAACCGACGGGCAATACTACGGATTTGGTACCATTAAAGTCATCCGGATTCCAAGTCAAATGACAATCTTCCCAACTCTGTCAATATATTTGAAAGAAGATAATATGTCTGTAAGACATGGATGTCCAGTCGTCCTGAGCATCAAATTATCATCTATTAATTATGACAGGAAATACTTTTGAGAATTTAAATGTATTAAATAATGAATTCGTATGATTAAGGATGCTCGCTGGTCATGTTTTGGTCTTTTTGTCAGATTTCCGACATCCTCGGGTTTTATCCATTTCTTAAACATGATTTTTTTTTTGCCCATGAAATCTTACATTTTCTTTTAAAATTCAATCATATATACCATAAAATGGTAATTAACAAAATCTTATGAAATCCTTTTTATTTTTTCATATATTTCAAATTCTATTTATTTCCTATTAGACCAGCGATCATCCTTAAATTCAGTTCCTGAGATATAGAATAAAACTTTTAACCTTTGAAGTCACTGAAGCATTACGTCACTGTAGGTCATGTTGACTCAAAAGTTGTTGATCTGTGTTAAACTACATAATGTGATTGTAGTTGTGAAACGTCACGAATATATCATATAGGTTTTGTCAAGTAGACCAAATTCATAATTAAAGCAAATATAAGTAATTCTAGCGTAAAATGTAGGTCATAGTGACTTAAAAATTGCCAATTTGTATTGTACTAAATAAGATTACTATATTTGTGAAATATCATTGATATATTACCATAGATGTTGTTAAAAGATCTACATTCAAAAAATTAACCAAAGTCACTGAACCATAAAATGCAGGTCATGGCGACTCAAATGTTGCTGATGTTTGTTGTACTATATCACATGACTACACTAGTGCAATATCATTCAAATATCTCAGTTGACTTCTGAGAAATATAACTAAACATTAAATTTAACCGAATCACTCACGCATAATATGTAGATCTTAGTGACTCAATTGTTAGAGAAACACATTACAAAAATTAGAAAGATCACGGTGATGAAATATCATTGATGTAACACAAATGCAATTAAATGCAAACATTTTTCAGAGTTAATTATGCGTTAGATGTGGGTCAAAGTGTCTAAAATGTTGTTGAACTAGCATCCATGTTATAAGAGAATTTTAGTGATATAATATCATTGATGCAGGGGCCTCGGTGGCCAAGTGGTATAGGTAGTTCGTCATGACTACTAATGATCACTAGCCTGTCAACGCTGAGATTGTGAGTTTCGAATCTCACCTGTGGCGAGGTGTGTTCGACTCCGATCTTAATTGACAAGGATTGCCAATTTTCCTACCGAAGGTGTTTGAATTGAAATAAGTATGATTCATAATTTGTAATTGCTCAGATATGGATCTAACACACAACATAAGTTTATCGTTGCGTAAAATGTATGTTACGAAGACTTAATATATGCATGAACCTTTGATACTATCCAAACCGTTTAGTTTTGTCTTTCATTTGATGTGTTAGTGGTCTCACGACCTGTATGTGGATTTTTGTCTTGTGTACATGTAATATGCCTATGTCTTACTTCATCGGTATTCGTTTCCCGATATTTTCCGTTTTCACACATGCTTAGAAATTTCATCCTAACGAAAAACCGAACGAATCGTACGAAAAGAAAAATTGATATTTCGGATAATCTCCCTTCAGATAAAAATACCACGTAATCAATACTTACAAACCGCATCCACAAACTTAACATTACAGTTTGTTCTGGTTCATTCTGAAAAGGCATAAATAATTTTAAAATGTTGTGTAATAGGTACAGTTTGATATATAAACATGTACACTTTTAAACATAACCCGTACGTTTATGTATGTTATTTAAGTCTTTTTCATTGTGGAAAATTATCCTCGGGCATTTATATACTTCGAATTGGATAGTAGTTTAACATGGACGAGGAAGTCTAATATGCGTATCAGCCCCCATATCGGACCTGGGGGCTGATACGGATTTATAAAGTAGATGTACTTATCGCAATGGAGAAATTATTTCTTCGCTCTGGACTTCACTGTTCAAGAATACGTTTATTCTTTTACAAGATAAATAGAATTACAAACTTATTTGATTTTTACCACCAGAGAATTCATTTCCTTCCAAGCTAAATCTTACATGGTTAACGAATTTGTTAACTTACAGAGAATTATGCATCATGAATTGATATATGCCTGGACAAAGTTATCGAATTCGTTAACCAGTTACTAACTTTGGTAACGTTTACTAATTAGGAGTTTTCCAGAACTGGTATTACTTGGCTTAGGAATATCCCAAGCGATTTATACGTACTGCACACCAGAACAATTGTAATACTTGGCTGGGGAACAAAATTTCTAGGGATTTATACTCTACACCAGAACGATTGTAATAATTGGGTGGGGAACAAGATTCCTAGGGATTTATACCGTAAACCAGAACAATTGTAATACTTGGCTGGGGATAAAGATTCCTAAGGACTTATATTGTACACAAGAACAATTGTAAAACTTGGTTGGGGAACCAGATTCCTGGGGATTTATACTCTACACTAGAACAATTGTAATAATTGGGTGGGGAACAAGATTCCTAGGGATTTATACTGTAAACCAGAACAATTGTAATACTTGAGTGGGGAACAAGATGCCTAGGGATTTATACTATACACCAGAACAATTGTAATACTTGGGTGGGGAACAAGATTCCTAGGGATTTATACTATACACCAGAACAATTGTAATACTTTGGTGGGGAACAAGATTCCTAGGGATTTATACTAAAAACCAGAACAATTGTAATACTTGGGTGGGGAACAAGATTCCTAGGGATTTATACTCTACACCAGAACAATTGTAATACTTGGGTAGGGAATAAGATTCCTAGGGATTTATACTGTACACCAGAACAATTGTAATACTTGGGTGGGGAACAAGATTGCTAGGGATTTATACTGTACACCAGAACAATTGTAATACTTGGCTGGGGAACAAGATTCCTAGTGATTTATACTGTACACGAGAACAATTGTAATACTTGGGTGGGGAACAAGATTCCTAGGAATATATACTGTACACCAGAACAATTGTAATACTTGGGCGGGGAA
This sequence comes from Mytilisepta virgata, assembly GCA_028015205.1. NCBI lineage: Eukaryota > Metazoa > Mollusca > Bivalvia > Mytilida > Mytilidae > Mytilisepta > Mytilisepta virgata. The sequence continues at coordinate 69,275,638 of CM051517.1, forward strand.
CAAGATTCATAGGGATTTATACTCAATTTGCCATAATGTTATTACTTGGCTGGACAATAATACCACGTCAGTACGAAAAACCTAACAGCAACACATCACTGCTTCCCAAGTGCGAATCAAGTTAATTAATTATTTCTGTAATCAAATGAATTATGGGTAAGTACCAGACGAAATAAACATCCGGAACTACGATTTTGTGGAAAAAGGGTAAGAACATTATGTTTATTTTAGTTTATACATGAATATATCAATGCTCATCATTTGAAATGAAAGGACAACGGTAAATATTCTAGTTGCAATAGAAGTCCTTAAGGTGGTACCTAACACTACAGGGAGATAACTCTGTAAAATCAGCTAAACGTTTTAATAACGTTGTGTTGTTAATGGAATAATTAAGCTTTTCAATGATCAGTATTAGTGTTTGTCAAACTGCTATACAATCAGTATAATTTTTATGATGAATTGGTTGGTTCAAATGTTTTGAAATTTTAAATTTTTTGTCAATGGGTCAAAGTAAATACTTTGTCAAAATTTTATGAAAATTAAACGAGCCAAATTAATTTTAGTGAAAGTGTTGGGTACCACCTTAATTGTGTATAAATTAACGTATTTGTTGTTTTCATTTTTGAACTGAACTACACCAAACTGTGCATTTCTGGTAAAAGGTGATGTGTGTGTACAAAGAACTAGCACTAAAACATTAAATAAACATATTTAAATGAATACAATAGTGCGTTGTATTGAATTATTAAAGTTAAACCCCCCACAGATGCGAACTTGGCTTCTGTACTTGTGACGGTTGGCTTCGGTAGATGCGACCCATGCCTTCTGTAAAATATAATAGTTGCGACTCTTGGCTGGTGTAAATGCTGCCTATGATTTCTTTAAAATGTTCACGATGTTTTTTTAGCTTTGGGTTTTTGTAATAAGAAGTGTTATAATATCACAATTTAATGTATATCAAGGGTTTTTAATCATCATGTGTGAACTTGATTTCGTTTTTTAACTCACCTGGGCTATAAGACCATGTGAGCTATTGCCATCAATTGACGTCCGTCGTCCGTCGTCAACTTTCCTTTAAAGATCTTCTCCACTGAAACCATTGGGAGAATTGGGACCAAACTTTGGGAGAATGGTCCTTGGGTAGCCCCTTCCAAAATTTTGTCCGACATCCCCGAGTTCCAACCGACATGACTGCTCTTACTAAAAATAGAAAAAGGGGGATGAATCTCAGAAATCTTTTATGAAATTACATGGCCAACTGAAACCAAACTTGGCAGCAATGGCTCCTAAGAAGTACTCTTTCAGAATTGTGTCCGATGACCTGAACTGTTAACAAAGATGGCCTCCAAAGCCGAACTTAGTTTAACATAGGACCCTATGGGAAATTTCATTTAAAATCTTGTGTTAAACCATTTGACCAATTGGAACCAGACTTGGCAGCAATGGTCATTAGATGGACTTTCAGATTTATGTCTGATGACCCAACTGTCAGTCAAGATGGCCACCACAGCCAAACTTAGTTGAACATAGGACTTAATGAGAAAACCAGCCAAATTGACTGCTACACTTAAAATTTTAGTCCTGCTCCAGGTGGACAAGTTAAATCCAGGTGAGCGATACAGGCTCTTGAGAGCCTCTAGTTTTCAGATGACGGATTACCAATGCAATTATTGTGTTAAACATCTGAATTTGACAACGTAGTACACCCTTCCACAAACTTCCATTCCAACGACAGACTATGGATACCATAAGATAATAAATACAAAAGGTGTGATTTCAAGATCATCCCACAACACACACATCACTCTGGTAAAACCATCATTCCAAATGGAAACAAAAGAAATATTCAAGTTGTAGACCTGGAAAAGTCCATCGAGCTTTTTGTACAGTGAGAACATAGCACACCATCACCATGTTTTACTTTAAATTGATCTTGCAACTCGTGATTTGTCTGGAATTTGTATTTACACGAAGAAAATTGAAAATAAGTTCTCGGATTAAATTCTGTTATGCCGTATCATACTTGACTTCCAATTGGTGGTAAACACACAAGTTTCCCCGAGTGTGGACGGTTGGATTACTTTTTCCTTTCTTTTCTGTATCGATGTCATCATTTGATACTTTCAATTTCATATCTGCAAACCGAGAATTATTGACATGCCTACATATATTGCAGCAATATTTTCAGTCTGAATATTTCAATTTTTAATCACATTTTAAACTAAGGGACGAGATCAAAAGTTCAATGTAGGATAAAAAACTTAATTCACATAGTTTTTTCCACTGACCCCCTCCCCCCCCTCTTAACTTAAGTTGGGAAAAATTGATGGACCAATATGGGCATATGCCTTGAGAGTATACTTTTTGTATCATGGGTCCTGTTTTTCCTCAACAATGTATGTTTGTTCTGTATATTGACTTGGATATCACTTGAATCCGTATTTTTCAATGCGAAAATCGATGTCGGATAACAAAACTTGCAACGATTTTTACCCCCAACGTGATTACTGATGTTTTTACTGATTTGATGGTTTAGTTTATATATTGAATGAGCTTTAAATTTAATTTCTTACCTTTTAAAGTGTTTCCTGTTCTTCAATTTCACGAAAAGCTTCTAAACACACCTGCACGAGTTTTTTTTTATTAATTACAGGTAAAATATATGAAACACAATTTAGATAAATATTCGGTAAAGACGTGGCGATTTAGTTTTCAGTATTTCGAAGTTTATATTGTCTTTTTATTTTTTAAAAATTGCGAATTTTCATGAAGACGTAAAAATCTACAGCAGCCAAGTTCGCAGGTTACAGAAACCAATTATTTTTCTCGTGTCGCACATGGGAAGTAGTGCACATGCTAAGTACGGCAAAAAAAGCAACACATCAAAGAAAAGAATTTTTTTTTCGCCAAACCCCTGTCAACGTTATTCAATGTCGATACTGTACCTAAAAAACCTAGTAACCTCAGATCCTACTTAAATCTCTTAAGCTTTTCCTCTTTTTATTTTCGGAAGGTATCTTGATTAATTAATCTTTATTTTTGTACACCGTTATTCCAAATTATTTCCATTTTAATAAAAAGAAATGGCATTCATCTTTTTCCAGGATCATAATTAAGAATTCTAAGAGTTCTGGAAATTTTCATATTCATATATTTTTGTGACAAAAAAAAATGAAAATGGTCACGTATTCTGAATCTTTTGGTCTTTCTAAAGTTATGATTCAGACAATATAAAAAATAAAGTCACCCTACTAAACCAACCTCGAGCAAGATTTTAGAAAACCTGCTGGGTCCCGTTTCACAAATATTCCTACGATTACGATTGGTCGTAAGAGTGACCTTATTTCCAGTCGTCAGTGTGTTAGATCTACTGATGTCCCGGAACCAGTCTTTATCATAATCGTACGAATGTTTGTGACACTGGGACCTGACACATACCAATGATACAATTTGTCTAATAGCCATATCCGTTGTTGTTTGTACTACATCTTTTCCATCACAAACGGGTCGAACGTCTGGGTTGTATGAATCCAACAGTGTGTTTGTTAGTTTACCTATTTCCGACTGTGATCCTGCAATAAATAAGATAAAGACACTTTACAGTTTCCGTTTTCGCGAGTCTTAGTGGCTAAATATTGTTCACGCTTTAGTTTTAAGTGTTGTTAAAAAAATCCTTAGTTTTACGTTATGTATTCGATAATAGTTATTTCTAGATTTTTGTGTCGTCTGCTTCATTTTGATTGGTCAAAAACAGCAATTTCAAGTAACTGAAAATAATTATGTTATTTTGGATTATTGTTTTGGGTTTCAACATTTTAGGCCTGGAGCACAACTGATGAATCGTAAATCGACGAAATGTGCACATTTTGTGCATCAAAATTGGTATCAAAGAATTGTATTATATGAGGTAATTATGCAAATGGTTACAGAAATGAAATCACATGGTTTTATTTGTAGACAATTATATCAACTAATCTGAAATTCGAAAACAATGACAAATGTTGCTTGCAATATCTCCCAGTTTTACATAGGGAGTGTGTTCCGGCGTGTAACGACCGCTTCCCAAAAACAAGCGTCAGAGGAATATGGACTAACTACTAAAAAGTCAAGAAAATTTCAAAATGTTTCACAGCAAATACTAAGATGTAAATTCTAACTTGATGTGCATTTTTCACTGAAAGTTATGTTAAAATTCTCAATAAACTACGTGTCAAAATTGCAACGTCATACTATGAATAATATTACCGTAATTATTTGAACTTATTGGACTTACTGTAACTAATTAAACAGTTAAGTACATACCATATTTATTGGAACTTCCGGATGAATCACTTGTTTTGTCTTTTATTACTTTCCCGGAAACTGAAACATCATACGTGTCAATTTTAGTTGAAAAGATGGAAACGTGTCACATATCTCGGCTCGTGTTATCATGGTTTGTCATTTAATGGGTGTATTCCCCTTTGTCCATTTATAGGTAACATTAATGTTAGGCATAGTGGGAATTATTCTGGTAGCTGTAGTTATTAGTTATTACATATAGCATAGTGCAATTATTTCGGTAACTGTAGTAATTAGGCACGGACCATTTAATTTTCGGGGTGGGGGGTTGGGCTGGGATTTTATATCAAGCCAGATTTTTTTTACAATGCAAACCAAGCAAGAACATTTTTTTGTCAATCCAAAGCCAGAATTTTTTTCTAACATTCGTAAAGACGAAATAACTTTATTTTTTATGGTAGTTTTGCGTAAAAAACAAGATTGTTGTATAAATTTTGGTATGCAATGTCAATGTCAGAATATGTAGACATGTAAGAGGTTCTTGCTTTCTACATACATGTATGTGTAACAGACCATTCGCTAAAAGACGAGTATAGAATATATATATAAAGTCACTAGCTGTGGTACAAAACTATGATTTTTATACCCCCGCAAACATTTTTCTTTGGGGTGGGGGTGGGGCGGTATACAGGAATCACCCTGTCTACCCGTCTGTCTGCCTGTCCATAGATCTTGTAAGCGCAATTCCTCTTTAACGCCTGGAAGGAATTCAATGAAACTTCACACAAGACCATCATATGGAGATGTGCATGAACAAATTTGGTTGCTGCCAAATTGTTACAAGGGGAGATAATTTGACTTTTTAAAAACATTTTCATTGGTATGAATAGTGGTACTTCTCGTACGCGCAACTTCTCCTAAACGCCTAGATGGATTTCAATGAAACTTCACACAAGTGAAACACATAATATTTAAAGATATGCATGAAGAAATTTGTTTGCAGTCAAGGGGAGATTATTTGACAAGTTGGAAGGTGGGGGGGGGGGGGGGGGTGTCACATTTGTGAGTAAGTACCTCTAGTTTCACCATTTTGTGGGTTAGTTAGATTCTAATGGAGTAACCTTGGCAATAATTTGAAAAATAGCTTTGCAACCAACTGATTGATGAGGTTTTTATCACGATTGAAATAAACCAGTATGTTCTCAAAATGTTTTAATATTTTAATGTTTCTGTTCTTCTGTTCAAAAAACATTGAAAAGAAAAACACAGGGAAATGTCGAAGAGACCTCAACACCTCAAATCACAAAACAAAGATACTCCATTTTGTACTCCGGGTATGCATTATTATTGCATTGAAAGACAAGAATGTGTATAGTGTATCTATGATCTAGCTAGCGAGCGAAGAAAAATTAATTTAACAAATTGCAATCTTTTTATTATTAATTAAAATACTAATTGTATTTGCTTCGAGGAAATTCCATAAAGCGTGGCATTTGTGAAAAATACAACGCTGATCCGTTATATTTGCTTCCAGGAATTGCACAAAGCGTGGTATTTGTGAAAAATACAACGGAACGCTAAATGGAACATACCATGCCTAAAAATAATAACCACAAAGTCTCAACGAAAAATCAACATTTGTTCCGTTTAACAGCAAGATAAGAATATGCGGTGGAGAGGCTGGTGAATTTCCAGAGCTGCTAGGTGAGGGAAATTTCTCCAGCCTCGAAACCGGTATGTTTGGCAAATACTACGCACAAACATGATATATTTATATATAACGATTTTAATGTCAACGATTCAGTATTCCAAGAAACTAAATGTCAGATCAGAATTTAAACATTTTAATATTATCTTATAATCATAACAAAAATAAAGGTAAAATTAACATATTTTCATTGATGTATTATGACAGAACAATTTAAGTACATGTTCTTGTTATAGATAAGTTATATATACAATAACAATAAGGCCATATAGTTGTTTTTTTTTCTTTGTTTTGCGTCCGCGTGTGGGTAGGTTTTTTACCTCATATGGTCAAAAACAAACACAGACGTATTTTTCAATCGGTAAACAAAAAACGGAAATTCGTCTCTTCCCCAACCATTTTTTAGTGTTTTAGCTTTTTAAATGGTCCCAGACCAGACAAAAACTATCACAAATTACTTTCCAATGAATCTCTTGTTCTTTCGAATTCTGGTTTACAGATTAACTGTTCAATTGTAGTTTGACTCTTATGAAATCTCTATGAGAAATGAATGCCTTGTGTGTGTTTTTTTTTGCTGTGTGTGTTTTTTCCTGGCTGGCTGGTAGGTTTTCACACTCAGTTGACGCAAAACAAAGATTAAAAAAAAAGACACGGACTAATTGACTATATCATTTAGATATAGACTATTTCTTAAAGCAATAGCAATTTAACGTTTTTACAAAAGAAATTGGCATAGTAAAATTTTTTTTTTCAAAAGTAGCATAGTGGGAACAAACCATTCAAAACATCAATAAATAATGGTTATATATAGGTCAATACAATTAAATTGCATACTGTGTCGTAATTTACTGGAATTGCTTAAAAGAAGAGGCATGTGTTACATGTATTATAGCGAGATAGGTCTATATATAGCTTCATCATAAGGGGGTTTATACACGTATGGTTTGCTCGTATGACTGAACTGAGTACTTTGCGAAAATAATGTATTCCAAAGTAAATCGTTAACAGGAGCTTATTTGCTTAAAATAGAAGATTTTAAGGAAAGAAAGTTTTTAATAAATTTAAGAGTTTCTGGTCATATTTTAGAACTAGAAAGTGGAAAATATCAAAAAGTTAAACAAAAAGACAAACTTTGCAAATATTGTAATCAAAATGAGATAGATGATGAAATTCATTTTTCCTTATATGTGTATTAGAAAAGATTTTTTCATGAATATTGGCAGTTAGTTAAACCCTACTAATTTTAAATCACAAGAATTTTTAATTGAATGTCTGTCTTCAATGTGCAACATTCGGCTCCATTCATAAAAAGGTCGTGGCTACTGAGGAGAGTGGACTCAAAACTCTGTATAATTTTGAATTTTGTGTGCTCTTTGATATCATATTGATTTTTTCCTTATATATTATTTCATCAACCATGCATGGGTAAAAAAAATGCATTAATAAAAAAATATATGTATAGATTTTTAAAAGTTAACACGCTTTATGTATAGAGGAACTACAATAAAAAAAAATCTTAAACAGCTGATTAGGAACAAACCATCTTTTCAGGAGGTAACCCGATAAACCGAAGGACTGCCCCTTCAAGAATGGATCAATTTGATTTTAAGTGTTTTTATGATAAATTTTTATAAATTTTAATTTTTGATTTTTAAAAGGGCACATTTTCATGCTGTATGCCAAAACTTATTGAAAAAATCAAACTATGTATTAGATTTATCTGGTAAAACTTACAATGCATATCCATGTTGAGTATAAATTAATTTCATGGTCATGGAAATATTGTGTCTTCGTTCCTATTTCGGTATTTTTGGTTTTGAGTACTTCTTGTTTAAAATAAGTTTGGTTTTTTGGTCTTCCAAATTTTTCGGTTTTAATGCTGCTGATGAGAGGTAACTCCTTGAAATGCATCGTATACAGCATAGTATAAATTTACTATATCTAATATTAGTATCGTTGGATTGTTATTTTATCCCAGGTGTTTTTGTCTTTGGAAACAATTTGGAAAAAAAAATTAACCTAAAATTTTGTACTTTTAAACTAAACTAGAAAATGTGTGTATCAGACACGGATGCCTCGCCCTAAAAACAATATTGGTTGCTGAACTGCGTTTTACTATACAAGAAGACTGTAGTGTTGAAATATCATTGATATATTACTATAGATTTCTGAGAAATGGAGCTAAACACAAAACTTAATCAAATCGGGGCGTACGGACGGACGGACAAGGGTAAATCTATATGTTCCAGCCACATTTGTGGCGGGGAATAAAAAGTCGAAAGATTGAAAAACTTGATTCTTTAAGTACTGGAAATTTACCCCTCATACAAGGGATATTCCCTCAGTTAGACCGTCTTTTGTGGCTGTTAAAATTTACCCAATTGTGTAATTTTGTTTGTATGTTTAGTTGAGGTTTTACGCCGTTTTCAGCACATTTGGCTATTTCGCAGTTTTTATTAGTGGAGGAAGCCGGAGTACTCGGAGAGAACCACCGACCTTCAGTAGGAATATTGGCAATCCTCGTCAATTAAGATTGGAGTCGAACACACCCTGCTACAGGTCAGGTGAGATTCGAACTCATAACCTCAGTGTTGACAGGCTAGCGATCAATAGTAGTCATGACGAACTACCTAGACCACTCAGCCAAGGAGCCCCCCCCACCCCCCCCCACATTGTGTAATGATAAACAGATTATTAAAATGATTATTGCAGGCTACAAAATTTTAAAACTCACCCAAACCGTACCAATACAAGACCAGAAAGAATCGCACAATTCCGAACAACATGTTAATACTAAATAACAGAAATAGCAACAACTGCCTTAGTCACACTTTTGAATTGTCAACTTGGAGACCACAATTATAGAGTTCCGGTTTTTTAAAACACGTGCTACTGAATCACGTGACATCCAGGATATCTTATTCTACAGTTCAGTGTTTGTGTTGTAGTTTTAAATATTTAGCGTATTCACTGATGACCACTTCTTAGTGTTGAAGGAAGCAGTTTAGGGAAAGATTAACCTACCTATGGCCGCTTTTCAATTAAGATCGGAGTCGAACACACCTCGACAGGATTTGGATTGAAACCCCACAGCAAGCATTTATAATACGGCGAACTGTCAATAGACCACTAGTCGACTAAGCTACTCTTAAAGTTCCGATCGAGTAGGAATCAGGCGGGGATAAAGAATTTTTCATTTAGGGAATCGTTCAGATTTTGGTTAATTTTAAGGAATTTTTTTTTGTCCCAAGATTTTGAATTCCTTTGAAATCTAAATTCAAAATTGTAACCAATTTCTTCTGTTTGTATGCATCATTTTTTTTACTCGATGGAATTATTTGTGATATAGCTAATTCTGAAGAAAGATAGTTTATTCAGGAAACTTGGCATTTAGTCAAGTCATCCTCCCAAGTCAGGGTATTGTATCCACGTTCGTTCCTACATGGGTTTTTTCTTCTGTGACAAGTTTTCTCTTCATTAAAGCTAGTTAGTTGATTGAAACTTTATTATTCGTAATTAAAATCTCATTTCAAGTTTAATTCTATGAATACATGAAATTGATCTTATATTGCTAGATTAAAATAATTTTACGAATATATACATGTGTAGTGAAATATCAAATCAGTAGAGAAATTTTAGTTTATACATGACAAATTCAAATTTGATGGACGCATTGTTGTTTAATGCCCAGTGACAATTATTACATTCATCAGGGGGGTCTAGATGAAGGCGTAATGGTCGTACGCCTCCCCCTTTAAAAAAAGACTACCGTAATCTGCTTATATTGTATTAAATATGGCCGATGGACCCTCTACCAGGACAATCCTGGCCTAGGACTATTGAAATGTTAAGTAACGCCTTATACCCTAGAATTTGGAATTTCTCGTTATTGGTCTACTGCTGTTAATCCAATCATTTTAATATACCATATACAATTAATGGACAGAATTCGGCATAAAAAATATCAAACCCTGACTCTTTAACTATAAAATATACATGCTCAAAGTCAGGAACCGTTACATTAGTGCATTTCACAATTATTTTATGTTTTTTAGCAAAAAAAGGTCCAAACAATTTTTCGAAAGTTTTATTATACGCCCCCTTTCAAATATCCTGAAAACGCCCCTTTTCATATTACGACTAGAACATGTTGGTGTGATATGAACCCTGCTTTATTTTGTGTAAACCGGATAACTCAGGAGGTAACAGTCCACAAGAAGACATGTCACCCAACCTAGACAAATTATTCTTATACAGAGTCGACCAGTCTGTTCTATTACTCGTAAGTGCCATTTGTTTGCAGAGAAACAGCAAATACTAATTTTAACGTCTTTTCTTTGACCCGACCGGGTCGTTTGCCCTAGCACTGACAGCTCCGAAAAGATTAGCTTAAACGGGTTAATGAATATGAAGATAATTTTTTATAGCAATCTCAGACTTATGTGGTCTTAAATTTTTGTCCTGAGATTCGGGCCTTAGGCCAATACACCCCTGTAACTTTAAATATAATAAATCAGGAAAAATATTTTAAATCTACCCTGAAACTTCTTGTTAGGAATAACTTCCATGAATGGTTGTCCCCATTCAAAATACGTTTCCGTGATTTTGCAAATTGGACTAACAATTTCTCTGCTACTAAAATAAATTTTTAAAAATCTTCTGCTCCGAAACTACTTTCACAAATCAACGATTGTATTATTCGTCTTATTTTCGGTTGAAAAGACGAAAAGTGGCAGTTCTCGAGAATTTGCATGTATTTCCCCATAGGGTCTTATGTTAACCTAAATCCTCTGCTGAAGGCCATTTTGAATTAGGAATTGGCACCAGAGTAACTACACTTGGTGAGCACCTTGAGAGGAACATTCAGACTATGTTTGGTTTCAAGCAATTCTGCGGTTCTGTAGATTTTTTTTATATGTCATAGACACATTCTGTCGAGTTTGGCTCTATTTGGCCAAGCAGTTTAAGAGAATTTTTTTTTAAATCAACCAATCAGAAACAAGAATTGCACATGGCGGCCATGTTTGTTGACTGATCTGGACAAAATTAAGAAAATTTGTAAAAAACCTCCAACAAATGCTTCCTGTCAAGTCTCGTTCCCTTTAGCCAAGCGGTTTCAAAGAAGATTATCAACCGATGAAAGACAAGAACTGTCCATGACGGCCATGGTTGTTGCCTGATCAGGACGAAATGAGGAAACTTTGTATAGAACGTCCCAATTAGATGCTTTCTGTCAAGTTTCGTTCAATTTGGCCAAGCGACTTCAGAGGAGAAGATTTTTTTTTTTATATCAGCCAATCAGAAACAAGAACTGCCCATGGCGGCCATATTTGTATTCCGATCGGAACAAAATGAGGAAAATTTATAAAGGAGCTCCAATATATGCTTCCTGTCAGGTTTCGTTCCATTTGGGCAAGCGATTTCAGAGGAGAAGATTCTTTTATATTAGCCAATCAGAAACAAGAACTGCCAATGGTGACCATATATGTACTCCAATCGGAATGAAATAAAGAAATTTTGTAAAGAACTTCCCATAGATGCTTCCTGTCAAGTTTCGTTCCATTTGGCCATGCAAGCAGTTCCAGAGAAAATTTCTTTTTAATCAACCAATGAAAAACAAGAATTGCCTATTGGGGCCATGTTTTTTGCACGATCAGGACAATATGAAGAAACTTTGTAAAGAACCTCCTATAGATGCTTTCTGTCTAGTTTCGTTCCATTTGGCCAAGAGATTTCAGAGGAGAATATTTTTTTTATATCAACCAATCAGAAACAAGAATTGTCCATGCCGGCCATATTTGTAGTCCGATCGGGACGAAATGAGGAAACTTTATAAAGGACCTCCAATATATGCTTCCTGTCAAGTTTTGTTCCATTTGGCCCAGCAGTTTCAGAGGAGATTTTTGAAAACTCAGCCAATCAGAAACAACAATTGCCCATGGCGGCCATGTTTGTAGTCCGATCGGGACGAATTGAACAATCTTTATTAAGGACCTTACATATATGCTTTCTGCCAAATTTAATTCCATTTGACCTAGTGGTTTCAGAGGAGAAGATTAAAATGTGAAAAGTTAACGGACGCCAAGTGATGACAAAAGCTCACATGGCCTTTGTCCATTTGAGCTTAAAAGGAACAATGCTTTGATTGTCATGATTGTTGCTCTTCGTCTTGATGGTTAATCACTTAAAGGTCAAGTATGTCTGAAAAACTAAGGAAAATATTTTATTATGTTCAAAATAAATCAAGTCAAGTTTGTATTAAATAATGGTCTAAAGATTTTCTTGTAATGCTTGTGATTTTTTAAATCAACTCTCGGATTCATTTTTTTTTAAATATAACTAAACCAGAAATTTTTTTCCATAGTTTTGTAAAACAGATTATTTTTTTCCTTCCCTTTGGAATCATCTTTTCTCAAAAAAACCATAACCCCGCCACCCCCCCCCCCCCCCCCCAATCCTTGAAGTAAAATGGTTGTTCCCTTACTATCTTTCTTTAAATCATGTGATAAAGGTTATTTTTTCATAACTGTTACTTTCAATCCTTAAATGTATTTAAAACATCCTGTTAGGGTTTGTAATCGAAAAAAAAATGGTCGCCACAAAACTCGCATCTTTTCAAGGCGGCCATCTTGAATTAAAGATAAAGGTATCTTCAAAAATTATGAACAGTCATGGTTGATATTTCAGACACAGCTTAATACGGGGACCACTAAGGGCTTGCATGACTTGTTATACACTGTGTGCACATTTTCCGTGTTCAAGGGTGTAATACGACGTCTTTTTGTATTTTATGATGTAATTTTAGGATTGTTGTCTCGTTAACCCCTTATCTCCTTTTATTTCTTTACAAAGGTGTTGTATAAAGTGCAGGGATTCTAACAAATTGGTTACATTTTCTGTCACAAACGAGGTTTTCCAAGCATCTAACAATACATAACTATGATTTCAAAGACTGAAATGACTATTTACCTCGTATTACAGACAAAAAAAAAAGAATTCAAAGAAACAGATTGAAAGTGAAAGTAGCTTCCATGACAGAAAAAAATCGTTTTCAAGACAAAGAATTCTAGAGAAGCTTCGTAGAAAATAAATAAAAATATTCAGTCTGGTTTCATACTATCAAAATTATAAAAGAATTCGCGCAGCGACTGCAGAACTCTGCAGAAAGCGAGCCACTTCTTAAGCATTAAGATTTTACTAAAAATTTTCTAATTGGCTTAGAATATGACGTAATTTTCACGGGATAGTCTTGCATATTAAATAACGTAAAAACGTCGCTTTGTCATTGAACATTGTAGATTTTAAGGATCAACAGAAATGGGATATTCCAATAACAAGCTAATATTCATTTGTGGACTATAGATGGGCAAAATATAACGTTTGAAACCAGCCAAAAATGATCCGATACAAATTTAACCCGAGCTTAGCTCCTCTTTTTGCGTTGCATTTTCTTTAGGGCTGTTCCAGCAAAACTTACATGGGACAGGGGGAAGGCACTTGAAAATTGGAGTAATCATCCATAGAAGTGATTTTAATTCACTTATGCCCACCCATAGAAGCAAAAGAAGAAGCTTGATAGGCACCAACAGAATCAAATTAAATAGTTAAAAAAGCATGATTTTGAAAATTCTGCAAATATGGATTATTAATTATGCTGATTTTTAAAACTATATAGCAAAAGAATGCTTTTTAAAATCATGTTAATATCAACTTAGTTTTCATTTAAGCAAAATACTCATGGTACTTTGTGTTTACATATTCACATCCTTGTGTTTTCATGTATCACATTATTTGAAAAAGAAAACCGATGCCCCAGCTTGCACATAATTTCTGAACGGGTAAAAAACTGGTATAGTAAAATTTACAATAACCAAATTCGAACTTAATCTGTATATTATGATAAAAAGCTTTGTGTATAAGTTTGAAATGATCATGATCAATAAGCTAAGGCAAACTAAAAGGTAAAAGCTTAAAAAAAAACTTTCATTTTTCATATAAGCATCCACAGAAGCATATTTTGAGGTCAGCAATGGACCATAGATGCACTTTCCACTCATTAACAACCAAGTAGATAATTTTTATAGTTTGCCTTCCCCCCGTCCCATGTATGTTTTGCTGGAACAGCCCTTAGAATTTTTAGAATACAACACTGCAACACTGCTTACCAATATCTCGGATTCGTGATACACACATGTACATAGAATATAGAACGGAAACGGGGAATGTGTCAAAGAGACAACAACCCGACCAAAGAGCTGAAAACAGCTCAATGCTAGCAATGGGTCTTCAACGCAGGGAGAAAATCCCACACTCGTTTCAGCTGGCCCCTAAACAATAATGCATAGTAGTTCGGCGGAATGGACGGTACACTAAACTCAGAAACATACAAATGAACCAAAATTTAAAAAAAAACACAGGACTAACAAAGGCTAGAGGTTCTTGTGAGTTCTCAACCCTCCCCTATACCTCTAGCAAATGTGGAATAACCAAACACACAACGATAAATACAGTAAAACTCAGTTCAAAAGGTGTCCGAGTCCGATGTTAAAAAAAAGGTAACAGAAGAAACTAAGCAAAATGACAATGATCAATATATATTAACAAAGGACTACTAGCAGTTACTGACATGCCAGCTCCAGACCTCAATTAAACTGATCGAAAGATTATGTCTTTATCATATATAATATCAGCCACAATCCCTCCCGTTAGGAGTTTAGTATCATGCCATCATAAATTATACAAGAACATAACCCGTATCATGCCAACAACTGGTTTTGGAATAAAGTGTTTATTTCCGATGCAAAGACCCTATTAGTGAATCAATACTGATTCCAAAAAATGCCATCTTTAATGACTTGACAACAGTATCGTAACTATATCCCTTGTGGATAAGTCTGTTTGGAGATTTGGTTAGCTTTTCAGGTGAATAACGACATTTGTGTGCTTTGTATACCATTATGAGCATATGAAGAATCAATTGATTGTTATGTCTTGTTTCTTCATGACAATGATCAGTTCAACAATTGATTCAACACAATTTTAAATGGGGGGAGGGACAGGAAACACCAATGGGATCGATTTTGACTGGCACTATAAATGGAAGGGTGGTTGGGTAGGGTTGGATAATTTTGGCTTCTGAAGCGGCCATTAGTCTACTGTTTTATGAAGCTATTACTGAACTAACGCCTTGCCGTTTGCTCAAACCTCATAATTACTTTTGGTCAAAGTTATATTATGATAATAAAACATACAATACTTTGTCATGAAACCCTTTTCCATAAAAACAATAATAAAAAAGATATAAAACAACAATATCAAAGTTCCTCATGTACCTCATACCACGATCGCCACTATAATACAATGCACTTGATACCAGTCATGTCTTATATCAGGCAGTCTATATCTTTATTTGCTTGAATCACAAAACTTTTAGCTGTTTTGAATTCCCAAGAAAAAATAACCAGTCCCAACGGTAAGTGTAAATGCGAAAATAACCAATCCTATCCTATCCAACATCAATGCTAAACGTATCCATAGTTCCGTATCATCTGCTGTTTCTTCCGGTTCCGGTTCTGGTGTTACTTTCCCCTCATCCATCTCCTTAAACTTTCTATTCTTGTCCAACATGTCAAATATTTTGGCAATACGTTTGTCCTGTAAAGCAAAAAAATTATTTTATCATCTGATACCCTTAGAATTCACAAACACGAATAATATAATTACAAAATGACTCAGCAGAAATGACTTTTTTTCTAAAGGGGAGGGGGGTGGGGATGCAGGCCACAATAGGAGAGCAAAAACAGGAAAAAATTCGGGTATGTTTAATTAGTATATTATTTATTTAAAATGTTTCAAGATCATGATATAGACTGGCATCAATTGATTCACCTTTTCAGACTCTAGTCCTGATACTAATACATGATGGTTTAAATTCGATATACAACATCGTCAGATACTACGATACTATGTATTTCGAATGACGTCAGAAAGTTAAATTAACAAACATTTATATGGAATGATAAAGCTATTTTGCAATATTGAATTAATAAATGAAGATCTTACGCACTATGTTGGTGCCTTGGTTACTGAGGAAAGCGGACTCACAAACTACATAAGATGATTATGTATGTTTCAGTTTGTTTACCATATCTGTATTATTTATGTGTTTTCTGTATAAATTTTTGCAAAACTGGGTATAATAATGCTTTCATTAATAAACTCTTTATTGGGTCTAACATTTAAGATAGACATTTTGTTTGGGTTTTCAATGAAAACTCTTTCAAAGAAATCAACATTGCTTGGGAGCCAGAACAAATTGAATTATAATATATGAAGGTCTTACCTTTTTATTGGGTGATTTTACTTTATAGGCACTTTTTACTCTGGGAAGTGAAACGAATGTTAGGAATGCCAGTATCCTTATCACATAATACTTCAGCCAAGCCGGCATTTCCCTGCTACCACGGTGGTGAATATTGAGAACAAGGACTTGCCATAGAGATGCGCCTCCAGATAAAACAAGGGTCAAGGTAATGAACGATGCTGTAACAAAAATTAAAATTTAAATATATTACTAAAATTTAAATAAAAGCATAAAAAAGTACATTTTATATGAAAAATGTAAGTACTTGTATTTTGCGGAACAGGTCACATGACAATAGAATGCGAGCAAAATAAATGGAAATGGCGAGCTGTTCAAATGGGCATAAAACGACTTAAATGTACAAAATACACACGTAGAAAAAAAAAACAAATACAAAATCATAAAAAAACAACAAAAGTTAAAAGCCAAAAAAAACCCCATTAATTGGAGTATCATACCTTTTCAAGTTACCATAGGGTGTGTGTAAATCTATTTTATATAAGAACATTTATATGGGTAAAAAAATTGATTCTAAATTTGATGTACAAAATGTGCACATTTCGTCGATTTACGACTCATCAGTTGTACTCAAAGCCAAAAATGTTAAAACTATTACCAAACAAATGAAGAACAAATTTAATAATGTCAAAATGAGCAAAATGGTAGAGCCAAAACCACCCAGGGACAGAGCTATGCGCGACAGAGATACACCTTAGTTTTCTTAAACATTAAACATTTAATTTTTATTTGGATATTTTTTCACGCTGAAACACAGATGAAAGATCCGACCTTCATAACAATACAGAGAACTATGAACTTACATATCCAAGGTTTTTCATCTGCAGATGGTGGTAAATGGTCTGCTATCAACAACTGGAACACTGACATTGCTAACATAACAGTTAATTCTAGTCCAACTTTTTCTCCTGAATCAACCGGGAGAAAGAATCCCAAAGCTGCCACCAATGTTACAAGAATTGATGGAACGATGATATTTGTAACATAATAATCTGGTTTTCTCGAGAGGTGAATATAAAAAGTGACATCTGGGTATGGTTCCGGACAACATCCGTAGTATAGCTCATGTCTCACTGCTGGTGCTTTCGTAACGATCCATTCCACGTGTTCTTTAAGAGAGGATAAGTCAGCTGCATTCTGTTTTGAACTTACATTTAGTAAATTCCCGTGATATGACCAAGAACCAAATGTTAGAGTACATACTTGACTGTCAAATGGGAATTTTTCAACTGTAATGGGACACAATATTTCGACCTTAGAGGGAAAATTATATGTCACTCGACCATCGTAATAGATTTGTGCTCTATAATCTTTAAATCCATAAAATTCTTCAGATATACTAAAAAAAACCAAAGTATGTTTAATAAGTCAAACATATATAAATGTTACACCATGATTCAATACATGATTTTAAACTCTTTTAAGTTAAATGGACAATAAAGTTTCTTAAGTTTGAAATCCTGTTCCTTTCATTATGTGTCAGTGTCTTTAACCATGATTACAAAATTGTAAGAAAAATATGCATTTCCAGACGAATTTGTGGAATGCTTTTGATTTTATTCGAATATTTGGTCCATTTTTTAATCAGATATTCAAATTAAGTATAAAAAAAGTTTTACCTTTCGTACAGTGCAATGTCTGGTTTCCAAATTAAATCGATAGGTAATACTACTGACTTTGTGCCATTAAAGTCATCCGGATTCCAGGTCAAATGACAGTCTTCCCAACCCTGTCAATTAGAATAAAAATTATTCAAATAATAAAACAAACATGACTAGAATTCCGTGCTTAAGGATGGTCGCTGATCATGTTTTGGTCTTTTTGTCAGATTTTCGGAATCCTCGGGTTTTATCCATTTCTTAAACATTAAATTTTTTGTCCATGAACCCCCACTTTTTCTTTTATAATTCAATCATATATACCTTAAAATGGTATTTGACAAAATTTTATGAACACCTTTTTATTTTTTTATATATTTTTTAGATGCTGAAGTTGCCAATGCAAAGACAATGAAAAATCCAGAAAAAACCTATTTCCTGCAAATTTTCAAGGCTTTATAGCTCTAAAATGAGCACATGAACCTATATTTTTTTCTTGCTTATTTGTTTACTATTCATATATTCTCTCAAACTAAAACACCTATTTCAAATCCTATTTATTTCCTATTAGACCAGCGATCAACCTTAACTTGTAACATATACTCGCGACTTTACAAATTTTACAAAAGCATTGCAGCAGGAGGAATAGTCTTTCACACAAAGTTTCAATCGACTCAGAATGTGAAAAACACTTTCATTTCATACAAATTGTACGACATAATTTTTCGGGCAATAACATTTAGAATTTAAAACAGAAAAAAAAGAAAAAAAAAATACTAGGGAAAATGGCACAAGGCCTTTCTGGGTTACGTGTTTTGAGTCTTACATTTTATACTTTCGATATTTTGCATGTATTCCAATCTTGCACCTTATATTAAATGGTGTTTTGAGAGTTGGCTGGATAAGTAATTAAGTAAATTTTATTTAAGTTGGCAGACATGTATATAAATGAAAACAGTTAATATAGGATCTGAATAGCTCTTAACTGACCTTATATAAAAGTGCAAAATTTGTAGATCCTATAAAACACACCATTTATCAATTTTTCACGATTTTCTTAAGAATTTTCATACAAAAATTCTTAATAAAAACCTTGGACTTATTCAGATCTTATGAAGTACAGTTTAAGCAATAAAATGCTTTAATTTTGATACCATGCAATGACTAAATGAGTATACGATTAACCTTGACCTATGTGTATGAAAGAATTATATTGATTTTAAAAATCGTATTATATATAAATGAACTTACCAAACGCATCCATATATTTAACTCTACTGTTTGGTCAGGCTCATTCTGTAACAAGGTGAAAGTAAGATAAAACTTCATTAATAAGTAATCCCAACAGATGTTTACTACAAAAAAGTAATCTTGTATTATAGTCCAACCTTTTTTCTGAAGATTTGTGTTTTTTCCCTAGCTGTTTTTTAAGTATTAACGCTAAAACGTGTCAATGAAAAATCGCTTTTACTGTCGAGTTAATTTGCTCTACCAACTGCACACAAACGACAGTATCCAGCATATGACTAAACATTCTAATGAAAGAAAAGGGCACTTCTCGTCTATTTCATCACACTGATAATAAATTCTAAGCTTTCCAGGACTTCACATCAATGTGTATCTGCCTTTCTTAACAGAAAAATCCGAGGGATTAAAAATAACTGTTATTCAAACTGCATACCTAATTGTATGAAGTATTGGAACTCCTATCTTGGTGAAAAATATCATACATACCAACGAAATAAGTTGTCTGACAGCACTATCTATCGTAACTTGTACTGTTTCCTTCCCATCACATACAGGGCGAACGTTTGGTCCGTATGAATCTAACAGTGTCGAAGTTAAATTATCTAGGTTTGACTGGGATCCTACAATTAGTTTCAAAAAGATCTTTGACAGTTTGTGCTATGAACTCACAACCTCAGCGTTGACAGACTAGTGATCATTAGTAGTTATGACGAACTACCTAGACCACTCGGCCACCGAGGCCCCTCCATTGTAGTCATTTTCTGTATATTAAAATTGTTTGTTATTTATCAACATTTAAACTATAATAATATTCTAGAATGTTACACAGATGTCAGTAAAAGTAATATAATATAGAATGTTATACAGATGTCAGTAAAAGTAAGAACCTCGTTGTCTGTAGTTCATATGTGCTGCTGATAGTAGAGCAAGTGTGTTTGGATTGCATGTATACTGCTTTTAGAGTAGTCATTTTTCAGTCATGCATGAAACAAATATATTTTGCTATATTTTTCTGGACGAAGAATGGTCTGTTAAATTGGTCCTAGTGTAGCTTAATCAGCATTTGTCACTGGGCTCGGTTGTATGGATATTTAAGTACATGATTTCAACTCGAATACTCGTCCTTAGGATTGTACTGCAAATAGAGTAAGGTTATATATACCAGATGCTGCTAACAGGACAGCCAGTATGTTTCTACGGCAGACAAAATAGTCACAATTCCCGATATTGAAACTGGTAACCTTTCCGGAGCACCTAGGTTGATTCGTGGTTTCATTCGTGTTGCCAAATAGTTTTTTAATGTATTTTGTGTTGCATTTTAAAACTTTTTAACCTGTTTTCGAAAGGATAATGAAGGAAAACCCGGTTACTGTCAATCTGAAATTACGTTTCTTTTTCTTTTGTATTCCCTTTTTTGTTCATGTCTTTTTAACTGTCGACTATCTTTTAACCTTTTTTGAGTTGTGTAGTTATTGTGTATTTTATACACTAATTACTTGTCAGTATGCTCTACATGTTACTTTTATTCATGGTCATGGTCATCGTCTTTCGATATTAAAATGAAAGAATATGGGGTATACCCTTGTCCATTTTTCTTTTCACAAATCTATAGTACTTACCATAATTACTAGAGCTTCCGGTCGACACACTTGTCGACTTGTCATTTATTACTTTACTTAAAACTGCAAGAAAAAAATAAGATAAATTCAAAAGCAAATCGATTCACACATTCATTTGAAAATTAAAATTTAAAAAGTCGCACGTTATGATTTGACATTTATTTCATATTTAAATCGTACTCAATATATGACAACAACACGTATTAGTATTTACTAGTAATTAATTAATAGCACGATACGCCTGCTCTACGGGTGTCATCCTGGTTTGCCAACACTTAATTACACGTTAAAATGACCATAGGTGTTTTTGTTGTTTTAGTAATTAAAGTCTATATCTTATTTGTATTTATTTGTATAATTTTTACCTGAATTTACCTGTAAAATATCAGCTTAACATTAGTACAAATGAAAAAAAAAAAACAGAATATATATATATATAAATGGATAAAATAAGAACAGTATATGTTTCAACACACAATGAAATTTCACAAAATTTTTTTTCAATATTTTAATCTTTATTCTTAGTCTAAAATAAAATAAAATGCTCCGCTGGGCCCAGCTAGATACGACCGCAGATGTCGAACCCTGAATAGTTGGGGCAATTATGAACACAACATTCAAGCTTGATACAATACTGAATTTGGATTGTGAATAAATATTTGACACAGCATAGGTTTCTGACACAGAAAGAATGTTGTCTAAGAACTTAAAAATTTTTAATTTACCTATTCAAACCATATCAGTATTATTTATTTTTATATATAAATCAGAAATAACCAATTTAAAATTTAAAATTGGGCACACATATCAATTTCTTGCTATTGCGCAATACTGTGCAATTGAAAATTTCTTGAAATATTTGACACATAATAGGTTTCTGACACAGAATAACTGAAATCAAAGAACTTAGAATTCGTCATATGATTTCAATTTATATTCAATTTTTTGCTTCTTGTGCAATATAATATGCTGTGGATAATTGCCCCCCCCCCAAAAAAAAATAATAATTTACCCCTTTTTTTAGCTTTTGTGCAATACACTATGAAGTTGCACATTGACCTCCCCTCCCCCCCAAAAAAACCAAAAACAATAAAATTTATTGTACCCCCCCTTTTTTGCTAAAAAAAATTTGAAATTTTCTTTTTAATTTATGAAATATGAAATGAGAAAAAAAATGCCCCCTCCCCAATTTCTCATTTACCCCCCCTAATTTTGTTTTCAACCCCCCCCCATTTCTTTATACTTTGCAACCATAACAGCCCATTTAAATACAAAATAACATATTAAAATAGAAAATGACATCATAGTCATGGATGGCAAATTTTAAATATACATAATTTAAAAGCAGTTTAGATGAGATAAACAGAAAAGCTTAATCAGCACATTTTATATTGACAAATTTCCAATGAAGTTCATTAAACTAGAGTTATTGGCAAATTTCCAATGAAATTTGTTAATAATAAAGTTTTGATAACAGGGCACACATATCAATTTCTTGCTATTGCGCAATACTGTGCAATTGAAGATTTCTTGCTATTGCACAATACTGTGCAATTGAAAATTTCTTCAAATATTTGACACATAATAGGTTTCTGACACAGAATAACTGAAATAAAGAACTTAGAATTGGTCATATGATTTGAATTTATATTCATTTTTTTGCTTCTTGTGCAATACAATATGCTGTGGAGAATTGCCCCCCCCCCCAAAAAAAAAAAAAAAAAAATTTACCCCTTTTTTAGCTTTAATTTTGGACCCAGATTTGGACCAACTTGAAAACTGGGCTCATAATAAAAAAACTAAGTACATGTTTAGATTCAGCATATCAAAGAACCCCAAGAATTCAATTTTTGTTAAAATCAAACTAAGTTTAATTTTCGACCCTTTGGACCTTAATGTAGACCAATTTGAAAACGGGACCAAAAATTAAGAATCTAAATGCACGGTTAGATTCGGCATATCAAAGAACCCCAATAGTTCAATTTTCAATGAAATCAAACAAAGTTTAATTTTGGACCCCGATTTGGACCAACTTGAAAACTGGGCCCATAATAAAAAAAACTAAGTACATGTTTAGATTCAGCATATCAAAGAACCCAAAGAATTCAATTTTTGTTAAAATCAAACTAAGTTTAATTTTGGACCCTTTGGACCTTAATGTAGACCAATTTGAAAACGGGACCAAAAATTAAGAATCTAAATGCACGGTTAGATTCGGCATATCAAAGAACCCTATAAGTTCAATTTTCGATGAAATCAAACAAAGTTTAATTTTGGACCCCGATTTGGACCAACTTGAAAACTGGGCCCATAATAAAAAAAAACTAAGTACATATTTAGATTCAGCATATCAAAGAACCCAAAGAATTCAATTTTTGTTAAAATCAAACTAAGTTTAATTTTGGACCCTTTGGACCTTAATGTAGACCAATTTGAAAACGGGACCAAAAATTAAGAATCTAAATACACGGTTAGATTCGGCATATCAAAGAACCCCAATAGTTCAATTTTCGATGAAATCAAACAAAGTTTAATTTTGGACCCTTTTGGCCCCTAATTCCTAAACTGTTGGGACCAAAACTCCCAAAAACAATCCCAACCTTCCTTTTGTGGTCATAAACCTTGTGTTAAAATTTCATAGATTTCTATTTACTTATACTAGAGTTATTGTGCAAAAACCAAGAAAAATGCTTATTTGGGCCCTTTTTTAACCCCTAATTCCTAAACTGTTGGGACCAAAACTCCCAAAAACAATCCCAACCTTCCTTTTGTGGTCATAAACCTTGTGTTAAAATTTCATAGATTTCTATTTACTTATACTAGAGTTATTGTGTGAAAACCAAGAAAAATGCTTATTGGGCCCTTTTTTGGCCCCTGATTCTTAAACTGTTGGGACCAAAACTCCCAAAATCAATCCCAACCTTCCTTTTGTGGTCATAAACCTTGTGTTTAAATTTCATAGATTTTTATTAACTTATACTAAAGTTATAGTGCGAAAACCAAATGTCTTCGGACGACGACGCTGACGACGGACGACGACGACGACGACGCCAACGTCATACCAATATACGACCGCAAAAATTTTGCGGTCGTATAAAAATAGCATACAAATCTGGAATAGACTATAGTTTACATTGCTCATTAAGCCCATTGTCTTTTTGTTTGTTTAAGTGTTTACTATATACCCTAATTAAATGTTGGCAAACCAGGATTAAGCCCCTGGATTATAATAATATTATTATTATTTATTAAAATGAATTATTATTATTAAAGATATTACAATTGTGTAATAAAAGGGCACAAGCGTAGCGGTAAAAACATGTTGTTATTTAAATTTACGCAGATTTCGCGCGATTCGGTATAAGCAGAGGCTGATTTATTTGAAGAAAATTGGGAAATTACAATTCTGCATTATAAATTTTATAAATTCTGGGACGAAGAAAAGTCATGATCGAAAGGGGGTTTATTCCGATCTAAGATTATGTCAAAATGTCGCGTGATTCGGTTTAAGCAAAGGTTATTGTACGAAATTTAGAAATGTACAAGACCGAGCGGAAAGATTAACGGGAGAGTGAAAACATGACATTATAATCGATGGACGAATGATAAGTTTACACATTGTTTCCCAAATTATAGTATTCAGTGGATCAGTTCAGTTCCTGAATGTACTCTTGGGATCAATGGACAAGAGTGAATTTTAGAGATCGTTATTAAAAAGAACTGTTGAAATTTAAATTATGAGCAGTGTGCGACACGTCTAATGAAGCCATTCCAATCTTCGCCTTTAATAGAAACAATACAAAAATCGAGTTTTAAGGACAAAATAGATATTACATTTATAACGAAGATACAAACCAAATTTTACAATAAAATAAGTACTTTAAGCTGATTTTGCAAAACTTACCCAAACCGAAACAACAAATGAATAGTAAAAAATTCATATTTCCTAATAATTCCTTGTTAATTCGAAGTTACCAAACGCCACACAAATACAAAAATCTGCAATTACTCACAAAACGCTTAGAAATTTCAACTATTGGCGACCACAATTAGTTGTAACTGCCACCTATTTGTCACGGGATTATATCCCCCGAACGATTACTAGGATAAAAAAAAAACATATAATTAGACAAGGGATTAAGGGTCCACTTAAGGGAAAATATATATTTACCTGTAAATTTACCTGACGTGAGCTTTCGGGTTGTAAAAAGGAATTAATAAGAAATTTGACAAAAAATTCATTGGTAAATTAAAGAATATTTACTTTACATTAAATAGATCACTATACAAAACAACATATTGACAAAATCAATATTATATATAAATTTATTACTTTACAGTTACATTTTCAGAAAAAAGTTTAGACAAAGTTCAACTCATATTATACTCCGATCTTAATTGACAAAGGTTGCCAATTTTCCTACCGAAGGTAGGTGGTTCTCTCCGGATACTCTGGCTTCACCAGTAAAAACTGGCCGCCGCGAAATAGCCGAATGTGCTGAAAACAGCGTAAAACCCCATTAATCAAAAAACAACTCATATTGTAAATATTTTTACGTACAAATATTTTCCATAGACAAACTGTTTTTTTATGCAGGATCTTCAGTCACATGTATGTAATAATTCTCAAAAACTTTGGCTACTCAACTCACTTTAAAATAAAAAAAAATTATTACGTTTTTAGTTAATTATAATTTAAATAGATAATAAAATATTATATATTATATATATAAAACACATGTATGTACATCTGAGGTAGTTGTACAGGTAAACAAGTATTTGCCCCTTCGGAGGACCTCTTAATCTCTTGTTTAGTCGTTCGAGTAACACGTACGTAACCTTAATTGGCACTTTCTTTGTTATTAAGAGTATACAATGTTTTGATTAGCACAAAAAATGTTGCTTAACAAATTCTTAATTTAATTTAGAAATGCTAACAATATACAAACTATATTGTAAAAGTTTGATTAAATTAAGATATTTGTTTATAATTCTTATTTTCGATGTTTGATAATGTGTTCATTGATCCATTCATTTTGACCAATTAGCTGCGAAATAAATAATTTTAAAATATTTTCAGTGAGAGCTTATATAATTTAATTCTTTATTTATTGAACGAGGATTACCAACAACCAATGGCTACAAGCGGTTTTCCTTAACACAAATATCCGGGGAGGGGGAGGGCGCGCTTTTATTACATATGTGGTGGTAGGTATGTTCTGACAAAAGGGGCAGGTTTTTTTTTTTGCAAAACGACAGTAAAGGGGTATACTTTTTTATTTTTTCTACACAGGGGTAATATCTGACTATCTGGAATGGGGTTATGTCAAGAACATCTGGAACGGGATATAATTTGAAGGAATTTCAGTCACAATAACATTAAAAAAAAGAAACTTACATACTTACATCAGACAAGTAGTTGAAGCCAAACCTGGATGTCAATGTGCTACATTTTGATTGCTGGTTAAAAAGGGGTATTATTTTAGACACAGATTGTCTGTAATGGGTATGTAACATGGTCAATTTTTTTCTGGAAAGGGGTCGGGGTTCAAATGTGCTGAAAGAACCCACCTGTCAACTCTTTGACAAGGTGCCCCCCGGACATACATACATACAGTACAATACATTTGAACATTTTAAAACAATATGGATCTTCAAAATACATGTTATATACCACACACACACGCACCCTCACACACACACACACACACACACACACACACACACACACACACACACACACAAGAGTTAAACAAGTAATAAAAAACATAATAAATAAAAAACCATTGTTTATTTGTAGATTGACAACTTCCAGACGACTTAATATATAATATTTGAATACGCATTTAAACAATTTGAAATTTGTTTCAGTCGACAGGTCTTCACTCCCTTCAATTAAAATTATACTTAAATAAACTGAACATAAA
This sequence comes from Mytilisepta virgata, assembly GCA_028015205.1. Taxonomy (NCBI): domain Eukaryota; kingdom Metazoa; phylum Mollusca; class Bivalvia; order Mytilida; family Mytilidae; genus Mytilisepta; species Mytilisepta virgata. The sequence continues at coordinate 69,302,403 of CM051517.1, forward strand.
TCTCGTAACAATGTAGGTAGATCTACACCAAATTGTTTTCTTTGTGGGGAATTAGGTCATCCCACTATGTATATCATAAGACAGTTTAGAATTTAAAATATTGGTTTAATATTCTGAAAAAGAAATCACCTATTGTATACGATGTTTATAATATGTTACTTGAAGATGCCAACGATGGTAAAGTAAATTGGGTTTCTAGAGTACGTGATCTGCTTTTTGATATGGGTTTAAATTACATATGGTACCAACAATTTAATGTAATTTTTTTTATATCTATAGATACTGTTATAAATAGGATAAAGGATAATTTTATTCAAAACTGGTTTGCATCCATAGAAAGATGTCAAAAGCTATTAATCTACAAGGATATTAAATTAGAATTTTGTTTTGAAGATTATCTAGATGTTAGCTATAACTCGCATTTCCTAACGAAATTAAGAAGTGGTACATTAAAGTTGAACTTAGAAACTGGGCGATATATTGAAATTGATAGAGAAATGCGTTTTTGTAAATGCTGTAATATGAACTGTATTGAGAACGAGTATCATTTTTTGTACAAACATTTTACCCAAATATTATTGTTCTTGGCCTACCATTACAAAACTTAATGTTTTGTTGAAATCATCTTCTGTGCCACTCATTCGTAAATTATGTAATTTTATAAAGTCAGCTTGGTCAATTAGATCACATATTGTTACTTAATTTTATATTGGTCTCTGCAATTTGTCATTATGTCATATTGTACATATTTTGTGTTGGTATAGCATAATTAATGCTTTTTTGCAATAAAGTATTCATTCGTTCAACATATCTATGTAATAGACACAATACAACGAGAACAGAAGAAGTGTCCTTTATAAGACGTAACAGGGTACTTTTTATGCACGATTACCCAGGCCAAGGTCCGAGGCTTGTAAGAAAATAAATTGAAGTTGAATAGGTGCTGGTTTAAGCCACTCAAATCTAGACGAAGTCTTGTGTGGATGGTTTTTTCATAACTATGTACAAAGGAGTAGACAAGTTTAGTACTTACTCCTTCAAATCTGCTAAGTGATTTTTAAAGGTACATAATGAGGCCGATGTTTGAATATCTGCTGGTGAAAGGTTATTCCAGTCTCTAATTGAAGATGCCAAAAATTAGTTATAAAAGCTCTAAGAGGCATTAGTTGTAAACGTCTCCTAAAATCATAGTTATTCGTAATATTATCCAAAAGAGGGTAGTCAGATAAGAAGGTGTTTATTTTTTTAAAAATTTTATATAAATATGAAAGCCTAGATGTAGTTATCTACACAAGAGCTTAACTTGATATATATACGTACTGTGTATTCGTTCGGTACACACGTATTTAAAGAAAATTAAAATCAAATAAACTCATGTTTTATTGTTTTATTATCTCGTTTTATGGATTTCCATTAAAAAATTTTAGCGAATAGTCTTTCTGGTTTTATAATTATTATCTAAGAAACATTGCAATTAAAGTCGGTCGTAAACATGCCTATAAACATTAAATTGGCTAAAAGTTAAATAATATTCCGATTTAAGTAAAGTCAAGAAATACCAAAGGGATATTCGAAGGAGAGAAAAATCTTAACAACTAACAAACTCCGGAGAACAACGAAGACAAGACCAAAACAATACATGCACTACAATTAAACTATGAATAAAAACACACAAGGGAGCAACCATTTAATTTTTATGAAAGGGGGGAGGGGCTAGGCATGCCTATCTTTTTCAATGAAATTATGGTCCTGAATTATTTTTCACTATTGCGACCTAAATTTTTATTTTCATTTAAACCCAAAAAAATTACTGATTAACCAGATCCTGGATTTTTTTTCACACCTAAAGTGATCCTGGCTTTTTATTATGCTAAAATCCTGGTCCTGCCTTCTTCCTAGACCCCCCTAAAAATCAAATGGTTGCTCCCTTATTCTAACAACATGAATAATGTCACATGGTTAAGAACCGGGTTTTTTTTTTTATAAAAAAGCATACTTATTAATGAAATAATATATCCGTACAATATTATTAGTGAATACGTATTTTGTCTGAAAATGAACTTTAATCGTAAAGTTAACATACGCACACACAATCAGGCACATTACCATAATATGTACAATACACTAGATAAAACAGCGATACACACAGTCACATGACAGTAAAACTCAGTTCAAAAGATGTCTGAGTCCGATGTTAAAAAAGGTAACGGAAGAAACTAAGCAAAATGACAATGATCAATATATATAAACAAAGGACTACTAGCAGTTACTGACATGGCCCCAGACCTGATTAAACTGATCGAAAGATTATGTTTATATCATATAGAAAATCAGCCACAATCCCTCTCGTTAGGGGTTTAGTATCATGCCATCATAAATTATATGAGAAGAACAAAATCCGTATCATGCCAACAACTGGTTTTAGAATAAATGTGTTTATTTCCGATGCAAAGCCCCTATGAGAGAATCGATATTTATTCCTAAAATGCCATATTTAATGACTTGGCAACAGTATCGTAACTATATCCCTTGATGACAAGTCTGTTTAAAGGTTTGATTAGCTTTTCAGGTGAATGACGACATTTTTGGGCTTTGTATAGAACATTACCATAAAAGATGGGGTGTGAAATACCTGAACATATAAGATATTTGCACGTTGATTTATATTTACGAATGAGGTCCTTGTACCGATGATAAAATTTAGTAAAAGATTTGACAAATTTGTGATAGCGAAATCCCAGGCGTAATAATTTTACAATAATACAGAGATTTCTTTCTTTAAAATCACATACGGTGTTACATACACGAGTGAATCGAACAAGTTGAGATATATAAACACCATACGATGGTGCCAATGGAACGTCGTCATCTAAACACGGATAAATAACAATAGGAAATGAAAAATCATCTATCTTATCGTAAGTTTTAGTATTAAGCTTCCCGTTAGAGATATAGATATCAAGATCCAGGAAAGGGCAGTGTTCATTATTAGTATTAGCTTTATTTAGAGTAAGTTCAACAGGATAAATCTCTTTATAGTGTACATACTGAAGTCGTCATTATTGACAGCCAAAATATCACCCAAATATCTAAAAGTGTTATTCAATTTTTGTATCTAATATTTCGTTGGGTCTTCGCTGATTTTAGGTATAAATTGTGATTCGTAACAATACAGAAACAGGTCCGCAATAAGTGGTGCACAGTTAGTCCCCATTGGAATTCTGATAACTTGGCGATATACGGAATCTCCATAGCGAACAAAAATGTTATCTGGTAAAAATTCAAGTGCAGTTATCATATCAAAGCAGGTCCAATTGACATAGTTCTTTTGTTTGTCGTTACTAAAAAATGACCTAAAAGAGTTTGAACATGTATATTCACATTCTGACTTTTTAAATGCCCATTTAATTAGGTATGTGAATTTTTATGAATGAGATTATGAGGCAAAGTGGTATATAGGGTAGAAAAATCAAAACGTTGTACAGATTCGAAATTACCAATATGAGCATGTAATTTATCAAGTACTTCCAGCAATGTTTTTCTCACTCCAAAAGTAATGAATACCACTATTTTCGTGTACCTTATTTGAAAAATTTATTACCAGGTTTTTGATTGTACCAAGTGTACTAGTAAGTAGAATAGACAGTTTAGTGGTGGAACAATTAATGGATTGAAGACGAAATAAATCTTAATTTGTAAGGTGTTTTTGTGCAGCTTCGGAAGCCAGTACATAGTTGGAACTTTCAATTATTTGGTTCTGCTTGTAAAGAGGTAGTAATAAGTTTGTGTGTATTAACGATTTCATTTTCCGAAAATTGAGTCAGTTGGAATGTAGGTGAATTTGTGATTTCATTTTGCAGAACCTCAGTATAAAATTTACGTCAAACAATAACGATATTATTGGAATCTAAGAATGTTTTTGTCAAATTCTTCTCGTTTTATCCATTTTTTGCAAAAAGTATGATGATGTTACGACACTCATTCCACTTAATAATTGACGGGGGACGATATTTAGGTCCTTTTCTAAGGACTGATTTCAACTCTCGGTCCTGGACGATGTTAATGTCTTCTCTTACTGGGGCCATCAATGTATTTGGAATTACTGCAATTTCCTGACGTAAGTATATGATAACTGATATTAATATATTTACACACCGCGCTATAATTAAAAACATATTTCCGAGTAGATTTTTTGTAACTAAAGCATAACAAATAAGAGAGAGCTCAGTATTAGCAAAATATCCAGGAATTTGTTCTTTAACAGCATGATCATAAAGAATACTGGTAATATTTATAAAATCAAAACCTTTATTGACATATTTGATTTAAAAAAAAATGTTTTTTATGATTTTCAGGGCGATCAATTTTGGGAAACAGTTTAAAATAACAGTATGCAATTATAATTTGGACGATTTCATACTTAGGACTGCCATATGGAATGTTGTTGCAGTCTTCCAAAATTTGATGTAATTTAAAGACAGGTAACATATGATGTCTGCCGTTGTTTTTAGAAATAGTAATTAGGTCTGAAATATTTGTATTGCTAGTACGAAGTTTTCTCTTATTGCGATTTATTCTACGTCCATGAGAACGGTTTTTACGTATAGGTTTAGAAACTATATCCAAAATGTTAACAGAATCGGTTCTGGATATATATTCAATTGCTAAGTTCACTTCTTAATATAATACCTAAGCCAACCATATCTGGTCAATAGATAAGTGTCTCTGGGCCTTGACCTCAATTTCATGCTTGAGTGACTTGTGTTACATTGTTGAAGTTATGTCTATTTCTCGGCAACTGTATTACCTAGGCCCATCATATTTGATCTGTAGATAGTTCTTAGTTGATACATGTCAGTCTAACACCTGTCACCAGAACTTGACTTGAATTTCATTCTTGAGTGACTTAATATACATTTACATGATTTAGTATATTTCTCAGAAACTGTACTACATTTGTAACTAGACCCGCAGTATTCGGTTGATAGTTCTTAGTGTACACCACTTTAACATCTGACACCTTACATTTGACCTCTATTTTACGCTTGACTGACTTGTTTCACGTTTTGGGATAATATTCACTTCTCAGAAACTGCAATAATATTTGGTCTATAGATAGTGCTTGGTAAGTAAATGGCTGTCTGAGACCTTGACTTGAATTTCCGTCTTGAGTCCCATTTTCATGATTAAGTCCATTTTTCTGTAGCTGTAATACTTTAATATCCAAATTGACCTCAATTTTAAGCTTTAGTGACTCTTGTCCCATTTTTACAAACAAGTCCATTTCTCAACAAATGTTATTAATTTATTATATAGACCCACCATTTTGGAACACACCAATGAGTTCATTTTGAATGAACCGGACAAAACATCATGACCAATCCTCACAATTTATTTCAGAAACACTTTTTTTCTGAATATCGCCGGCGCCCGATGTAGATCTTCTCAATTTCCCCACAGGCTGTATTTAGTTAAGGGATTAGGATACGGGCACTGATGGGTTACTTTTTAAATCTCTTGTTAGGGGAGGAGTTTGCTCCCTGTAGTTGGTTACTAAATATTGTGAACGGACTTGTATTTTTAACGTCTGATATATTCACGGTATATTTTTATAACTTAACCTGTGTTTTTTCTCTCTCTACATACCAACGTTAAAGAGAGCCAGTCAATGTAACGGACACTGTTTTAATGGCAAGACAAATCTACAACATGTATTCGCCGCGAAACAGGCGAGAAATGCTCGGTAAACCTAGCAAGTCCATCCGTTTCTAAGGCTAATAAAATAAACTTTATATTTTCTGACAATGTACGTATATTGTTTTTATCCTGCAACACTAAATTTTGATCTATTTGAGCGAAAAGGCATGAAAATGGAACAATTATAGCGGATTTTAAAAAGGGCCGTTTTTGGCGCGTAATCTATACAAATACAAATATATTAAGTGTGATAAAAATCTATCTATAGATACAAATAAGCAGAAAAGTGATAAATTAAAGAAATTTCATTCATATAAATGGACAAACAAGTCAGAGGAAATGCTCTCATAAACATTGTGCAGTGATGAAATAAGAAATGAAATATTAGATTTTGAGATGCAAGAATTTCTGAAGGAAAATGATGACATAATTACTGCAACAGTGAAAATAACTAACATTTTCGATAAACCAAGTAAAAAAGTATGTTTCATGTAGAAGCCACATTTTAAGCAGTCAAGGGAATTAAAAATCTTAAGCCTATATTAAAAAATCTAGGAAAAAACTTACAGAAATTGTAAAGTTCTTTTTACAGAAATAAGAATAATAATTTGTGCTCAACCAAGTTACTAAACAAAACATGAAAAAGGAAAAAGCACCAATATCAAAAAAAAAAAAATGTAAAAAAATGATTTATTGAATTTTAATAAAAAAAACCCTAAAGAATGTTTGGAAACTTGTATTGTGAATGAAATAATAAAATATAGCAGTCCAGCAACTATTAAATATATTACAGAGCTATTCAACCTTATTTTTTCCTCTGGAAAATATCCAGATAAACGGAAACAGTCATTAGTTGTACAAATATTTAAATCTATTACATCGGACGCATTTTTTAAACTAGATACCCTAATGATGATTATGGCCACGTTTGGTTCAATTTGGCCCAGTAGTTTCAGAGAAGATTTTTATAAAAAGTTAACGGACGAAGACAGCGGACGACGGACGCAAAGTGATGAGAATAGCTCACTTGATCCTTTGGGACAGGTGAGCTAAGAAAACTAGAGGCTCCAAGGAGCCTGTATCACTCACCTGGACTTTGTCCATCTTGAATGGCAGCCTGGAACATTGCTGTCACTGGTTGCAAACAAGATCTTTTAGTGAACTTTTCCATTAGGTACTAAGTTACACTGTGTTTGGCTCTGGCAGCCATATTCAGTGGCGGACAGGGTCATCAGATATAAGTCCGAAAGAAAACCAAATGAAGACTATTGCTGCCAAGTTTTTTTCCAATTGGCCAAGTGGTTTCCGACAAGATCTTTTAGTAAATTTCCAATAGTGTCCTATGTTTAACTATTTTCAGTCCTTGCAGCCATCTTGGAGGACGGGTTGAGTCATCGAAAAAAAATCTGAAAGAGGATCACCTATTACCACTGCTGTCAAGTTTCGTTCCAATTGGCCAAGTGGTTTTAGACAAGTAAATCTTTAACTAAATTTCCAATAGGATTGTTCGGCTCTGGTGGCCATCTGGGATGGTGGGCGGGGTCATCGGATAAAATTCTGTAAAACGACCACCTAAGCACCATTTCTGCAGTTTTCTTCTAATTGGCAAAGCGGATTCAGACAAGATCTTTCAGTACATTCTCCATAGGATCTTATGTTAAACTATGTTCGGCTCTTGCGGCCATCTTAGATGACGGGCACGGTCATCGGATACAATTCTGAAAGAGGACCAGCTCAAGACCATTGCTGCCAAGTTTTCTTTCAATTGGCCCAGTCAGTGGTTTCAGAGGAGAAGATCTTTAAAGGAAAGTAGACGATGACGACGACGGACGCCAAGTGGTGGCAATAGCTCACTGGCCTTTTAGGCCAGGTGAGCTAAAACGGGGTGGAACTCAAAAATGGTCAGGTAAACGCCCCCTCTTGAATCCTCGTTCAGTATAGATAAATGAAGAAAGCCATTTTGAGTTACCCAAACCTGGCCGACCATTTGTCCGAGGTTCTACGTGGTAAACTGACCAAGGATACCACAAAAAGGTAATTTAGGTAACTTAAGATTTTAAAGACTATTTTCATTTGGAATTCTTGCACATAAAATGACGTAATAACGACGCTTCATGGAGGGCTTCATCATTGAACATTGTAGATTTTAAGGGTCAAAAGAAAAGGGATATTCCAATAAGGCCAATTAAAATTAATTGATAGATTTTCATCCCCGCCCGCCCCTCGAAAATCGTGCCGCCCCGATTTTTTTTATTTTCTAAAATTTACGATTTCCGGATTTTGTTCATCTCCGTTACCGGTATCCGTGTCAATAATTTCGTTTTTTGTTAACTTCCTGTAACAATTCAACATGGGTTTTCGTGATTCTTAGAGTAGTAAGCGGTTTCTGGAATAAAAACATATATAAGCCATTTTATAACGTTTACATATTAATAACACCTTACAAAATAGTTTCATATGAAATAAAAAATAAAAAATAAAATCCTCCCACCCGCCCCATTTTTTTCAAAAAGTTGGATGAAAATCTACTAATTAATTTTAGTTGGCCTAACAAGCGAATATTCATTTGTGAACTATAGATGGGCAAAATATAACGTTTGAAACCAGCCAGAATATGAATTTGAAACAAATGGAAGTTAGTGAGGAAATGCAGGTCTAAACTTTTTTGTTGAATCAAAAGATGGGGAAGGAGATTTAGAAAATAAACATTCTGGCCTGGAATGGAACGAAAATAAACCACTTTATTAACCATTGTGTTGAAATACAGTAAAAACTGTCTAGTTGATACAAAACTGGAACTGGTCTAAATACATGTCTAATACAATAGTTTCTGTACATGACCTGCATTAATGACCAGTTCCGGTTTTCTGTATAAAACCTGTATTAGTAACCCGTTCTCGGACACATAGAATTGTATTAAATATACAATTTATAATGTATTTTAAGTCATCGGTTAATAAAAGTATCATAAAATGGGTGTTTTAATATTGATCCTGTATTATGTCCTCATATAGTCGTATGTAGTCTCCTCATCTGTATTGGCATACGGCGATGGCTCGGGCTAACAGCTATACTCGACCCAATACGACTGTACTTGGACATAATACATGATCAATATGAAAACACCCATTCATTTAATAATACACTAGTATTGTAAACATTCTACATGTTATTGTGTATAATAAGTAAAATTTTGAAAATACGACATCGTTTTAAAAAAAAACTACAGGTTGTTATATACCGGATACAAATTTAACCCGACTTTAGTTCCTTTTCTTTGCATTTCACCCTTGAACTTCGGATTTATGCAATTGTACATGTATGAGTATATGAAGAATCGATTGATCGTTATTTGCTTAACGTCCAGCGGCAAATATTTCGTGCTACTTCATGAAGATAACCCGTTCGACAATTTATCAAACACAATTTAAATGGGGCACAAAGGGGAACCGATTTTGACTCTCACTATTAAAAAGAGAGTGGTTGGTAGGGTCGGATGATTTAGCCTTCTGAAGCAGCCATTAACCTACTTTTTATGAAGAATCGAAGCTTTTAGTGTACTAAAGCCATGCCGTTAGCTCAAACCTCATAATTACATTTGGTAAAAAATATGATAATAAAACATACAATACGTTGCCATGGAGCTGTTTTCGATCAGAAAAAATAATATTAAAAAAGAAGTAAAACAACACAACATGAAATTTTATTTTCAAAATACTTCAGAGCACAATCGACGCACATACAAAACATTTGATATAGGTCATGTAAAATTTAAATCTTAGATCAGTGATAAAAGTGTTCGCTGTTTTGAATTCCCGAGAAAAAATACCCAGTACCAACGGTAAGTGTAAAGGCGAAAATAATCAATCCTATCCTATCCAACATCAATGCTAAACGTATCCATAGTTCCGTATCATCTGCTGTTTCTTCTGGCTCCGGTTCTGGTGTTACCTTCCTCTCTTCCATCTCCCTGAACTTTCTATTTTGGTTTAACATGTCAAATATTTTGTAGATACGCTTGTCCTGTAAAGCAAAACAATGATTTTATCATCTAATATTCGCATAATTCACAAACATGACAAAATAACTACAAAACAACTCACCATGAATGACTATGTTTTGTATAGGGAGGGGAGGGGGCCGGTACAGGCCACAATTTGAAAGCAAAAAAACATGAAAAATTCTGAAATTTTTGTATATTATTTATTTAAAAGGTTTTAAGATCATGATATAGACGGGCATTAATTGATTCACATTTCCAGACTCTCTGGAACCTCAGTATTGACAGGCTAGTGATCATTAGTAGTCATGACGAACTAACTAGACCACTCGGCCACCGAGACCCCAATTAATAAATGAAGATCTGATGCACTATATTGTTTCCTTGGTTACTGAGGAAAGCGGACTAACAAACTACATAAGATGATTATGTCTGTTTCTGTTTGTTTACCATGACGTTTTTTTTTTATCTGTATTGTTTATGTAATTTGGTTTTGCGTTTAAAAGGATTCAACACATACTGGCTATAATATTGCTTTCATTAATAAACTCTTCTGATGGTCTTAATTTAAAACAGATATTTGTCTTTTCAATGAAAACTCTTTCAAAGAAATCAACATTGCTAGGGAGGCAGAACAAAATGAATTATAATATATGAAAGTCTTACCTTTTTGTTGATTGACTTTACTTTATAGGTACTTTTTAGTCTGGGGAGTGAAACGAATGTTAAGAATCCCAGTATCCTTATCACATAAAACTTCAACCAAGCCGGCATTTTCCTGCTACCACGGTGGTGAATATTGAGAACAAGGACTTGCCATAGAGATGCGCCTCCGGATAAAACAAGGGTCAAGGTAATGAACGATGCTGTAAAAAATACTAGAGGCTCACCTGAGCCTGTATCGCCCACCTGGCTCCTGTTACTCCATTTGAAAATGTAAGCTCTTTTGTATCAACAAGGCTGTTCAAGAAACACAAAATGTCAAAGTAACCGTGATATTTGACCTTTGACCTAAAAAAGCTGGATCATTTGCATCTGTCCTTCCGTTTGAGATTTCTGCAAAAATCTGTTACAATCTGCCCCTTCCTTCCATAGCAAAGGAAAAAAGTCATTTCCCATATAGTTTCCATGGAAACTTTGAGCAGCTGTGGTATATCGTATGAAATGGACATTGCTGTCATCAATCCCATAAAGTTTCAAAACATTTCATAATGTAGTATCAGAGGATAATTTTGAAAATTGGCAAATCAAAATCAAAGATGGCCTCTGGTGGTCATGTTGTTAATATAACCGAAACAAAGGGTGGAATGTTATAGAGGGCCTTCCATATATCATTCCTGCCAACTTTGGTTACAATCTGCCCATTAGTTCCTGAGCAAATGAAGAAAAAAGTCCTTTCACATATGGTTTCAATGGAAACTTTGAACAGCTGCAGCAGTCGGTTGAACAGACGAATCTCAACCAAAAGTGAATTGTTTGTAGAGAGTATTGTTATCAATCCTGCAAAGTTTCAAAAAATTTCATAAGAAGATTTTGGAAAATTGACCGATCAAAATCAAAGATGGCCTCTAGGTGCCACGTTTTGACCCATCCGGAACCAACGGTGGATCCTTTGTAGAGGTAATCCCATACATCATTTTTACCAAGTTTGGTTACAATCCGCCAAGTAGTTTCAGAGATAAATGTGAAAAGTGTGAAAAGTATACGGACGACGACGCAAAGTGATGACGAAAGCTCACATGGCCGATAGGCCAGGAGAGCTAATAAAAATTTAAATAAAAGCATAAAAGTACATTTTATATATATAGTGAAGATGAGAAAACATTAATGGAAGTATCATACTTTTTTCAAGTAACCATCGTAAATCGTTTTTTTTTAAAGAAAATTTATATGGGTAATAAATTTTTGATACCAGATTTGATGAACAAGGCGTGCATATTTCGTCGATTTACGACTCATCAGCTGTTGTAGTCAAGGCCTAACACGTTGAAAACCAAACCAATTACCCAGAACAAATTTAAAAATGCCAAATTTAGCAAAATATTAGAGCCAAAACCACCCAGGGACAGCAATGCACAACAGAGATACTCCTTAATTTTCTTAAAAATTGAATATCTAATTTTTAATTGGATATAAAATTTCAGATGCACAAAGATTTTTTCACGCTGAAACACATATAATATCCGACCTTCACCTCTCCGGTCACTTTATAACAATAAGGAAAACTAAAAAAAACATGATGATTAGTCTGTGTCATTTGGATGTTTAATTGTTGTAAAGTTTGATTATCATTTGTAATAATAAATTCTCTGATACCAATTGTGATGCGCAAGATATGCACATTTCGTTGACTCATAAGTTGTGTACAAGGACTGTTGAAAAACAAAAACAAAAACAAAAAAAAACAAAAAAAACAAAACAAAACAAAACCAACAAAACAATCAAAAACATTGAAGTGCAAAATGCCAAAATGACCAAAGTGGTAAACAAAAAACGATCCAAGGACAAAGCTATGCAGAAGGGAGATAATCCTTAGATTTAACACAATTTTAACATTTTCGTACCTGTAAATGTAATTTTTGAAGATAAAATGAAACTTTTCTACAATGGAAAATTCAACCACAACGGTTAAATTCTGTTTTTGAACAATTTGTTTTGAAAAATTTCGATCAAGACCATTTTTTCATACTATTCTACATGTTTCTGTGACTTACATATCCAAGGTGTTTCATCTGCAGATGGTGGTAAATGTTCAGCTATCAACAACTGGAACACTGACATTGCTAACATAACAGTTAATTCTAGTCCAACTTTTTCTCCTGAATCAACCGGGAGAAAGAATCCCAAAGCTGCCACCAATGTTACAAGAAATGATGGAACGATGAGATTTGTAACATAGTAATCAGGTTTCCTCGTGAGGTGAATATAAAAAGTGACATCTGGGTATGGTTCATGACAACATCCGTAATATATCTCATGTCTCACAGCTGGTGCTTTCGTAACAATCCACTCCACGTTTTCTTTAAGGGAGGATAAGTCAGCTGCGTTCCGCTTTGAACTAACATTTAGTAAATTCCCGTGATATGACCAAGAACCAAATGTTAGAGTACATACTTGACTATCATATGGAAAATTTTGAACTCTAATGGGACACACGATTTCGACCTTAGAGGGAAAATTATATGTCACTTTACCATTATAATTTATTTGTGCTCTATAATCTTTAAATCCGTAAAATTCTTCAGATATGCTGAAAAAAAAAACAAAAAAAACAAAACGTGTTTGATAAGTCAAACATGTAAGATACATGTATGCTATACCATGATTCAATACATGCTTTGCAACTCTTGATCCAATAAGATATTAGATATTCAAATTTAGTATGAAAAGAATTGTTTTACCTTTCATGCAGTGCAATGTCTGGTTTCCAAATTAAGTCGATAGGTAATACTACTGATTTGGTACCGTTAAAGTCATCCGGGTTCCAGGTCAAATGACAGTCTTCCCAACCCTGTCAATTTCAATAAAAATTATTCAACGAATAAAATGAAAATTCTGTAATTAAGTTTTAAAGGGTACCAAGGAATTCAGCAACTGTACAGTAGCATTCAGCAGCATGACTAATAATTCACAGATTTTTTTTTATCAAATCAAAACGTGAATTACACTTATATTTCATATTATTTGGTGTACTACACAATTTTGCTGATAACATTTACAGTTTCAAAAAAGGAAGATAAAAAGCAAGAAGTATGAAAAAAAAAGAAAATGACCCTGCACTTTTTTAGGTTTCGTAATATCGTTTTTCAGTCTTGTTTTGCTTTTATACTTTCCTCATTCGACTGATAACTTAAATTAAGATTACTTAAAGCTCCGTGAAGCTTTCTAAATTTGTTAAATTATAGTCACAGTATTGAAGGCGAGATGTTCTATTCTTTCAATGTTTATATTAAATGTAACATTTCATTGATTACATACATGTATATATGTATATAGATGGTCCTTTGTTTGTAGAATTTGGATCAATATAAGGATTAATTTATTGTGTGTGTTTTATTAATTTATTTATATTTTAATTGAGGGCCTTAGGGAAGATTAGTATTTTAATACTAACTGTGTTACCCTCTTTAAATAAAGACATTACTTACTTACTTATAACAAACGGTCTCTTTGTCTGTGTATGTATTTAAATAATTTCTATTTATGCTGGCATACTGTACATGTGTATAAATGAAAACAAACTGCTTATTTTCAGATCCTATAAAACACGCCATTTGTAATTTTTTCACGACTTTTTAAAGAAGCTTTTCCATATATTCTTAAAAAGAGATTTTTAATAATAATCCAATGAAGTCAAGTTTAAGCAATAATATGCTTAATTATGATACCATGCTATGACTAAATGAGTACATGATTAACCTTGATTTATGAAACAATCATCTTGATTATAAAAATCATATTATAAATGAACTTACCAGACGCATCCATATATTTAACTCTACTGTTTGGGCAGGCTCATTCTGTCACAAGGTGAAAGTAAGATAAAACATCATTAATAAGTAATCCCAACAGATGTTTACTACAAAATGATAGTCCAACCTTCTTTCTACAGTAGATTTTTGTTTTGTTTCTTTTTTTGAAGTATTAACGTAAACACAGACCAGTGAAAACTCGCTGCATGCTGGCGAGTTAATTTACTCTACAAAGTGCAGATAAGCGTCACAGTAACCAAAAAAATTGCTTTATGAAACATTCTAATGAATGAAAAATGCACTCCTCATCTATTGCATCAAATGATAGTATACAATTATTGGCACTTTACTGAGTGTAATATCATTTTTTTATGGACCACTAAACAACATTATTTCGTATCTGAGAAAATTTAGTTGTTTTTATTGGTTAAAACATGGTCATGTGGCATTTATTAATCTGCGTTAAAATGCCAAGCAGGCATTATCATGGTAATGCCCGGGTAGTGCCTGCTTGCAATTTAGAGTTACGTCCTCTTTATAAAACGCAAACGTGATGCAGCAGGTGTTAATTAAATTCTAGACATTTCTCAAATAGTATTGTTGTAATATTATATAACAGGGTGCCTTTTTTATGTACTTAGTAGGTATGCATATTTCGAATAATAAATTATTGTCAGTAATGCTTAAAGTAGAAAAAGAATAGATATGGGGAACTTCCATGAATGTACAATATATCAGCATACCACCAAAAGTAATGACAGAAACATAAACACACATCCAGGGGTCATCACGAGGTCTTCAACATACATGTACACAATAGTTGCTTATATAGAGGGCATTATCATGATAAATTGACTGACCTCGGGACAGATATTGCCTTCAACATTGATAATTCCCTCGCCTGTGGCTCGGGCAATATCACTGTCCCTTGGGCAGTCAATTTATCATGATAATGCCCTCAATATAAGCAACTATTGTATAAATATTACCCAAGGCCAATGGCTGAGGGCAATATTGCTTTCAGTGTGGACCATAAAACGTGATATTGCACGACAGTGAAGTGACATAATTGTTTCATTACATTTCACTTTAAAGGGCATGAATTGGAAAACACCTGTTTCTAAAAATAGTTCACCGTGCAATATCAGTTTTACCATGTTTACTGTGCAAAATCACAAAATATGGACTTGTTTGAAACACATTCTTTCTGTATAAATCTAAAAGTACGAAATGTAATGCAATATATTTTATTGTTTCCAGAATTTCTTATACGTGTATGTCTGCCTATATTACGACAAAAAGAATTATCCCTTACACATGAAAGGGATGAATGATACTTATTATTCAAACAACATATGTAATTGTCAGAAATTTTTGAATGGTTATAATTACTTTGGTGCAAAAATGTCATACATACCAACGAAATAAGTTTTCTAACAGCATTATCTATCGTAACCTGTACTGTTTCCTTCCCATCACACACAGGGCGAACGTTTGGTCCGTATGAATCTAACAGTATCGAAGTTAAATTGTCTAGGTTTGAATGGGATCCTGAAATTAGTTTCAAAAAGATCTTTTGCAGTTTCTGCTATAACGACCGACTATCTGATACTCGGTAAAAGTTTTATTATGGTTTTTGAAAATAAAGACCTTTTAAGAGACGGAAAGATATCAAATAAATATCCAGTCTCACAATTTAGGAAATCACTATGGAATGCCTAAAACCTAAATGATTGTTTATGGTGAGAGTCTAAAACAAGAGTGGACACACTAAATGTCTCGCCCGAGTACGCATGTCTACACAGAATAAAGATTATCTGATACCCGAATATTGCAAGTCAACGGAAAATGCGTTTTATAATAATAGTCAGGCAACATTTGTCACATCATTCAAGCCTAAAACTATGTCCAAGGTCAGCTGACAGGTCTCAGACTGGTATGTACCCACCAAAAACTATCTATAGACAATAATTGGTGGGTCTACATACATTTATAACATTTGTTGTGAAATGGACTAATTTGTAAAAAAAATGGGATGAGAGTCACTCAAGCTTAAAATTGTGGTCAAGGTTAGGTGTCAGACTGTCACCTACTTGCCAAGAAGTATGTATAGAAAATATACAGCTGATATAGGTATTACAGCTACACAGAAATGGACTTAATCATGAAAACGTTATTCGAGTGTGAAATTCAGATCAAGGTCTCAGACAGCCATGTACCCAGCAAGGACTATCTATAGACCAAATATGGTTGGTTTACATACGGCAGTTGCTGAAATATGGACATTATCCCAAAACGTGAGTCGAATCACTCAAGCATGAAATAAAGTTCAAAGGTAAGGTGTCAGTTCTTAAAGTGGTATATACCCACTAAGAATTTCTATCAACCAAATACTATATTTAGTTAGTACAGTTGCGAAAAATGGACTAAATCATGAAAATGTATATTAGATTACTCAAGCATGAAATCGAGGTCAAGTTCAGCTGACAGGTGTTACACTGTCATGTATCCACTAAGAACTATCTACAGACCACACATGATGGGCATAGGTATTATAATTGCTAAAAAATGGACTTAATCTCGAAAATGTAAGACAAGACACTCAAGCATGAAATTGAGGTCTTGGTCCAGATACAGGTGTCAGACTGGCATGTATCCAATAAGAACTATCTATAGACCAAATATAGTGGGCTTAGGTATTACAGTTGTTGAGAAATGGACTTAATCACAAAAATGTGATGCAGGTCACAACTATGAAATTGAGGTCAAGGTCACAAGGCAGGTGTCAGACTGACATGTACCCACCAAGAACTATCTCATGACCAAATATTGTGGATCTACGTATTATAGTTGCTGAAAAAATGGATTTAACCACGAAAATGTAACACAAGTCACTCAAGCATGAAATTAAGGTCAAGATGTAACACAAGTCACTCAAGCATGAAATTAAGCCAGGTGTCAGACTGACATATACGCACTAAGAACTATCTATAGACCATATATGGTTGGCCTAGGTATATCAGTTGCTGAGAAATGGATTTAACTATGAAACTTAGACCCAGATTTTACATTTGCTATGGAACTACCTTTGCAAGCACGAGTATCCGAAAAAGAGGGAATAGATTTTCTTATATCACTTCAACTGGAAATTTCACCATTTTCATAGGGTGTGATTTTTCTGTTTTGCACCCCATATTTTCTGTAACATCCCACGACTTTCATGGTCAATTTTTCCCCGCTTCATTTTGCAAGAATTTTGAAGATGAAAGAGGATATGGTATGATTTGGTCTGATATTTGGCCCCTTGAATTCCAAAATCAAAAAGTAATGAAAAACTATCACTAAGAATGCTAAGTATTCTTGAAATAATGCATTCTACGGAACTTTTCTTGTTTTCAACAACAAATTTCTGTAATAGTGGCATATGCTGTCAAAGATGACTAATTGTGAAGAAATCAATAAAAAAACACCTTTCACTCATTTTTGAACCTATGAATTAAAATTCTGATATGAAAAACAGCCTTGCCCAAAAATATACTTCACTTAACTATCTTTTTATAAGAAAAATATTACAATAAAAAACCATTTTGGGCAAGACTGTTGCTCATAGTTGTTTTGACCAAAATCTACTGTGAAAACACTCACTATGCCAGTTTTCTTCAAATCATTGATTTAGCAGACGTTCATGACGTCGCTGTTGCATCATGGAAAAGAATTTTGTACAATAATTGGTTGATTGTGAAAGTTCGATCATTATACAACAAATGATACAAATTCGAATCTGAAAGTATAAATTTTAATTTTTCATGTCAGATTGGGCCACAAAATGGCTGAAATCATACCACATTCTTTCACATCTGAATATGGTGTCTAACCTTAAGTTTTTAACTTTTCACTAGTTTTTATGTTGCATTTTTAAAAATCCAAAACGCCTTTACGACAGAAAATGAAACTTTGCTGTCCATCTGACATGTCCAACTGCATCAAAGGTATATTTATCCTTTTCCATTTTTATTCTCACTCCAAATCTGTAGTACTTACCATAATTCCCGGAACTTCCGGCCGATACACTGGTCGTTTTGTCGTTTATCACTTTACTAAAAACTGAAAGGTAGAAATAAAATCAGTGCGAGGCGAAGGATTCATGTATTCCTTTCGAAGAGAAATGTCTGTTTACATTTTTTGTATTTTGAAGAGAATCAAACACTGAAAATCTCATTTTATGATTTTATATTCTCTTCAAATTTCAATAACAATCTAAAGTATTACTATTTTTAAAGTAGATGAAAAGACGGCTATCTCTGCCCTCTTCGCATGTTGTTTATTCCTGGTATTTCAAATACTGCAGTATTTTTACATCATACGTTTAACTAAAAATTTAACTCAAATCAACTTTTAAACTGTTTTAAACTGTTATCCACATTGTATTTCCCTGAGAAAAGGCCTTTTAATTTTGCTATCGTTAACTTAAAATTTGACTCCTGTGGGCCCCAAGTTCGAAAATAAAAATTTTAAAACCTTATTGCGCGATACCGTATATAAATAAAATGCAATAAGTAAAAATAAAAATGCAAAAGAGGAGTTCAGGTAAAAAAAAGTGCGGCGACAGATAGGCAGACAGAGCTCGAGGGTCGTGATAATAATATCCCCGAACTTCTAATTATACATTTTTTCAGCTCTGCGGAAAAAGGTAAAAACGGAAAAAGATTGCTGTTCATGTCAAAGTTTCAGGCGGTTCGGTTTAAACAGAAATGTAGAAAAACAAGCAGGTCGACGAACGCAGTCAACAGGACATAATGCATCTCGTCTTTGACGGATGAATAATAAATTTATGAACAACTTTTAAAATTGAGTCATAATATGATAATATGGTTTGTTACAATCGATTAAAGAACTTTTGGGGTCACTTGTAAAAAATAAGATTTAAGAGATCGTACATAATTAAAAGAAGCGTTGAAATTTTAATAATCCACAAAGTGTGACACATCATATGAAGCCAATGACGTTTTTTTATAACGGCAAACACCGTGTGTCGAATTCTATTTATACGATTCTGTAGCCTATTAGTAAGTAGGTATGTTCATATGCCATGTATGCAAAAAATCTAGTTTTGATTTATTTTTAAAGGGGATCATGGTATTATATATACGCATCGCTCTCGGTACCCATTTTTATATTATCATGTAGCAATGTCAGTAAAGGCCGGGGGGGCTGTTTTGGGAGAAGTTATTTAAAAACTGGATTACGCTTCTTTACAACCTTTTCCAGTTTATTTGGGACCAGTATACTGTAAACAAACTCTGGTTTCCGCATAGTGGCGCCCCTAGTGTTTACTGACATTTTTATATTATGCCGTTTCTGCATTATAACGTCGCGCTTCACCCTCGAAAATGTTGCAAATTTCCATAACGTCGACGCACGGGAAGGTTCGGTATACATAAAAACGGCGAGCTTATCTAAGTGAAATATATGGTTGAAACGGGATTTGATATCACGATTTTTTTTGTCTTTGGTCTCTCATTACCGTATATGTGTATCATCATCACATGATCATAAGATTTATTTCAGATAAAAACTTTGGTAATGAAAAAATCAAATATCTGAAAAATTTATGATACAAATGTTAAGAAAGGGTAGTAATTTAAACGGAATCCTTGTTACAACTCACTTGAAAAAAACAAATTGCATCAAATTTTGGCCAAGTTAAATAAGAGTCGATTTTTTTCTTCCAAAAATGGTTTGTCGCATTAACTGTAGCCTCTTGTTCTTAATAAATGAGAAACATTAAAAATCGGATTCTGTCTTATTTATGATATATTGATAAATAATTTAATTTGAATTGTAACAGACAATTTGGTTGGTTGTTAATGGTTGAGACAGTTACATTATATAATTGAGAAATAATTATTGATACATGTAATTTAAATACTGCGATTCAACTTTAATTAGAATCAGCATAGATTTTTGATTTCACAGGTTTTTCTTCCAACTGTTTAACGATTGTAAGCTTGAATACAATCAAATCTCTAAGAGCTATTGAACCCCCCTCCACCCGCGAAAAGTGGCGTCTTTCTTCCGTCATTACCAGTTGTACATAGTAATAATTAATTCAATTGATACTAATACATTAAAAGGAGCTCGTATCGTAATAAGTCACTATATTAATAATTGAGGCCTGTGTTAAGCATCAGATTAAACTGTTATTTGTAACAGATCGTTCAAAATTGTAATAGTTCAAAATTTACATTAAAACATAAGGAAACTTATTGAAGAAAACTGTTCAAATATTAAAACGTTTATCAAATAATCGCCCTTGTGATCATACACTGTGTGTATATGGATGTTTTGCCCCGATTGGCAGGCAATTGGTAAACAAAGTTGCTGCTTTGTGTAAACATATTCCATGTATATTAATAAAGTTCACGATGAATTTACAAACAAAATGTTATATGAAGACAAGTTTTATAAAACTTACCCAAACCGAAGCCATAGAAAAGAAGCAAAAATCGCATATTTACTTATAAAATCCTGTTAATTCGAATTGACCATATACCATTACTATACACAAATCTTCATCAACTCGCAACACGGTCAGAAATGTTAACGATTCTTTTCAGCTCACCTTTTATCACGTGACATCTATGTTACCATACCACATAAGTTTAACTTGTCGGCAGTGCCTTTAGGTAATTTAATTTAGAAAATTGTATTAGTATAAACGTTGATTAAATTAAATTAGATCGTAATCACCTCTCCTCAACCAATCGAAAGCCGTTATTGCGAGCTTTAAATTTCATAGGGCTTTATGAAATAACATGGCTTTGTATGACCAATTATCTTGCCTGGGGTATATGATGGGTTAATAAGAAATGTACATCTACCACTTGACTTACAGTTTAAACTATTTTATTTTCTTGTTGTGCCAATTTTGTTATATTCGTGCGAAATATGGGGTTTTGAAAATATCGATATACTTGAAAGAGTTCATCTTCAATTTTTGACAAAATACTATCTGTTAGAACTAGTACACCCAATTTCATGGTATACGGTGAAACTGTTATGTACGTTATGTATGGAATAATCGAACTGTATTAAGTAAAATGGATTATTAAGTTGTATATTAAAGGCATTCTGCAAGATCGATTCCAAAAGAAATGGTATAGTGATATTGAGAATTCCTCAAGTGGACAGTTTTATATGTTGTTTAAAAAAGATTTCGGATTCGAAAAATATTTGACAATTTTGAAGAAAAATCACAGAATACAAATATCTTTATTACGTTGCTCCAACATCAAGTTTCCTATAGAAACTGGACGCTGGAACAACACTCCTCGAATGGAGAGATACTTTACTTTTTGCGAAAACAGAAAAAATGGAGATGAATTTCACTATCTATTACCGCGTCGAAACGAACACATACAGCATCGTACAAAATTTATTGATTTCCATCATATCACATCACTCTCCACAGAGAAGATAAAACTGAAGGGCATTTTATTTCTGTGTTATAAAACAGTTTTTAATAATGTGGCAATTTTCATCCAGAAAATTAATAAATTGTTTTAATATGTATTTACTTATACAGTTTCAATGCGACACAGTTATCCAAAATTATAATGATTTAAAGTCAATTCATGATACCTCTTGTGATAGATCTCGATTTGGTCATGGGTCTTTCACATAAGTGACCAAATTTTATTGATACAATACAATGTAAGTATTCGGTTCGTCGTAAACATTTCATGTATGTGTAGTATTATAGCTAATTATTATGGTTGTACGACTTTATCCCCAACAGAACTATTGAAAAACAGTACTTTAACGGATGTTACATGGACACTATTTTTATGAATAGAATAGCTCGTGCGTTAAAATCCTATAAGGGAACAACCATTTAACATCCAAGGGTGGGGTGGGGGGGGGGGGGGGGTTATGGTTTTTTGTCCAAAAAGTATTCTGATTCCAAAGGGAAGGAAAAAAATAATCTATTGCAGCAAGGACCAGAAAAATATTCTGTTTTAGAAAGCTATGGAAAATATTTTTCTGGTTTAGTTATATTAAAAAAAAATTGAATCCCGAGGGTTGATTTAAAAAATTACAACGATTACAAAAAAGCTTTAGACCATTATTTAATACAAACCTGACTTGATTTATTTTTAACACAATAAAAGATTTTCCTTAGTTTTTCAGTCATACTTGACCGTTCAGTGATAAACCATCCAGGTCAAGAGCAACAGTCATGACAATCAAAGCAATGTTCCTTTTTAGCTCACCTGGCCAAAGGCCATGTTAGCCTTTGTCATCACTTGGCGTCCGTCGTCCGTCGTTCTTTAACTTTTCACATTTTAATCTTCTCCTCTGAAACAACTGGACCACCCGATCGGACAACAAACATGGCCGCCATGGGCATTTTTTGATTTTGATTTGCTGAGTTCTCAAAAACCTTCTCCTCTGAAACTGCTAGGCCAAATGGAACAAAACATGACAGGAAGCATATATGGGAAGCCCTTTATAAATTTTCCTCATTTCGTCCCAATCGGACTACAAATATGGCCACTATGGGCAGTTCTTGTTTCTGGTTGGCTGATATAAAAAAAATCTTCTCCTCTGAAATTGCTTGGCCAAATGGAACTAAACTTGACAGGAAGCATATATGGGAGGTCATTTATAAAATTTCCTCATTTCGTCATTTCATTCATACATTTAATCCCTATTTGCACCCTCAGTTGCACCATGTGTGCAACATTGTGAAGATTGTCAAATCTTTGGAAGTAACACATATTCTTAAATCAATTTCTAGTTTGATCGGTTATACAGTGACTTCCATGTGCTTTTAAACTTAAACCCGGAGACACAAAATTTATTCAATTAAGGAAAAAATGGAAAAGATGATGGTAAGATTGCAAGTCACTATTTTCAAGGCATTCGAAGATTGAACATTATTTGGTGTAATCTAGGTACATGTAATTGTAGCAGAAATACTATACGGGAAATTACTAATACTCGAAAATGTAGATGTTTGTTAAATTTTATGTTCAGAATAACTAGTTAGAAAAACAATTGTACAAAATATATAGTTCTGTTAAGTATCTGTAAAATATTCAATTACACATTGTTCCACTATATATATTAATTCATAGCAATGTACATATTTTATTGGTTGAGACTCTCCCACGTGATATCGAACAAAATATCGTCATAAATCATTAATTTCCCGTGCATTAGTGAAATATAAAAAGTTGTTCACCCTCCAAAAGTAATGTTTCCATCGGGCAAGCCTTTGCTTTATCCATTGTACTTAAACTAGTATTTTCCTTTCTTTTATGTATGATTTTTATCTTCAAAATTTGAGCAGGTACTCTCCGCCTCAATGGAATTTACGGCCATGCTAACAAGCTCTGGGTAATTAAAATATTATCCAGAACTTTTTAACTGGCTACAGAATTATAGAATAGAGAAAGGAAACGGGAAATGTGTCAAAGAGACAACACACCCGACCAAAGAGCAGAAAACAGCTCAAGGCTACCAATGGGTGTTCCACGCAGCGAGAAAATCACGCACCTTGAGGCGGGCTTTAGCTAGCCCCTAACCAAAATTAAAAAAACGCACAAGACTAACAAAGTCTAGCGGTTCCTGACTTGGTACAGGCGCAAAAATGCGGCGGGGTTAAACATGTTATACAGCATAGTATAAATTTACTATATCTAATATTAGTATCTTTGGATTGTTATTTTGTGAGATCTCAACACTCCCCCTACACCTCTAGTCAATGTGGAATAAACAAACATACAGCGATACACACAGTAAAACTCAGTTCAAAAGATGTTCGAGTCCGATGTAACAGAAGAAAATAAGCAAAGTGACAATGATCAATATATATTAACTAAGGACTATCAACAGTTACTGACATGCCAGCTCCAGACCTCAATTAAACTGATCGAAAGATTATGTCTATATCATATAGAAAATCAGCCAAAACCGCCCCCGTTAGGGTTTTAGTATCATACCAACATAAATTATACGAGAAGACCACAACCCGTATCGTGCCAACAACTCGTTTTAGAATAAATGTGTTTATTTCCGATGCAAAGACCCTATGAGTGAATCAATATTAATTCCAAAAAATGCCATCTTTAATGACTTGACAACAGTATCGTAACTATGTCCGTTGTTGATAAGTCTGTTTAAAGGTTTGATTGGCTTTTCAGGTGAATGACGACATTTTTGTGCTTTGTAGAATATTACCATAAAAGATGGGTGTGAAATACCTGAACATATAAGATGTTTGCACGTTGATTTATATTTACGAATGAGGTCCTTGTACCGATGATAAACATATTTTAGTTGAATTCCACCGGACTGAAAAAATTGCATTCTATTGGAATAACCGTTTTTTTTTTGGGGGGGGGGTGTAATGGAGGAATACGAAAAAAGACAGAATCCAGAATTTGGTGAAAAAGAAAGGTTTAACAAATTTTGTAAAAAAGACATGATTGAAGATCACATTAAATAATACAATGGTATATTTTGAAGAAAATAAAAGTTAACACGATTCACCCCATTCCCCCGCAACCCAAAGGAAAAAAATCTGAATCTGAAAAAAATTAAGTATCTAAGATCACATCCCTTCTCCTATGAAAAAACCAAATGGCTGATTACTAATAAAAGTGTTGGAAATCATCACTGAAAGATTCCAACTGCAGTTGTGTATAATTTCAAATGGAATTTTATCACAGATTTTTTCTCTGCTATGTGAGAACAATTATGATTGTATTCCCTTTTTCATGAAATATTGAGTATTTTTTTTATATTCAAAATCTATGTACATTCCGGGGTACGAAGAGAATTTTCAATAAGAGTTCAATGTGTTTAAGTTAAAAATTTTACTAAAATATTTGTTATTGGGTCGTAATTTTACTTGACATGACTTGAAAAATTTAGATTCACACGCATGTCTGAGTTAACAGATAATCGTAAGGTTTTTTTTCAAATAATGGGTCCATTAAAGAAGTAATCGTCACATTAGTAAATGCACAATTCATTTTGACAATAAATTAATTTAAAAGAAAATGCTGTCATCATTGGAACTACATTTTATGAACTAATGTCTAATGGCATCGAAGATTTTGGAGACCGATGCGATAGGAACTATTTGCAATATTTCAAAAAAACTACAAATAGAACGAATGATAACTCGCTACCCTATTATACGTGAATGGAACAGAAAACAGAAGGTAAACAATCAAAATGGATGTTTTTTCAAAACATGGGTGGAAATGTGTCAAACATGTTAGTTTTAATGTATTTGGGACCAGGACTCAGCCTACTTCAGAATGACAGAGAGAAATGACTTTTCTCTCTGAAGCTAACATTAAGGAGAAATGAACGGAGACAAGGAGAAGTCATTACATGACGTTCCAAAGAACCAATCGGCACTCATTATGTTTTTATTTGAAGAGCTAGTCTTATTTCAAACTTTTTTTAAAAAAGAAATTAAGATTCATTCTCTGTTTGATTTACAGTTCAACTGGATTAAGGCAAATTAACTTGCATGCCTTCTAAACCAGTCAACAACATACGTACAACAGAGTCAACATAAAGAAGTTCATAAAATCGAATCATTACTTCATTCACAGTGTCTTTCTCATTGTTTTTAAATTATTGTTATTCTGGTCCGACTTACCGTGGTCCGATTTGTCAGCGAGCCGAGTAAATTTATCCATATTTTTCTTATTGGATTATTTCCCTTTGATTA
The DNA here is from genome assembly GCA_028015205.1 of Mytilisepta virgata. Classification (NCBI taxonomy): domain Eukaryota; kingdom Metazoa; phylum Mollusca; class Bivalvia; order Mytilida; family Mytilidae; genus Mytilisepta; species Mytilisepta virgata. Next base: position 69,328,327 of record CM051517.1, read on the forward strand.
CTGATTTAAAAAAAACGGCGGCATGGATTTTATTTTCACCAAAGGAATCGGAATTTCCTGAAAACAACGGCTGTCAATATTCGCGATTTGGACAATTGAAATGGGTCAGGCGAGTAATTAAATTTATAGTCAATTCAAACTTCGCTTTTGACACGAGTTGAGGCGACTTCAAATTCGCTTTTGATGAGAGTTAGGGCGAAGTGAAACACTACAAGGTGATTTCTTCGACCGAATCGCCATACAGGTTGAGTCAATTGGGACAATACAAGTATGTTATACATAGAGAAAATATTAAACATTCATTCTTGCTTTTCAAATTTCAACTCCAAAAAAATCCAACTTCCAAGTTTATCTAGATAAACGATAATATAAATCACGCACATGGAAGTTTTTCTACACCTTGCCAATGCGCATGTATGGGGATTCCCGGAGTTATTTTTGGGTTCCCGAAATAATTATATCATTCTACTATATAAAATCTTTATCCATTTCACCGTCAATATTTTGAAATTGTGATATATACATATTTATTAATAGAAATTTAAGCAGAGGTTTGGAAGATTGATTTTTTTACAATAAACAATTCAAATGAGTAACTTAAACGTTTCTCAAACCGTAATGTAAACATACAAAATGGCTGAAAGTTCAAAACATGCACAAGTTAAAAGGGTCAATCCTAAAAGAATAAATATTCGTTAACATTTATAAAAGAAACATAATACTTTTTATTAATCGATAATCTTTAAAATAAAACTATAAATGTAAAAGCCTTCTATATCTGTATATATGCCCTCCGTGGAAATGTAACGGGAAGCTGTATCTTCGTAAATTCGTTCTGATAAATTCATCTGCAGTGCGTCATGTCTTCGAAATAATGTTCGGGAATTCATTTTATTTTCTTGGAAATTTCCGTAAATAACAAAGATTATGTTAGTTAAAAATATTAGTTCAGATATTATCAACAAGAATGTGCTTGTAATTTGAAAAATGCTGTCATCATTGGAACTTCATTTTGTGAACTAATGTCTAATGCTATCGAAGAGGCCACACTTCCGGTTTTAGAGACCGATGCGATAGGAACTATTTGCAATCTTTCAAAACACTACATTTTGTACCAGATCAAAGTTATTATCTGTCCTCTCACCCACGCCACCCTCTTAAGATGTCCAAAATCTATCTACGATTTTCCCGTCAATTATTCCATTATACTTCATAATTTGATCTGTTGTTCGTGGTGTACATACAATAATACATGTACAACATGTCTTAGATCAGGCGAATCGACTTCAAAGAAGGTGTTGTGAGGTCAGTCATTGGCATAGTCTAAAAATGGAACATGCAAAATCGGCTATGTTTAGATTGATGACTGGTTCAGTCCACAGTCATGAAAAGCAGGGATGTCTCATGAAACTTGCATTGCCATCACTAAACATGGGATAATCCAGACCCACTTTCACATTTGTCTTTTTTTGTTGTTGTAAAAACAAATTAAACGATTTATGCGGGCTTTAAGAATAAGTAAGGGTGGAACTATACATCACAGGGGCCCGACTTCTGGATATATATTTAGTTTTTTGTCTTATTTCATGAGTACTAATAAATATTTACAATATCAACGAATATTCTGCGTTTATTATCAATGTGCAATATACTATCCACGTACTTATACTAAAAAGTAATAAAGGGATATAAGGCGCCATCTTGGACTGCCTACCCCTACCACGATTAAAAACCAATTAAGAATACTTCCATGCGACAATTAATTCATATCTGCCCTCAATCTCATCCAAAATGAATGATCTCCCAAATCCGGTAATCATCATTGTACTAACTCTTTAAATCTACAAGCAAAGTCAAAGTTCGCAAATTTCTGGTCGAAAGCAAAGTTACTGTATGTTAGTCAATGAGAATCGAAGTTGCTTCCCTTTGACAGGTAATGGTGCATTTACGAGGAATGTTGCTTTCGCTCGAGTCTAATGTCGTATCTCGGTAAAATGATTATTGGATTTTGAAGATGATACATTTTGAGGACATTGAGGGCAGATATGAAATAAATTGTTACATGGAAGTAATTTTAAATATTTATTAAAAAAAGATGTGTCTAAAATAGAATATCTCAAAATATATTTTACTATAGATGAGTACAGTTACATCAATAAACCCAAATAGCCATAAATTAGTTTAATAAAAATCACAGTTTTTTGTTTAAAAATGTACGGGACAACTTACTGCAAATACATTAAAATACTCACTCCTTACACCATTAATAAGCAGTTTAACGGAACCACGTGAGCACATGGTCAATTGAACGTGTCAGTTTTTTTTTTAAAAATGAATTCACTTCACACAGCACTGAATAAATTCTTAATGGAACTATATGACCACAATGTCAAACGAGTGATTTCAGCTCCGAAAAATGTATTCACTTCAAAAAAATACTATTGAGATTATATATGAGCATAGTGTCAAATAATTTCAGCACCGAAAAATGTTTTCTCTCCATAAAACACAAGATAAAAAGTCTAACGGAACGATGTGAGAATACTCCTTGTCCTTCTTATTAATATATATGTAGTGTGGACACTATTTTCAGATTTTGGAAAATGTTGGAATTCCGGGTTACAGCCTTTGTAAACATTTAACATATGCACACAAAAAATTAATGCAGCTATTGAAAAGACACGTTGAATACGAAACGTACTACAAGAATAGTCAATATACATTTTCTGACATTTCTAAAACTGCAGTTACAAGTTTCAACCGGCCAAAACTACAGTTAACTAACTATGGCTGTAAACTTCCCCCTTGTTCTGGAAGAAGCAGTAAACCGGGCGTTGGTCCGAGTATGACATGCAAAACCCTGGATTCTAAGAGCATTCCAAGATTTACTTGGAGATTCGACTTTGTATGTCTTTCACAAATAAATGTAATAATGAAAATAAAGCAAAGTAATATATAAATATAGGATATCTTGTACGTGTATTTGAGTGGATATGCCAACGAAGAAGACAAATGTTGATAATAATTCTCGTCGGGTAGGTGTCTTCCCAGGGATATGGAGCAGACTTTCTAGTGAGCATCGATAATCGACTAAATGACTTATAAAGGGATAGGATTTTTTCTATTTGAAAAGTCTGTAATATTTTCCTTTCTTTTATTTATTTTTTCCGCTTCGAAGTTGATCCACGCCTTAATAGAATTTACGACCATGACCTTACAAGGAATTTACAAACTAAATTTAGTTGAACTATCACATATAATTACTGAGAAATTGACCTAATCACGAAAACGGGACTTGAATAGCTGAACGAGGAAATGAGATCAATGTCAGGTGAAAAGTTTTAGATGCCCTTATACACCTGTAAATGAACATACAAATATGGTTAGTTTCGTTTCTGAGAAACAGACCTAATCAGAAACGAGTAATAACTGTAACAGTGAACTGTTACGAAGTCTTCCAAACGAAGTATATCTCGAATGTCTTACATTGCATTCAATAAATTATTTGTTTTTCAGAGACTGAAATGGGGAATTGTTCTTATAAAGTCATTTAATGCGTCTTGTTACGGAGAATAATAAAATATATGATTTAAAACTAATTGCATATGATATTTTTCAAACTTATCGACTTTGGGGGGTGGGGATCACCCCCTAGAGGAACGAGGTATGTGTAATTTAATAGGTGTTGTCACGCTGTATAATAAAATATATGATATGAGATGGTTATTGGTCACTCTCGTAGAGTTTTCCGATGAAAAACAATTTTCCCATGGGTTCCTATAGTAAACCCGTAGCCTCTTTGAACTGATCATTATACGTCTCAGTGACCCCCAATGAAAAATGAATAGTATTAGGCACATCTAGAAACATTGATCTTTCATCATGGAAAATCTCAGATCCATATCTCTGACAGTGATTGAGAACTCAAACGAACAAAATCGGAGAGGAAGAAAAAAAATGTTAAATAGAAATTGCAAATCAAAATCTATAAGTCTCCTACTTCGTTGGGAAGTGGGAGACTTAACTAGGACGCAGATGGTTCAAAGTTAGGTAACAGTGAACAGTGATACATGTATATGTCAGACTGACCCTTCAGTGAAGCACCTTCAGACCAAACATCATTGATCTAGGTATCTAGTTTCAGAGAAACTGACATAATAAAAACTGAACGCAGATTTGACAGTCACTGAACACATGACAGAGACAGAGACAGCTGGCATGTCAGGCGGAAAGTTCGGACATAAGGAATCCATAGAGCAATAAAATTTGTTTTGGTCTTGTACCTTCAGAAATATAAAGCTTTTCACACAACTTATTAAGGCTGCTAACAGCGAAATTTGTTATTTAAGTTGAATATCGCCAAAACCCGACTAAATTTAACGCGTTCATGGCACCATTTACCTGTCAATAGGGGTGAGACAGAAGACGGTATACGGTAATTTATGTCTAACCGATCGCGAAAGGGTAATAGTTAGTTTTTTCAAGAAGTAGAAAAGATTTTCAAATCCAGCACAAACCTTAAACCGGAAAATAAATTATTTATATGGCTACTTTTGTCGAATGATGCCGTTCCAATTAATCCATTATTTCAATTATTTGTTTGTTTGTTTATTTAGTTCGGGTTTTACGCCGTTCTCAGCAAATTTGGCTATTTCGTGGCGGCCAGTTTTTATTGGTGGAGGAAGCCGGAGTACCCGGAGAGAACCACCGACCTTCGGTAGGAAAATTGGCAATCCTTGTCAATTTAGATCGGAGTCGAACACACCCCGCCACAGGTGAGATTCGAACTCACAACCTTAGTGTTGACAGGCTAGTGGTCATTATATATAGTAGTCATGACGAACTACCTAGACAACTTGGCCACCGATGCCCCTCAATTATTTGCAAATATATTGAAATAAGCATGATGATATCACACTACAGGAAATAATTTCAGTAAAGTTACAGTTATTGTTACACATACATATACTGTTATTCCCAACTTTTTTATTTCTTTTGGTTGATATTTTTCATCATTGTATAAATCCGTTCTTTATGATTTTACCGATTATAAATGTAATTTTCTTGTATTTTATTCTTTATTTAATGGAACAATATGATCATAGAAATATTCTAACAAATATTGTTTTAAGATTATATTTTTTAATTGATATACATGTAAGTAGAATCAGAAATTTGTCATATTTAATTATAAATCTATTATCCTTATGATTTTATGCCCCTTTTTGTGCAAACACTCTTAAATGATCTTTTCAACTGCGATTGGAATTCTGTGTTCAATTTTTATTCACCACAGGTGAACACAAATTTCCCGTTTTCACCAAAATTTAAGATAAAAATTAAAATCCAAAATTCAACTGATTAATAGATGATTTCACCATTTAAAATTTTTCGCACAATCTTTTTCTAAGCTGTAACATGTAACCTCAACTTTCATTCCGCTATTCTTTCCTGTTGTGTATTTTAGTTACTTTAGTTCGGATATCCTTATTTTGTCATATTGTGCATAGTTAAAATCGTTTGAAAACCCAAGTCAAAATGACGATAGGCCGTTTGTACGTCTGACGTCAGAGAGATCTGAACATCACTCTTCTTTATAATGTATTATTGAAGTGGCATACCAGCTATATATGGCAAATGACCCAACGGGTATTTTTTATTTAGTTTAGCCACAACACAGTAACACAGTATACAAGCAAAAACAAATTTTTACCTACATGTTTAAAATTTATTAATTTTCGTAGTAAAATATCAAAATATTAAAAATTTAAGAATATTTAAAGATATAAAAATATATAATTTCATTTTCTTTACGGTAAGTCGTAAAAAATAAGCCTTTGATAGGTAATTCAGATAAGGTCATACTAATAAAACAAGGGATAAGCATTAACAAATTATTGGGGCCCCGAGGAGACATATGTTGGTTTTAATCACCACATTAGAATTTTATCTTAAATTATTATAAGCAGAGGGTAACCATCAGTCCGAAACAATCTGATAACCAACAACGGCCTGCAGAAATGTTGACTTACACAAAAAAATCGGTACAGATGTGGATGTACGTTTCTTCTAAATAGACAGGTATGAAAAATAATGATAATTTCTCTTTTTATTCAAAAAGTTTTTTTTTTTTTGCTGTCAAAACTATAAATTACAGGTAGGACTTGATTTTGAACCCCCATTCTCGTTGATTTATATCTACAGTGTATACTTATTCCATCATTCCGGGGGTTGAAAAGGGAGTCTTTCGAAACTACCAACAGAGTTTCATATAAAATAATGTGTCATTTTACGTCAAGAGGATATTGGAGATGAGTTTCATTATTTGCCTAGGTGTGGACACTTTATTAATCATGCATAATTAATCATTAGACCGTAGACCAAAATATTTTGAAATTAAAGAAATTTGTGGCAACAAAAGACAAAATTACAAAAACGGGTTGACGTATTTCTTACAAAAATAAAGTTATGTGTCCCTAGAATAGATAGTTCCGCATCCCCTTGTAATTATCCACTGAGATAGTAAAATTTTCAAAACCCAAAAACTAAGGGGCAAAGAGATAAAGTCATTTTCTTTATTAAAACGAAAAATTACGAGTAGAATTTCCCGAACAAATTTTGCAGAAAATTGCACGCAAAAATTTAATCAACGTCTGCTCTATCATAGAACACGACCTTTTACTGAATATGACATTAGAATCACGGCTGGTAAAACAAAAACAAAGTAACTGCTTACCCTTCCGGGCCACCTGACATCAATCCCGATGTTTTTCGTGGTCCATATTTTTTGTTTTGCTTTTTCTTATTGCTTGTTCTCGTTCTTATCTACATGTATCTCGGTTTTGCATTTTGTCTCTGGATTTATGATTTGTTGATTGTTCCAAACCAGTCAAGACCAGTTAAAACATACACGTAAATAAAATTAAGAAATAGTTGTACACTCTATTTATATATTGTAAATAATTCATATCTCTATACTATACTGTAATGTTGATGTATGTGAAATTAATAATAAGGTTCGTCAAACGATCTTATACTCAAAATAAATAATAAATATTTGGAGATACATACATGTATACGTGTTAATTTTGTTGTTTAAAAAGAGTCGAAATCCCGAGGCTCTATTCATATGGCCAAATCAACAATATTATGTGTTATCAATAATTAATTACCAAAGGGACAACACAGTGGGAAAAGTTCGTAAGCTCGAAAGCAAAAGGCAAGACAAACTCATGAGAATGGAACATAACAAAAAAATGGCACAAGGATACATGAATTCGAATAAGAAAGCACAGAAAATAAAGCACTAGCAATGTGAACTCCCACTAAAAGACTGGGAGTGACATTAGGTGCTCCACAAGCGTAAGCATGACTTGTCCGTTAACGGAACTGGTCACATTGCCCGTGAGTAAAATCCAGTGAAGTGTACTTTTTGTGGTTAACCGGTTACATTATATTTATTATATATAAAAGAATTTTGTGAATAGGTGAAACGTTTGCCGATTTTTTCAACATGACTTCTGGTTCATCATTTTCGCCAACCATGTACAAGGGTAGATACCGGAAGTCGAAAGAAAACAGATTGAAATGGTACATAATTCTCGCTATCAGCATTGTGTTTATAGTAATGGCTGTCACTGTTATAGCACTAACCATCTACCTGACCAGCGAAAATGATGCACAAGGTAAGCAGAGGAATTCTGATTTTGTGTCGTTTAACATAAGTTTGGAATAATATTAAAAAGAATAATATCGTAACAAATTTGAGATAAACACAAAATTATTCTTATTATGTGACGACCTCAAAATTTTAATTAGAGATAAAGATCTTACTTCGTGCAGTTTCTTAAGCCCCCCTCCGTTCCTTTAATACTTAATCGAAAATGATCAAAAAATAAAAATAAAAAATAATAAAAAATAATAAAACGTTTTGAAATAACGGTAACCAAGATCTGAGGCAGTTATTTATCATAAGCAATTTGAATCATTAGGTTCTTATCAACGTTAACGTAATCGCCTATGTGAAAAAGTTACAAGATATTTGTCCCCCACGCCAAACCCCAACCCCCCTAACAAAATATATGAATTTAGTGTTTAATTCTTCATTGAACTTTCGATATCGTTCCTAACTCTACTCAAAGTAACTGTTTCTAAGATAAATAAATTTTACCTACCCAAAAGTTTGGTAAATTTTACAAGAAGAAGTAAGCCACAAAGAGAAAATATATAATGTCACATGACTTGTTTTGTCAATTTACCTTGTAGGGAACAGTAAAGCACAGTATGGTTTGGAAGAATCAGAAATAGGTACATGTAATAACTATGTCAGAAATTTTCCATATAAAACCACAATTTTTCAAAAAATTTGTCATGAAGTTATTTTTTTGTCTGTTTTTAATAAAATTTGTATTGATGGGCAGAGAAATATCTATTATATTATAATAATATTTTATTAGTTTTTGGTTTTTTAAATCCACAATTTAAATACAAATATGTTTTCACATTTCCTCAATTAAACTTATGTAATTTTGTCATGCATAAAATCATATTTGTGTTTCCATAATGATTTCTCCAAATACGGAATCGTAGAAAAATTTCAGAATTATCCAAAATATTTCTAAGACTGATCATAAGATCATAAGTAATAACATCAGAACAGTATCTTAAAAAAGTATATAGTTTTATATAAATTGTATAGGGAATTTACAAGTGGGAGCTGGTGATACCCCCCACCCCCCCTCCCCCCCCCCAGACTTGGAATCCGCAATCGAATGTATCGTCTCAGGGGCAACAATAAGTATTATATGATACCAATTTTGATGCACAAGATGTGGTGAATACTATAAAACGAACTTTTACGGTACTTCGTTTAAATGAAAAACGTTAATTTGTACTGAAAAAAGACGAACCGTGAGGACACAGATTAAGTATTTACTACATACCTTGCGGGTATATGTTTTTTTAATCTTTTTTACATTTGATTATTCATCATATTTACTTTTTATTTAAGAAACAATTACAAATATTTTTCGAAGTACAAAACCAACGACACAGAAAACGGAACAGTCAACTGCTAAGAGAGATTTATCCACAGCAGAAACAACGACAACAACAATAAGACCAACAACAATGAAAGAAGATACAACAACACAGTCAGAAAAAGTAACATCAACCACCAAACTTCCGTCATCAACCCAACAACAAATGTTATCAACAACAGAAAAGTTGTCAACTTCTACCACTGGTTCCTCGATATACACGACAACTAACAATCCAACTACCCAGGACTCAAGCTTGCCAACCTCTTTAGTTGTTTTAACCTTACAACAAACAACAACACAGCTGACAAAACAAGAGACAACAACAGTCAGTCTAAAGAGTAAAACAACTACAAGTACAACAAAAGTAGGTTCTTCAATACCAGTATCCACAGAAAATGCAGTGTCATCAACTGAAATAACAACACAGCCGACAACACAGAAACAAACAACAAATGGATCGACAGGTTCACCAACTACACTGAAAACAGATACAACGACGACAGTACACACAACAACAAACAACGTTCCTGTTCCTAGTAAGTAGCTAGTGGTTGGTTACAAACCGGTCAGTGGCGCCTCTACTTAGTAAACCCTTTTTATTTACTTAAGTATTCAAACCACTGTTTTTTTTATATAATGATTCAGATAGAAAATGAAGATGAGATTTACCCGATGGACAATTACCAAACTATTACCAACAGCTCCACAATTCTTTCCAGAGATTAGAAGCAATGATAATGTCATCCATTCGATTTTGACAAAAGAAAAGTACTGATCCCACCTTCATAAGTAAAGTCAAGATATTCGAAGGAGGGGAAAATCGAAACAACTGACAAACTCCGGAGAACAACGAAGACAAGAACAAAACAATACATGCACTACAATTTAAAAAAAAAACATATGAACAACATGGACTCCACCAAAAACCATAAAATACCCTATACGTGACCAGGTTTAAGAGATTAGCAGTTTCATAAATTCTAGCACTGAGATATAATCGCTGCATACTCGGAGGAAGGAGGAGAGATGATTTAAATCCTTTGATGCAATAAGCATGATAAAAACTTCCAAATTTAGCTTATATTTTGATTTTCTTTCCCACCAATTGTTGCATTAAAAATGAAGTTTTCATTCATTTCAAATCGCAGCTGCATATAAAAACACGATGTTCTAAACATAAGAAAGGATAATGTGTAAACTGCGAAATAATTCTCTTTAGTAATTTGAAGCTAATATTTTGTTTATGAAAAATAATTACACCTTATATAAAAACATGGATTCTGATTGGTTGAACACCTGTGCATTTGTTGCAATTTCAATGAACTTCCCCTGGATGTACACGATTGTCTGCTCTACCGGGGTATAGTTGTCTATTTACCCGGTATATACAATTTTTACCCTGGTTATACATTGTTTACCTAGAAAGCGGAACACTTCGAGTGTGATCTCTCTTTGCAAGGTATAAGTTGTTGCGAAAATTTAATAAAATAAAATGTCGGTTGTCGTATACGCAGGCGGCGTCCTGCAAAGATTTTGTACAGCAGTATTTTTTTCATTTCATCCACTGAATTAACATCAAATGTTAGCTATTCCATTAACATCTTCTAGTTATTCGGTGTAACTAAACAGATATATAATGGGTGGGAGGGTTACGTGCAAAACTACAAGTCTGGAGACTAAATTTCCCTCGCCTTACGACTCGGGAAATTTTGATGTCTCTCGACTGGTACTTTTTACATATACCCCTCCCAGCCATTATACATGTATATCTATCTGTTCAACATAACAATTTTGTTTACCTTTTTTCTGCAGACATCAAGCTAACAGGTGTCAGCATTAGTAGTGCATCACCTTTTCTGTTAACATGTGATGCAGCTAATGTACCTGGATGGGTAGATTTACAGATTTATCGTCACTATGGCAACAACCAATCAGGACTCGTAGCTCAGATGACAGCCGGACCGATCGTTCCAACTGTTATCGTCATTGATGACACTTTGACCTTCTCGGCTAACCACCAACCCGATGCAATAACAATGGTATTAGTAGCACAAAGTCTTGATTGCAACCACGCAGGAAACTACAGTTGTATCGTGTCGTCTGCTAGTATTGTTTTGAAAGATCAAACGGAGGTTAAAGGTATGTTTCAGGGTAATGTGCTCACAATTCACTCAATTAAGTCCACGGTGACACATATTTTCTAAACCGCGATGACGGTTTACTAAATATGGCTTGATTAATCTTTGACATGATTAAGTTCACAATTGATGCTCTTTTGACTACCACGTGCATATATCGTCTCTATTTAAACTTCTATCTTTTATTCATAACAAATCCATATCCGCTTACAGATTAATTATATTTGCATATACCGCTTATTATACTCGCATGACTCTTGTGCATTAAAGATAAAAAATCTATTGAAATTGGGTTCAATCGAGAGTAGGTTTCAGAAAAAAAAAAACGTTAACCAACTTTCAAATTGAAAGTCATTCAATTTGAAAGAATTTTTTATCAATCTAACAAAGAAGGAATAAAACTGAAAATTGTACATTTAAATCATACTGAAATGAATACTCTATGCAAAATACATTATTGAGCATTTTTTATTTCAGTTATTTCAGATCCACCTGAGATATTAGTACCTTCGGTTATTGTAGAAGAAAAAACAATAGGATTCAAATGCGCTGTGGAATTTGAAGGAACTTCCGGTGACATAAAATGGTCTTTTAGTCCACCTGGACTGAGCCATACATTTTATGACTTAAGCATTGTTCCTCAAACAAAAAATACTTCCACAAGTTGTGCAATAAAACTAGAAAGTACGCTAGTATTTACACCTGGAATGTACGATAATGGGTCCAACTTCCGGTGTGAGGTTATTAATACGGAAGGATACACTGGTACAACATTACTGCAGAAAACAATTCCAGTTTATGTTATTGCAAGTAAGGAGCCTTTAATTAGAAATACTGAATTCCGTTTCGCATTCGCACGATTATAATTATAGAATTGTTTCCGGTCTTCATTGTTGCTCATGGTTCTATTTATGTCCTTGGCACTAGTTTTGATCGTAGTTGTGCGACTGTTTGTGAAACTGGGACCAGATAATGGAGCCAAGAAATTAGAAAATAGTTTTAATAGTAGGAATGCACCACCAGATAATAATGGATGATATTCGTATTCTGAAAGTATAAATCTTTTGCTTATTTATAAGGCTTTTCTGATCTTTTTTGAAAACTTGACTGGCATAGACTAAAATACTGTTTACACTTAGTGCAAAGTTCAAAGAAATGATAAAAGATCTGCATAATAAATACCTGTCGTATTACAATAAACCATAGATAGTTCGGGTTGTAATCAGTATAAAAGTTCTAGTCATTTCCATGCCTATCGCTTTTGTGAACCTTAAAATTCGTTGTCTACGCATAGAAATGGACTTTCCAAATGATGTGCTTAGATTCTCAAAACCAAAATGAAATTAGAAAAATAGTTTGTTGTCATATTCAGTTAAAGTTGGGTGCAACACTAGGCGGAACATTTATTGTAAAAAATAGATCTGTCACCATAATACTAAACTGATAAGTGATTAATACTTATAGTGACCCAGCAAAAAAAAAAAACTTCCTGAAATGCATCGCGCGCCTTCTAACGTTAATTGAAGTGGCTAGTATATGTAATAGTTACAGAACAACGAGAACAAAGGATGGGTCCTTTATATGATGTCAGAGTATACTTTATATACACGAGTACCCAGGGCAGAGGTACCTTGACAGGGTACGAGTGCATAAAAAGTATTCACTTTCATCTTATTAAGGACACTTCTTTTGTTCTCGCTGTACTGGATTTGACTTGTACGACAATCCACACAATTCAGAACTCTATGACAAATATGTGCATGCGGGCCAACATATCGGGTAGAGGAACATGACTTTCAGGAAAGGCATTGTTTATTTAAATTATTTTACAAAAAACGAATACTACTTTAAAATGCATTCATTTAAAAATGAATAGGTTGTAAAACTTATTTGGTCAACTCATCAAAATAACGGTTATCTTTTCGAGTTGTAAATGAAAAACGGAGAGGAAAAGGTCAAACTGGCCAACAGGATTGCTGAATTTCATATATACAATAAAATAATAAAAAGCCATCCTTACAAAAAAGTTACAACTCATAGCAAAGTGTCGTAAAAACAATCGTGTTTGAACATAATTTAAAAATTTTATAACTCAAAATGAAAATCGTAACATAACGTGAAATTTAAAAAATAAGATCACAAACATTTAATATTTTTTAAGTTGAAAATGAGAAAAAAAAAATTTAGACACCTTTTTTGTTTGACTCATTTTGACGGCTTGTATTTAGCGTAAAATTAGAATTTCAAAATTTCTCGATGACAAAGGCCGATTTTTTCGTGAAACGTCTTGCACATTTGCACTATAATATGAACCGTTTTCCACTATTTTTGGCAGTAAAACGATACCTTTGTTTACCGAATTGTCATTGAATCACCCCTTTCTTTAAACAATTTGCGTAAAATACATGTAAATTGAGGACGCATTATATCGTTATTAAATGTTTAAAACTTGTAGACAAACTTGTTTTGTTTGAAAAAGTGCTAAAAATAAAATGAACGAAAAAAATCTTTCAGGGTTCATTGTCGTCGCGTAGCGGAAGGAAATAGTCAATGTGTCGAGGGGACAAATAAAATGGCTATATCCCAAAATGACTGTTAAATAACTGTTTTATTATACCGAAACACTTTACCGGTCAATAGTTTCCAACTTACTATTCACCGGTCACTATTTAGCTAAATAGTAAAATTAATGTCTTGATTTTTTATATAGAAAAAAACATACTGAGGTTTAATAAAATTAGAGTACACTCTTCAATAGCTTTGCTGGGGGTATTGTCGTACAAGTCTAATTACACTAGTTGCAAACTAATTTTTTTACGTTTCTTTTACAGAATCCTATTGTGCTGATCGAATGTTTCAGGTTCACAACCATCCATATGAACCATGCAGGAAAATTATTTACTGTTCAGATGCCGGTCCATCCGTATACGAAATGGACTGTCCATTACCAGACCAGTGTTATGATGCCGCAAAAGCCAAGTGCGTTACAAGAGACATTTATTTTGCTTAATATTTGTTTATACTAAAAAAAACACTTAAAATGTATGTGGCTTTTGTTTTTTTTAATATGCCTATTTATAGTTTAATCGGGTTTCTGTTACAAGAAGGTTTTTTGGAAATTATTTTAATGAAACAAGGTATACTACTAGTAACTTGTGCTAATCTCTCTCTACTTTACGGGTGAGAGAGGGTCCCTCTAGCAGCATTTCAGTCTATTCTTTTCAAACATATACAGGACTCTGTAAAGTTCTTGGAAATGCTAAGCATATTGCCCCCCCCCCCCCAACCCCCTTTTAACAAGAGACAGTCGTTTTTCGTCCTCATGCGACAGACTAGTATCGTTTATCGAGACCATCCTTGCGAATGGTGTCGAAAGGACGTCGCAAATATGATTCCTGAAATTTTCATTCCAACGTAAATCGAACCAGGGTCAGTCGGCTTTGTAGGTTGGTGCGCATGCGCTAACCACTGCACTATGGCGTTCTGGTTTGTGTGTGTTGTTGTCTAATACACCATCAACCTAGACTTAATCTAACTCAACCCTGGGTTGGATGAATTTTTGTTTAACGTCAAGTGGCAATCATTAAGTACATATCAGGAAGAGAACACCCATAGTACGCTAAAGACTCCTCTGTAGATGTCCAAAATGAGTAGGCTAAAATGCCGCTACAGGGGCCGCTCTCGCACCCGCCAAGTGGAGAGGGATTAGTATAAGTGTGTATAATATGTTTACCAATCCACTACATGTATAAATAAATAAGTTCAAACTAAACTAACATGTTGATATGATATGAATATGAACCCTGCTTTGTATTAGATCGACACGCTTAGTCGGATATTTAATGTACTAATTCGATGTAACAATCCACAGGAAGAACTGTCACCCCATCCGGACACATTATACCGACCCCGAGTCAACCAGTCCTTTGCTCTTACTACTAGATGCCTCGTGCATGGCGGAACAGCAGCAAATACCATTTTAATGTCTTTGATTTGACCCGGCTGGGGATCTAACCCGTGACCTTCTGCACTGGAGGCGAGCACGGTACCACGACACCACGGAGACGATTCTCAACCCTGGGAAACATTTGGTTCAGTGTTTAATTTGTAGATATATCCGGTTATAAAGGTCATCCAGACTTTATTCGAGTATCCATTGCATATGAAAATCTGTACGTCAAAAAAGGTAAAAAGTGAGCTTTATAAACGACCCCTAGATGCAATAATCTCTTCATGTGATCGCTTCTGTTGGATATCGTCTTATTGGCGTTCACTCAAAAGTAAAAAAAGTGACGAATATTACTCCCATATCTAACCGGAAATCGTAGTATTATAAATTAATTATTAAATTAGCACTAACCTTTATTGTCACTTATAAAGCAACTCTCTATAGGGGGAGGGTTGAGATCTCACAAAACATGTTTAACCCCGCCGCATTTTTGCGCCTGTCCCAAGTCAGGAACCTCTAGCCTTTGTTAGTCTTGTGTGCTTTTTGAATTTTGGTTTATTTTTATGTTTCGGAGTTTAGTGTGCCGTGCATTTTGCTGAACTAGAATAAATTATTGTTTAGGGGCCAGCTGAAGCCGTCCTCCGTGTGCGGGATTTTCTCGCTGCGTTCAAGACCTATTGGTAGCCTTGGGGTGTTTTCTGCTCTTTGGTCGGCTGTGTTGTCTCTTTGACACATTCCCCATTTCAATTCTCTATTCTATATTTTCATCTTTTCGTTTCGCGAATTTCAGGAAAAGAAAACAAAGTTATTTGGCTAGTTCAAATATGTATATTCAAATATGTATTTTTTCAATATTACATAATATAAAAGATAAGATTAAGAGTTAGTTCCCTTTACATAGCACTATCATAAGCGGTTTAATTTGTTCAATTTTTGGAATGGATATATCATGTAGAAATACACACTGATATTCATTACATGCTTTAATGTGTTCTCCAAGTTGAGTTCAAAAATAAATCTGCGGAAATGGACGACCTGACAGATTCATATCCTTCATTTATAGTCTCGTTATGGAATGGCTCGTCTTCCACAATCTTCTTCCTGTATGCCAAGTACATGCTCAGCCTAGCACCAATCTGGAGAAGAACTATACTGGAAAGAATAACGACCCAAATTATAATTCCCATCCAAGTTTTCCAGTCAATTGTCTGTCCCGTGTTTTGGGTTATCCGTGTTTCCTTGGTAACCCTATCCGCAGAAATGGAAATGTTATCGATTGATTCACCCTTTTTTTCACCGAATAGGTCTAAAGTACCCGTTTCGTTAGGAAAAGTTGGAAGTTTAGATTCCGTTGTGGAAAGAATTGCTGCAGGCAACGATGTGATTCTAGCAGCAAAGTAAAATACTAGGATCCCACAAAACACAGACTTAACCCGGCTCATTCTGAAAATAAAATTACATAAAATGACATTGATATTAAGAAAGTTTTATAGCATTAAAATGTAAAAATTATAATATGAAAATGTGAGGATACTATAGGACCAAACACCGGAAAATATTTATTATGTGTTTTGGTTATCGTCAGTACTTCAACAAACAGCAAAAGGCTCCATCGGATGTTTGTTTGTTTAGTTGGGGATTTACGCCGTTTTCAGCACATTTCGCTATTTCGCGGCGACCAGTAGTAGTTTTATTGGTGGAGGAAGCCGGAGTACCCGGAGATAACCACCGACCTTCGGTAGAAAAATTGGCAATCCATGTCAATTAAGATCGGAGTCGAACACACCCCGCCACAAGTGAGATTCGAACTCGCAAACTCAGTGTTGACAGGCTAGTGATCATTAGTAGTCATAACGAACTACCTAGACCACTCGGCCACCGAGGCCCCCGCCTCCATCTAAAGACCAACAATAAATGTCCCAGGAAAAAAAGGCACAAAAAGCAACAAAATTAGTCATAAAGTCCAAGTAAACACACAATTTTTCTGGGAAAAAATGAGGAAGATTTTTTTTTTAAATTCGACAAAAGAAAAATAATTCATGTATTTCTTTTTGCTAATTACACATGTTACTTTCTAAAATTTCTGTAGCAGTGTAATGTATAATTTATAGCAATGTCAGTAAAAACTAGGGGCGCCACTGGGCGGAAACCACAGTTTGTTTACAGTATACTGGTCCCAAAATAGGCCGGAAAAGGTTGTGAAGAAGCGGAATCCCGTTTTCAAATAATTTCCCCCAAAACAGCTCCACCTGGCGTTTACTGACATTGCTATAATTTATTACCTAAATGTCATTAATGTGATACTTAATTTTTTTCTGCAAGCAGATCTTTACGGGGACCCTTTTCGTTAAAAATAATTCAGGACTGCTTCCGTGTAATATACTTCATAGTTTATACAACTTCCACGTTTCAAGAACACTTTGTTGAAAAAATATCTTACCTGATAGATGACTATGATGAATTCTAATCACTTAACTGAAGTTTTCTACACGGGTGACTGGTTTTCTGTTGGTTGATCTCTACCTATGCCGTCACAGGTACCAGTTTAGTGTTAACTACTTATTTTATTACAAAAACAAATCCGAATCCGTTTTTCCAAGTTTGTATCATAATAAGTAACTCCATATGGGAGAGGGGGGGGGCGCTAGGGATTAAATGTTTGATTCTCTCCTGCCTATTTTTTTCGTCAAAATTATGGTTCTGGATTTTTTTCACCAAAATAATTCCTGATTGGCACAGGTCCTGCATTTTTTTCACACATAAATGATCCTGTCTTTTTATTTTTTCAAAATCCTGGTCCTGCCTTTTTTATTTGTAATTGAACCTAGCCACAACCATAAAAATCAAATCTTGCTAACTTAGGACAGATTTTTTATATTAAACTTAAGAGTTTTGATTTTCTTTTCTAAAACAGATTTTTGGAATAAAATAAATTTAAAACAGTTGTGCTAATGCTAATACATTTGTGCATTTGCACATGCAAGTTCTATTCTAAATTTAAATCTACACGTAAGATGATGAAGTTTAGTATAGAAGAATTCAAAAGGTCAATAGATTATCAGCAAAAACAGATTTTATTACTGATTAACGATGATTAAAATTATATATGAGAAAAGTCTGTTAAAAAAATTATTTTAGCTTCTTATATATGTAGCAATGTTAAGTAAAATCGTAATCGGAATGCCAATGTTGAAGTATTTAATTTGTAATAAAACATGAAATTGTTTGAAATAAACATACTTTTTTACACATACGGATAATCTGGCAAAACAACCGAAATTTAATAACTACGAGGTGCATTTTATTTATTTGTAGGTATTATTAGAGAAAGTATCTTGGTTACGAGTACGGTGTGCGTTACACATTTTACCCAAACCTATTTCTACTTCAGGATAAGGCCCTGATAAAAGCAATAAATCGTGATCACGAAAGTAAAATTTCTGTAGTAATACATGGCCCTGATATACAAGGTTCTGCTGGTGTACTCCACGCCCCCCGATATATATATAACAAGGTTCTGCCGGTGTACTCCGCGTCCCCCGATTTAAATGTCTTTGGTTTGACCCGGCTACAATTAACGAGACCACCGAGACGGTTCTCAACCCTGGAAAACATTGGATTCAGTGTTTAAATTGTAGATATATCCGGTTATAAAGGTCATCCAAACTTTATTCAAGTATCCATTGCATATAAAAATCTCTACGTCAAAAAAGGTAAAAAGTGAGCTTTATATACGACCCCTAGATGCAATAATATCTTCCTGTGATATTGTCTTATTGACGTTCACCCAAAAAGTAAAAAAAAGTGACGAATATTACTCCCATATCTAACCGGAAATCGTCGTATTATAAATTAATTATTAAATTAGCACTAACTTTATTGTCACTTATAAAACAACTCTCTATAGGGGGAGGGTTGAGATCTCACAAAACATGTTTAACCCCGCCGCATTTTTGCGCCTCTCCCAAGTCAGGAACCTCTAGCCTTGTTAGTCTTGTGTGCTGAACTAGAATAAGTTATTGTTTAGGGGCCAGCTGAAGCCGTCCTCCGTGTGCGGGATTTTCTCGCTGCGTTGAAGACCTATTGGTAGTCTTTGGCTGTTTTCTGCTCTTTGGGTGTGTTGTCTCTTTGACACATTCCCCGTTTCAATTCTCTATTCTATATTTTCATCTTTTCGTTTCGAGAATTTCAGGAGAAAGAAAACAAAGTTATTTGTTTAGTTCAAATATGTATTTTTTCAATATTACATAATATGAAAGATAAGATTAAGAGTTAGTTCCCTTTACATAGCACTATGATAAGCGGTTTAATTTGCTCGACTTTTGGAATGAATATATTATGTAGAAATACACACTGATATTCATTACATGCTTTAATGTGTTCTCCAAGTTGAGTTCAAAAATAAATCTGCGGAAATGGACGACCTGACAGATTCATATCCTTCATTTATAGTCTCGTTATGGAATGGCTCGTCTTCCACAATCTTCTTCCTGTATGCCAAGTACATGCTCAGCTTAGCACCAATCTGGAGAAGAACTATACTGGAAAGAATAACGACCCAAATTATAATTCCAATCCAAGTTTTCCAATCAATTGTCTGTTCCGTGTTTTGGGTTATTCGTGTTTCCCTGGTAATCGAATCAGAAATGGAAATGTTATCGATTGATTCACCCTTTTCTTCACTGAATAGGTCTAAAGTACCCGTTTCGTTAGGAAAAGTTGGAATTTTAGATTCCGTTGTGGAAATAATTGCTGTAGGCAACGATGTGATTCTAGCAGCAAAGTAAAATACTAGGATCCCACAAAACACAGACTTAACCCGGCTCATTCTGAAAATAAAATTACATAAAATGACATTGATATTAAGAAAGTTTTATAGCATTAAATTGTAGAAATTATAATATGAAAATGTGAGGATACTATAGGACCAAACACCGGAACATATTTATTATGTGTTTTGGTTATCGTCAGTACTTCAACAAACAGCAAAAGGCTCCATCGGATGTTTGTTTGTTTAGTTGGGGTTTTACGCCGTTTTCAGCACATTTCGCTATTTCGCGGCTACCAGTTTTATTGGTGAAGGAAGCCCGAGTACCCGGAGATAACCACCGACCTTCGGTAGGAAAATTTGCAATCCATGTCAATTAAGATCGGAGTCGAACACACCCCGCCACAAGTGAGATTCGAACTCGCAAACTCAGTGTTGACAGGCTAGTGATCATTAGTAGTCATAACGAACTAACTAGACCACTCGGCCACCGAGGCCCCCGCCTCCATCTAAAGACAAACGAAAATAAATGTCCCAGAAAAAAGGCACAAAAAGCAACAAAATTAGTCATAAAGTCCAAGTAAACACACAATTTTTCTGGGAAAAAATTAGGAAGATTTTTTTTTAAAATTCGACAAAAAAAAAAAAGAATTCATGTATTTCTTTTTGCTAATTACACATGTTACTTTATAAAATTTCTGTAGCAGTGTAATGTTTAATTTATTACCTAAATGTCATTAATGTGATACTTATTTTTTTTCTGTAAACAGATCTTTACAGGGACCTTTTCGTTAAAAATAATTCAGGACTGCTTCCGTGTAATATACTTCAAAGATTAGACGACTTCCACTTTTCAAGAACACTTTGTTGAAAAAATATCTTACCTGATAGATGACTATGATGAATTCTAATGACTTAATTTAAGTTTTCTACACGAGTGACTGGTTTTCTGTTTTTTATCTCTACCTATGCCGTCACAGGTACCAGTTTAGTGTTAGCTACTTCTTTTTAATTTTTGAAACAAATCCGAACCCGTTTTTCCAAGTTTTGATCATAATAAGTAACCCTTTATGTATATCTGTTATGATTTCAACAGCTGGATACATGGTAGCTGGTAAGGGAGCAGCCACCTCATTTTCGGGTGTGTGTGTGTGGGGGGGGGGGGGGGGGGGGCTAGGAATTAAATGTTTGATCCTGTCCTGCCTATTTTATTCGTTAAAATTTTGGTCCTGGATTTTTTTCTTGGGTCGCTATGGCGACCTAAATTTTTATTTCCATTTCAACCCAAATTATTCCTGATTGACACAGGTCCTGCAATTTTTTTCACACATAGATGATCCTGTCTTTTTATTTTTCCAAAATCCTGGTCCTGCCTTTTTATTTCAAACTTGATCCTAGCCACAACCATAAAAATCAAATGGTTGCTAACTAAGGACAGATTTTTTATGTTAAACTTAAGAGTTATGGAATTGTTTTGGAATGAAATAAATTTAAAATAGTTGTGCTACTGTAATACATTTGTACATGCACATGTAAGTTCAATTCTAAATTTAAATCTACACGTAAGATGATGAAGTTTCGTATAGAAGAATTCAAAGGGTCAATAGATTATCAGCGAAAACAGATTTTATTACTGATTAACGATGATTAAAATTATATATGAGAAAAGTCTGTTAAAAAAATTATTTTAGCTTCTTATATATGTAGCAATGTTAAGTAAAATCGTAATCGGAATGCCAATGTTGAAGTATTTAGTTTGTAATAAAACATTAAATTGATTGAAACAAACATACTTTTTTACAAATACGGATAATTTGGCAAAACAACTGAAATTTAATAACTACGAGGTGCATTATATTTATTTGTAGGTATTATTAGAGAAAGTATCTTGGTTACGAGTACGGGTGCGCGTTACAAATTTTACCCAAACCTATTTCTACTTCTGGATTAGGCCCTGATGTAAGCAATAAATCGTGGTCACGAAAGTAAAATTTCTGTTGTAATACATGGCCCCGATATAACAAGGTTCTGCTGGTGTACTACACGTCCCCCGATATAACAAGGTTCTGCTGGTGTACTCCACGTTCCCAAGGTTCTGCTGGTGTATTCTACGTCCCCCGATGTAACACTTCTGCTGGTGTACTCCACGTCCCCCGATATAACAAGGTTCTGCTGGTGTACTCAACGTCCCCCGATATAACAAGGTTCTGCTGGTGTACTCCACGTCCCCCGATATAACAAGGTTCTGCTGGTGTACTCAACGTCCCCCGATATAACAAGGTTCTGCTGGTGTACTCCACGTCCCCCGATATAACAAGGTTCTGCTGGTTTACTTAACGTCCCACGATATAACAAGGTTCAGCTGGTGCACCCGAGGGTATCATAAGGTCATGCAGTTGCTAGTATTTCGATACTAGCCCGAAATACACAAATGTTAAATTTTTTAATCACTACTTCATATCTTCCTCGGGGGCCTCGGTGGCCTCGGTGGTCGAGTGGTCTAGGTAGTTCGTCATGACTACTAATGACCACTAGCCTGTTAACGCTGAGGTTACGAGTTCGAATCTCACCTTGTGCGGGGTGTGTTCGACTCCGATCTTAATTGACAAGGATTGCCAATTTTCCTACCGAAGACCGTTGGTTCTCTCCGGGTACTCCGGCTTCCTCTACCGATAAAAACTGACCGCCGCGAAATAGCCAAATGTGCTGAAAATGGCGTAAAACCCCAACTAAACAAACAAACACATCTCCCTCGTGCATAGCTCTGTCCTTAGTTTGTTTTGGCTATACTGTTTCGACCATTTTGACATATTTCTTTTAAATTTGCTCTTCAATGTTTTAGATTATTGTTTTGCTGTTCAACATTTTAGGGCTTGGGCTAAAACTCGTGAGTCGTAAATCGACGAAATATGCACATCTAGTGCAGCAAAATTGATATCATAGAATTTATTAGGAAGGTTTTATCCTGCAATACTTCTCTTTCTAGGAATTCATGGAAACGTACACATGTGCTCAAATATTCCGAGATACCTCTAATGTCAGAGCGCATTTTTTATGTATAAAAATATAAACAAATATATTAAATTTGCCCATTCTGGCCAGAATCCTTTAAGTTTTCAGTTCAAACACATTTTATTTGAATGAAACAAAAACTCGTTCTGGCAAACTAACCAAAAGAATCCATTAACCATTTGAATTTGGATCTCCTATTAATCAACTGTTGCAATCTGTACTTATCTCATATAATACAAGGATATTCAAATAGGGGATTTGGATGGGATTCAGGTCATTAAAAGTGAATGACGGAAGAATGAAGACGAAACACATTTACTTCCGGGTTTGATGTTAGACTATGAGGACATTATAATTTATCCTTAAATCCGATTACTCAGATCACTCGATTCGTTTGACACCGACAGTCACACCAAGGGAAAATTAAATTTTGTAATAATCGGATTAAAGGATTAATAAGACTTTTTGTTGTAGATCTCTTTCTCAATGATTGATCTATATTTGAAAATTATATTTCCGATATGGAGAATAAGCAGAATAAAAAAATACAATGTATTATATAGGCACATAATCCTTTAAAAGAAATCAATACAATAAAATATCCACAAAATTGAGATATGAAAGTCTAAACGACTAATATCGCACATAAAATGCAACCGGCGGTAACTATGGAAATACTACACATGTATTCACATGCCGCACGAACCATTCCTTATGACGTAACGCTCTGACAAACGGTCGGCATTCTGTAACAAAAAATTATAATACAATATTTGTACAATGTACCTCCTTCTATTCGCGCGCGACTATGATGTCATACCCTAAATTCAACTGAGGCGGAGATAGCTGCCTCCTCCAACTTTGAAGCTAAAATAGATAAATAGCATAACTCTTTCATGCAGAGAGATGTAGGACAGGGGAATTCCACCCAGTGGGTTACATTTTTATGTCAGCCATGAGACTTGCCGAGTCACTTTTTCTGTTTGGTCTTGGAACAAATAGATCGTTATTAGAGACAGATCGTAAGTTGTCGTGTTGAACATCATTATTATTTAGCATTGATAAGTAATCAGGTGTTAGTCCATTTATAATTGTATACATTAGAATTGATTGTTGATCATACGAAATTTGGTTTTATACTATAAGTATAAAACGTGAAAATAAATTCTAAATGAGAATCTTGTATTAGTTTTCTTTTAATAAGCAATTTCTTTTTGAAATTTTCCGTCCAGATCCGGGAAGGTTGACGTTTTCTTGATGTTTTGACATTATGACGTCTGCAAAATATACTGTGGCGTTACGAATGTGTCACGTGATGTATGACAAGAATATTCCACATGGGTGTCTTATGGTGCGGTCACACGATACGATTTTCATTTCGATTTCTAATCGATTTATTGCCTACCGCTCAGGTAAGTCGACACGATACGATTTTCCTTTCGATTTTTAAATAGATTTTTACGTAATAATAAATATTAAAAAGGTACTTGAATTGATTCTTTTTTCTTCAAAATACTGATCAAAGTTGTTTGTTATAATGGATCAAAGTTTGATCACATACGTGATGTCATATACATAATTATGTCACATTTGTTATGACGTCACATATTGCTCAAAGTTTGCGTCGGTTTGGCTTGTAACCATGAAGAGCAAAGGAAAAAGGAAAGCATAATAATTGCTGCCATGGCGTTTAGAAAAAAAAAGAAAAAAAAGAACGAAAAACCAAGACTTGGCTGTCGAAACGAGCAGAGCTAGTTGAGTCTATTACATTACACAAGATTCTTTGTTATTCTTGACAACTTACAAGAAAATGTTGTTCATCTTGTATAGAATTAATAGTACACATTTTTAAAATACGATCATTTACATCTTGACCTTTATATCTACCCTGAAAATGACGGTTTGTCCTGTATTGAAGTTGCCGGTGATGTTGGAAACACTGAACGTAACGCTGTAAAATGCCAGATCTGATCATTCGTTCTTTAAAATAACAATTCCAAAAATTATGTTCAAGTAAAAGATTAAAATGTTTAATATTCCGTGTTTAGCAGTGACAATTTCATAAACGGATAAGGAATTAATTTCAAAATATTTTTTTAAGATTATTTATGTAAAGAAATCGAGCAATAAGAAGGTCAATGTAGATTGTATCTTGCCCTAAAATCGCAGACTCGGAAGTAATCCGGTAAACGGTAAATTTCAGTCATCTTAACCGAAAAAAAAATGTACACATATACTAGTCAACAAAAGTAACGATACACAAGTTAGGAACAAAATATCTTAGTAATTCCTTTAAAAAATTAAGTATGAGGGCAACAGTGGTTTGCTTCATTTCTTGATCTAATGCGTCTCATTTTGAAATTTTGATAAAACCTGAAATGGTGGAAAATGGAAATTTCCCAAAAAGGGTTAAATTAAGTTTTGCGAAAAATCGAGAAGAAAATCGACACAGATTTTGTAAAATGAAAATCAAGTGGCTGAAATCAGCAGAAAAAACTAAAATATTTTGTCACACAGACATTATGATTCAAATAACGGGGTAAAAATAATGATTTTTTAATTTTGGGTTGAAAAATGTGATTTTTGAAGTCTCAAAAATTGGAATTTTTTATTTAAAATTTTTTGAACAAAATCCATGCTTTTGATGAGAAAACAATCAACTATGAAAATCAGACGTGTGGATCTATTTTTCTGCTTAGTACAGCTATTTAAAATTATGAATATATGAAAAATGCATTACCCTGTATCGTTTCTTTTGTTGACTGGTATATGATTCTTTAAGTGAAACAATTACCCTGTCTAGTGCCCCATAAAATTTACTGTACCTTTTCAAAGAGTTTTTTCCCTTTTTAGACATTTTTGTTTTGATATTTTAACAACACATAAACAAACAATAAAAACAGATTATTTTTCTAGGTATTCGAAAATATTTATTATTATATTTGAAAAGTAACGCATGTATAATGTGTCTTTCACAAACGATTGTACAAAGTTGATGGAAATGCTGTCGTGTGGTTTAATATCACACAAAAATCTGTATGTTAGGTAAAAGGGAGGAAAGGGGGGGGGGGGGGGGCGGCGGGGCACATGACAGAAACCGTTTGTTCGTAGGGAGAAAGGTACAAGTTTTTTTAAATTACGAACTAGCTTGTTTTTCTATTATTTTTTTTTTCTTAGTCTGTTTAATTTTAATTTAAACATTATTTAGAACACAGTAATACGACAGTTACATAGATCTGTGTGAATAAAATCATAGATAACATAGATAGATAGCATAAACTTTAGATGACACATCCCAAAGGCTTGGTTCATTTTCATACAATTCTAGAAAGTCCAAGTCGTGTGAGACCTCCTTCTCTTCTTGATAAGGATCTCTAAGGTTTCATTCTCCGATTCGGCCATTTTTGCGCGAATGCAAAGGCGTATGGAGGTAGGTTCGTTAAGGGGTCAGTTTTAATTTAATTTGATTTGATTTGATTTTGATTACATTTTTTTTTTACATTTATTTATGATTTATTTACGGGAGTTTCACTCGTCATTCAATACACTTAAAAACAGCATGCACATAACACAAGTATAAACCTTTTCAACGTATTTTTATGCAATTTTTCAATATAACAAAATAAAGAGTTTTCTGATATTTTACATTTAAATATCAAATCCATTTATGACTAATTATTTCACTAATGATAATGGAAATTTTAATTTGTCAATATCATATATATATATGATTTTTTTGTTGTTTGGATAAGATCTGTATTTGTAATTATCAAATATCACAGTATTACAAACTGTATATTCCTAAACTTCTTGTTTTCCAGATAGAATAGAGAATGGAAGCCTTTCATAGAAAAATCGTATGAATATGTCGGTTACAAGAATCAATTATTGTAAAACAGGGGCCAGGTGTTTTATTTTTAAGTTCTGGCGATTCATCAGTATTTATGGGATTCAATTTTTTTAGGTTTAGTGAAAATTTGTAATCTCGATGCAATCATATTGCATGGCTAATTCCTTCATTTTCATAAGTGAACGAAATTTCTTCTACAAGTCCAGTGAAGTGTAAAAACGCTTCAGTTTTAAACAATTTTTATTCAGCTAAAAAAATGCTGCATTAATCTCATCTATGAAAACATCTGAAAATAAGTCGAATAAAGTCCAATTGACATTCTCACGATTCGATTTTCATCAGACAGTCGATTGAAAATCGGACGTCAATCGATTCAGAAATCTATTTTAAGTCGAATGAAGTCTAAAAGAAAAATCGAAAGCGAAATCGAATGGAAAATCGTATCGTGTGACCGCACCTTTACACCGGCAAATGCTGTCTTCAACCGCTTGTAATGAGATAAATGAAAGCTCACATGGGCGTCTTACACCGGCAAATGTTGTCTTCAACCGCTTGTAATGAGAGAAAATGAAAGCTCACATGGGCGTTTTACACCGGCAAATGTTGTCTTCAACCGCTTGTAACAAGAGAAAATGAAAGCTCACATGGGCGTCTTACACCGGCAAATGTTGTCTTAAACCACTTGTAATGAGAGAAATAAAAGGGTGGTTAAATTTAGATACAGCGCATCCTGTCTTAAGCACTTCATACAGCACTAGCCATAAAACCACTTAATTCCTATCCCTTTATAAGTTATATAGTCGATTATTTGTGCTCGTTGGAAACCAGGCTGTGCAAATCCTGCTTCTTGTTATTTAGAAATTTTGTCAGCGTTGACGCTAAACTGATAATACAAGCCTTCTAATTGGTTTTAAAAACAATTTTAAATGAATAGCTTATATTATTTTGCTTTATTTTCATAATCACTAGTTCAAAAAATCATATATCGTCAAAAAAACAAGTAAATCTTGGAATATTTCACAATTAATGGTTCTCAATTACGTCCCCAGACCCTACCGATTTACTGCTTAATACAGGACAATGGGGAAATTTATAGCAATAGTTAGTTTTTTTTCGATGGAACCTTAATTGTAACTTCAGTTTCAGAAATGTTCGCAATGTAATTACTATATGTACTATATTGGATATTTTTACCACGCGTTTCGTGTCTTTTCGTTAGCAAAGTTGTGTTAATTCATATGTTAAATGTTTCCATGTCCCGCAATGTCAACATTTTCCAAAATCAGAAATTACTGTCCACATAATTATAAGCAGGGGTCCAATCTAATTGGTATGTGCACCACTTAATTTGGTAAGTGCTAAGGAAAAATGGCGGATTCGAAGCGGACGAAAAGTGAAAGGAGAGTAATCTTACTGTCATATTGTAAAACTGCTGGATTTATGTCTTATAAAATTATTATGTTTCGGCTTCCCATTTATTCAGGGAAACGCACGGATAGTCAGTTTTTGATTAAAAGCTCCATGTAAAAAGCTATTGAAGGAAAACCTGGGGAGGAAACCGGAAAAATTTGGAGCGTCGAACATTTTTAGGTGCGTATCAGTATTTGTTTGCAGAGTATCAACATTTTTTCGACTGAAAAATATTGCCTTTCCATAGACCAAAGTATAGAATATCTAATTCAGTTGAAGATACCCTTTTCTTAGTCATTTCATAACATTAAAACTTTTTTTGGTATGTGCAAGGCGGTGTACGCTTAGATTTTGGTACGTGCACTGACTTAGCTGCTTAATATCACAGACGTTTAATTATTTTAGAAGCAGTCCATAGATATTTATACAAATAATAATTTATTCTTAACAACTACCAGACAGTTAAGTTTAGTAATGATAATAATCACCATTTGTTTCAGACAAAGATAACAGATAGATATATACAAATATGACAAATACATAGTTTTATAATATACAAGATGAACAATGAAGAACCGAAACACCAATAAATATCAAAGTTCATATAATTCTCATTATATCATTTTCTGAGTAGAGACGTATTATACCATAAATCATTACCAAGAATAGTAAGAACAAGTCGATTATCAATAAATCCAAACTGATCATACTATTAACAGATGAAAATCTTATGTTTTACGTTAGTTCCTTTGTCAAAAAGTCTTTGTTACTGAGGAAAGCGGACTGAATACTTCATTGTTAGATTTGATTCTGTTTTTGATGTTTTATTGTTGTTTGTTTGTATGCCCTCAACCCTTTCTGGGTATAATTATGCTCAATAAAGATTATTATCAGACAATCGAAAACGTTTATACACGATAGGTAGAATTACGTCGCATTTCCTGAAAACATCTTACATTATTTCTGACAAACATACATGTAACACTAGCGGTACATTGAAACCCACCAATATTCTGAAAGCAATGTTATACAATATTTTGATTTTGTTAAGAGACGATATTCCACAGTTTGACTATAATGATACACAATAAACATTTATCTGTATGCAATAAGATTCAAGGGGCTGTATTTTAAGATCAAATGAACAGTTATTGAATGTACGTTTCAGCAAATTCAACTTTCTACAAATGCTTCTAACACTGTCTTTTGATATCACAATCCTCATTTAAATCATTACATAGTTGGACCATAATGATACACAATAAACATTTACTTGTATGCAATAATATTCAAGGGGCTGTATTTTAAGATCAAATGAACACTTACTGAATGTACGTTTCAGCAAATTCACCTTTCTACAAATGCTTCGGATACTGTCTTTTGATATCACAATCCTCATTTAAATCATTACATATCATATGACCCAGATACTTAAATTCATCAACAAATTCCAACAAATGTCCATTTAAATAAAGCTTGAGAATGCTATAAATCTTCGAAAGTTTTGTCTTAAAAATAACAATCCAAAGATATCAATATTAGATATAGTAAAATTATACTATGCTGTATACGACGCATTTAAAGGAGTTACCTCTCATCAGCAGCATTAAAACCGAAACATTTGGAAGACCAAAAACCAAACTTATATTAAACAAGAAGTCCTCAACCAAAAATACCGAAATAGGAAGCCAAATTTCAGCTAAGGAGATCTACCATGTGCAATACAAGGAATGAACCCTTAGTATTTCTATTATTTCTGAATTAAAAATCATACAAACAAATTTTTTTATATATAATAAACAATATATCTGTTTGTTATCAAAGCTTTTACATATGGATAATAAAATGTATCACAAAATGCCGAAATAAATTTGATGCACTGTTGATATAATGATTAACTAATATCCATAATACCACTTTTGATACACAAGACGTGCACGTTTCGTCTGAATACCGGGAAAATTACGAAAGCCAGGAGGATCATACGAGATTCTAAATTCAAAATTAGAGATTCTATATCCGAAATTCGAAATCCGACATTCGATATCTTTAATTCAATATTTGAGAATAACCAATAATAGGAAAGCTTCTAAGTTGTAAATAGTATCTGGCCAATGAAATATATTTTCACTGTTGGAGATAACTATAAATAGAACATGGATGTTATTTATTATTTATTTTTATAGAAACTTGTTTGCAAGTTATTAATTGAGAATTTTAAGAATTATCTAGTAGTAGATGTTTTTATTAGAATGTTCTTACATTTTCGAACAATCTCGAATTTGGAATTTCGAATCTGGCATGCTCCTAGATGTGATTTTGTAGTAAAGAGATATACCAAACCATTACATTTTTTTATTACTAGTTGAAATTTACAAATGTACATTTAAGGAATGTTTCCAATTTTTGAACAGGTTATACGATATCACTTGGTTTGGGTCAGTTTACGCATAATAAACCGCGAAGCGAAGCGGTTTATGAATTAGTAAGTAATGCCTTTATTTAAAGAGGGTAACACAGTTAGCATTAAAATACTAATCTTCCCTGAGACCCTCAATTAAAATATAAATTAATAAAACACACACAATAAATTAATCTAACATTTATCCAATTTCTACAAAGATCCACACCATGTAGACCATCTATATACATATACACACTGAACCGCAAAAGAAACGTCGCATAAATTAACATGTTCACATACATTTATTTCAAAGTGACATTTATATATTTTAAATTAATTTTTACAAAATTTAATGAATGATTTACAGTCTTTTGGTTACAATGTTCACAAAAACGTCACAATTGTCGCAACGTCACATGTTTTCAACGCTGTGCTCCCACGTCCGTTAATAAAGTGTATGTCCTCCACCGGCACCAATTACTGCGGCACATCTTCGGTACATGGAGTTGATGAGCCGATTAATAAACGCCATCGGAATACGTGCCCATACTCTCTGAAACGCTTGTGAAAGTTCAGCTGCAGTTGTCGGACTTGGCTGCTCATTGTTCAACCGTCTTTGAACTTCGTCCCATAAATGTTCAATAGGGTTTAAATCTGGACTCAAAGCCGGCCAATCCATAACATTAATGTTATTCTGCTGTAGGAAGTCTCTTGTGGCTCTTGCGGTATGCGCACGTGCATTGTCCTGTTGGAAAGTCTTGTTTTGATGACGTGCGAAATGGGGCTGAACATGGGGTGTCAAGACTTGGTCGATGTAACGGGCAGCTGTTACGCCATTTCCTCTGCCTGGGCCAAGGTTCTGAAAGATGACTGGACCAAGTTTAACGTTAAGGCCGATTCCACCCCATACCATGATGCTAGGTTCTCCCCACGCGTCTGTTTCCAGAATGCAGCTGTCTTCGTAACGTTCCCCGCGTCTTCTCCACACTCTGGTTCTGCCGTCGGCTGTTGAAATGCAGTAACAGCTTTCGTCAGAGAAGATGATGTTACGCCATTGTCGATTTCGCCAATTCTGTCGCTGAGTGGCCCACTGAAGACGAGCTTGACGGTGTCGAGGAGTAAGAATAGGTCCTCTTGCTGGACGGCGACATCTCATGTTTCTAGCAGCTAATCGCCGACGAACCGTATCATCACTTATGGGTCGTCCATGTGTTCCAACAGTGTTTCTGGCAGTTTCGGCAGCTGGGGTGAACCGATGCATCAAATGGTGACGAACAATGCCTCTATTCTGTCTAGGGGTAGTGACTTGGGGTCTACCACTCCGTGGACGGTCATTTGTGCTGTTTGTTGCATTGTACCGTGTCCGTAGGCGTTCAATTGTTCGAACAGCACAGTTGAAGTCGTTGGCAATAACTCTGGCAGATTGCCCAGCATCCAATTGACCAATGGCCTGTTCTCTCTGTTGTGGAGTCAGACGTGGCATAGCTTCTGTGTCAACACTGATACTAACACTCTTTAATTTTCTCCGGCCTTTTATACCCATAAAGGAGCATGAATTTCACGAACATTTAAGATTTAAGAAAAATTACCGCCAAGTGTGTCCCACGAGCGGTTTTAGGTACGGTCGCTCTACGATATCAACTGAAAATTATTCAACCGAAAATTTAATTCACAGGTAATTTAATCTTACCTGGTGATGTAATCGTAATACTGATTATATAAAAATCATTAATTAATATCTATAATACTAAATTTACGAATTAGCCGAATAGGCGGCAAAACGCGTGGTTCAAAATAAACGATGTATGGTTCAAATTATAAAGGTTATTATCGGATTTGACAATCTGCATTTATAAATTTAAACTGCAGTTTTGTTTATGTGCAAATGGAATTTGCATGGACTTTTCCGGTATGAATTCTCCCAACATATCCCTTAGAAGGTTCTCGAATGCATCATTTTAACACATTGGTTTAAATAAACAATTATGCACATATTTTAAATGTATTTTTGTTTGAAATTACAGAAGAAGAGTAAAACAAATTAAAAACATTCTCCTTCGAGTGGATGTTTGCGCTTCATGTATTCAGGATTGTTTTTTTCTACAGTAATGCAATTTCTCCTAAGTATAAACATTATGAACTTTGAAGATTATGAAGAAGTAAGGCAAAGTTCAGAGGAATTCCTAACTTAGTTGTTTTTTGGATTGCTCGGATGTTTACTTTGTACAAAGTGATAAAACCAACCATTATCCATTTTTACATTATTTGTCATATGACCTGTCTAAATATATCTCTACCATACAATTCCCTGTAAGCCCTAGATAAAAATATTTTTAACAAATGGTCATCTTTATCATTAATAACGAAATTTATCTCGGACATCTTTATAAACGTGGACAGCATACACAGCCACACACTAAAAATGCTTTTATCGTCTGTTGGATTTATTTGTGAAATTAAGCCTCGCTTTCCCTGCCCATGATGACAATGCAACAATTGGAACAATTATTTTCCAAAAATATGCTCTACTTAACTCACGGCATCTTTTGAAAAATTCATCCGTCACTAAGGAAATGTTTATTCATATTCTTTTTCATATTTATTCTGAATGAAAAAGTAAATGCATTATGAAATGTGTATTTAATGAAAGCTTTTCATCAAGTTCCAGTTCAGAATTAATTGTAACATAAACATATTGACAATTTATGTGGTTGTATTTTCGTCATAGATTTTGACTATGATGGAACCTTAAGGTCCATTTTAGTAATTCTACGTGGCATACAGTCTACGTCATCAGTGGATACATCTTCGGTAGTAACGAACAACCATATGACAATTAGGTCACGTTGACCTACATTTCACGCTTCATTGACTTTGGTTAAAGTTTGCATTAACATCCATTTGTGGAATACTACAGCATATATAGTCATGAAACTATCAGTTGATACCACCTACTTGACAGGAAAGTTTATGGGAAGCCTGCCACAACATCCACATTGAGTTCCTGTTCCACGAATACCATGGCCGCAAAAACTTTTTAAAGTCAATATGGCCACCACAAAAAAATGCTTATTTTCCCGCGCTCGCGCGGGTTCAATGTCTAGTTTATTTTGAATTTTGCTAACATTTTGAAAAAGCGACGTTTCTTTTGCGGTTCAGTATATATATATATATATATATATATATATATATATATATATATATATATATATATATATATATATATATATATATATATATATATATAACCAATAAAATTGTTACAGTTAATATAAACATTGAAACAATAGAATATCTCGCCTTCCAATACTGTGACTATAATTTAACAAATCTAGAAAGTTTTAATGCCGCAAACTGACCAAAACTAGGTTAATGAAGTTTTGGAAAAATTCCTTGTAATTCAATTTCCAAACAGAAGTACAATGATTCTTCGATTCAAGAATCAATAATAACATGGGACTATTTGAATTTACAAATGGCAGATTAATCCGTTGGTGACGGCACAAGACCAAACCAGGTTATACAGTATAACCAATGTTGCTCTATGCTGTTCAGCCAATTAAAATGCAGTATTCAAATCAAATTAATATTATTGTGAAATAAATATTATGTAGTACGTGACGCGCTTTGTATCATAACAAAAGGCGTTGTATAAAGCATGAATTTTCAGTGCAATTTTTTTTTTCTATAGGTAATGCACGTGATCTTTTCGTGATAAGTGAGAATTTATGTGGACGTTCATTCACAGAACGTGCTTCTACCACGGAATCAAAGCTTCAAATGTCGGTAACTTTCATTTCGTATTATAGGAAAACTGATGTCTTTGAACATTTGCCAAGAAACTGCATATTAAAACTAAATAATGACCAATTAAAAAAACCACATATATTTTCGTGGCGTGTCTGAAGACGAATCCTATCGTTTGTCTTAACCATGTTTAATTAGCTTTTATCCTACGTCAAAGCAAGAGAATAGCGTCAAGCGATTGACTTTTAATTGTTTGGTTCGATAATGACAGTGCTTCCGAATAGCCTATTGATAAATGACGGTTTAACTTTCGCAGACGACTGCCAATGACTGCTTGATTGAAGCTTTTGATGTTAATTTTTTGATTGAATGCGTTAACACAACATGGTTGCCCTAGGACACGTCTTAAGTTTGTTAATGATTATCACTTAATTTCAGAGCGAGAGAATCACAGATACCATAATGTTTGTTTAGTACGTTTGTGATATTAATTTCTTTTGATAATTCAATGAATCGTATATCGATATTTCTGTGGGATAGTGCAAGATGGATTGTCCAATTGCTTTATATGTATATAGACACTGATTACCCATTGTTAAGAAAAAGGTGATCAAAGACTAGCTTGGTTGATTTAAAAGTAAAACAAACTTTAAAAACTTCAATAGTTCTTTATTGTGTATTGTATTTAGAATCTATAAGTTCTCATTACATATCGTATATGTATATGTGGTATCAAACACTGTATTTCTCTGTCTTTCTAAGGGAGCAATAATCAAGTTTTAGCTGGATGGGCAAGGAATTGTTGTTTGGTTCCGGGAGATTACTACTATTGCAGCCCCTGCGAGCTTAAATTTTCGGGCCAATTTTTTTTCAAATTATACTTCATATTGAATCCAGGTAATATTCAATCCAGCATTTTTCACAAGATTTTTAAGCTTGTCTATTTTTTGCCATATTTTGGAGCCCATCTTTTTCCAGATTGTTTCCTTGCCCCTTCCCGCAAAACACAAATGATTGTTACCTAACATTTGATTGGTACACCTGTCAATGGTCAGCAAGTGTATTGCACAGCCCATAGCCATGACTACAGAGTGGTTTTCTACGGACGTAAATAATTGAAGCATTGCAATTTTTCAGATGATAAAACATTTGATATATTCGAATCGTAAAGCTGGTACTCTGTTGTATGTACCATGTAGTTCCTAATAACTGGTTGTTTGTTCTTTTTGGTGCTCGTACGTGCATTTAATCTTTTTCTCTCGTTTTATATGACCTGCCGGGTTTCCACTAGCTTATAGCTAGTAATCAGTGTTGGTCTCCAACTGTATATAACCCTTAACCCAGTGACAGATAAAAACAGTGTCAAATATTTTTTTTTGTCTACTTCATGTGAAACATTTAAAATTTACTTATTCGAAACTTTAGCTATCTTTCCTTTTGATTTGCAATGTTCGGGCTTGCGCACAACCGAGCTGAAACAAATTTCCGAAATTCCCATTTAGCGCATGATATTTTTAAAACTCGTAGTATTCCTCGAAAACTCGACCGCCGAATTCAGAGAATATGCTAAAATAAAAAAAAGTTGGTTTCGTATTAAATAAATAGAGGACAGAATAATAAAAAATTGCAATCCTAATATAGATACTGTAGTAAATTTCTATACATTAAATTGGCACTACCGATAGAAATATGCCAATTTTGATTCACAAGATGTGCACAAATAAGGCCGATCTACGCCTCATCAGTTATACATAGATTCTCCTTCAGGTACGAGTGAGTTATTGAATTTCTCCACCCGAGATAGTTAAATTTTTTATTTTCAACGCGCGAAAATGCCGTTGCTACGTATTTTGTTTACATGAACGCCATTTCGGAACTTCTCTATTTTATCTTTCCAATAAACGTAGAAAAAGCGGCGGGAATTACCATGCAGAAATTTAATCACCGGGAAGTGGTTAAAAATATTATGTATTTTTATCCCATCGATTAAAACACGTCAAGAATAGGAGAAACTCAAATCCTAAAATGTTGAAAACAAAATAAAAATAGCAAAAAGGTGAAAAGCAAATTCAAATTCTATAATCACCAAAAAGGTAATTAAAGCCAAAACCATCTACGGACAGAGCCATGCATGAGGGAGATGATACTCCCTAGTTTTCACAAAATTTAGAAAATCTTCACAATTAATGTAACTCTTCAGGCTGTCCTTGATAACCGTATTAGACAGTGCTGTTCTTAAATATTTTGACACAGCAATTTAACTCTTAATTTTGGAATAAAAAAGGAGAATGGAGACAAATCTAGTTCCTCATCTAGTTATTAATATGAACAAATTTCAAAAAGGTTTTAAAGACACAAGATACATGTATGCATATTTCGTCAGTTGTGCTCAAGGTCAAATATTTTGAAAGTCATAACAATAATCCAAAAATTTGCCAGCATATTCAATTCCAAAATCAAAACGAAGAGCCAAAAATATCTTAGGACAGAATTATTTACAAAAAGGAAACTCTTTAAGTTTCCATAAATTTAACAAAGTTACAGTAAATTTTAAAGTATCAAATTCATGCTTTATTATTAATCCCAAATTCGTTTTTAAGACAATTCAACTACTATTTCTCACAGACATTTAAAACATGCATCTGTCCCAAGCCTGTCCCAAGTCGGGAACCTCTGGCCTTTGTTATTGTGTGTTTTTTGAATTTTGGTTCATTTTTATGTTTCGGAGTTTAGTGTGCCTTCCATTTTGCTGAACTAGTATACATTATTATTTAGGGGCCAGCTGAAGCCCGCCTCCGGGTGCGGGATTTTCTCGCTGCGTTGAAGACCCATTGGTAGCCTTGAGCTTTTTTCTACTCGTTGGTCGGGTTGTTGTATCTTTGACACATTCCCCGTTTCCATTCTCTATTCTATTCTATCTGCTGTTTAAAATGAAATGTAATATTGACAGACAAATCGAAAATGCGGTTAATGGGTTTTTTTACGAAATTTATTTCAATGTTCTTACGTATTTTGCAATGTTTTACTACAATTATTTCCGCAGTTTGACATTCACAATATTGAATGCGAAATATTTTATGAAACCCAAGATACAAACTTCCGGTATCAGCCATTGATATTGGAATAAAATTATTTCCCCATGACGCAGTAGCAGATTTTATAGTCATTTGTTATAACGGTAGTGATATTTGTTATTTTGAAATGTTTTCCTTGTTTTGATAAATGGAACAGAAGTATCTTGTCTTATCAACAGAAATAGATTAATCTTTGAAAAATAGCAAAGTCAACTTTGGTGTTGTTAATGAATAAATGACATGCATTATAATCATACATCGGATGGATTGATGAATTATTGTTTAACGTCCAGTGGCAACCGGGTGCATATCAGAACGAGAACATGTTGATATGATAATGAATATGATCCCTGCTTTGTACTAGACCGACACGCTAAGTCGGATTTTTAATGTGCTAGCTCACGAGGTAACTGTCCGCAGGAAGACACATCACCTCACTCGGACACTTTATACTGACTCCAAGCCGACCAGTCTTTGCTCTTACTCCTAGATGCCGCGTACTTGGCGGAGAAGCAGCAAATACCAATTTTAATGTCTTTGGTTTGACCCGGCCGGGGATCGAACCCGCGACCTTCCGCACTCGGGGCGAGCACGCTAACAAGAGACCACCGAGGCGGTCATCATACATCGGAAACAATAACCAATCCACAATAAACAGAATGAGAGCTATTAGATATCCAGCAATTTTAAATCTATAGGGACACAAAGGTAGTTTAAATTTAATCTGAGTTTTAAAAATTCTTAAACGGGGTTTAAAAATAAACTTTATTCAGGAAACTGTTTTAAAATAAACTTGGTTTAAACCGGGTATGAAATAGCGGCTAAAACCTGTTTTAAATTAAACTTGCAACAAGGCAGGTTTAAATCTTGGTTTAAAGCTAAAAACCAGATACATTTTCCAAATACATTCCGCTATATATATCATTTACAAAAGTTCTGTTTTGGATATACATTTTTGAAAAATAGAAAATGACGCTATTGTAAAATTATAGGTACAAGAAAATTGTGTCTGTAAATTTAGCTGTAAACTATACATGTTCTTGTTTTTTTTACTGTGTTTCCTGTTATTGGGTTCCTATTTGTTGCAAGATCATACACTAAACACCTGCTTACATTGATAATTTTAAATACTCACATTACTGTCAAATACTTATTATTCGTGGTACACCAGTTTTCGTGGATTTCGTGGACAACGCAATCCACAAATTAAAAAATACAATGAAATATACATTTTCAATCGTTTTATCAACGGGAAATAGAAAAAAAAACTCGGTCCTTTCCAAGAATGCAATCTCATCGTTGCATCTTTAGTAAATATATCTCAAACGGATTAGTATAAATAACAATGTTGACAGGGAAGAAGATTTTAGTTTGCTACAGGAAGAGATTTGGGCTTAGATAAATTATTGAAAATAAATATATACTCCAAATGATGTAAAAATTGTCTTAGTGTATTATTTGTAAGTTTTTAATAGTTAATTATTCTAGTTAATAAGTAATTTCTTTGGTTTTGTTTTTAGCTTCGGCAGCAAATATTGTTCTGCAACATTTTGTTTTGAAAAAGCGTCTAATGGATATTAGTTAAGATGATAACGATATCGTTGATTGTTCAACATTCGATTTTAAACACTCTTCATTAATTTTAACCGGCCTCATTTGATTTTCTTTTTTTAATTTTAAATCCACGAAATTAAGAACCCACGAATTTGTCTTTTTGCCCCAATCCACGAAGTTTGATGTCAACGTAAATATCTGAATTCACAGTATCCTGTTTCACTTGAAAAATCGTGAAACGTGTTTCAATGTAATATTGTTTCCTAAGTGTGTTTCTTTAATAAAAATGTACGTACGTGTATAGTGGCAAAATCCGCTCTGAACCAATACATTTAATTTTCATTTGGTCGAAACAGATTTTTTCAACTTTGTTGTGATCATCTATATGGGGTTACGGACATACATCATGTACTTTTCTCATTGTTTTGTCGCTTCTGTATTCTTTATTCGATATTTCTGATATCACCATTCACAAATTTTGGAATTGTTCAGCATATTGTGAAAATTTAAATTTATACATTTTGTATGTATTAGAGACAAATGGTTGGGATAAAAATGGAGTACATGCACCAATATTTGTCTTTATTGGATTTGTTCCATATCCAACTAAGTCAGACATCACGTGACTTTTGTGACGTATACTAGCCGCCATTTTGTATTATATTCCCCCATATAAAATGCATAGGTTCTTAAATTAAGTTTAATTTTCTTATTAACCTGACCCGTTTTCTAACTTTTGCAAATCAATCCTTGATATTCAAACATATTTCTATCAAACAATGTTGGTCCTAACAGTTTAATTTTTGATTAAATTCCGTCCCTGGAGAATCGTAAAAAAACGCACTTTTTCTCGTCATTTCCCCGTTGACTCAATGCTAAATGTACCGATACCCATGTCTACTTGTACAACAAATAAAGAAATTCCGTAAATAAAATTCAAACTTTGCAACTCGATTTAGTATATTAAAACATATATCTGGCGAAGAATACTACTTAAAACAGTTTAATTGCTGGGCAAATTACGTCCCACATCAATTTAAAAAAAGTGAATTTTTCGGGATTTTTCAAAATGGCGGACGGCATCATTTCATACAGACATAATTTCTTTTTAATCGAGGATGTTGTTATAGAATGTTTGTGTGATGATGTGGTTATAATAAGAATGGGGGTGACTCATTCTATAGATACTGACATATTACCAGAGACATATTGTTTATGTCTCGGATGTTACTAGTAAAGTATATATTGGTCTTGCTTCAAAATAAGGATGAAATGTGTTATTTTTTACGATTGTTGTGAAATTATTCAAGATGGCGCCCACCCCAATCAGCTTCTACCTTGTCATACCAAAGTAAATATCGTTCATACAAGTAAATAGAATTAATTATATAATATGTCAAATGTTTATAATATATAATAAATTATTAATTTAAAATAAATTAAAATGTTACTTATCTGACATTTGAAATTATATTTCATCTCTGCATTCAAATTTGTGACCCCCCACTGATACACACGCCTCTTTATTAAAATGCTGCATTAATTATGAAAAAATGTAGGGTTAAATATTAAATCACGCTGTTTTGGGTCAGCAAACGGTTTACCTGTATACATCCAATGTACCTGTGTGTTGGAACAATAAACACCCAGACAGTCATGGTACAATATACATGTCAAATCGTTAATTAGTTATAATTACCTGAAACACACCATGTTAATTGTGGAGAACAAATTTCTTTACATGTAATTAAAATTAATTAGATAAAAATCAAATCAGGGGCTTAAAAATGGGAAAAAAACTTGCACCATAACCCTTTATTACGTGTTATTATGTACTTTTGCCAGTTTGTATAATTGGTGATAAATTTCATATTATAAATTAATGTCACAATTTCGATCCATGTGAAATGTTACTACAAATTTCAAATGAAAAGTATTTTAAAGTGAAGACGATGGGTGTGTGCTATAATCAATACAGAGTTATCGAAGTACGATAAATGCCTGGCATGAACGGGACCACTACAAGATAATTGGGTAACCAGTCAATAAGTCTAAACAGAGTTACCTAACCTAATTATGACCGATATAGTTGCTTATGCTAAAACCTGTTTTAAATTAAACTTGCAACAAGGCAGGTTTAAATCTTGGTTTAAAGCTAAAAACCAGATACATTTTCCAAATACATTCCGCTATATATATCATTTACAAAAGTTCTGTTTTGGATATACATTTTTGAAAAATAGAAAATGACGCTATTGTAAAATTATAGGTACAAGAAAATTGTGTCTGTAAATTTAGCTGTAAACTATACATGTTCTTGTTTTTTTTACTGTGTTTCCTGTTATTGGGTTCCTATTTGTTGCAAGATCATACACTAAACACCTGCTTACATTGATAATTTTAAATACTCACATTACTGTCAAATACTTATTATTCGTGGTACACCAGTTTTCGTGGATTTCGTGGACAACGCAATCCACAAATTAAAAAATACAATGAAATATACATTTTCAATCGTTTTATCAACGGGAAATAGAAAAAAAAACTCGGTCCTTTCCAAGAATGCAATCTCATCGTTGCATCTTTAGTAAATATATCTCAAACGGATTAGTATAAATAACAATGTTGACAGGGAAGAAGATTTTAGTTTGCTACAGGAAGAGATTTGGGCTTAGATAAATTATTGAAAATAAATATATACTCCAAATGATGTAAAAATTGTCTTAGTGTATTATTTGTAAGTTTTTAATAGTTAATTATTCTAGTTAATAAGTAATTTCTTTGGTTTTGTTTTTAGCTTCGGCAGCAAATATTGTTCTGCAACATTTTGTTTTGAAAAAGCGTCTAATGGATATTAGTTAAGATGATAACGATATCGTTGATTGTTCAACATTCGATTTTAAACACTCTTCATTAATTTTAACCGGCCTCATTTGATTTTCTTTTTTTAATTTTAAATCCACGAAATTAAGAACCCACGAATTTGTCTTTTTGCCCCAATCCACGAAGTTTGATGTCAACGTAAATATCTGAATTCACAGTATCCTGTTTCACTTGAAAAATCGTGAAACGTGTTTCAATGTAATATTGTTTCCTAAGTGTGTTTCTTTAATAAAAATGTACGTACGTGTATAGTGGCAAAATCCGCTCTGAACCAATACATTTAATTTTCATTTGGTCGAAACAGATTTTTTCAACTTTGTTGTGATCATCTATATGGGGTTACGGACATACATCATGTACTTTTCTCATTGTTTTGTCGCTTCTGTATTCTTTATTCGATATTTCTGATATCACCATTCACAAATTTTGGAATTGTTCAGCATATTGTGAAAATTTAAATTTATACATTTTGTATGTATTAGAGACAAATGGTTGGGATAAAAATGGAGTACATGCACCAATATTTGTCTTTATTGGATTTGTTCCCAGTGATATCTAGGGAAGGTTTGAATCTGCTAGAATAAAAGCCGTGAAATACGTAAAAAATCATTGAAACTGGCACTAAAAAATTACTAATTCACCCTGAAAATTACGGTTTAAGAAATTTGGGAATTTTGACCGAAATAAAGAAAAAAGGGGACTCGGCATTACATAATTTAACGGGGTGTCTTATGTCATTATGTCCCGCACCGTCTATTTGAGATCACGAATCCTAGTAGATTTAACATCATTTCTCCTAAGGCAGGAGGGAACCATACTTGTAGATAATTTTACTGAACCTATTTATAGCACCTCTTCGCGAATTTAAAATATTTTTCCGAGAAAAATTTGGTTAATTTTTTTTTTTTTGTAATTGAACACATTACTTTGAGCATTTAAACTTCTGCTTTTGTGGAAATAAAAAAATCCAAGTACGTTACCGTCAGTAAAATGGATGGGTGAAAAATATGGAGCTTTTCTTTGAATACATTTCTATATGAGGGAAAACAATTATCAAGTTTTCTGATTAGAAACTTTGGATTGACATGATTGATTAGCTCAGCTGGTCTAAAAGGCCAAGTGAGCTATTGCCACCACTTGGCGTCAGTCGTACTTCGTCGTCGGGCGTAAACTTTCTCCTCTGAAACCACTGGGCCTATTGGGACCAAAGTTTGCTGGAATGGTCCTTGAGTGTCCCCTTCCATCCGGCATCCCCTACTTCCAACCGACATGGCTGCTGTTATTAAAAATAGAAAAAAGGGGGATGAATTAAGTCAAATATTAAATTCCAGATTCCATTGAACAAACAATGTTCTCGATGTAACCATTTATCTTCTTGTACATGTTAGGAAAACAGTACTTTGGTCTCACAGCATCGTAGGTCTTGTCGAAAGCTATATGTCCCAATTCATCATGGTATTGCTTAATCACGATGTCTTCTAAGTTTTCTGGAACATAAAGTCTTAGACTTTGGTAATGTTGGGATAGGTAGTACAAGAGTCCGTCATCTTGTGATTCGAAGTAACGAGTCTGTTCTGTCTTGGTAGCACTTCCTTCTTGAAACATTTTTCGTATCTTTATAACTTCCTCGTCCTCTTCCTGCTCCTTTGGAATGTCAGTGTTCTCTGGTAAATTGCATCTTGCCTTTCTAGGATCACCTTGAGGTCTGACATGGCAAAAAACACAGTTTATGTCCATTTAGAATTTTTTTTATCAGTGATACGAGAAGCCAAATAAAAAAGAAGATAAAAGAATCACAAATAAGTAAATAGAAATAAAGCAGCAATGGAAACCAATCGTGGTAGAAGTTACCTTGAAATGACACAACTTCTAGTCATTATAATTAACAGACCAGACAATGTCTACTGAAGCCAAATCAAGTCGTATCAAAACAAAAACAAACCCCCCCCC
This sequence comes from Mytilisepta virgata, assembly GCA_028015205.1. Taxonomy (NCBI): domain Eukaryota; kingdom Metazoa; phylum Mollusca; class Bivalvia; order Mytilida; family Mytilidae; genus Mytilisepta; species Mytilisepta virgata. The sequence continues at coordinate 69,372,107 of CM051517.1, forward strand.
CCCCCCAAAAAAAAAAAAAAAAAAAATGGTGGGTGATTCTCTTTTCAACAACAATAACAACAATATGTTTATTAACGTCTCACTATTAATATTACTATATTTTACAACAATAAAAAATCAAAACAGTATAAATCTATATTAACGCCTTTCTAAAAGAATTATTAGAGACGAGTATATTAAGATAACTAAACACGACCATAGTTTCAGTCTCAAAAACCTGTATTAAAAGATCTTATATATCTTACAGTACTAGCTATAATATGAAAGTGAAGTCAAAAAATATCAAAGGGATATTCGAAGGAGGGAAAAATCGAAAAAAACTGACAAACTCCGGAGAACAAAGAAAGCAAGACCAAAACAATATATACATGCACTACAATTAAAAACTAAAAACATATAAACAGCATGGACCCCACCAAAAAAACAGGGGGTAGACTCGGGTGCTCCGGAAGAGTAAGCAGTCTCTGCTTCCTGCAGGACAGACGCCATATCATTTATATTATTACATGTGTATTTATAATATTCATTTAATATAAGAATACATATAAATTTAAAACGGAATAAAAATTGAGTATCCATAAAAAAACATATGTACAACGTTTAATGATATATATATATCGTCTATCTGAGATCCATTTGTAGATCTTGGCACTGTTTATTATGATATTATCACAGTTACTGGCTAATACAATGAAGAGTTCTTGTATATTAGAAAAAGACACTCAACACTCAAGCAGAGACAATCCCAAACAGTAGTAATTAATACATCATAGAAAACTAATTAATCAAATGTGAATATAATATATATTTGCTGACAGAACAATTTTTGAATATAGACAAAATTCTAGAAAATGTGTCATGATATTGTTTGACAAATGTTTTTTTTCCATACCTATACCTACCGAATATGCACAAACAGAACAGAAATTCACGTCTTTTCTCTATTTGAACGTAATTCGTCTTGGCAAGGTTGACGTTAGTTCAATAACAAAGAAATCCTATCTTGTTTTGACCTGGTGACAGCACGAAAGATTTCAGGCGTCCAGTAATTATTGTTGACAATTTAAATTAATATATCCGTCGTTGTTGACGGAATCAATTAAGGCCTTTCAGTTATGATTTATGCTCACGTCTCATTCATACTGTATTGCGTAGAATTATGACCTTCGATTTCACAATGACGTATCGGCGGAATATCATTTTCAATAAAAGATGCCAGTTTAGTACTTACTTATTAATTAAAATTTGTCTATTGGCTTTTTTTTTATTATTAAATGACAATATTGTACGAAAGAACATCAAAGCCGACAGCGACATCCTGGCAAAAAAACCTTAAAACCATATACTAGTTTTGACCAACCATCTTGCTATAAAAGGAAAAGTCGGAAATTTAATATTTTTATTACAGCGCAAAATGAGATAGAACAAAGATCGCAATAATTAAAACTCGCATTTTAATTTCCGCTTTGTATATTCTGTTAAGAAAAGTATATCAATCACATTACCTAATCTCGCGATATTGTACGTTAACTGTAATGAAAATTCGAAATAATAATATAACAACGCCAACAAAAAACTTTATTAATTTAAAGTACCTTAAAAACAATGTTGAAAATAATCTTTTAGTCACCTGAAAACATCAAATTTACCTTCAACGAGTCTCCCCTCAAACTTTTAAATACGTATCAATCCTATAAAGCAACAGAGGTACTTTGGCGGAAATAACTTTGGATGCAATGATCTTACAGTGACAGATGAAGAACAGCAATAAAATAGATGTTCAATTTGCATTTTTTATAATACTCCACAACTATTTTAACCGAACTCATAAATCGTGTCGTCCTGATTTGCACCTGGTTGCCACTGGACGTTAAACAGTATTCATCCATCCATCATTAAATCGTGTTATGTCAGATGTCAAAAGCTAGAATGGTTAGTTTATCATGTGTTCAGTTTTGTTCTCTGTAATAATTTAGTAAAAAAAAACAATTTGAAAAATATTATCGGAAACAGATTACTAAAACAAAAAACTTAAGTGGAAAATCAAAAATACTATACTTAGAATCGACGACACGGAAACAAATACATCAATATAATAAATGATAAAATCAACAAAGGCATGATATGGTTGTTACATAAAAAAAATCAAATGTTTGCAAGATTTCTTTACTGTTTCGACTATTTGCAATAGATTTGAACTGTCAGTTTTATTTCAGCCCATCCTCTAAACTTTGTACTGTCAACTAAAACATTTCTAAGTTAAAGAACTTGTGTCTGATCTTATTGTCGTTATTTTCTGACAATAAAATATGTTTAAATTTAAGCATTTCAGTAAAAGGACAAGTCTGAAACTATTGTGTAAATTAGATGTGAGCAATAGTGAGCATCAATTTAAAATGATATAAAAAATATTTCACTGTAATTTGTATACCTTTGACTGAGTTATAATAATTCTTTCTCGCTCTACATTTCTACAAAAACTATTACAAAAACATGCACTGCATTTAAAATGGCGGATTTGGGGCATGCGCAATCTATCGTTATGACATCATAAACTAAAAGTATGCCTCAGACTGGATTTAAGGTATCCTGACCATAAATGACCACGTGATTATTCAAAAGTTCCCGGATGTTCCATACAACGCAATTGGAATGACCTCGGTAATTATCGGCAAACTTCGGAAATGCTAATATAACAAACTTATTTTTACAGACTCTGCATATAATCAACAAAGTGTGTTTCAACTTGAGAAAAATATATATACAAAATTCGAGCTTTAAATTGTTTGGTTCAGCCATTCACGGTCAAAAAGAGATACAATTTTCGATCATGATCTATTATGGTCCGGATACCTTAAAAACTTTCTTGAACAATATTATTCCAAAGTTATTAATTTTACAAAATCTCTATTGCAGGCGTAAAATTGTCTTTATCAGATTTCTCTGACGTCAAAGGCTGTGTCTTTTGCAGTTAATGATTCCCAATAATGAGTCTGAAGGAGTGTGACATATACTAAAAAAATTTACAGAAGATATATAGTCTCCTTCGTGTAACGCTGCATCAAGTTGTAGTAACAATTGCAATATTTCTGCAGTAAAATTTATAACAAAGGAAATTGTTTTCATTAACTATTAATTTCAATGACGGAATCAAAAACATAAAGTATAAAATTGCAATTAAATTTTCAAATACATGAATATATAAATGTGCGTTTCCACGAAGATAGTTTAATAAGAAATAAAAGACATCAAGGAGTATTGTTGAAACCAATAATTATTTACGTCCCGTGATTAATAGTTTCGTGACGTATGCAATCTTCCTTCAGCGTTTTAACATACATTTGTATACCGCAGATATATAACTTTAATTTTCTGAAAGATAAGGAGATACAGCAACAATAATCGTTTGTTCTATCTGACCGTTGCATCTCCACAAAGACTAAACTACCATTAAGTCAAAAAAGGGAAAATATTATGGATATCAAAAATATCAATAAGACAGCACCCCGTATGATTGGGCATTGGTAGGATTCGTTTTGCGGGTTTCAGAAAGGAGTAGCTCTCATAAAAGAAGGGCTAATTGGCCACGGAAAAATTTTGTACTAGATTCAACCTATAAGTAAACATAAATCTAATTAAAACACAATTGTTCCGGAAGAAAATATTTTTATACCTATATTTGTTGTTTTTTTTTTGTTTTGTTTTTATTAATGGTGAACTTGCTAGTCCAAACTCATGTCCACCGGTATCCATTCAAGCATTAAATCGAAATTCCATTCTAATCAGCCGGTTGGTCCAAGACAGGAGTTATGAACAAATTTTGTGACGGTGGCGATATTTATCCTTTGAAAACATATTTGAGCGGGTTCTTTTCAATACCATTTCTACATGTATCCAGATCACAGTGCCAAGAGTTGTTTGACTTTAAACGACCAAACATACCGTCCTTAATCAAGGACTACCAAATAAAATGTTCTGTCTAATTAACAGATTTTACAAAAAAAAAACATTTTTATTGAAATTTACATCAATTAATTCATCAAAAGTTACATTAGAAAAAAAAGACACTAGAAGAGCTGTTCGTGACGGAGATATTACTTCTTAACATACATGTAAGCATGTATTCTTTTCATTGTCTAACTGTTAGTCTATGCTAATCTTCCTAATTTCGATATTCTGGGCCTACAAATGTACAATGTATGTGTAACCGAATGAAGACCGTAGAGTATCTCCCAGTACTTAAGATGTATGCTTTTATAACATACAAGACAATGGAGTGTGTGTCTGAGCGAGAACTTCTCTATGTTCATTACAATAGGCACATTTATCTAAAACTCATATTTCATTATCATCCCCATTCCTCTATTTAGTCAGATGTCAGACGCTACCCAGATATACCCTGTCTTTTGTTTTTATCTTCTGGATTTGTAGTTTACGTATTTTGTCGGGTATTTGATGACGGATTGCGCTTGACGTCTTACACCGTACCGTTTTATCTTTTTACTTGCTTCAAGCTGTTTTCTGCTCTTTAGCCGGGTTGTCTCTTTGACACATTCTCTGTTCCCATTCTCTATTCTATTGAAAATTTTCACGTGATTCAATCCAAATGTAGCAACGGCCTTTAATGTGTAATACCGACACTAGCAACCAAGAGTTGTAGACTTTGTCCGAACTTTTCCGATTACCCAACTCCGTCCCGCCATGATACCAGAAAAGTTCACATAGAAAAGCATTCAGTGTGCTCGATTTAATATCGGGTGATAATTTTTTTGTTAAGTCGTGTGTTAAATATCATACCAAAAACCTTCAACCTAGGACAGAGTATCAAATTATGTCTGTGACGCTGTACCTAAATCTATAGCACTTGAGCTGGTGGTGCAATTGTAGTCGTGAGTATACCAACGGTTGTAGGGACAATAATCCAGTTCAACCAATTTTCAGGATTGGGTGTGTATATGTCAACAAATTATTAGTGTCGTCAGAAGCATCCTAAAATATGACAGCTGCTGCAATTATTAGTTTAGATACTTTTACTCGACGTTAAAGACTATAATATTCAGTCATGGTCTAAGATGTGAGATGGGACAATTCCACCCGAAGGTTCACATTTTCAAGTCAGAAACGAGGCTCACATTTTTACCATGACTGATTATTTTTCTCACATTTCTCGGTCGAATATTTAAAGAAATAAACATGGCCGCCATGACACGAAAATGCGATCTATTAAGCTATACAACCTAGTGCAAAATAAGTTACATATTTGAAAAGATCGTATGCGTTTTGGTTTTGTGCCACAGGTACAAAACTTTAAAAAGATAACTTTTAGGTTGAGCTTCGGGGATTTTCAAATTAAAGCGATGTTAATTTCGACGTTGTCGTACCATTTGTGCGAAGTTGTGTGTTTTCTGACGTTCTAGTATTGTGACGTGACTTTTTTTGCATTTTTAGGTCATGGTAGGTCATGTGATGTGAAATGCATGATTCTCACATTTCTATGTGTTTGGGACAGATATATTCCGTGTGAGACACCAGTGTGAGATTCATGCATCTCACATCACATGACCTACCTTGACGTAACAATGCAAAAAAACGTCACGTCACAATGCTAGAACATCAGAAAACACACATCTTCGCACAAATGGTACGACAACGTCGAAATTCTATTCTAATAAAGGAACTAAATGAGCGAAAAAAAATGTAGGTCCATGTGCTTGTTTTCGAGATATAAAGCCATTGAAAATAAGGCGGGAAATAATGCTCTCTTGATTTTTTACGTAGCTTTATCATTGACAAGTTTTATTTCTCAAAAAACCATTAAATAATAACAAGGATTTTATAAGATTTTTAGAATTGGCTTATAATTCTGCATGCAAAAGATTTATGAAAAAAATTGGGGGTTATGGCTTTCAAATGGATAAAACCCGATGATTCTGAACATCTGACAAAAATTCAAAAACATGACTAGCGTCCTTAAAAGATATTTCTCGCTAGATAATTTATAATTTCACACGAGCTTTTTTGATACGGTAAATAACCTGTAATTATTTATAACATACATGATAATATCGAATCCATCAAGAAGTCTTGCGTGTGTTTAGGGTCGAAAATAATCCTAAAGATAATGAGAGAAAATATTGCATGTAAAGAAGACATAAGTATGTACCTGCATTTCTTGCGTCATCAGATTAAAGTTTATATTCCATTTTATGCTTCTTTATTTACCAATTACTAAGCCTTTTAAACAATAAAATTGTTACTGGTAATTTTCTTTAAGTTTTTTCTGTGCATTCCAGTTTATTCTTCCTTGAACAAAGATGTTGTGTCAAGCATTATAGTTAATTCTTTATTAATAAGATTGTCTGTGTCCCGGCTTTCTTACTGTTTGGCACTGAGTACAGAGAAAACAGTTCATAATTTGTTTAGTTGCCCTTGTGTTGTCTTTGATCATATAGTATTTACATCAAATTCACATGGCTTTTACGTAATTGTTTTTACATGATTGATTGATTTATTGATTGTTTTTTGCTTAACGTCCAGTGGCAAATATTTCATGCATCTTCAGAATGAGAATATGTTCAACAATACATCCAAGACAATTTAGAAATGCGTGTGGGAGGGAGCACAAAAAAGAGGAACGTGTTTTGACTGCCACTGGAAAGGGTGGGTGCTTGGGTATGGACGGATAACTTTGCCTTCCATAGCGATAATTAGCATACTTCTTTTTTTAGAAGGGGTCTTTAGCGTGCAAGGAGCCTGACATTTTCCAACGATACCAATTATGGTCAGAGGTAAGGCTATGACCTGAAAACCCTCAATTGAGAGGGTTTCCCTTATTCGTCACATGAGGACGCGCTAGGCGGCTCTGTGGGTTGAACTCCTGTGATCCTTCGCAGATCCCTGGGTTTTTGTTTTCGTTTAACAGCTTACACAACTGTACACTTAAAGTACATTAATGTCACATTGGAGTTCTTGAAGCATTATATAACTACTCTATTCACATTAAAATTCGTTGATACCAATTTTGATGTACAAGATGTGCATATTTCGTCGATTTACGACTCATCAGTTGTGCTCAAGGCCTACACTGTTGAAAACCAAAACAACAATCCAAACGAGTGATGGGCGAATTAAAAAATGTCAAAATGACTAACAGGGATAACACATCTAAGGACTGAGCCATGCACGAAGGAGTAACTGTAAATTTTAGGTATCAATTTCGGACTAAGAAATTTAAACGAAAAAAATGTTTACTCAAAATATACGACGAAGCAATATCACCTTAGTTTGTGTCCTTGGTTAATTACATCAGTCAACGTCTTTCACATGACATCATACATAACTGTATGATAAGTACTGATTCTGATATATAACAGATAAAGTACATGTACCTAGTAATCATCTATGATCTTCAGTCTTTAATTCATTTTCTGTAGTCATTATTTTTCCATCAAATTCTTTATCAATTTTTAAATTATTCTTTATATTGTAAAATATCATTATTCTCTTTTCAATAATTCTTTATGCCATTATGCTCTATTCTATAAACCATATTATTATACTTTACTATAGCAACTTCTGGTAAAATAACTACGTTGTTTTTAGCGTGCAAATCAAATAACTCCATTTCTCCGCCAGCGGGAAATAACCAGTTATCTTGTTCTCGTCGATTCACGCGATAATCAATGACAGCAAGATAACTCTCTCGCGAGAATCGACGAGAGCGTAATAACTGTTATTTTGTCCAGGAGTTTAATTCAGTATAATAATAACGTTATGGCCTTCAGAAGGCGATAATATCCATGATTAAATCTCGAAAGGATTATTTATACATGTATTACCTTCTTCTGAAGGCCATAATTGTATAATATCTAACCACACGTTGATATCTTGTTCTTAAACTTGGAACTATAAATAAAACCATTACAGGTAAATGTCTCGGCTTTCCGAAATTTTGGTCATCAGAGTATGCATTAAATCTGAGAAAAAATATTTAAACTGCACTGTTTAATATAACGCATGGCAAAGATACAACATACATCATAGTCAATCCAAGAGGTGAGAATCTGCTGCCAAAAAAGTAACAGATAAACTATCGTGGTAACAAACGATTAGTGTTCCATCTGACACACAGAACATGATAATGTTTCAATTACTCAAGCAGTTGTATAAACACATTTATAAAATTGTAAAGAAAATAATCACTGTGGTCTGAGTTCTGTTTCGCCAATACATTATGAAAAATGACTGCTTCCGGTCCATGAAATCGTTAACTTTTGTTTAAATGGATCAGAGAGGGGAAGAGCGGTTTGCAAAAGAGTTCTCTATGGAAAGTTGTGAAAAATTATGGATGACCCCGAAGTTAATAAACAAAAACTGGATTTTGTATTTGTCTCCTAAATTTGTATTTCGTATAACAATAACTGACAGTCATAAAGTGAGCAACAAATATATTTGCAAATAATCGTTCAAATTCTCACAGAGACGAAACGTATAAGGTTTTCTCCGAAGAAACTTAATTTGAAATTCGAAAAGGATTATTAAAAGCTTGATAAAAAAATCTTTAAGTTTTATGTACTAAAACGTGGAGTGGTTAAACTTGCTTTATTGGTACCCAACCCCATTTTCTATTCTTACTCTGTCTTGTATATAAACAAATCCAGTATAGTACGATTACCAAAAAAAAAAAAAAAAAAAAAATGATCTCAAGCTATAGCATATAAAGAGAAGAAATGGTACTTAATTTACATATAAAATTAAATGGTTCTATCTGAACGATTGTACGTGCTTTGTTGTTCGTTAATAATCTTTAATTTTAAATTGTTGAGGCCTCTTTGGTACATAACATAATTCACCCTTACTTTAATATATGAAATATCCATCTTACACATAAAATGTATAAACATATTCAACATTTCCCCCATCCCACAATGCAATAAATACTATATGATAAATGAAATTTAGATATTATTTCGATCAATGAAATTTGATTTGCATTTTATATTCAAAATGAATTTCTTAATATTTTCTCTGATACTAATTTGCGAATTATTTTAGCGCTCGATCGAAAATCGCATAAATGTTTGTAATAATAAATAAATACACTTCTAAATGATCGGTTTGTTGTGCATATTTCCAAGATTCGAGTTCGGGAAATTCTAGGCCAGCAGAAATTAACACATTGTAACAGATATACGATAATAAATAGAATTCCGTGAACCAATGTATTTAAGCAACAATTCATAATGTTCTAAATTTAGTTTGTGTATACAATTGCTTGTCGTTGATTTCATGATAATAGCTGCTATCGTATCAAGCAAAATGTACAAAATTTTTTGAACATTTTACAAATGTTTTGTCTAGCAATTCTTATCATGTTTATCATTGCGAATGATCTCTGATATTTTTTTTACTTTCGGTAATTTATTTCCGTCTCTGAGAAGCAAGGCAGTGAAATCGTGGAAAGGCGGGAAAATACGGCACAAAGCAGATATATGTATATCTAAGAACCACATTCTATGATTTAAATTTGATGTACTAGATGAATAAAAATTCTGACACTATTTCCGGTCAATCTAAAGACCGAATATATGAAAAGCAATGCCGAAACAAAGATCTAAAATGTTGTACAGCAAAATAAAGGTATAACCGTCATTGTCGAAGGGATGAGCTATCTTTGAAAGAATTTTTTTAGTTAAACAAGTGGTCATAAAATACTGGGTAGTGTATTGCTTACTAAAAATTCCTTCACCAATTAAGTGATACATTTGTACTTTTGTTCGGATTAAACAAATATTCGTTTCACACATAAATCGATATTATACAAAATATTAATATAAACAATTTGACATAATGTAAAGCATAGGCTGGTTTTGCAGTATTCGAAACATATTTAAGAGCTAGAACACATCACTAGTGAGAAAAAAAGGTATAAAACATCATGTAGTGTTTTGCGTAAAAGTGAAAACTATGAATTCCGCTTACAGATTTTTCATTTGTTTAGCTTCAGTAGTATGTCATGTGTGAATTACTTTCATTTTCCGGTGTGTTTCCTTATCGTGACTTTCTTGATAAAATTTCAGTGTTGACTATGAATTTACTCATGGATCAAAATAGATATTTTCACTCCAAAAATTTATAGTAACAATAAGGCAGTCTTTATCAAAGTGAAGTACACATGTATCTGTATCATTTCATGATTTGTGACCCCTTTTTCTGATTGAACAACCAAAAACTGGTCTACAGCATACTTATATTTTCCGGGCACCAGATACGACATTTCGAATCCGACCCTATTCCAACTTTTATTTTCGAATTAGCAACGGACCTCTAAAGAGGCTATGGAATTTCCATTCCATACAGTCTAGTCTGATTTGTACTATATCTTTTCTTATTGTGATATCAAAGTTTTCAGATAGCCGTCGTTCAAGACTATGTTTAGCGTAACGTCATATTAACCCCGTTTGCTATTTTTGAATTGCTCTTCAACTTTTGGATTTTTATTTTGGTTTTCAACATTTTATGCCGCGAGCACAACTGATGAGTCGTAAATTGACGAAATGTGCACATCCTGTGCATCAAAATTGGTATCAAAGAATTTTAATTAAACCGTAGGCAGTAAAATATTTGTTTGTACTGATCCATTTATATGAATATTGTAACTGCTTTGATCTGATTAAAACTATAATTCACTGTACACAACCTCCAACTCATTTACAGAAAATAGCTAACGAAAACGATCAAAGTTTAAAAGTTAGAATTCAGAACTTTGATTATTTTTTTCTTTGGGAAAATATTTCAGACTGTAATTAAAATCAAAAATCAGTTCTTGGCATCTGCTGATAAGTTTCTATGTGTGGTATTGAATGTGATTAGTTTAATATATCACGTTATGATTTAAACGTACTATAACACACAAAACAAATATGCAGAACCATTGAATTATCCCCATGTAATCATGTGAATAATGATTTTTGTTATTCCAACAATTGAATGGAATTTTATTTGTTTGTAATTGGTTTTTGGTAACAAATTAATCGAAAATAAATCTTTATTGTCGTGGGAGAGTTAAAGCTATTCCCAAGATAGGCTCCGCGTGAACTCGCTGTAAAATACAATTACGTTATGTGATCGTATGAAAAGTTTGTATAATGTTTTAGCGTTGAAGACATAAAATTATTCAAGATTTTTTTCTAACATCCAAGTTAACTTAATTGAAGAAAAATAAAAATATTAAATGTTAAAGTTGAGAATATACACGAATTGTCGTTATTGCCGCCATTTCTAAAAAGGACACAACTTCCCTATTTTTAAGACTGTTTTACGACCTCATCAGGTCAGTTTTTGCTGGATCTTAGGGTCAAGTGGGGTTGAAGTTCTACTTGCAATACATACATATGTACAAAATTGAATGCTTAAAAAGCCATTACCCCAGACCTCAAACCACCAGTCCCTTTCAACAGAACGTACAATCCAGAAAGAAGTCGTATGAACTGCTTTAACAGTGAATTATCATGTGAAATGAACGGTAAAAAAAATGTTCTTGTCGACTATAGTGGTTGTAGGTTAAGAAAAAATTAATTATGGACTATGGTGGTTAATTTTAGTTTAAGAAAAAATCAATTATGGGCTATGGTGGTTGTAGTTTAAGAAGAAATTAATTATGTTATGAAAATGTACGAATTTTATCTTACTCAAACTGCGACAGACAGAAAAGCTGGAAGAATAAATAGACGTGCCATCTTTTGATAATGTCATCAAGTTCAAACACAAGCATCAATATTCAAATTCCAACAGCCATCAATCAGCTTAAGAAAGTAATGAATTACGTAATAGATAAAATATACGTAACAAACAACGTCTGTCATACAGGAATTGATGGACAACGAGACCACATTGTTTGATTAAATATTTATTTCAAGAAAGTGCAATCCTGAAATCTTTGTTGTCAATATCAAAAGAAAATTCCAAAACATCTAGCAAAGTAGTACAGAGAGGGTTTAAATATGACGTCACTATGTTAATTTGATTGTTTAATAATATATGAAGAAGATTAATTCTTGGCACAAAATTTGTACATATATGTGACAATAGAGAAAATCTTTTATTGTTGTTAATCATCTAAACATTACTCAAAACAGGAAAAAATCTCTAACCACTTGCAAGTTCAAAATTGCCAAGCATTTGTTGTTTGTTTTTGCAGCAAGTAATGATAATTTAGGGTATGCCAATTAGAACATAGAATATGGTCTATATTATGAGATTACCCTGAATAATAATATAGGCAACATTTTTTTTAATCTTTTTTTTTTTGCTCAATTGGTTAGATGCAATTATTATTAAACAATAGTTTTTAATTGTTCATTTGCACATTTTTAACTTATCATTATATTGTTTAACTTTAAGTTACTTATTTTCGACTACACCCAAATACATGTATATTTCTCCTAAGTTCCTGTACGATCAGTGTAAAGTCAAGAAATACCAAAGGGATATTCGAAGGAGGAGAAAATCGAAACGACTGACAAACTCCGGAGGACAACGAAGACAAGACCAAAACAATACATGCACTACAATTAAAAACTAAAAACATATGAACAACATACCAAAAAACCGGGGGTAGGCTCAGGTGTTCCGGAAGAGTAAGCAGTCTCTGCTTCCTGCAGGACACCCGCCATGGTGCCCATGTAAAATTCGGTATGAGTGTTAGTCTGTCCCATATCCTTCTCTGAAGCACGTTTCTGTTTAAACAAAGATAGTAAAACTTGATATATATTAAATGCATTTTATTGTATACCAATTTTGTTTTTGCAAAAAACTACTTTAATTGGCCTCGGCTATTTTAAAATTGAACACAAGATTATTGAACAATCATTTTACATCAAGTATATAATATAGACTAGACAATAGACATAAGGTACCTTGACATGGTGCCTATCGTTAATACAACTGAAGTGAGGTCACCTAATTTTGATACACCTAAGAGATACCACGCTTACATACATGTATGTAGGTCACGGACCATCACATTACATGAAAAACAAGGTCAATGTGATCTTTATTTTCATTCTGAACATTTTTTTAATACACTCCCAAATATTGCAACACAAAATCGGTTCCAATAACGCACCATTGAAACCAACATCTCAGTGCATTTCTGAAAAACAACACCTACAACAAAATAAAACAATCAGAAATAATTTCTGAAATAATTTTAAAATGATCTCTGGCATTACAAAAAGCCGTGGTAAAATTAAATTACATATAATGCATTTGACCTTAATGGATAAACCTATTGAATGATAACATCATTGCCTTTTTTGTTTCAAGAGAATAAGAGGTTTAGTAATTGATCACTAACATGGAAGACAGGGCTGATAAGAATTTTAAGAATGTAAGCTTAATTGAAAGTGAGTATTTAATTAAATAAATTACAGTGAAATAGAAAATATTAGAAAGCGAAAAACAAAGCTTAGGAAATGAAAGTACATACGATAATTTGATCTGGGTATTAGGGAGCAGTCATTTGATCTTTATTGCAGACAAAAAAAGAATGTAAAAAAACATGCCAAAAATGTGATGAAACAGTCACAGTCTAATCACATGTGTTATAACACAATTTAAAAATGTTTGGGCTTGATCATTCCGACCCCCCCCCCCCCCCCCCCCAATCAAGTTAGAAAATATTTTTTTAAGAAGCAGGGTTCAAGATCACTTTCTTCCCATCTCTCTTTAATACATGTAATCAAATAATTACTTTTCCTCAGCCTTACAGAGTCACTTTCTATTTATTGCGGTGCTTATAATAGTAAACTGCGCACATTCTAGTGAATTAAAAAAATATCTTCACATGACATATTTATCTTGGTAATTATCAATCAATTACAGAAACATGTATCAAAATATGACAGATTTATTATCGTAATTGTTGATAATTCATTCTCAAAATATAATAATGAACAAAAATCGGTAACCCAGAAAAAGTGTTGATATGTCTTGTATCGTCCATTTCATTATTTGACGTCTGAAATTTTTGAGATATTGGAAATAGAAAAAAGTGTGTTTACATAGCATATGTGCATTCCCTGCAAAGGAATATGTTTCCTAGAAAAAAACTAAACATACAACATATAGGTGGAAGAGGGGGGGGGGGGGGGGGTATACAGACGTGTTTTCTTAAATTAGTTCAGAAATAAAATTCTCTTATTGATTGATTTTTTAAGTCAGAACCAAATACACTGTCACAACTAGCGCCCGACACGGTTTTGAACGGTACAAAAGCTATGACGTAGTTCACAATGTTTATGGAAAAAACAGTCGGTTGAACCGACTTCCCGCTTTGAACACTCAATGTAACATGCGTATTGTATATGATAAGCTACGGTAGCTACACACAAATCAGCCTTAATCACACCCACTTATCTCTCTAATTCATAACAATTGGTTTCCTCCAAATTCTTATGAAATGCGGACTATTTTCAAAACGTGGGAATATGATTCGATCATTAAATATTTTTCATTAGAAGTGTATGTAGTACTCTGTTTAGATACGTACAATTACGGTTGAAAATTTGTTTCAAACTAATATTGGCCTTGAAAGAGATTTAAAACTAGTTCAGAGTGGATTTTAAAGCTATACTCGCGTTAACTTAACAAGGATTAAACAATTAAAGCGAGAAAATAATATTACAGCGAATCACATTCTTGTATTTCGAGTGCTATTAAATTCCTCAGATATGTGTATTTAAACATCAGTATTAGTTCTGGTGTGCTCTTTCTATATGGCTGTTTTGCGGATAGGTATTTTTATCAAAATTATTTTTTCCGGTATATTATTGACATGCATTCTAGTATTTGCTCGGAAGTAATCTTAAGTTCTGCCTTTTTTTCAGCAAAATTTCGAGACTGCCTTTTTTTACTACTGGTGTTATCCTGCCTTTTTTCTGGGTATCCTGCCTTTTTTCCCACCAAATTTTTTATCCTGCCTTTTTTTCACCAAATTTTGCATCCTGCCTTTTTTCAAATTCCTTCCATGCCCCCCCCCCCCCTCCAATAAAAATCCCTTAGGTGTGAATTATTTCATGTGAAATACATGCCATATATTTATTGTATATGTTATGGTTGTTTGAATGAAAATTGTTATAGAAACTCCGTATTGTTTAACAGAGGAAGATAAGATCAAATATTATAAAACAATGATCAATGTCAATTCAAGAGAGGATCGAACATTTTCCAATTTTATATATGTTGAGCTTACTTTGACGTCTCAGTTTGCAGCAGGCAATTCCAAAAAATGTCGTTTTATGTCAAAGGAATTCCGTAATAATGAATTGGAGAGTAAATAGTTTCTCCCTCTTTGTTATGTACACTCAACGTAGTGCTCATTGGCAAACTCGATAAACATCAACAAAAGAAAATGGAAGCATGTAGACAACGGAAAAAGTCCACAGTAAAAAAATCCTAGGACAAGGCTTATTGGTCAGAATACTGTTATAGAGAAAAAATATCGGACTTTTGAGAATGGAAAACAACAGAACAAATTCCACAAGGGTACATGTATAACCAAAAGAATAAAAAAACATAAACTATTGAATAGAATTACAACAAAACAGCACAGAAACTAAAGCACTAGCAGTGTGACCTTCCACTAAAAACCGGAAGTGTCATCATGTGATCCGGAAGGGTAAACATGTCCTGACCCGTTAATGATACCAATCACATTGCAAGCACACGAGTACTGAACATGATATTGTTTTAAAAATTTATATGACAATAAATCAATTAGGTTGGGAAAGTCATTAATATCACTTGGACCAGAGCAACGAATTAAAAGTAGACAAAGTAGGCTGGAAATGCCATGGAAATAATTGGAAGTGGAAAAGTAGCGCGATTGTCACAAAATTTTGATTCAATGGCCCAGGGACGTCTGTAAATGTGTCTATGTATAAGTAGAAAGAGATTGTCAGTGATTTCTTTTAATTTTACAAGATCAGTTTGGAAAGATACCATGCAGGTATTCCACACAGTTAGGAATATTAACAAGAAGTACATCATCACATCATCTATATAGTGAAACTAAAGTAAATTGAGTGTACAAGTTTGTTTCTTTCGCACAGTTTATCCCGACAGGAATTCCCATTGTCAACTCAACTAAAAGTTATCCTAATCATTAAAGAAACACCAAATTAACATTAATAAGACAAATTGATAAAACAAATTGATGACCGCAGAGTTTTGAAGCGGTTTTGAATCACATTTGCTTTTTAAAGAGTCAGAACTCTTCACTTGCCTAGTATATTAGTCATGACGAATTAGACGAAACTGTTTGAATATCGCCACTGGCACATTTGATAGCCATCAAGATCATTGTAAATTTTTGTGTGAAATCTCCCTGGATTTTACTTAAGGTTGTACCCTACACTACAGGGAGATAACTCTTAAAAATCACCAGAGCGTTTTAATCAAATTGAATAAGTAAAGAGAAATTAAGCTTCTCTATGATCAAAATTGGTGTTTGCCAAACTGCTATATATTCAATGAAATTATTCCCGTGAAGTGTGAAATTCTGTTTACTAAAAAAAAATAAACATTTATGTCAACAGGTCAAAGTAAATATTTCCTAAAAATTTTATGAAAATTAAACGAGCCAAATTTATTTTAGTCAAGATGTTGGGTACCCTCTTAAAGGAGAAAAAAATCATATTTGACACTGCTTGAATATTGTCAGTGATGAATGGAAATTTTACAATTGAAAAGTTAATTTATCATGTTCATTGTAACGTTTGTTTGTGACATCTCTGATTTATATTTCAAAGGGAACAGATAAAATTTATAATTACTCAATATTTTTAAATTACACGTGACTAAGGAAAAATGGATCGATTTATCTCTAATTCTGCACTGAATGTAAGCTTAAACTTAAACCCTTCAACTAATTGCAGAGTGCAAAGTCTTGTAATTAAGCAGTCAATTGAAACAAATATATTTACTTTTCAAACAAGTTGGTACACAATATATGTAAGCAGTAGTAATATAATATAATAAAACTTAAAAGATAAGCAAAAACACATAAAAGCATCATGCAGTAAAATGTATGACGTACATTTCATTAAGGATTCATGCACAATTATTTTAATAACACGGGAAACTTTGATTAAGATGATGACACAAAAGCAATGTTATAGCTCCTAATCAGTGCAAATAAGCGAAAATACTTGTAACAAACCTTTTCAATGCCGGAACAAAAACAAATATACATTTTTATGTAAATATTTAGGTAGATTCGGATAATACTTGTTAAAACTTTGTAAATGTTCCGTTTTATATATTCTTCAAAGAAAAGAAAATCTTTTGTAATCATAGAAATATCGAAGTCAGTAAAACGGATGGTTGCATATGATTGGCGCTAAAAATCACTAATCTATTTATCAGACTATCAAAAAGCTGAGTCTATCTTATTTGATAACCTGTTTTATAATATTGATAATGAGGAAGCCATATGTACTTTTCGAATGTAAAGAAATGAATCTTTTACTTAGATTTCATAGACTCTAGCACATCTAAAATCGGATGTGTACAAAAGCAAGCATTAAATATTTTTTAATTGATATCAAGCAGGCTGGGGCATTTTGATCGACCGAATACGATGGTTACGAAGTACATAGGACTGGGTGGTCTAAAGGGTGTTCTTTTCTTGTCCAAATTTTGCCAATGTTGTTCAAATGATCAACAAATTTTCTATTGAAGTTTGATATGTAACTTTGTCTTGAAGACCTCGTTATTAAGTCTTGTGCTTACGTGAATCTTTTATCTAGTACATGTAGAAAGTTTCCATTTTTTTTCATGACATCTTATGAAAAATATTTTTCTAAGTAGAATTGAATTCGCCTTATATAAAACAACTTATCAAAATAAGTATCCTAGAAAATGTTCGTTTTGATGTTAATTGTATTTTCCACAATGGAGATGAATGATCACGCAAACTTAAAATCCATTATATTTTGTATATTATCAATTAACATGTCCTGCTGATTTTCTTGTCAAACGAAAAATTCTAATCATAAAGAAAAGATAAATAATAATCTTGAATATGACAAACGGTTCAAAGAATTCTGACCATGATTAAAAGGTACATTTGTATACAAGTACATGTACGCGAGTAAGTTCAACTGATGCCTCTCTGCATGCAGACTATGTTATAAAATACCAACAGAAAACTGACAAACGTTATATATAGCGACTTTCCCCCCTTTTTTTATTGAAGGATTCATGATCAGTGATTGATTGGTTGATTGATTAATTGATTGCTTAAAGTCCCGTGGCAAATATTTCGTGCTTTTTCAGGACGAGAACCAGTTCAACAATCCATCAAACACAATTCAAATATGGGTGAGACGAGATGCGAAGGGAAAACAGTTTTGACTGGCACTGAAAAATTATTTATCCGGCAGCATCCACTTTTTACATATCAGTATTGTTTATAATTATTTGAAGAAAACAACTTACGAAAATGAAAACTCCAGAAAGTACTGGTAACGCGTGGGTATTCCAAGATTTTTCCTGGATTTGTATCTTAATTTTCTTTTCTAAATCTCTCTAATTTGCTGAAATTATCATTGGTTTTATTGACTTAAAAACATGCTTAAACACTCGCCTTTTACAAGAAATTATTGAAAATTGTCTTTCGTTTTCATTTTCAAAATTAAATTACTACGGTAGTAATAAATATAAATATGAAAATTACTGAAAATTGCCTTTCATTTCCATTTTCAAACAAAAACACCACAACAGTAACAAATATAAATATGAGTGATACATTATCAGATACGGAATTAAACAGAAATTCTCATAAAGCTTACAAGAATAATAGTTAGTTGCATATTTTGTAAATGTCTGCTGTACATTTACGTTTTCGACAAGGACATTGAATAAAATACAAACAGGTTGGTTCAGAACAGAGGATCAAATGGAATATCGTATGATTGAAATCCTGATTCTAAAATTCAATATGAACAAAAACAAATATCCGTTAAGTAATTCTGTACTATCGTGATTGGAGGATTAACAGAAACGTGGACTTAACAGCATAATAGCAGAAACGGCTATTGTAGCGATTTATTGTAAACTAATCACCACCATATACTCTGACTGTTTCGCAGAAATGATAAGAAACTGAATTTGAATTAATTAGAAAAAAGATGTTTATACATCTAAATATATAGGCCTGCATCGATCAATTCATTTAAGGAAGGAATTATTACACAGAGCAAGACATTGATGACATATCATTTCATTGAGATTATATATTCTATCATAGTTTGTTTTTGATGGGAAGCGATTGCAGATAAACACACTGAATATTCCAACGTCAACATTAAATCTCGTATCAGACATTTTTGACCAATTGACATGAGATTTAGCATAATGATTATCCTATATTTTCTTCTACTTAAAAGACCATTGGACGTTATCCAGTGAGTTTATTTATCGGATCGCCAACAGTAGTAGCATAATACCTACGGAACAATTTGATGGTCAGAAAATAATGGTTTTGGATAAAGAAAACTTTTCAATGGAAAATTATCAGGAGTTTATTAATATTACGGAAGAAATTTGTTACTTAGGACGACATCGAAGTACAGTAAATTTTATTATCAATGGATATTTATTTCCAATTTTGGCATGTATAACTGTGATTACCAACTGTACTATATTAGTGGTATTCTGGAGAGCTAAATTTTTTACACCTCACCACGCTTTGCTCGGGGCACTGGCTATCGTTGACATGTTGACAGTTTTCATTCCTTCGCCATTATTTATGTACGTGTTTGGATACGGATTCTACGACGTTTTTCCATCATGTAAACTCTGTCAAGCATACGACGTTACAACGATGGAATTCCCTATAATTTTGCACAGCATATCAATATGGCTGACACTTGGTCTCGCTATTCAACGCCATGTTTGCGTTTCAAATCCGTTCAAAGCGAAATATATTTGTACCATGAAGAACACCATCATTTACATGATTGTCATGAGCGTTTGTTTCTTTGCCTTCCTAACTCCGTTTGCCTTCAGGAAAAAATATGAAGCTGTACAAGTCGCCTTAGACACGAACAGATTTCAGGCTCAGCCCGCATGTCTGATATCCTCGCATAACTGGATACTTGATCATAAAAATATTATATATGGTATGTATGTTGTGCTTCGTATTTTTGTTATAAAATTCTTTCCATGTGTTTTTCTTTTGATCTTGGAAATAAAACTAATCAGGAATTTAAAGAAAGCTTCACTTGTTCGGAAACATACAAACACTGTTCAACAGCGAAAAGACGTCCCGATGAGACTCTCAACTCAAACAGCATGGATTGTTGGAATATTTTTAGTAACGGAAATGCCCGTTACATTCGGAGTCATTCACGAGGTAATACATTGGTGGTTTAAGGTAAAATTCCTAAGAGATGAAGTAAAGTTTCTTTTAAGTGATATTCTTAACTTTATTTTGCTATTTGGCTGCATGGCAAATTTTGTAATTTATATTTTTCTCAGTGAGAAATTTAGACGTTATATCATAAAATTAGTAACATTCCAGTCGAGCCGAAAAAGACAATACAGACATTGTCTGAGTATAAGAACACTACCGTCGACAAAAACAGAATTAGAACAATTGTCAATGTTGAAATAAATGTTGATGTTTTAGTTGTTACTCCTTCATTTTAAATTACAGCAAGTGAACTACATGTAATACAAAAATCTCCCAAAAGACCCTAGTCTCGAGACCCTAGTTTTCCATTGCCACTAGAAATTAAAAAAAATCCAGAATACAATTTTCTTTTATCTAACTTTTACTTTCTGTTATCTCATAATTTTTAGTTGTGGGATTTGAGCTGTGTTTTCATTCCAATGACCCCTATTTAAAAAATAAATTAACAACTGAATATGTCAATGAGCAAAGGTTTTACAAAGCACATGTTCATTACGCACACATGAGCCCACCCGGTTTTTTTGTCTGATTTAGCTTCAATTCGACGTTGCTTATAGAACAAGAAAGTTTATGAAATCTGTTATCTGGAGCGACATGTACAACACATTTTATTAACCATATTCGTTCTTTTGTGCTGATTTTGAAGCCCAAGTTGTGCTTATTTCTTGAAAACACCGGATATTTGTTAATCAACGGATTATTCGGTTATAAGTGTCGCGGTTATGGCGGGAGGGCGAGAGTCTCCAAACAATGATGTAAGGAAATCAAGTTGGCTGTTAATTCGATGTTTCCTTTCTTGTTTCCATAAGTTTAGTAATTAGAGACACTCTAACTATGTTTTTATTTTTATTACTACGTTTATATTTTTATTACATACGGGACCCCCTGGTCGGCTTTCGTCAAACATGTTTAAATGTGTGAAAAGTAATGAAGGAAAATATTAAAACCAAGATGAACGGTTGTGTTTTGGATTCAATTCTGAGAAAAACAACACGTAAAAATATGCTTTAAAGGGAACAAGTTGGTCAATTTGAATTGAAAAATCCAGATGAAAATTATAAAAACCGGTAAATATAAAAAACGATAGATTCCTTTGGGTAAATTATAGAACAATTGTCTGTGTACATGTTTGTCAATAAAAGTCAAATTAGTGTTAGCTGATCTTATCAACAGAATTTTTGACACAGTGTATATTGCAAAAAAAAAAAAAAAAAAAAAAAAAAAAAAAACCACACAGATTGCCAGTGATACAGGCCAAACAAATTCATTTTGGAAAACTAGAAATGACTTTTTCATTTTTGTCTTATTACGGTTTTATTTTACGATACTGGATATGGTTGATATTGTTTTGTTTTTCTTTCTTAGTGTATAAACAGACTTGTCTGTAGACCATAAATTTGTTTTATTTTCAATTTCTGTTTTTTTTTTTTTTTTTTTTTTGCATAACAATCTATCTTTATATGATCAGCCATTTCAGTCTAACAAAACAGCTGATTCTTGTTATCTCAAAGTGCGAGGGTTCGAGATAACCAAGGTTCGGAGTTTGGATTATTGTTTTGGATTTCCTTACCTTTTAACTGTTAATGTGGATCTTGTATCCTAGAATGTTCTTTTTATATTCCTTGACGTATGTAATTCAAGGGATACAATTCTTTGCTTTGTATATTACATGCAATCTTTAATTTCAAATGAGTCAGAGGATCTAAATTGGGAAGAGCATTTTCTCATTAATTTCGATTTCGTAATAATTTCCTTAAGGCAGGATTGATACAGATTTTTCTGCTTTTCCGATTTCACTTGTGTTAAGTTTTATTTGTATCTTGCCTGATAAAATTGGTAAAAAATGCGTGCTCTGTTGATGAAGAAAAGAGAACCTCCTTTTTTGGAGGTAAGTTATCACAATAATCCTTTCGTAACCATATATATATATAAAGACTAAATTTGTTTTATTTTGATAGATATAAAGTAATTTTAAAGAATTTTAAATTGCTTTAATCAATTGATATTTCAAGTAAAGAATATTTCACTAAACGGGAGTATCATTATAAACAGACATGTCGTGACTTGATATAAATGGAACCCACACAAGATGATGTCAAACATTCTGGAGATAAATTGAATAACGTTAAAGAAAAGCAAACTTTTTGTAAATTGTAAAGATATCAATCTCAGAAAATAGAGAACGTAATGCAAATACTCACGTACGTTTATATTAATCATTAAATTTTTCCCCAAAAAAAAAAATAAAAAAGGAAGGAAACACTACAAAAATTGTTCCATTGCCTCTGTGTTCGATTTGAATCTTTTTTTTTTTTTTTTTTTGTTCTAAAAAACATCATATTACCAATTAAAAAATTATTCAAATAAAATACTTGAATCTTTGCAGTAATTTCATCTTTCAGTAACATGCGATTAGCTAATAAAAATGTCTAGAATGCAGCACAACGACGCTAGATGCTTTTTTTTTTTATTATTGTTGACATATTTATTGCAACATGTATACTGAGATAAGAAGTGAAAGGGTAATCATGTGACTCCCACGTTCAGAAGAAACCAGCACAACAAAATTCACCGGTTTTTCAGTGTTTGAAAAGGGTATACAAAATCAATCAAAAGACAAAAACTAAACAAACAAAAACAAAGATGAATCATTGAGCAAAAGTAGAAAAGAGACATGATATGGAAGAATTAATGGGTAAATACACGAGCTCAAAGTAAAGACTGGAAAATATTCTACGAGTTTTTAAGTGTCACATCTTTTCCGAGTGAAGCGCAGCGAAACGAGGGGAAAGACGCCGAATTTTAAAAAGCAGTTGAAAATTTTCCAGTTCTTCACTTTTGAACGAGTATAAGTACCTTTTCTACCGTGAATACTCAGGTTTCCTGTACGTCGGTAATTTCACTAAGCACCGCCGATGAAGTTAATTAACGTTACACCTGATTGGTCAAAAGGTATGTCAAAAGAATTCTGATTGGTCGAACTAACCATGACAGACACAGTTGCGTGCACCTTTCTGTCATAGAAAATGTCCAAAAACGGAAGAATTGATGATGACGTTCGTGACAAAATGAATAGATTTGTTCGTTCAAAGTGAAAGTTGGGTAAAATGTAACAGACGTTTGAACAAAAAATCTCGATTACCCATATAGAATTTATTGAAATGGAATGGAAAACGTACATCTTTACAGTAATTTCATCTTTCAATGTGTAAAATCTATAAGGAATAGCTAATAAAAATGTCTAGAATGCAGCACAACGACGCTAGATTTACATATCTATTGCAACGTGTGAACTGAGATAAGAAGTGAAAGGACCATCATGTGACTTCAAAGTTTAGTAGAAACCAACAAAACAGAATTGGCCCTCTTTTTCAGTGGTTGAAAAAGTCATGTTAAAATTAATCAAAGACAAAAAATCAAAAGATGAATCAGAAAATAAACGATTAAATGCTGATGATATGAAAGAATAAATGATGAATGTTCGAGCAAAGGGACAACGCTTTCATTGTTGTTCTTCATCTGAAAAGCAATGCTGCAATGTTAATCAACGAATTAACAGACAGTACCGTCATAATTTGTTCGACAACCTGAATTTGAAAGTTGGAAAAATACAAAGGACGTACACATATGAACAATCACAGGGTATATCGATATATACAATCATGTACGTATAAAGAACGCCTCCCGTAACATGTATGTGCGTGTGACGTATTTTCTGTGGTTGACGCTATTTATCTCTATACATGTATTTTTATATTTGCCGATTGTGAATTTAATAGGCGACACGTGAGCGGATGCTAGTAAACGGATATTTGCAACCGTAAAATCAAAATTGATACTAGCAAAATCACCATTCTAATGCAAATTTACATATTTTTAATAAAGAAGTGAATTTTTGAAATAAGGAAATGACGCTTTTCACGTGCCTTCTTTTAGAGGACATCAATTACAGAATTGATTGCTTCAAATTTCCAACAACATCCAATGGAAATAAACGTTACAAAAGAGAAAACGATAATAAAATTCGTAACAGTTGACAAACAAGATTTTTGCTGGGCAAGTCTACTTAAGAAATAATTCATTGATGTTATGCTCTATGCTTATTTTAACATGGGTAGGCATTTTATTTGTTTATTTTTTTTTTCACCGAGCGACTTTCATATGTGACACATCCTCACGTCAACAAATATTTTTTTTTTTATTTAGAACACCGTTATGTTTTTATAGCGAAAACGGCACGTCATATTAAAATCTGATGTTACACTATTATTATCTTGAAGCCACAGTCAGTGTCAAAAAATAATTACATCACAATCAGCAAACTATAGCGTAAGGTTATTTTAGACTTAGCGCTATAGAAATCTTGTTTGATGTCGGTTACGAATATTGTTACTGTTTCGATTTTGATTCTTTGTTTATGAAAACTGTGTTAATTTGGGGTTTTTGGTTACGTTTTACAATTTTTTTAACACCATTGTTTCCGGGACCTTGTAGCGCTTGTCTTGCAGTGTAGGATGCAGCTCCTTGCTGAAGACCCACCTAACGAAAAATATCTCTTTCCATGTTCAGTCCTAACTCTCAGTGACGCTAGCCTCAAATTCTTACATGAGTCGCGGCTAGAGACCGTCAAGTACAACATATGGTCGATTAAATTTAATCTTTATTTACCTTTTTTCAAATAAATTATTTAGATATAAGACACGCAAAGTGTACATAAAACAGCTTCAACAAAATTAAAGCAACAGTCATGACTGTTGGTAAAATTGCGTTATTCATTAAACTTAGATAGCAGCTTACAAACAAATTACCTCTGCAGTTTACAGATAAAAACTGCAGTGTACTTTTAAGTTTCAATATGTTACTTGCCGAGATTACAGGAATAAAACAATAATCGACAACTTCAATGTTATTAATATTTAAATAAGTTAAGACTTAAATTTTTGCAGAATTTTTATTTCTGTGATTAAATAAAAGAAAAAGAAAACAAAACAAGTCTGCTATGTACTTTTAAGTTGTTATCAAAAGAGCCGAGTTATATAAATCAAGCATCGACAACTTCCAGGTCATTAATACTCTTTAGTGCTGGTAATCAAAATAAGTTTAAACTTAAATATTTTCTCTGAATTTTTTATTTTTTGAGACTAGATAAAAGAAAGAAAGAAAGAAAAAAAAACATGGACTCTTTATGAATGATAAGAACATGTAATTATCATTAATTTACTATATTCATTAAATGTAAATTTTCGTGTTTTAAGTGTTGCCAACATTGAGGCATGATGCATTAAATATTCTGTAGAAGTAGAATAAGAAAAGAAAAAAAAAATTAAAAATTGCACGTGCCATTACATTTAATTTATTTTTGGATATTAACGTTAAAAATAAGTTTTGAATGTTTTAGTATTTGATAATATTTAACAATTTAGAAAATTCCACTTAGGAATGATTTTTCTATTATCGTTTTCCTTTTCATTATTCTGTGCCAAACATTCTTGTTTTAGGCACTGAGAAGATATCGTTAACGTTTGAGATTAACAGGATTTCCTCCAGGAGTTCTTTTGTTTGATAGAATTTTGACAGGAAGAATAAATTTCTAAAACAATACAATTTACAGATTTTATTGCTAAATGTTTCCTGTGAATATTAATTACTAATTAATATTCTTTCATCTCTGCAAGCTGATAATGTCGGTTTGTCGGTTTTGTTGATGGTACTGAAAATTATCGAGTAGATGGCCATGGCTAGGATGACATCATAACTTGCAAAACTGACGTTTCGTTAGTTTCATATGTTTCTTTATAGCTAACTTATAATTTCAGCCCTTATTCATATTGCAGACATAAATGGACGAATTGTATTAAAACTAATCTGAGAAGCTGTTTCCACTACTGAATCTCTGAAATGGAACTTTTTTGTTTGTTTAAGAATTCTTCAATTGATTAGATAGGTTCGTGTGTCCTATATACATGTACTTCTCCAACTTATTTATTGAAGAAAAAACCTGTAATATTCTGTACAGATTAAGACCAGGAAATGTTTTAAAAAGTCAAAATTTCAAACTTTTGGAAACAAATCTAACACATGTCCACAGTGTCACATTCTGTCACTTTTTTTTATTAAGTCATATTACATGCAAAAAAATTAACAGAAAAAAAACACAGAGTTAAATCTGCTCTCACCGCAAAAAAATTAAGAATTTAAACATTGGAAAAGGCCATATACTCACACGGTGTTTATGTAACAGTTTTTACATATTTTAAGGACAGCTTCCCAGGAAAACTATTTGCAGTTCCAATTATAAAAAAAATGCAAACAATGGCGTACAATGCGTTCAGATTGTTGACATATAGATTCTCCTTCAGGTACGCTCGGAGTGAGATGTTGAATTTCTCCACCCTCGATAGTTAAATTTTTTATTTTCAACACGCGAACTTTTGCGAGCGTGTTAAAATCTAAAATTTAACTATCGAGGGTGGAGAAATTCCATAACTCACGAGTAAATTGAAGGAGAATCTTTTTTTCCTATGATTTTCGACAAAAACCTCAAGAAAATGTCGTTGCTATGTAGTTTGTTTACATAGACGTCATTTCGGGACTTTTCTAGTTTATCGTTCCAATCACTGTAGAAAAAACGACGGTAATTCCCACGTAGAAATTTAATCACCGGGAAGTGGTTAAAAATATTATGTATCATTTTTATCCCACCGATTAAACACGTCAAGAATAGGAGAAAAATAATTATACCTCCCATAATCTACCTAGTCTGCCATATATTAAAGCCATGTAAAATGTATGTTAAAATCCATCAAAACTATTGTGGTAGAATGACAATATACAGTGCTTAAAGTTTTGTGACCGAGAAACAAAATGTATGATAAAACCGTTTGACTATGCCACTTGAGTTGGAAGTTTGATATGATCAGAGAGAGAGAAGATTATGTTTTTATATACGTGATTGATTATAATGTTATGTAATAAGCATGTGTTTTGACAGAAACAGCAGTTTCATATCTCTTAAACAAATTTTCAAATTAAAGTCAAACTCAATTCTTAGCATTATGACGTTACCACCGGATATTACTGCTATGTACATCAAGTTATCCGGACCAAAAAAGGACCAAGTGATTATTTCAATTGCACCGGTTGTTCCATTAAAAGTAATCACAGAAGACCTCGGTAATTATCGGCAAACTTCGGAAACACTATATACCTGACATGTTTTCAAAGACGCCGCAACCACACTGTATAGGGAAAACGGAAGTATTTATTTTGCCATAGGCATAATTATACCCTTTCAAATTTTCACCACATTTTAACAAAAACCCAAAGCCAACATTCATAGTCAATAAAAGTACTTTCATAATAGTATTCAGAAATATATTTGAAAATGCATGATGCCATCTTCCTATTAAGCCAGCTTTTCAAAGCTAGGGTTACCGGTACTTTGCCGCCTTTTTCTGTGCAGTGAATACAAAATTTAAAAAAATTGTCAAAAATTCATTTTCACATGGATGTAAAATTCTTTCATATTTTTATACACCTAATTCATCATACAACTTGAAAAGATATGCTGAGTACACACTGACTGTTTGGTTAATCTACAATGTTCTTATATTTTGACCTGAGTAGGGTACACAATTGAGCAACCTAGTACCTGGAAAGGAAATACTATCATTTTCCCCGAAGTACTTTTAGACATGGAAAAGAATTATCCACTCAATTTCGGCTTTAACCTAAGTTGTTTTTCGTGAAACTTGAAACAAAAACAACATAATTTAAGGTTTCTGGTTATTATGGTCCGGATATCTCAACAACATGTGAGTTTTGGGGGGATATTCAAATTCAGTTAAAAGTATAGGTGTACCCTACTTATTTAATGTGTAATTAATTTTGCATTTTCCTTTACTTAAATACCTTAAATTTTCAAGTTGTCTAGGTGTGATTCGTTGAGTAGTGCGTAAAATATGGGGTCGCCATAAAACAGTTAAATTGGTAAATATATGTAATTAATTATATATATATATATATATATATATATATATATATATATATATATATATATATATATATATATATATATATATATATAAAATGATACTAATTTTAACGCAACAGATTTTTCATCGTAGTAAGAATCTAAAGAATTACTCCAGGTTAGATACCATCACATTCAACATCATACTGATAAACATAAATTGGTTTAATTACCTTTTTCAATGAATTATTTAGATAGAATGCACACAAAATACACATTAAACAGCTTCTTTAAAATATTAAAAGTCGAAACAAATACGGATACAACGTCGGATTCAAATACCAACATGATTAAAAGGGTAAAGCAAAAATCATTTAAGGGCAGAGCTCAGCACACAAAGATTCTCCTTAACTTCCACAAATTGAAAAAAAAATTATAACTGTTACAGTAACTTCTAACATACCAATTTTAAACTACATGTACAGTAAAACCTGCTTTAAAGGGAACCTCTACAAATGTATATAGCAAATCACTGTCTTTAAAGGCCACTGTGAAAATGTTCCCTTTATGAACACGACTTGTAAAATTAACCACTGTATAAAACACTTTTTTTTGGTCCCATGGGTGCCATTCATGCAAAGGTTTGACTCTAGTAAGTGAATACGGGAAACTGAGTTGGTGGTCACATTAGGGAACCGTAATCCATCAGCCACGTTGCTTTGAAAGTTTTGTTTCAGATCGTTATTTCAAATGTGAAGAATTGTAGTAAAGACAGTAATTTTTCATCAAGAAATCAGTTGAAGAAGTACGGAAGACACAGAGTTAAGTTCATTTTTCATCGCCAGCAATGTGCGCTCTTTGCTAAAGTTTAAAAAGTAAGTTGAAAAGGGAGGCACGATTAAGGAATTTAAGAATAAAATGCCTGTTTATCAATCTAATTAAAATAAGTTCTCTGGACTTGCTCCTTATTTTCGTTCGGTTGTTTATATGTCGCGCGTGGGAGATCTAACTACAGCCGCTGGGGGTCGTGTGTAGGGTCACATTTGCTGTAGCCAATCAGCGATGCGACTATAAAATCTTAGGGAGTTGAACTGGCATAGAAGTTATTGTAGCGTCTAGCGTAATTCCGAATGTAAAATAATGAATGTGGCAGCCTCCGTGCGATTTATATTTCATAATTTGAATCTTAAAATTATTATTTTTAAGTCTACCAACGAATTCCAATGTCCTCAGGTCAATTATTAACCATGGCAAAAATATATATGAGAACAAACAGTTGTGTATTGTGTGGATTCTCGTTCATAAACATTGAAATTTTGGCAACGGGAGAGTGGGTAGAAAAAAAGCTCTTTAAACAAAAACTTAAGTTGAACCCCGACAGTGTATGAGAGCGCCTTGTTGATTGGTTAATTGTATTCTATAGACGCTGATGGTTGGTCAAAATTCAGCAAATTTGACCCTAGACATGACCCTCAAGCGGCTGAAGCTAGATTTATAAATAACCGAACTAAAATAAGGAGCAAGTGCGGAGAACTAATTTTAATTATATTGCCTGTTTATAGGCCGATGCTTTTAAGGACTATGTTTTCAAAATGGCAACCATCATAAAAAAAAACGTCATTTTATCAAAGATATTAAATATTTGTTTTAGCAATCACTGTGATAATAAAACTGATAAAATTTAATGTGTAATAAAGAAATTTTAAATATACAGTTCTAATATTAGTACTATAACTACAGAATTCTTATATACGTTAAACCGGAAGTGCCATAAATCAAATCAAGGAAACATATCGGTAAAGATTCTTTTTACCAACTTTAAGCATCTTGTGAGTCCCCTCCATCATCTGTTAACTGTTGTCTGGAAAATGCCAATAGCGACAAATATGAGGTAAGCCGTTATATGATGAAAACAAAGGATTATTGGGAAATAAAGAATCATGAAGTTTGTCGCATTTTTTTTTAATTTAGGGTAAAACAGAAATGTTGAGATCAGAAAATATACATATGTCACTGTTAAATGCAATTTTATTTAAGATACATATTGCTCCTTAGGACACATTCGAGTCGTTATGAAATAATAAATGTTTGGATTGTTAAGAGCAGGAAAATCATCAACGACATTACTCGCATAGAATTTGAAAATCATGTACAGATAAAGTGTCAAGAAAAATCAAATGGAACACTATGCTATAAGCATGACTATAGAGAAGGTGTCAAATCGTATTGGCTTGCGTAAATTCAGAAAGTGTTTATATCTGGTTCTATTTACTGACGTTTTATGGTCCATTTACAAGATTTGTCAGATTTTGGAACTCCTCTGGGTTGTTCCATTTTATAGAATTAAAATAGTTAGAATTATTTTCTCAACTTTGAGATTCTCAATATTTTTTTAGGGGGGAAATCGAAGGAAAAAAACAACAGAACAATAATTTATGAAAAATAACCGCCATAAAAATCCAATTACTTAACCAGGTCTTGCAAAAACAAGCACATGAACCTAATAACATTTTTTTGCCTTTTTTTATCGTGCTGATGATCGGAAAGTCTTGTTATTTGAAACTGACAAGCTAGCAAGTATCCGTAAGCGTCTACTTTTACGAACTGAAAATTGACACTGTTACTTTTGAATAATGAAAATCTCATTAATTTCAGGTTTTTGACCTGAGTAAAGTCTTATATTTTATTTTTTGAGACATTGTCATTAGGGATTTCTAAAACGATGTCGCGGGCATTTCCTAGTAAATTTTTTTTGAAGTCAAAATAACAAGTTGTTTGTCGTTAAGATGACTATTTGATATAAAAAATACCATCAATATCCCAGAAGACAAAACACGCAACTGTTTAGCTGCATTATGTAGCTTAGGATAATTGTCTGTCGTATCTTAAGGGGACATCGTGACCAAAATGTACTTTATTCAAATATTTTAGACAATGTGGCTATCGAACACGGCTGAAGATTAATTCACAAAGGAAAAGTGATCATGGGGAAGTCGAGTTTTAATTAAATATCTAATTATTGTGTTTATATGTTTGTCATTATCCTCGGGATTCAATACAGAACGACCATCAAGTTTACCCAAAAAGAAATATTAGCCACTGCATCCCCAGCCAGCTGAAACATTAATACAGCGGCGAGGTGCGCTAATTCAAATTGTATGAAAAATTATACAAGACAGCACTTTTCATAATAATAATAATAATAATATGATAATAATAATAATAAGAATAATAATAATAATGTAGTAAAGCTTTGAATGTGTTGGTACATGCAACTACGTGACGCAATTGTAGTGTTATAGACTTAGGGAGCCACCATTTGATTTTTATGTTTTTAGGGGGAGGGGGGCTAGGATCAAATGTTTAATCCTGCCTATTTTTTAGTCAAAATTTTGGTCCTAAATTATTTTTTTTTATTTAAATCAAAATATTTCCTGATTGACACTGGTCTCGCATTTTTTTCACACCTAAAGAGATCCTAGCCCTACCCCCCCCCCCCCACCACCCCCCGCCTAAAAAACAAAAAAAAAAGGATCTTTTTTACAATTATAATTACATTAAAATTTGAACAGGCTAAACAAAACTTCATTTATTAAAGAGGCAGGCTTTGAAATTTAGATAATATTTAGTTATTGATAAAAATGTCAGTAGATACTTTTATTAAGTTTTAAATCGCTCATAAAATTGTTTTGATTCAAGTAATTGTGCAACCATTTGATTTTTATCCGGGGGGCCTAGGATCAAATATTTGATCCTGCTTATTGTTTTCGTCAAGATTTTGGTCCTGGATTTTTTTTTCCGGCAGCTATTGCTTTTTCATTTTGCTCATTTATTTTTCATTTTAACCAAAAAATTCCCCGATTGACACAGGTCCTGCATTTTTATTCACACCTAAAGTGATCCTGTCTTTTTGCACATGACACAGGTCCTGCATTTTTATTCACACCTAAAGTGATCCTGTCTTTTTGCACAAATTCCGGGTCCTGCCTCTTTATTTCAAATTTGATCCTAACCACCCCCCTCAAATGGTTGATCCCTAATCTTTTTTACAACTATATATTTACATTAAAATATAAACAGGTAAAGACAACTAATTAATTAAAGGGGCAGGCTTTGAAATTTAGATAACATTTAGTTATTGATCAACATGTGTCTGTGGACACTTTTATTAAGTTTTAAATCGCTCATCATTTTTTAATTCGCGTAAAGTTATTGTCTGCAGGTAACGTATCAAAAACAAATTTCTAAAGGATTCATATGGTTTGTTGTTTCTTTTTTTTGGGGGGGGGGGGGGGAACTGAAACTGCTACTGGTGGACTCCACATTCTCTTGGGTATCACCAGCGGTGTGTTCCTGTTCTGTCCAGTTTTCAAAAAATATAGTTAGAAAATGAAGTGGGCAGAACAGGAATGGTAGTATAAACACTCTAATTAGATCTACCAGTAATCAGAGAACAATAGATTTATAGTTATAGTCTTGTAAATAAAAACAGAAAGAAATATCTAAGTATGAATATTATATAACAAGAAAAATGGAAATGGTGGGCGTAAAACGACTAAAATGTATGAAATATAAAAGTCGAACAAAACCAAATATAAAATCGAAAAAAAACAACAACAAACTAAAAAGTTAAAAATACCCAACGTTTCGACCAATATGGTCTTGATCACGAGCATGTAAAAAATAAAAATAAAAAGGTGTTGACTCTTTGAAACCCAGAAGGTGTTGACTCTTTGAAACCCAGAGCGAGACTGGGTTTCAAAGAGTCAACACCTTTTTATTTTTATTTTTTACATGCTCAAGACCATGAGCTGTTTCGCAACATGCTATGTTTTTTTTAATATTATATATATCTTTATTTCTCCTAAGCATTGTAAATACAAAGTTACAGAGAAAATATAATGAAATAACAATCAAATATAATACATGACGTGATGTTAGAGGTAAATTAATCATAATACATAAACATTGAGGTAAAAAGACCAAAAAAAAAATATGATGTGTTTTATCTGACTAATCCGGAGAAATGACTTCGGTATTTATAATTCTTATAAATGAAATTAATTTTCATAATAAAGATTGTTTACAACTAGTGAAAAGCTGTCCAAATTTCAAAGTGTTTGGTCTAAGGTAAACAAAAAAGTAATATGCGACTTTATATCTTCGTTTAATATATTACACTCGATTATATAATGGAACTCGTCGCCAATTGTTTCCGAACAGAGATTACATAGTATTTGATTTCTCTCGATACGTTGCCATCTACTACATTCAATCGGAAGATTATGGTTTAAAGTTCTAAATTTACAAAAAGTAAAAAGATCTCTATTGTCTAAAGTACTATGGCAAGCCAAAGTGGACAAAAAGAGATATTTTTTAATATTAAAAAATCATTTTCTAATATTAAAAAATACCGTATTTTTAATATTAGAAAATGAATTCTTAATATTAGAAAATCATTTCTTAATATTAAAAATTGATTTCTTAATATTAAAAAATCATTTTTTTAATATGGAATAGCTCATTTTATCATAACGTGTTTCTTAAAAATTCATAGAAATATTGCAATATTGTCCTATGAAAATTATTTTACCCTGGTAATACAATAAAAGTCAGTTAATGAAAAAAATAAGAATACATATCATCTACTTAACCGCGGCCTCGATGGCCGATTCGTAATGACTACTAATGATCACTAGTGAGCCTGTCAACACTGAGGTTGTGAGTTCGAATCTCACCTGTGGCGGGGTGTGTTCGACTCCGATCTAAATTGACAAGGATTGCCAATTTTCCTACCGAAGGTCAGTGGTTCTCTCCGGGTACTCTGGCTTCCTCCACCAATAAAAACTGGACGCCGCGAAATAGCCAAATGTGCTGAAAACGGCGTAAAACCCCAACTAAACAAACAAACAAACAATCATCTACTTAACCTTATAAGTAACCATGCCAAGTTTCATCCATTTCAAAACTTAAGCATGCATGAGAAGGAGTGATAAAAATTTTTCAAGAGTTCTTAGTAACTGTTTTGGACATATTTTGGCTCTTGTTAACGGTTCCATTGCATCTATTTTTACTGTTAACTGTTTTTTACTAATTTATATTACCTGTTAAATTAAATTTCTGGTTTCTGTTAACTGTTTTCTGTACATTAAGTTTGTTGTTAACCTGATAACGGACCCCTATTCTCCCTATTGCCATCCCTCTTTAATATTTTGCATGTGTATGCCAATGATTTTGTACTTGAAGTCTCGAATCTGACAGTGGAAGTAGATCTGATTTTGAAAAAAATTCGACGTTATATGAAAGCAACATTATTCAAGGAAGACAAATTCGGTATATCTTTCATAAGACTGTGCATATTCCATACCTGTCTTAGGTCTATCGGCTTTGTAGCCAGAATTTACAGAAACATCCCTCATGTCTCTGGCAAGTCTTGACATGGATGCCAGTGACGATTCAAGCTGTTCAACAGTTTCATCATCTAATTCTCCTCTCCCATTTTCCAGTTTAGTTGAGGCATCTCTAACCAGGATTTCAACTTCTTCGAAATTATTTGATAAAGCTGCCCCGTCAATCCTTAGCAAAATCTGATTGAGTTCATTCTTTATTTCGGCCATTTTTTTTTTATTCTTTGAAAACAGGGAGGAGTTATTGAAAAGAAATAAACAAGTCAAAACTCTTTAGTGATGAAGATTTTAATTTGTAACTCTGAAAGTTGATATTTTAATGTTAGAAAATGATTTTTTAATATTAAAAAATGAATTTCTAATATTAAAAAAGAAAAACACTATTTCTTAATATTAAAAAATGAATTTCTAATATCAATAAATGATTTTTTTAATATTAGAAATTGATTTTTAATATTAAAAAATGATTTTCTAATATTAGAAATTCATTTTTTAATATTAAGAAATAGTGTTTTTCTTTTTTAATATTAGAAATTCATTTTTTAATATTAAAAAGATCATTTTTTAATATCAGAAAATAAATTTCTTATATTAAAAAATGAATTCTTAATATTAAAAAATCATTTTTTAATATTAAGAAATAGCTCTTTTTGTCCACTTTGGCTTGCCATAAAGTACGTGTGTCTAAATATTTTAAAATAATTTTTAAATAATTTGTAACTATTTCCTTTTGGTGAATTTTCAATTTCTGAAAGCCAATGTTGTTCAAACTTATCTATAAGTCTAAGTTTCATAC
This sequence comes from Mytilisepta virgata, assembly GCA_028015205.1. Lineage (NCBI taxonomy): Eukaryota > Metazoa > Mollusca > Bivalvia > Mytilida > Mytilidae > Mytilisepta > Mytilisepta virgata. Next base: position 69,407,761 of record CM051517.1, read on the forward strand.
TTTTCTGAAGCCATGTGGTATTAGGCACAAGTTGGTACAACCATAAATGTGAGTAATATTAAAATATCCACTCATATTTTTTGTTATTAGAGAAACAATTCATGAAAGAAATAAACAAGATGGTATCATATTTCTTTTTTTTTTATTATATCTTTCTTTTCTTATTATAACATATTATAATATAGAACATTAAATTCATAACAATAAAAAAAAATGAATTTCTAATATTAAAAAATCATTTATTAATATTAGAAATTCATTATTACATTAGTGCGATATCTATTTTTTTTTATATTAATGTAATTTACAATTTTTAAAGTGTGTCAAAAAATTGTCTAAAATTTTTTATTAAAAATTAATATTAGAAATTCGAAAGTATTTTCTTATAACATATTAATATATGATTTTTTCAATATTTCATAATTCAAGAAATGACTAATCCAGATGAATACGATGCGAAGCTGCATCGGCGTACTGTATATATAGAATGTCGATCCTGTCTGTTGCTAGTCGTTGTGTGGTTATGTAGTCTGTGAATTGTGTTGTCCAGGGTGGTGTCTCGAAGTCTTCCAAGTCTGTTAGTGCGTTAAACCAGGCGTCGTCGATTTTGTCGGTGGGTACGAGTGGAAGGTTTATTCCCCGAACGTCTACTGGACTAAAAAAAATTTAATCAAATTTAGGGATTAAGAGGCCATCATGTTAAAAAAAAAATCTTAACTTAGTAGTATGTACCTGGTGAATAGATCTGTGATTAATTTTGAAACTTGAAATTGCTCTTCGGCTTTTGTTTCGGCTTGATGGAGGCTACCTTGAAATAAATTACATTCTGAAGGTTTAAGTGCACGATGACATCTTTTAGATTTCGTTTCAGTCTTGTTGTCCCTTCGATAATTACCGTCATGTCTTGTTTTATCTCTATCAATGAATCAAAGTGTCAGTAAACAAAACGAATAGTTATCTATTTGAAATTTTACCGAAACGCCTAAAGACACTAAAATCTCGATATTATATCAAAGTTATAATAAAACAGTGCGTCATTAATGTTAAATTCCATTATATGCTGTTATAACAGACCACAAATATTGGAATACAATCAGTCAGAAAGCATTGAAGTGATACAAGTTTTCATGTAATCAAATAATTTAAGTATTTTAACATCTAGCAGATATATCTATTTCAGTATTGTCAATCTCTGCCTGCTTTGTCTGTGATATTATTCAGTTGTGTATGTAGCTGTATAGATTTCTACCACCGTTACGATCACGCTCCCAGATGGAATGTTTTATCATTCATATCGAAATAAGACCGTGTAATGAATTTTACGTTTATAACATCAGTTCGATATCTATTTTTTTATATTAATGTAATTTACAATTTTTAAAGTGTGTCAAAAAATTCTATAAATTTTTCTATTAAAAATTATAGTTTAAAAAGGAGTAACCGTCCGTAAAAAAAGCAAAAGAATAACATGATAATAATTCAAATTAATGAAAACGCAACAAGTAGACAATCAGGGCCAATACTATATTCAGTGCGTGAGAAACTGAACTACCATACAAACAAGAAGGGTACCAAAACCCCCATTAACAGAAAATACATTATGTTGATAATGAACATTTGCATAAAATGGTAATATTTCACAGCTACATTAATATTGTAACAAAATGAATGTCGTTACCATTTTTTTAATGGTAATATAGAGTTATTGCACGAATACTGGGAAATATTGTCCCGAGTAGAATATAATAGTGCACCTGCTTGCGAATGTGATATGATATTCTACGAGTGACACTATTTCGCAGTTTCGTGCAATAACACTTTTATTGTATGGCAACACCACCCTAATCCCGGAAATAACCTGAAAAACTATCAAAGACATCCTTCTTACAATGCAATATTGCTCTCCGTGTAATATCGGCGAAGTTTTGGTTACGTTCTACAGGGAATACTACGTTGCTATACAATAACATGTTTTATTTTTAACCAACTATTCATTGTATATAACTGCATGAAGAATGTTGCTTCCACTCAGCAGATGTCTCACAATCGCTTTTTTGTTGTTATTGATATGAATTTAAAAAGAATAAAATTCACTGGGAGCACCCATTTTATGACTACAAGATTAAGCTACAAAATGAATTTTACACTTGATTCCGATTTGGTCAATATTAGATTAATTCGTAAAAAGTATGTCTCTTTTCGAAATATTTCAGATATAAAGAATGTTTAAATTTTATACAATTTAAATATTTTAAAACTGGAACCTTAAATTTTCCGTAAAATTACATCCCACCCATTTTCAAGCTAAAATCCGGCAAGAAAAGCATCTGGAATGAAGATTTTAAATCTCTTTTTAATCCATTAAATTTTCACTTAAATTTTGAAAGGAATCAATACGAGTTTTATTTAATTTTACTTCTTATTGGGGTACCCAAATGAGCGGAGTAATATAGAAAACCTTAATGTTTTCGTTTTCTGTACGTGTAGTATAGTGAACATTTAAATTGGTATCATTATTGTTTCGAATACTGCCAATGTCTATTGAACTCTATGACGAGGCAGCATTAAACTCTTTATGGGGTTGATATTTCTGACTTTTTCGTTCAACAGAGCGACAGTATCCGACCAGCAGCTATGACAGCCTTCGCTGGTTTTACAGTTGAAACGAACACATTCTGACCCTGCTATCTAAATTATGTACCGTCCAACCATTTGCGGTTGTAGCAAGCGGTCATCTTATTGGTAATCATAATGTAGTGCCCTTTATAGTATGATTTATACGCCGGAGTGTCAAAATTGATAAGGGAGAGGTTTGCGTGCCCATACAACCGGTTTAACGCCATTGTTGTTCGGTGTCTGTACTAAGTCGACCATTATGACTCTCGGTTATGTTTATTTTTGTGTTTTGTGCTGCTTTATGCTATTTTTGTCCATGGCTGTCTGTTGATTGATTGGTATGTCATTGTTGACCTTTCCTATCATCCATTTTTTTTTGTTTATTTGTATTATATGTATCTATAATGGTTTTTATTAATCAAAGATTTTTCTACGAAATAACAAATAGGCAGAAAAAGTAAATACCAATTTATAAGAATTAATCTAAATCTATTTTACATCCATGTTTGTTGTTCTAGTCGAGAAGGAACCAACATTAATGTAAACATGACCATGAGGAATTCTTTATTTTCACAATAAAATGATATTAGATGTTTAACACATATGTTTTACTCCAAACCTAAGACTTTTTACATCTTTTTTATATTGTCATACATTCTTTCTCTTTCTCTTGGAAATCCAAAAGGTATAAAAGATATGTTACATGTGTGTTTGAGCATAAACTTTTTACAATATGCCTTTAAACTAGAATAATTGAATTGTAATATAGTACGTCCAATGTTTAACACATTACAACAGATGTATGTCAAGGACAACATAATTAAATGCCATAACACTGTCGAAAAATATATATCGGTTAAAGCTTTTCTTCAATTGTAATATTATTGAAATAAAAATCTATGATTGAAACTGATGCTCTTGTCTGATGTAAATTAAGATCAATGAAACGTTTTCATTATTTCTTTCAGAACTCCTCCGCAGTTACGGAGTAATTTAACTGGCGGAAATTATTTCGAATGTAATTTGAAGTTGTTTAAAATTTTGTATAAAATTTGATTGGTTGGCTTAGACAGATTTAACGATTTTTATAACATTATTATAGAACAAAATAATGGTAAGAGAGTGAAAAGTGAACAGTCCTAAAATAAGATTTTTCGCTTATTTTATAATTATATAGTAAAAAAAGTTCAAACGACAATCACACAGTTATGTTTGTTTGTTTGTTTATTTGGGGTTTAACGCCATTTTCAGCACGTTTGGCTATTTCGCGGCTGCCAGTTTTTATTGGTGGAGGAAGCCGGAGTACCCGGAGAGAACCACCGACCTTCGGTAGAAAAATTGTCAATCCTTGTCAATTAAGATCGGAGTCGAACACACCACGCCACATGTGAGATTCGAACTCACAACCCCAGCGTTGACAGGCTGTGATCATTAGTAGTCATGAAACTATAATATTACCCATATAAATATTTAAAACTCAGAAATATAAAAGCTCAATTTGTTACCCAATTAAAAAATACAATAAGCTCACATAGAAGGACTGATATGAAAATGAAATAAAAAATTTATATAATATTAGTTTTTTAATTGAAGTTTATTTCAATTTAAAAAAAAGTATTCTTAAACACCATAAACTACATAAACGAACGAAACCATACGATTACTAAAAACTTTTATTACGGGGTTATAGATTTCACAAGTGCTGAATGCTTTCAAAAAGTTTTATAACAGATATCAACATCTTTTATCTACATACCCAGCTTCTAGAAAAGCACTTATCATGAACGTAATTTCCAATCCTAGTTTCTACAGTACTGTAATATCGTGAATAAATGCAAAAGTCTCGCTAGTAAATATAACCCATAGAATCTTGGTAGTTACATAAAATCTTTTCACGTTAAGGGCTACGAATATGACATGTGTAATTCTGTACAAATTGCTCTTTCTCCCATTGACTTAAAGACTTGAAATTGATACTGGCCTTTCACGAATACTGCCCATTTCTATTGAAATATATGGCGAGATAGCATTAAACCCTTCATGGAAGTGTTATTTCAGATTTTTTCGTTTAGTAGAGAGACAGTATCCGACCTGCAGCTATGAGAGCTTTAGTTAGTTTTACAGTTAAAACAAGCGCACTCTAACCCTGCTTTCTAAATTATGTACCGTTCACTCTAAATTTGCAGTTCCAGCAAGCGGATACCTTATTGGTAATCATACTGTGTTGGTTTTTATTATAGTGTATTTTATACACCAGAGTGTCATGAGAGATGAGGGGGAGGTTTTGGTACCCATAAATCCGGTTTAACCCCACCACTGTTCAGTGTCTGTACAAATTCTCTCTTGTGTTCATGTTTGTGTTTTGCACTCTTTTTTGTTAGTTTTTGTCCGGAGTTCTGTCAGTTGGGTTGGTGTAATTGATTGGTATGTCATTGTTGACCTTTCCTATTATCCATTTTGTTGTTTATCCTACTGTTCAGAACACCATCAGCAACATCTCATTATACGTGTAAGTCGAGTTTAATGGTTATGAATGCCTAATGAGTAAATCAAAATCCGGTTTAACTATATATTTATATTCATAGTAAAAGGTTATGACCTGTCAGATATATTTAGAACAGGTCATGAAAAGCGCCGAGTTAGGGGCTTCTAACTTTCTTCAGAAGAAATATTTGAATACCAACAAAAACTTGTCGAATTCTTTGGCTGTTTTCAGACTATCCGATTAGTTGGAGAAAAATTTGATAATTCACGTGTAATTTGTTGTTCTCGATTGCTGATTGGTCGATGAGATTTCCCTTCAATTTTCTCTACGCTTTTCGAAAATTCCATAGCAACGTAAACAAACCATTGTTTGGACTGCAGTATTCTATGTAAAACAAATAGAGTTCTTGACGAGAAATTACGACAGGGACAAAAGGTCAGGCTTCTTGATGGATCAACAGGGCTAATCAAGGGGTCCACCAATAATTCGGTTTCAAAATGTGACGTATTCATATGTTACGGATTTTTTGTTGGAGTTCGAATTGCCCATGCTTTAGTTTTCAGTGTTCTTTGTTCGTATGTCTCTCTTTGTCTGTTTGTTTGCCGGTCGTGCTCATTTTTGGTTTGAGTTCGGGTATTTTCCTCTGTATTATTATATCGGATTCCGTTTCTAGCATTATAGTTTCGGTATCTTCTACACTTGATTTACGTCAAATGAAAGAAGTGAGTGGTTTAATACAGGGTTCATGACGTATTATAAAAATACTATCTCACCTCATGAGCAGTTGATTATCATATTCCTACAGTCTCAATAGTTAAATGTTTAAATTTCTCACCAAGGCTCTAAATTTGAAGGTTTACTATGTCGACTGTATAAATACATAATCAACTGCGTGCGATGAAAGATTCTTTATTCTTTAAGTAAAGGCAAGAAATACTAAAGGGATATTCGAAGGAGGGAAAAATCGAAACAACTGACAAACTCCGGAGAACAACGAAGACAAGACCAAAACAATACATGCAATACAATAAAAAACTAAAAACATATGAACAACCTTAACATGGACCCCACCAAAAAACCGGGGGTAGACTCAGGTGCTCCGGAAGAATAAGCAGTTACAATGAAGTCTTGATATATTTTTCATACGTTTAGGGTTTTTTCCTTCGCTGTATATGTTTCTTCTTTACTTCCTTGTATTGTGAACAACAAGTTAAATGACCGATAACCGATAGCTTCTTGACTTGATCCCATTATGTTGATGTCGGGTGTTGCATATTTTATTAATACAGAAGTTTTACTGTCATCCCGAACAAAATCTTATTAGTTCTACAAACACCCTCAAAGCAGCATCACTTTTCCTTCCCAAATAATATAACTCTATGTTTCGTAATGAAACCTCAATAAAACAATAGACAGTTGTCAATCCTTTCCAAGAGCTTATTCTCTCGTCTCTACTAGAGGCCGAACGGATCGAAACTGGAACTGACGGGGAGGTAGGTCATCACATTTTGGAATTCCATCTTTATGTAGTGATTATCATATTTTGCCATTGATAATGTACATCAAACCATGGCCGAAGTATCTCATAAAGTTCGTTTAATTGGGTATTTGGATGATTAAACTAATTTCGCCACAACGATAGTTCTTAATGAAACTAAAATTGGAATAAATGGAAATTGGACACCTGCTGCTATTTGCTGGAAGACAAATATGTTGGATAAAATCTGTATGCCGATTTATCACTTCGCCCCCACACTGTGTTCAGGAAGACAAGCTACTTTTTTTTTCTTCATTTTCAGGTGGTTGGTAGATATCAGACACCAGATTTTATTTTTTTTATATCATGAACATCTTTTGATTATTCTTCCACTTTTATTTTAAAATGTTCCTGGCCCTACCAAATTTAGATCAGGATTTAAAAACACATTTTTTTTCAAAGAGCAGACACCACAAGAGTCGTTCTTAATGTAAAGTGGTGACCGTTTGATAACAGAAGCAAACATACAAAGTACAAGCTAAATTTAAGACTAGCTACAAAGTTGATATAAAACCAAATGATATGCAGATATGTATGCAGTTGCATACTTTAACATTGAAGCTAAAAATAGATAACTACAGATTCTACAACGATGACCAGTTGATTATGAAATTTATCAACTCAAGATAATTAATTTTCATAAATTAAAAAAAAAATGAAAATTTAATTATGGAGAGTGGATAAATTTCAAAATTAACGTGTCAAGAGTTTTAGAATTTTTTTTTCTCTAACATGTCTAATGACAATGTAAAATTCCGAGAGGTCTTCCGAACTTTTTTTGGCCGAAAATATCAACGTGTAGTGATATCAGAATTTATCAAACGGGTCAAGAGATGTATAAATGCCCTCAGAGTTAGAGAAAAGGAAAATATTGGCTTAATACAATGTATCAAGGAAGCCTTGACAACAAGCCTTCAAATAGCCCTATACCTTTATAAGTAATAAGTAATTGGTGCTCGATGGAAGTCAGGATGTGCAAATCCTGCTCAAAATGCCTTACTTCAGAAGACACATACCTACCCATCAGGAAATATGGTTATCAAGTAATTTTGTCATCGTTGACATATCAACTAATAATACAGGACGTCCAATGGTTTTTTCAATAGCTTATATCATTTTGCTTTAATTATTTTTATGATTATATCTTCAGAAATCATATATAGTCAAGACGTCAAGTGAATATTGGAATGTCTCAAACGACACTCGCCTGGTTTATTGTTTACTCCAGAAAAATGGGGGGAATTTACGGCAATGGTCAGTTTGTTTTGGTGGAACCTTGTAGCTTCAGTTAGAAATGCGATTATATTGTTCTTATTACGTATTTCGTGTCTTCAATAGCTACTTGAATGCATATGTTAAATGTTTACATCCCGCAATGTCGACATTGTTACATATACGAGCGAATCGAACAAGTTGAGATATATAAACACCATATGATGGCTTCAAGGGAACGTCGCCATATAAAAACGGATAATTAACAATGGAAAATGAAAAATCATCTCTCTTATCGTAAATTTTAGTATTAAGCTTCCCGTTAGAGATATAGATATCAAGATCCAGGAAAGGGCCGTGTTCATTGTTAGTATTAGCTTTATTTTATTTCTCTCTTTTTAACCTGTCTTTTCTTGGATGCTGCCTTTCAGATTTCCCCCATAAAAATCACCGTTCGTTCCCTTAAAATGGAACTGCTTACATTCAACTATGATATATTTATAACTATACCTCCTCTGGGACAAGGGGCAATATATGGACATGGTGAAATAAGATAAAACGTGTACTACATCTAAGTAATTGTCTCCGATAAGAATGTGAGGCTAGGCTGTGAATTTTTCTCCTCTTCATCATGTTTTCACAAACTTGTATAATCTATTGTTGTAAAGCCGTTTTTCATTGTCCAAAGTCTTGGCTTCTGGTGGGGTTCATTTTCCGATGGACGATGTTAGCGTAGGAATCCATCGGCCTAAGAAATAGGTCTGATTTACAGAGTAAAATTCAAACAGATTATTTAAGTTCCTTTGGAATTCTTTTTTGGAATTATAAGTCACCTACAAACTTTATGTGAAGTCCTTCGTATATCATTCAGTTTGTGAGTGGGTTGGTCACGTGTATACACCTATGAATCCTTCAAAACAAAGTTTTATTACTATAATTTTCTCTCAATGGCCGCCAGTTATATTGTGTACCAAATTGAGATTTCCACAATGTAAGTTGAATTTTCCCAGATGTATCAGAATTAAAATTGTAATCGCTAATGTTGACAACTGCTTTCGTGGTTCTAATGGTTTCCAAGATGTGATGAAGATCCTTGCATCAATATAATATTGTAACTATACTTTACACAAACAAGACAGCTGTGATGGCTGTAGTTTCAAATCAAAGACTTAAAAAGGAAAACCTCACCTTCATGACCTTGATACATTGTTAAGAACATTACGTTATCTTAAAACTACAAGCCAGCGACTTAAATTAACTTTGTTAATCCCTTAATCAATATTACTTATGCATATGTTTATTTGTTTAAGTGCAACCTGATATACAGTTTTCACATAACATGAGGCAGAAGTGTTTACAAATCAACCAGTCTTCAAAGCGTCAGGTTTATGATGCACTAATAATTTTAAAAAATACTTTTCACAAGAACGAGAATTAAGCTTATTTAGAATTTAAACGGAGAGATAATAAGTAAGACTTTGCCAGTAAGTTAACGCTAACGCACAAAAATATATAATGTTAACAATAAATCGTGAAACAAGTTAACTGTCTGTGTTGAGAAGAAAGTTTAGTAACGGCAATTTGTTTAGATTATAAAATTTAACATTATTCCAGCTGTATTGGATTATCACCCTTGGAAAAGAATATCTTAGTGTTTGGAAAATCCGTATTTTTCTGAATGTACTAATTTCGACATTCATTTTTTGTCAATGAAAGATATCCAACTAAGGCTGTAGTTAAAATTTTGGAATGTATAATCCAAAGGAAAGCTGTGTCATTCACAAATACATAGTATTCTTTCATTTTGAATTACATTTTATTTTACAACAAAATTTTGCTTCTGAATTTAAGTTAAATTGACTAATATTCAGTGGAAACTAGAAGTAAAACTTTCACTGTCAAGTGAAAATTGATACATAAACAACAAAACAGATAACAGGAGAGGTCAACAATAATATACCAATCAATCAGATCAACCCATATGACATAACGGCGGACAAAATTAACACAAAAGAGCACAAAACACAAACATGAACACAACAGAGAGTCAGGATAGTCTGACTTGGTACAGACACTGAACAGTGGTAGGGTTAAACCGGTTTTATGGGTATCCAGACCTCCCCCTTGCCCATCCTGACACTCTGGTGTATAAAACACACTATAAAAGCCAATACAGTATGATAACCAACAAGGTGACCGCTTGCTAGAACTGAAAATTAGAGTGGAAGGTACATAATTTATATTTGACAGTTCCTGGATGAAGAGCAGAGTAAACTTGTCATCTCTGATCATCTTGTATCACTTCCGGTTATATCACAGTTGTTAATAGCATGTACCAGTATAAGCCAGGTAGATGTTTAAACATTCAATAAATCACATTATGGCTAGCTGTGCATGTGCTAGTTTAGAGCTATATTTTCCGTTTGCCAATAACAAATTAACACAACAATCAAACAAATCTTATACGACCTTCCAAGTGAAAATGAACTATGCTCAGGCAGGTGGTCGCTTAATAGAGGTTTAATAATTAATATTGAATGCACTCCAAAGTGAAATACAAATTTAGATCACTTAAGACAGGTTATTTGTCACAACGGCACGTTCGACTGCGAATATAAGACCACGCTTAGTTAGAATGATTTAAATGAAAAGATTTTATAATTATGATGAGATTACGGTAGTTTGAGTAATTGAATAAACTTTTTACATGTTGTAGCAGATAAAACATGTATTACATGTATTTTATTGGTTTAATTAAAGGAATATACAGAGGAGATAAATATAAACACTTGAGGTCGGATAAATAGTTTAATTTAAAAAAAATTGCGAAACAACACTAAGGATATTGCAGAGCCAAAAAAGTGAACATTCGTGTCATAAAATTTTATTGGATGGCCATAGGTCATGCTGATATGACCTCTTTCTTGACGCATCAGCAACCAATAAATTGCAACGGAGCAGTGGTTATCAGATTCTAATCACATTGGTTTCGATACGTGTCCCATGACTGTACGAAGGTGTCATAGGTAGTCACATTTTGAACTGTGTCAATGAAATGTCAAGAAGCCGATATCCATCCAAAGGACAAATGATTTCTCTAAATAATTGCTGATTTGAATAATACAATTTAATCTTCACTCTTATAACAATACACCAGGTTTCCTTGTTGCTTTTTTACATGGATTTCAGATGCAAAAACCATTGATTTTATGCAAAATCTTGATATTGAAATCTGCATGTTTTTTAATTTCCAAAAAAAAAAAACCACATACGTTTAGTGCCAATAAGACGTATTTATACATATTGCATATAAAAAAATAGTTTTTATTTGAAGTATTTAATTTTGAGAAGCTTCGGTCTTGGCAGAATTTTTAAATTGCATTTTATTTAAAAGTAATGTTAACATAAAAATCCAATAAAGACAGAAATATTCAAGTTTTTAAGAGTATTTAAGGTTAAGCTAACGGTGGTTTTACTCAATTACAATGTAATCTCTCCAGTTTGCTTTTTACTGGAAAACGTTGGAGCATGTTTGTTCTTGATCCGTCACATTTTAAATCTGATCTTTGATTAATATATATTTAACAATATATGTAAACGAATCAACCCAACTAATCACATCTACTTTTATATATATAGTTACATTCCTTATACAGAAAAATAAAACCAATATCTACCGTACCCTTTGATGGATGAATTGTTTATCTTTCTGTCATAATGACATTCGGATATATGACCGACGTATTTCTTATTATGTATAAAGATCAATGAGTTAAGACTCTTTGATGTACGAACTTTATTGGTACTAATAGTCACTGATATTTATTCGTTACTAACTGGTATGACGAACAGATGTCTCTTTGGCATTTAAGTTCACAAATGCCCGATGGTGCCCGTAGAAATATTTTCTTTGAAGTCCATTTATGAAATATAGAATTTCAATATACCAAATATAAACATTTTAGAAGATTTTTCCTCGATGGCAATAAAGCAAACAGCGTGAATCAAATTCTAATGCAACATGTCTTTCATTGACAACATTTTGCCATCAATTCCCTAACCAAATTACAAGTGGTTATCGGGCATTCATAAAAAAAAACATGCACCGCCATATTGATTTCTTGAAATCCAATATGTCCAATAACTTCACTAATGTCAAAAATGAAAAAAAGGATTTTAAAAATATACTTAAAGTTTCATTTGGGCAAAATGGGTGACGTTTTGTTCATGTAGTCCAGTTGTCATTTTCACAGTTTTCTCTGTTAAGTTTCTTAATTGTACCATGTAAATTATTAATGACAATGCAAAACGAAAGGTTATCAATCAGACAGAACACGTGAAAAGGGATGACATTTAAGGGTTGGTGTGTCAACATGAAACAACAGCACACACAACAAGACAATCACCAACTTACACTTGTACCAACAATTGCAATATTGTCGCATGTTAGACTATTTTGTCGAACAAATTAGTCACACTTACTTGTATGCAGGAAAATGTACCAGTTATATACTTTGTTTTATTAAAACTCGAGCTAATAGACAAAATAAAATATTTGTGACAAATATCGGAAAATAAAAAGTAGGAAATGTTTTATGTCCAAACAAGAGACAGTCCGCATGGTGCATAAAAGTGCAAGCTCTCGACTGAATACCTTCAAATGATTAGATCCAATACATTAGTTGTTTATCTGCTATGAAGGTTTTTCATTAATTGTTTAGTTTTTAATTTCCATCCATCCCATATCAATTTTTCGAAATTTATAAGAAATTTAATAAAAACAGTCCCCTGGTTTTATTTCAGTTTTTTTTCTAAAGAGATTTTTAAAATCCTATAAATACGACATTTTCTTGTCCATAACCATAGAGAAGAACGATAACTCCCAGTGCTGAATTTGACAATTATATCACATACAGATCAGTTTCTTCGAATCGCATTAATTTGATTACACAGTAACCGCTGGGTTTGCTAAAAATTTGATTAGCGTACAGTATATATGAAAGCATTTAATTTCTTGTCTTTACCCTTTCGTACCGTTGACAAATATTAACCTAGATGCAGCCAAGACTATAGATCTTTCTAAACTGCGCCATTCACGTAGAATTGCATAACACAAGTCTAACAAAGGATCATAAATAAACTTCTATTAATACAAATGACATCTTTTAAGACAAAATTAGCTAACTGTTGTTATTTATTTTAAAGTTTATATTTGTAATGACTGGTATGTCACCATCAATAACGTTTCTTATTTTAACCAGACCAAAATGGAATGTCGCTTTTTCTTTGGCGGAATTCCAAAAATTAAATTATTGGGAATATGTCTAATTTTAGTATAGGTACAGTATATAGCTGAGTTAGAGTTATGCCAGATTGCTGTTAGGAATATATAAAGGCTCTTGGTTACAGTGTCTTTAAGATGAAGTGCTGCAATAAAATCCTCAGTTACTTGATTTTAATATCATATTCTAATATTCCCCATGTAAAATAATATCATATGCATTTTTCACTTTAATTAATAATATATTATTATATATCATAATTTTAAATCCTGCATTAAATCGTGTACATGTTTTTCCGAGGCAGTCGGTCAACTTTCGGTTGTATTAAATTGACAATTTCTATTATAATTTAAGTTATTGGTTAATAATTTTAAATACGATTTTGTAATTATCGCCATTTATCTTGCAATGAGAGGTTTTATTATATAGTAATAAATATTTCTCATTTGATTTCAATGAAAAGCGAATGTAAAGTATATGTGACTTATTGGATTTTCTATTTTCAAAAATTAAAATGAAATTCACTCGAAAATCTTCTGTTGATATCAATGCTCATCTAAAGACGAAACAAACACCTTCAAACGAGCCGAGTTAAATGGTACTAATAGGTATAATGTAATGAGATAAATTTAAGGATTTTATTTGCAAGAACCATTGAGATATTTACCAGGACGATTTAGGATTTAAATCGTGCAAATAAGTTTTATAGTTCATATTCTCACTAGTTCAATAAGCTATTACAACCCCCCCCCCCTTCCCCAAAGTGTCGTTGGACCATATTGTTTTTACTCTATTTATTCACTATTGTTATGTTCCCCTACGAAGTATTGGGGGAACATATTGTTTTTACTCTATTTCTTCACTATTACTATTATCATTATTCTTTCTTCAGTAGACGCTTTTCTCGAGAGTGTTGTCGCGGAAACGGCTCAATCGATTGAAACAAAACTTGGCACAAGAATATACCGCCATCTGAAGTTACGATATGCATAACAATATGTACTAGTTTATTTTGGTATGATGCTTAATGCTCTTGACAGAAAAGTGTAAATAGAAGAAAATATTTAGTACTATATAATAAAATGGATATTACATGAATATTATAGTATTATTGCGTAATGTTTTCCATATTGTCTTAGTTATTGGTCCGAGGCAAGTCATATTGGACTGAGGCGAAGTCGAATTCCAATATGGCTAGCCAAGGACCAATAACTAAGCCAATATGGAAAACCTTGCGCAATTATACCTTTATTGACTAACCAGTCCAGTATGTCGTATTGACTAGTCCAATATGATCCTTTAATGCCTACTTTGACATTTTGTATTGTATTGACAGGTTTTATCATATTTAGGATGATATTCTAAAGCTCTTTGATACACTAGTTGCTCCAATTTTGTTGTATTCTTCAGAAGTTTGGGGATTTGAAAATAAAAATAACATTGAAAGAATGCATCTTCAGTTTTGCAAAAAAATTTTGACAGTAAGAAATAGCACGCCGAATTTTATTGTTTATGGCGAGCTTGGAAGATATCCACTAGAGATTGTTATTAAACAATGAATGGTCTTATTTTGGAACAAACTATTATGTAACAGTAACAAATTGTCCTCTATTATGTATAGACTAATGCTGAAACTCTATGAAATAATCCGCATAAGTTTAAATGGATAAATTATGTAAAGTCAGTACTAGATGATTGTTATCTGAGTTATATCTGGGAATATCAATATCCTGTTGATCAGTCTATTTTAAAATCTGTAGTTAAACAAACATTATGTGATCAGTTTATTCAGCACTGGTTTTCGCAAATAGATAATACATCAAGGGGTGAATTCTACTCATTATTCAAAAATACTTTTTGCTTATAGGCCTACTTGTTGAAATTAAACCAAGGGGAGAGAATTAATATTTCTAAATTAAGATGCTGTAACGCAAAATTGCCGAATTAAACGGGTAGATGGACGGGAAATTCGAAAGAAAATAGAATCTGTCATTTGTGCAAAAATGATTTAGGAAACGAATTTCATTATTTTTTTGTTTGTAGTCATGAAAATATTAAAAAATTACGGGAAACGTACATACCATCTTATTATACCAAAAATCCAAGCTTATCAAAAATGAAAGGATCGTTATCTATTTGCAATGTTCCATTATATAAAAAAACTTTCCATTTTTCTTAAGAAAATATTTAAGTACCTATAATATAGTAGATATATAATTTATTATTTGCTTACATGTGTATGTTTTATTATATGTCCTAATTGTGATAATGTTATTATTGTGTCATCTGACTTGTGTGTCATCTGATTTCTGTAACTGTTTGTGTTTGTCCTCTTGTACACGTATGTGTCTGAGTGAATAAAGTATTTTGTCTTGTCTTTGTCTATTGTTAGTCAATAATGCTGAATATTGTACATGTAGTACCACGCAGTACACCATACTACAGTTGCAAGCTCGTGCAATATGAAGTCTGCTTGGGACTATATTCATCAATATTCATGCAATGATTGCATTTCGTATCGAGAAATATAAATATTATACACTTCTATTCTGCACATAAATTATGTCTCCTTTTACCTCGTCTATTTCGAGTTGTGTCGTCAGTTGTTTCACAGAAAATTCACAGCTTTGATAGCTATAATGGAGATAGATAAACATGTTATTCAATATATACGTACATTGCCAAACAATATCAAATGCATTTCGCCTAGAAACTCGGCTGATATTTGTAACGGCCCCACGGCCCAAGCAAATTCTAAAAAAAGGCCGTTTAATGTTGAAGGAATCTCGGACAAGACTAATCGTACGGAAACTAATTCTTCCTATAAAAATTGATGCCTGTAAAGTCCTCCAGCACTTTAGGAGAAACACGACCAGGGATATCAATTTTTCTGTGTATAGAGAATGCGTTTGTAAATCATCTTTATCCTCAAGATGCTTCACTGTATAAGGTTGTAATAATGCTCGGTCTTACAGATAAGTCAGCATTTAAATCTGTCAAATTAAACCAATAAATCGAGTTGGTTTAATTTGTTTCACAACTAAAATGATGTCAGAGCCATTTATCATGTTTAGTAGATAGTTCTTACATTAATATTTTAGCATCTTGTCAGCCTTATTGCTATATAATATTATTTATAGTTCTATTATTAACTGATCTATATTTTCATTATGCCAGAGGTTGTACCATATACGTGGCCAGGCCGACATTTGTTCATACGTTTGAAATAGAGAATAAATCAGGTCATTGACACATATACAGACTGTATGTAAATATTGTAGGACAAATATACTAGCAATTCTTTACTTTGCCTCCTGAGTCTGTTTCAAAGAAATGGTATTCAATCAAATGGATATTATAGAGGAATCTGAGAAGGGGGGGGGGGGGGGGGGGAGGCAGGTGAAATAATTTTTAATATTTCTGGATCGGAAGCACATCCAACCTTTTTTTTCAAAACGTCCTATACTAATACTTAATGAATTGAAATGATTCTATTCCTGAATTTTTTTCAACTCATCCAAAGCCTAAATTTAAAATTTTTTAACACAAAAGCGTGGAGCCTTATTTTGGAAAACACCTACCCGAACTGCAATATTGTTATCAAGATATTTTGTCATCGTTGACATATCAACTAATAACACAGGACGTCCAATTGTTTTTTTTTTTCAACAATACTTTATATTATTTTGCTTTATTTTCCTTTTTATTTGTTAATAAATTATAAATACACCGTCATATAGTCGAGACGCCAAGTGAATTTTGGAATGTCTCAGAATCAAGGGTTTTGCATGATGTGCCCAGATCCTCGCCTACTCCAGTACAATGGGGAAATGGTTGGTTTGTTCCGATGGAACTAGACTTTTACAAAGTTAGCAATGTACATTGACTATTTCTTACTATGAACTTAGGATCCAACATATCCTTAATTTTGTTAAAATTGTTATACCTGTGTTAAGTGTTAACCTTCCTGTATTCTGGAATGACAACATATTACAAACCCCCCCCCCCCCCCCCCCAAAAAAAAAAAAAAAAAAAAAAATATTGTCCACTCTAAAAGGACAGCTAGTTTTCTCATATGGTTCCGTTTAACTTTTTATTTCGTGTTGTATGGAGTGAATACATTTTTCGGAGATAAAATAATTTGATTGATTGACGGTATGCTCACATGTTTCCGTTAATTTTTTCATTTCGTGTTGTATGAAGTGAGTGCATTTTTCGGAGATTAAATCATTTGATTGATTGAGAGTGTGCTCACATGGTTCCGTTAGACTTTTCATTTCGTGTTGCCTGAAGTGAATATATGTTTTGGAGATGAAATCATTTGATTGATTGACATTGTGCTCATAACAAAAAATAGTGACTGGCGATATGCTCACATTGTTTCATTATAACTATTTATCCTGTGTTGTATGAAGTGAATATATTTTTAAAAATTGACAAAAATGATTGAAAATATTTAAATACTACTTTATTTCCATTAAATTAATGTTAATAAATTAAAAATTATTTATTGGTATTTTGGATTTATGCCCAATAGCCAAATGTGCTGAAAACGGCTAAAAACGCCAACTAAACAAACAAACAAACAAACAAACAAACAAACACGTATAATTCCACACTCGACTTATTCTTAAGGCTCGTATAATTTGTTTGAAAAACGCCCTTTGCCATTTTTGGGTTATTCCATATCTAGTGAACGCAATATAACGTTCAATACACATCCCTATTTATAACGTGGACTGAACCGGTTATCAATTGAAACTTAAATTCGTACAAGTATTAGCTTTTCCAAAAATCTAGCCGTCTCTTTGCAGAATTAAATGATAAGTGTGTATTTACATTATTTAAAGTATTTATATAGCATAAATTAATATTAAATGTATATCTTCATGGAAAATATTTGGTGCTCTTGATGTATGAAATTCTTTGTTCATGTTATATGTGTATATGTCATTTGTTAGTAAAGAGTATATGTGGATATGTAAGAGATAATTTATTCCGGCTGTGATATTCATATATCTGTGAAATATTTTCCGACCGTCAAATGATGATCTTGTGTAAAATATGAATCAGATAATATTTTATAGCAATCTTAATTTTTATATAATGAAATATTTTCCAACTTTATTCCGTCAGAAGTGTATTAATATACGAGTTCGGAAATAATTTCACACCGGAAAAAATAAACCGTTACAGATATAGGATATATGAAAGTATATCTTTTCATACTAGATATCACTGATTTATCGTGAGGACTCGGCTGTTTCCGGAAGATAAAAGACAAATATAGGGATGTACTTCCAATCATTTTAACGCTACATATTTTATTAGTCTAGAAATAATGAAATCGTGTTAATTGAGTAAAGTTTTGTGGAAATGAAGAAAGTACTAAAATAAAGAGTCCAAATCCGATACCTTGCGGGATTAGAAGACATTTACTAGGTTTCAATTTTCTAAACCAATAAACGTACTTGATTCATCTTCAGTCGGTATTATCTTTCAATCAGGTAGAAGATGGCATTCATTATGCAGACTGTCCACCATTCAACTCTTAATACCGTCTCCGAGGAGACGGTAAAAGATATGACACGTTCAATTTTTAGACCATTCCACTAACGTTAAATACACACCCATGTTTATAACGTGGACTGAATCGGTCATCAGTATGAACGGTGTCTTCAACGAGTGCAAACATTTTAAAAATATGTATTCAAGGAATGCCAACATAACAAATACAACAGATGTTTTGATAGTAATTAAGTACTTGATTACAAGTAAATATCGGAAATTTACCGTGGGGTCTTATTGAATTAAATTTATAAATGTGCGTTAACAATAAAATATGTTCACATTGAAAATAATTATTTTTGAAAGTATTACATTGCAGTATAAATCGCTTATTTCTAATAATAAAAGATTGATTGGTGAAATTATTAGAGAATAAAATTGCATGACTTGGATAATTTAAGCAAATAATACATAAAACAAACATTAATTAGTGACTGTTTATACAATATTCAAGGAATGCCAACAAATTTTCCTACATTTTTATATCTATTTTTCAAATGTTGGCATAGGTTGAATGAACCGTAAAAACATAGCAGATTTGGCACGTTCCATTTTTTAGACTATCCCATTAAAGTCCAATACGTATCGAACCTATGATCAATCGAAGCATATCAGATAAATGTATGGCACGTTCCATTTTTCGGTCAATCTACTTACTTAGTAAACCTGAAAACACCCTTTTTAGCTCGCCTGGCCAAAGGCCATGTGAGCTTTTGCCATCACTTGGCGTCCGTCGTCCGTTCGTCGTCCGTAAACTTTCACATATTGATCATCTCCTGTAAAACCAATGGAGCAAATTTAACGAAACTTTACAGGAACGATGTCTAGAAGGTTCGTTACTAACATGACTAAGATTGCCGAAATTTTTCCGGTCCGCCGAAAAACATGGCTGCCAGAGCAGGACATAGTTTAACATTGGACCCAAGGGAAAACAGGTTTAAGTTTATCTCCTCTGAAACTGCTTGAGCAAATTTAACCAAACTTTACAAGAATGATGTATGAAAGGTCCTTTACTAAGATTGCCGAAATTTTTCCGATCCGCCAAAAAACATGGCTGCCAGAGCATGACATAGTTTAACATTGGACCCTATGGGAAAACATGTTAAAGTTCATCTACTTTGAAACTACTTGAGCAAATTTAACAAAACTTTACAGGAATGATGTATGGAAGGTCCTATACTGAGATTTTTAAAATTTTTCCGATCCGCTGTAAAACATTTCTGCCAGCGCAGCACATAGTTTAACATTGGACCCTATGGGAAAACATGTTAAAGTTCATCTCCTCTGAAACTACTTCAGCAA
Source organism: Mytilisepta virgata (assembly GCA_028015205.1). Classification (NCBI taxonomy): domain Eukaryota; kingdom Metazoa; phylum Mollusca; class Bivalvia; order Mytilida; family Mytilidae; genus Mytilisepta; species Mytilisepta virgata. Next base: position 69,427,763 of record CM051517.1, read on the forward strand.
ATTTAACCAAACTTTACAGGAATGATGTATGGAAGGTCCTTTACTAAGTTTGCCGAAATTTGTCCGATCCGCAGTAAAACATAGCTGCCAGCGCAGACGTAGTTTAACATTGGACCCTACGGGAAAACCTGTTAAAGTTCATCTTCTCTGAAACTACTTCAGCAAATTTAACCAAACTTAACAGGAATGATGTATGGAAGGACCTTTACTAAGATTGCAGAAATTTTTCCGATCCGCCAAAAAAAAAATGGCTGCAAGCGCAGGACATAGTTTAACATTGGACCCTATTGGAAAATATGTTAAGGATCATCTTCTATGAACCTACTAAATAAAATTAAACCAAACTTTACAGGAATGATGCATGGCATGTCCCTCACAAAGATTAATAATTTTTTTTGCGATCTGTTTAAAAACATGGCCGCCATGGGGGGGAATACTTTTAAATTTGGACCCTATGAGAAAAATATATTTTGATCATCTGCTGTGAAACTTTTGAAGCAAATTCAACCAAAGAATTAATGGAAGTTTGTAGAAGCATTTTGTCAGGTGAGCGATACAGGCTCAGCCCACTGAGCCTCTAGTTTTAAATAGAATGATCTGATGTAAGAATGTAAATTTATGTAATAATGTAAATTTATTGTTAAATGTAAACTATGCTGTACGAGTGAAACAAGTTATAACCTATGAAAAAAGAAATGAAATTCCCAGGTTTTGTTATTTTTATAAGAATATATCAAAATTAATATCCATATTTTAAAGATTAATGAAGTAATATAGTAAAAATCGTAGATAGAATGAGGAACCAGAGTGAGTTATCTTTTCCTAACCAATAAAGGTAATAGAGATAATTAAATTCTCTCCCTTTTGTCCTTAGGCTAAAAGGGAGACAAATTTATTATTTCACTTACCTACATTGGTTAGGAAAAGATAACTCACTCTGGTTCCTCATTCTAGAGATAAGATAACTCACTTTGGTTCCTCATTGTTGGATAAATAGGGTCTATGGGAGGGAGTATCAGGTATAGTTACTTTGTTAGGAATCAACAATCAGATTCTCAAAGAGAAAATGATGCGATCTTTGATTCTGGAAATGTTTTTTTGAGGAATCAATGATTCACCTATTTTCCCGGAATTTGGCCAGTGGGTGCCTTTTCTCCATCAATATATACCACTTCTTTTTTTCATGACCTTTTTGAAGCAGTCTTTCTTTTTCACCAAATTTTGGATACTGTCAGTTTTAAGTTTCCTTAAGAATGGATTTTTTCAACTGCTTACTATGTCCAGCGGAATTCAACTATAATAGATAACAAGAAAAATAAATGGAAATGGTGGTGAGCTGTCAAAAGGAGCATAAAACAATTAAAATGTATGAAATACACAAGTCGAACAAAACCAAATATAAAATCGTAACAAAAACAACAAACTAAAAAGTTAAAAATACCCAACGTTTCGACCTTGATCACGAGCATGTAAAAAATAAAAATAAAAGTTGTTGACTCATTTAAACCCAGAGCAAGACTAGCTATAATACATTCGATCTTAAGCCAGTCAAGGACTTCTGGAAAATTTGAACGATTACATAACAGTTAATTATCATAGAGCCAGCTAGCATGGCTTTAAGGAAAATATTAGTTTATGTGTAATGTATGTAGGAAGTCTCGACTGTTCCATACTTCCAGACTAGAAATGTGACTATCAAAAAATGTTATCTTTAACCGATCAACTAAGAATACAAGAATACTAAATGTACTATTTTACTCTATTTGCATAATTATGTGGTAAAATATCCTATACAACCGAGACACCAAGGAACCTTAGAATGTCTCAGCATCAAGGGTTTTACATCAGACTCCCGTTTTATTAATGCTTCCTTCGGAAAAAATGAACAATTTATGGCTGTGGTAATGGCTCACTGTACGTCTGACTATTAACACCACACTCAAGCTAGCAGCCACTTTATAGCAGCCATTCGCTAGCAGCCATTTTTTTGAATTTCTAAAAACCGAACAAGTCATTTATATTAGAATATAACATTTTGAAATGCCAGCAGCCACTTTTGAGATACATACAAAAACCTATAAATTACGACAGTTTAAAACAATCCTAAGTCTGTGTATCTGTGAATTTGTGCACGCCACATGCTATTATAGTATTGAGTTGATATTTATTTTTTAAATTTCCTTCAAACACTTTAGTACTTCAAATTAAACTTATTAATAATGCATTGTATATAATTCATACTTCATCAAAACATTCGTTTTACAATGAAATAACCAAAGATTACGAGAAACCTTTTTGGTCACGTAAGAGAAAAAAATGATAATATGCCTTTCGTGGCGTGAACGGGAAATCCAAAGATAGAGCGTACCTGAAAATAGTGCATAAGTAAATAGTTCCTTGCCCTGCTCGGGTGTATCTATCGTAATTATTAACAATATGGGGAATAAAGGAATCTAGATTTTAAGAAACCTACAAGCGGTTAAAAACTTTGCCAGACTTCATATTTTTAAATCATCGTGAAAATTATATGTTAACCCACCTAACCCCTGGGTGAAATAAAAGCTATGGTAAATATCGTTCATGCTAGCCTGTGAATCTATTATGACGCCAAAGAAATCAATATGACGTCATATTTATCCGGGGGGGGGGGGGGGGTAATCCAGGACGGCTAAAATTATCCAAAAATAATAAAGGCAGTTATTATGATGAGACATATTTATTCATTTAACATTGTGATAAGTCAACCTGAATTCTCCTCAGTGCTTTATAAAAATCTGCAGAAATTTTTTAAAAACCTGACCGGAATTCTCCGGAGTGTCAAAAAATTCCAATCCGAAATCTCCGCCGATTTTGTAAAATCTTGACCCGAATTTGCCGCACGTTCCGTAACTAAATATCATTCCCCCCGCCCCCACCCGAGAAAAAACATATAAAACAAATTTTATATATGATTGTAGCAAGCGTACGAAATTTGTACAAACTCTGGCGCAATGCTCTAGCAGTAATAGGAGTATTTCCATACAAAATGTTTTCGATATTTTATTGAGATGAACGCCATTTTGCTAGGCTAGCTACATAGTATATCGTTCAACATAGGTAGATACCTAGGGCATAGCAGCTAGCCTAGCTGATACGATATCGAACGCAACCCTGCATTACTTGCATGAAAGCACAATGGAATGACCTGTTTTTCGGTATGACGCAAACTGTTACGTTTTCCCTCGCCCATTCAGTTGGCGAAGTAGTTACACGCTTCGGACGACTGAAATATAATTTCACGAGGATATATTTCTCAAAATTACAAAATATTATAAGAGGATAACATGAAAAAAAACTGTATAAAGTTGTCAATAAAGTCAAATATTTAAATATATATTCATCCACCCGCGTTCCACAAAAGGACAAGATCTTGTCCTGTGTGCATTCGGCTGACGTACCGGCACGGTCGCTTTCCCAGTGGAGTGTACGGAACGGAAATGACCCTGCCCTGGAGGTTGCAATTTTACTACACATGCCAATGGAGCCATATTTGAAAGCGGTCCGGATGCCGAATCACAAACAAACAAATATTCCTGAAGAATCAAAAGAGACATAAATCTCGTAAGAATTAGATATCGCTTGATATCAACTCGAGTTATTTAATTTTGATATAATAATAAACAACCCATATTTACACACCTCAGGCTAATAACTCACCATTCAAATGCTACTCGAACGCAACCGGGCTGATATGCTCGGGCAAAACCTTGATTCGATATGGGAGACTGGGTGATACCCGAACCGATATGAATTATGTCGTGTATTAATATATAATTATCACAATTTTTTTCTTTTGATATGCTAGTCTTTACATAGTTCATGTGACATCAACGGACCAGCAGTTATCAAAAAAGCGGGCTGAGAGGCCGGGGGTTTTGACATCTTATGCTTTTTTTCAACTAGAGAACCATATCAGCTCGCACTTAAAAATCCGGTGTAGAAAATTGTGAAAGTACTTCATTATTTATGATTTCCTTAATTTAGAAATTACGCTGCAATTAAAGAAAATATATCTAACATTACTAAGTACATCATTTTTCGATTCGTCAAACTTCTTCAAATATTTTGAACTCGTTGGCTTCTGGTTCTATGAAAGTCGGAGACACCTGAATTAGATTACAGCATCGAAGGAATATCAGTGAAGCCTAATTAACTGAAAGTCTGTTATTTTTTTTTCTACATGTAGCTTCTTTAAGATTTCAACAACTGAAATGTGCTAGAAAAAGATTATAAAGAGGACAAATAAACCTAAGGAGCAAACAAAAAAAAACGCTATCCATTAGACAGACAAACCCAGGAAGACAAATGAACAACCACAAGCACAGCAAACAAACACTGAAAACTAAATAACTATGAACAACACGAACTCCTATAAAAACCAGGAGTGAACTCAGGTGCTCCGGAAAAGTAAGCAGTTCCTGCTCCGTATACGGCACCCGTCGTGAAGTTCAACAAAGTCAATCCGGTGGTAGTCACAAATCGGTGGAGGTACACAAAATGTTACGGCAGTGGGAACAGGTCCAACATCATCTTAAATATTGGAACAATGTAACGGTCAATCAATTCGTGATGACGAACGTAAAATTTCCTAAGTGATGACATCAACTTATCCCTGATTAAGCCCTGGTTAAGAAGCTTTTCTGACAGCAGTAATCCTTTTTGTCGAACATATGTCATTTTCCATGCATATCGTGCCGTGTATCATCAGAACTTGAGCTTAAGGACAAGCTCCCCCAGGATATGGAAGTGTCGGGATTATACACGGTTTCTTATGGATAATGATATCTAGACTATTCTACATAATAGATAAACAAGGAGAAATCAATTAGAACTTTATACCAATCATTTTATTACAGAAACTTTTATCATTAAATCATGGCATTTCAACCAACTCATTCAAAGAATCAAATTTTAATCCTATCAATATTATTTTTATAACGAATTATTCATAGAAACATCAATATTATCAGATAAAACAAGGAATTAAAATTACAGAAGCTTGAAATGATTGTTTTGGAATAGATAAAAATGAAATCAAAGCGTTTGGCTTTCCATCCAAATATTAAAATGTTGTAAGATGATAAAATTGATACTTAATAATGCATGAGAGTTTATTGACAAATAGAATGAGGCAACACCATAACCCTCTAAGTGATGTTATCACATAATGAGCATCAGTATGACATATAATTTGCGTAATGTACATTGTAAAGAGCAAAAGTAAACTCTCATTAATTCACATCTCAAACTCATAATCCAGTTACCCAGTCTGATCACCCATATAAGCTCTAACAATCTTCAAATGCCCATATCACCAGTATGTTCGGACATAAGTACTTAGCAGTATATGCAAAATAGATTAATACATTGTCTAATTCATATCTGACCGGTTATCTCCCCTCGAGCCATATCGGACCGAGGGGTCTCGGGACGATATAAAATCCGATATGAAAAGTTATAAGTAGGCCTTTTTAAAATCAATAATTATTATACGACGTATGGTGTTTTGTCGTTATTTTTTAATCAACCAGACATTTCTGCTGATATTCTCACAATATAATCCCTTTTTACATTTTATAGTTCCGCAATATTTTACAAATAGACAAGGGGCCTCGGTGGCCGAGTGGTCTAGGTAGTTCGTCATGACTGCTAATGATCACTAGCCTGTCAACACAGAGTTCGTGAGTTCGAATCTCATTTATGGCGGAGTGTGTTCGACTCCGATCTAAACTGGCAAGGCTTGCCAATTTTCCTACCGAAGGTCGGTGGTTCTCTCCGTGCACTCCAGCTTCCTCCACCAATAAAAACTGGCCGCCGCGAAATTGCCAAATGTGCTGAAAACGGCGTTAAATCCCAACTAAACAAACAAGCAAACAAACAGACAATAATAATCAATTACATGTTGATTTTTAAGGTATATTTCATATAAATCATCAACAACATAAAGTGCACTTTGTACTTTATTAATTAACACATCTGATTTAAACATGCGAGTTAATTGCAACGCACTGAAATGTGTATTGCTTACTGTAAACAAATATTATTAAAATTTTTTTATAATTTATCATCTGTTAAAACAAAATTACCAAAAAAAAAACACCCAATTGATTCAAATAAACCCTAGTACCAGTGTATGTTTCTGAAGAAAAAGTGAGAAAATTACGAAAAGCCCATCGAATCTAGAGATATAGGCAAATTCTGAATATTAATAGACAAAGACAAGAACAAATAAACAACAGAACCCTCAAAGAAAACATACTGCGATTCGGACCCTGTAGAAAAGCCGGGATAAAAATAGTAATCACAGTTCTGTACATTTAAGTGTTAATATCAATAAACTGCCGGTGCTATAGCCATACATTTCCATCCTGTTCCGTACTATTGAAACAACAGGTGGACACTAACATTAGAAATAGACAATAACAGTGTATTGACTTGACATAAAATCGTTATACAGATGAGGCTTAGACTCGGGTGAAAATGCTAGGGTTACCCCAGCATTTTCCCTGATTCGTGCCGAATTCGTATATCGAATTTTATGTCAACTCAATGCACAAAACCTTCGTAGGACTACGATTGTCGTAGGTGTGATGTCCTGGTACAGGTTTCGATCGTTGTCGTACAAATGTTTGTAACATTGGGACCTGATACTTGATAAGAAGCGGAGGTTACTTTAACCTTGAACGTATGCAATATTATTATTTTTCAACAGCGCAATAGAAATATTATCCATCTTTTTAATACCAGGATCTTATTTTAGACCATTTAAATCTACTTAGAAAATATATTACATCTTAAGGTTGTGTTTTTAGTACAGGTGATAGCAATTTAACATATTGTCTAAATTCAATTACATGTCGGTAAACAATTGATATCTAGTTATATTTTTACAAAGTACGCAATCAATTACCAGTGAATAATTGCTTTAATAAAAATAATATATTCAGTAATTTGTGAACAATTAATTCTTCTAAAATAGAAAGCTTCAAGGGTACAAATGTATCTTTCGTAACAAGTTAACCATTAGTGATAAGTATGTGTTGATGGAACACTTACTAAGGATATTTATTTATGGAAAACATATTATAACAATTAAAATAATCCGATAAGATGAATAGAATAAGACTTGTTTCACTATAATTAATTTTCAACATTTTAAAAACCGATAATAGGGACTCCCTGTAACTTGTAGTGGTTGTGCCTAATGTCACTACCAGATGAAGCACAGTAATAAAAGTGCTGTTGTTACTTTTTATTTACATTTGCCTTGCATATTCAGAGATTTAATATCAAGAATTAATCACCCCTTTTTCAACAATACTGGACACGTATAATATTAAGTACTGAAACTTGTTTATCTGCAATTACATTTCAATTCACCTGGAAATAATTAACATTACATGTATATGGTTAATTACGAATGTGCAATATGGCGAGTACCGTTAACAAAACAGAACATGCTAACCCATCCGGAACACCTGGCCCTGGCCTGGGCACCATAAAAGCTGAGAATATTCTTAAGTCTGAGAATTTTCTTAAATATGGGGATACTCGAATGTGATTGGCTGAGAATGGGAATTTGAGTAAAATTTTCTTTACTCAGCAAAAATAATTCTTTATGGCGCCCAGGCCTGGCACCATAAAAGTTGAGAATATTCTTAAGTCTGAGAATATTCTTAAATACCGGAATACTCGAATGTGATTGGCTGAGAATGGGAATTTGAGTAAAATTTTCTTCACTCAGCAAAAATAGTTCTTTATGGCGCCCAGGCCTGGTGATATTTATTTATTTTTGTTGGAATGCTTTAGTTTTTGTTATACCTTGTTAGAATTCTATTTGGTTTGCTGCTTATTGCTTGTTATTCTTTTGTGACCATAGCTGTCGTTAACAGAACAGTACATGCTTATCCTTCTGGAGCACCTGATGTCACTTCGGAATTTTGTTTGTGGGAGTTATATTGTAAATTAACTGCTTTGGTTTTTTTAATGTCTGTTTCTGATTGTGTTTGGTTTGCTTTGTCTTTTTACTCTCTTGGTTGTGTCTTTGTAGTATTTGTCTGCTATGTTAGTGTTTTCACGCCTTGCCTTCGGAATTTTCCCACTGTCTAATTGGTATTCTTTTGATATCTGTTCTCTATTCAGATTTTCTCTCTAATATTGTCTTTCTTTGGATATTCAACTTATGATGGTCGTAGGTTGCAGTGTTTCTACGCTATTCATAGATGAATTTTAGATTTTAACTTTCTCTCGATAAGGCTACCTTGTTAAATATTGAAAATGTTACTATCCCGAGCGTAGAAATATCTTAACCCGTTACAACATAAGGATAATTCATATTTCCAGTATTGTGTGGGTTATAGTTTCTCACAGCCCCACACTGAATGATAATCTCATTACAATATATACATATAGATTCTCCTTCAGGTACGAGTGAGTTATGGAATTTCTCCACCCGAGATAGTTAAATTTTCGATTTTGAACACGCGCGCTATTAGCGAGCGTGTTAAAATCTAAAATTTAACTATTGAGCGTGGAGAAATTCCATAACTCACGAGTAAATTGAAGGAAAATCTGTTTCTCCTATGATTTTCGACAAAAACCTCGAGAAAATGTCGTTGCTAGGTAGTTTGTTTACATAAACGTCATTTCGGGACTTCTCTAGTTTATCATTCCAATAACTGTAGAAAAAAGGGCGGTAAATCCCACGTAGAAATTTAATCACCGGGAAGTGGTTAAAAATATTATGTATTTTTATCCCACCGATTAAACACGTCAAGAATAGGAGAAATGTAGTTACATCTACAGTCCATGAAAAACTGGTTGCTTGTCTGGCATGTATATATTTTATTGACATTTAGTGTCCATTTCGATCTTATATATGATGTAAAAAAATGTCCGGATAATGCAATCCAGATGTGAGACAGTTTATGGTTGTTCTGTGTAAAAGGAAACAGAACAGTACTTATCAAAGTAAATATATGGAAAATGATAAAAAAAAGAACTTCGATTAACTATATATAATTGCCCAATAAAGTCATGGCATTTGATTCTTTATTATTCAAGAACTTACTAACAGCAAAATCAAACTGTCATCAATCTAGAAACAAAATTGTTATGATGCAATAAACCGTCTTGCTGACTCACAAAAATGTATGCTAACTCTTTAGTTTAACTTGTACGCTATCGATAACCCATAACCCATTCCATCGGATAATGTTCACTTATACAATACATTACACACAGTAGGCAAATATGAATACACGTATTAATTTGATTTACAAATAATGTTTCAGAAAAGTACAACTCTGCCTCTTTTTGATAATTATAGTCGGAACTTTAGTAGGTTCTATTCCAACAACAATATCGGATATAATAAGGAATTTTTAATAAATTACCATTTACATTGCAATTCAAATATATTCATCCGAAATATATAAACCAGAATAGGTAGAAATTGAGTCTGTACATTGAACTTATGAATAATTAAAAGACGTATAAATCTTAAAAACAAAATCTTTTTTTTATGTTATAGTGAAATCAATTATTTTTCTTCAGTTTTTTGTAAAAGTGAGAACAAGACATTATCATTGGTTCTTGAATTCGATAATTTCATATCTATTTGTGTTCTTGTTTTTGGAATCCGCTATTAGGTCATGAACAAAAACCAAAAAAACTATATGTACACCTGTCTAAAATATTAAGTCTTGTTTCCTAAATGTAATTTAATAGTTTCAAGAAGTAAGTTTTCTTATTTCGGTTAGTGATAAAAATTTATGGTGTTACATGTAGCGTCCTACAAAATAGGCGAAAATTGAAGCACCACGAGTAATTATCCCAAGATTTATTGTAAAAATTATGATTTTTAACCCTTTTGTAATATATATGTAGTATATTTGTTACTGTTTTACGAAATCGTCTTGGCATTTGATTTTTTATCTTTCCTATTTAATTTCTTTGATATTTTTTGCGGTTATTTGCCGTTTTGGGGGACAAAATGGTGACCTTTTCATACTTCTGGATTCGCTATTATTTCAGCAGTTTATTTGAATACACAAGAGACGACTCTGATATAAGATCAGTTAAACGGAATGTGATTATGTGTAGACTTCGCTGCCAAAGTTAATTTTGAAGTATAAACCACAAGTTCGTCTTACCGTATCCTTTGTGAAAGCATTTATCAACATTAGAATACATTAATAGACTTAGCATCACTGTCATTGTCAATAACACTGTCGGTCATTGACCAAGTCCTCAGCAGATCAAAATATTTCAAACATAATTGAAACAGCTGAGTACAGATGAAATAACATAGCAAAATTAAGAAAACCTAACCAGGAATCGTAGGAACAGTTAAAAGGGAGTGATACAATAGCTTAAAGGGGATCATTTCAAAACATAGATATTGAAAACATCACTTTCTTTTTTTAAAACGACAGATGTTTATCTGTAGTTAAAGGTAAAGTCAAGAGAATTAATTTACCATTTCTAAAATTCAATGATTTGCAATTATTTTGTATTGGTATCTTCCACATTTAACACTTGTCAACGAATGATCTTGTTATTGAATGAGGAAGAAATCATAATAAGATAATAATTATTAATTGTTTGTCCCAAGAAATTTTAATGGTTTTTTGTGTAGTTGTATTACGTATTAAGGATGCTCGCTGGTCATGTTTTGGTCTTTTTGTCAGATTTTCGGAATCCTCGGGTTTTATCCATTTCTTAAACATTAAATTTTTTGCCCATGAACGCCTACTTTTTCTTTTATAATTCAATCATATATACCTTAAAATGGTATTTGACAAAATTTTATGAAATCCTTTTTATTTTTTCATACATCTTTGAGAGACTGAAGTCGTCTATGCAAAGACAATGAAAAATCCAGAGAAAACCTATTTCCTGCAAATTTTCATTCTAAAATGAGCACACGAACCTATATTTTTTTCTTGCTTATTTGTTTACTATTCATATGTTCTCTCAAACTAAAACACCTATTTCAAATCCTATTTATTTCCTATCAGACCAGCGATCATCCTTAATTAAGATACCTAACAGCTTTAATAAAACTAATGAAAAAAATTCGAACCATTTGTGAGCAATGAAATCAAAATAAACAAAGACGACAATATATTTAGGTAGATTGTTGTTTTTCCTTTGAAACCTTACTCGTAACAAAATTACAAAACTTATATACATTGTAAACTTTGTATCTGTTTTCAATATTTTGGCCATTGACCACAATTAAGGAGTCGTAAGTCGATGAAATGTACATATCAAACACATGGTATCATATATAAATTATTTCCACCGAGTTTGTATCCTTGCTGCTAGACTCCAAATCACCGATGGTAACATTTGCTCAGTTGCTATTATTTCGATTCTACCGAGAAATTGTTACTGTAATTCACTGTTAAAAAATTGCAATTTTGTGTAAAATTGGGCTCATGTCCTTAAACGGTTTTGGCTTTACCTTTCTGATCATTTTGGCATTTGAATTTGGGGATACTTCGGTATTCAAAATGTTAGGCCTTGATCACAACTGAAGAGACGTAAACCGACGAAATGTGCACGTCGAGTGCAGCAAGTTTTGTATTATAGAATATTTAAACAATTATCATTGTTTCGAATTTCTAAATTTAAATTTTGAATGGCCTTGTGTGTTTTGATTTATTTGTCTGGTCTGATGTTAAAAGACAACAAGACTAAAAAATACGATTATGGAGAATGAGATCAGCTTCAGATGTATTGAGAAATTATGGATTTACTGCAAATTGATCGGACTTATTTAGGATGTTAATATCTTTTTCTTGTCTATGCATCTGGTAAGGAAAAAATCAAGAGTCAGTAATTTTGCAGATAGAATGTAATTTTCCTGTTGGAATGTAAACGTTTTTTTATGTTATGAGATCTAAGGGAATAAATTTTCCTTATGTAATATGAAGTACCGTTTCAGTGCTCCATGCATTGATAGTAGGTTTTTAATGACCGCATTCATAAATATACAAACAGAGTCAGCCGTATGCATATCACTCTTATCCCAATAAATATTCGTATTTTGAATGCAGTAAAAATCGTTCATCTGTCTTCACGAAGAGATGCAGAGGACGTCACAAATAAAGAATAGTTAGAAATTGGAAAATCTTGTCAACAATGCAAGCAACAATATTTTTCTCATCGATTCTTATTGACTCTTATCTATACGTTTTTGGTGCTTCAATATTGGAAAGCTGTTTATTACCACAGATGTCAAACATACAAGTTTTTTTAATGCAAATTTGATGTTGAATGTACTTGTATGCATCATATACATGTGTGTGTGTCCTACAACACAATCAGAGCGACTGCACTTCACAGATAAAGGTTTATCCACGAAGAAAACAAATATTTGAAATATCAATATTTTGAAATAAAATACCTGTATTATGGTATTAATGCATTAATGAAAAGATGTCATTGAAGTAGAATAATCTTTATTTTAACTTTGTAATAGCGATCTAGATGGTTATCAAAGAGTTATACTGCAGCCCACGTTTTACAAATTTTCAAATAGTGATATGTTTCTGATATTTAAATATATATTTTTATGGCCTAATTCGTAAAATAGATTGTATTAAAATAGTTTGCTTGACTTTCCTGGAACTCAACTTGTTAACGTTGTGTTTGTGAAAAATATAGAGCTTTTTAAGTTGTATTAATGAACTTTTAAAGTATTTGCTCTAAATTCCATTTCTCCCATTGGATGATCTGGTCTTGTCATTACATGTATAACAGATTTGATTTTCGAAGATATAGTTTAATACAAATAAAATATGTGCTGTTATCATGCTGATGCAAGCTGTGTTTAGTTATACACAGTATACTGTAAATTCGGAAATTATTGCGATGTTTTTATTATTGCGATAAATGCGACAGGGTTATAACCGCAATAATTTAAATTCGCATTTTGGAATTTGTTTATATGAATGAAGCGTATTTTCTCAATATCGCAAAAATTAAAAGTCGCATTTTGGTCTAAAAGGACAAAATCGCAATAATAAATGCAAGCGATAATTTCTGAATTTTCAGTATTCAATTGTTTGATTTTTATCTTTGACATAACATAAGAAACCTTGGTGCCCGAGTGGTCCAGGAAATTAGCCCGAGTGGTCCAGAAAATTAGCCCGAGTGGTCCAGGAAATAAGTGGTAACTACTAATAACAAATTTCATGTCAACACTCGTGTTATGCATTAGAGTCCAACTCATTGTGAGGTTTTTTGTGAGGAGTGTTGGTTTTCCTGTCAAATGTCAGTTGTTCTCTGCTTTCCTCCACTAATAAAGGTTAGACTCCATATTCAGATGTGTTTTTTTTTTAATTTTAAGTGGCCTCACTGATTTCTTGATCATGGGGCAGTTTTAGAGTTAATAAAATCCATATAATGTATATATATTCTAAAACGACAAAATATAGGCTTCGCTTAAAACACCAAAAAATAAATGGAAATTGACCATAGTTACTGTAGCAAAATTTGCATTTTTTTGTGAAAAATGGTAAAAAAATATATGCAGTTTTACAAATGTTTGACTGAGAATTAAGGTCTTGGGTGGCGTTTAATGGAGATGACCCTGAATTTTTCAGATTCTGCATAACAATTCATTATATTTGTTAAGAAAAAAACAAAGAAACTTTTCATTTTCTCACAATTTAGCTGTCACAAAAATTGCTATAAAAGTCAAGTGCACATAGTAGTATACATAGCTAATTATGAACCCCTACTTGTAGTTTCAAATTAAGCTTGTCCAGTTTATGTTTTCGTTCTTTATTATTTTAAAGCCTTTCCTTTTTAACTCGATAGTCCTTATCTGTGGGTAATACATTCCTTATATGATGACCACGCTGTCACACTTTACCAAATTTAGGAATCAATATAATTGGGTACATTTATCCCAAAACTTAAATAATTAGTGAAGTCGCATCAAAAACTGACCGCCACCATCTGACAGTAACCCAATCTGTGATACATGTATATATAATAAAATACCTATGAAATTGCTATTACGACAATAGCAAATTTATTGTTCCCCTCGACTTAAGCTATTTTCTTGAGTCCTGTATTGGGAAACAGCTGGTGTGTCGGAGAACAACAACACGCTTGCTATTGTCCTCTTTACCATTACATAGGTGAATGTTCTATCATTAGTTGGTGTAATGGATATAGTAAAATGAATTTTCAATTTATACCCCTAAACTTGAATGATCTGGAATTTACATATTTATAATTAAATGCTACCATCCTAATTTTGCCGATACATACGTGTATGATTATATTGTTGGTGAAAATATTAGATGCGAAGAAATGGATAATTTTATAAAATGTCAATTTTATGTAATCAAATATTAGATGTTTTATCGACATTTACGTCATTGAACAGATTGGTTTGCTTTGGAATTGGAACAAGTAAGAACGCTGTTTTGATTTGTTACGAAAGATGTATTCTTCTACAGAGCTTTTTTGTTAAACATCTCGCAAAAGCCAGGTCTTTAAAATTCGATCATGTAAAATGTATTAAAATGAATTTAAATTAGGTTCCACGTGAAAATATGTAAATTTATTCAACAGATTAAAGCATTATTTTAAGGCTAATTTACGAATACTCAATAGTCTTACAGCATGTACAGTAAATGTTATAACATGGTGTTATACGTTCTTAAGATGAGAATAATCATTCTAAGAAGTTTTATTATTTTTTTTACCTTAGACTGAATAATACTTGTAATTTCTACCGCTGATAATATTTTTAATGCACTTAAACGCTATAACTAGATTACATCGTGAAAAAGTCAATTGGAGGTCTAATCTAAGACCACAACAGCGTACGCATAAGTTTAAGTCGAGACATTTGAATTTTAATTAACATTCAAACAATTTGCTTTTAAGAAAATCCATGCAAATGCTCTGATTCTTGAGTTAATAAGTAAATCTATTACTAATGTAAAAGCTTTCTCAGTATTCCATTAAATAACTTCGTCTGACATGACGGGAAGTGCCCTTTGTTTCCAAGGTTAGTTAATATGTAAACAATAATTCTAATAAATAAGCCGAAATGTCAAAGTTTATTTGCACTTATCCAGTGCTGATGCACTTTGTATTAGAATTGGGTTTAAAATAAAGACTACATTGAATATTCACAAGTCCCCTTCGCACAGAGAATGATTTAAGTTCAATAACCTGTAATTTTGTGAAAATTTAATGAAAATAAATGTCCTATTCTAATATGACCTGCTTTAAATGCTTTCAGTCTACATCCGTGGTAAAAAAAATATGGATATTTTGATTCCAACGTCTAGCATGTCTAGACGTCCGATGGCTTTTTTGGCAACGTCATCTATATTTTTAGTAAAGTTTCCCACAAGCTATAATGACGTCATAGTATAACTTGCATTGTGTAATGGCGTCTTCGTGTCTGAATATCTATGTTGCGGGGTTTCAAAATATCGTAAAAACTAAAACTGTAGTATTAGAAAAGAAATAATTCATGGTGGCTTTAAAATATCCTGATTTTACCACGGGTAGTCCCTTTATGTCGATATTTTACCACTTCCTCTAAAAAAAAATATTTAGCATAAAGGGCCTACCCATGGTAAAATCAGTTTATTTTGAACCCATCGTTAATTTCATTACGTGTACAATCATCCTGCAAAAATAATTCACAAAAACCCATGTACCCATATTCAAATTTCACTCAGAAAATGATTGCGATATCTTAGTAAATGTTGACGACAGTCATTGCGGTTCTAAAAAGCCAATTTATCAATTACTTTATTGAGAGAAAATATCTTGTTTGTCAATGTCTGCCAATGTTCTTGCCTCTAAGCTACTTACAAGAGATGCTGGTGTTCCAGTCGTCTGTCGCATGACCCTGGTTCTGATTATCTTGTTATCAGCTAGATAATAGGATGTTAATGGTCTCTTAAATGACAATCAAGACCAACAGTTGATTAACGACACATCTTTCGTACTCCCAAAAGGAAGAAAGACAGCTGATTGAAACAAATGAACAGCAACTGTTTCCGAAATTTTTATGCTGTTCCAAAAAATCGCGTTCTATGATATAGGGTTTTATGAGTTCATGATATCTCTCTGTCGTTAGCATATTTGTAAAGAATTTATTTTCAGTATGCTACAGTTCTATAAACTATAAATATTAGCTTTTCTTACCTTTTGTGAAAATGTTGAAATTATTCACGAAAACGTCAGTTTAAACAGAAAAGCTTATGATATCAAATAAAAACTATATATTGCTAAAATACACAATATATTGCCTTAGTCTCTTAAAATTAAATTTTGTTAAATTGTGTGAAAACTAAAGGAGTGTCTCCATCGTACATAAATGTACCTCTGTCAACGTTTCTAGGGTATTGTTTCGGCTTTTTTCCCAACATTTTAGGACTTGAGCACAACTGATGAGTCAACTAGCGATGAAATGTGCAAATATTATGCCTCAAAATTTGTATCATGGAATCTTCGTTACCTCGGAGTCGATACCTCTACCGGTGGTCCCCTAGGGTTCGATAAATATACCGGTGGCCCAATGGTATCTCCAGCTCCTCTACCGGTGGTCCCCTAGGGTATCTTAAGCTCCTCTACCGGTGGTCTCCTACCTAGGGTATCTCCAGGTCCTCTACCGGTGGTCCCCTAGAGTATCTCAAGCTCCTCTACCGGTGGTCTCCTACCTAGGGTATATCCAGCTCCTCTACCGGTGGTCCCCTAGAGTATCCAGCTCCTCTACCGGTGGCTCCCTAGGGTATCTCCAGATCCTCTACCGGTTGTCCCCCAGGTATCTCCAGCTCCTCCTGGTGGTCCCCTAGGGTATCTCCAGCTCCTCTACCGTTGGTCCCCTAGAGTATCTCCAGTTCCTCTACCGGTGGTTTTCTAGGGTATCTCCAGCTCCTCTACCAGTGGTCCCCGAGAGTATCTCCAGCTCCTCTACCGGTGGCTCCCTAGGGTCTCTCCAGATCCTCTACCGGTTGTCCCCTAGGTATCTCTAGCTCCTCCAGGTGGTCCCCTAGGGTATCTCCAGCTCCTCTACCGGTGGTCCCCTAGGGTAACTCCAGCTCCTCTACCGGTGGTCCTCTAGGATATCTCCAGCTCCTCTACCGATGGTCCTTAGAGTATCTCCAGCTCCTCTACCGGTGGTCCCCTAGAGTATCTCCAGTTCCTCTACCGGTGGTCCCCTCGGGTATCTCCAGCTCCTCTACCGGTTGACCCCTAGGGTATCTCCAGCTCCTCTACCGGTGGTCCTCTAGGGTATCTCCAGCTCCTCTACCGGTTGTCCCCTAGGGTATCTTCAGCTCCTCTACCGGTTGTCCTCTAGGGTATCCAGCTCTTCTACCGGTTGTCCACTAGGGTATCTCCAGCTCCTCTACCAGTTGTCCCCTAGGTATCTCAAGCTCCTCTACCGGTGGTCCCCTAGGGTATCTCCAGCTCCTCTACCGGTTGTCCGCTAGGGTTTCTCCAGCTCCTCTACCGGTGGTTCTGTAGGGTATCTCCAGCTTTGTTGCTAGAACATTTGTAATTTGATACTAACATGAAATTTATGCTTTAAATATTCTGTTCCAAAAATGATAAATTTTGTAAAAACTGAGGAGTGTATCTCTTGTGTATATTTCTGTCATTAGATGATTTTGTCTTTTATTTGTTGTTTAGTGATTTTGGCATTTGAATTGCTCTTCAACCTTTTGGGTTATTATTCAGCCAATCGCCAATTTAGGTCTGGAGCAAGTCTTAAACTCTATCATGAAGTAGCATTACTTCCAAAACAATATTGAAACTTTATTTTTTTTTAAATAATAAAGATATAAACATAAAATATGAAAAAAACTGAAAACACAGTCACGCAACTCATATGTTATTGTTATGATAAAATGCAGGAACTGTCTACAGATATTTACCTGCTAAAGGAGCTTATCCTTCCGAAATAAAAATTCCAAACTATATGCAATGCACTGTATATGCACATTTCAACACTATAGGCCTTAAGCGCAACTACATCATATGCATCAAATTTGGTACCATAGAATTTATGGTCTAATAAACGGTTAGTAAAAAAAAGCCTAACAAGTAGCTCAAAATAGTGCAGGTCAGATTCAAATTATAATTACCAAAATAAACAAAAGGCAATGGAAGGTCAACAGTGACACACATGTACCTACCAATTAATTCAATTAAAGATGACAGATCTCGAGACGAAAACAACATAAATTGAACAGAGAGTCAGGATAGTCTGACTTGGTACAGGCACCTAGCAGTTTTATGTCTACCCAAAACTTCCTCAAATATATCCTATACCCTCTGGTGCCCAAATCACATCAAACAGACTCAGTACACTATTATTACAATGTACCAACACGGTGAATGTCTAGCTACATTAATATTATAGAAATTATAAATTTACCTGGACGGTACATAATTTAGACAGCAGTCTCAAAATGTGGTCGTTTTCACTGCATGACTAGCTAAGGTTCTCATAGCTTCGGGGTCCGTCGATCTATTAAATAAGGCAGTCAAAAAGGACTCAATATAAAATATAAAAAGGTAATCGCTGCAATACAGAATAAAAGATAATCAAAACAAATAAATATAAGGACTATTGGGTATAATTATCTAAATATCTGTTTTATTTTTAAAAACAAATCGCTAGGTTTGCTTTCGGTGGTTATTTAAGTGTGATTTCAGATCGTCAACCTTTTAATTATAATACTACCTCTTCAGATTTGACTGCAATTAAGAAAATGTTCTAAAAAATAATGAAAAGACAAACTACCCATAAAACCATTTTGAAGAAATCTGATCGGAAATTAAAATCAATTACTAGAAGAATCTTTTTCCCGACAGATTTCCATCAATTGACCATCCTTATCCTTCAGAATAATATTAACTATTTGTCTTTACGAACCATTAAACTGTTTAGGAATAGTAAACCATATATTATCCCCTAATTAATTGGTTTCTGTAAATGGGCAATCACATGCAAAACCATGTCTGAGACACGACAGATTCTAATAACTTACCAAACACTTACCCGGCTTTAGCTAAATTAGTGTTTTTACGTTCATTTAATGTAATAACCTTATGTCTTCTAAGTCTTAATTTAAAAGGAAACAACTATATACATTTTTGGTTAGTTTCTCATATAAAACGAAACGCCTCGGTGGTCTTGTGGTAGCGTGCTCGCCCCGAGTGCGGAAGGTCGCGGGTTCGATCCCCGGCCGGGTCGAACCAAAGACATTAAAATTGGTATTTGCTGCTTCTCCGCCAAACACGCGGCATCTAAGAGTAAGAGCAAAGACTGGTCGGCTCGGAGTCAGTATAATGTGTCCGAGTGAGGTGATATGTCTTCCTGCGGACAATTACCTCGTGAGCTAGCACATTAAAAATCCGATTGAGCGTGTCGGTCTAGTACAAAACAGGGATCATATTCATTATCATTTCAACATGTTCTCGTCCTGATATGCACCTGGTTGCCACTGGACGTTAAACAATAATTCATCCATCCATCCATCATATAAAACGTATCTACATCCGTTTGTCGCTATTTTATTACAAGATTTCATGCGAAGACATTTCTTACTGTTAGTCAATGCGACATACATGTAATTTATAAACATTTAATGAGTAAAAACTATAAAAACCGCCAATGTTCATGACAAATCAAGACACGTTGCCTTGAAGTCAATTAAAATGTAAGATATGTTAAGATAAATCCAGCACAAGTTACATAAATTAAAAATGGTCTTAATGTGTCTTGATTGGCTGTAAGGGTTTTCTTGTTTTTTCTTGTTTTTTTGTTCTTTTATTCTTTATATCGATTTTGAATGAAAATCTGTGAAAATCAAAATTTGCAAAGAAAACAAAACAAAAAGTAGTTAGTAGAGTTTTTAAATATTTTTCAAATAAAGGTCAAAAGTGTCTTTGACTACCTATTGGTTACACGTAATGATTCATTTTTCAAGTGTTGCCGGCTATGTATAAAGTGTTGTTGGCTACATGTAGGTATAATAATATTCTATGAATCAAATTTTTCAAACAGCAGGTATGCATATGTAGGTATAATAATATTCTATGAATCAAATTTTTCAAACAGCAGGTATGCATATATCGTCGAGTGGTGCTCAAGGCCGAACATATCGAAAGCCCACAAATAACGACACAAAATGGTATAAGACAAATTTAAAATATCAAAATGACATAAACAGAAACACGTTAAAAACCATATAAGCCCTGGGTTATGCAGAAGGGGGAAAAACTACATAGTTTTCACACAAAATTTCACATTTTTTAGAACAGTCCGATAAAATAAAAAGTCATATACCTAAATTCCCTCCAAACGGTATGCATTTCTAGACCGTCCTTTATCATGTAATTCTAGTCCATAACGTAGGAAAGCAAAAACAAACAAAAACACAATAACATTGTGAGGAAAATACAACAAACAGAAATATAAACAGTTCAGCCAAAAGACAGGATATGAAAACTTTGCTTGAGGCAGTCGAGAACCCACTTTTCACAGAATTTAAAATTTATCAACTTAAAATTTAAACCCGTTTATAAAAATCATGTCTGAATCACAGCCTAAGTATTGACTATTGAGGGGATGATACCCTCGGGACTAACAATCCACCAGCAACTGTACCGACTCGGTAGGAGTGAGATAAAACTGGATACAATATACCAAAATTCCCTGTGTACGAAAGATTATGTAAAGATCTCATATCACACGATATCAGTGGTTAAAATCAATTTTAAAATGAGAAAAGATAGTTACATAAACCAGTCTCTTTATTATGTCATGTATGTTCTGTAATCAATTATCAAATAAATTGGATCTCCTTAAACACGTGATCAATTATAATGCAATTGTCATCGGAAACATTAATCTAATCCAGCATGAAACCGCAATCTAGAAATTTTAGTTTTATTATGGCTAAAATAGAAATATATGTTTCCCTTGTGATATTTAAGTAATATAGGGTAACTATATTATGACGTAAAAGTTGTGTATTAATATCTCTTTCAGAAATTTAAGACAAATTTAATGAAAATGAAAATTGTTTTTATTCAAAATATTCTTTTTATTAATGGAATTCTCCAATAACTCCCCCATCAATGGATCCTCCTTCATTTCATTTTTACATCAAATATGAAATCTGAAGATTTGACAGAAAAAAGTAAGTCTACTTCATATTTAGATATATTTCAGTAAATTGAATATAGAACAATGAATACAAACTATATGTGTATTCCACATACTTAACAAATGATTCAATAATTTACATAAAAACCATGAATCGGGCAATACTTTAAGTCAGCATGGTTCAAACCTTTGGAAAAAATACTCTTGTTCAACAAAGTCAAATTTGCATTTGGTGACGTTAAATTTCACAAAAAAGTAATGAATTGTAAACACAAAGCATAAAATATGCTGCAATTAAAATAATGAGGGATCGAAGGCAATATGTGTTACAAATAAAGGAAACAAAGGTGCAGTTGACTGTTCTATTTATGAATCATTGACAAAAAATTCTGACAAAAACGACTTCACGGTGTGCCAGTGACAAACAGTAAGATCTACGGAAACATGTATATATATATTCTTTATTGCCTCCTTCAGGAGACTATAAACAAGTAGTGTATTTTACACAGTTATGTTACATACAATAGCAAAGTTTCATGAAATGACAAGAAACTCAGAAGTGAGATTCAGAATAAGTATTTCAAATCTGTCTGAATTGCGGTTCCTGTATGATTTGCTATGTTGCAATTTTACGTTTTCATTGTATTTTGCTTGAATTTTATGGTAGTTGTAATTACTATACTATGTCCGACACGTCTCACATGGCTTTAGAGACGACATATTTTGCTTCGTCTTCAGTATTTTAATTATTAAGTTGTCATTTTACGTTTTCGTTGTATTCTACTTGAATTTTATGGTAGTTCTAATTGTTCTACTATTTTCGAAACGTCTGACATGGCTAGAGACGAGATGTTTAGTTTCGTCTTCAAATTTGAATTATTATTTTGTCGTTTTATGTTTACATTGTATACTTATATTTATTTTGACTCAACCGCAATGAGTGAAGAAGCAAATACAGAAAGTAATATGCAATGCAAAATCTACGTTTGGCACTGAAATTGATTTTCAATTTTGAAAAAAAAATCTTCCGACTCACATTTTGACATTAATTTAATTTCTGTTCATTTACCATATTGTGGAAACTATAGTCGGTGAATGAAAGTGGCCGAGGAGAGGTAAATGTAACAGTCAGCGGTTATAAAACCCTCATTTTCACAACTTTGCAATATGAGATTATGTTAAAGATTATAACCAAACAAAGTTCTATTTTTATTGGACATCAAATATGACATATTATTAACCAGTTATGTAAAATATGTTTAAAATTGCCCATTCAAAACAAGAAGGCCATAGCTAATAAGGCCAAAAAAAATATGTGTGTTTCCTATTACATGGAATTTCAAAATAGGGTAGGTAGGTGTTTTTTTTTTTTTTTTTTTTTTTTTTTTTTTCCTTTAAAAAAAAAGGGGGATGGCAATGTATATTGAACGGTATAATCAGTTGTATTACCATGTTTGGCTGCCCCCTTTGCAGTGTCCATAGACATATTGCATGTCACTGTCAACTGAAAACCTTTACTAGGCAGTTCTCCATGGTTGTCCGTAAAATTATCTAATAGTGTCCTCCGATTTTCAATGCATAGGATTGCATTTTTATCCACTACAAGGTGCTGGCATTTATTTATCGTACGGCCAACAAACTAGTTGCTGTAAACAAGTGCGCAGCCATTACGATTTTATAATAAAAGAGACGGTTACGGAAAAAGCACGTAGTTTTTCCGGATTTTTTCTGAAATCGTCAAAAAAAGTTTAGGGTCGGAATTTTGGCGCAAAAAAATAGGGTGGGTCGGGTAACCGGAAACACACATATTTTTTTTTTGCCTAATAACTGGACCAATACGGAAAGGCTCAGTATTCTACTTCCGGTAGTCAATATTAAAAGTTATTAAATATTATCAATATTAAAATGGTTTTTTTTCATATTGGTCCTGTATTATGTTCAAGCACAAGTTGTATTTGGCCACGAATAGCTGTATTGGGCCTCGGTGTTGCTTCGGCCCAATACAGCTATCCTCAGTCCAATACGACTGTCCTTGGACAAAATACAGGACCAATATGAAAAAAAAATTCTATAACCCTATATTATTAATTAACATAGATATATTGAACTCAATAACTAAAAACAAACTGCCAATACAATAAAAGCACAAACTATACAATATAACACGTGCTATGCCAATATGAGATTTGGGCCATATAGGACTGGGTACGACGAATGACAATATGAGTTTATCTCGGAAATCTCTTGATTTGTCCTATCCCTCTATGAAAATATCGGAGGTCTGTTTTAAATTAGGATTCATTGCCTAATGTGTCTCCAATGGCATATTTATAAGTCTTCGGACAATATGGCTTACCTCAGACTATGCCAATATGACAAACATGAGGCAATAATACTATATTAGAATTTTGTTAAAATCTTAGATGGACTTTTAAAAAGGTATTTGTAATTACATGTAAGAATAATATTGAATATTTATTACCTCCATATTTATTGCCTCTGTCCCGGGGATGGGGGTTTCTACGGGTGCATACGGAACAACCTCTTGATCTTTATTGTTGGTAGGTGGGGGAGGGGGCAAGGAAGGAAATTAAAACTAGAGGCTCCCAAGAGCCTGTATCGCTCATGCACCTGGACTATGTCCATCTTGACTTGCAGCCTGGAACATTGCTGTCAATATCCTACTGGCTCAATGGTTTCAAACAAGAATATCTTCAGTGATTTTTCCAATTCGGTCCTACGTTAAACTATGGGGTCATTGGATATAATTCTGAAATAGGCACCCTTCTTGCCAAGTTTTGTTCCAAATAGCTTAGTCGTTTTAAACAAGATCTTTAAGTGAATTTAGGTACTATGTTTAACAATGTTCTGCTCTAACGACAATCTTGGATGGTGGACGGGGACATCGAATATAATTCTGAAAGAGGACCACCTAAGAACCCTTGCTGCCATGATTTGTTCCAATTGGCGTAGTTGTTTCAGACAAGAACATCTTTAAGTAAATTTCCCATAGGGTCCTATGTTAAACTATGTTCGACTCTGGTGGCCATCTTGGATGACGAGCCGGGTCATGGGTTAAAAGTCTGAAAGAGAACCACCTGAGGACCATTGCTGCCAAATTTTGTTCCAATTGCCCCAGTGGTTTCAGAGGAGATATTTAAAGGAAAAATTCCGACGACGACGACGGACGACGACGACGGACACCAAGTTATGGCAATAGCTCACATGGCCTTTTGTGCCAGGTGAGCTAAGAAAGCAACCAAATAGCGGTATATCTGAATAAAACGTTGGGTGCAAAATGTGCAAAGCAAGATGATGGGAAATTTCAAAGTCCCAAGATCAATTACTCAAATAAAAATGAAATGGCTTCTTTTCATATTTTTTAGTTGTGGTTCCTTTTCTTAAAGGAAAAATGGATTACATCGTCTTCAAATATGTCAAACAAATATACATCAGATTTTAAATTCGTGTAACTTTATTTATTTGAAATATACAGTTTGTTATAAAAACATGAAATAATTCTTTTAAAATGTTTGTAAAATTAGTAAACACCCAATCATAAGAGCATTTTAACGATATTTGATTTCAAAGGAATTTTCGATATTATGCAATTAATCATTTCTTCTTCAACAAGCATGAATTACGTGTAATTAATTTTCTTTCTGTTAATTACAAGCTTTGATAATATAATTAAGAGTTGAAACAGAATCTAACCACAGGATACGATTAATTTACTTTATTCTTTCGATGTGCCGTTTATACTCAAGTATGAATATTTTATAGATTTAGAGAAAGATTTTCAAGCGTGAAATGTTTTAACGCTCATATGTGATACTTTTGCATACGAGTGACTCTTGTTTGTTTGATATAATATAGATATTTATAGACAAATAAATCGGAAAAAAAGGTTTTTAGAAGGGATCTAAATGTTATAATATTCAAGTTATGAAAATATTTCTTAATAAATAAAAAAAAAAAAAAATTGACATTATAAAAGGTATATATAAACATATATTTACTTTATTTATTATAGTTTTTATAACTATTTTTAATAATTATTATTATTATTATTTTTATTATTATTATTTTAAGCATTAATGTTATTGCTGTTATTATCATGAATAAATGTGATATACATTTACATATTTCTTTTCATTATTAATATATTATTTTTATTTTTATTGTTATTATTATTAATGTCATTATCATAGTTATTTTTCATTATTATTACAAAACAATAATTTACAAGATGTTTTTATTATTTTTTAGATTTCTCATATAGCTTAAACCCACATCCATCTTCGGCCTTATCATATGTTATATTGTATACGTGTAACATGTACATTGTATATATATGTACATGTACAGGTTTTTAACCCCCCTCCTCTCTCTGTTTTCTTCAATTAACATTCAATGTACAATATACAAATAATGTTTTACTACGCAATGTCAGCTGTATCACTCGATATTTGAAATCGAAATATAGACAAATGTCGAATTACGTATAAAAAAGTTACCCTTCGTGTAGGAATCTCTCAAGCTTTTATCTAAACTTCTCATATTGGATTTTCCTATTCACTGAAACATATAACCAGCTGAATGGAAATCATGCGATATCTTTATACCTCTATTCATTAGAGATAATCTTTTGCTGAAACTTCCGTGATGAAAATCATTGAATGCCAGATTTTATCGCTCGTCTGAGGAGATAGAACCAATTTTAAATGCTGGTTTCTGCATCTTCATGACGTAATTAAAGCATTTATTTGTAAATTACGATCCTGAATAAACAAACACGGATTGAAATGAATAGACTTGGCCGTAGTTATTGTTGTAATTACTATATTACTGGTAAAGTTTTTATTATGTAATTGTCATATTTAAGGAGTGGATATAAGGATATGTCTATATGAAATCTTGATTTAGATAGGAAGCATAAGTGTACAGATTTTGTGATGTAGTAATCCATTTTCTGAATTTGTCGCAACCGCGGATTTCTCTTTCGACTTTATTATTTTTGTATAATTCCAATGTTGTTTTCAAAACATCAAACGCAGTAATTTCATTGGCTAAGAGCAAGTTCCAGTTGAAAACTTTATAACTTGACAAATTCCCTTAATGACGTCATGTGTGAATACGCACGCATGCAACATAGTACACGAGGAAAATGTTAATTTTAAATGGAAACGTCATATTTCTGCATTTAATTTAGAATTATAAGTAATATAGGTTATTTTTACGGAATTTATCTATGTGTAAACTCGGGCTTATCACTCACAAACTTTGCATATTGTGAGTGAATCGCCCGAGTTTAAACATTGATAAATTCTTTCAAAATAACCTTTATTACCATATTTGTGTTTATTTTATGATATATGTTCATATATGTATTTGTACAATCACATGTATGCATTTCGATACAACTGTTATAATTTTTTATTGAAGTTTTCAACATACATGTATTTCAGTTTTCTATTACAGTCCATATCCAGCGATCGTGTTCATCACGTTGTATCGTAAAAATGAGGGGTGGAAAGGGGGGTACCTTTCTCCTTTCTCCCGCCCCTCGTCTCCTTTCTCCCGCCCCCTCTCTCCTTTCTCCCGCCCCCTCTCTCCTTTCTCCCGCCCCTCTGCTTCCATCTCCCACCTTAACAACCGTCTTTTTTCAGATCAATCGATTTTAATACAAATTTGAATTAATATATGACCATATATAGGTGGCATATGTTTTAATTAAAGCATATACTGATTTTACGAACAAGGCCTGCCTCCGACTCGTACGCAAATTAATACACAATGTTGGAATGTTGTCAATGGTGCATTGTGCGTGTCCCAATGTCAAAAAACTCATTTTTGATATGTATGGTCATGTATGAGGATCATGAAATTAGACATAGTTTTTTATTGTGTCATCTCTATTTTTCCCTGTCCTCGAGAACACCTTACTTTGTATGGTCAAGTGGATAACGTAAATATTTTAAGGTGACCTGGAAAACGCGTTAAGTATATGTAATATTGTTTAGAGGAGGGAGTGTATCTCTCTGACATTGTCAGCATCCCTTCTTTTTAAATTTGTAGAAGATCGCCAAATACTTAGAGGAAACAGATACCCACATGTGAAGGCAAACCGGAAATGATGGGGGCATTTTAACTAGAGGCTCTCAAGAGCCTGTATCGCTCACCTGGATTTAACTTTTCACCTTCAGCAGACCTAAAAATTTAAGTGTTGCAGTCAATTTGGCTGGTTTTTCTATAGGATTCTATGTTAAACTAATTTCAGCTGTGGCAGTCATCTTGGTTTAGTCCAGGTCAATGGATACATTTCTAAAAGAGAACCATCTAAGGACCATATCTGCTAAGTCTTGTTCCAACTGGCTAAGCGGTTTCAGACAAGATTTTTAAATGAATTTTCCTATACGGTCCAATATTTAACAAAGTTCGGTGTGGCAGCCATCTTGGTTGACAATCCGGGTGATCTGACAAATTTCTGAAAGAGGACCTCGTAAGGACCAATGCTGCCAAGTCTGGCTCCAATATGTCAAGTGGTTTCAGACAAGAAGATTTTTCAATGAATTTTTCCATAGGGTCAAATGTTAAACTAAGTTCGGTTGTGGCGGCCATCTTGGTTGACAGTCTGGGTCATCGCACAAAATTCTGAAAGAGGATCATCTAAGGACCATCGCTTCCAAGTCTAATTCTAATTGGCTCAGTGGTTTCAGACGAGAAGATTTTTGAGTGAATTTCTCATAGGGTCCTATGTTAAACTAAGTTCTGTTGTGGCGGCCATCTTGCTTCACAGTCCACGAAATCAGACACATTTCTGAAAAAAGGACCTCCTAAGGACCAATGCTGGCTCCAATATGTCAAGTGGTTTCAGACAAGAAGATTTTTCAATGAATTTTTCCATAGGGTCAAATGTTAAACTAAGTTCGGTTGTGGCGGCCATCTTGGTTGACAGTCTGGGTCATCGCACAAAATTCTGAAAGAGGATCATCTAAGGACCATCGCTTCCAAGTCTAATTCTAATTGGCTCAGTGGTTTCAGACGAGAAGATTTTTGAGTGAATTTCTCATAGGGTCCTATGTTAAACTAAGTTCTGTTGTGGCGGCCATCTTGCTTCACAGTCCACGAAATCAGACACATTTCTGAAAAAAGGACCTCCTAAGGACCAATGCTGCCAAGTCCTGCTCCAATATGTCAAGTGGTTTCAGACAAGAAGATTTTTCAATGAATTTTTCTATAGGGCCCTATGTTAAACTAAGTTCGGTTGTGGCAGCCATCTTGGTTGACAGTCCGGGTCATCGGACACACCTCTGTAAGATGACCATCTAAGGACCATTGCCGCCAAGTCTGGTTCCAATTGGTCAAGTGGTTTAAGACAAGAAGATTTTTCAATGAATTTTCCCATAGGCACCTATGTTAAAATAAGTTCGGCTGTGGCGCGCATCTTGGTTAACAGTTCGCGTCACTGGACATATTTCTGAAAGAGAACCTCCTAAGAACTATTTCTCCCAACTTTGGTTCCAACTGGACTTGTAGTTTCATATAAGAAGATCTTTGAAAGTCACCCCCCCCCCTTTTTTTTAAAATTTTTTAGTAACAGCAGCCATCTCGGTTGGAAGTCAGGGATGCCAGACATAATTTGGGAAGGCTGCCACCCAAGGACCATTCCATTAAAGTTTGGTCTCAATTGGCCCAACGGTTTTAGAGGAAAAGATCTTTAAAAATTAAGTTTACGCTGGATGCTGTCTTTAAAGGGTAAAAACTCCTATAAAGGGTCGATCAATGATTTTGGTCATATTGACTTATTTGTGGATCTTACTTTGTTGAACATTTTTGCTGTTTACAGTTTGTCTTTATCTATAATAATATTCAAGATAATAACCTAAAACTGCAAAATTTCCTTAAAATTAACAATTCAGGGGCAATAACCCAATAAAGGGTTGACCGATTCGTCTGAAAATTTCATGACAGGTAGATTTTGACCTGATGAACATTTTTACCCCCATGTCAGTTTTGCTCTAATTGCTTTAGTTTTTGAGATATAAGACAAAAACTGCAGTTTACCCCTATGTTCTATTTTTAGCCATGTCGGCAATGTTGGTTGGCAGGCAGGGTCATCGGACATATTTTTTAAACTAGATACCCTAATGATGCTTGTGGCCAAGTTTGGTTCAATTTGGCCCAGTAGTTTTAGAGGAGAAGATTTTTGTAAAAGTTAACGGACGACGACGGACGACAGACGACGGACGACGGATGCCAAGTGATGAAAAAAGCTGACTTGACCCTTTGGGTCAGGTGAGCTAAAAAGGAAAACGTAACGGAGAGATAATTCCGTTTTGAAAGGATGATTTCTAGAAATGATCGGAAATGGCAAAAATGGTTTGGGAAATATAAATGTTGCCTTTTTTCAAAGATTTGTCCATTGATTAGAACATTTAGTATCCAGTTTTTTTCGTTTTTTTACCTCTTTATTTTTTTTTCAACATTAAAGGTCGTCTCCCTTTGATAGTTCTCCCTCCTTTCTCCCGCCCTTTCTCTCCTTTCTCCCGCCCCCTTTCTCCTTTCTCCCGCCCCCTTTCTCCCTGTCTCCCAATACCCTTTCCACCCCCTCAAAAATCGCAAGTTCCGTAAAAAATGCAAGCACGCATGTGCAAATATATAAAGCACTTCCTGTGTAAAAATTGGAAGTTTCACTTTCACAAACCGTTTCCGTTATATTAACAATTGATAGGAAAATATACTTTTAACCAACATTTGAGCAAATAACTCAAGATTAATTCCTGAATGTTTAATAACTTGAGGACAAAATTTTGAAAAATTGTGGTTTTATATGTAATTTATAGGAAAATTTCTAAGCGGGAACTCATTTATGTGTACTGACTGTATATATGTAATTTAAAAGAATTGTAGATTATCAGGGCCTTTATAAACACGAATAAAATACTGTTGATAGCTCTGTCTTATAGTGATCAAAATAGAATTTAATATGTTAATTTATTGTACTGTAGTTGTTTACTTGGCCAAAATAAGGCAAGTTCAGCTATTATTTCATACATAAATTGATTAATGGTAATTAAATTATCAGACACAGAAATAAAAATATATCAAGTGATATCAACAATAGGATAAACTTAAAAAACATTTTTTCCTTTCCCCATCTCTGCCTGTATCCAAGAAAGGATCATGTACACTATATGACAAGTATCCAGTTGAATGTAGTACATGTGTACTCTTCACAATTAAGAAATTGTATGTAAAACATTTCTGCCATCACAATTTGCTTAATGTCGTCGTGTTAACCACCTGGCATGCTGTTTTTGGCTTCTTTTGCATTTTGGGCATTGCATACATTTTCATCACAGGCGCTTGTCTCAGAAAAAAAAATTACTATATATGCCAAGAGAAAAGAAAAGGTCCCCAACTCGGGCATCACAATTTTACGCGCCTGCTTCGATTTCCAAAGAATTATCCCTTTCACCTTTCGGTCTCGCTCAAAACTTTTAAATCAATAAAAAAAAATATTAATTTATCAACATAATGATGTATGAAACGCCTACCTTACTTGCCAATCAACAGCGCTTTAGCCATATGAAATCGGTCAAAAGTGAATTATTTATCAGTACTACAATAAACTGCAAATTTGAAGACAAGGAGCAAATAAAAAAAATTAAAATAAAGAAAATGAACTGTTTAAAAAATTCCTTTCTTTGTTCTTTTGTCATGATTAATTAATTGAAAAACAATGGTATGAAGAAGTAATAATAAATCGCTGCTGGTAAATAAATTTATGAGTTGATGGCGTTCTATTTATAAATTAATACTCTAGTTTCCAAGTTTTAATTTTAGCATACTGAGTTAGCCAATCAGAAAGCAGCAATTCATTTGATCCTCGTCTTCAAATTTGCAATTTATTGTAGTACTGATAAATAATTCACTTTTGACCGATTTCATATGGCTAAAGCACTGTTGATTGGCAAGTAAGGTAGGCGTGTCATACATCATTGTGTTGATAAATTAATATTTTTTTTATTGATCCAAAAGTTTTGAGCGAGACCGAAAGGTGAAAGGGATAATTCTTTGGAAATCGAAGCAGGCGCGTAAAATTGTGATGCCCAAGTTGGGGACCTTTTCTTTTCTCTTGGCATATATAGTAATTTTTTTTTCTGAGACAAGCGCCTGTGATTTTCATCTACTTCAAGAGCCATGTAAATGTAGCCTTTTGACTTTAATACAGATTTCGTCACTTTTGAATATATCTCCATCAAACTGTAGTTAGGGACCGGGCAAAATTTATCAGGGGATTGACACTGGATCAAAAGGCCATGGGGACAAACACTTTTTTGGTTACTCTATTTCATTGGACATTTTAATTTTTCTCATTCTCATAACACATAGGACACCAACATTTTTTATTACTATATTTTTATAAATTTACATAAAAAATTGCTTTAAAGCACACATTGTACCTTACTGTCTATGAAACATTAACACTATTGGAATTACTGTATTTTTGTCGTATATTAAACGTTTTTTTCTTGTTTTATTTGCAATGATTCAATTAACTTGGCAACTTGTATGGTATAAGTACATAATATAAGCAAGGTTTTTTTTTCAATTTATATCAAAAACCATAGAACTTTCAAAATTTAAGAACTGTTTTAATACTTGACAGACTTCTTACATGAAATGCCTTAAATTGCTCAGTTTTGTCAATACAAGAAGGATAATTATTTTCAATTCTTTTATCTAAACTGTAGGACATCTTGTATATCCTAAATACAATACATTTACAAATTTTTTACCAAATTTTATCAAATTTGCTTATAAAATGTTTTTTTTATGGCAAAAAGTATACCTTACTGTCTATGAAACATTAACACTATTGAAATTCCTGTATTCTTACCATATATTAATTATTTTTCCCCACATTTCAATAATTCAATGAACACAATATCTTGTATGGTATAAGTACATAATATAAGCAAGGTTTTCAACAAATTATATGAGTAACCATAGAATTTTCTAAATATTAGAACAAATTTAATACTTGACAGATCCTCTTGAATCACTAAATTTCTAGGTGTATGGACATGACATGCTTCAGAAATAAATCCTTATACCTCTCTGTGTATTAATGAAGGGAAATAATATACTTTTCAACCTATGTTTATCATTTATTGTCCAACAAGTTGCTTTTTTAAAAAAAAAAAGGCAATACGTGAACCTTAGAACATTTTTTATACTAATTATTAAAATTGGCGTTTTCTGTGGAAAAAAGATTGTTTCAAAGACAAATTTATGAAGTACAAAATACTACATTTATACATCATATCATAAATATTTCCGACTTTGTATGGTTTCAGAGGAGTTGCGGCTCAATGAAATCGGTCTCATATCCTTTAGTAGTACAGATATCTAAATGGTGTTAGCTTTCATTTTTTACCAGTGTGAAAGGTCAAACTAATAGCAATGGATGGCTCTTCAAGGGTTTTTATTGGCAAAGGTAATATTTCACCTAGAACTCTCAGTAATTTTATTTACTTTACTTTTTAAAAAACATATTTTAGGGCAAGCACAATATTTTGTTTCATGGAATGTGGAAGGATACCTACCAAATAAGACAAATTAAAACGAGTCAGATTCAACTTAGCCAAATGGGATGCTACCTTTGCTGAAAATGAAACCTAGAAGAAAAACTACTTATCATTTTATTTTGTGCTGTAAAATCCTGTTCCACATTAGAAATGGGTTTTGATCCAGCTAATACATTCAATTCGCTGTGTATACATGTATACTTGATATACCTATCCCAAATCAGAAGCCTGCAATTTTTTTTTGCTTATTACTATTGTGTCTGTTACCTTTGTTTTGTATATAAATATGGCCATTGATTTATATCTTATCCAAATTGTATAACAATGGTCAATTTGAGGTCATTTAGCTTACTTTGCTAAGACTCCACATTCAACGCCATACTGTGACCAAAATTGCTTCCATCTATGACATTTGGTCTTTGATGAAAAGTTCTCTCATTGGCAAGCATACCAAATATTATTTAATCATATCAGTCGCAGGATAATTCGATTTAGGAATTTTGTTAAAATGTATATGAATTAATAAAAACTTTTCTTTCAAGTTAAAAACTACATGAACTAGTAGGAATGTTCTATTGAAAGGTATAAGAAAGGAAAACCAATGTTCAAAAGTAGATCAATAACTAACCAACTTTATTCAAAGACACAAGACCATTAATGAGACAATGCATGTCCAAATTAAGGAAATTATACTTCATACCCAACAACAGACTTTTAAAGGAATAGTTCTGACCAATAAACACAACAGATGATGTTTCCATATTAGGTACAAATATGAATGAAACAAAAACTTCAATTAAAAGTTATTATCATTTTATTTTTGTTCAGAGTAGTTGCATGACACTTGTCAAAGCATATCAACAAATATCAACAGTTGAATTACATTGAAGTAACATTTTATAAGTAAAAAATCAATTATATTGTTAAAGTATTTGCTGTTTTAAATTTAAAATTATTTTCGGTTCTTGAAACGGAAATTTTTTTGTTTATCTGATTTGTCAAAATGACAAGAGTGCATAAATTTTATAGATACAAATCAACAAATCTAACCACCAAAACCCATTATAAATCAATATGCAGAAACCCCAACACCATTAATATCTAGACACAGATGTTCGATATCACAGGCCGTTAAATCTTGACCATTAAACTTTCACTTGTTATCAAACGGATACTTCTTAGAGCACGACAGATTACAACTGCCAACTTTGCTCAAGTAAACACTTGGGATACACAAAATAGCTTTAAAATAAACATACATATTTGAAAGTGATCTATAGATAGTTTATTATCATAAAGCAGATAAATGAATTAGCGATCTGTAAAAAAGTTCTTCATGCTTTATTGCCACTTTTGAAATATTTTAAAATCCCCGTATGGAGGTGCTCCTAATTGCAGGAAGCTAATACAGTAAGAAGAATAAGTGTTCCGAATGAACAATAATTTAGCTTCCGAATATTCCTCCATAGACCATGTTTCTAACTAACATATATGCGTGAACCCTCAGGGGTTCACGCAAAAATATACAAATTCCTATCAGAGTTCCATATCTTAGGCCGTAAAAATTGCAAGTCTCCTCTTGAGTCACTAAATTTCTAGGTGTATGGACATGAACTGCTTCAGAAATTAAAAATTATACCTCACTTTGTTTTAATAAAGGGAAATAATATACTTCTCAACATATTTTGGTCATTTATTGTTCAAAAATACTCCAAATCCCATCCGAGTTACCAATCTTAGGCCGTAAAAATTGCAAGTCTCTCCTTGGGTCTCAAAATACTTAGATGTATGGACATAAAAAGCATCAAACATTAATTATTATACCTCACTTTATATTAATAAAGGGAAATAATATACTTCTCAACATATTTTGGTCATTTATTGTCCAAAAATATTCCAAATCCATCCTAGTTACAAATCTTAGGCCGTAAAAATTGCAAGTCTCTCCTTGGGTCTCAAAATACCTAGATGTATGGACATACAAGGCATCAGAAATTAATTATTATACCTCACTTTATATTAATAAAGGGAAATAATATACTTCTCAACATATTTTGGTCATTTATTGTCCAAAAATATACAAATTCCCATCAGAGTGCCATATCTTAGGCCGAAAAAATTGCAAGTCTCTCCTTGAGTCTCAAAATACCTAGATGTATTGACTTAAAAAGCTTCAGAAATTAATTATTATACCTCACTGTGTTTTAATAAAGGGAAATAATATACTTCTCAACATATTTTGGTCATTTATTGTTCAAAAATACTCCAAATCCCATCCGAGTTACAAATCTTAGGCTGTAAAAATTGCAAGTCTCTCCTTGGGTCTCAAAATACCTCGATGTATGGACAAAAATTAATTATTGTACCTCACTTTATATTAATAAAGGGAAATAATATACTTCTCAACATATTTTGGTCATTTATTATCCAAAAATATACAAATTCCCATCAGAGTGCCATATCTTAGGCTGTAAAAATTGCAAGTCTCTCCTTGGGTCTCAAAATACCTAGATGTATGGACATACAAAGCTTCAGAAATTAATTATTATACCTCACTTTATATTAATAAAGGGAAATAATATACTTCTCAACATATTTTGGTCATTTATTGTCCAAAAATAAACAAATTCCCTTCAGAGTGCCATATCTTAGGCTGTAAAAATTGCAATTCTCTCCTTGGGTTTCAAAATACCTAGATATATTGACTTAAAAAGCTTCAGAAATTTTGATTCTGGTGGAATTTGGTATATATTTGGATGATAAATGACCAAAATATGTTGAGAAGCATATGAATTCCCTTTATTAATACATAGTCGGGTATAATGATGAATTTCTGAAACATTTCATCTCCAAACATTTTGATATTTTGAAACCCAGGGGGAGACTTGCATTTTTTACGGCCTAAGAATTACAACTCTGGTGGAATTTGGTATAATTTAGAATGATAATTGACCAAAATATGTTTAGAAGTATATAAATTCCCTTTATTAATACATAGCTGGGTTTAATTTTAAAATTTCTGAAACATTTCATCTCCAAACGTTGATATTTTGAAAATCAAGGGGAGACTTGCATTTTTTATGGCCTAAGAATTTTGATTCTGGTGGAATTTGGTATATATCTGGATGATAATTTACCAAAATATGTTGAGAAGTATATGAATTCCCTTTATGAATTAACATAGTCAGGTATAATGATGAATTTCTGAAACATTTCATGTCCAAACATGTTGATATTTTGAAACTGAAAGGGAGACTTGCATTTTTTATGGCCTAAGAATTTTGATTCTGGTGGAATTTGGTATATATTTGGATGATAAATGACCAAAATATGTTGAGAAGCATATGAATTCCCTTTATTAATACATAGTCGGGTATCATGATGAATTTCTGAAACATTTCATCTCCAAACATTTTGATATTTTGAAACCCAGGGGGAGACTTGCATTTTTTACGGCCTAAGAATTGTAACTATGGTGGAATTTGGTATAATTTTGAATGATAATTGACCAAAATATGTTTAGAAGTATATAAATTCCCTTTATTAATACATAGTCGGGTATAATGATGAATTTCTGAAACCATTCATCTCCAAACATGTTGACATTTTGAAAATCAAGGGGAGACTTGCATTTTTTACAGCCTAAGAATTTTGATTCTGGTGGAATTTGGTATATATTTGGATGATAATTGACCAAAATATGTTTAGAACTATATAAATTCCATTATTAATACACAGCTGGGTTTAATTTTGAATTTCTGAAACATTTCATCTCCAAAAATGTTGATATTTTGAAAATCAAGGGGAGACTTGCATTTTTTATGGCCTAAGAATTTTGATTCTGGTGGAATTTGGTATATATCTGGATGATAATTGACAAAAATATGTTGAGAAGTATATGAATTCCCTTTATGAATACATAGTCAGGTATAATGATGAATTTCTGAAACATTTCATGTTCAAACATGTTGATATTTTGAAACTGAAAGGGAGATTTGCATTTTTTACGGCCTAAGAATTTTGATTCTGGTGGAATTTGGTATATATTTGGATGATAAATGACCAACAACCCTCACATGTGCCCTGGTTTTGACGTGGCGTGAGGGCTTAAATCATGTTTAATGATATACTATATTGGTTGTATGTCTTATAGAAGTGATGACTAACAGGGCCTTTTACTGTATGTTGCTGAGCAATTCAGTATTGCATTTTCATTGTGGCTTTGAGCAAGTTATTATTTTTCTTCTTGTAGATTTATTCACGACTTTTCATTAAATGTTATAAATCTAGACCTATTTTAATTCTACTATATTCCATACACCTGTTAATTCACGGCTTGGCTTATCTTTAATGTTGCAGATCCCTCGGACAGCGCCGACAGTCCCCCCCTTCCAAAAAAAAAAAAAACAAAAACAAAAATCCAAATAAATCTTGGAATTTGAACTGTTTATCACAAATTTGTAGGCTTTTGACTTCAAATGTTATATCGAAAACGGATTGTGGCAGCTTTAAAAAAAAACAACAAAACAACGCCGCGATCCTGAGCGCCGATGTTTTGTTTTTCAAAGCTGCCACAAGCATATTTATAATTTATTTCATTCATTCATAAGTTAAGTAAATACTAATTCATTCAATTATTGTGTAAATGGTTTGTAGTCCTTTGTATATATGTTAAAATTAACAGAATAGTTTGTGTTTCTAACTAGCTTGTGAATTTTACGACGACTTGCGAAATTTACAGTTAACAGCGTAAAATTTGAAAGACAAACCGGAAACCGGAAACGGAACTACCATTTTTTACGGACTTATAAATTTTACGCTACAACGTGACCTTTGGTAGTACATCGGTGTCAAATTATGGCTGTCGATTTATCAGTTCAAATCAATGCGACTTGATAATTTTTGCTTCAAATAGCATTTTATTCTTTCGTGTTTAACACCTAATAAAAACACATCACGTACGTGTATTTTTGCAAAAGGACTCATGTTCGAAAAATAATTTCGATAATTTCTTCTTGATATATAATACCATCCAACCCCACTAAATAAAGTTAATATATGATAGAAAATAATTATGAATACTCGGGTCCAATTTTTCTTGCTGCAAAATAAGGTTGAAATGTATTATTTTTTTACGATTGTTGTGCAATCATTCAAGAAGACACCCATCCCAATCAGCTTCTACATTGTCAAAACAA
This sequence comes from Mytilisepta virgata, assembly GCA_028015205.1. Classification (NCBI taxonomy): domain Eukaryota; kingdom Metazoa; phylum Mollusca; class Bivalvia; order Mytilida; family Mytilidae; genus Mytilisepta; species Mytilisepta virgata. The sequence continues at coordinate 69,465,769 of CM051517.1, forward strand.
AGTAAATATTGTTCATACGAGTAAATAGAATTAATAATATAATATGTCAAATGTTTACAATATATAAATACCAAGAAAGATAAATTGTTTATTGAAAATAAATTAAAATGTTACTTATCTGACATTTGAAATTATATTTCATCTCTGCATTCAAATTTGTGACCCCCCCCCCCTCTTACACAGACACCTCTTTATTAAAATGCTGTATTAATTATAAAAAAATATTGTAGAGTTATAAATGAAATCATGCTGTTTTTAGTCAGCGAACCTGTATACAAACAATGTACGTGTGTACCGTAATTAAGGGTTTGGACAATAAACATCCGGATAGTCAATGTACAATATATACATGTCAAATCGTTAATTAGTTATAATTACCTGAAACACACAGCATGTTTATTGCGGAGAACAAATTTCTTTACATGTAAATTTACTTCAGCTAAAAATCAAATCAATTTTACCCAAAAGAAATTCGCTTTTCTTGTGGCTTAAAAAATGAAAAAAAACTTGCACCATAACCCTTTATTACGTGTAATTATGTACTTTGCCAGTTTGTATAAATTGGTGATAAATTCCATATCATTAATTATTGTCACAATTTCATATATTGGAATTATAATCCATGTGAAATGTAACTACATATTTCAAATAAAAAGTTTTTAAAAGTGAAGACGAGGAGTACGTGCTATAATCAATACAGAATTATCAAAGTACGATAAATGCCTGGCATGAACGGGACCAGTACAAGATAATTGAGTAACCAGTCAATGACGCTAAATAGAGTTACCTAACTTAATTATGACTGATATAGTTGCATATGCAGAGAGACTCAATTATGGTTAATTAGAATAGAGAATAGAAACGAAACGGGGAATGTGTCAAAGAGATAACAACACGACCAAAGAGCAGAAAACAGCTCATGGCTACCAATGGGTCTTCAACGCAGCTAGAAAATCCCGCATTCCGAGGTGGGCTTCAGCTGGCCCCTAAACAATAATGTATACTAGTTCAGCAAAATGGACGGCATACTGAACTCCGAAACATACTACAACAACAATAACGATAAAACGTTTTGAAATAAGAGAATTAAAAAAAGATAGTAAAAAGAGAAAAGGCTACAATGTTCGAAATAGGTTCTACAGTCTACTGTGGTGTTACGCTATTGTCATGTAGCGGCGGTCGTCCAAAAATATATTTTGATGTCACAATACCCTAACGCCAGAGTAAACGGTGCGAGTGATCGGTCAAGAATATCGTTACTTTGTCTGTAGTTGTAATTATAAGTTAATAGTAGTTCCTATAGTAATGCACACAACCTGAGACTACTATAACACAGAGATTGGTCACTATCGATTTATCGGATTATCTGTGTCTCCGGTAAAGTTAGCTACGTTATTTTAACGTAGTTTCGTATTTAACCGTAGTTTCGTATTCGACCGTAGCAGACGACATAAATCACCACCTAATCACTGAGACTGCTATAGCAGTATCGGATATTATTATTTTTCTTTTAAAAATAAATAAGCAAAATTGAATTAATCAAAAAAAGGAAAATAGTTTTTATCTTTCAAATGTAGTTATCTCTATTCATATTAAAATTTTGTTTTTAATCATTAATAATTTGTTAATAGTTTCATGTTGTTATTAGCGGCCACTCTTGAAAATGTGAATATGATTAATCTTATCAATCTTACAGTTACATTGTTTTGCTACACGTCCGTTAATTGTATCTAATATACAAATATTTTACCTGTAAAGACAGGTAGTCTCAAAAGCATGGGAGATGCATTTTGTTTCACAGCTGGGTGCCCAAGATACACGAGGCTCCGTTTATTGCAGTAAACTTTAAAGTTTTATTCTATGCTTGTAAAGGTATGTTTCACTGCTGAGTGCCAGTTTAATCAGGATGCCTTTCTTAGTATACACGATAATTAAAAGGTTTAATTATTCAATCAATTTAGATCAAGTTTTTGCAAACAATGTAATTAGCGGCGATCACAGAAGAGAGAAAAAATATCATTAAAGGTAAATGAGTAATTTCCTTACGTAACAGATCAGCAAAGAGGTTATAACTTCAATGGGTACATAAAGCAAACGTAAGCCCTACAAATTGTATATATGTTCCCAAAATATCGCCGGCGTTTTCATTTATCAATTCACAATGTCCAGTAACATTGATTTTTTATCTTGGGATGATAGTGATCTCAATCTTGATCTTTTACTTGGTGAATATACTGCATCAGACGTTGAATCTGAGGATGACTACGTCCCTGCTGCAGACCAAGGTGCATGTACTAAGAATGTCATGTTTGAGTCTAGTATTTAAAAAATATATATATATGTCTATAACTCTTTATGTAGACATGGCTACAAACTTTCATTGCATACAATTATTATTCTCACATGTATAGACTGCATATATATTATCAACGGAACAAAATATAAGTCTGAATTTCTTAAATTAACAATACAAATTGACCTATCACTCAGTATCAGACCTCATGTTGTGTGTATGCACCTTGTCATGTGTGATTCTCAGTTCTCAGGAATTGTAACACTGATACAGAAAAAATGATATTTCATATAATTACAAATTTTACATCATTACACAGGTTTATTGTTAAGGCTTGCAAATGAAATATCCGGAAAACAGATTGTTCATCTGAATGTAAGTTATGGGCGAGTTGCTCATTGACCCGATCCCACGGACTGGTAATAACTCGAGGTTACCTTCCGGTTTGGACAGTAAATTCAAGTCCATAACTGCACTTATTTTATTTAAAGTGCTTATAAACAAACATTTATGATTATTTCAAATCTTTAATTTACACTTATCGAAACATAAAATTCTTTATACATCCACATTTGCTAATTATTAAATTCTCTTCCACTGTCAAAAATGGCGGATCGTGTCCTTCTTGTCAAACACTTCGGGTCACGTGCCGAGTCACGTGATCGACGACTTAGAATTAATTACTATTTGACTGGTCAGTACGTGAAGTGACCAATCTCTGTGTTATAGTAGTCTCAGACACAACGAAGTCCTGATGAAACTTTCTCAAGATAATTTTTTAAATTAAATATAATGATCTAGATCATGATAATCGGACAAAAAGCAATATTCTGCGTTTAACCTCCTTAGAAAAAGGCATGAAAAATCTATGAATACATGAGATAAGACACATATTTTACACAAGAGAAAGAAAGCAGGAAAGGTTGTATAATTATGTAATTATAATTTTTGTATAATCATAGGTACATTTGTATTTGACAAATGGGTTTTTATTTCTTATATCTATTTGTTCAAATGATTAGCCAAATTACGATCTGACAAAATAATTATTAGTTCAAAAAGGTCTTCGACAAAAATCTTACTCACACGAAAAATACTTGGTAATGAGGCATTTAACAACGCAGCATGATTATGTTTGTTTCCGCTGCATGAAAATGGAAATGTTGTGAAATAGATTATATTTAACAAGATACACCCAATAGGTAAAACGTCATAAAGATCAAAGTTTTTTTTACAATACTTCTAAGTTTCAATTACTGTTTACCTTATTTAATGAGAAAGGAAAAACGTCTAGGTGCACCAATATACCTGAATCTCGTCTATGCTGACGAAATTCAGTAAGAAAATTCATACTTATGAAAATAAAGCGATATATGAGTATGGTTTAAAGGGACAACATCTAATCGTACAATACTTTTGTACATAAAGTAGATTAAAATTAAAAGAAAAATAAGAATTCTATCCTGAAATGAAATACCAAAACATCATGGTATTCTACCAAGTAACCAGTAAATAAAATAGAGGCGCTTCAGTTTTCGTCTAATTGATGATTTGGCAATGTTGAAAAATATTAACACAAAACGTGTCCATTCAATTAACTCTGACTGCCTTTTGTTATATCTATATTTATTTAGTAAACATGTATTTTGATATACGTATATAGGTATAAACCCAATACAGTTTTGAAAATTCGCCATCCAAGGACAATTCCTCAAAGGGAAATTCTGGTCGCAACTCGCCCAGGCAATTATTTTACCAATAAGGGTCATACATTGTACTGGTAAAAAGAGAAGTAACTCCTGACATCTTGTTGAAATGGGACCGTCAAGTGACTTTTCACTAAAAGTTTGGTTCCAATTGCACACTGTTTTCAAATATAGTTCTGTTTAAGCAACAGTGCGACATTTTACAGAAATTTTTTAAGTGCACGAAACTATGGAAATGAAGACTGCCTGTCCGTTTTGTAATGCAGTGTGAAAAGAAGATATTTCAGTTAAAGTAAGATCAAATCAAGACACGTGGTCTTGTAGTCAATCAGGACAGTCTAAGCTGGGTTATGATCAGCTCAGCATGGGCGAACTGCAAAATATTTTCTAAAGATATGAAGTAATCTTGATTGATTAGGATAGGAGTTCATTAATGAACAATAAACATACTAATAAACAAATGTAAGTAAGTAAAGTAAAAAAATACCAAAGGGATATCCGAAGGAGAGAAAAATCGTAACAACTGACAAACTCCGGAGAACAACGAAGACAAGTCCAAAACAATACATGCACTACAATTAAAAACTAAAAACATATTGTTATGATATTCTAATTATTATATTATTTATCTTGGCGTAATTTGTTTTGCGTAGCCTTATAACATGTATAATATGTTTACATAATACTTATAGTTGTTTACCAAATAATGTTATAACTGCGCAGTTTAGAAATCACTGGAACAATAATAGATACTGAAGGAATGACTAGAACTTTCTATTTGACTTACGTAATAATTCTGGTGTAATTCAAACTTCTACCGTATTCCAGAAGTTTCCGTTCTACAGTATATATACGGACAAGAGAGTTAAACTTTCAGAGCAGAACGTATTGGACCAGACATTCTTGTGTTCTCAGCTGTTGGATTTATTTACGTTTCACACATCATCCTTGACATACTTTTATTTACGTTACATCATACTAGATTGTGACTGATTGGATATAATATTCCGTTTGGATTCCCGCAACAGTGACGAGAAGAATTCCGGATTAGGAAAAGACGGTGGATTTTGAACAGTTAAGTTGACATTTTATTTTGTGTAATATTATTTTGTAAACTTGTACTAGTATATAATAAATCTTGTTAAATTTTATTATTGATTTGTGTCTTTTGTTGGCTACAATTTAAAAGGTGATTTCGGCCGTAACAGAAATTGGGGGCTCGTCTCGGGATAACGTTAATATCTTATTAAATTTTTTCAGTATTTTTATTAGAATTAGCCAACAAAATTCTACAAAATGGCATTTGATGCTGGTAAATTTTTAAAAACGCCAGACCTGGAAGAGTTTGATAAATTAAAGAAAGAAGAATTAGTGTTGCTTTCTCAACATTTAAAAATAGATTTTAGAGCATCTATGAGAAAACAAATTATAAAAAATTTGGTAATAGACAATTTAGTTGACTTAGAAATTTTTGGTGAAGAGGTTCTTGACCTCGAGGTCGAAAATGTTGATTCGTTCAAATTAAAACAGCTTGAATTAGAACATGAACTTAAATTAAAACAATTGGAAAACGAAGTTAAATTAAAACAATTAGAAAAAGAAGATGAATTTAAATTAAAACAGTTTGAAAACGAAGTAAAATTAAAACAATTAGAAAAAGAAAAAGAAGAAAAACAAGCAGAACTTGAAATGAGAGAAAGGTTAGAGATGGAGAAAATAAAAACGGAAATGGTCAAAGTAGAAAGCAACACTAAATTTAAGTCAAAATCAGAACATTTTGATGCAGCAAAAAATATACGTTTGGTTCCTAAATTTTGTGAAAAACCAGTTGATAAATTTTTTCCACAATTTGAGAAAATTGCTCAAAATTTGAAATGGCCAAAGCCTTATTGGACTACAATGCTGCAAAGTGTTTTTGTGGGCAAGGCCGCTGAAATTTACTCAGCTCTTTCTTCAGAAAAAAGTTCTGATTATGACACTGTTAAACAGGAAGTTTTGAAAGCTTATGAGCTAGTGCCAGAAGCATATAGACAGAAATTTAGGTCTTATAAAAAGTTTGAAACACAAACCTATGTTGAATTTGCTAGGGAAAAAGAAGATCTATTTGATAAATGGCTCACGTCAAAGAAAATAGATAACAATTTTAATAAATTAAGACAATTAATGTTATTAGAAGAGTTCAAGCAGTGTGTTAATTTAGACTTAAAAACATATTTAGATGACAAAACTGTCGAGACCTTGCAAGATGCAGCTGTTGTTTCCGATAATTATACCCTTTCACATAAAAGAAGTTTCAAAGGTCAAAATTTTAATACTTCTAGCGGAAATTACAAAAATCAAAGCACTGAGCGTACTGATAGTAAGCCTGTTGCACAGAATAAGAGTCCGTCTAGTTATAATATGTCTGGTCCAAAATTTGATACTTTTGAGAAGAAGTCACTAACTTGTGCTTATTGTAAGAAAAATGGTCACCTGATGGCTGATTGTTTTAGACTCCAGAAGAAGAATTAAAGAGATAATAAGCCCAAGTCCAGTGCTTGTACGACACCCGTTGTTATCAATAAGTTGGAATGTCCTGCGAGTCAGGCTTTTAAGTCCAGTTTTTGTGATTACATGGAGGATTATAAACCTTTTATGTCTGATGGGTTTGTTTCTATTGTTAATAATACTACTCCTCAGCCTATTAAGATTTTACGGGACACTGGAGCTTCTCAGACTTTGTTGTTAGAAGGTGTGTTGCCTTTGTCCGAGGAGACGTCCGTTGGTGCCTCCGTTTTGTTACAAGGTTGTATAGATGTTCCCCTCTATCGTATTTATTTGAAGTCAGATTTGATTACTGGACCAGTTGTTGTGGGTGTTCGTCCTACTCTCCCTGTTGAGGGTGTTTCATTATTGCTAGGAAATGATCTAGCTAGGAACAAAGTGGTGTCTGAACCAATTGTTACAAGTGAACCGGTGGTTGATGTTAAATCACCTGAAGATGATGCTGAACTGTATCCAGCTTGTGTTGTTACTAGGGCAATGGCAAGAAAACAACAAGATGAGGATTTACAAGAAGGCCTGTATGATTATATGGACCTTTCTGACACCTTCCTTGCCGACACTGAAGGTCCCGGTAGCTCAAAAAAGGCCATAAGACCACCTGGTACTAACAAGCATGTAATTATGCCATGTCCAGATGTGAACAGCCATTCATTAGACAAAAGAACATTTAGGGAAGAACAGAATAAAGACCCTGAGGTTCTTCAGCTCTGCAAGAGGGCTCTACCCCAAGAAGAAGCAGACAAAGTGGCCGAATGTTACTACCATCAAGACGGCATTTTGATGAGGAAGTGGAGGCCCCCTGATGCTCTCCCAGAGGAGGATTGGAGAGTGGTATACCAAGTGGTGGTGCCTAAAGTCTATAGGCAAGAAATTATTGGTCTTGCCCATGACACCCCCTTGGCTGGACATTTAGGTATAAGGAAGACTTGCCTTAAGATATAACAACATTTCTACTGGCCCAGACTTAGAAATGATTTCGCAGAATACTGCAAATCATGCCATATATGCCATGTTGTTGGCAAGTCTAACCAGATAATACCACCAGCACCACTTCTGCCAATTTCAGCCTTTGAAGAACCTTTCAGTCGAGTACTTATTGATTGCGTTGGACCTTTACCAAAGACCAAGACTGGAAATGCTTATTTATTAACGATCATGTGTACATCCACTCGCTTTCCTGAGGCTATTCCCTTAAGGAATATCAAGACACCAACTATTATCAAAGCTCTTATCAAATTTTTCACATTAGTAGGACTTCCTAAGTCTATACAGTCCGACCAGGGTTCAAATTTTATGTCAGGTTTATTTCAGCAGGTCGTTTACCAGTTAGGGATTGCTCAGTATAGATCGAGTGCTTATCATCCAGAATCTCAAGGTGCCTTAGAACGTTTTCATCAAACATTGAAGAACATAATTAGAACTTTTTGTCTTCAATTTGACAGGGACTGGGATGATGGTGTTCACTTTCTACTTTTTGCGGTCCGAGAGGCTGTTCAAGAATCCCTTGGTTTTAGTCCCTTTGAGTTAGTGTTTGGTCATACTGTAAGGGGACCTTTGAAATTGATTAAGGAAAAATGGCTTACTGAACACACCGACTTGAATCTTCTAGACTATGTATCTAGATTTAAAGAAAAATTGTATACTGCTTGTCAAATTGCTCAGAAAAACTTAAAAACTGTACAGAATAAGATGAAAATATGGTATGATAAAGATGCCATGGACAGAGTTTTTGAGCCTGATGATAAGGTACTTGTATTTTTGCCAGTCCCTGGGCATCCTTTACAGGCTAAATACTGTGGTCCTTATACAATCGAGAGTAAAATCAATGATTTGAATTAATAGTGTAAAAACTCCAGGTCGGCGTAAACAAAATAGAGTGTGTCACATTAATATGTTAAAACCATATTTTGAGCGTTCTAATGAAGGTGAGAGTAAACGAGTTGCCACTTTAGCCATGGTTAAATTGGAGAACGATCATGACAAACCAGACATAATTGAACCATCTTTTGATTCCAATACTATGGAACAAAGTGTTAGATTGAAAAATTCTGAAATTTTGTCAAATTTAGACTTAAAACTTGCACATCTGACTTTCGATCGCAGAGAAAAATTGAAAACTTTGGTATATACTTTTAAAAATCTTTTTCCAGATGTGCCAAATAAAACCACTGCTGTTTGTCATGATGTTGATGTAGGTGATGCTTCTCCAATTAAGCAACATCCTTACCGGCTCAATCCACTTAAACTTGATGTTATGAGACAAGAAATTAGATATATGCTTGACAATAATATTATTGAGCCGAGTAACAGTGAATGGAGCTCTCCTTGTCTTCTTGTACCCAAACCAGATAAAACCTTTCGTTTCGTTACTGATTTCAGAAAATTAAACTCAGTTTCAAAATCTGACTCCTATCCGATTCCAAGGATAGATGATTGCATTGATAACATTGGACAATCAAAATTCGTAAGCAAATTTGATTTATTAAAAGGTGACTGGCAGGTCCCCTTGACACCGAGAGCTCGTGAAATATCAGCTTTTGTCACACCAGACGGCTTATTTCAATATACTGTCATGCCGTTTGGTATGAAAAATGCTCCAGCTACATTTCAAAGAATGATTAATAATGTTATAAAAGATTTAGACTATTGTTATGCTTATATTGATGATCTTATTGTATGTAGTGATAGCTGGGAAGAGCATTTAACACATTTATATGATACTTTTGATAGATTGTCACAATCAAATTTGACTGTTAATCTTGCTAAAAGTGAATTTTGTAAGGCCACTGTTGATTATTTAGGGCACACAGTTGGCCAAGGTCAAGTGAAACCTATTATGGCTAAGTGGATGCAATTACCAATTTTCCTCCTCCTACAAATAAAAAACAACTTATGAGATATTTAGGCATGATTGGATTTTACAGAAAATTTTGTTCAAATTTTGCTATTGTTGTTCAACCATTGACTCATCTTTTACGGAAAGATTCTAAATTCATATGATAATTGTCAAAACGCTTTTGAAAAAAGCAAATCACTTTTAATTAACAATCCCGTTCTTATCACTCCAGACTTTAAAAAGCAATTCAAATTTGCCGTTGATGCAAGTGATGTAGGAGTTGGAGCTGTTTTATATTAAGAAACAGATGATAATGTTGAGAAACCTATATCATATTTTTCCAAGAAATTAGATAAACATCAGAAAAATTATTCCACTATTGAAAAAGAATGTTTTGCACTGTTTCTGCACTTCAACATTTTGATGTATATTTAAATCCCACTATGCATCCTATTCTGGTTTATACTGATCATAATCCTCTCACCTTCATACATAAAATGAGAAACAAGAACCAGAGGTTGACTAGGTGGAGTTTATTGTTACAGGAATATGATATTATTGTAAAACATATTAAAGGTAAAGATAATGTAATAGCAGATGCTTTATCTAGATCTTATTGAAACACTGTAACATACTATATATTTTTGTATATATTGTTCATGAAGTTCTCGTTATACTCAAACTTCTTTTAAGGGGAGAGGTGTTATGATATTGTAATTATAAATTATTTATCTTGGCCTAATTTGTTTTGCGTAGCCTTATAACATGTTTAATATGATTACATAATACTTATAGTTGTTTACCAAATAATGTTATAACTGAGCAGTTTAGAAATCACTGGAATAGATACTGATGGAATGACTAGAACTTTCTATTTGACTTACGTAATAATTCTGGTGTAATTCAAACTACTACCGTATTCCAGAAGTTTCAGTTCTACAGTATATATACGGACAAGAGAGTTAGACTTTCAGAGCAGAACGTATTGGACCAGACATTCTTGTGTTCTCAGCTGTTGGATTTATTTACGTTTCACACATCATCCTTGACATACTTTTATTTACGTTACATCATACTAGATTGTGACTGATTGGATATAATATTCCGTTTGGATTCCCGCAACAGTGACGAGAAGAATTCCGGATTAGGAAAAGACGGAGGATTTTGAACAGTTAAGTTGACATTTTATTTTGTGTAATATTATTTTGTAAACTTGTACTAGTATATAATAAATCTTGTTAAATTTTATTATTGATTTGTGTCTTTTGTTGGCTACAATTTGAAAGGTGATTTCGGCCGTAATAATATGAACAACATGGACCCCACAAAAAAAACCGATGGGTAGACTCAGGTGCTCCGGAAGAGTAAGCAGTCTCTGCTTCCTGCAGGACACCCGCCATGCTGTTCATGTCAAATCCGATATGCGGAAACAAAACAATATAAGTTATTAGAATACTCTAGATGGATGGATGAATTATTGTTTAACGTCCAGTGGCAACCAGGTGCATATCAGGACGAGAACATGTTGATATGATAATGAATATGATCCCTGCTTTGTACTAGACCGACACGCTAAGTCGGATTTTTAATGTGCTAGCTCACGAGGTAACTGTCCGCAGGAAGACATATCACCTCACTCGGACACATTATACTGACTCCGAGCCGACCAGTCTTACTCCTAGATGCCACGTGCTTGGCGAAGAAGCAGCAAATACCAATTTTAATGTCTTTGGTTTGACCCGGCCGGGGATCGAACCCGCGACCTTCCGCACTCGGGGCGAGCACGCTACCACGAGACCACCGAGGCGGTCAGAATACTCTAGAAGATAATTTCCAACTGAAGAAATATCAATTAATTTGTTCCTGACAGTATAAAAATGATAAATGACACAGAATGTCTTTTCCATTATTAACAATCATTATAGGACTTTTTGGTGATAACGATTCTAAATCAACGTCTGTTATTATACATGTATATGTAGAAACATAATATACGTTGACAACTCAAAGGTAAAATAATTTGCTTTTGGACTCGTACATGTAACTTGATTTCGTCAGATATCTTAAAAATCAAAACATTAACATTTCTGTAAGAACAGCAGTGAGTCTAAATCGAAAACAAACCACAATATAGGTAATAGCAAAGGTCCATAATGACATATCAACCAATCAACACAACCCAACAAGCAGACTCCAGGACAAAAAAATAACATAAAAGAGCTCAAAACAGAAACATAAAGACAACAAAGTCAGGATACATGCAGTTTGATTTGCTACAGACACTAAACGGTGATGGGTTTAACCGATTTGTGGGTACCCCCCCACTCCTTGTTATCTATCCAGACACTGGTGTAAAACACATACTATAAAAACCAATACAGTATGATAACTATGAGTGGCCGTTCGTGTCATTGGCGGTATGAACATACCGTATGAAATTTTCAACGCGTTGGTTTTTACTTTCAACGCGTTGGTTTTTATTATCAACGCGTTGGTTTTTACTTTCAGCGCGTTGGTTTTCACTTTCAACGCGTTGGTTATTACTTTCAACGCGTTGATTCGTAATTCATACGGTATGAAAAACCAACGCGTTGGTTTTCAATTCCATACCGTAAGTTTTGCACTTTTGTCAACCAAACAAAATTTTTCTAACAAAGTGTTTTCTAAAAATATCCTGTCGTCATTAGTGCATCTCTCTAACTATTCGGACAGCCTCCGGATTTTTCTTGAGATTGGCGGTAAAGTATAAATATGGCTGAATCGTCCGCAGCCCGTCTGCAAATGTTAATAAACAGGGCACAAAGATTGAATACAGAAGCAACTGTTGTCGAAAATCAAGATGACAATGATTTCTTGTCTGGGTAAGGTCCGGTAAAAGATTTTTGATAATCAAAATTTATGTCAAAACAATATTTCTTTTATTTATATGTATACACGTCCCTGTTATTATTTTATTGATATGGTGTTGTAACTTGTATCAAAGGGGCTTGTCTAGTTGGTCAGACGAAGTTTAATTGAATATTTTTATAGAATATTAAGTGTTTAGATACAGCTCTACTTACACTGTCAGTCGTGTCAGTGTCGTCATCCGAAACAATATACTATTATATGTATATGGCCTTCAAAAGTTAATATCCACAATTATTAAATCGAGAACAGAATTATTGAGGTCTGTTAGTAATAGTAAAGGTTTAATGATAAGTTAATATTGATATTAAAAGACGTCCGAACAAAAAGGGATGTTCAGAACAGCCCTTTTTGTGAGGAGGTCTTTCAGTGTCAATATTAACTTAATTATTGAAATTTTACTGACTTACAAACCGTCAAAAACATAAGAAAAGTACACAAAAAGCACTCGCAGAAACCTAATTCCCCTGAATTGGACGAGTCTAAATATGTTCAACTTAAATGATAGTTAAGCAGTATTCAGACTGATATATACAATTAACAGCTACCAAATTGCAATAAAAAAACGGACCGATTAAATGGCAGTTTGTCTGACCGAAATAGAATTTTGATCTTCCCTACTATATTTTCAACTAAAAAATCTAAAAATTTCTGTCTGACCGATTGATTTTATGTCTGACATTTTGTCGGTCATTCAGAGTTTGGGATACACTGGGATATCCTGCAATTAAAATGAAAATAAAAATAAAATAATGTAAAATTACTAAAAGACCTATCTATATTTTTCATTTTATCGTAAATTATATTTTAGATTTCAACACTTCAGACGAAGTCATGATTCAAGACTTAGATCAGGGTCATCTAAGAAAAAGAAAAAACATGTGTAGCAAGTCAGTAAGTATCTTCAACAACGGAGAATATATTTTCCCGCCAAACTTAACAACAATCTGGAGTCCGTCCGAACGGTTAATTAGATTGTACTTTGTTAGAAAGATTTTGATTGGTTGACAAAAATGCAAAACTTACGGTATGGAATGAAAAACTTACGGTATGGAATTGAAAACCAACGCGTTGGTTTTTCATACCGTATGAATTACGAATCAACGCGTTGAAAGTGAAGACCAACGCATTGAAAGTGAAAACCTACGCGTTGAAAGTAAAACCAACGCGTTGAAAGTAAAAACCAACGCGTTGAAAATTTCATAGGGTATGTTCATACCGCCAATGACACGAACGGCCACTCATAGATAACCAACGTGTTCGCTAACTAGAACATCAAACACTGGTCGGTCGGTACATACTTTAGATATCAAGGTCAGAACGTGCTCGTTTTAACTGTAAAACTAACTAAGCCTCTGCTACTAGCTACTGATCGGATACTGTCGCTCTATTAAACTCTTAAAGGTTTTAATGTGTATCATACGTCCAAACAGTGTACAAAGAAAGATAACTCCAAATATTCTAAAACTATAGGATAGCTTTCGAAATAGACATATAAACTGATACGACAAATCAGCATAAATGTCTGTAATTCGGACTTTGACAACACGTTTTTATCTAACATCTGGCTTGTTAGAATTAAGCAACTTAATGGTTTCATGCTCATTGTATAGCAAACTGTGTGGCATGTAATTTGGATTGTAGTATTTTTAACGTTGAAAAACAAAATGTTTGTGACAACTTGAATCGATGGTCGTACAAAGAAGAAAAAAGAAAAAAACTAACGGCACAACAAACCAACCATTAAGGACACAAAGAACCAACCACTACAGCGTCACAACGAACCAACCGTAATATACCTGAAAGAATTTTGAGTTGAAACTCCTCCCCGTAGGCTAGATCGACTAGCACTAGTAAAGATCTTAAACGGCCATTTCTTTACAGTCTTAAATATTAAGATTTCTAAATTTCCAGACAAAATCAAGATAGCAATATTAAAACCATGCTTTGCAGAGAATCATAAAAGTTATCTGTACTGAATTAATCTAAACTTGTTAGATCGGCCTTGATTAAATGCTAGACAAAATGTGCTGAATTGATCTAAACTTGTCTTGACGGACCTTGATTAACTGCTAGACAATATTTACTGAATTGATCTAAACTTGTCTTGACTGACCTTGATTAAATGCTAAACAAAATGTGCTGATTTGATGTTGTGTTTTTTTTTATTTTTCTTGAAATATGGTGTTGAAAAAATCAAGACAATCTTAGAATAAACAAGATCAGAATGGTCAGTTAAGATCGAAAGTTTGTTACTAGTGTGCATGCAGGTTCTCGATTCTCATGTACATGTACTTACGCATTGGTATTCTTTTGCATAAATAGTTTCATCTTACATTAGTTCAAAGTGGAGACTGGAGTTTTTAAGATTCACGTCTTTCCCTAGTGTAGCGCAACGGAACGAGGGGAAAGACGCTGAATTAAAGACCAAACTGCCCTTTTCAATTCAGCAGGTGACTTTTTCTCAAAAGTTTGTGTCTACGTATTTCAAAGATTGGGGTTAAAAATACGATAAAAAAAATAGGGGATCACCGACTTAGTTTTGTCACTACAGCAACCTCAGTTTCGGGGTTCTTGCGAAAAAGTAAATTATTTGGTTGTTACTTCAAATTTCAATTATTCTGTAAATACCGGACATAGAGCCATCTTTTTTTTCAAACGAAAAAAAATATTTGTATGTATCAAAATAAGACTCTAAAGTGTGTGCTGTTGTGTATTATGATTTTAAAGATCAAAGTCGATTTCATTCCCGCTAAAATAATAGGCCGAAGTGAAATACTTTTCCTGTATTTAAAAAAAATCAGTAAGTGATTTTTTCTGATAAATTTTAACAGAGAACGAAAATTATGTACTTATTCAAATAAGACCGAAAAAAATATATGTCGCCGATCTTTTTAAAAAGATATGAGTTATTTTCATGATATTTTTTCAGTTATTGACAAGAAAAGAGTTATCCTTCCCGGAATAATGAATCTGACGTCATAGAACAATATTCTCGTATATTTTTTATTGGCAAGGTCACAACTACCACAGAAACGAAGTTTGGCACGAAATTTCTTCTTTTTATTATAGCAAAATACCTATGGGCTTTATTATTGGATAAAACAGGAGACTTGTATTGTGTAAATCACTATTTAACAGATATGATGCGGCTGGTTTTTCCCGTTAAAATGGAATATTATATTTTCAATATAATACTTACATAGTAAAATTTGCGAAATGAAGTCCCCCCTCTCTCATATAAAAGTGTAATACCAAATAGTTAAAAAAAATAGTTAACTATTACAATCTATGTAAGGGATAATGAAGGAGTAAAAGGGAGCCCTTAAATTGTTATAATGCCATAAGCCGGAACTTGAAGTCTTCTTTTTGTGTAGAAGGGTATACATATTGTTTCATGTACATGTCTCTCTTTTCGAGTTTTAAGCTTTTGAGAGCTTGCATTTTTCTATTTTCTACAAGGAGTCTTACTATCACAGAGGGTCATAAAAAGGGGTGTGCATGGATGAAAGCGAAATCAAATGTACATTTCACGATGAACGAAAAATTAAAAAAAATGCTTGCACGTTACTTTTTTTTTAACAATTTCACGTAACACGGTAAATAATGAGCTTTATGCAAGGAAGCATGTGAAATATAAATAGCAAAATACGTTGCACGACAATAACCCTTTAATACCCCCATCAACCTTATGAACTGCCACCGATATTGAAATCCCATCAGTAAAGAACTCGTCTTTCTCCAGGTGTCCAAACTTCAGGAAGGTTCCGTATGTTGTTTTAAGCTGTTTTAACTGATCACTGGTTATGTTCCGATGCGATATTTCAACCTTCTTAACAAAACGTCGTTTCACGTGAGACGCCATTTTGGAATATGCCGAATGCGCGAAATAGAACGCGATAATATGCCGTTTTTGTGTCTAGAAAAAACAACGTCATAAAGCCTTAATATCACAATCTACGTTGCGCTACCCAATGATCTGGTCTTTAAAACTACGAGTTGATGATTTTCTTTCGTAGATATTCGATTTTTAGGTTTCCTTTACCTAGGTAAATTCATTGAGAACAGTCGACGAAGTTAGATAACGTTACGCCTGATTGGTCAAAAGGTATGACAAAAAACTTCTGATTGGACGTCACAACAGTGAGAGATCGATGCACGTGCAACGAAGAATGACGTAAGTCTTACATTTGTCATACATTGTTTTATATATTTTCTTAGTATATCGGCAAAGCACATGAAAAACCAAAATTGAGTCTGCTGTTGTTTGAGAACATGTGATCTGCATACAAATTTCGTTGTTCTAAAAAAATTCACCTTTATAAATTCATTGAATTTCACTCCCAAACATTGTATTTGATTTTCCTGTCTGAGATGGTTTTTGTTCTAAGTTTTAAGAAGTATTTTCAATGTTATTTTTTTAAACAATGTGCGCTGTTACAAGTAAAACATTACCGGTTTGGCGAGATGAAAAAGTGGTCTCTGAAGATTTCTTTTTAAAATCTATCATTGCAGGACGTTTTAAGTATACTTTGCATGTCTGAAAGATTTTCAAGTTTGATTCGGTGCGATCTTCTTAAAATATTTTCATTTTATATCAAATGCAATCTAAACTAAAAATTGATGCCATCAAAAACGATGTCCATCCCCACACTGCACAAGTAAATAAACAGTTAACAGTGAAAAATTAGCAATTTCACAATTTCAGTCTGAAAATTGGAACCCTGAATCAAATTTCAGAATTGAAAACCTTATTGCACATCTACACAAAGTGAAGAACAATATTATAAACAAATGAAACCACTGACACAAAAAATGAATGAGTATTTCAAAAGACAAGGCAAAATTAGCAATTTCACCATTTTCGGTCCCAAAATTTGAACCCTTAATATATTTTCAAAATTTAAAACCGTTTCGCACATCTACAGAAAATAAATAACAATAGTATATACAAATAAATTTGCTAAATCTAAATGAAAAATGAAAGAGGAGTTTAAGGAACAAGCTTAAATTCACTATTTCCGAAATACAACCCCTGTGCGCCTCAAGTGAACAAATTAAAATTCTAAAACCTTATTGCGCATCTACATGCAGTATGTGACAATACTGTATAGAAATTAAAAGCATAAAATGAGAAATTAATAAGGATAGAATAGAGAATGGAAGTTTAATTTAAATTTCCATTTTTCGAAATTCGACCCCTGTGGGCCCTAATTTTTGAAAATCAAAATTCTAAAACCTTAATGTGCATCTCCATATAGAATGTGACACTATTGCATAGAAATTAAATGCATGACGTGAAAAATGAATGAGTTTATGTCACAAGCTTAAATTCCAATTTTCGAAATTCGACCCCTGCGGGCCCCAATTTTTGTAAATCAAAATTCTAAAACCTTATTGCGCATCTACACACAGTTTGTGACAATAGTTAGAAAAATTAAAGCATAAAATGAAAAATTCATGAAGAGTTTAGGTCATGAGCTTAAACTTCCAAGTTTTGAAATTCGACCCATGTGGACCCCAATTTTTAAAAATCAAAATTTGAATAAACCTTATTGCGCATCTACATACAGTATGTGATAATACTGTATAGAAATTAAAAGCATAAAATGAGAAAGGAATAAGGAGTTTAGGTCACAAGTTTCATGAAGGTAAAAATGAACGAGGAGTTCTGGAGACAAGATTATCTAAAGGACGAACAAACGGACAAACGGACAGACGGACGGACGGACAGACGGTCAGACGGACCCATTACAAATACCCCCGGACTTCATTCGAAGTGCGTGGATTAATAATTTGTCGTTTCGGAACATGTACTTTTTAATAGGCATATAAAGTTCGAACAGCCTTCCTGTACCACACTTTATTAAATAATACGATTACAACAGCCCTAATACTACGAAAACGGCATGTGTCATACTGATGACGTCGTCCTGGTCATATAAATCACGTGATCTATATTGCTTTTCGGCCCGGTCCAATACTGAAAATGCCGTATGAGCCCTAGGGCTAATACAGCCTTTTCACTTCCGGTCGTTGTCGGAATTTTATCAGTTCCGTTTCGAAAAGTAAAAATATTACAACAATGTCGTGAAAGATTTTCTGATGTTTCTAGTTGAAGATACGGATAAATTTTTGGTTGACACTGTTAATAAAAATACCCTTTACAAAACAAGGGCTGATGTAAAAACCTTTCAAGACTGGCTTAAAGAAATTGGTGAAGCAAGAGATTTTAAGGAAATGCATTCCACCAAAGGAAATGGATGGTTTGCCGGCAAGATTTTGCCTTGGGGTCCGAAAAAAGGACAAAATAGAACATGAGCCAGATTCCATAACTGCAATGATAAACAGCATTGAGAGGTAAGAAGCATATCTCATATTTTCTCTGTTATAAATAGACTATGATATAGTAACATATGTATATAAACATTTTACTATCATTTTACTAGTCAAAATATTTATGAAGTCTTCTCAGGCTATTTTTATTATTTTTTTAAAGTACGGCGTCCCAAAAATTATTTAAAAAAAGCATTACAAGATATCATAATCATTTGGACTATCATTTAACATGCTATTGATCATTATATATGAATTAACTTTTATAATAATTTTTTTCTGATTCCCAATTTTTGTTTTAATAAATATATCATTCTTTGAATAATGTTAATATTAATTTTTTAGGCATTTCAAGGATATAAAGATGCCATATTCCATAAAGGATGACGCACACTTTAGCCACTCAAAAAGAGTTTTGGAGTCCAAAAGAAAGTGTCTAAAAGCAATGGGAAAAGGAAATAAAAAACTGAAAGCGGATCCATTGGAGAAAGAGGAAATTGAGATTATGTATGAGAAGAATGTATTGGGTGCTGGTAGGTAACATTTATAGTCATACTTTGGAACAATCACATATTTCAAATGATGTTATATGTAATTTGATCGATATGCAAGTGATAAATGTATTTCACATACATATAAATAAATAAAACAAATTTTGTGTATGTACACATGTATAGCTACATTTAACAGTTAACAGTTTGCGCCAAAAAGTTTTTCATTTAATAGAGCGAAAAACTAAATAGGCCTAAAAAAAATATGTGTTTCCGGTAACACCCTTTTCAAAATTAAGGTACGTAGGTAGGTTTTTTTTTTTGGGGGGGGGGGGGGGGGTACAGATCGTCAATACGGATAAGCCCTAGTGGTCATAAGTGAATCAAGATTAATCAAAGAACTATGATCTTTTACAATGACTATGTTTTATATGCAATATATAGAAACAAGGAATATGGACAGAGGGATGGACAGACAGGGTTATTACTATATACCCCCAAACAGATGACTATTGAGACTGGTGTCAGAACATTTAGAGACAATATAGACATTGAAGCTGTTATTTCTGAAGAACAGAGAACGCCGGAGAGCGATTTAAATACAATAAAATGCAAATTGGCGACGGAAAACGCCGAAATTCCGGATTTTTGTTTTTTTTTTTTTTTTTTGGCCGACGCCATAAAAAATTTAGGGTCTGGGGGGCACAAACTAGGGTCGGTCGGGTTACCGGAAACACATTTTTTTAGCCCATATGTACATGTGGTTTATAAAAGATATATACATTTTTTTTTAATGAATTTTGAATGTTATATTATTATAAATGCATGTTTCCAGGTAATCCGGAATCCTTACTAGATACAGTTTGGCTAAACAATGGAGTATATTTTGGACTAAGAGGAAGACAAGACCATTCAAATAAGCTATGGGGTGATGTTGAGCATAAAATTACGTCAGATGGAAAGGAATACTTAGAATTCACTGGTACTTTTGATAAAAAAAAAACAGTTAAGGCCCATGGGCTAATACAATTTTTTTTTCTATATTTGACCTGGCTAAAAAAACCAAAACAATACATACACATGATTTATATTACAGAGACAACATCAGTGTATAAACACATATTTATTTGATACTAGTTAATGGACTGTTTAAATCTCATTTTTAATAATCTATTCTAACCTTTTTATTCACTGTACACACAATTAAAATCAAACACACTTTTAATCCAAACAATTCATCAGTCTCCAATAGATACTGGGTAATTCAGTCAAATATTAGTTATTTTAACTCATAAATTATTGTATTCTTTCTTTTATAGAAAAAAGCACCAAAACTAGAAGTGGAAAAAAATCAGGGGATTGTAGAAAAGTCCTACCAAAGGCATTTCAAGTACCAGAAGATGACAACTGCCCCATTAAGATATATAAAGCATATAGGGACCGTCGTCCACTGGATATGAGGGAACCTGATAGTAGGTTTTATCTCAAACCTTTGAATAAACCCAGGTCTGAAATATGGTATTCAAAACAGTGTGTTGGGAAGAATAAAATGGGGACAATTATGAAAGATATGGCATCAAAGTGTGATCTTCAGGGCCGTAAGGTAAACCATTCTTCGCGGAAAACTTTTGGAACAACATTATTGAATAGAGGTAGACCTTTAACAGAAGTGGCAGATTTAAGGGGATGGAAAAGCATAGAAAGTGTTAAAAGTTATGTAACACCATCAATTAAACAACAACAAAAGGCGTCAGATACTATTTCAAATATGCTTATCCCGTCTACAGAATCTAATACATCCATTTCAGAAGCTGATGAATCTGTCTTAGATAAATTAGCTCCTACAGGAGCTACATGTTCATCTACATCTAGTGAAATTTATTCAACAGTAGATGTTGTTTCAACAGATACACAACTACAGTCCGTACATACTACAGATCTTCCTTTAGCTGCTGTTCCTTTTGGAAACTCATCAGTTAACATAAATGAACAAAACTTGAATATGCCAACATTTGACATTAGTAAAATCAATGGTATATTGTACGGGGCAAACATAAGTTGTGGAACATTCAATTTTGAAATGACATTTGTTCAAAGCTAAAGTTGTTCATCAAATTGTTAATGTTACATAAACAATTTATTTTGACTTTTCTCAATGTTATTTAATTAGTTTGATTAAAATTTTAACTGCAATTTGACAGTTCATACAAATTGGTCTTTTGAAATATTGGCCGCTGATCACATATCAATGATATCATACATGTAACTCTGGATTCAAGCAAGTCAGTATTAAAATCATTGGCCCTGTAAACATATATTGTGCATGTAATTCAGTATTCATTGCCAGTCCGTATTGGAAATATTGGCCCTATATTTACATTTGGTGTATGTAATACAGCATTCAGAACAAGTCTGTATTGAAAAAGTTGGATTATTTAATAAAAGTGTTATGAACTGGCTGTTTCTGTATTGGCAGTGGTATAGATTCTCGGTCAGCTGTATTGGCCCTCGACCCTACGGTCCCGAGGCCAATACAGCAAACCTTGAATCTATACCAGTGCCAATACAGAAACAGCCAGTTAATAAAACTATAATACTGAACTTTATAAAATAAACATACTACATGCAACATAGAGGAGGATTACGTATTCATTAGAACGATGTCAACATATTTTAATAGTTATGTTTAACGTATCGTAAATACTACGCACTTCGTCTGAAAATTAATTACTAGTATTATATAAGGAAATGTAACATTCTTTCATAAAGCTAATAAATACTAAATAATGCAATGCTTCCTTATACATAGATTTTATTCATTTTTAAGGTGCATTTGGTCTGTAATTTATCAAATTAAAATATCAATACGTACAATGTACGTCGTTTGTAAATTCTAAATTCTAGGTCCTAAAGAAAAAAAAACTGCGTCCAATGTACACGTAGACTTTATTTATCCTGTATGATGGCCATTCCGGCATTCCCCTCAAAAACCGCGAATATTACAAGGCTAAAACACGGCAGACTGCACGATTTAAATAAAAGTTTACATACTTCCCATATTTTTACACAAAACCATAAAAAGACTGAATACAAACGAAGGTTTCCCTCTGTGTTATCTGTTCCCAGCTCATTAGAAACAATTTATTAATATAATTAGTAAATAGCAAATCAACTCAGCAGTAACATGACCGATGGTATTCCAAAGACAAGACGAATCCTTGAGAACAATTATAGATACTTCGTAGATGAAAAATAAAGAGAATTTGGAAAACAACATAAAAAAACCGAATACACTAACAACACGTGAACTCCAAATAAACCTTGAATGACAGATAGTTATCTCTAAGTGTAAGCATGTCCTGATCTAATTCCAGTATTAAATGAAATTTTACAGAAAAAAACACCTAGACAAATCTGTGAGATAGAAACGTCGTCATGATTAAATCGTGATGACGACCAATATTTAACACTGGTAACACCAACTCTCTCTCAGAAGTTTATTTTACTGTAATTTTGCTCTGTCAGTTTATTCAAAGTTCATACCAAAGTAGTTATTTTTAAAGGTAAACACGGTGTTATTCTACACCTCGTGGACTGGGACAATAACATAAGAATAGTTCTTCAACTCGGAACTTGAAAATGTTTTGTTCAGTGGGTTTTATTTAGGAATACGAAATGATAGGAATACATGAATACAAGTATTGTATGTCGATTGAATAGTTTTATGGTAATGGGGGATTACTAAGATTAATACGTTTAAGCCCTTGTTTGCAGACTTAAGTTTTGGAAACGGATAGATTCGTCCATGTGGATGCGAACAGATTTATGAAGCAATATCCAATTCTGCAACAGTGTTAACAGTTTTTAATTCCATGACAGTTTTATGGAAAGAGATATTTTTACAAAGGAGACACGAATAGATTTTCATCTTAACGTGATGACAAATCGACATTCAACTTTTACATTTCTTTAAAAGTAGTTGATCAAAAATTAATAAAATGAATTTATAAAACCGTAGACCTCCAATTAAAATATCCAAACAACATGAAAACATTTACTTAACCGTTCTGCCATAACTTCCTTCATGTCCAGTTTACAAGAAAAAAACCCTATAGAGATACGTGCTTAACAGAATTGTGTTAAAGGATAAAAAGTCTTAATTATATGCAATTCTGATTTCATAACGACATTAAAAGTAATCCTATTATACGAAACTAATATAAATATGTTATCAGCTGTTTGCAACATTTTAAATATATATTTATACATGTCAAGTTATTCGTTATTCGATAGCAAATCTAAACTGCGTCTGTAGGTAAGTAACTATTGTATTCGTTTTTCTAAACAGACAAAAATAACCTGAAATAGGATTGCTTAATAGACTTTCAGGTAAATATTACAGACAAACCAGGTACAAAGCTGCAAAAACAGAAAATCAAGGTTTAAGACTCATAAAAACATTTTATTCTAATATTATGTGACTTGCCCAAGATACTGTATTTTCAATGATTATCTCTTGAATAATTATCTGTTTATACGTAATACTGTAGAATAGAGAATGGAAACGCGGAATGTGTCAAAGAGAGGCAACAACCCAACCAAAGAGCAGAAAACAGCTCAAGCTGTGTTTATTTCGATTTGTCAATACCTTTCTGTAATTTTTACAGTCATTCTGTTTCTCCTGATGACGACCCCGAATTTAATAAATTTTTCCTCTATTCAGTTCTATGCTATATTGTATAATTATCTTTTACATTCCTACAAAGAAAGTATAATTGCGAATGAGAGAGAATATATCATCTTTAAAAAATCCTATAGGTATTTTGCTTCATTCACAAAAACAACGTCTCCCAACCTTGGGATTGCTCCTGTGATTTGGTTAATCATTTAAGATCTGATTTTATGATATCCGTGGCGCTACAAGTATTTTTTTCTATCAATAATGTTTAGAGAGAAATTTCTTTTCAATATTATTTATTTTGCATGTATTTCCCTTCAATACTCTTTATAAAGCAAAGCGCGGTCCTTCACAGCTAATAGGCAAACCTGCAAAATATCATACATATCTTATACGAAAATTCGCGGGTGTCCTGCAGGAAGCAGAGACTGATTACTCTTCCGGAGCACCTGAGTCTACCCCCGTTTTTTTGGTGGGGTCCATGTTGTTCATATGTTTTTAGTTTTTAATTGTAGTGCATGTATTGTTTTGGTCTTGTCTTCGTTGTTCTCCGGAATTTGTCAGTTGTTACGATTTTTCTCTCCTTCGAATATCCCTTTGGTATTTCTTGACTTTATTCATTGAGCATGTTTATAAATTTAACTGGTTTAAACCAATTCATATTCTATAAAAACAAATATAACCTGAAAAATTCGAAAAGATTCAACTGCAAGTATATAATTACATTCTTTGTTTTGTGGACGGCGGAGAGCGCTTAAATGTCTTCGAACGTTTTTGATCATCTTATATACGTCTTGATAATAAAAGCTTGTTATAATTGTTCTGTCTTATTTTAGGACTATCGACATTTTGTAACTGTGGGAATTATTATAACATTTTTCAGAAAAACAAGTTGTACTTCGAGGAACCCAAGATATGTTGCATGGATACCAAGCTACACTGCTGTTTTTGTTTATTTTAACCTTAGGATATGTGAAATGTGAACCAGAGAAGTATTTATCTCATTTATGTGAAAATAACTAAATATAATATTTTCTCTTATCTTCTTATACGAAACAAGTGCTTCCTAAATGCAAGAGCCAAGAAACACTAACACTAGTTTTGTCTTTTTTCATCTTAAATCGTTTCCGTTATTTGTCATGTTAACCAGATTTATGCTAAGAATAGATAAATAACCCACATTGTTCATTGAAGATTAAACGTCTGAATTATAATTTGATTTATAGAACTGTAAATGTTTATGTAAAAAAAAAATTATTATTGATAGCGATAAAAGTGAATAGTTCTTGCTCCTGTTCAAATCAGTAGCGTTTCTATGTGATCGAATAATCCTCCTTATTTTTTTTTTGTTATTTTGAGAGTACCTTCTTCATGCACAGCTATGTCCCTTAGATGGTTTAGTCATTAACCATTTGGCTATATTGGCACTTGCATTAGTCTTCATTTTATTTTATTGTTTCAGGTTTCAACATTTCAGTTTTTAACAAATCTTGTACTTCATAAATTAATGAAATTTGCACATAATTTGCATCAAATCGGTATACAGAATATTTATAAGAACATATCTCTTCACAAAGTTTTATGTGATGCCATTCTAGACGTTAAGAGTTTGTTATGTCGAATTAGCAAATGTCCCGTTTTAATGGCTAAACAACGACTCTTTACTGTTATTTTGGAATCTTTTTTGGGGATTGTGTCAATATACATATTTATCATATACTTAGTACTAAATAAAGGAAAATTGCATATACGATTCTGAAAGAACATTGTCAGCTGTATTTTATACCGTGACGATATCGATATCAACACTCCTTTATCATACCCCTTAAAATGATATTGGTCACGTGACAAGAAAGATCTGTTAAAATATATGACAAAGCGTATAAAACATGCCGTGTATTACTCTCTATGTTTACCCAATATATTCATACCCACGTGTATTATGGAAATGGCATTAATTGAAATGCTAAAGAAAAGAAGATTGTTAAAAACAAACAGATATGGCGTATGCGACAGTGACGTACAACCTTCCAACAAACAGTTTGCCTGAGTGTATACTGAACCCTGCAATTTCAGGAGGAAACATTTTTATACGCTATTTTTTCTTACTTTATGTACATATCTATATGTAATAAAAAGTCAAATTTCAGCTGCACCTATCTTCTGACGTTCCCAAGGACAGCGAGAGCAGGAATGGATATCGATATATCTATTTTGATATGGAAAAATGTGTCAGAAAGTCTACACTTGGCTGCTGTCTTAAAGAACAGTGCAGGAAAGATGGTTTCAGGTGTTGTAAGAACACTCCAGCCAAACATGGGTATAGAATATTTGGAAAAAAATGTCGTGTGAAAAGTACACAACTGCATATAATGATTTCACGTTAAATAATATGCTATCATTCCTATAAGTGGTCCAATAACAACGAAAAAAAATTGATTTAGGACCTTTATCAAAACATACATGGCATATTATTACAAGTCTGAGATAACGAACAATCATCTTTCTCCTTAATCAATCTGGTGAGATGTTGTTTCTTTGAAGTATACCCAATGTGCTTATATTCAATATAATAAGAAAAGGTTTGATTAAGAACAGAACGGTTATACAATCATGTTATAAAGAGGTGGAAAAATGAACCCACAAGAAAGAATAAAAGATATATATCAAAAACTGCACGTGACAGTTTCTTATTTATAGGTATCAGTTTTCTGTAATATCGGTCAAATATGCAAAAAGGGTGAATAAATTATTCTTGTTCAGAACTTTTACAGTATACAGTTGAGATCAGTTCTAACCTCTCAACTATTCTGTCAGAGAGGACAGTTTTAGAACCATTCTAGAACGGTTCTAGGGTAGAACCAACCATGTCATAAAATCTAAGGTAGAACCGCCATAAATGGTTCTACGGTAGAAGCATCCGGAATGGTTCTAGTGTATAACTGTCATAAATGGTTCTAGGGTAGAACCGTCCAGAATGGTTCTAGGGTAGAACTGCCATAAATAGTTCTAGGGTAGAACCATTCAGAATGGTTCTAGGATAGAACCGTCATAAATGGTTCTAGGGTAGAACCACCCGGAATGGTTCTAGTGTAGAACTGTCATAAATGGTTCTAGGGTAGAACCACCCGGAATGGTTCTAGTGTAGAACTGTCATAAATGGTTCTAGTGTAGAACTGTCATAAATGGTTCTAGGGTAGAACCACCCGGAATGGTTCTAGTGTAGAACTGTCATAAATGGTTCTAGGGTAGAATCACCCGGAATGGTTCTAGTGTAGAACTGTCATAAATGGTTCTAGGGTAGAACCACCCGGAATGGTTCTAGTGTAGAACTGTCATAAATGGTTCTAGGGTAGAACCGTCCAGAATGGTTCTAGGGTAGAACTGCCATAAATAGTTCTAGGGTAGAACCATTCAGAATGGTTCTAGGTTAGAACTGTCATAAATGGTTCTAGAGTAGAACCGTCCAGAATGGTTTTAGGTCATTTTCATGTCCGATAACTCTGTATTGATTATGGCACAAACTCCTCGTCATCGATTTTTCCATACTTTTAAAAAACATTTTTTGAAATATGTAGTAACATTTCACATAGATTATAATTTCAATATATGAATTATGACAATAATTAATAATATTAAATTGATGACCAATTTATAGAAAACAGCAAAAGTACATACATGTACATGTAATAAAGCGCTATGATTTAACCCATAAGAAAAAAAAAATTTTTTTGGTTAAAATTTGTTTGATTTTTATCTGAAGTAAATTTATAGGTAAAGAAATTTGCTCTCCGTAACATGTGTGTGTTTCAGGTAATTATAAGTAATTAACGATTTGACTTGACTGTCTGGATGTTTATTGTTCCAAACTTTAAGGTACGCAGATACACATGTATGAATACAGGTAAACCGTTTTGCTGACAAAATCAGCAGGCTTTCAAATTTTTATAACGCTACATTTTAAAATAATTAATGCAGCATTTAAATAGAGTTGTGTAAAAGGTGGTCCCAAATTTTAATGCAGAGATTTAAAATGTGTCAGATAAGTAACATTGTAATTTATTTTAAATTAATCATTTATCTTTTTTTACCAATATTATATGGTAAACATATGATATATTATATAATTAAATCTCTTTGCTCGTATGGACGATATTTATTTCGTCTTGACAAGGTAGAAGATGATTTGGATGAATACCGCCATTTTGAAATAAGAGGTGCATTCCACCAATTTATCGAAAAATTACATAGACATAACGTAAATATATGGACTTTTTACACAATAATTTTAATTGAGAAGGGACGGGACTAAATGTGTTCTCTTGTTGAAACATATGTAGAGGAATGTTTTAACACCGACTAGTTTTTAAATCATTTAATTTTAGTAAAAGCTTTATTGTGAGTGAATTTTTTTACTCTGTAAAATATTTCGGTATGATGAAAGTTGATTTTAAAATTGCGACAACAAATTTATTATTTTATTTCTTATAATTTTGATGTTCAAAATTCATAAACTATTGCCACGATCATAAATGGTTTTAAGTTAGAACCATTCAGAATGGTTCTAGGGTAGAACCGTCCAGAATGGTTCTAGGGTAGAACTGTCATAAATGGTTTTAGGGTAGAACTGTCATAAATGGTTCTACGGTAGAACTGTCATAAATGGTTCTAGGGTAGAACCGTCCAGAATGGTTCCAGGGTAGAACTGTCATAAAAGTTCTAGGTCAGGACACATCCTGTCATAAACGGTTCTAAATGTTTCAGAATGACAGTTCTAGAACTGTTTTAGAACAGTTCTTATGACATTTTAGGACAGTTCTAAAGAGAGGTTAGAACTGTTCCCAACCGTATATTCCAAAAAAGTATATAATACTTAATTTAATAATTGATTGGACTCACCTAGTATCTATATGATTATTTTACTTGTAGGGCAACCTGAAAGAGTTAAGTTTAAGGTATCGGTATTAGTACATTATAATTCTATCTTTAATGACTTTAAAATGTTCTACAATTTATTTCAGAGTATTAATTATTAATTCTGATAATTTAGTGAGAGATATTATGGACATAATTGTGCAAATCGTGATACAAGCATGAAATTTGATATAAAGGATGACGAAATGATACAAAAAAAAAATCCGCTGCCTGCCATAAAAAAAATTCATTTTTTCAAGATGGCCACCACTCATTTTGGAATGGCGTCATTATAAATTGGCAATACTGCGTTTATCCTTTGAAAGGTGTGTTATACGAAAAATCCAATGTTAGTTTTGATAAAAAGTAGATAACAGATCCTAAATTACGACTAGACAATACATAAATGAAACAAAAGGTGACTTCCGGTTTTAAAATGCCGGCAAAAAAGTCAAAAATGTAAATTTTTATACTTTCAAGCAACTTCACAAGGGATGTTACAGATTGTTTTCAGTTTTCTTGCCTAGTTTGGTTAAAAAACATTGTGTGTATCTAAAAATTATCAAACTGACAGTTGCATGTACACAGACCCGTACAAGGAAGGCCAGAACGGTAGCATTTACAATTACCAACACAGCTGGGTTTCTTGAATCTGCATTTCACAAGTTCCTGACACGACGATGCAACTGCAGGTAACGAAGTCCATTTTGGTTTCCAAGTGTCGATGTCGTTTTCTTTCGTCCATCCCCATTGTTCAGGACTTGGTACCTGTTGAATGCATACGTCCGTTTGGGCCCAAACATGTCCGCCTTGGAATGCTGCTCTTTTTGTGTGTTCCAGAAGGGCACCTCTAGTAGGCGGAATAGCATCATAAGGCCGCTGTTTCCTCGCAAACAATTCAAACCGTGCCTCGTTCACTGCAAATGTTGCTGTTGATCTGTCATACATAATGCAAACAAATGCTTCTATGAGGTCCATATCTGTGTCTTCAATAGAGTTTGGTCTCATACTCAAGCGGGCGAAAACGTCTGTTACATTCGGAAATACTTCCCATGTCTGCCAAGCTGATTTCTTCCCTTTCCCACGAAATGCCGACACAGTGTCACACCCACTGAATGCATGGAAGAAAGGAAGAGCAGCTACGCGAGGACCTAACGCATTTGATAAGTCATGTACTGGAAGCCATCGAAAGTCTTTATTCCTTCCAAAACCGATCCACAATTTTTCCACACCTAATTTTTCAAATGCTGCAACTCCTAACACTACTACATCCGTGTCAGTACTAATTATAATCACTTTTTTACAACCATTTGCAGCAGCATGCTTAACATGGACCAACATTCGTGTATCGGCTTCTTCGTGGTTACAAGGATATAGCTGGGAGATATTCGTATTGACATTACAAAGAACATTTTCACCTTGCGTCACATAAACAATTTTTCTATCAGTCTGTAAACCAGCAATTCTGTCGGCAAGAAACTGGAACAATTCAGTTTTGTTGTCATCCTCACGGAGAAAACTACTCCAAACCCTTGGCGTTCTACCTGAACCAACAACTTTCCGTCTTGCACCAGCACCTCGCTTTCTTCTTGTTCCAGCCTTCAAACTATTCTTCAAGTAAACGTCAAATACAATGTCTACTCTTGAATAATCATCTGTGCAAGATTTTATGTAAGGCAGTATAACATCATTTGCATAATCATCAAATGTTTTTGCCCCACGTGGTGGTCTGGAATTAACCATTGCTGCCCCATCAACGATAAATGCGTCAGAGTGTGGATCAGTTGATGGCAAATCGCAGAAGGATTCAAGTATATCCATTAGCTGCGATTTATTTCCACTGTTGAAAGTGCCATCCTGAGACAAAGACGGTGGGGCAGTTTGGTTTTCATGACTAAAGAAATATTCTAAGTCACACTGTCTACTTTGACACGAAATGAAAAGTCTAGAAAAGAGATCGCAATCACTTTTAAGGTTCTTAAGCTTTGTTTTTGATAAAGACGTTTCCGGTTTCGTTTTACGGCTGAATAACGGGAAATTGTTCTTGTTTTATCGGGTCATAAAAAGAAGATTCTCCTTCGTTTTGCATTTTTTTGTAATAGATCTTCGTATTGTTTCGATCCAATATCTTCGAGTTTACATATATTACCAGCCTCCGATTCAACAATTTCCTTAGAATCAATTTTGTATACTAGTAAATCTGATGACTCCTCTAGAAAAGGATTTCCAAACTCAGTCATCACTTTAGAAAGCCGTTGCACTCTTTCGAAGAAATCCCTTTGGGTTTTAGTTGAGTCGTCATGGTGCCGTTCGTCTGTTGTAGTATGACTCAAACCACTAGATATTTCAAATTCTTTTACCAATCTACTGACTTCTGGTCCAGCTACCACCCATCGCCTCAAAGCTGAGGGATCCTCAGTTAAACCTATGGCACCACCATCGCCCTTCACAATTGCATTGTTCTGTTCATGTGCCTGATCAATTGCGATATTAGAAAACAACTTGTTGGTCTTACGAACGGTGAAATTACCATTGGCAAATTACATTGCCACCTGTGGGTGATGTTCGTGAAGGGAAGCCATATCGCGAAGATGGATCGGTAACCATCGAGCATAACTTACACGATCAAATCCAAAAAAATACGTATCATGCTTGATAAGGACTGTTTGTAAAGTAAAAAATCTGACTCACGAAATGATCGTATTACAGATAACACAAGAAGTTCTAAATTCATAATTGAACGCCAGAAATTAAACTGCGGTCTAGTTGACTCTCTTTCTTTACACCAGTCTACCAAATTATCGAACGTCACAGATTCGTCAGCTATATTTTCTGCGTTTATGCTTTCATAAGCCGACATTAGCAATTCAAACAAAACACAGGCAGTTATTTGATGTGCGTGTCTAGTCCTAGGTACATTTGATCATACAAGGAAGGAATCTGCCGTGCCAGATGTTGCAATATCGGCTTCAGTGAGGGCACTAGTCCATCCACTATCACGCAAAATATCACCAAGAATTTTAAAACAAGCCATTTCAATGTGCAATCCACCAAATATGACGACAAACTTATCTTCTCCATACAAATCTGGCCATTCCCACTGAATTTGCTTTGCCAAAACAAAAAGTGGTTGATCTGCAGTTATAATTTGTGTTTGTCCTGGATTAAGAAAGTTAACCACTTCCTTCACTTTATCCATAGAATGCTTTATCATTGCAACTGAATGGGCTTGTTCTTCAAACAGTGGCATCAAAGAGGTTAAACTTACTTCTACAGAAGGGCCTCGTTTTTGGAGGAATAAAATGACGACCAAGATATGTGTTCGAAACCCAAATCCCCATCTGTTAGATGAACCTCGTTTAGCCATTCAAATTCACACTGTAGGCTTTGTTTAAGATAATCATGATCTGGTAACTTGAGTATGGTATCGGGGCTATTTGGAGGTTTAGGTTTAGTCTTTAAGTAGGCAGGTCTAACATTTACGTATGTATCTGGAAGTGAAGATACTTGTCTTGAATTTGATATATTTCCAAGTATTAAGTCTCCACGTTCAATCCCACTTATGTCATCTGACGGGTGCTGAAAAATAGAAATTCCCGTCCCATGAAATTATGTTTTTGCAGTTTCTAAATTTCACTAAAATGATACTAGATCGAGGGATTTATCCGACTACATCGACGCACAAAAGTGAATTCACAGGTAATTTTCTTATAATTTTCAAGAAAAAGAATAAACTTCAAGATTAGGTTTGTAATAATGATATTCGATGCATTTAATAACAATTAAAGTTACAATACTATAATAATAGAATAGAAAATAAAAAAAGTTACAACTACAAACGATAAAACATTTAACAATATCCGATCAATATAACAAGTACAACATCAAAACTAAATTCATGAATGTGGGATAACAAAATACCGTGACACGTCTTATAGCAATGCGATTTTATACTCAGCAAAAGCAGTCACAATAGGGAATAGGTGAGATCTGACGACGTAATAGTAAATAACAATCATATTATACGTGGCAAAAATGTAATTAGTTACTACAGACAAATACATGAACGAAATGGTAAATGTTTTTGTGTGAATTTTGTAATTTTTTGAGCATGCGCAAATCCCAAACAAGTCAAATATTTACTTATATGATATATCTCACATGTAAGGAAGGAAACCACCGAACCTCATATGTTTTTTACCAAAAGAATGACAAAGAAAAACAGTTTTCCAGAAAAATAGGTATTTTCGAACTTAAAACAACATCCATTTTAAAAAGGCTGTGGACATCTTGAAAAAATATTTTTTTTCGATGGCCAGCAGTTTTTTCTTAAAAGGTATATAATAATGATGCTTCGTGGTAATTTTCATGCTTGTATCATCATTTGCACAATTCCCTCGATTTTGCTTGCTAATATCTTCCACTAATTAATAGATTGCCTCGAAAAACGAATTTTATTTTGAAAACTGAAGAATTACTTAATAATATGCATTAAAGAGTTTGTTTGTTTATGCCACAAATGCATGTCCTTTTTTTAAGTCATCATTGATACTTTAAATTCATTTTAATTATCCAAAATTTTAAATTTTGTTAAAACTAGGAAGTATCAATAGCTCTGTCCTTAGAGGGTTCTGGAATTTTGGAATTTGCGCTTCAGTATTCTGGTTAATGTTTTGATTTTCAACATTTTAGGCCTTGAGCACAAGTAAATCGACGAATGTGCACATCTTGTGCATTCAAATTGGTATCAAAGAATTTATTATGCATTAATTAATGAGTGTGTATGCCACAAATAGCTGTCATTCCTTTTTTCCTTTTTCTTTGTTTTTTGAGTCATTTTCTAATTTCTAACCTGGTCCTCGTTGTGCTACTGTTCTACAAATGTATGAACTTCGTCGTATCCACTGGTATCACCGACGTTATCAGCTTATAAATACGTTCCCTGCCGGATGTTGTGGTAATACTACTTCCTCTACCAATAGAAACAAGCAAATTGTGATGAAATTTGTGTAAAAGCCCAGTGAATAAAACCTATGTCTAATCAGTACAAAACATTTAATCTTTTGTACACATCAGAATAATGTGCGCAGTCGGGGTGACACGACTTGCTGTGGACTGTCACACTGTTACCATGTGAGCTGGCAGGTTCACATCGACATGTTTTTGTCCTGATATACATGTAAAAATTGCCACAGGAGACACGTATTAACCTATAATGGTCCACTCAATCAATACTTTTTAAATCCCATCTTCAATGACTCAGTTACCATTCTTTACTGAGGGCTTAGTAAATTGGTGGAATTGATCACACTTTTATACGTCAGTCCTACGGAGTATTTTGTCGCAGCTAAGAGAAAGAATTTCGATAGGGTACATGTAAATGTCAACATCTCATCTCTGACTTACGATCACTCATAAGAGTTTTTTTCAGACTACATAATGAAAGAAGATGTATTATTTTTAGGGATATTTTAGTTGAATTTTAAAAAGTGATTAGCAAATGCTTATACAATGTTAAAATGAAATCTTCCAGCAGTTTTTACCATCAGTTTCAGGATTGCTATTTTTTCGATAACTACATTTATTCTCATGGAACATTGTTTGATAGGCTTTTAAGTGCAGGAAATCACGACCACGTTTTCTTTTTAGGTTCCCGTTAATGTTACCCCAGCAACCAACTACCAGCTTCATATAATCTGCAGTGGTTTACTAGTATTTCATAAGACATATTACAGATTAAACATACAAGGAAGACCTACGTCTATATTTATACAGACAGACAGACCTATATACAAACCAGGAGACCTTGGTAAGAAAATTCTGATCAGATTTTGAATTAGACAGAGTATACTTATATCTTTTTACTACTTATAGTTTATTACTATTTTGTAGCTATAGGTGTAACCTATTTACAAGATGTATGTTGATCTTCCAGGGATCATAGCTTTTTGTTTTGCATAAAGTTAGCATATTTAGCATTTCAAAAGCGATTTCTGTGAATTTTAGAAGAGAATTCCGGATTCCGCTCCCAATCATATAACTATCTTAATCAAACTTTGAAGAAATTTTTAAGTTTTATTTGGTGTTATGTAATTACATAGCGATATATTCAATGTTGTAATATTTTTTCAAAAAAGGTAATTGAATCAATAACGAAAACCCTCATTCAAACTATTTACCGTACTTACTACATTATATTTGTATAAATTTACTATATCTAATATTAGTATCTTTGGATTGTTATTTTATTTAGTACAATTTAGAGTATTCGGATTGCATCCATCAACCGAGGTCGTACAGAAACCTTTAGATATTTACATACAGGTAAGTACTTGGGGGTTTTATAAATGTGAAAACTTTCTAACTATACCACACGTATTTAGAAACATTGACCATGTCATGATTAATATATTCAAAACACTAACTAAAAAATCGACTTTGCTTTGTTTAGCGCTTGTCTTGCATGGTGGACGGGGTCCCATTTCACACATTCTTAGGACTAAGATTGGTTGCAAGTGTTCTCTGATATCTTGTCTTCAGTATATTTGTTCTATTGTTGTCTTGGAACACCAGTCTCGTTTGTAGTCCTACGAATTCTATTGGTGTCATGAAACCAGTCTCGTTCGTAGTCGTAGGAATTCTATTAGTGTCATGGAACCAGTCTCGTTCGTAGTCCTATGAATTCTATTGGTGTCATGGAACCAGTCTCGTTCGTAGTCGTAGGAATTCTATTGGTGTCATGGAACCAGTCTCGTTCGTAGTCCTATGAATTCTATTGGTGTCATGGAACCAGTCTCGTTAGTAGTCGTAGGAATTGTATTGGTGTCATGGAACCAGTCTCGTTCGTAGTCCTATGAATTCTATTGGTGTCATGAAACCAGTCTCGTTCGTAGTCGTAGGAATTCTATTGGTGTCATGAAACCAGTCTCGTTCGTAGTCGTAGGAATTCTATTGGTGTCATGAAACCAGTCTCGTTCTTAGTCGTAGGAATTCTATTGGTGTCATGAAACCAGTCTCGTTCGTAGTCGTAGGAATTCTATTGGTGTCATGGAACCAGTCTCGTTCGTAGTCGTAGGAATTCTATTGGTGTCATGGAACCAGTCTCGTTCGTAGTCGTAGGAATTCTATTGGTGTCATGAAACCAGTCTCGTTCGTAGTCGTAGGAATTCTATTGGTGTCATGGAACCAGTCTCGTTCGTAGTCCTATGAATTCTATTGGTGTCATGGAACCTGTCTCGTTCGTAGTCCTAGGAATGTTTGTGAAACAAGGACTAGTATGTTCTTGATGACCATACGAGAACCATCATAATATTATAAGTCTTATTCTATGTTTCATACTATGATAAGTTTACACAAAACCATTTATCATAGTTAGTTTTAAGTTTAATCTATGAAATTTTTCCTCGTGCAATGTCTCACTTTTACGAATATTTCCTTTGCTAACGCCTAAAAAGTACGATATCCACCAATTTTCAGTCAAAATATATCAGTCCTAATTCAACTAAAAATCTTTGATACCAATTTTGATGCACAAGATGTGCACATTTCGTCGATTCACGACTCGTCAGTTGTGGTCAAGGCCTAAAATGATGAAAACCAAAAACAACAATCCAAACAGTTGAAGGGCAAATTCAAAAATGCCAAAATGACCAAAGGGCTAAAGCCAAAACCATCGAAGGATAAAATAGCTTCCAGTGCTCAATGGCAATCAACAATTTGAATAAAAGGTATAATTCTTTATACATACAATCTGTTCCAAGAGAAAAATTAATCACTGTAATGTTATCCTTAGGATCCTTTAGGTAATCGGGTAAAACAGTATTTGAAAGTACAGGAGCCTTTTGGCGTATTCGGTGGCAGTTTAAAACTTTCACCTGTAACCAATTATGGCAGCTGGAAAATAATTTCCAAACAGGAAGTAAGTGTACAATAAATCATAAAAAACCATATTGCAAGAAGAAAAGGAATTCCAATGTCCTAAGAATTTGTTTTACTTATAATTGTTTTTATTTTAAAATGAGTAGGGCGAATTTCCCATGATTTTTTTTCCCACTTCTTTGAACATTTTCTAAATGTGGTCTAATGTCTTTCAAATCTGTTAGTACATAGCTAGATTTGTGTCCTCTAAAGAGTTGCTAATATAATAAATACCAATTAAGTTACCGTAAAATACACGACATTTCAGAATATAGCTTTTGAAGACAGTTAATGTAACAAAAAATTACCATTTTGGTGTCCTTAAACAGTTAATTTACATGAAGGAAATTCACAGCCAAAACCAAATTTTGATGTAAGAGAGCAAATGCATCTTCTTTCTTTTGACAGTAAAATTATTTTGGTTCTGCGTGTCATTCGTTCAATTCGTAAATACAGAATATACATTTATGTTCTTATGTTTACCGAACATAAAACATTTCTTTTCTATACTTGGCTAAATGAAACAAAAACAAATATCCATTGGGAAGGCGAGCTAGCATGTCCAGTTGCAAACATTTAATTAAACGAACTTATAACAACATATACAATTTTCTTAGTACCTGAACTGTACAAGGAGTCAAAAAATAGCACAATATAATCCTACATATCTTTGTAAATACAAATTATGTGTTTGTTTCTGTGTGTGTGGAAAAAAAACCATTTCAGAAATCAATTCGCACGAAACAGAAATGTGAAAATAGCTCTGCGGTTCTTCAACAATAAAGAATTCGAACACACCGAACATAAAAAGAAAATTGAAGTCGTATCGAGCAATTTAAAAGGAGCTGTTGACTGGATGAATGCAAGCTCTCGAATGAATATTAACCCATAAGGTCACGGGTGGGTCTCACCCGTCCGTATTACTACGCAAATAATTTAGCCATGTACCGAAATAGTGAGAGATATTATGAACATAATTTTGCAAATCGTGATACAAGCATGAAATTTGGTATAAAGGATGACTAAATGATACTAAAAAAAAATCCGCCGCATTTTTTCAAGATGGCCACCACTCATTTTGGAAATGGTGTCATTATAAATTGGCAATACTGCGTTTATCCTTTGAAAGGTGTGTTATACGAAAAATCCAATGTTAGTTTTGATAAAAAGTAGATAACAGATCCTAAATTACGACTAGACAATACATAAATGAAACAAAAGGTGACTTCCGGTTTTAAAATGCCGACAAAAAAGTCAAAAATGTAAATTTTTATACTTTCAAGCAACTTCACAAGGGGGGATGTTACAGATTTTTTTCAGTTTTCTTGCCTAGTTTGGTTAAAAAACATTGTCAAATTATCAAACTTACATTTGCATGTACACAAACCCGTACAAGGAAGGCCAGAACGGTAACATTTACAATTACCAACACAGCTGGGTTTCTTGAATCCGCATTTCACAAGTTTCTGACACGACGATGCAACTGCAGGTAACGAAGTCCATTTTGGTTTCCAATTGTCGATGTCGTTTTCTTTCGTCCATCCCCATTGTTCAGGACTTGGTACCTGTTGAATGCATACGTCCGTTTGGGCCCAAACATGTCCGCCTTGGAATGCTGCTCTTTTTGTGTGTTCCAGAAGGGCACCTCTAGTAGGCGGAATAGCATCATAAGGCCGCTGTTTCCTCGCAAACAATTCAAACCGTGCCTCGTTCACTGCAAATGTTGCTGTTGATCTGTCATACATAATGCAAACAAATGCTTCTATGAGGTCCATGTCTGTGTCTTCAATAGAGTTTGGTCTCATACTCAAGCGGGCGAAAACGTCTGTTACATCCGGAAATACTTCCCATGTCTGCCAAGCTGATTTCTTCCCTTTCCCACGAAATGCCGACACAGTGTCACACCCACTGAATGCATGGAAGAAAGGGAGAGCAGCTACGCGAGGACCTAACGCATTTGATAAGTCATGTACTGGAAGCCATCGAAAGTCTTTATTCCTTCCAAAACCGATCCACAATTTTTCCACACCTGATTTTTCAAATGCTGCAACTCCTAACACTACTACATCCGTGTCAGTACTAATTATAATCACTTTTTTACAACCATTTGCAGCAGCATGCTTAACATGGACACACATTCGTGTATCGGCTTCTTCGTGGTTACAAGGAGATAGCTGGGAGATATTCGTATTGACATTACAAAGAACATTTTCACCTTGCGTCACATAAAAATTTTTTCTATCAGTCTGTAAACGAGCAATTCTGTCGGCAAGAAACTGTTGTCATCCTCACGTAGAAAACTACTCCAAACCCTTGGCGTTCTACCTGAACCAACAACTTTCCGTCTTGCACCAGTACCTCGCTTTCTTCTCGTTCCAGCCTTCAAACTATTCTTCAAGTAAACGTCAAATACAATGTCTACTCTTGAATAATCATCTGGGCAAGATTTTATGTAAGGCAGTATAACATCATTTGCATAATTATCAAATGTTTTTGCTCCACGTGGTGGTCTGGAATTAACCATTGCTGCCCCATCAACGATAAATGCGTCAGAGTGTGGATCAGTTGATGGCAAATCGCAGAAGGATTCAAGTATATCCATTAGCTGCGATTTATTTCCACTGTTGAAAGTGCCATCCTGAGACAAAGACGGTGGGGCAGTTTGGTTTTCATGACTAAAGAAATCTTCTAAGTCACACTGTCTACTTTGACACGAAATGAAAAGTCTAGAAAAGAGATCGCAATCACTTTTAAGGTTCTTTTGCTTTCGTTTTACGGCTGAATAACGGGAAATTGTTCTTTTTTATCGGGTCATAAAAAGGAGATTCTCCTTCGTTTTGCATTTTTTGTAATAGATCTTCGTATTGTTTCGATCCAATATCTTCGAGTTTACATATATTACCAGCCTCCGATTCAACAATTTCCTTAGAGTCAATTTTGTATAAATCTGATGACTCCTCTAGAAAAGGATTTCCAAACTCAGTCATCACTTTAGAAAGCCGTTGCAATCTTTCGAAGAAAACCCTTTGGGTTTTAGTTGAGTCGTCATGGTGCCGTTCTTCTGTTGTAGTATGACTCAAACCACTAGATATTTCAAATTCTTCTACCAATCTACTGACTTCTGGTCCAGCTACCATCCATCGCCTCAAAGCTGAGGGATCCTCAGTTAAACCTATGGCACCACCATCGCCCTTCACAATTGCATTGTTCTGTTCATGTGCCTGATCAATTGCGATATTAGAAAACAACTTGTTGGTCTTACGAACAGTGAAATTACCATTGGCAAATTCCATTGCCACCTTTGGGTGATGTTCGTGAAGGGAAGCCATATCGCGAAGATGGATCGGTAACCATCGAGCATAATTTACACGATCAAGTCCAAAAAAATACGTATCATGCTTGATAAGGACTGTTTGTAAAGTAAAAAATCTGACTCACGAAATGATCGTATTACAGATAACACAAGAAGTTCTAAATTCATAATTGAACGCCAGAAATTAAACTGCGGTCTAGTTGACTCTCTTTCTTTACACCAGTCTACCAAATTATCGAACGTCACAGATTCGTCAGCTATATTTTCTGCGTTTATGCTTTCATAAGCCGACATTAGCAATTCAAACAAAACACAGGCAGTTATTTGATGTGCGTGTCTAGTCCTAGGTACATTTGAACATACAAGGAAGGAATCTGCCGTGCCAGATGTTGCAATATCGGCTTCAGTGAGGGCACTAGTCCATCCACTATCACGCAAAATATCACCAAGAATTTTAAAACAAGCCATTTCAATGTGCAATCCACCAAACATGACGACAAACTTATCTTGTCCATACAAATCTGGCCATTCCCACTGAATTTGCTTTGCCAAAACAAAAAGTGATTGATCTGCAGTTATAATTGGTGTTTGTCCTGGATTAAGAAAGTTAACCACTTCCTTCACTTTATCCATAGAATGCTTTATCATTGCAACTGAATGGGCTTGTTCTTCAAACAGTGGCATCAAAGAGGTTAAACTTACTTGTAGAGAAGGGCCTCGTTTTTTTGAGGAATGAAATGACGACCAAGATATGTGTTCGAAACCCAAATCCCCATCTGTTAGATGAACCTCGTTTAGCCATTCAAATTCACACTGGAGGCTTTGTTTAATATAATCATGATCTGGTAACTTGAGTATGGTATCGGGGCTATTTGGAGGTTTAGGTTTAGTCTTTAAGTAGGCAGGTCTAACATTTGCGTATGTATCTGGAAGTGAAGATACTTGTCTTGAGTTTGATCTATTTCCAAGTATTAAGTCTCCACGTTCAATCCCACTTATGTCATCTGACGGGTGCTGAAAAATAGAAATTCCCGGCCCATGAAATGATGTTTTTGCAGATGTTGAACTAGGGTTGTGATCAATATTGTCAACAGCAGCTGTAGTGAAAAGCCCTTTTTTCAAAACAGGTGGACATACTAAACCTTTGGACAAAAATCGTTCAACCACATCATATCCCAGTTGTGTTGATATTTCTAATATCCGGTGATATGAAATACATAACCCATATTGAAATAAAATATCGATCAAGTGACGCTTCCTAGTCCTTGCAAAAATTAAAAGTCCAATATAGATACAAAAAGGAGGTTCACGATCTACTGCATGCCGTTGTTGTTC
Source organism: Mytilisepta virgata (assembly GCA_028015205.1). Taxonomy (NCBI): domain Eukaryota; kingdom Metazoa; phylum Mollusca; class Bivalvia; order Mytilida; family Mytilidae; genus Mytilisepta; species Mytilisepta virgata. The sequence continues at coordinate 69,507,039 of CM051517.1, forward strand.
TGATACTTTTGATGTTTTTGCATGATAATTATACATAAGCAACTGAGCAATTGCTAGATCAGACTTGCATACACTGTTATCTAATTGGGATTGAATATCAGGGCCATGTTCAATCATGCACACTAGTTCTAGCAGTGATGTTGCAACGCTTGATTGGGTACCTTCGACAGAAAATGAACCAGAAAATTTTGTTTTATATTCCTTAATTTGTGTCCTAATAATTTCTGCAGTTTTTCCAATATGTATGGTGTAGTCGTAATTACATGCTAATGCTATTGCTGGACCAACATCTTTTTCAAAAACCAATAACACCTCCCTACCTTTCGTATATGCTTGAAGATCTGGTATCTTTGCAAGAAGCATTTCTTTCAGTAGTGTCATGTGTATTGGAATTGTACCCTCACTTAATTGCTGAACTCTTTTTTCATACATATTTGAAAGGTCTGCGAGTCTAAATGCATTGGCCCCATCACTATTTCTTTGATTTTCAAATACATAATTAACCAATTCAGCCAAGGCAACATCTGCTTCTTTTTCCGCATCGGTATCAATCTGTGCCTGCTCTTCTGTCTTTTTTTCACGGCTCTTTCTTTATTATATAGAGCTACAAGACAAGCGGGGTGGTATTTCAAGTCTTGAGCTATAACATCCACAATACTTAGTTTGGCCAATAACTGTTTGTCCTGGAGAGTTTCAGCACAACTTTTCAATCTATCATTCAGCTTCATTGTCATTGCTTCCCTGAGTGACGAAGGCGGAGCCTCTTTGTCATACAAAAAACACTTAACAATATCCTGTTTTAATTTTGTATCTGAATGATCAATTGAGTGGCGAATGAAGTTGGGAGAACATTGGCATTTGATTGATTTTGTCGACTCGTATCGTTGTTCGGCACGTTTCAATTTGGTGTTGTTAAATTTGTTTCGACAACTTGGATGGTATTTTGCCTCATTTAGTGTTAAAGTGCTTTCAATACCAGAACCGTTGTTAAACCTTCTAACGTCTAGTGGTATAGGTAAGCTATTCATTTCGTGAAACTTAGGAATGTTGGTAGCCACAATTTTATACCCATCGGCAGTTAATTTTAATGTTTCAACTGTGTCTTCTTGACATAAACAACATTTTGACCAGTCAGTTTCCCAACTGTCTGTTGAGACTGATCACAGACGAATTCTTTTCGCCATAATGATTGTGAAAATAAAACCAAATCAAATATTTACTCTAATAGTAATGATATCAACAATAATTGCAATACAGATATAAAAACCCTTTTCTAAATTTCACTAAAATGATACTAGGTCGAGGGATTTATCCGACTACATCGACGCACAAAAGTGAATTCACAGGTAATTTTTTTTATAATTTTCAAGAAAAAGAATAAACTTCAAGATTAGGTTTGTAATAATGATATTCGATGCATTTAATAACAATTAAAGTTACAATACTATAATAATAGAATAGAAAATAAAAAAAGTTACAAGTACAAACGATAAAACATTTAACAATATCCGATCAATATAGCAAATACAATATCAAAACTAAATTCATGAATGTGGGATAACAAAATACCGTGACACGTCTTATAGCAATGCGATTTTATACTCAGCAAAAGCAGTCACAATAGGGAATAAGTGAGATCTGACGACGTAATAGTAAATAACAATCATATTATACGTGGCAAAAATGTAATTAGTTAGTACAGACAAATACATAAACGAAATGGTAAATGTTTTTGTGTGAATTTTGTAATTTTTTGAGCATGCGCAAACCCCAAACAAGTTAAATATTCATTTATATGATATATCTCACATGTAAGGAAGGAAACCACCGAACCTCATATGTTTTTTACCAAAAGAATGACAAAGAAAAACAGTTTTCCAGAAAAATAGGTATTTTCGAACTTAAAACAACAGCCATTTTAAAAAGGCCGTGGCCATCTTGAAAAAATAATTTTTTTCGATGGCCAGCAGTTTTTTCTTAAAAGGTATATAATAATGATGCTTCGTGGTAATTTTCATGCTTGTATCATCATTTGCACAATTCCCTCGATTTTGCTTGCTAATATCTTCCACTAAAAAGAAATTAATGTATCCTGTCAATTACTTTGATTATTATAATTCGTTCTACAAATGTTTTTCATAAGATATATATAAAAATTGCCAAATCTCTGGGATAATGACTCGGAATTCATAATTATTACATAACCAAAATCGGATATTCCTGTATTTACGTGATACAAATTTTGATTTATTAATAATCATGACTATTTTTGAATAAGACATTTTGTTTTAATATGTTAAATTACAGAAATTACAGAGCAATATATACAATATTTTTTCGTACAAGAAGCTACTTTTTTAATGATGTTGAGTTATATATAATTGTATTATTATTATTATTTTAGAATCAGGAGGGTACGAAATCCTTTAGCGTGGAGGAATATGGTAAGATCGGCAGACAAATTTACATCTGTATTCAATTTTTGGGCTCTTAAATAATAACCGTATACCTTTTTTCCAACGCAGTAAAAGTTTATGCTAATATCGATTTGTTCAGATTCCGAAAACACATGAAAATGTGATACGGTGAAACTCGGTTGTGTCGAAGTGTGGGGAATTTAAAGAAAACTTCGACTTATCAATTGCTTCGACTCCACCGTAATTAGTTTTGACCCCTAGTTTAATATATAATATACATAATGTCTTACGTTTTGATTGTTTCCGAAATGTCATTTTTTAAATGTGATGAAAAATTTGAAAAACAATGATTTTACATAAAACATGTCAAGGTCAATGCTTTGTGGAAACAAGAATCTCTTCAGTTAGAACAAAAAGGTCAAATATACCTAAGGAGCAATCAAAAAACGTAATCCATTGGACAGACAAACTCGGAAAGACAAATGAACAACCACAAGCACAACAAATAAACACAGAAAACTAAAAAACAATGAACAACACGAACTCCTACCAAAACTAGGAGTGAACCCAGGTGCTCCGGAAGGGTAAGCAGTTCCTGTTCCGTATACGGCACCGTCGTGAAGTTCAACAAAGCCAATCCGGGGGAAGTCACAAATCGGTGGAGGCACATGAAAGGTTACAACAGTGGGAACAGGTCCAACATCATCTTAGATATTGGAACACTGTAATGGTCAATCAATTCGTGATGACGACCGTAAAATTTCCCAAGTGATGACATCAACTTATCCCTGATAACACCCTGGTTAAGAAGTTTATGTGACAGCAGTAATCCTCTTTGTCGAAAGTCATGGTAGCTCACACATGCCCTTGAAAATCGGATAAGCTGAGAAATGCAAGCGATGGTGGTATATGGCTATTCAAGAAGGGAAAATTAACAATAGAAAAGTTGAAGTCATCACGTTTGTCATAAAGTTTTGTCTTAATGACATATTTTAAAGTAAACTAGAGGTTATATTATATAAAATGAAAAACACGTCTATTTCATTATTTTAATCTACATGTAAATTTGAAAGTATTAAATTATAAAACTAGTAACTATGAATTAAAAACTTATGTTGGATTATATATATAGTTATGGAGGACGAGATTGAACCACTTCCTATTAGATTGTAAAATATATCAAAATTTGCGAAAGGGCCTATTTGCTAATTTAGATAATCTTGGCGAGAATATTAACTTTAAAAGTTTTGATCGAGATGAAAAAATTTCATATTTATTAAATCCATCTTCATTCAGGCATGTAAGAATTATAATTGCCTTCTTTTAAAAACGGCCATTAGAACTGAGGTCAGAAGTCTCTTTATCAAAACATGTACTACAGTTTGTACTTTTATATGTTTTGTATTGTGTTTGCCACAAACATTATTGTTATTGTTTACTGACAATAAAGTTAAATATATACATGTACCTTCAACAAATATAATAATATAGATTAAGTATATAACGGTGTATATATTTAAAAGATGTCAATATTTTGAAGCTTAAATGTTACAGTGTTGCCCAAGTTTGAAGTTACCGTATCAGTTATTGGAATGCCTTACGTAAAAGACGATTTTGTTAAGGTCCAAGTATCGGCTATGTAAGTATATGAATAATTGTGTCTTTATTATTATTGTTAGTATCTGTTGATACTGTGTTTTTGCCTGATGAGCTTTTACCCCAAGTACCATTAGAATGTTTTGTCTTATAGACAGAATAGAAGAGAGATTTTACTTCACACTTACAATGAACCTCTCTGTGGTCCGACAAAGATTCCTACCAAATTTAACACATGTACGTCAAATCTGCTTGTAACACCCCGCCCCCATCTCTTTCCCCAAATCATCAAATTGTAAACAGTAAAACCAGTCAGACCTTAGCAGATCTGATTAATCAAGATAAGGACACTCGTGATTTACTGCGTAGTATGGTCACGCGTTATTTATTTCTGGTATTTGAATTCAGCGATTAGTTATACTATATATATATAGTAAAATTATGATTTCTTAATTCAAAAATTTACTATAATAACCCCAACAAGCATGTCTGATTAGTATTACTCAATGTCAAATTATGGAATGCCAAAATAATAATAAAAAAAAATTAACGAATAAATCAGGTATTTGTGGTAAATAACAAAATTGATAACTGGCAGGAAAGGTCAACAATGACATACCAATCAACCAACACACTCTCCTCCCCCTAACAGCTAGAAATCCGGGCAAAAATATAACATAAAAGACCACAATACAAATATAAACACAACAGAATGTCAGGGCGGATCATGTGGAGGGGGTGGGGTAACTCTCTTGATTTTTGACAGGGATGTGCGGAAATGGCCTAAGAAAATGTACCCGAGCAAATAGTGGAATAAATGTCAATAATATACCGGGGAAAATAATATAGGTTAAAATACCTACCCGCAAAAAAGCCATATCGAAAAAGCACAGCCAAACTTATACTGATGTTTATATACAAATATCAAATATCAAATACAGAAAAAGCCCAAAGTTTTCGTAAATACAACCCGAATAAATATAAATATTTCAAAACATACCCCGAATTAATACCAAAAATCATGAAAAACCCACCCAAATTTTCCGCACATACCCGTATTGGTTTATATAGGGAGTAACCCCCCTCCCCCCCAGACCCGGGGGGAAGATGGTCTTACTTGGTACATGTACAGACAGTTTATAACAGTGGTGGAACTGATAACTAATACGAAAAAATATAGTATAAGAAATGTAACGGAAGAAATACAGAACAGGTATATTTTATCTTTATTATTAAGGTACACTTTCGGGAAACCGGTAGAGGGAATAGTTCTTCTAAACATAACTCAGGACCATTCAGAAAAGGAGGTCGTCCTTCGATATAAAAAGGTAAGCTACATGTACGGATTTGATTTAAGGATGGATGGATGGATAAATTATTGTTTAACGTCCAGTGGCAACCAGGTGCATATCAGGACGAGAACATGTTGATATGATAATGAATATGATCCCTGCTTTGTACTAGACCGACACGCTAAGTCGGATTTTTAATCTGCTAGCTCACGAGGTAACTGTCCGCAGGAAGACATATCACATTATACTGACTCCGAGCCAACCAGTCTTTGCTCTTACTCTTAGATGCCGCGTGCTTGGCGGAGAAGCAGCAAATACCAATTTTAATGTCTTTGGTTTGACCCGGCCGGGGATCGAACCCGCGACCTTCCGCACTCGGGGCGAGCACGCTACCACGAGACCACCGAGGCGGTTTTGATTTAAGGCGTATGACGTCACCATAAAACACACACATATATATATATGTAAACCTAATTATTTTTGAGTTAAAACTGTTTAGATTGTTTATCCTGATTTGACCTAAATTTATGCGTTTTCATTGATTAAAACCGAGGTAAAAAATTTAGATTCAATTTCTTAATAAGTCAATTCGATTTATCTCCCTTACCTTAAATTTTATTTTGTGTGCTTAAACTGGACAACAAATTAAAAAAAACCTGCCAACCAGCCTACTGCATCTTTAACATGTGTGACAATAATATTTCATTTGAGGGGCAACTAATTCAACATGGCATCTGCACAGGGAAATCAGTAATAATTCATAAAACTTGAAAGTAATAAATTAAAATGAATATGTATTTAACATATAAAAAAAATCGCCTAATATTTTATTACTAAAACACCTTCTTGTCAATCAATGATCTGACCTCTGATATATTGATTATAAATGGTGTTCGAGTTACTCAGAGTAAATTAGATTATATTACTGTTATACGGACCAGAACATTAGTTCGAGAATTCGAGGAATGGGAGAACGAAAAACCGGAGTTAATTTACATAGAAATAATGGAAAAAATGACCCGACTTTCGTAAAGGGTCGAGAAATCCATGGTGTTCGAGCGACCCGAGTTAAAGCCACCGAGATATAAGCTTGTAGAACTTGTGTTTTGGGGAAAGATAAAGTTTTGATGTCAGAGTGATATGCACATTTGTACCGTTTACATATTTAATTGAAAAAAATTCGATCAATACAACTGTATTTTTATATATTTTCATTTTTAAACGTTTTAGGGTATGACAGCTGTTCATTTTACATTTTTTCTTTTCAGATACACGGTACTGTTACCTTTCAGATTCCTATTTGGGTATTGTATCCTCCTTTTGGTACTTATTTTAAAGCGGTTGCCATTGTGAATGAAACTGTCACAGGAAAAAAGGCGAATGAAACAACGTCATTCAGAATTAGAAGTGAACAATGGCAAATTTCCTACTCTGAAAGGACGTCGGATGGATTCAAACCGGGATTACCTTACGCAATAGTGGTAAATTTTATTCAAGGACTGACTAATTACAAATGTATTTTTTTGGTCTATGAAGAAATAACCTCATTCACGTGGTTCACACTTAATAATACGAAAAGCGGGTTATTTTAACATGTGCAAAACGTGCACGGAGGTTATTTCGAACAAACTGAAAACAAAAGAAGAGTCAGTCCTCATAATTTAATTCAAATGCAGTCGGGTAACCGAAAGTCCCTTTTTGGCCAAAGTGTGACCAGTCTCTGATCAGTGACGTTGCGCGTCGAACGGACTATTTCATGCACTTTGCGACGTCGCATACGGAAGCTGTGGCATACGGAAGTCGACACGTCATGTTCAGTGAGCTATATTCTCGGTTCTGTCCATCGGATTCTTTCTAAATTTTGACAGCCAGTTCCAAGCATTCAATTGACCCTTCTCTGAAATTTTTGTACGCTTTAGATTTTTAATTTCTCTTCAGGAACCATTTCTTGACCAATTTACGAGTGCAAAAAATTGACTGGAGTGGTCCGGTTACCCAATCTAATTAAAAACCTCATCGCTCCCGTTTTCTGATATGTCGCGTGGGAGATCTAACGAAATCCGCTTTGAGGTCACATGTGAGTGAACTGGAACTTATGAATTTATAATGACATGCAAATGAGTTGACTTCCTATCAGTAAGCCAATCAAAAAAGTTTATGAATTCTGTGGACTGACGATTTCTTCGTAATCAACTTACAAGATCGCGTAAGCCGCAATGTCATTGGTCGAACAGGACACACCTACGAGGTCACTCACATGTGACCTCAAAGCGGGTTTCGTTAGATCTCCCACGCGACATATCAGAAAACGGGAGCGATGAGAGATCGGTTTTTAATTAGATTGCCGGTTACCCAACTGAATGGTTCTTTCACAGAGTGATTCCCTTTTATGACGTCATAGTAGAAAAGAAAATTAGCCTATGATATGATAGACAAATAAATGTTAACCAATCAAATTAAGCGTCACATTCAATGTTAAATTATATTTAATTTTATATACTGCTATAATTAATTTGTTCTATCTTGCATACCAAAGAAGATTTACCCGATGTTCGATTACCTTCCAAACATTGAACTGTCTTTTTTGTATTAATTTTTCTATAATTATAGCTATATTTCTAAAGCTGGTTAATGAGATACCTAATCCATTTTTATAAATATTTCATTGAAATTCGTCTCTGACTACAAAGTGGCTTACAAGACATTTATCTTGACTATAAAAACATTAATACGACACAGTTTTGTTGATGTTGTCAGCAATGTCTTTAAAAAATCCTACTAAAATTTGAATGAGCACATCAAATTAAAATATAATGGATGGATTGATGAATTATTATTTCACGTCCAGTGTCAATTATTAAATGCATTTCAGGACGGGAACATTTTGATCTGATATGAATACGAATTCTGCTTTGTACTAGACCGACACGCTGAGCCGGATTTTTTACGTACTAGCTCACGAGGTGACAGTGCAGAAGGACATACATGTATCCCCAATCCGGACCAGTCCTTTGATGTCACGTGCTTGGTGGAAAAGGGAAAAGCATCTGGCCGGGGATCGAACCTATGACTTTCCGCACTCATGGGGAGCACGTTAACACGAGACCAAGCGAGGTGGTTAAAATATATTGTGTTGTCAGGAAAATAGCAATTTAAGTACTAGTAATCATATTAATGAATAATTTTTTACGCTTTATTTTGTCCGTAGTTATTGAACTTTTTTAAATGCATTCTTCTTTTGAATGTTGCAGTTCAGAGTTGAAAACGCAGATGGCAGTCCTATTAAAGCTACTGGTGAAAAAGTGCGAATTATAATTACCTACACGTATACTATTAAAAAAAGGTCAAAGACAAAAATTTTCTTTAACAAGGAAGTTCGTATTCCAAAATCTGCTGTGATTGAGCAATATGTGTCCTTTCCATTAACAGCTGATAATGGGATGATCTATGTAAGATATTTCATTACATTAAATTGGTGAAATAATTAATTTCCATGTTTTCATATGGTGATAAGTACATGTATGTCAAACGTATTTCAAGAATATAACAAGATACATTTGTAACATAAATGACAACTTGTTAACTCGTGAAGGCTATGGTGTAAATAATACTTGATACAAGGGAGTAGTAACGATAATTCTGTCAACAAAAGCTGTCTTTTTAAATATTGCTTCACAAAAAATTGTCAGACCGTATCAAAACTACATATAGGCCTGTTTTAGAATTGGCTGGGCACCCGTGAGACGTCAGATTGCACTCCCTATACGAAACTGGTATAAAACAGGCTTTGTTCGTCACAAAAACCAAATTTAAACTAAACATAAATGTAATAAGAAATATTCGTGTAAAGTAAGATAGAAGATATTCTATGATTCCAAATTTGCTGCACAAGATAAGCACATTTCGTCAATTTACGACATTTCAGTTGTGCTCAAGGCCTAAAATGCTGAAAACCAGAACAATGATCCAAAAAGTTGAAGATTAAATCTAATAGAATAGAGAATGGAAACGGGTAATGTCAAAGAGACAACAATCCAACCAAAGAGAACAGCTCAAAGCTACCAACGGGTCTTCAACGCAGCGAGAAAATCCCGCACCCGAAGGCGGGCTTACGCTGGCCCCTAAACAATAATGTATATTAGTTCAGCAAAATGGTCGGCATACTTAACTCCGAAACATTAAAATGAACATGCCAAAAGGGTGAAACAAAAACCAAGTATGGACATACCTATGAACGAGGGAGATACATTGACCATTTTTGTAACTGTATATTTAAAGTATCAGTTTAGGGTTATTATCGGTATACTAGCAACTGAGCAGGTGATACCTTCGGGGATTTGGAGTCTATCAGTAGCGGTTCCGACTTAGTTGTAATAAGAAGTTCTATGATACCAATTTTGAAGCACAATTAAGATGTGCACATATGGTCCATTTACGACTCATCAGATATGCTCAAGGCTTAAAATGCTGAAAACCAGAACAATCATTAGAAACATTAAAAGAGATTAGTTTAAACTTATTTATTCATATTGGTTTGGGAAACAAGTTATGCCAACTTATACTAATCCCTCTCCACTTGGCGGGTGCGAGAGCGGCCCGTGTAGCGGCATTTTAGCCTACTCTTTTTCGACATCTACAGACGAGTCTTTAACTTGCTAAGGGTGTTGCTCTCCCTTAACAAGGGGCAGCAATTTTTCGTTCCCATCCGAGGGACTAGCAAATGGTGTCGATAGGGCGTACAAATTCGATCCCTGAAATTTTCATCGAACCAGGGACCTTTGGCTTCGTAGTCCGATGCGCTAACCACTACACCACGGCCCCCTTAATGCTAACACCTGCCCAATGCTTAAATTCTGGTTTATATACGCAATCCTTTAAAGAAAATACCGACCCATGTCCCCTCTACAAGGACATAAAGAAACATAAGGTAATTTTTCAAAAAGATTTTAAAAAGTTTAAGGTTATACCGCTGCTGTAGGACTGATAGTTTCCGAGGGTTTCACCCCAATAAGTGGTCATCATTGCTTCGGCTATGACATGGTTTTTAGATACAGGTGTTACAATGTTCAGATGATAAATATTGAAATTCTGTTAAAAGTAGGGTTTCAACTCGCCCCGGCTAAACCTTTTAGGCTAATGAGTTTGGTTTTAATAATATTAGCTTATATTTCATTCCCCAATATAATAATATATTATTTCTATATTGGGGGGAAAATAATAAAATAAAATAGTTTATTTTTTTTACTGTAGGTTATTTATAGAAGAGAATCTTTAAGAAGAAAATATTTATATAAAGCAGAATCTCCAACAAATAATTATATTCAAGTGCGTATAAGAGGCAACAACGTATTGCAGGTAAGATGATACTCATAAAATAATTGTAATCGTTTTGTAATTTTCCGTTCTTATTTTTTGTCTTCCATAACCGTCCGTCCGTCACAATTTGTAAGCGCTCTCACGTATACATTCCGATGAAATTATGTCAAAGGTTTATATCAGGGTTTCTATTTACCGTTTAAGAGTTACGCCCCCTGTTACAGTTATGTTTGTTATCACTACTCCTCAGAAATCGTACCTGGTTGCCACTGGACGTTAAATAATAATTCATCCATCCATCCATCAGAAATCGTAAGAGATATCGACATGAAACCTTTTGCAATGTCTTCGGTTCATCTGTGCGCACATTAATCACATCTGCCGAAAAGGATCTGACGACATCTTGTGGGAGTTACTCCTCTTTACATGACTTCATTTTTGGGTTATAATGCAAATGCAAGTTAGAGTTGAGATATAAGCATAAAACTTCATAAAGAGAATTTATATCAGGTAACAAGTAAAATTAGGTCAAGGTCAAAGGTCAAGGTCACTTTCTAAATTTTAAAATCTGCTTGTTATCACTACTCCTCCGAAACGGTAATAGATAGCTGATAAAATGTAATGGAAAAAATGTCAGGGACATTGAGAGGAAGCTCAGTTACATTTGGGTCAAAGTCATATGACGTCATTTTATATGAGTAATTGGCCTTAGAACGTTTAAATTTATGGTTTTTGGCTAATAACTTGATAATGGTACAAGATAGAGGCTTGTCTTGTGTTTTGACACCAGGGACAAATGACCTTCAAAATGGTGTCAAGGTCAAAGGTTAAAGTCATGTTCTAGAAAATAACAGTGATGGTTAGATTTCAAAAATATCCATATATTCTTGATTGAAGCATTTTTCTAATTCTACAAAATGGGGGGGGGGGGGGGGGGGGTGGGTGTGATAAAAATTAAAAATTGCTTTAAAATGACCGAATTCAACATAAGTTCACTCTTTATGAAATCTATCTAGCACAAATGACCTTTAAATGTGTAAATACAGCCCCCCCCCCCTTTTTTCGATTTGACTGAATTTACATCGGTTTTACTGAATTTACCTGTAAAAGTACATGTACACAGCTAGGGGATATCCCGGGCTTTCTTTGTTAATGAGAAAAAAGTATGACGCTAACTCCAACCAATTTCCTGAAAATAGCGTTTGCGCAATGCAGTAATAAAAAGCTTTTTTTCTGCCAGAAAACAAAAGATTCGTCCAAATGTTACCGATTTATTGCATCCGAATGTCAAAATTTCGCGTCAAATTAACAGTACTTCATTCACGGAGATGTCGTCTGCTGAAAATGGGACCAGAAATCGAAATAAATAAATCGTCAGATTAAATTTCTACATGAATCTTCATTCTGACATAAGTAAATGTGTACATGTACACACAGTTTTATATATATGTCATTGACCATTTCCAACATCAAACAGCAAAACGCATTATCCTGTGCCATGTTCACCCGACGACGTCCTCTCTCGAAAAGAAAGAAATAACCCAAGGCCACATATATAAATGGACGTCACGTGACTTACACAACGTCATCCAGCGTCCCTGGAATAGAAGTAAACATTATAGTAGAAATGTACTATTACTGTCACTTGTGTATCTAGAGAAATAAAAATACGATGCCCCTCCCCCTACTTGTATTCAGCAATCCTAGGAAAACGTGCTACCTACAAATAAAAAAAAATAATTAATAAACAAACAAACAAACAACAAACAAACAAACAAACAAACAAAAAACAAATATACAAAAAAAAGGCCCGTCCCGCCTTCAGAAAAAGAGATATTGCTACTCAATTAATTTTTTTTCTTTTTTTTTTGACAATTACTATTTGGAACAATACATTGGAAATTTAAGAGATTTCAAGAGAAAATAGAAGTAGCAATATCCTTTACTAAAGACGGGACGGGCCTTTTTTTTGTTTGTCTATTTTATTTATTTCCCAAGATTTTATTGCAAAACTGGAAACGTGATGAAGCAAAGACCTTATCATTTGTGCTAGGCACAAATGACCTTTTAATTTTCTTACAGTTATTATAATTGGACAGTAAAAAGATGGTCTGTGTAGGAGCTCTAAAGTCTACATTACTTAACGGATGTAAGATCAGAATTCTTTCGGAGGAGTTCTAAAATTAACACCGACCGGTCAAATTTCTAAGAGTTCTTCCCCATAAAACAGTAAAAATATGAAAAAAATTGACTTTGTAAGTGCTCTTACGTCTTCATTCTCAAAGATTATATATTTCTGTCAAAGGTTAGTATCAGCATACTCTCGGACAATTTTAAATATCAACACCGACGGATTGATTTTCTTGGATTTATTCCCCCTGGAACATTAAACTTTGTCAGAGTTTTCACATGTCCATGCCTCTGCAGATTTTAAGTACCGTCCAATCCAATATTAAAGCAATCAATTGTGAAATAGCAATTGCTTGGATTTCAAACATAAATTTGGTAAATATCCTGTGAGACTATTAGACAAATTTTGGGAAAAGTACTTGGCAACCATAAAATAGATTATTCAGTTGTGAAACAGCAATTGCTTGTAAAATTTGAATTTTAAACGTTGCAGTTCCGTATTTGGTAAATATTCCGGAAGACTCTTAGACCATTATTTTTTGGAAAAAGGTACCTAGCAGCCATATATTGAAGAGGACAATTGTGAAATATAAATTCCTATGCGCATTTGCATTTCCATCATCGTAAATATTTTGGAAAATTCTCAGGCATTTAATTTTCGGAAAAAGTATCTAGCAACCATGTATTAATTTAAACTAATCAACTGTGAAAAACAATTGCTTGAAACTATTTAATTTCAAACATTTCAATTGCATCTTTGTTAAATATTCTAGAAGACTATCAGACATTTAATTTGTCGGAAAAGTACCTAGCTAGCAACCGTTCCAAGACCACAATTATTTCATCGTGCATTTTAATATTAAAGTAAAATTGAATTAAAAAATGGAATCGGCTCAAACTTGTAAATCTTTCTCGTGTGTAAAGTATTCTTACTCCTTGTTATAATATCAAAATTAAAACAAATCATCAGGGCTAACTCAAAATGTTGACAAACATATCACCTAGAGTATCAGCATTATTGCAGACAGCAGACGACAGTCTGAAATATTGACATTTTTCCATGTGACCAACTCACCACTTAAGACAATTATTTTTTTTTTAAAATAAAAACATGACTTTTGAACATTCTACTATAAATTTTGAAAAAAAAACATTTAAAAAAAGAGCAAAAGAAAAATAAATATGAAAGAAATACAGTAAATTCATAAAGGGGACTATACAATGAAAATTGCGCATGAATTGTGAACTTGGACAAACCATATATCAAAGTAATTAGGTATAAAAGAGAAATTTCTTGGAAACACTGAATTTCAAACATTTACCAATTCCATTTTTGGAAAATATCAGTGAAGACTCTTAGTCCTTTACATTTTTGGAAAAGTACCTAGCAACCATATATTAAGGAAAATAACTTTGAAATTTGAATTCTTTTGATCAGTTGCAATTTCAGCAATAGTAAATATCCTCTGAGAATAAGATTTTGTTGATTTTAGTAAATTTTTTGTAAGTTTTGAAGACTTAAAATTTGGAAATATCTGTCAACCATATGTGAAGGGAAATCTTTGAATTACAAATTACTGTATTCCTTAATACACATTCAAATCATGTTGCAACAAGGCTTTTGTTTCTTTGATGCATATTTAATGTCCCCCTACTCAAAATTAAAAACTATGTTCAAAGTAAACCAATACAAATCTGGATGTTTCGTTTTTGTATTTGCTGTATGAGTAGTAAGGTGTTTAGTTGATGCTCCAAACATCACATCAGTTGCCCTGCTTTCAGTATGGTTAAATATCAATTTTGTTTTCCTGGTACATGTATATTGAATATTATAAATCATTATCATATCATACTTCAACAAATTTTGTGTTGACCTATAACTATAAAAAAAAGGTATCAAAAGGTATAATTCGAGACCAAAGAGAACACTTTTTATATAATTGATACAAAGATGGTAAAATAACAATATAAAAAGACAAACGGTATCTAACTAAAATAAATATGTTATTGACATTGTTCTCACTATTACTTAAATAATGTAGTTTTCAATTTATTGTAGCCAGAGAAATATTTGCGACTGATGATTAGTGCAACTGAAAGAATAAAACATTGTTATTACCAGGTAAGTATGTACATACCTATTTTAAATGAACCATCATTGGCATTGACGATAAGGATTATAAGCGGTGACTAACATAGGGTGCAAGATCGCCTATTTGTGTCAAGATTGGATGTCTTGTTATCTTGGTTTTAATGTAGTTTGAAAATTTAGGGAATCAGAAAAGTAGGACAAGTTAAAATAAAGAACGCTAGGTAGCACAATTTTGATCCTAAACTGCCATTTCTGTTTTGTTTAATCTTGACTCTCTTGTTTTTTCAAATTCTAAAACTTTGGACAAAAACAAGGCAAGACGTCAAGTTGTGTTGCCTTTGTCAATAAAAGAACGAATTATGTAATACTTTTATTTAGCTGTGCTGAACTTATATTAACTTATCTTGGACGGTCTTGATTGACTGCAGGGGAACTTCTATTGATTTTATCTTGTTATCTTAATTTTGGTTGACAAAATGGTGATCAAGACAAAGTACGAATACAAAAAAACAAGACCAGAATGGCCGATTCAGACGAAACATTAATGACTGGTGATTGTAAGTTACTAGTGACATCTTTCAAATCTATCAAATATATAATACAGCTCACTTACATGTATACATATCGTATTTTACGCAATTAGGTATATGAGGTCATTTTACTCTAACCGAGGAAATACTGGAGGACTACTATTTTCCGATGGTATCACTTCCCTCAATAGCGATTGTTTTGGCTATGACAAGAATTTGGCTATGAGACGACTTTGGCTAACACGACTTTGCTATGAAACAACTTAGACTATGCCACGGTTTGGATTTGGCTATAACACGGCTTTTGCTATCTCATGGTTTTGGCTATGACACGACTTATGGCTTTGACACGACGTTGGCTATGACACGGCTTTAGCTATGATACGGCTTTGACAATGGCACGACTTTGGATGTGACAAGAATTTGGCTTTGACACGACGTTGGCTATGACACGGCTTTGGTTATGACACAGCTTTAGCAATGACACGACTTTGGCTGTGACACGACTTTGGCTATGACATGACTTTGGCTATGACACGATTTTGGCTATGACACGAGTTTGGCTATGACACGATTTTGGCTATGACACGAGTTTGGCTAACATGACTTTGGCTATCAACGACTTTGGCTATGACACGACTTTAAGATACTGGTGTTAAAATGTTCAGTTGATAAATTTTGAATCTTTTGTTTAACGCAGATTTACAAATTTCTTAGGTGATATTGACCTTACATGGATTTATGGTAAAATTTTTAGGCCCTTGTGGTTCTATTCCTTACAATGTTTTTGTATTTATTTTCATTTTTCGTTCGGTTACAAGGTTTGGGTCCCCAAGAAAGTTAATCCAGATATGCATATTATACGCGAAGAATTAGGTATATGAGTATGTATGGACACTATCATTGCAAAAATGTTATTCGAAATTGTATTATGAATGATCAGCGCACTAAATATTTTCCTTTTCCTATTATTATACAATAATAAAAATTCGCTATTTCTACTCTTATTGAATGATTTGAAATTGAAGCTGAAAAGAACGCCCTAAAATGCTTTTGGCGGAAGAACTACGTGTTTTGTCCGTTAGTATAATCAAGCTGATTGGACATATTTTTGTCCGTTAGTAGAATCAAGGTAATTGGACATATTTTTGTCCGTTAGTAGAATCAAGCTGATTGGACACACTTTTCGTAGTGCAGAATGAATCAATACACAGCGAAGTATTTCAAAACGGGGACATAAAACATCTGCACGAGAGAGGATCCATGAAACAACTTTTAAAAGGGGTCTATAGGTAGCAAATGTAAATGTTTAGTTTCTTTCTGTAATCGAGTCCTCTTTTCACATTGACAGTCAAAATTATCACTATCTACTTCCCAGCACCTGTTAACTGGTTAACTGATAAATTTGATGTCATCTTAAAACATATGAAACAAATGCCGTTGATGTTAAATATAAGCAAAAATCAAACAATCATGCTAAACTAATTCGAATGACTTGTTACATTATCTAAAGGATTCATGGGGTATGATTTAAAAGAATTCAGTTGCAAAGATTAGGACGACCAATGTGTTGCAAGACATTTACTTATTTAATGAGACAGAGTTCATGACTGCGTTGGTTTATTTTTTATTTCTTTTAGATACATTCGAAAGGATCCCTTGTTCAGCAAGGGATATTCAAGATGCGAATGAGAAAATCACACAGACAACATATTTACCTGACATATGATATGACACCATCAGCTCAGTTGATTATTTATTACATTAGGAAAAATGGAGAAATAGTTGCGGATGCGATATCCATTTCAGTTAGAAATATATTCAGAAATAAGGTAAGAGATGCTGTTTATACGCTCTAAATACTCCATTTTGCATTCTTCAATGAATGAATAAGAAAAACAAGAAGTCACTGCTTTGTATACATAAGCCTCGGTGTCAGTATAACAAAACAGTAATAAAAGTATTGTTGATTTGCTTATTTTTACTTTATTATGTCTCGCAATTGCGCGTATTATCCTGTTTTTTTACCTCGGAAAAATACGAGAAATTGAGAATAAATAAGATATTAAAGAATATTCAATAATATAGCTGTCGAGGTCTTGTCCAATCAAGATCCTATCTACACCTTTTGATGTCACTATTCATAAGGAAAAACAGGATTGTTTCATCAACCGACCGGCAATTAAAGATAGCAGATGTCCTATTATAATTTCAAATGAAAAACGTATTGGATAAATAAACTACTGTAAAAACTTGTGAGATACAAGCTTTGTCATCACTTTGTGTCCTTACCCCTTCCCTTTATTTTTCCAAATCTGACAGACAAGATGTGTATTTAAGAATACCCTCGATTAACCTGTGAAGCACCTCAATGAAGCCATAAACAATTAAACAAATAATTAAATACATATCTCGTCTAATTATTTGTAACAAACATGTTTAGCAGGTGGTAGACTGTTTGGTTTAACTTGAAAAAAAAACATTCCCTTTCGCCCTGCTAATCATTTTGAAAATGTATGTCCATGAAATGCCACTTTCGATTTACGACATAGTGGTTTTAGGACTCCGTTCATATCGATTGTGGCCCTACCTATAAAAGATGGCTGGCCCCCAAAGATCAATACGTTATTTATTTAATTAATTAAACACACCAAAACATTCTTATCTAGGGGCACTGATTACCATATAGTTGCGGAATTTTCCCTTAAACTTACACCTTAAGCATCTATAGAACGACATATCGCTTTCATATTTCGGCACGGTAAAACCACTAGCATTGCAGTCATGAAACAATTCTTTTTTTTATTGGTCTGATTAAAACCTTCTCTTCTGAAGCCACGTGGTCAAACAAACAAATTTTGTATGAAGCATCTGTGTAAGGATCTTCATTAAATTTGCCAACTGGATATAAGCTGAATATATATATGAGGCACCAATAGGAGGATATGAACAAAGTTCACACATTTCGTCCCAGTCAAAAAACTAGTGTATATTTTACGTTCATTTAAGTTTTTAATTTTAAATGATACATCAGAGCAATTATTTTGTCTTCATTAAAGGTTACAGTCAAGTTCAGCAAAAAAACTGCTACCCCAGCAGAAAAGGTCGACTTAGAAGTAACAGCTGATCCTGGATCAATGGTCAACATTCTTGCCGTGGATAAAAGTATCTTATTATTGAAGTCAGCAAATGACATCACAGCTGAAATGGTAAATCTGAATTAACACGATTCCTTTTGGTCAAGCTCTGTTTTCTGTAGATTGTTTGTATGTACCATTTTGGTCATGTTGGTATTTTATAGGTTTTCGGGATTTTGGCTTATTACCATGACAATTGTTTAGTCTTTTATTTTTTTAAACCATTAGAACGGGTAAGTTTACAATTTGTACATTAAGGTTGGTATCATTGAATATTTACTGTAGCAAAAAACAAATCTGTGATACAAAATTTTGGAATATAAGAGCATACTGTTATAAATGGATTAGTAAACAAGAGGCTTAATCGCTCACCTGTTATCTTTTGTATACCAGTAGATCTTGCATCAATGATTATTTTTGCTATTTAATATATACCGTCCCTTAATATTGACCTGTGCAGCTAAAATATAGAATCCTGAACCCAAATAGATATGGCTGCTAGGACTTTTTCATCGGTTGGTATGGACTTTTTCAATGGCATTGACTCATGATCTTCCATTTTGACTTGAACAGGTAAATTGTACGGTCCTGAACACAAATATATATGGTTGCTTGGGACTTTTTCATCGGTTGCTATGGACTTTTTCAATGTCCTTGACCCTTGACCTTTCTTTTTGATTGGTACAGGTAAATTATAAGGTCCTTAACCCAAATATATATGGTTGCTAGGGACTTTTTCGTCTGTTGCTAGGGACTTTTTCATCAGTTGCTATATTTTTTCAATGAACTTGACCCTTGACGCTCCATTTTACTTGTACAGCTACAATTTAATTTATTTCAAGTAACGCCATAAACATCTGTGACAATGGCGGACCATTATTTTCTGTTTACATGTAAATAATCTTTCAAGGGCAAAAACTCCTATAAGTGGTCAAATGACGATTTCGGTCATGTTGATTTATTTGTAGATCTTACTTTGCTGAACATGTTTGCTGTATACAGTTTGTCTTTATCTATAATATTATTCAATATAACAACCTAAAACTGCAAAATTGCCTTATTATTAACAATTCAGGGGCAATAACCCAAAAATGGGTTGATCGATTTGTCTGAAAATTTTATGACCTCATCAACATTTCTACTACTTGTCAGTTTTGCCCTAACTGCTTTAGTGTTCGAGATATGAGCCAAAAAGTGCATTTTCACCTATGTTCTATTTTTAGCCAGGGCAGCCATGCTTCTCGATGGACAAGAAAATAAAACACAAAACTTATACTAGATACCCTAAGGATCTATCAGCCTATGTTTGGCTGAAATTGATTTTTAAAAGTTTACAAAAAGACGAAAAAAATGTGAAAAAATTGTCTTTAAAGGGCAAAAACTGCTATAAGGGGTCAATTGACGATTTTGGTCATGTTGAATTATTGTAGACCTTACTTTGCTGAACATTTTTGTTGTTTACAGTTTGTCTTTATCTATAATAATATTCCAGATAACAACCTAAAACTGCAACATATCCCTAAAATTAACAATGCAGGGGCAATAACCCAACAAAAGGGTTGTCCGATTCATCTGAAAATTTCATGGCTCTTAGATCTTGACCTGTTGAACACTTTTACCCCGTCAGTTTTGCTCTAAATGTTTTGGTTTTTGAGATATAATCTAAAAACTGCATTTGACCCTTATGTTCTATTTTTAGCAATGGGGGCATGTTTTTTGATGGATCAAAACTTCGGATACAATTTATAAACTAGATACCCTAAGGAACATTCTGTTGAAATTTGAAGGTATTTAGCCAGATAGTTTCAGAGGAGAAGATTGTTGAAATAGTTTACGACGACAGACGATAGATAACGGACGGACGACGACGCCAAGTGATGGCATAAGCACACATGGCCCTTTAGGCCAGGTGAGCTAAAAAGCATTTCTAATAAATATAGCAAACAGCAACTGAAGCTAATTATGATAACACGGGATTAAAATACAATGAGTATCGTAATTTGTTTATACTATTCAACATTTATATTAAAGAAAAACGTAAAAATTATAACATAAACTATTATTAATTGATACATATTTTTTGGTGTAATAATTTTATAGGTTCAAAGAGAATTAAGCAAGTATTCCCAAGGAAGCAGACATAGATCATCAGAATGGGATAGAATTTCCACATTCCCAGAACGTGGACAAAATGCAAATTTGTTATTTTCAGTACGTAGTATAGTCAAGTATAATTTCCTAGATATCCTATTAACAAAACACCTGCCGAAGAAATAAATGATTTTTATTTTCCTGAATACATATATCAACCTTGTAGAATATTAAAATAGACATACATAGAAATCCAAAGCATCTTTTGAAAATTTTTCTAATACATGTAATTAATTATGCTTTTTGCTGTAAATTTACTCACTGGAAGTATATAAGTGAAGCAATGATATGTCTTAGATGCAATCAGGTTAATTAATAATCCCCGTTTTATTTTATTTAGTTTTTACCTGCGTCTCCGAAGGCGGAAACAGATCTAAGAGTTGGGCACTCCGTCCGTCCGTATAGTACATGTAGTAAGAATGGAAATATGGATTGTGTCATAGAAACAACATCGTCAGGAACCCACGACCGGTCGCGCTTGCGCTTTGCTACACTTACCGACCGAGGGTCAATTCATTCAATTTTTTCTCGTTTTCATGAATATTCATGAATTAAATTGACCATTGAAAATGCAGTTAACAGACTTAATTCCCCACTTTGTAGCGATAGTCACGTCCTCCACTTTGGAGATAGGAAAAGTGCTTTGGAAAGTAACACAGTGCTCATGTGCGTAATGCAGTTGATAAATTATTTTTTTCACGTGGTCAGTAATGCAATCACTTTGAAAGTATGAAAAGTTGTTTACTTTGTTTGAAATCTATATCGAAAATACTATGGAATTCCGTACTGGCGATGACATATATCTTGACCCAAAGCTCGTCTTTTAACTGTCACTTGATTGGTTTTATTCCCATTAGATAATCGTGTTGAAACCAATCAAAATGATTCATCAATTATTCATGAGAACGAGAAAAATGAATGAATTGACCCACGACCGGTAAGTGTAGCAAAGCGTAAGCGCCACCGGCCGTGGGTTTCCGACGATGTAGAAACAACCATTCGACCAAAAAATAATGCCTTTTCTCCCAGGAAATAAAATAAAATTGATTATTTGCTAATTAGATCAATATAGAACAACCTAGTACATTCCAATATAAATCTTACAATGGTAGATAACTTTTAGTCTTATGGGAACAATGGATGCTAAAAATTCTCTTATTTGCATGCGACACAGGTCCAGACATTGGTATTGTTATATTATTGAATGGGGATATTTTTTATATCAAATGTATGTTTTTGTTTAAGTTTGAGGCTGGGGTAAATTGTTTGACTTGTAATTTTTGTCGTAAACACATTTTTATTAAAAAAAACTATATCACTCCACGTTATTTGTATTCACGGGTGAATAATATTCTTATGTATCATAATAACAAATACATAAAGTATTTTCCACGTATTGTGTGTGGTGTAACCCATAGTATTATATTAATTATGTTAGAATTTGTTCATTTATATGTTTTTGTGAAATGATTGAATATTGTCAACATACCAAATGAAAAGAGACCAAACCCAAACCATCTCAACTCAAATACTTTTTTTTATATACAAGGGGTTTTAAAAATGTACTTGACAATAATACAAAATGCATGTTATTGCTGTTCTTCTTTTTGGAGATCACTTCAAGGTAGCAGAGTAGTATGTATGCGGTTCTAAATTATGATTTGAGGAGGTGGAGAGGATGAGGATCATGAGGATCCGGAAGTGACGTCACCGAAACCGGAAATGACGTCACAGGAAGTGACGTGACCGGAAGTGGTTTCCGCGCATGCGCAACCGGAAGTAGTGGATTTTAGCGCCATTTGTTGCCGAAAGTGACGTAAGTCACGTGCTAGGACCCGGATGTGTCGTCTGCGCATGCGTAGGCGGAACCGGAAGTACCCGAAAGTGACTTGCGCGCATGCG
Source organism: Mytilisepta virgata (assembly GCA_028015205.1). NCBI lineage: Eukaryota > Metazoa > Mollusca > Bivalvia > Mytilida > Mytilidae > Mytilisepta > Mytilisepta virgata. The sequence goes on from CM051517.1 coordinate 69,529,602, forward strand.
CAACCGGAAGTAGGGGATTTTTCGCGCCATTTGTTTACGGAAGTGACGTAAGTCACGTGCTAGGACCAGGATATGTTTTCTGCGCATGAGTAACCGGAACCGGAAGTACCCGGAAGTCAGGCGCATGCGCAACCGGAAGTGATGGAATTTCCCGCATTTCTCGGTCGTCTCTGGATCTTTTATCGGTCTCTAGGGACTGATACTCTCACTGTTATGTCGAAGTCCGAGAGTATACGAAGTACACTATTGGATTATCTCCCCTTATTCCGCATTTTTCATCTGCGGGTGATGTTTTCTGTGAGGACCAAAGGTAGGATTGGATTATGTCCCCTTACCTCCAATTGATGCTGTCACCAATAGAGGGGTGTCCTTAGCAACCGCCTTAGCAACGGCGGTCCATTTCATTGCTCTATGATACACTTCGTTTCTCTTCTCTTGCTCCATGGCGCTCTTCTCTTGCTCTTTGCTGCTCATCGCTACTCAGGACCTTACTCACGTGCTCATTTCGCTCCTGTTGCTTGTTGCTGTTCGTCATCGCTGCTCTTCTCTTGCTCCATCCCGCCCTTCTCTTGCTCTTTGTTGCTCATCGCTGCTCATCTCTTGCTCTGTGCTGCTCATCGCTGCTCTTCTCTTGCTCTTTGCTGCTCACCACTGCTCATTGCTGCTCATCTCTTGCTCCGTGCTGCTCATCTCTTGCTCCGTGCTGCTCATCGCTGCTCTTCTCCTGCTCTTTGCTGCTCATCGCTGCTCATCTCTTGCTCCGTGCTGCTCATCGCTGCTCTTTTCTTGCTCTTTGCTGCTCATCGCTACTCAGGACCTTACTCGCGTGCTCATTTCGCTCCTGTTGCTTGTTGCTGTTCGTAATCGCTGCTCTTCCCTTTCTCTTTGCTACTCATCGCTACTCAGGACCTTACTCGCGTGCTCATTTCGCTCCTGTTGCTTGTTGCTGTTCGTCATCGCTGCTCCTTGTGGTCGCTGTTCGTTGCTTCTGCTGCTGCTGCTGCTGAGGAGGTGAAGGTGGGATTCTCACTGTTTTGTTATGAACCACCTCTTGGTCTGGTTGATGTTACGATGGCCATCAAAGATGGCCAGGCCCTCTCTTCTCTTGCTCTTTACTGCTCATCGCTACTCAGGACCTTACTCGCGTGCTCATTTCGCTCCTGCTGTTTATTGCTGTTCGTCATCGCTGCTCTTCTCTTGCTCTTTGCTGCTCATCGCTACTCAGGACCTTACTCGCGTGCTCATTTCGCTCCTGCTGCTTGTTGCTGTTCGTCATCGCTTATCTTCTCTTGCTCTTTGCTGCTCATCGCTACTCAGGACCTTACTCGCATGCTCATTTCGCTCCTGTTGCTTGCTGCTGTTTGTCATCGCTGCTCCTGGTTGTGGTCGCTGTTCGTTGCTGCTGCTGCTGCTGCTGCTGCTGAGGAGGTGAAGGTGGGATTCTCACTGTTTTGTTATGAACCACCCCTTGGTCTCGTTGATGTTACGATGGCCATCAAAGATGGCCAGGCCCTCTCTTCTCTTACTCTTTACTGCTCATCGCTACTCAGGACCTTACTCGCGTGCTCATTTCGCTGCTGTTGCTGGTTGCTGTTCGTCATCGCTGCTCTTCTCTTGCTCTTTGCTGCTCATCGCTACTCAGGACCTTACTCGCGTGCTCATTTCGCTCCTGCTGCTTGTTGCTGTTCGTCATCGCTTATCTTCTCTTGCTCTTTGCTGTTCATCTCTACTCAGGACCTTACTCGCGTGCTCATTTCGCTCCTGCTGTTTGTTGCTGTTCGTCATCCTGCTCATCTCTTGCTCTTTGCTGCTCATCGCTACTTAGGACCTTACTCGCGTGCTCATTTCGCTCCTGCTGTTTGTTGCTGTTCGTCATCGCTTATCTTCTCTTGCTCTTTGCTGTACATCTCTACTCAGGACCTTACTCGCGTGCTCATTTCGCTCCTGCTGTTTATTCTGTTCGTCATCGCTGCTCTTCTCTTGGTCTTTGGTGCTCATCGCTACTCAGGACCTTACTCGCGTGCTCATTTCGCTCCTGCTGCTTGTTGCTGTTCGTCATCGCTTATCTTCTCTTGCTCTTTGCTGTTCATCTCTACTCAGGACCTTGCTCGCGTGCTCATTTCGCTCCTGCTGTTTGTTGCTGTTCGTCATCGCTGCTCTTCTCTTGCTCTTTGGTGCTCATCGCTACTCAGGACCTTACTCGCGTGCTCATTTCGCTCCTGTTGCTTGTTGCTGTTCGTCATCGCTGCTCCTGGTTGTGGTCGCTGTTCGTTGCTTGTGCTGCTGCTGCTGCTGCTGAGGAGGTGAAGGTGGGATTCTCACTGTTTTGTTATGAACCACCTCTTGGTCTCGTTGATGTTACGATGGCCATCAAAGATGGCTAGGCCCTCTCTTCTCTTGCTCTTTACTGCTCATTGCTACTCAGGACCTTACTCGCGTGCTCATTTTGTTCCTGCTGCTGGTTGCTCTTCGTCATCGCTGCTCTTCTCTTGCTCTTTGCTGCTCATCGCTACTCAGGACCTTACTCGCGTGCTCATTTCGCTCCTGTTGCTTGTTGCTGTTCGTCATCGCTTATCTTCTCTTGCTCTTTCCTGTTCATCTCTACTCAGGACCTTACTCGCATGCTCATTTCGCTCCTGATGTTTGTTGCTGTTCGTCATCGCTGCTCTTCTCTTGCTCATCGCTGCTCTTCTCTTGCTCTTTGCTGCTCATCGCTACTCATGACCTTACTCGCGTGCTCATTTCGCTCCTGCTGTTTGTTGCTGTTCGTCATCGCTGCTCTTCTCTTGCTCATCGCTGCTCTTCTCTTGCTCTTTGCTGCTCATCGCTACTCATGACCTTACTCGCGTGCTCATTTCGCTCCTGTTGCTTGTTGCTGTTCGTCATCGCTGCTCCTGGTTGTGGTCGCTGTTCGTTGCTTGTGCTGCTGCTGCTGCTGCTGAGGAGGTGAAGGTGGGATTCCCACTGTTTTGTTATGAACCACCTCTTGGTCTCGTTGATGTTACGATGGCCATCAAAGATTGCTAGGCCCTCTCTTCTCTTGCTCTTTACTGCTCATTGCTACTCAGGACCTTACTCGCGTGCTCATTTTGCTCCTGCTGCTGGTTGCTCTTCGTCATCGCTGCTCTTCTCTTGCTCTTTGCTGCTCATCGCTACTCAGGATCTTACCCGCGTGCTCATTTCGCTCCTGTTGCTTGTTGCTGTTCGTCATCGCTTATCTTCTCTTGCTCTTTCCTGTTCATCTCTACTCAGGACCTTACTCGCATGCTCATTTCGCTCCTGCTGTTTGTTGCTGTTCGTCATCGCTGCTCTTCTCTTGCTCATCGCTGCTCTTCTCTTGCTCTTTGCTGCTCATCGCTACTCATGACCTTACTCGCGTGCTCATTTCGCTCCTGCTGTTTGTTGCTGTTCGTCATCGCTGCTCTTCTCTTGCTCATCGCTGCTCTTCTCTTGCTCTTTGCTGCTCATCGCTACTCAGGACCTTACTTGCGTGCTCATTTCGCTCCTGCTGCTTGTTGATGTTCGTCATCGCTGCTATTCTCTTGCTCTTTGCTGCTCATCGCTACTCAGGACCTTACTCGCGTGCTCATTTTAGTTTTGGGGCTACTGCTGCTAGTGGTGGTCGATTGTCGTTATTCAAAGATTGGATCTGTGCGAGAGCACCCTTACATTCAGGTCATTTGAAAGGCCACTCTGTATTTATCCAGGCTTGTGACTGGCTATCATAAGATAGGCTGCATTAATCCTCCTCAATTTTTTAAGGCCACTCTGCATTTATCCAGGCTTGTGACTGGCTGTATATATATGTTTAAACATATATAGGCTGCATTACCCCCCTTCCCTTTTTTTTAATTTTTAATTTTTTTTATATATTTTTTTCTTTTTTTTTGTAATATTTTCCAATTTCACATAGAGTCATTGCTGTCTTCAGGTGGTGGTGGGTCGTAGTCGTTCAATACACGGTTGAGCAGATATTTTCGTTTTTCTACGGCATATTTCCATGATTCTTTTGATTCGTAGTCTTCCTCTTCTGTCAAGCGTTTAGCTGTTTTCTTGATCTTTCTATGTACGGGGTCTTTATTCATGTCTTGATGCCAGGACAATAGTCCGAGGTAATGCTTTCGTATTTCGATACCAGTCCAAGCGAAACTTCAACATAGAGCGACACAAAAAGAATGCACACGGTATGGAAGAGGATTCAACAGACTATAGTGATACAGTCTCAGATACCACCACAGAAGCCGATAACGAGGAATCGGAACAAAGTAGTGAACACGAGTCCAACGAAGACCCCGAAGAGCAATGCGAACAGTCTCCATGGGAAGTCATTTTGAATAAAACATTTCAAGTACATCAATCGGAATACTCACAGAAAGTAAACGAACTAGTCGAAACCGGAATGTAAGAAGACGAGGCACGCTTGGCTGCATATAGAGACATGTTTGACACATACAGAGACGAAATATGAAAGCATTACCTCGGACTATTGTCCTGGCATCAAGACATGAATAAAGACCGCGTACATAGAAAGATCAAGAAAACGGCTAAACGCTTGAGAGAAGAAGAAGACTACGAATCAAAAGAATCATGGAAATATGCCGTAGAAAAACGAAAATATCTGCTTGACCGTGTATTGAACAACTACGACCCACCACCAGCTGAAGACAGCAATGACTCTATGTGGAATTTAAACATATTACAAAGAAAAAAAAAACAGAAAAAAAAAATTAAAAAAGGGGGAGGAGGGTAATGCAGCCTATATATGTTTATAAATATATATAGCCAGTCACAAGCCTGGACAAATGCAGAGTGGCCTTAAAAAACTGAGGAGGATTAATGCAGCCTATCTTATGATAGCCAGTTACAAGCCTGGATAAATGCAGATTGACCAACCGTGTGCTCTCTCGCAGATCCAATCTTTGAATAACGACAATCGACCACCACTAGCAGCAGTAGCCCTAAAACTGAAATGAGCACGCGAGTAAGGTCCAGAGTAGCCATGAGCAGCAAAGAGCAACAGAAGAGCAGCGATGAGCAAGAGAAGAGCAGCGATGACGAACAGCAACAAGCAGCAGGAGCGAAATGAGCACGCGAGTAAGGTCATGAGTAGCGAAGAGCAGCAAAGAGCAAGAGAAGAGCAGCGATGACGAACAGCAACAAGCAGCAGAAGCGAAATGAGCACGCGAGTAAGGTCTGAGTAGCGATGAGCAGCAAGAGCAAGAGAAGAGCAGCGATGAGCAAGACAACAGCAGCGATAACGAACGGCAACAAGCAGCAGAAGCGAAATGAGCATGCGAGTAAGGTCCTGAGTAGCGATGAGCAGCAAATAGCAAGAGAAGATAAGCGATGACGAACAGCAACAAGCAGCAGGAGCGAAATGAGCACGCGAGTAAGGTCCTGAGTAGCGATGAGCAGCAATGAGCAAGACAAGAGCAGCGATGACGAACAGCAACAAGCAACAGGAGCGAAATGAGCACGCGGGTAAGGTCCTGAGTAGCGATGAGCAGCAAAGAGCAAGAGATGAGAGCGATGACGAACAGTAACAAGCAACAGGAGCGAAATGAGCACGCGAGTAAGGTCCTGAGTAGCGATGAGCAGCAGAGAGCAAGAGAAGAGCAGCGATGAGTAAGAGAAGAGCAGCAATGACAAACAGCAACAAGCAACAGGAGCGAAATGAGCACGCGAGTAAGGTCCTGTCTAACTCTTACCTAACCCTAAAATAATCCTATCCTAACTTAACCCTAATCCTAACACTAGTACTACTTCAAATTCATCCGGGATTTAGCCCATCCAGCATTGGGCTAGACTTTGAAACATGACTTTAAAGCAGCCTGGTAAGCAGAACTAGTGTTAGGGTAAACGATTGTCATTAGGGTGCTTTCTTTCAGGTCCGCGTTACCTAGGTGCAGCCAACTTTGATGTCCATCGTAACATCCACGAGAATAAGAGGTGATTCATAACAAAACAGTGAGAATCCTACCTTCACCTCCTCAGCAGCAGCACGGAGCAAGAGATGAACTGGATGACGAACAGCAACAAGCAACAGGAGCTAAATGAGCACGCGAGTAAGGTCCTGAGAAGCGATGAGTAGCAAAGAGCAAGAGAAGAGCAGCGATTACGAACAGCAACAAGCAACAGGAGCGAAATGAGCACGCGAGTAAGGTCCTGAGTAGCGATGAGCAGCAAAGAGCAAGAGAAGAGCGCCATGGAGCAAGAGAAGAGAAACGAAGTATATCATAGAGCAATGAAATGGACCGCCGTTGCATTGGTGACAGCATCAATTGGAGGTAAGGGGACATAATCCAATCCTACCTTTGGTCCTCACAGAAAACATCACCCGCAGATGAAAAGTGCGGGATAAGGGGAGATAATCCAATAGTGTACTTCGTATACTCTCGGACTTCGACATGACTATGAGAGTATCAGTCCCTAGAGACCGATAAAAGATCCAGAGACGACCGAGAAATGCGGGAAATTCCATCACTTTCGGTTCCGGTCACGCATGCGCAGACGACATATCCGGGTCCTAGCACGTGACGTAGCACGTGACTTACGTCACTTCCGTAAACAAATGGCGCCAAAATCCCCTACTTCCGGTTGTGCATGCGCGCAAATTACATCCGGGTACTTCCGGTTCCGCCTACGGATGCGCAGACGACCCATCCGGGTCCTAGCACGTGACTTACGTCACTTCCGGATCCTCATGATCCTCCTCCTCTCCACCTCCTCAAATCATAATTTAGAACCGCATACATACTACTAGTTTATTTATTGTGGCAATATTTATTATCTGGAATATGCTTTGCAAACTCATAATGTACTATTTTTAAGACCTCATCTTAAATCTAATACCAATTCCACATGTGCGCATTGTCTTGTGTATAATTTCACATTATTTTACCTCTTTCTAAGGATTCAGGTGTATATGTAATGACGGATTGTGAACTAGTTGGATTTTCCCGTAAGATATTATACTTAATAACTAGAAAATATAGTATGGGACTGAGTATCCTTTTATGATTCTGGATAATTTCAATTTTTCAATTAATAATGTCATATTTTTATTATTGCAAAACATGCGACAAAATGATTATCAACAAAAGACACGTGAAAAAATAATTGAAGCCATTAGATAACGGACAAATTCCAAAGGACCAAAGGCCAAAGACAAGGCTAATTCATAAGAGCAATGACATATCAAACAAATGCTACAAAGACATAACCAAATTAGTAAAACAAACACATTAAACCAAACAGAAATAGACCAGAGCAAAACCTAATGGAAAATAACAAACAAATACCACAACGACACATGCATAACTTATGTTACCCAAATCACAATTTCGTAATGTCTTCGAATCGTACAAACAAAGCAGAAATTATCAAGGCTTTCTAATACATACGATAAAATAATGGCGATGGATTTACTTTGAATTAACATTGGTTACTTGATACCTTTTAAAATTTACGTATTACTTGTAACTTTGTTATTAAAAAAAAGTTTACAGCATATTGAAAGTATCAAACCGGAAATGGTTTTTAGAAGCATGACTTGTATCTTCAAATGCTACAGAAAAATAGCACAAAAAGTGGTAAATCCAATGTCCACTATTTTTCATTTATATTCAGCACCACGAAGGCCCTTTGAAACTCCCCGCCGTCCTACGGCGAACCGGTCTTTCCTAATGGCACGAGCCGCATTCGGACCTTCGGCTAGACTGATGAAAGGCTCCCCACCTCAATCATCTTCAGCAGTTCAAACTCCTGTTCGCACAAGGTCTAAATTTCCAGAAACATGGATCTGGTTAAATAAAACAATAAGGTACTTTAATTACATAGTATTGCATTACTTACATGTGTATTCTTATGATAATCTATAGCCGTTGCCCCTTCATATTTTAAGCACTAGTAACTCAATTTTTATCTTAAACGGCCATTCTGGTCTTGTTTATTCTTATCTAGTCTTGTTTTTCTGCATGTCCATACTTTTCAACAAAGTTAAGATAACAAGATCAAATCAAGATATCTTGTCTTGCAGAAAATCAAGATCAGTCAAGATCAGTTTAGATCAGTTCAGCACATATATTGTTAAACATTGGATAATTAACTCCTAAGTTTTATTAACTGATCTTAACCAGTATTGATTGACTGCAAGGCATTATATCTTGTTTTGGTCTTGTTATCTTGATTTTGTTTGACATCTCAGAAATACTAAAAATAAAGACGGTCAAGATTAAAGAAGAATGAAATGGCCGTTTAAGATCAAACTGTGTTACTAGTGAAGCCTAGTTATGCGCTATGCCTTTTTCTGTGGGCGCCATGCTTCCCTCTGGATACTTTTTTAATGTACCCTGACAATACTTTTTATGCCCTCTAAACTTTTATATGTTAAACCCTTTCTGGGGCCTCATTTCTTTGAAATTAATGTGTCTTCCTATGTTATGGCAATTTATTGCAGATAATTGTCAAAGTAAAAGATATAAATTGTTTAATTACTTGATTACAGGGTGATTCTGCCATTAGTCTAAGACATTCTCTTACCACTGGAAAAAACTCCCTTATTCCAATTCAGTATGTATACTTCTTCCAACGGTCGACGAAATTTTATTTCTCTGCGCATGTAAATCGCTATTCTATATTATTACATACTTGATATGATATATAACTTATTTTGTATATTCATGTATATAAAACTAAATTTGATTGGTTATTTAAATCAGGTTACCGACATGATCTAACCTTCATCATGCAATGGCATAAAATACACAAGTAAAAAATTCATGCTCTAATGGATGTTGTACAATGTATGTATTGTAAATTTGTATTTCAAATACAATAGTAAATATAGAATATACGAAATTTCTTGTGTGAATTTAGCTAATATGCTGAAGATTTTAAATGTGTATATCTTTGCATCAACATTGGCATTATAAATAATTATATTTATTTTGAAAAGATATGTAAAATACACTATCCTCGTTTATAAAGCATCAAATTTCTAGCTTGTCTTAAAAGCCTGTACATCTGTTGTAGTGCAAGCGGACATACATCCATACCTGTCACTGTACCTGACACAATCACTAAATGGATAACTTCAGCCTTTGCCATAAATCCGGCTTATGAACTTGGTGTTGCAAAATCAACGGCAAATGTAAGAGAACATAAATCGGAGGTGTACGAAAGCCCAGAAAGATCATCCGAAGTTCGAAAATCGAAATCCTACATTCTGTATCTTAAATTCGAGATTCAAAATTCAACATCTAGAAATAACCAATCTGAAGAGTTGTGAATAATATTTGGCCAACGAAATGTCTTTTCATTATTGGAGATAATATACACACGTCATCTTCATCAAACTCGAACATTCCTTTAATGTTTGAATATTTCCAAGGAATTTAATTTTAAAATTTACATTGATCAAAGCTTATAATTTATATATGATTTTGCGGAAAAGATTTTTATACATTCTTTTGGATACTATAACTAATTGTGATTTTTTTATTCATTAAACACTGTACAATGCAGCTCCGTTGGTTAGTAACTCAAAAACAAATTAGTATATTCTATCTATATATTTCGTACACTTGTAAGGCCAAAAAAAGGTGCGAGCGAGCCAAATTTTAATTTTAATTCTTGAGGACTAGTTTTTTTCAGGCGAAGATTAAATATACCTGCAGAACAAATTTTTTAAACTAAAATCTTGCAAAACATGGAACAAATTCATATTTTTTTCACCAAATTTGAAAAATGAAGAATTTTTAGGCGAACTTTCAGCATTTTTGCGAACAGAAGCGGCAAAATGTTTTCTTAAAATCAACTAAGTCCGAAAATCGGAGCGGCGAAATCCAAAGAACTAAAAATTAATTTGGGACGGCCTAAGAGACTGTTGACCAAAAGTGCCCGTGTCTATTTTGGTCAATGTTTTAATTGTTATAATTTCTGAATTTACAGACAAAATCAAGATAAAAAGACCAAATTAAAATGTATTACCTTGAAGTCATCATGGCGGGTTATAAGCAGATAATTTATCTAAAGAAACAAATGTTTTTTTATTTACGTGTATTAATTTGCTGGAAATCACAAACGCCAGTAATTGTGTTCTCTTGATGTAGTGTGATATATCATGAAACATAAATTCAATCCAAGTAAGAATGAACACAACCAGAATGTCGGTGTAAGACTAAATATTGGTTTCTAGTGTTTGATAAATGAACATTTTAGATTTATGTATCATTTGGCTGGATATATAATATAAATATTTAACAAGGATAACAGTAAAGCCAGAGATCTACTTAAGTATAGAAACAAAAAAGATTTATATTAAATAATATTTTTATAGTAAGTTTATAAATTTTATACTTGTTGAACTTTTTTCAAGCTTTTATTTTTATCTTTTATAGATAACGACTTTCCAAAGATTTTTCATACGGTTTGAACTGCCATATGCAGCAATTAGAGGAGAAGTACTCGTCCTTCAAATTACAGTTTTTAACTACGTAGATAAAGATTTGGATGTATGTAAAATATGAAATACACACTATAAAGGTCAATGTAGTAAGAAAAACAAAAAAGTGACCATTTGCTAGAAACTTTAGAATTGGTTGGAAGATGCGTTAAAATCTGTTGTATATCGTCATGGAATTCAATAGCTACCGATTTCATTAGTGAGATGAAAGAATACATTTAAATGTGATCTTTAATCACTAAAACGCCAATTGTTTTATAGATACAAAAGCTGAGAAAACGCTCCAACATTTTGCATTATAAATGTTAATATAATTATATCGCTATACCTCTTAGTAAAGCTTCTTGAGATTCTGTCAGCGATGACAACATTTACTATTTAATGAAAATACAAGATATGCAAACTTTGTCGAATTAAAATCAGCTGTGCTCGAGACTAAACCATGTGAAAAAGTTGATAAACATATCTGAATGCCAAATTTCACCAAAAGAATACCGAATATTAGACTAGAATCCAAAGACGAGTCAAAATGACAAAACGAGTAAAGCCAAAACCATTAAAACTATATATATGAGGGAGATACACTTTAATTTCAACAATTTTAACAAATTTAGATCAATACATTTCTAAGTATCACTTTCAGTCTAGTAACGAAATACCAGCAACTGATCTGGTCATACCCTTAGAGACTTGCATCCACTAAGCGATAATAAAGTCACAATCATTGGACTATGTGTAGAAAAAAACTCCGGCTCATAGATGCCGCAAAACTATTCCAGAATTCAAGATCAATCCCTTGACCCCCACCCTTCATGAAAGTTAGATGATTGTCACCTAATAAATAATACACTAAACCAATTTATATGCATCAAAGATCCAGTTTTCGCCTTCCTATGTGGTCTAGTCCGAAATATTGAAAGTGTACAAGCTACACTCAGCCAGAGGTAGTCCTTGGTCAGAAATTTTGTTATAAACGAAAGCCTTGTTAATGTTGTATCTTTTGGATGTTATGTGTTGAACAATTCAAGATAGGCATTCGATCATACAGAATATGATATACTATACGGGGTAAAATGATGCAACTATTTTAGGTTCAAGTCAGCATGTCAAAGAATGTAAACATAACCTTTATTGATGGTGACGGGAAACCATATACTCCAACCGGGGAAGGCTGGACTAAGGTAAGTATGTAAATACATTGTGACATGGCATAAAATTGATTAAAAAAATAAAATATCAATCCAAAGATACTAATATTAGATATAGTAAATTTATACTATGCTGTATACGACGCATTTCAAGGAGTTACCTCTCATCAGCAGCATTAAAACCGAAACATTTGGAAGACCAAAAACCAAACTTATTTTAAAACAAGAAGTACTCATAACCAAAAATACCGAAATAGGAAGCCAAATTTCAGCCAAGGAGATCTACCATGTGCAATACAAGGAATGAACCCTTAGTAATTATATTATTTTTTAATTTTGCTAAATACTGGTAATTTCTATAACAAATCAATGAATAATCATGTCAGACAAGTCTGACGATTGGGTTGGCGAATACCCTCGGGGACCTAGGGTCCAACATGCAGAAGCATCGTCCCAGGAGTTTCAAAATAACAATCTAAAGATACTAATATTAGATATAGTAAATTTATACTATGCTCTATATGACGCATTTCAAGGAGTTACCTCTCATCAGCAGCATTAAAACCGAAACATTTGGAATTGTCTGAAGCGTTTTCAGAACAAGTTCATGTAGTATACTGAAATATATATAATTTATTTATATAAGAACGGAACACTTTTTATTAATATTTTCATCCTGCTTTTAAACTGATTAAAAAGTTAACCATCAGTTTTAATCCCATTTAGGCAGCATATACGGTTTTATTTGCTAAAATAAACGTTTTTTTATATTGCACAAAATGTGATTGTTGAAGGCAGAAAGTATAACATAACCTGAACAGAACAGGTTCAAATGCAAATGGCCGTAGGAAAATAAATTAAACACAAAACAAATATAACGAACTAGCCCTATACCCCGGCCTTTTGATATATTGCTTGAGAAATAATTCACAGTGGCTTCAAAATATCAGGATTGGCCTTTTATGGCCTTTAGTTGAACGCTTGTCGATCATTAATATAATTGTTTTACGGTTGCCAATGTTTTGTCTCAAGAATACAATACAGTTAAAAAAAAATCCTGACTTGTTAACTCAAAATTAACATAATCTTTCGTTCCGATTTCTTCTGTAGATCATCATGAAAAAAAAACAATAGAGATTAGAGCAGCTGAGACAACTGTGACTCTCGTTTACTATTTTCTTTACAGGTAGTTCGTGTACCAAAAAATGCTGTAAAATCGGTTTTCTTTCCACTGATGCCGATCAAAATCGGTAAAACATTAATACATGCCAGTGCCAGATCAACCAACGCAGCAGATGCGGTACAGAGACATTTATTAGTAAAGGTATATTTTTTCGATGCATGGATATTAAACATAAAATTGATTAAAAAACCTTTCAAAGTGAAGAATAATTAAGTAAGTGCCTTTTTAATAATAAAAAAGATATGGAGAGGAATTAATGAAAATTAATAACATTCCATTTGATGAAAACATGAGAAAAAAATAACATTTTAACAGATATGGTTTTGTTTCTATTCTCAATATTTTATGCCCGAAATGAAAGAATTTTATGTTGATACATGCGCATCAATGATTTAGAAAAAGACAGTAGAAGGCGGAATTAAGACTTTCAAATACAGAAGTGTATCAACGTTCAACAACTTATTATTAAAGACATTCTCTATTACAGCCAGAGGGTATAAGACAGAATTACAATATTCCAGTTTTGATAGATTTGAGAAGTCAGAGGATTTTCACTACAACAGTTAATATTACGTTTCCAGATAATGTTATACCAGATTCAGAATTCATCAAGACGTCAGTAATAGGTTTGTTATTATGTCATATTATACTAGATGTTTCGTATTGGTAATTTTGGGCCATGCCAAATTATTTGTTTTTCGGAATTTAAAAAAAAAAAATAAAAGGTGGAATTTTTTTTCACAATTAAATGCAATGAGCAACATGGTGGTAGTCTAAATGTTTATTGTACCAGAGAGTATATTCTAATTTTGTTCGATAATAATCTGTTGAGTCCAAAATACATGTATCAATTTACAATAGACTTTTGGCATTTTTTTATGCCAAAAGCTTGCATGTACCATCGTAATATTTACCAAATCATTTCATATGATCTTTAACAGGTTGGGAACAAACCCCGGAGTTCACCTCTACCAAGAGGTTATCCCGTTTATGATGGATAATTTTCAAGTGCATTACAGTAATTTAAAAAAAAAATTAAATTAAAATTAAATACGGCACATCTGCATACGATTTGCCACAACTTTTAAAAAATAACAGCATATGCATCCTATCTATTTGAAATAAAATGTGTCCATGGGACATGACAGGTGTCTTCATTATTTTAGTAAGTAAGTGAATAATGAGTTTATTTCAATTAAAGGGCCCATTAAGAGCATTAAAATTCACATAAATGATTACATAAATTAGGATTATAAATAAAAAAGAAAGAAAACAAATGACATCAGCAAATATTATTTAACTTTTTTATCACTTGGAATTTCCTCTCATGAGAGGGACATTCCCTCAGTTAAGGAGTACATGTAACCCATCCTCGTTTGAATTTTAATGTTATCATTTCAAAAGTGCAAATCATTGTAAGACGAATATTATTCTCAGTGAATATATCATCGAGATCACATTTAACGGCCGTGGCAGATTGCAAACCCTGACTTGAATCACAAACAGAGGCCACAAATATACTCGATGTCCTGTCAGTCGTTACCATGAAGGTAATTTTAGCGCTCAAATATCGCGCTCAAGTGATTAAAAATTTTATTTACAAACTCGAAGAAGGACGTTTTGGTGCTTGATCGGTTTTTACATGCCAGCGGTCTGACGAACAAATAATCAATTTGGCCTGGCCTTAAAAATAACAATCGAAAGATACTAATATTAGACATAGTAAATTTATACTATGCTGCATACGACGTATTTCAAGGAGTTACCTCTCATCAGCAGCATTAAAACCGAAATATTTGGAAGACCAAAAACCAAACTTATTTTAAACAAGAAGTACTCATAACCAAAATTACCGAAATAGGAAGCCAAATTTCAGCTAAGGAGATCTACCATGTGCAATACACCCTATAACCATATATATTATTACTGCTTATGATAAGACGAAGGATTTGGTACCTAAGGAGAGTCTGAGGGGTCATGCCCCGCCCCCTCAAATGACAAAATACTTTATATCTTGAAAACCATTGAGATCCCCACCCTATAACGATATATATTATTACTCCTGATGATTAGACGAAGACTTCGGTACTATAGGAGGGTCTGAGGGGGTCATGCCCCACCCCCTCAAATGACAAAAGACTTAATATCTTGAAAGCCATTGAGATCCCCACCCTATAACCATATATATGATTACTCTTTATGAAAAGACGAAACATTGTACTTCTAAAATGATCAAAAGTTATAACCTCCATTACACCACACAATATTAGAAAGACATTGCCTGTATCAAAAGACAAAATTTATATATTTTAATCAATCTACATGTTGGAAAACTGAAAAATAATACTCATAAAATAGTCATTGATATTGCATGAATGTGCAAAAATGACAACTGTGTGATTTATGTTTCAGTTTATTTTTTAATAATATGTGGGAGTTATGTTTGAGAAACTTCGTTTTGGAGACTTAGTAACAGTTCACTGTTACAAATATTACTTGTTTCTGTAAATTTGTTTAAAATTCCAGGTTGGTAAAGTAAATAGATTTATCCTAAATAACGTTGCATAACAAGAAAAGTACATGTAAAATTAATGATAGAACGTTACAGTTAAGTTGCGTATATGTATCAGTATAGTTTTTGACAAAGTAAGTTAACTCACCTAATATAGATAATTAGACTTGACGCGTCGGTGGGTTTTATTACACAAAACATATTTTAAATTTTCCATAATGGAGGATAGTCTGCAGAGTATATTGCCGATAATTGTTTAATACCCTTACAATAATTACGTGTAGTAAGACTATAATAGTAAAGAATTCCCATAGTCTTATACAAGGTATTATGAGTGTGTGTACTGATTTAAAAAGACAGTTTAAATGCTATAATTACCAACAGGTTTTCAATTTCTGGTAATTTTTCAGATTGATTGATCTTGATACCTGTTAACTTGAAATCAAATAGACTCTGTTTTGTTCTATTTCTAGTAGATTTGCTATAGGTTATACTTTTCTGACCTGTTCTGTTCCTAGGCTTATTTCATCACTTCAGAAATCTTATATGATCCTTAAGGAATATCATTTTCCAGGATGAAATCTTATCTCTTCCATTTGTAGATTACGTAGTCTTGCTGTTTCTCATTCACGACATTTTATTTGACTTGACATCAGCAACATGGCGGTTGTCTTATCAGAAGCAGGGATTTATAACTATTCCTGAGGACCTTAGTTCATTCCCGGTTTTTAAAGGGGTCAATGTCGTTCATGCTTTAGTTTTCTAGTGCTGTTTTGTGATATTATCTGTTCTGTTCAATATCTATGTTGACAACTTGTCATTTAGGTCTTTGTTTTTCATTTGTCTAAAAAATGGTTTTTATCTGCACTCTAAACTTTCACGTTCGGTTGTTTTTCAGGGTTAGAGAATTTACATGTATATCTACAGACTTGGATATCTGGATATAGATATGGATATCCTTCTAGATAGTATTTGTTCAGTGTTCCTGTTTCGACATTCAATCTTCTGGCTTCATTTGAAATTTTTTCAGGTGACTTAATAGGAAGCTCATTATCGGGAGTAGAGGACCTTCTACGCATGTCATACGGATGTGGAGAACAAAATATGGTTCTATTTGCTCCTAATGTATATATTGCTTCCTATCTAAATTCTACTAGAAGATTGACTGATGCTCTGAAAAATAAAGTTGATCTACTCCTTTCAGCAGGTACATCTTAATAGACGATTAGAATAGAACAAACCCTAATTATTCTAAAGGTACATGCTCCATTAAAACAAAAGAAAATTAAATTATAACTCATAAAAAATTATGAAATTTTTCACTGAGATACATACATATTATCAGGTTTTCTGCAAACGTATATCGTAAAATATCAGCCGCGAGACACAATGTGAAGCTTTTTCGGCAAGTGAGCTAAAAGCTTTATATTGTGTCGAGTGGCCTATATTTTACAATATTTGTTTGATGAAAACTTGATGATAAATTTATCGTATTGTTAACTAGCAATCTTAATGGAATTTCTTACTTTTCAATGGCCATCTGCCTATAACCGGATGTTTTCCTGATATATTCGGGTCAACGTTGGGTCAAACCTGATATATTCGGGTCAGCTCATATTAGGGTCGGGTCAACTCTTTACGACGTCACAGTGCCGAAATACGGGAAATTGTGAAGGCCTCAGCAGGTCAATATAGGCATGGGGAAATACGATAAGACGAGATACTGGTCTCTGCGGATTTTTTTAAGGTTTTTTTTGGGAGGCAGGTTTTGTCCCTGTTAGTCATTTAAATAATAATATTTCATAGTGATTTCGTCTTTGATTTCTTCTTTCTTTGCACTTTTAGACGTATGCTACGAACTAAGAAAAGAAATAAGGGCCGATGAATGTCATGTTTAGAAATAATCAGGAGTTCAATAATCCGTCAATTGATAACTTCTTCTGCGATTTAAAATCAATTTGTATTATATTAAAATTGAGTGTTGTTTTTCAAAATACATAAAAAATAACCACAAAACAGATCTTTAACTTGTTCGAATACACGTCACATCAAAGAAACATTTTCAGAGATTATTTTAACTATATTTTATGATGAGTGACGAAAGTATTCTACATTTTGTGTACATGTAAAAAATATTGATCTTTGTTTATTTCATTGATTCTGAGAGTAATTAACAGGTTACCAAAGACAACTGTCTTATGTTCACTACGATGGATCTTTTAGTGCCTTCGGGAGATCTGACAGAAGAGGATCCACTTGGTATTTTATAAACAGTTTTTAGGGTCTCAAGTTTTATAGTAAAACCGTTGAAACATGAAAATCAATTTCATTGCATTTTCTTTTTGACAAATACATCAGTAGAATTATCAATCCAATAATTAAATGGTCAAAGGTGTATTAATAGTGACATGTAATTTCAGGGATACACTGTACAATATATAGCGGAATAGAATACTTTGATTTCATGAATCAAAGGGCTTCCAAGGAATCCAAACAGAAGTAGCAATATTTGTAACCGGTGATAAACAAGACGTTTAGTTTGCACAGTTTACAACAACAAAACGTTTGATGTAATGAAGCGATTTTCATTGAACAATGATGACGTCAAAGTAAGAAACCATTGGGTTTCATGTAATATGTCATAGTAGACGTGAAAACCAACATTTTGATTGTCGCGGATTACATATATTGCTACAGGTCTTGTTTTGAATCTATGAAATTCTCTGCAGAACACATACAGTTTGACTCAAAACACTTAGATATTGTGTGTGTGTGTGTGGGGGGGGGGGGGGGCTGGGGGGTGGGTGGGGGGTTGCAAGTGGTAAGTTTATACGTTTGTCAGAAAAAGATGTAACTGTTTACGTTGAAAATCGTACTTAGCCAGATTATTTAAATAGTATATATTTATTGTCAAATTTTGTTACGTCTCAACCGACATGGTCGGAAACAATCTTTGTTGTGTCATTCTATACACTGTCTAAATGGAATTCCAGTTCATGTAGATTGTTTTCTGATAATTTCATATATCAAAGTATTTAGCTTTTGAAAATTGAGTGTAGAACATAGGCATGAATTCACATTTTTTAGATATAAATTCTGTAACCTTGGTAGGACATCAGCATATAGTGTATGATAATATATGACAGTTGTTTATAAGAGTAATGAATAAAATGAAATTGAAAAAAGACTTTATGTCACAAGAAGAATGTGACGAACTGCCTGACGGAGAGATGGGGGCTGCAAAATATCCCGGAACTTACAGAAACGACAACCACAAAGCAAACGTTAAACAATTAACATGATTAAAGCAAGCACAGAAAAAAAGCAAAGTAAAATTCCAAATAAAACGCAGAGTCACACGAGTTTGAAGTTTACTAACGTCTGCAACCTGTATTTATGCGTTTTGTTTCAGGCTCACTGCATTTGTATTGAAATCATTTGCCCAAGCATCCAATTTTACCTTCATAGACGGAAATGTTATGAGAAAATCACTTCGATTCCTACTCAATCAACAGGTATTGTCGGGAAAATTTGTTGAGAAGGGAGTTGTGTATCAAAGAGCTATGCAGGTATACTTTAACTGTCATAACATGATTAAATAATGATCAAATAACTTTAACATATGGGCCATTTAAAACAGTTTTGGTTCATGCTCCGTACTCAAGAACACCTCGTGATCGACAAAATTCCAACGTGTATAAATCAGCGGAAATATCACTATATCAAATGTTGATATTGCTCATCCTGCACTAATGTAAATATTTTCTGCAGACCCACATCTTTGGCGACTCCGTGCAATATATGTAACTGTATATATGACCTTTTTTCATAGACGTCACATGCAAACTACGAAGACTAAATGTATATGTGTCAAATTCGGAAAAATTATATATGGAATTCATGCTTCCGTTTGATGCTTTTTGTTTAAGAACAAAAGGAAATGTTATTTGCCGTCATTTTCAATTGTGGTCCGGATACCTTATAATGTTGTCGTGATTCACAACTGCTTCTATTTACTCTACAAATAATGTTTTATTACAAATTTCAATCCTGAAAGTTGAAATATCATATATTTGCACCATTCCATTCTTCAAAATAAGTATCATCCAATATTATAATTAATTAAAGGCTTGGTTGTTGTAGGGTGGATCAGCATCCAGTTCCGCCAGTATGACGGCATATGTTGTAATATCGCTTCACGAGGCAAGAATGCATAATCAGATTCCCAAAAATGTTGGTATATATTTATAATTACATCAATGTTGTGAATATTTTATGCGTATGAAGACGTGAAATAGTTCTCTTTAAACCTTTCATGGAATATTGAGTTACTATTGACTGGGTATGAGGAAACAGTAAAAGTTGGTATGGAGGGGATAATAAACCTACTATTCCCCGAATATGCAGTCACTTAATGTTTTATTATACCGCAAAACACTTTACCACTCAACAGTTTCCAGTACTATTGACCGGTAAATAGTAGTTGTAATGGAAACTATTGACTGGTCAACATTTTCAAGTTTAGAAACAGACAAAACAGTAAAACTATTGTCTTAATTTTTATATAGAAAAAACATACTGAGGTATAATTATTTAACAGTATTGAGGGATACATGTATAGCCATTTCATTTGTTCCGAGACACTGACTATTTTCCCGACTCATAGCGGAGGTTTTAATATACCGAAACACTTTACCGAACTCACTGGTCGGTATTTTGAAAACTAATCACCAGTAAACAAATAGTAAAATTAATGTCTTGATTTTTATATAGAAAAAAACATACTGAGGTATAATAATGGAAATTTATTGACCGGTCAATAGTTCAGGTTTATGGAATAAGACTTCTGTAGATATAAAAAGAAATCTACAGGTCTCATATTCTATTTCGGCTTCTGAAGCTACAGAATCAACAAAACATCTGTCTGTCCTCTAAGAGAATACCCTATTTTCTCCGAGTTTTCAGGGACGGTTCCTACATGCATATATATATATATATATATATATATATATATATATATTAGTGAGAACAAGTTTGTATCTAAACAGGTGTATATGAACTCATTTTTAGCAATAATCAGTCAGGTATGGCCAAAGTTTAACGCCAGGCAGTCGATTATCTGGCCACAATACCCAGCTAGAGTTTAAATTGATCACAGCGATAGCTGTTGAAAGCCTTTGGACAGCTAGATTTACAACGATAGCTATAGTTATGGGTCAAAACGGGTTTTCAGTTTGTCGACTTTTTTGCTAGATTTTGTCTTTAACATGTATAAGGAGTGACTTTATTTCTGTAGGGGAATATAACACGACTTTACGTTTGAACAGCATGTGCGTCTATATTTTTCAGATGATGAAAAGAACCATCGACTCAATTAGGAGAGCTAATGAATTCATAGCTAAATCTATATTGGTTCAACGAAATATTTCAACATTTAATTTATATGAACTCGTTATATCAACTTACGCACTGTCACTACAGGATGTTCCACTCTCCGCCTCTCTACTGTCACAGATAGAAGCAGAGGCCAAAATCAAAGGCAAGTAACGAATACAATGCTGATTATCTTTGAAAATGCACACCCATCGGTGAATAAAAACAGTATAGGATGGAATTTTTATTACTCTAGATACGTTCAAACCATTGATTGTTAGACGCTTAAGTAGGTATCAGGTAACAGGCTTGTCCATTTAATTCTGGAGTTCAAGTCTTCCATGGTAAAATCCACAATTTTATCATTGACGTGACAAAAAATTGGTGTTCGAGAAACAGAAACTTTTATAACATTAAATGGAAAATTGACAGGACTTTAAAAGCCATCGGTGGGGTTTGAGCGATCAGATTTAGAGCTTCCGAAGTTCGACTGTATATAACATGTACATGGTGTATTGTTGTATACGATCGTTATTCATTTTAGAACGTTTGTACAAATGTATTTATTACTTATAATTCTAACGTGACGTCTCTGTAATCGGCATATGAACAAAACTGTGGTAAAATCGCCAGTCTGATTTTTATTAGCAAATTTTCAAAAATCTTCTCCTGTGAAATTACATTATGAAATGTTTTGAAACTTTGCAGGATTGATGACAAATATACCCTCTACAAATGATCCACTATTTATTAAGATTTAACAACACAACATACGGCTGCATTTGTGCAAAATTTCCATTGAATCAATATGGGAAAGGGTTGGTTTTGTCATTTGCTCAGGACCTAATGGGCAGATTGTAACCAAAGTTGCAGGAATGATTTATGGAAGTACCTGTACCAAGTCTCTACCTTTGATTCCGGTTGGATGAACAACATGGCTGCCAGAGGCCATCTTTGGTTTTGATTGGCCAATTTTCAAAAATCTTTTTTTCTCAAACTTCATTATGAAATGTTTGGAAACTTTGCAGGATTCATGATATTATTTTCTACAAACAGTCCAATTTTGGTTAGATTCATCTGATCAACCGACGACTGTGGCTGTTCGAAGTTGGCAAGTATCTCATATGGAAGGAAGGATGCAAATGATCCACTTTTTTTTAGGTCAAAGGTCATATATCAGTGTTACTTATTCATTTTGTGTTTCTTTAAAAGCCTTGTGGATACAAAAGAATTTACATTTTATAATGGCCTAATAAAAGCCAGGTGAGCGTATACAGGCTCAGATGAGCCTCTAGTTGCCCCTTGTTGTGGCTGTTCTCTTAACCTCCTCAGTAAAAGCACACTTTTTACAAAAGTACATAATTTCACGTTCGTTTACATTCAGAATATTTTCGGTTTGTAAAATATCGGCAAAAGAATATCGAAGGGACAAAACAGTAGGAAAAGTCCACAAATTTGAAGTCCAAGGAAAAACGAAGTTAGGATAATGGAACACAACAAACAAACACCACAGCGATACAAATAAATGTTTTGGTCAAGAGAGTACCCAATGAAAATTGTAAGAAAGTTTAGAGCGCAAGAAAGAGTTACAACTTTTTAATGTGAAAAAATGCAAACATAACTGGTCAGAACTTCACTAATTAAGAGATAAACAAAGAGAAGGAGCAGTAACGATGAGATGACTGACACTTACCTCCGCCCATAACAGATTTTGTTGTTATCTATTTCCGCTCTTGAAGATGTCAAATGAATCAAAATATCCCTTTGACATGTTTGAGACGTGTTTTTTGATCATTTAAAAGTTCAATAAACATTAAAGGGCAATTTTTTTTCACACAAGCAGAGGGAGGGCTACGTATTTGCGAGAACAGTCACACACAATGATTTTTTATTGAGTATCTCCTATTAAAATATTGTATTTTTACCTTATATTAGAATAGAAATATTTCATGGCATATTATTGTTCTTTGGAGATTTTACAATGGGTGTGCCTTATTTATGTAGATTTTACCGCTCGCTTTGCTTTGCTACGCTCAGGGTAAACATTTTTTTACAAAACAAAGGCGTAGAAGAAAACAATAATGGCATACTGTGGTTTGTTGGGAGATTTTACAATGGGTGCGCCTTATTTTTCTACATATTACCGTTCCTTCCGCTGCGCTACGCTCAGGATAAAATATTTTACAATAAAAGGCTAGCCCGTGATAAAATTTCCCAACAAACCACATTATGTCATGATATGTTTTCTTGATTTTATGTTGCAGATGGCGAAAAATTCTGGAAGTTACCCGATACCATTGCAAACGTTATTCAACCATACAGACATTGGGCCCCTCCCCGGAAACAAGTTAGAGCTATTGACATTGAGATCACATCTTATGTATTGTCAATCTATAATATCAGGAATGATGTGTTTAATGGAGTTCGAGTTTTAAAATGGCTGAATAAACAAAGAAACCCATATGGAGGTTTTATTTCTACCCAGGTGAGATTTGGTAAACATAATCAGTCTTTGAAAACTCCAAAATTATCTAGACACATTTTTTGGAAAAATCAAAACAGTACGTCAAAATATCAAAACAAATGGATACTTATATTTCGCGATGGACACATAATTTCCTCAAGAAATGATTTTTTAATTGTCTGTTTATGAATATTATTTATGTAAAATAAGAAATAAAATAATCTATTTTTAATTGTTTAATATTTAATATATTTTATTATACTACAGTATATTTTGAAATGTAAAAGAATAGTTTGAAATATGTTAATTGTTAATTTAAGGAGCAACCAATTTATTTTTTGACACAAATTTGTTTTTTCAAAACATATTGATATTTGACTACAGTTAATATTCAGTCCTGCATAAACTCTTAAACATTACCTCTTAAATCAAAAGGTTCTTCCTTGCAGCTATAGATAATATGGAGTTAAATCATATAGCTGTTATAATTCCTGATATCTCTGTCTAATTTATTATGGTAATATCTCACCTTCAACGCAATTGGATATTATATCTATAAGGGAATTCCACTGAACAGGTCACATTTCTGTCATACACGAGGTTTCCCGAGTGTCTCATAATAAAAATGTGATATCGACGGTGGAAATTTCTAATCCTACATCTTCCTGTATGAATGATAACTTTTCTTTCCTTAATTCAAATAATAGATTGGAAGTGAAAATCGCCGCCATGACAGAAAAAATCTGTCTTTAAAATGGTGGATTCTAGAGAAAAACAAACATGATATCGGAAAGATAATACTTAATTATGTTTTTATACCAATAATAGAAAGTTAAAATTAAATTCTAAATGGAAATCATATAGTGGTTTTCTATTCAAAACCATTTTTGTGAATATTTTGTCCTTGTCAGCGAAAGTTGATGTTTTCTTTACGTTTTTACATTTTGACTGTTACGTAACGTTTTGTATATCTCAGCAGACATGTTAAAGCGTAAACTGACCAAAGCGGGTTATACAAGCATAACCTATTCCAAAATATATAGCAATCCTTATAATTTAATTAATTTTCAAAACTTTTATGATCTAGAATTGGAGGTAGAACCATTTGAACAACTTATTTAACCCAGGAATATTTAATCGCAGGCTGCCAACTAATACTGTGGTAACGTCACGGTACCCAGAGTAGATAATACGATATAAAATAACTTACTCAACCATTAACAACCAATCACATTGTCTGTCACAATTCAAATTAAATTATTAAATGACGATGCTGGAATAATCGAAAGGAAACTCGCGTCTAAAGAAATTGTGTGAAGAAATCAGATCCAGATATCAAATAAGATTTGAGTAGCTACAAATAGGGTTTGAACATCGTTATTCGTCAAAGGTAGTCGCAACGAACTACCTACAGCATATGACAACAGAGGTTCGTGATTAAGCAACAATCTAAATACATGTAACAGACTGTTAAAAATTTCAGTTTTATCAAATTCAAAAAATATTTTTATAGGATACGGTGGTAGCACTCCAGGCAATAACTGGACTTGCACAAAGTGTTTTTTCTCCAAAGTTCACAGCTTTAGTAGATACAAGTGGTGATAAGTGGACTGGTCGAAAATTTAAAGTTGACGATAGTAATGCTTTGGTTTTACAAACAGAAGACGTAAGTAACCAGTTTATGGGTCCTATATTCAATATGTTATAAATGAGTACCATGCTCTTGTTTTCAATTATAATATATATGTATTTGTTCAGAATATTAACTTCTAATTTTCAAAGTACATTTTCCTGTTATTTATAAAGATTTTAAACGTTTAAATTAGATCTAAAGCAGTTCATTTTTTTTAGCTTCAATTAAATAGCCATTATTATTTTTCTATGATCAAGTTCTGTGTTAAACATTTAATTACAAATTATATTCACAAAAAAAAACTTTTTAATGTTATTTTGAGTTTCTGGATATAAAAGGTGTGTTCCAGATACGACAAAAATACATTTATTTTTTAAGCAAATCATTCAGTTTTTAGGTATAATCCCTTCGGTTAATGCTTTTGCAATGACATGATTTTCAGATATCGGCCAAAAAATTTTTTGTTTTTTTTAATAGGGCTTTTATGCCGTTTTCAGCACATTTGGCTATTTTGCGGCGGCCAGTTTTTATAGTTGGAGGAAGCCGGAGTACCCAGAGAGAACCCACCGACCTTCGGTTGGAAAATTGGCTATCTTTGTCAATTAATATCGGAGTCGAACCAGCAAAAAATACCGAAACGACAAAACAGTGAGAAAAGTTCGGAAATTCCAAACCGACTTCATAAATTCATAAATTTACATAACAAACGTTAAGTATCATATTGTTTGAAATTATAAAATATCGGCATTTTCACAAGAGGAATGAAATGTAGTTTTTTTATAACTCTCAAAAGTGTTTATATTCTTAAATCAATGTCGGTGATAACATGAAATATGGTCGGAGTCATATAATAAAAAAGGGAAATACACTTACCTCAATTCCAAAATCTTTTATGGACCATTGACAAGAGTAATGTAGTCACATGTGTATACTATTACAAAATGAAATAGAAGTATAGAAAGTGAATACCTTATCGAAATACATGTGTAAAGGCAACAAGCGTGGGTCTGATAACATTTGTATTTTCACTCGTCTGTTGCTCATCTTCAGTTACCGTCCTGTCCTAAGAGTAGAATAAATTCGGGTAAAGTGAGAGTGTATGTCGAACTGACTTTGTGAAATGAAATACAGTCATAAATATAATGGTTTATTTTAAGATTCCAAGTACTACACGTCAGATAACACTTAAAGCAACCGGACGTGGCTTCATCTTGGCTGAGGTAGGTGTTTTACATTTCATTGATATTTTAACTATTAACATTCAATAATTCAAACCACATTAAAACCAGTATATTGAACTTTTAGTGATGACGAATACAAATCATTTTCTACAAATATTTTGAATGACTATTTGTAGAAACAAATTCTAATTGGATAAAATTCTTACCTGAACTTTGGTGTATGGTAGGAAAACTTTTTTTTTTTTTTATTCATGCATACGTTTGTTGAATTTTGTAATTTTATGGTAAATTCGTGTTAAAACCCACACTACGACCCCTAGATGTAATGAATATTTTGCTATATTCAATTGTATGAGATATTGTATAATTACAGAGAATCCTTTGATTTTCATATGTCATAAAATTTCTATCTTAAAATGTTGTTTTTTTTTTTTTTTTTTTTTTTTTTTTTTTTTTTAAAGACTTGGAATTGTTTTCAGATAGCTGTATTTTTCAATGTACCAGTGGAGCTACGCAGACCAGCATTTGATCTCGATATCTCAATAAAAAGAGAATCTTTGTTAGGATTCAGACTTAGAATTTGCTTCAGGTAAATGCAGTGTTCTATTATTTTAAGTATGAAAAAACACATAAAAGGCATGCCTAAATATACATACTATTTTGAAAATGAAACTGATATAGAACGAAATTCAAAATTCTTAATTTGACCATAAACATAGAATATAAATAATTAACAAAAGGAATTTAATTTATAATCTTATAGTTTTAACCAAATTTTATAATCGGTGGATAGCAATATTCCTCAAAATGCACTTAAAAGAGCATGTCAGAGCAGTTTATATGATTATTTTACTTATCGTTTCATTCCAGTTGGTTAAGAGGCGGTAACAGTACTATGGGTTATCTCCAGATAAGCAAGCCGACTGGAATGGAAATAGACACCGATTCCCTGGAATTTGGATCAAGTAAACTTTTTAGGAAAAAGGAAGTATCTGGTGATCAATTGGACCTTTACTTTGATTGGGTAACTATAAAGTATACAATGGTTGTTTTATTAACAGTTATTTTCTTGTTGTCTTTTTTAGTTTATTAGACTTATCAATTGAAAATGATGCAGTTGAATATTCAAAGATATTCCTATGTGCTCTTAGATAGTACTGGGGAAAAGGCTTATATCGTAAAAAACCACACAGATTCTATGTTTGGAGGAAAAATTTTCATCGGAGTATTGAATTCCTATGGGGAAAAACTGTTAGCAGATATGTTCTTACATAAAGCTAATTCAACAACAAAATGGATAACAGGAAAGGTCAACAATGACATACCAATCAATTAAAGCAACCCAACTGACAGAACTCCGGATAAAAATTAACATAAAAGAGTACAAAACACAAGAATGAACACAACAGATAGTCAGAACAGTCTGAATTGGTACAGACACTGAAAAGTGATGGGGTTAAACTGGTTTCAATGAGTACTACAGAAAAAATGGAAGGCACAAGCCAGTCTTTTAATTTCAGTTTCCGCTATAGATGGTGTACTATCTCTTAAAAATCCTAACTTTAAGGGTATCAACACATCTCATTTACCACAATGGACTAGATATTAAAACACTTCACCTCATACCTAGATTTATACATGCAGTTATGATAATATTATCAATCAAGAACTTTTACGGTCCGATATAAATAACAATAAATATCTTTGTTATATTTCAAGTCTATATATTACTGGCACTCGCTCCTCAACGGACTTGAAACGCTACTGGACTTTAATCACTTGAAATTTGACTTATGTCGTGGACAGAACGACTTGCTTACCCTTCCGGAGCAACTGGGTTCACTCCTGGTTTGTATAGGAGTTCGGGTTGTTCATTGGTTTTTAGTTTTCGGTGTTTATTTGTTTTGCTTGTGGTTGTTCATTTGTCTTCCCTGGTTTGTCTTTCCAATGGATTACGTTCTTTTATTTGATCCTTAGCTATATTCGTCCTCTTTAACCTACCGGAGCACCCGATGTCACTCAGTTTGTTGTGGATTTTCACATTCTAATGACTTTAGTTTTTTACTTGTTCTTATTCATTTGGGTTAGCTCTGTTTTTTACTCCATTTGTGCCTTTGTTGTATATGTTTTTTTTTTGCTGTGTTCGTGTTTCTCATGAATTCGCCCTGTATTTTGATTTGGATCTTGTGAAGTTTACACACGTCTTATAGCTTCGGTATTCCTTTTCCGATATAAATTATTTAAAATCATGGTTAATGATTCAATTATTTAGTGCTGTGAATCCCGGATTACATGTAGTAAAAAAAGAAATGAATTTGTTTAAATTAGATTTTTGTCCGCTTAAGCACAGGCTTAGTTCGTTAAAGATCCTATTGCTGCCTACACTATTTTTTTATTATTTTTCTGGTCATATTCCAGTTAACCTATTCTAAATACAATATTTTTATTATTTTAAGAATCGTATGAAAAATTTCCCGATGCTATGTTTGTTTGATCGGATGTCCCGTGTTATGGGAGAGAAATACCCTTAGCACGTTAAAGACTCTAAAATGTCACTTCAGGGGCCGCTAGCGAAAGGGATTACTATAAGTTGGTATAACATGTCCCCAATCCACTATAAATAAATAAGTTTAAACTATTTGAGAAATATTTAGCCTCCATGCGTTATTTATCATCAGGGATAAGTTGATGTCATCACTTATGAAATTTCACGGTCGTCATCACAAATTGTTTGACTGTTACAGTGTTACAGTGTTCCAATATCTAAGATGATGTTGGACCTGTTCCCACTGTCATACCATTTCATGTAACTCCACCGATTTGTGACTACCACCGGATTGACTTTGTTGAACTTCACGACGAGTGCCGTATACAGAGCAGGAACTGCTTACCCTTCCGGAGCACCTGAGTTCACTCCTTGTTTTTCGTGTTGTTCATTGTTTTTTTAGTTTTCTGTGTTAGTTTGATGTGCTTGTGGTTGTTCGTTTGTCTTCCAGGGTTTTGTCTGTCTAATGTATTGCGTTTTTTTGTATTGATCCTTAGGTATGTTTGTCCTCTTTGTCAAGGATAATTCACAACAACTTGGAAATAACACGCGATATTCAAAAGGGAATTTTAAACTAGAAACTGTTTATGAAGTCTGAAAGAATATAATCGCAATGTTGACGCAATTTAAAAAAAAATTATCTGAACTTCAGCATAGCCTCAAATTTCTTTTATTTTGATATTTTGTATTTTCAAACATTGACAAAACGATGTTTATATTGAACTATATTGGTTTTTTATATAAATTTTTAACTGCATTATTGCATGATATATTTAGTTAGATTTGCGCTGATGTCTTCATGTTATTTGTTGTATTTATTTTTAGAATTTTTATTGTTCTCAAATTTGCACTTTTTCCTTCAGATAACAACAAAGAGAATTTGTATTGAGTTAAACATAGACAGAGCCAGTTTGGTTGTGAAACAGAAACCAGTACCAGTTCGTCTGTCAGAATATTATGAACAGAGTATGTAATGAAATAAACACAGTATGCAATATCTTTATTCGAACACTAACCAAGATTACTGTCAGAATATTATGAACAAAGTATGTAATGAACTAAACACAGTATGCAATATCTTTATTCAAACACTAACCAAGATTACTGGTCTGCCTTTTGCACTATAACAATTCATAACAACTTATTATTTAAGTTTTTACATTTTATTTTAACTTCTGCATGTACATGTACAATTAAAGAAACCATATCGAGGCTCTGATATAGTGCAAATTTTGTAGAATAAATATTGCATATCATAGAAGAACAAAATTTGAAATTCTGAAAATTAGATGTGCTTTATCGTTTGATATGTCATTGTTGACCTCTTATGTAATATTATTTATTAATTTATTTTATAATATCAACATGTAAACTTCCATTTTTAGGTAATGAAGTGATTCAAATGTATCAGTCCAAGATGTTGTCCGGTGCTTCATTGACAGAAGTATGTGGTGTGGACAGATGCCAATAAACGAGGTATCTAACGATGTACACAATTATGGCAAATGGAATTTATCAATTTCTGACATATTATCTACAATCATAGATTTATATACTAATTAACCAAAGAAAAGAATAGACATTATTGAAATTATATAATTGTAATAAATAAAATAGAAAGTATGTTTAATATGATAGTCAGTTGATTTTTAACGTAAACTCATACAAGTTTGCAATCTGTTTGTTTATTTATTTAGTTTGGGTTTTACGCCGTTTTCAGCACATTTGGCTATTTAGTGGCGGTCAGTTTTTATTGGTGGAGGAAGCCAGTGCCCGGAGAGTAGGAAAGTTGGCAATCCTTGTCAATTAAGATCACAATCGAACACAAGATTCGAACTTGCAACCTCGGCGTTGACAGGCTAGTGATCATTAGTAGTCATGACGAACTACCTAGACCACTCGACCACCGAGGTCCCAGTTTGCAATCTGAGAATTTTGGTAAATTATGAATATCTTTAATGGGGTCAAAATTTTAAAAAATCTCGAGAATCAGAACATTCGTAACACATGATTTTTAAATTTAAAATTCAAAGGGGTTTATTTTGATGAATAAAAAATTATCCCTTTTTACTCAACACAAATAGACTCGACAAAAAATGGTTGAATTAAAATTATTTAATAATAGGTTAAAAAGTTCGAATGTTTCGCTTTTTGAGATCTTTAAAATTTCAGGATGTCCTTTTTCTAGATTTTTGCATTAAAAAAAAGTTTCTCACATAAAAGTGACACATTGCGAACATCAAACAGATAAGAAAAGTTGTGAATTCTGTGTGGTGTCTTGAAATTTACCAGTATTTAGCAAAATTCAAAAGTTTGGTTTTTGGTCTTCCAAATGTTTCGGTTTTAATGCTCCTGATGAGAGGTAACTCCTTGAAATGCGTCGTATACAGCATGGTATAAATTTACTATATCTAATATTAGTATCTTTGGATTGTTATTTTGAAACTCCTGGGATGATGCCTCTGCTGGTGGACCCTAGGTCCTCGAGGGTATTCGCCAACCCAGTCGTCAGACTTGTCTGACATGATTATTCATTGATTTGTTACAGAAATTACCAGTATTTAGTAAAATTCAAAAATAATAGAAATACTAAGGGTTCAATCCTTGTATTGCACATGGTAGATCTCCTTAGCTGAAATTTGGCTTCCTATTTCGGTATTTTTGGTTGAGTACTTCTTGTTTAATATAAATTTGGTTTTTGGTCTTCCAAATGTTTCGGTTTTAATCTGCTGATGAGAGGTAACTCCTTGAAAGGCGTCGTATACAGCATAGTATAAATTTACTATATCTAATATTAATATCTTTGGATTGTTATTTTATTTAGATATGTGTTAAAACTAATGGTTCAAAATCCAGGTACATGTTGGGGCTCGATAAGGTTAATTAGTGTGACCTGGGATTGCGGATAGATGAGGCCCACTCTTCAGGAGGGATCATAATACGAAAAGCCTAACGTGGCCCATAGTAGCCTTCGACAAAGAGTGTCAAACAAGTACAAGTATCCGTAACTTTACACTTTTTGGTTACTACAATGTACCTGTGTCAAAGTTCATAGCATTTAGTGTTCCGATCCACGTATTTGTTGTTTTTCTGTTACTCGTGATGAAAATGATTCCATTATTTGTTCTTGGACGTTTATCAAACAAAAAAATCCTTTATTCTCATTAAGAAACCACCAAAAAATTACACAACAGTCAATTTAACAACAGTAGACCATCTTACAAAACTAGACATGAAGAGAACAAGCACAAAAATCGAATTTGGATAATCTGATAATTTGATAATCTGAATTGTCAAATAAATATTTCATGTTTTTGTGTGTATCATATTATATTGATATGTATATTTTATCATTGTAACTACATCATTATTCTGGATGAAATAACATTTAAAACAAATAAATCAAAAAATAATATATATGAAGAAGAAGATTACTTTATTTTCCATAAGAATGGGCCCACAGTGGGCATGTTACAATACACAAGTCATATAGACAAAGTAGATAATACAATACAAAAGTATATTCAAATATTTGTATAAATACAAACAGTAGTCAGTATCATCGGTCCCAGACATAGCACAGACGAGGTGTTCCACTTAGATAGGAAAACAGTGAAAAGAATACCAGGGGGAGAAAAAAGACAATATACACACAGACTTTTAGGCCTACAAGGGGCATGTTACAATACACATATAGACAAAATAGACAATACAATACAAAAGTATATTCAAATATCTGTATAAATATAAACAAAGAGTAATCAGTATCATCGGTCCCAGACACAGCACATACGAGGTGTTCCACTCAGTTGGGGGAAAAGGACCTTCCCCCAATATACACACAGACTTTTAGACCTGCAAGATCCTCTGTGAAATCCAAAAGCAGATCCTAGCCTTATTAACACATTTTTGAACCAATAACGTCAACTAAGCCAACACATGATATAAAGTACTTCTTTAAAGAGTCTTCAAGGACATTACAGAACTGTTAATTCAGAAATTGTAAATACGATACTTTTATTATTGCAAAAAATGCGATAGATAAGATGACGTTAGCAAAATACTCGAATTATAGCAATATTGTATGTGAAGAATAATTGGCAATAATCCTTGCAAGACTTTCTGAATTTACAGTATTTTGTTAACCTAATCAAAATCTCACAATACCTTAACGAGAAATTAAAATAAAATATATTTTAATTAGAATTTTGTTAAAACAAGGAGTATCTCCTTCTCTGTCCTTAGAAGAATTTTGCTTTACCTTTAGGTCATTTTTAGCATGATGGAATTTCTCTTCGGCTGTTCGGTTTTTCAATATTTTAGGCCTTAATCACAACGGATGAGTCGTAAATAGACGAAATGTGCACAACTTGTGCATCAAAATTGGTATCAAAGAATTTATTAGTAATAAATTAAAATCTTTTGTAAGAGCAGAACAAGAATTAACAAGGAACAAAGAAATATAAGCACTGCCACAATGTTGTGTGAATGCACAAATAAATGTGATTTAATTGATGCATCTATTTTACGTAAATGGAATTTATGGAATTGATATCATTTAGCCTGACCTTAAGGAGGTACAGAACACCTAAGGGAGTTAACTCTTTAAAAATCGGCTGAAAGTTTCAATCGCATACTGTTAGTTAAGAGAAATCAAGCTTCTCAATGATAAAATTTTTTTGACATTTTCATATTTTTGTCAACAGGTCATAGTAAATATTTCGTAAAAAATTTATAAAAATTAAACGAGCCAAATTTATTTTAGTCGAAGTGTTGGGTACCCCCTTAATATCTGTTTCAGAAATGATCTACGATGATTTTTTAAATCTGGTAACATTATCTTTGCAATTTTGTTTTATGTCCAGCAAATTTTATTTTCATTTTAACACTAAGACCTTGTTACAAAATTGTTGACCACAAAAAAATAGAAAAGGAAGGATGAAATACTCGGTATATTAAGTCCGATATCGATACATAAGATTCTCTTTTTACAAATGTCGACATTTTGGCGAAATCATTTAGCTTTCCAACTTCTTTGTCAACATATGTGTCAGAATATGATTTGTAAAATTCCCTACATAATCAGGGACATTAAACCCTTATTACTGCGTGTACCACAGAGTAAATACCTCTGCATTTCCAAGAGGATATCAACAGCAAAGTAAATAGTATTTAATTACAAAGCTGTGTCACTGTCCTAAGACTATAGTAGGCTTTTTGATTTTAACATTTAATTCTTAGCTATAAGATTTTTTTTTATTGTTTCGGTTTTCCATATGTTCAGCCATGTCGAATTGCAAAACGCCGAAATTCGTAAAACAGAAAACAGAATGTTTAATTTATCTCACAGTTGAAAATCTGGATTCTTGTTTATCTAAAGTTTTACCCTTTCTTGTTAAGATGTAAGATATAATACAGGTCACTAAACATGGAAAAATGTTCTTCTTTAGAAGAGTTTTCATATCAGTTTGATACGAAAATATATAGAAATGTAGAAACGATGGACTTTATTTAAAAAAAAAAACGATTTAATAATATCATCTGATAAGCTAAAATACCTTATGCATCACGATATAATTCAGACAGGACAGTTGAATTTTAGTGACAAATTATGTCGTTTCCTGTGACTTTTCGTTCTGGTATTTTATTCCTAAAAGTAGAAAATAAGTTACCGAGTTAACTCTCTTTAGCCGTGTCATGATAGAAAAATGTCTGTAAAATCATCAGATAACCATGAAAAACATATAATGACGACTTTGATAAAAGTAAACAGTTCCTTATGAAACATACAAAAACATGAAACTAAATAGGGGCTAAAAGAAACAGAAAAATAAAACCCGACCCCATTTAAAAAAATATTGACATGTATCTTCATTAATTATTCCCTCAAATATGTTTCAAGCTGTGGCCGTCAGTAGATATGCATGTATAACAGTCCGTTTTGCACTATGTATTAAGCACGTGTACTTGCCTTTCTATAAGTCTTTACGCTTCGATTACTAAACAATCTCACCGCGATCAACTGATAAACCGTCCATTATTCAAGGACGCTACCGAATGTATTAACAGAGTTTTTGCATTTGAATGTTTTAATATACCAATGGTTAACCTTATAAGCATATGAATGTCGGCTTGATACTTTACAACTTCTGGTCGGAACAATTCCTGCGTACCTATCATAACCTTCTTCTTCTGTGTATAAGCCTCCTTTAAGTAGGAGCACCTCCGAATGGAGTATATACCCTTAATGCCTTAATTTTTTTTTTTTTTATTATTAATACATTATAAATATGTACAGCGCATGCATATAAAAGAAGGAAAGTTTTGTTTTTTTACATGGCATATATACAGGGACTTGGGTTTTATTTTTAAAACTATCAATTATTATTGCTTTATATAAGTCTTGAATAAAAGTAAACCAGTTATAGCTAAGAGATAAAATTAAGTAAAATATGATCATATGTGATAAAAAACAGGATTTTAATATATTAAGTAGCAATTTCATAGTAATGTAAAATTCATAATGGATTTTGTGGATCTTACATTTATATAGAACTTATAATAGTAAAATAGTACACTTTAAAATAGTAAAATAAAATTATTTATTTATTTCTTTTTAACTAAGGTGGTTTTGGATGTTACCTGTGAAGATTTTTTTATTCCTTTCCTTTCACAAAATAATATTTTATATTCACTTTATATAATTATTGCATTAATTATAAAATAATTTGGAATCAGTAGTGAGTTTTAAATGAGATTAAAATAGATTTTAAAATATACATGTATGTACTTAATTTTGTTTCTTTTTCTTTGTTTGCACAATATGTACATTTATATATTTTATGCTTTATATACCTCATATTTCATATTTCAGACTCGGTGTCGGGCTTAATGCCTATATGTATTATATTAAGACACTATATTCTGTTGACTGAATATTCCTCTTGTTGTCCTGGTCTATGCATACTGTTTGTTATGGAGCTATTCATATACATATCATTCTGTCTATTCTTATTCATTATTTTTTTTTCCAGAGTTTTCAATCTGTCCATATGTAATTGAAAAATCAAGTTTCTTGTTTTGTTCTCAATCATGTTCACTAATTTATTAGAGTTGTTAAGCACTTCTTTATATTTTGTACAGTCTACTATCAACTGAGAAATTGCTGTCTTGTTTTTAAAGACATTGTTCCACTTTTCTGCAGTAATCTCATAGGTGATGATTTCTCTTATTTCTGAGAAGTACTTTTCTCTTGTTGTGCTTAGCATTGGACAGGTTGTTAGGAAATGTATCACATCCTCATTACCACTGCAACAAAGTTGACAAGTTGCTTCCACATTGTAATGTGTGAATTTA
The DNA here is from genome assembly GCA_028015205.1 of Mytilisepta virgata. Classification (NCBI taxonomy): domain Eukaryota; kingdom Metazoa; phylum Mollusca; class Bivalvia; order Mytilida; family Mytilidae; genus Mytilisepta; species Mytilisepta virgata. Next base: position 69,565,462 of record CM051517.1, read on the forward strand.
TGTTTATCCGCTTGCAGTATATATGTTCCAGTCATTACTCTTGCTTTTATGATTGCCTTTCGTAGTTCGAATCGTGGGAGTTGTTTAACATTCCAGACATGATGTGGTTTGTTTGGTTCTAGATTGCTTGTATTAAGGAATGTTAGGCTTGATTTGTTTTCTGCATCAGCTAGGATCTTTTCATTCCAAAATTTTTCATAACCTGTCCGTATTTGAGTTACATAATTAGAATTTTCATATAGACAATACATAAAAACCGTAAACGACAGTAGACTCGTGGGTTAATTTCAGGTTGAAACAAAACAATTACCAACTAATTAATATTACAAAACTCACATAGCTAAGCAAAATTACATTGTGTATAACATTAATCGACCAAAATTCATCGCAGTGATATTCGGGGAAAGATTAATGATCGTTATATCAGTATTAAATATAATATTGTCTAAACTATGTTGATTAATAAGGCCATTATTACAGTGAAACGGTCATTTATCACTTAACATTAATCACATCTATATGTAATAGTATCATCGATTATATTTTGAAAGAACATTTATCGAATAGATATCTGCACTTGTTCTTTTAATCTTAAATGGTCATTCTAGTCTTGTTCATTCTTTTTTATCTGAATATTTTTTGCATCACCATATTTCCATGCAAAATCAGGATATGTTGTCCTGCAGTCAGTGCAGATCGGTCAAGAGAAAGTTAGATCAGTCCAGCACAGGTAAAAAGTTAAACATTGCATAATTCATTTGAAATGCTATGAACTGGTTTTAACCAGTTTTGATTGACTGCAAGGCAATGTATCTTGTTTTTGTCTTGTTATTTTTTCAAGATTAAAACAGGACAGAAATGACCGATTCATATCAAAAGTGTGTTATTAATGTAATTAATTTATATTACGATTTTAAACTTTTCATTTATTTTTTTAATATTTTTTTTTAAATCCACGAAATTAAGAACCTATGGATATGTCCTTTTCCACAAATCCTCGGAAAAGGTAATTTAAAGTATTACAAAACATTAAATCGTATTGAAAAAATCTCTGCGAGACTTAACTATTTTATTATATTATACAAACGTTCCTGTACGATCTAACTAATGGATAATACCTGTATACAATTACTTCTTACACGAGCTTCTAGTTTTACTCCAGTTTTTGTGGGGTTTCACAACGTAGTGTTAACTTGTTTTAATTCTGTCGACTCTGAAATGTGTGTTTTTTTTTTTTTTATTTACATTGTCTTGTAGATCTTATTAATTTAGACCACTGTCTTATCACTTCCGTATTTATTTGTCAATAATTCTTCGATTTTGGTCGATAAAAGGCTTTTAATCTATCTGTTACAAATTATTTTTTAGTACATACGTGTAGTAGGTACGTAGGACCTGTTTTGTAAATTTCAATTTCGTTAAAAAAAATGTTGCATTCACTTATCGTGTCCAGCTTCACATGCGGAGAACCATATTAAGTATTAACATGATGAAGTGAGCTCAAACATTCCTAATGTCAAATCACATTGCTCATATGAAGTCGACAGATTTCATGCCAATTTGCAAATAGAAACTGAATGATAAGCATCTCTATTAAGAATAAGAATTTTTTTTTATCAGGATGAAATTCTAATTAACAATTTAATACGACTGATACAATATACAATACTTTTGTATGCCAATATCACAATATCGAATTTTATAAAATCATCCCTAAAATATAATTAAACGTCTTTGAAAGAAATTAACTTACTTTGGAGCTTCTTTTCATGGAACATTTGTTCTCATGAAAGAGATGTTTAACATTGGAACACATTTGTTGTTGAATGTCTGTTTAAGGTCATTACCTTAAATTAGTATTCTTTTTACCAAAAATAACTTTAACCAAACGTTTAATACAGGAATTGTATATATACAGCTCTCTCAGACACTTCTTTGTTTATATGCGACCTCCAAAAAATAAGATATATTGCGTTAGCAGATAATTACTGATGCCAATATTGCAATTACGTTGTATGAAAAATCTGAGCCATTTGCATATTTTTTTTATCGGAAGGTCACACTCGTGATACCGTTAACGAGTCTTGTATTGTAAATCATATACGGCAGGTGCCGTATACTGAGCAGGAACTGTTACCCTTCCGGAGCTCCTCAGTCCACTCCTGGTTTTTTATAGGAGTTCGTGTTCTTTATTATTTTTTAGTTTTCAGTGTTTATTTGTTGTGTTTGTGGTTGTTAATTTGTCTTCCCGAGTTTGTCTGTCCAATGTATTGCGATTTTGTTATTTACTCCTTAGGTATATTTGTCCTCTTTATATAGATTTTAATTTTTGTTTCTATTATCGCAATTTTTATACATGACACTTTCAGATCAGTGCGTTTTAAAACTATTTGTTCCCTGTTTAGAAGTCCGTTGGTGCTGTTTGTTAGAACAGCTACATATGCCCAAAGTTGCAAGTTGCCACTTTAAGAGTTAAAGCTAATAATACAAACACTCGTAATTAAGTTTATAGTTGTGACATTAGTAAAAAATAATACTTCATAGTAGGTTGAACATTACCTAAATATACGTGCAAGTGAATGTAATTTTAGGAATTTTAACATTTCTAGCTCGTGGTCAGCTAATTGTTAGTTATTATACTGTTTTGGTTTTTATAATGTGTTTTATACACCAAAGGGCCAGAATAGTTAAAGGGGAAGCTGAGTACCCATGTAACCGGTTTAATCGTATTACTACAAGCTGTCGATTGGATGGTGTTGTTTGATTGGTTTATAATTGTTGGTCACTGTCCTTTTTGTTGTTTCATTTGTGAATATTTTTTTTATTCATCAATCATATAGACAATAACAGTGCATCGACTTGACATAAAATCGGTAAACAGAAAAGGCTTAGAATCGGGTGAAAATGCGAGAGCTTCCCCAAGCATTTTCCCGAATTCGCTTTATAAAATTAACAATTACACACGAGCAGCCAATAAAATACAAATAATGCAGATCCTGCCGATTTGTTCTTGCATCATTTTATCTGGTTTCAGCCATATAAAAAGGGTAGAGATTCCAAGGAATAAGTGTCCCATCTCCCAACTATTTACTACATATTTTGGTTACATTTTCCAACAAAGAAGGGAGTTTGAACCCCGGAACCTATATCATAAACTTTATTATGAATTACTAAGTGCAAAGAGTTTTGATTAACAAATTACAAATATAGAAAAATACTTAATATTACTTAAAAACTGACACTCTTAAAATTTTATTTCTAAATATTTATATATTCTGAAAGCGAAATACTGCGGAAAACAGAACATGTGTTTATTTAACTTTTCCATCTGGTAAAAAGTTCCATCAATGCATGATTATATAAACAAACCATGAATTTGGGACGATTTAGTTTTATAAAGTGTTTAAAAAAATAGATACATGTATAAATTACTAATAATTACCAACTTCCTCGCATTATTTTTAAGTTACATGTATTCTTTAAAAAAAACGTGATAGTTGGACGGACACGGACTGGCAAACAAGACCTCTTCGTGCATACAGCTGTATGTACACATGCTTAGGGATAATGTAACACTTTACGAATACAAACCAGTTTCAGTGAAGAAAACAAAATCCCAAAATACGGAAACAAAACATCTGTTCGTATACACATGCAAGAAACAATTAATAAAAAATCAACAGAAAACAAGGTGGTGGAGATCTTTCTGCACATCTGCATATATTTCTTAGCAATAACCTACAAAAATAGAACACCTATGCAGAGACTGGATGAGAAGTTCAGTGACAAGTATTTCTAACGAACAGACTAACAGACCAATGATCTTATTATAATATCCTTGAACATTCTGAATAAACCATGGTGTTAAAACTGTACTCCATACCTATCATTATAAATTTGCAAGTCTCAGAGTAAGCAAAGTCCTGAAAGGGTATCTATACAGCAGTATGAGATTTGTATTGAAACTGATAATTTTCCAAGTTGTTCGAGATCTTGCATGTTGCCGCCATATATTTAAGAAAATTCTCAAGTCCAAGAATTCTCATTGGTTATACATTACATTGACACAATCGCTACTTCCTTATTTGGAAATCTCATATAGTCTGTCTATCTGATTAGTTTTCGTAAAGACTGCGGCCAATTAAATTTCGCGCGTTCGATGAAACTTTGTTTACCATTTGTTTGTAAATTTGTAGCGTTCATAGAAACGTTAAGCTGAAACGCATTTCCTTGTAACTGGTTTAAGTGTACATCTTTGATTAGAATCAATGTTAACCTTATGATATTTGCATTTTGAAAACCGAAACAGTAACACGAAATGTTACAAAAGCAGAATCAATTACCAAAAGGATCAAACAGCTAAGGCATGTTGATATGAATATGAAGATTGGTGTGACGTCAGTTCAAGATAATATATAACTTGATGAAAAAATATAAATGAGTATGAATAACAATAAAGAGACTTAAACTAAAGCATGTATTACCACGGAAAAAAGTATGTCTACTGATTGGAAATTCTGTAATTTCTACCTAATAAAAAATTAGTATATGAAAGGAATCCATACTTTGCAGTCACATGACACTGTTAGAATAGTAAGCATAACACCAATCCTTGAAAACGTCTAAAACAAGAGGTATCATCATTAATGGACAGCTAATGGCTTTTTTTATCATTAATTTTGATTGGTCATTATATTCAGACAAAGAAACCGGAAAACGTTCATCTGTTCACCACTATATCAAATCAAAAATGGATTCAATCCTTACAATTGTCTTTTATGAAAGAAATCGAATACGTGGTAAGAAGTGTGAAGTCTTGTTAGCGTAGAAAGTTTATATTAATGAATGCAACAGAAAACTTTAAGGTCAATACATCAAAACCTCTGTAGCAGCTTTAGATCGATTCGTTGCTTACTCTGATTAACGAAATATGTCGGCTTCAACTTAATAAATAAAAAAAAACTTAACTCCAATCGGGATTGTTACCATGGAAGAAACTTACCTCTAAACACCTTTAAAAGAGTAAAAACGCTGTTGACAAAGTGAAAGGTTTATTGAGATTTAACTGTACTATATGTAAATCAAACGAATTAATGATGAGACAAGACAATGTAATCTATGAAACAAACCTCGGAACCAATGTAGAATAAGTTCTTCGGTACAATTTTTGATGCCGACTGACGACTCGTCAGTTTTGCTCAAGGCCAAAAATGTTGAAAACCAAAACTATAATCCAAAAAAGCGCTGCACCCCCCCTCCCAAAAAAAAAAACACCAAATGAAGAAAAACGAAGAACCAAAAACAATCTAAGAACAGAGTTATGCATAAATGAGATACTTTTTAGTCAGTTTTCAGAAAATTTAACATTTTTGTAAAAGTAAATTTAAAGTATGAATTTTGAACTAGTATCGAAATTCTAGCAACTGAGCTGGTGATACCCGCGTGATTTGGAGTCCATCAGCAGCAGTAACCCGTTAATTAGAAAAAAGAGTCGTGATTATTTAATGTATAGCAACAATGCGTTTGGTGACACATTGTGACACAAATTGAGTTACATTTTTTGTTTTTACATTTTGTAATATCTTTTTTACACGGACAAAAAATGGAATCTAACATTGAAATAACCATCGTCGGAAACCCATGGTCAGTCGCGCTTACGCTTTGCTTCCACTTACCGACCATGGGTCAATTCTTTAATTTTTTTCTAGTTCTCATGAATATATTCATGAACCATTTTGATTGGTTTCCTTACCATTCTGTAATGGGAATACAGCCAATCAAGTGACAGTTAAAAGACGAGATTTGGGTCAAGATATATTCATCGCCGGTACACAATTCCAGTGTATTTTCGATATAGTTTTCAAACAAAGTAAACAAGTTTTCATACTTTCAAAGAGAATGCATTACTGACCATGTAAAAAAAATCACCACACAACAAAAATTCATCAACTGCATTAACATGTGGCACCGTTTTACTTTCCAAAGAACTTTTTAATCTCCAAAGTGGAGAACTTCACTAATGTTAAAATCTCCAAAGTGGAGAATTCCATTATTGTAAGCAGTAATTTCAATGGTCAATTTGAATTATGCATATTCATAAAAACTAGAAAAAAATGAATGAATTCACCCACGGTCAGTAAGTGGAAGCAAAGAGTAAGCGCGACCGGCCGTGGGTTTCCGACGATGTGACATACTATGACCTAGATTAACGGGTATTTTAACCATTCCTGAAAAACGTCTTACACAAGGAGCACTTTCATAAATGAACGTTCAACGACTTGGTTGTATAATCAAATTTGATTGGCTATTATATTGAGACGGAGAAACCGCACAATTTTCCAACTATTCAGTACTTCGTTAACTAATGAAATGGACTGAAACCTTAAACAATCATTTTATGATGAAAAGAAATGTAGAAATGATCGTATGTGTGAGATTTTATCAGTGTAAACATTTATGAAAAGGTCACAGAAAACAATAAATATCTGCTCTTTAGTTGGGAAGTATAATAATACATTCTATGATACCAGTTTTGATGCACAGGATGTGCACATTTCGTCGACGTACGACTCATCAGTTGTGTTCAAACCTTAGATGTTGAAAACCAGAACAATAATCAAAGAGTTGTAGAGCAAATTAAAAAATTACCAAAAGGATAAACCAAAACCACCAAAGGGCAGATGCACGAGGGAGAAACACAAATAAACAAAAACAAATTTTAAAGTATCCTATCACGACAACAAGAAGATAATCTGTCAGTAGTACGTTAAACCAATCCAAAAAAATCCAAAATAAATAGAAACTTATGGCGTTTAAGCATTCAACACAACTGTTGAGTAGTAAGATATTATAACCCTAACTCTAGATACATGTATGTATTCAACAGTTGTGCTTTCAAATTAAAAGCCATTTCAAGTATAAATCTTCAACAGAATTTGACAGATAAGTACAAGCAACCCCTTATGTGTTTTTAACGTTTCTATAAATACCATGAAAGCTGTCCTTAGGCAATATGTCATTTAAATTTATTTTCAAAGACTCCATATATATTTTCTATTGGGCAGTGTTTCAACTGAGATAATTTCATGAAAGGTTGGTTGACTTGTCTTAGAAAACTGTAAGACTTTATCGATGCATTTGTCAAGTAAAGGATAATTAATAAGTTCTAAATATGCTTGATTGTATTTCTATTTATTAGAAATTGAATTTAGAAATTCACTGTTTTTGAATTCAATACACGAAGAAATTTAAAAGACACTTCCGTTTGTTTCAATTTAAATGTCTCGTATATCATTCACACTACATTGACATCCGGATTTTAAGAACAATTAAGTTTGGAAAATTACATTTCTTTAGATTTTATTTCAAACCATACAAATCGTTGTTGTGGCATGAGATCGAGCATCTGTGCTTTTAAAAATATAAAATTGTCTGGTTTTGACTTTAAGTTAGAAAAGTGCTGGTTTTGGCTTACGATTATGTTGTGATCTTTTTTCTATAAATCATTGTTCTTCTCTAAAAGTTTATATATTTTTTTAAACCGTCTTTGATAAGTTCTTTTCGATTTACTTTAGATTAAACAGGAACACCTTCAAAAAACAAAGATCGGGGTATAAACAAAATAAATATTCTATCATACCAATTTAGACGTACAAGATGTACATATTTAGTCAAATTACGAGTTAGCTGTTGTCCTCAAGATGAAAAAGTTTAAAGGCAAATTATTTAAATGCAGATTTTAATGCCAAAATGTCTAAAAGAATAAAGCGAAACATATCTAAAGAAAGAACTATGCACTGGGGAGGTAGTTCTCGTTTCTCCAAAGTTTAGGAATTTCTGTTATTATATATTACTTGTTAAACATCATGAATGATACTTAGCATCAGTGTTGTCCATAGAGTATGTTTTCTATACGATTAGACACACTTTTTGGAAACTATATTTGGTCTTATTTCAGGATTGTATATTAATAAATAAAATTCTTTGATACCAATTTTGATACAAATTTTGATTAACAAGATGTGCAAGAGGGAGATTCTCCTTGGTTTCCTTGGTTTTACAAATTTTACTATTTTTTCAGAGTAAATTTTATGTATCAATTTCGGGCTATCGAAATACTAGCAACTGAGCTGAGGATACCCTAGGGGACTTGGACTCCACCAGGAGAGGAATAAACCCGGATAAAAAGAAATTTTAAATATGAGATTCTGATTAATTAACTCCATCCGACCAACAAACCTCGAGAAAAAAAAAACACAGTGGCACAAATCACAAACATAAATGAGGATCACCTGACCTGACTTGGTACAGACATTAACCAGTGGTGCGGCTACTCCAGAGTTTTATGTAACAAAATCTTTTCTTATCTATCCTGGCCCTATGTACAAAGGCCAATACGGCGTAATTACCAACAAGGTGTACGCTAACTGGAAATGACAGCAGGGTCATATTGTGCTCTGCAATTTTTGCAGTAAAGAAGGTTTTTGGTTAGTTATGGTGGCACTATTAAACGGAATGATCACATCGAAGACGTGTTCAAAGCAAAACATTTTTAACATGTCAGAGAATATAAAAATTCTACTGTCGATCACGTGATACATGAAATCTGTTTCTAAGCTCAAGGTTACAAACTTCAGTAGTGCCTATTTCAAAGATCTTAAACTCCTCCGAAGTCTATCTTTTAAACTAGGTACATATCCTATGATTTGTCTTGAATAGATTGTGATGTATTTGCCCATGGAAAGGTGAACAGTGATACGTCAATTAATTAACGCCATCCAATCTACAGAACTTCAAACAGAAAATAAGAACATAAAAGACAAACATCAAACCATTTTGATTGAATAGAGAATAGGATAGACACTGAACAGTGATGGATTAAACTGATTTTATGAATATCCAAAACTCCTTATTTCATTCAATATTAGAGTTGGGTTGTAATAACCAACATTCACTGATAATAAATATTCTATGATTCCAATTTTGATGCACAATATGTTCACATGTCGATGATTTACGGCTCATCAGTGGTGCTCAAAAACTAAAATATTGATAGACAAAACAAATTGACACCCAAATTGCTTACATAATTATGTCACGAATATATGCATAAGACTTAAGCTGCAATTGAAATTGTATAACAATGATTTCTGGGTTAGGAAATTTATATAATTGGCTATGTGAAATTTCTTGCTGAGAATATTCTAAAAACAAATAGCGTATGTATGAAATATGGGCAAAAGAATACCGGGGTGACAAAATAATGGGAAAAGTCCACAAATTCGAAGTCCAAGTACAATACAAAGTCAGAAGAATGGAATAAAACGAACAAACGCACAAGGATACATATATGACTAAAAGAATAAAAAACGTTTAATAAATTAATCAAAACTACATTTGTAGAACAAGACAGCACAAAATCTAAAGCACTAGCAATTCAAAACCGAAAGGGTAAGCATTTCCTGCTCCATTAATGGCCTCGTCACAGTGCCAGTGAAATTTCAAATCTGGTGATGTGTCAAGTCCCGTGAGGTGTCAATTCCAGAAGGACGTGAAATCTGATTGAAGATATCTAGTCTCATACGCGAGATAGAAAATTTGTATCGGCCAATCAATAACGACCGACCGTAAAACTTTTGGAGTGATGAAATTTGCATAGACTGAACATAACCCTGTCTTAGAAGTTTATGTGACAGCAATCTCGCCCTGCCAAGAGGTCCCCGTATAAATCACATGCACGGCGGTAACGAACCGACTGTGAAATGCACACCCCATACACTGAAGACTGGTATTCTATTGCTAAGAAGGGGGAAATTCACAATCGGAAATTTAAAATCATCACGTTTATCATAAAGTTGTAATTTCAACCGCCCATTATTATCTATGTACAAGTACAAATCTAGATATGAAGCAAAAGTTGGTGTGTCTGTGGTCTCTTTAATTTCACGTTCACTGGGATAGACGAGAGGTAGGTAATCCTTAGAGAAAGGATTATTAAGTGACAAAACTTCATCTATATAGTGGAAACTGATATCAAAAGACTGGGCTAGTTTCTTTTCTTTCCGATTTAGTGGCCCTTGTAAAAATTTAGCTTTATATGAAAACAAGATCGTTTGTCTTCCAAACTCAACAAAAAGTTTGTCGATCAGAAATTCCAGCATGTTAACAACATCAGTCTCACAGTAATTGTTGTTAGAATCAGTGCGTTATTTTACAAAGTAAGGCTTTTCCTTACTAATACAAGATCGGCATATCTTTGTAAACCTTATTTAGTGCATTTAAACACATTGCTGAATTAGCTCACGAAAAACAGATATTAATTTATCATGTGCGAGGGTTGTATACAGTGTAGAAAAATCTAAAGTTGTTATGCTATTACAATACGTAAGGTCACTAGACGAGAGAAATTCCTATAAGTCTTTAGATTTTTTTAGAATCCACATCTTATTAACACCACTAGTTGAGTAGGCCTTATTACTGTAGCTCTTATAAAATGTCTTAGGACCTTACTTAGTTGCTGTTAGTAAAGTAGTAAGGAGTTTTTTAAAGGGGTTTAGTAGTGCATTTGGCAGAACCTGTTCTTTACCTTTGTTTGTGTGGACAAGTTTGGGTATCCAGTAAATGGAAGTGAGGTTAAAATTGTTTGTTTGTTTAGTTGGGGTTTTACGCCGTTTTCAGCACATTTGGCTATTTCGCGGCGGTCAGTTATTATTGGTGGAGGAAGCTGGAGTATCCGGAGAGAACCACCGACCTTCGGTAGGAAAATTGGCAATCCTTGTCAATTTAGATCGGAGACGAACACACGCCGCCACAGATGAGATTCGAACTCACAACCCCAGTGTTGACAGGGTAGTGACCATTAGTAGTCATAACGAACTACCTAGACCACTCGACCACTTACAACATAACCAAAGGAAAATGGAACAGAAAAACGATTATTGATCAGATCTTCCCTTGGTATCGTAGTGTGTCTGTAAGTATTGCTCACTCTATGAGAATGACGTCTTGTCAGCAGATGCTGAAAATATTAACCTAAGTGACAATTATTTGATAACAGCAATCTTCAACTGCTAAAATTAGAAAAAATAAAATGTTTATGTAAAACCTTCAAAAAATGTCCATGTATTAATACTCATTTGCTCAATATCACAAAATACAATAATACAAATTTCAATTTAATAAAGTAAACATTTACTGCAGCCACACCAAGTACCTGATATACATATAGTATGACGAATATTTTCTGAGAAATTCAGGTTCTGTTCAAGACACACAGCTAAACAATATAATTATGAAAACAGTGTCAGAACTGACTGGGTTATTATGGAATATGTATTGAGCATAATTAACCGTGAATAGAGCAGGATCTCCTTTGTGTCTGAATACAAATAGTATAAAATGTGTTTAACAAATCGGAAAATTTCATTAGGATTGTACATAAATGTCAATATATCATATAAATGATGATTACTTGAATGGAAATGGCCGATAATGGAAAATGTCATTTTCATTGATGGTTCAGACAAAAAAGTCTTCTACTGATAAATTAAGATATAGAGTAATAAGCTGCAGAAAAATTATATACGAAGGTCATTCTTCAGCAAGGGTTCTGGCTTACTAGAAAACTCAGAGGTTGAAGAAATATTTCTTTTTTAATCTCCAAATGCGTTTTCTAGCTAACTACTTACAAATGTAACTAATGATCAAAATATCTTTTCTCTGAATTGAGACACCACATTTCCATAATAAACAAAGACATCTACTATCTATTTTAACATTTTTAGGAGTTGTGTAGTTATGGTGTTTACTAGTTTATTAACTAGTTAGCTTGTCAAAATAGTCTACATAATCATTGAATTCATCGTCATCGTTGTCTCTTGATTTGAAAATGAAAGAATGTGGGGTAAAAACGCCAATGTAACATATGCCGTTACCCTCAGATAAACCGGAAACTCGTTTTATCTTACCGATGCTACTTAAAATTATCAATATCGGGCTAGTATCGAAATACTAGCAAAAGCATTTGCTTTTGTCAATGTAAGATTTCTGAATTTTTTCACAACACAATATTGAGCGCTGGTGTGTGTGTGTGTGATTATTGATTTCTTGTGCTAAATATGATGTCACTGAATATTGTTGAATATTTTTTCTCCGAAATTGTGATCTATACCCGACCCTTTGAACCCTTTGTTACCTGAAATAAAGGAGATTTAGTACGTCCATCACGTTTCCACGGGTGTCTTTAACGGGGCAGGTTATTACCCTTCCGAAGCACCAGATGTCACTCCAGGTTTTTGATGGGAATTCACGTTGCTAGTGCATTTAATTTCTGTGCTATCTTGTTCGTTTAGTTTATTATACGTTTATTATTCTTTTAGTTATAAATGTATGTTTGTGGCGTTTGTTTGTTGTGTTCCATTCTCCTGACTTTGTCTCTTCCTTGGACTTCGAATTTGTAGATTTTTCCCACTTTTTGTCGTTTCAGTATTCTTTCGCCAATATTTTCCATTATGAAATAAGTTTCCAGGTTATGTTGAAGACCCAGTCAACAAAACTTTATGTAATTCGGTCATATTAATATCAGTTTATGTGTAAATCATTCTCGGACACCAAAATGATTCAACGAAAATGGAAGAAACAAAAACACCATAGGACAGATATACTATTAATGATGAAATAATAATTAAAATAATTGAATGACAACACTCACTAAAATTATGTTATAAAAATAATTTTACCCATTGGTGTGCTTGTCACTGTACAAAATCTCAATAAACTGATTAAGTTTATATCAGAATTTTAATATTAACCTGCCTGTTAGCAATATAAATACCACAAACCACATACATGACAGATATCAGACATCTCAGCAAATGCAATAAATAGAATATTACAGATCTCATGATCAAGTTTGTTACACACGTCTTATAGTGCCAAGTAATTAAGTGATTTATATTGTGAATTTAATTTATTGTATATTGATGTTATAAATTGCAGCTTTATTTGTTTAGGTATCTTTTAATATTCTATTTTGGTATATCGATTGATGGTCAATACTATTGGCCAAGTATAACGAATGACAGTGATTGAAATTAAGATCTTTTCTCTTATTATAACTGTAAGAACATTTGTCTAGGCGATGATCATATGAATTCTTGGAGATTAGGATCATTTTGAAACTAAATAACTACACCTTCAAACAAGTAAAATAATATGTGTGATTTGAAAATAAATATCTTGACTACGTTGCGCAAAATATGAAAAATAATGGAAAATAATTGGAAATGAAAATATATTCGTGCACCTTTGCATAGATGAACTTTATATCAACAACCTAAATTATATTACGTTAACTGTTGTAGAAACCACGGTTGATGACGTTAAGTTCTTATCTTCATCACCCTTAGGACATTTTACCTTCTTTCGAACGCAAATATAAATTAAACAGAATGAATTTAAACCAATTTAAAACCTTATGAAAAAATTGCAAACAAGCATTATTTTGTTGATCATTAATCGAAGCCTTTCTTAGAAATAATCCCAGCAGTTCAACGAAAGCACGATATACTGCCTGGAACCATAAAAAAAAGAAACCACACAAAAATAAGTATATTATTCTTTTTTAAACCATTTCTGCCTTCACGGCATTTTTTTTTATTTAGAATCTCTTTCTAGGATTTATAAGTGCATAAAAGGAATGCAAATTAAAGACGATATCAAACACCACGACAGTATAAGATTATTTAAATGCTCTGAAATCATATTTCTAGTTTACCCTAAATTTTAATTACGTAATCCTCATGTGAAAAAAAGTGAATTATCAAGAGTCTTCCTTTCAACGATGTTGTCGTGTTTGATGATAACCAATATTTTGAATTGACATATAATGGTTTATTTGTGTGTTTTAAGTGTTTATACAGCTAATTGTGACGTGATATTAAGCCATCTAAACATTTCTCAGAATCAGTCGCCAAAACGTTTATTACATATGATCTTATTGTACTGGTTTTTTGCTTAAAAACTTTAATTAGTTTCTTATTGCTCATTAAAAGCAAGTCTGTTCAGAATGATATTCAATAATCAGCGAAAATTTAAAAGGGTATACATTGTGCCCGATCGAAAGCAAATCAAGCAAATCAAATCAAAGCAAATCAAGTTCAATAGCTCTCGTGCCCTGCAATGATATTAAACATAATTAAACATTTCTAAGGCATTCTACCTATTTAAATCAATGTAGCTGTCTTCATAATGATTTCCTAGGTAAATTATCAATCAAATTACCAACTCAATTTCTAAGTTTCTTGTTAGTAGGACAACATTTGAAGATGGCAGCTGTTGAGCAAAGTATATTTTAAAACATAATAATGATATACCAAAGATTCTTCTCAACATCTTTGACAACAGTCTTCATTCGAGTAAACAAATTGTTCTTAGATCCAATTGTTTTTTCTTGACTACTTACGCCATAATGTAAAGGCTATTCACAATATACATATTACCTCATATATCAAACACCTTTGATTTTTATTGGCCAATTTTCACACTTTTCTCTGAAACTACTACAATTTAATTTCGTATTTGAAATTAAATTTATTTATTTATGTGACGAAAAAATTTGCGTTAAGTTCCATGCGACATTTAAATATAAAAGCGGCTTGGTAGTATAAAACGCCGTGAATTTTAATATTGTCTCATTGCCACCAAATTCTCGTGGAGTAAGCTTCAAATCCCACCCTCCCTATATCCCATAATAGAATATTACTTTGCTGCTGTTTTTTCTGTATATTTTCAGATATCTTCAAAACGTCATGACATTTATTGGAACAGGGGATGATTGGACATATACGAATATAGCCTTGTGTCATCGAGTGAGATATTCAAGTAACCAGTGGCGTAATTTATCCGATGTCACCGCTTTGGACTTCCCAGCGGTTATATAATTTTACTATTGGACCGCCCAATAGTTTAAATGTCACAAGTTTTAACTTGATGGCCAGTTGAATCTTTGAACATTTGATGTAGAGCAGTTGACTCTGAACAGTTTATTATTTATTTATTTGTTGATTTAATTAAATGTCATGACAAATTACCAGCCAAACTGTATTTTGTTTTATTTTAAAACCATATGTCAAACGTAGCTTTAACCAAACAGCTGAAATAGTTGATTATAATGGTTATCATAGTTGTATTTGTCAAAAAAAGTTGAAATAGTTGCTTTGCTAAACATGGTTGAATTAGTTGAAATTTGCTTTTTTGTGTCTTAATTCAAGTTGAAAATTTAACTGCTTTGTCGGTTGTGACAATCAGTTTGTTTCTATAAATTGTATTACTGAGAAATCATTCAATAAATTATGAAATGTTTTGAAACTTTGCAGGTTTGATGACAACAATACCCTCTACAAACTGCCCTCTTTTGGTTGAGATTCATCAGCTTAACCGACGGCTGCGGCTGTTTCATTGAAACCACATGGGAAAATATATTTTCGTCGATTTCTCAGGAACTAATGGGCAGATTGAAACCAAACTCATTGGCAGGAATGATGTATAGGGTGCCACCTATTACTGTTTCGTCTTTGGTTTTAAATGGATGAACAACATGGCCGCCAGAGGCCATCTTCGATTTTTTTGGCCAATTTTCACGAATCTTCTCCTCTGAAACAATATCATGAAATGTTTTGAAACTTTACAGGATTGATAACAACATTACCCTCTACAAACGATCCACTTTTGGTTGAGATTCATCCGCTGAACCGACGGCTGACGCTCTTCAAAGTTTCCATTGAAACTATATGGGAAAGGAATTTTATGTCATTTGCTCAGGAACTAAAGGGCAGATTGTAAACAAGTTTGACAGGAATAATGTATGGAAGAACTTCTACCAACTATCAACATTTGGTTTCGGTTTACTGAACAACATGGTCGCCAGAGGCCAACTTTGATTTTTATTGGCCAAATTTCAAACATCTTAACCAAAAGACCTTTTTGGTTTTTTGCTCAGGAACTACTGGGCAGACTGTAACCAAAGTGTACAGGAATTTCATATATGGAAGGACAGATGCAAATGATCTTACTAATTTTAGGTCAAAGGTCAAATATCAACGTTACAATTACTTGAAATTTTGCTTTTGTTTAAAAGCCTTTTTGATCCAAAAGAGCTTACACTTTATAATGGCCTAATAAAGCCAGGTGAGCCTCTAGTGGTATCTTAATCTGCTAAACGTTTTGGTTTAGTTTCGGGATATTTGCAGCCAGTAAAAGACTTATTATTAGACGTAAATCAAAATTGGTTATAGGGGAAAGTTTAGATTACAGCCATTCATTCTGATCTATAATTGCAAAAGATGAAAAATTACACAGTGAATGAAGTTTAAGACAAATTGCAAAAACACCTTAAGCAGATTTCAAATCATTGTTAGAACCATTAAAAGATACCGAAACATGCTTTGTCAATATGTACTTTTAATGCATCAAAAGTTGGTATCAGAATCTTGACAAACTATGTAAAGATATTTCCCTGTTTTTTTATGGGTTAAATAATTGAATAAGAAACGACTTCCAGTGAGTATATTGAAATTACTGTTAATTTGTAAAGACGTTTGGCAATAAAACGTCTGTGTGAACGTTCGAATTGTTAATGTAATCAACAAAAATTTTAAATATTCCCAATTTACTCTCCTGTCTAGTAAAAAATTAAAGTAACAGTGCATAGTAAATAGTTTAGTATCATAAAGATAAACCCAGTTTAAGTCTTGCAAGTAAGATAACTACAACAATAAACGTTAATAAACATGTACCAAGCTAAATAGAATACGAAGACAGCACAGAAACTAAAGCACTATTAATGTGCACTCCCATTAAAACCTCTGATAATACATATGGTGAAATAAAATTCATCCAGGAGAACTTTGAACCCCTTAACGTTTTCTTAAATATAAAACATTCAAATATTCAGCTTCTTTTATGTTTTTTTAAATCAATCAAAAATGAAAAGTTGAAATTCACAAAATATAGTACATAAAATTCTCTGATACCAATTTTTATGCACATTTCGTCGATTTACGACTCATCAGTTGTGCTCAAGCCCTAAAATATTGCAAACAAAATCAACAATCCAAAAGGTTGAATAGTAAATTCAAAAATACCGAAATGACAGAAACGGGTAAAGACAAAACCATCTAAGGCCAGAGCTATACACGAGGGAGATACTCATTAGTTTTCACAAATTTAACAATTTTGTAACAGTAAATTTTAAGTATCAATTTTGGGCTAGAATCGAAATACTAGCAACTGAGCTGCGAATACCCTCGAGGACTTGGATTCCACCAGCAGTGGCATCGACTCGGTGGATAAAATAAAAAATTTTGATACAAATTTTGATGCACAAGATGTGCCCATTTCGTCGATTTACGACTCGTCAGTTGTGCTTAAAGCCTAAAATGTTGCAAACCAAATCAACAATCCAAAAGGGTGAAGGGCAAATTCAAAAAGGGATAAAGCCAAAATCATCTAAGGACAGAGCTATACACTAGGGAGATACTCCTTAGTTTTCACAAATTTTACAATTTTGTAACAGTAAATCTTAAGCAATTTCGGAGGTGTAGTGATTGTTACGAACAAGGACGTAAAATATCAGACAAAATATAGAAAAAAGATCCAAAAAGTGATATCTTTCCAAACTCTGCACCATATAATATAGCTATTATATGTAAAGGAAACATTTTTGGAGTGGACGTTCATTATGTTTCACCCCACAGAGTACTCATCCTGAACGAGTAAAAATAATTAACATCTATTCTGGGGACCAATCTAAAACCAGTGAAGACAATCAATTTAAAGCATGGGATGTGAAAGTACATGTAACTCCTTCAGACAATGAATGTTATTGTCTCTGATGTTGCTAACCATACATTGCATATTCTAAGTAATATTGGAAATATATTAAAATCTATCAATACATAGACACTGGAAATAACATTTCCAGCATCAACGGCTGTCAGTCGATCATTTAACATTCTTTATATTGGATGTGACATCAAGGAAGCTTCTAACGAAAACTCAAAACTGTATATTCTGAATTTTTCGGGCTTTTGAAGTTATCTGCAAGGCACAAATGCCCATTCAAATGAACACAGAACTACCATTTATTATATGTAAGAGGTAATTCACTTTAAATGCATGAAACTGTGTTAATATATCCTGTTTGTTAACAAATACTAAAGAAATTCAGCCGAAACTACAAAATGACCGAAGTAAAAACCATACTCCAAATAGACATAAAAATACTAAGAAATGTACAACCACTAACTTTGGATATGCACATAAAAATGTGGCAGGCTTAAACAAGTTCAGTATGTACTCAATCTACCCACTTCCCTGTAGAAGTGGCGGTGAATATAAACAGAGGAGGTCATACAATAAAGATAAGTAAGCGAAAACAACTAACTTAACTAGAAAAGAAAGACAACCAATTAAAAAAGTAATACTGTGTCGGGATGTCGACACAAAAGTCCCCAAAACTGCGGCTATTTATAAAATGTTCGATCACGGAAATAACTTCACAATATCATAATCTACTTGGTCACCAAATTTCGTCCAAATCGAAGCATGTTGAATTTTTCTACATTTTGGCGGACATTTTGAAAATTCCGAAACCTTTACGTACAACTAGGCATGGCCATCTATTTTTGTACCACATTTCTTTAAATTCTTTGGGCCGTATTCATAAAGGTGGTTTAAAGTAAACCTCGTTTAAGCTTAAACCTGGTTTAGTTAAACCAAGAAACTAAGTTTAAATTAAACTCTATTAAAAATTTAATCCTAGTTTAAGTAAACTTAGTTTAAAATTGAATAAACTTGGTTTATTTTTTTTTTAAAACTAAGTTTAGATTTAAATAATGATTACGAAAATAAAACAACTGGCTCCGAATCGCATTTCATTGTGACGTTCTGTTTATAACGTGATTATATACACATCTCGACACTGAATTCAAAGCCTCTAGTACATACTTTAATAAAATGCTATTCGGTGTGATTGGGGTGTCCGGAACAGTTTTATTTGAAATTAAATCTTGAAACTGGATGCAAAAAAGTAATGTATTAAATTACAAATATTATCAAATGTTTCCAGGAGAAGTGGGATCTTACAATTTCGGGAATATGTCCTGTACACTCTGTTAAGGATACTACAGATAAATCAAAGTCCGCTTCATATCTTTGGATTTGTTTCTTGAAAAATAGACAACGAAGGACATTTGACGACAAAAATTTATGACAAACGTGATGACTTCGACTTGCCTGCATATGGCGTCTACGTTTCTCAGCTTATCCGACATTCAAGGGAATGCGTGAGTTACCATGACTTTCGACAAAGAGGATAACTGATGTCACAAAAGCTTCTTAACCGAGATAAGTTGATGTCATCACTTAGGAAATTTTACCGTCGTCATCACGAATTGATTGACCGTTACATTGTTCCAAATATCTAAGATGACCTTGGACCTGTTCCCACTGTCGTAACATTTTATGTACCTCCACCGATTTGTGACTACCACCATATTGACTTTGTTCACGACGGGTGTCGTATACGGAGCAGAAACTGCTTGCCCTTTCGGAGCACCTGAGTTCACTCCTGGTTTTTATAGGAGTTCGTGTTGTTCATCTTTTTTTTTTTAGTTTTCATTGTTTATTTGTTGTGCTTCCGGCTGTTCATTTGTCTTGTCGGGTTTGTCTGTCTAATGGATTGGTGTTTTGTTGTTTTTTTTTTTTTTTTTTTGTTTGCTCCTTAGGTATATTTGCCCTCTTCTATACAATAATGTACTACCAGGGTTCATGAAATCAAATAGACGGTTCAGGACAAGAAGTTAATGTCATAAGATATCCCCGGTCAATAATATACCGTCGAGTTCCCTTTTCTCTTTATTTCAGTCAAAAGAATTCCCAAACTTAATACGTTATTTTCAGTGTGAACTAGTCATTTTTAGATGCCAATTTAAATGACACAGTCTATCTTGAAAACACGTCTCATAGACAACATTTACGGAAAACCTGTGAATGCTTGCCGCCTATAAAATTACAAAATTGTTATATTTAGGAATGTTTTACAGAAATTTGAGTACAGGAAACCCCTAAATATTTCATATCTTCTTTATATCTTTTATATCTAACATATGAACGTTCCATAACCTTTTTTTGTTTAAGACTGTAGGTAAAATACAATGATTTTCACGTATTTCACAGATTTTATTCTATCAGATTCTGTCCCTTCCACAGATATCACTTGCGAACAAATCTAGTAAAAACAAATATAGGTATATGTATACTCCATTTTTCGCCCAACCATTTATATTGTAATTCATAAAAAACTATAAGATTTTCACAATTTCAACATTTGTGAATTATGATATCGTTAAAAGATTTTGTTTGTTTGTTTAGTTGGGGTTTAACGTCGTTTTCAGCACATTTTGGCCATTTCGCGGCGGCCAGTTTTTATTGGTAGAGGAAGCCGGAGTACCCAGAGAGAACCACCGACCTTCGGTAGGAAAATTGGCAATCCTTGTCAATTAAGATCGGAGTCGAACAAACCCCGCCACAGGTGAGATTCGAACTCACAACCCCAGCGTTGACAGGCTAGTGATCAGTAGTAGTCATGATGAACTACCTAGTCCAATCGGCCACCGAGGCCCCTCGTTAAAAGAATACCGACGCGACAAAACAGTGGGAAAATTCCATAAATTCGAAATCCAAGGAAAAGACAAAGTCATGAGAATGGAACACAACAAATAAACACAAGGATACATGTATAACTATAAGAATAAAAAATATATAAACGTTAAAACAAATATAGAACAGAAATTAAAGCACTAGCAATGTGAACTGGCATAAAAACCGGGAGTGATATCTGCAAGGGTAAGCGTGTCCTGCTCCGGTAACGAATTGATTTGAAATAGATCCCGCTGGAAAATCACAAGTTAAAATAAACTATTCCGAACAGATTTTGGCTATAAAAAATTACATGAATTAGTTCAGAGCTGATTTTGACTATATACCCGTATGTAAACAAAGAAACACACCAAGGAAACAATAATACATCCGAACACGTTCCTCGATTTTTCAAATGAAACAGAATGTGATATATAAGCAGGCATGTTTCGGACATGTTTTACAACTAAAAGCAACCGATAATAGGAAACATGGATGAGAATAATACCCCGCTTTCGAAGTCATTACCACGAAAAGGCATATAATTACTAGTATGTTAAAAAGGTCATGTCATGATTTACATTTGTACTAATGTTCATCCTGATGTGACTCTATCTTCATAGGAAAAAAGCTTCAACGCAAACCTTAACATGAGCATTCACCATCACATTTCCTATGTTCACTGGGCCGTTAAATTTATGTCAAGGCCTTAAAACGACATATATTTTAGGAAGTTCATATCAGGATTTATATGTGTACCATATTTGGTAATGCGACCCCCATCTTCATAGAAAACACAAGAATATGCATCCACAGGACACGATGCCCCGCTGCACTATCATTCTCTATGTTCAGTGAACCATGAAAATAGGTCAAACCCTAATTTGGCATGCAAATTAGAAATATCACATTACAATTAACATGTGTACTAAGTTTCAAGTTGATGTGACTACAACTTCACCCTAAACTACCTTTACCAAAAACGTTAACCTGAGAATGAACTTTTTCCATGCTTTCATCAAAATTGGTATCAAATAATTATATTTTAACCACTGAGTCGATGCCACTGCTGGTGGACTCCAAATCCCCGAGAGTATCCCCAGCCTAGTTGCTAGTATTTCGATACCAGTCCAACATTGATATGTAAAATTTACTGTTTCAAAATTGTAAAATTTGTGAAAACTAAGGAGTATCTCCCTCGTGCATAGCTGTGTTCCTAGATGGTTTTGGCTTGAACTCTTTTGGTCATTTTGGTATTTTGAATTTGCTCTTCAAACTTTTGGATTGTTGTTTTGGTTTTCAATATCTTAGGCTTTGAGCACAACTAGTGAGTCGTAAATCGACGAAATGTGCACATCTTCTGCATCAAAATTGGTATCAAAGAATTATATTTCATATTTCTATGTTCAGAGAACCATGAAAATTGGGTCAGAATCATCCTAATGTGGCATGCAAATTAGAAAGACCACTTTATACGGAACATGTGTAATAAGTGTCAAGTTGAAGCTTTAACCTGGGGATTCGCCATGCATCAAATTTCTTATGTTCACTGAACCGTGAAATGTAGGTCAAAACCTTAAAATGGTATATCTTAGAAAGTTTCATAATGATGTGATCCATCTTCATGGAAAAAAATTACAACTCAAACCTTAACCTGAGGCGGGAGCGACGAACAGACAGATGCACAGTTTTTATTCTGCCAACGCCGTCATGGCCATGATGAAGTTGCCTAACTATTCCTCAAAACTATTACCTTATTGTAATTTTCAACCGCCGATACAATGAAATCGAGAATGGTGATACCAAAATCTGAAAGCTCGTAATGTACCAATATTAGTTTTTAACCACCGATGAATTTTATAGACTTTCTGATTGTCATTGTACCCATAGCATGTTAAATGTGTTCATTTATATATTGAAAATGACGCTACAGGGGCCGCTCTCGCACCAGCCAAGTTGAGATGGATTGGCAGAAGTTGGTATATTAGTAGGATGTTTCCTAGTTATTATATACACATAAGTTATAACTAAAATGTCATTTAATGCAAGAAAAAAATTTGTTACGTATAAACTACATAAATTCATGTGAAACTGAAAGAAAAATGACAAATAGGAGTCAATGATATTACGGTAAAAAGGATTAAATGCTCCATACATCTACATTTGTAAATCTACAACATCACTGCATAACGTACAAGTTGTGAAATATAATTTATACATCTCCTGACCCGTTTGATAAATTCTGATATCACCACACGTTGGTTAAATGCTCATGAAATATCCAGCCAGAAAACGATCGGAAGACCTCTCCTAGTTTTACATTGTCATAAGAGAAAAAATTCTAAAACTCTTGACGCGTTAATTGTGAAATTTATCTACTCTCGATAGTTAAATTTTCATCTTTTTAATGAAAATTTAATTATTTCGAGTTGATAAATTTCATAATCAACTGGTCATCGTTGTAGAATCTATATGTGACGCCATCTTTTTTGTCTTAATATCAACTGTACATTTGCATAGATTATGTGTAGGTAAAAATAATTTGAACAAATAAAACAAAAAATTACTTGTACATGTACATGTACATGTACCTACAAACTTTGCTATGGTTACATTTTCAAAAACTCTTCAAGCTTTCAAAAAAAATCGCTTTTACCTAAAATTTTTACCTAAATACGTTATTCCAAACTTCTAGAAAAGCAGTTATTTTAAACAGTGTTTTCCCTTCTAGTTTTTATTTTAATATCTTGAACAAAAATGAAAACGTCTTGCCCATAACCAACATAAACTTCGGATAACATAAGGATTGTTTAATAGTAATGACAAATATGAATGTATTTATTCATGTTGTTTGTGACACTATTATGGATCTTATAGTGTTTTTCATACACCAGAGGGCCGTGACATGTACATTTTTTCTAAAATTATTTTGTCTCTGTCTGATAATGGATGCCGTTGTGGACTTGTACAGGTCAAGAAATTTTGATCTTTTGATCTGAAAAAGCTACATCGACCCCTTTCTTTTCACCTGATTAATTTATTTTTGATGTGTATATATCTATGCAAATAACTACACAAAGCACCACCTGTAACAAGAACGGCATGCCAATCAAATTATAAGATATAAATATCTTACTACAATCAGATAATGTTAATGAATAAATTAATCAAAAACATTTTGTCAATTGCTTGCATGTGTGCATGAACGGCAATGAAACGTAGCAAGTGCATATTTCCTTCATTTAAATAAATCATTCAGCCTAAACTAACATCGTTACATCTGGCACGTGCCAATGAATTAAGTTGTAAGTAAAACAAAACGTATTAAATTCGTCAAATAACAATTCAATTTCAGTTTGTACAACTTGGACATTTTTACGCAATAAAGAGACGTGTATCGATACATTGTATTATTGTTAGCATTTTTGCGATCCTAGATCATGTGATCCCTGCATTCATATCGAAAAAATATTTGATGGATAAGATTTTAATGGCACGTATTATTAAGTTCATTTGTTCCACAGTTTTGTGGGCAACAGCTGTGTTATACAAACACTCTGGTGGAGTTTCCGTGGTCATTTCCTAAAGGTATCCTGACCATAAATTACCACGTGATTTTTCTAGATGTCCCGGATGATCCATAAAACGTAAGGGCAATTACCTCGAATTATCAACAAACTTCAGAAACGCAATAATGTTGGTAACATATTTTCATATAGGTCGCTTATAAAACGAAATGGGTTTCAACTTTTTAAGATATATGTACGGAATTCGTGCTTTATGTTTCATTTATTTTTCGTCAGAAAGAAATATAATTTAAGGTCATTGTTTTTATGATCCGGATGCCTTATGTGTCCTTGGTAATACCTGTCGCAAGACAAACGCAGGGTAAAAAATAGTTGAAAACTTTAATCATTCAGTCACGCGTAAATCGTTTTGTGAGGGTATAACAAAGGATACTGAAAAAATACCAAAAGCAGTACTTAATCTCAAAACTGTAAAGACCTAAGATAATAACACAAATATTGGAAGTTCAGATTCAAATTCCAAAATGATAAAAAAAAATTCTAATCGTATATTTGAGTCTTTACTTCCCGAAATTTTATAAATTTATAACAATAAGGTTTTCATCACTATGATAAAATTGGTTTGAACGTGACTTTCTCGTACTTTGCAATAAACTTTATCATATTCTGACATTTCCGAGGTCTAGGTATTTGGTTGAAAATTAAAAAGAATCAAATTGTTGCATTACATCTAGGTTACAATATTTCTTTCTGGAAATGATATTTTAAATTCATCAGCATTATTACATTATAAAATAGTAATCTAATTTTTCGCTTTAAGTTTCCAATTAATTACTAATAGAGATATAATATCCGAGTGTATCATGGTTCATATTTTATTCTGTAACTTGCATTATACAAGTAACATCGCTTGTTTCCGTTTTAATTATCAGCCTCTATCAAATATCACAAGATTTCATCCTAATTGATATTATGCAATATTTAGATTTCTACTCACGGCAGAAAATGCATTGTTTAATATTGTGGATTCATAGATCTGCAAAGAATTTACCTTTCTGTTTAGTGCATAACTTCAATTTTCTTCATTGCGTTTAAATGTTTGGTAATTCGCTTATTTGTTAAAGATTAATCATGAAAAAGGCAGTTCAATGTAGCATTTGTTTTTTTTTTTTTTTCTTCTTCTTTTTTTTTCTTTTTTTGTATGACTTGGAACCTGTCTACACAGAACACTGTGTAAGCTGGACACCTGTCATATTATATTAACCAAATATTCAGTCACGAAAAGATTCAGTTTAGAGAAGATTTTCTGTACTATATTTTCTCCAAAGAACGTTAAATGAATTTGAAATTTCAAAATGAGTGCTCTTTGAATTGAACTTTACAGAAATAGATTTAAACTGAAAGTAATACTTAAATATTGGTCTTGTAAGAAGTAATATAATTACATGTTAAATAAAACAGCATTTCATATAAATTCACTGGTTGATCATCTTTCATGTGTCGTTATTTTTCCATAAAATTGGTATGATCAAAGAATATTTATTATGAAGATAATTTAATGTGATCTTTCAATGTGTACCGCCTCGGTTGTCTCGTGGTAGCGTGCTCGTCTCGAGCGCTGAAGGTCACGGGTTCAATCCCCTGTCCGTTCAAAGCAATGACCATTAAAATTGGTATTTGCTGCTTCCCGTCAAGCACGTGGCATCTAGGAGTAAGAGCAAAGGACCGATCGGCTCGGCGTCAGTATAATATGTTCGAGTGGGGTAATATGTCTTCCTGTGGACTGTTACCTCATGAGTTAGCACATTAAATATCCGGCTGAGCGTGTCGGCCTAGTCCCCAAAGCAGGGTTCATATTCATATCATACATGTATCAACATGTTCTCGTTCTGATATGCGGGCCTCGGTGGCCGAGTGATCTAGGTAGTTCGTCATGACTACTAATGATCACTACCCTGTCAACACTGAGGTTGTGAGTTCGAATCTCACCTGTGGCGGGGTGTGTTCGACTCCGATTTAAATTGACAAGGATTGCCAATTTTCCTACCGGTTTCTCCACCAATAAAAACTGGCCGCCGCGAAATGTGCTGAAAACGGCGTAAAACACCAACTAAACAAACAAACAAATCGTTCTGATATGCATGAAATAATTGCCAACGGACGTTAAACAATAATACATCCACCCCTCTTACTATATTTGAAGGGAAAAAACCAAACACACAAAAAAACAAACCTTAAAATGTACAATGTCAATGAACCAACGTTTTATTTTTAAATATTGCATGTTTACATAATATAATATTATACAATTTCTAATTGATTGAAAACAAACAACATCTGGTCATCATAATTAAATTCTGTAAAATGTGTTTGTTTTTTAAATCAACTGTCAATCCCAAACAAATTCATATCACGAGTTCCCTCCTTTCCCTTACAATATGATTATTTCTATACGACAATTCTAGATATCATAGTTCTATAAACAACGTTGTTCCCGGTAATTACGTATTGTACATTTCACGAATAACACACTTTCCAATGAATAACTTAATATTTCCGAACTGTAGTAATTATTGTTTTCTTATAAACAACCTGATTGGTTATCTGCAAGAACATTTAGAAACTATTTCATTAGAAATCAGTCGAACGGAGCAATGACAGTATCATAAAGAAAGTGACATCAAGTAGTTTGGACGCTAGAATGGTTTAATTAGCGATTACACAAATGAAATGGACATCGATGTGAAATAAACAAACATCTAAAGGACCATTTACAGATCAAAGAGAAAAAGGTTGCAGTAACGTTGTATGGTAAGTTTCCTTCTTTATTCTAATTAGATTTTTTTTATGTTTTTAACAAATATTAAAATAGTTTCAGAAGTTTTCGGTGATGATATACATTGCACAGAACATATCATAATTGTTACAATGCTTTTTTATTTATTAAAATTTGTATCGTATATATTAGTTACTTAAAGTAAAATTACTTAACATCGAAAGTAAACAAAAATACCACAAAGAATTTATAATGAAGTAGACTTATTTTAATTAAAAATTTAAAAATTGCATTTGGGCAAAGTTTTTATTTTTATTATTATTATTATTATTATTATTATTATTATTATTATTATTATTATTCAATTTGTTGGTACATAATGTATAAAAGTATATATATATAAACAATGCATTTCGTGTACAAATCTGCAGTAAATGATTTTACTGTTGTAAAATTTAAATGAACTCGTGTTTTGACATTTGTACAATTAACATGATTAACGGCATTCAAGTTACATGAAATCGTAGAAAGTTTGGCAGTGTTTTTATGTTTTACATATAGAGAGTGTTTTCTTGAGATAACTTCTTATAGCATCATTTTTCAAACTGATGTTTTCAAAATGGTTATTCAGTAAACCCACACGTTTTTTGTTTTAAAGTTATTAGGCATGTACAGGGATCTTGATATGACAGTGTTTGTGAGTTTGTTTTGTTTATGATTTACCATTTGGAAGTTGAATTATGACAGTTTTTTTGTATACTTTTTTTTACTTTCATTGTGTGGAATTTGTTGGTTGTTTCTCAGTTTTGAGACAATGCAGTTTCTATTTTTACCGATGTGAGATTACCTTGTCTTACCCTAGGATGAGATAAAACACGTGCGGTCTCCCGAGATATAATTTTGAATATGTCTAGATCCTAATTTAAACGTGATAAAACAGAAATTTATGCCATTCAGATTTTGTCTAATAAATTCCACACTGCCTACAATCAAAATGTTTTATCGAATAAAGCTTTCATCGTCTTTCATAGTTCCAAGCGTACACAATGAAAACCGAAAGTACTGATCTTGACATAGGCTGAAATTGTGTCATTTCAGAGTTAAATACCAATACATTGTATATTTTGATGGATTAAAGGTTCTTGCTATTGTTTTATACCTTCGGCTATAAAAGTTATAGCTCCGAAGATACAGTGGTTGTTTGTTTTTCAAATCCTATTTCTTTAGGTGTATTTTCCGTTTACCTCTGTTGTTCGGCTTCATTATTACGTCACACAAATATTGCGCGCAATGTTACGTCAATACACAATGGAATAGGGTAAGATTTCTAACTCGGAGCGTTATAGGCAACCATTAAATCTTACCCTCGGGTGTCTGCGGATTCCCCATCTTGTTTTCTCGCCGGGTGTTTGATTCTTAATTTCTCTTATTACAAGTGATTGAAGACAACGTTTGTCGGTCTAAGACACCCATGTGGAATATCCTTTTCACACCTTTCTATGTGTCTTTATATTCCGTGGGAGACATCAGTGTGAGATTCATGCATCTCATATCACATGACTTACCTTAACATAACAATGCAAAAAAAACGCCACGTCACAATGCTAGAACGTCAGAAAACACACAACTTTGCACAAATGGTACGACAATGTCGAAATTAACATCGTTTCGATTTGAAAACCCCTGAAGCGCAACCTAAAAGATATCTTTTTAAAGTTTTGTGCCTTTGGTATAAAACCAAATCGCATACGATCTTTCCGAATATCGAATTTATTTTGCACTAGGTCGCTAGTTAGTTAAGAGAACACATTTTTATGTCATGGCGGACATGTTTATTATCTTTTAATTTTCAGCGGATAAATGTGAGAAAAATAATCAGTCAGGGTAGAAAATGTGAGACTTGACAATTCCACCTTCGGGTTCACATTTTCTAAACAAGCCTCGTTTCTGACTGGAAAATGTGAACCCTCGGGTGGAATTGTCCCATCTCACATCTTAGACCATGACTGATTATTACATTCTCACTTTTGGGACAAGACAATTCCAAGTTTTGCCGGTGTGAGATTTCCTTATCTCACCCACGGGTTGAGACAAAACGTGCGGTTTCCCAATATGCAAAAAATACCGATATCCTCTTACTTCATACGTTTTCAAACAAACTCCATCTGACTTTCTGAATTTTGAATTTCGTTTTCAATGGAGGCATTTCAACTTGAACATTCACTTCTCCTCTCCAGAACGCGACGGGCAAAATTGAAAGTACTGACCTTGACTGTCAATATAAGTGTGTTATTCAAATGTTTTTAGCCATAGTTCATTGTTTTGATGAATTAGAAATTTTGTGTTATTACATTTTATTTTTAAAAATAATTGTTACAACCTAGAATTTGCTTTTTAACTTCGTTTCCAAATCCTATTTCACTGTGCGCATCGTTCATTTACCGGTGTGATACGGTATATTCCTACGCATAGTGTATCGTCACGAACAGCTGATCAATGTCAGTCCCCACACTATTTCTATCTTAAGCAAAGTGAGATAAAGAAGAAAAACATCCGTTATAATTGTGCGAAATACGAAAATCTCAGACACCCTTGGGTAAGATTGATGGTTCTCCAACTCGGCAGGGCCTCGTTAGGGTGTCTGAGATTTCCTTATCTCGCACTTGCACCGGTGTTGGATTCTAAATTTCTCTCATTATAATTACGTTTGCCGGTGTAAGACACCCATGTGGAATATCCTTGTCTTACATCACGTGACACAAAACGTAACGTCACAGTACATTTCGTCGACGTCATAATGTCAAAACACCAATAAAACATCAACCTTCCCGGATTTGGACGAGAATTATAAAATCAAATTGCTTATAAAAATAAAACTAATACATAATTCTCATTTAGAATTTAATTTCAAGTTTTATACTTTAAGTATTTCTGCAAATATGGAAATTATTGCGATGTTTTTATTATTGCGAAAATTGCGATCGGTTTAGCATCGCAATATTATAAACTCGCAATTTTAATCCATATTTTCATGTCCGATTTATTCTAGATTTGTCCCCCTTTGTTTTCATTTACTCAGATAAGTTTTTGGTCATTGATTGCCGACATCCGGAGACAGGTTAATTGTAGACACTTTGTTGTATAGGTATTGTTTTCACAGCTATTATATATATAATAACATTTGAATTCTAATATTTTTAATCCGATTAATTAAAACGATTACTTTAATAGAACTTCTATTTTCAATTTTTACCCGATCTCCGATCGCAATAATAAAACTATTTTTTCACACGTGCGGCGATCGCAATAATTTAACCTCGCAATTATAAGTGCACGCGAAAATTTCCGAATTTACAGTATAAAACAAAATTTTGTCTAATCTTTCCGATTATGATGTTATAGTCTCACCTCTCACCAAGTTAACTTAGAGCAGTTCTACTGACTGGTTAGAACTTCTCTAGAATAGAATCCTGACTGATCTGAAACAGAATCCCGACTGCTCTAAAACGGAATCCTGACTGGTCTAAAACAGAATCCTGACCGGTTCTAACTGTTCTAAGATGCCATGGTCAAGAACAGCTCTAACCTTTCATGGTCTAGAACAGTTCTATAACATTCGTGGTATGGATCGTATCACTGACCTGACATTGCGTACATCATTACTTCAATGTTTCGGGTTTCTTTGGGATGTATATATTTTTTTTTATTTTAATTTTATTATTTTTTTTTATTTTAATTTTATAATTTTTTTTTAATTGTAATTTCATTATTTATATATATATATATATATAATTTCTTACTCAAGATCTTTTCTTCTTGAGTAAGAAACTATCAAAAAAAGATGGGTGGCCTCTGGTGATGAATTCTATAATGATAATGATAAATTCTATAGCAATTAATGAAATAAAACGATATCGGCGCAAAAGCAGTCGTGGACCAGAACTACTCTAATTCGTGACCAGAGCTGTTCTAAAAACCAGTCGTGGAGCAGGACTGCTCTGATTCTTGCCCAGAGCTACTCTCAAGCAGTCGTGGACCAGGACTGCTCTAATTCTTGACCACAGCTGTCCTTCTTCCTGACTGGTCTAAGTTAACTTAGAGCATGCAGTTCAGCGAGTTAACTTCGACGAGAGGTTATGACTGGTCCCAACTGTAGTTTTTCCTCGTTTGGTAACAATATTTTTGCCGTCATGGCGGCCATTCTTATTTTCAATCTATTTCTTGAAATTTTTAGGTCTGTAATGAGAGAATATTTATCATGTAGGATAAGGGAATTCCATCCGAGGGGTCATACAGAAAAATATTCCCCTATAATAGACATACACCTCTTTGTGTGAATGATATCTCGCCTCTGAGACCTTAATATACATTATTATGTACAGATGTGATTTGTCCTGATTGACATCTAATAAAGAATGTCGCTCAGTCGGGTTCTAGGAGTGATGTTGAACTTACACAGTTAAGTTCGAAAATTCTTCTCATTGTAAAAGGCCTTACTGTGACTTTCAGTTGAAGAAAGCAATAAAACATTATAACCTTCATTGGATTCTTGTCATATGCATGTCCGGATTCTATGTTGAGAATGAATCTACCGTATACTATGTTGTATATTTTGATGAAGAGCGTCAACAGGTGAAATACATGTCTCCAGTTTTTTTTCCAAGGTCGAAAGATCTGTTGGAATGAATTTAAAATTTTCTGTTTGAGGTCAGAGGAACTCATACAAATGAAACAGTGTTCCATCCCTTGATTAAAAATACTTAAACAAAGTATGATTCAGTTTGACAAAGTCAGAATTATGACATTTATTTTTGTTTTCGCTATTCATAATTGTATGACTGAGATTTGAAGTGAACTTTTAGCTTTTCAACTGTTTTTTTTTTTCAATCAGTCTCGTCTGTTAACAGGGTCTTTGAATTTAAACCTTTTTACGACTATATTCGTCCTATCACCTAAAAAAATATCTCAGATACATGTAGTAACGGTATACACGCTAAAAACACACAATTCGTCATTTAACAATATATACAAACGTAGAGATTCATAAAATATAATTTATCTATATCATGTATATTTGAGGAAAGTAATCCTTTCATGGTTTTCTATAAATCTGAAAATTTATTGAATTGTCGTGGTTAAATAATTTTTAATTAATGTTTTTGTCAAAATCCAAAGTTCCTTCTAATTTAAAAAAAAATACTTTTAACTTATAAACGGTCAGTCATGTATTCTATGACACCAATTTTAATGCTCAGAATATAGACATTTCGTCGAATTACAACTCGTCAGTCGACTCCGAAAACAGCA
This sequence comes from Mytilisepta virgata, assembly GCA_028015205.1. Classification (NCBI taxonomy): domain Eukaryota; kingdom Metazoa; phylum Mollusca; class Bivalvia; order Mytilida; family Mytilidae; genus Mytilisepta; species Mytilisepta virgata. The sequence continues at coordinate 69,597,769 of CM051517.1, forward strand.
ACTCAAAATTTCAAATTTTGCGACGCCCTGTCGACACTATTTGCGACAATGATCTCTGTAAAAAGGGCTAATTCGTCGGATTGGGACGAAAAATGGCAACACTCAGCACGTTAAAGACTCCATGTAGATGTAGAAAAATGTAGGCGAAAGTGCCGCTACAGGGAGCGCTCTCGTACCCGCCAAGTGGAGAGGGATTGGTGTAAGTTGATAGACAAAAATGTAACTTGTTTCACAGTCCACTTTAAATACTAGTAAATAAGTTTAAACTAACAACCCAAAATACTGAAGATACATGTACCAGACTGACCAAGATGGTACAATGTACAGCCAAAAATAAGGTCAGAATTATGCAAGAGGAAGCTATATTTAACAATTTTGTATCAATAAATTTTAAATTCCCATGGGTTTTTTCCTTTTCTTAGAATCCGAACAAATGCCAATCAAGTTTATTTAACGTTCTTAAAACGCTAGCACATGTTAAATTATGATATTTTGCGTCGGCAAAAATATAGTTTCTGTCAAAGTATTATGTCCCAATTAAGGTTTATTTCTTGCAATTATAGAAATGTAATGATATTTTAAACTGAATCCTATTGAAATGATGAAAATTCTTTCGGTTTTTGTAACAGGGAAGAAGTATGCTGTTGACAACAATGACTTTCTTGAACTATATACAATAAAGTTCTGATTAGAAAACTGAACTCGCAGCAGATTGTCATAATATATTTACCCCCTAGTGTTTTTCTATTAGTAATAAGGACTATAAGGTATTAACCTACACTTTATCAGCAAAAAAAGATTTGATATAAAATGTAAAAGATACATGTCAAAGGACTCAAACACTATTGTTTTAATTGAAAGTGCCTTTGTACTTTAAGAGCTTTTTGGAAGAATATTATTTATAACAAAGGAAATATATTCAGCTGCGTTTTTTAGGGACTCTGGTGACGTGTATTCTGTAGCCTTGAAACTGAGGCCCATGAAAATACATGTGTCCACAATAAGCATGAACAACATACATATATTGCATGCAACGCATATGTTTTGATAAACCTATCGGGTACGTTCGTGACAAAACCTTAGAAAGCCAAAGATTATAATGAAATGTTGTCAGGAATAGAATCAAACTCAACAAACCAAGTAAGGTCATTTTTACATACTTAAATTTTAGATTTTAACATGCAAAAGCTCGTGTGTTGAAAATAAAAAACTTAATTTAACTAATATCGGGTGGAGAAATTCCTTAACTCGCTCGTACCTGAAAGAGAATCTTTATATAATTTGCAATCAGTACTTCTTTAATTGTCTACATATTCCCTTTTCAACCTGCTGTAATGTGCCAGCGTTTACAATTTTTCGTTAATGTGATCTTATTTCCAGTCTTCGATTGCTTTTTTTCTATTGAATTCCTGGAATAAGTCTCAGTGTAGTCAAATGTTCGCAAAACAAATTTCAACAAGAATGTGCCGTCGTCAGAGCAAAATGATAAAAAATATGAAATCTTTCTTAGAATCCCCTTTCATGCAAATCACTAAAAATCGACATTTTTCTTCGCGACGTCTTGACGACGTTATGCTTATTTTTGGCTTTTTGACGCTTGTTTTCACTCTAAATAAAATAATTAATTTAATATACTGAAAAAAAATCTGGTGACCCCTGACAAAATTTATATCAAATATAAAAAGAGAATTTCAATGGCATTAATATAAAAAAAAATAGGGAGAGGATTTTAGAAATCATAATCTAAATCTAAGTCTTTAACTTTCCGGAGCGATATCGTATTTACACATCTGTTTGTCAAAACTTGAAACACAATATGTCGGGAAGTATTAAAGTGACATAAATGTAAATTATTTTTTGGATGTTCAGATGCAGTTCAACATACTGTAGTTGAATGCAAAATTTTATAAAAATCTGAAATATAACCCAAATAGGTAACGTTTCCTTTTTAGCAACAGTTCAGTTACACAATAAAAAAATAATTACCGCTAGAATAGAATCGAGAGAAAAAATGATAAGAAAAAAAACTGTTTTTAAGGTGGTTCTATCTTGTTTGTTTGATTGGTAGTGTATTGATCTGTATTGTTCTGCCTTTATTCTGATTTTAGTTACATTACTTCTTGACGAACTCCCCTGATATTGGTGTATTTCAATATATGAAATGTTTATTTCTAACAATATCCACTATGTAATAAAATTTATTTTTGTCTCAATATTCTTTTTATTCGGGAATATTTAGTTCTTGGCACCTTTTCATACTAATAATAGTTGGATTTATTAACTTGATGAAGTCATAAAATACGCTTGAATCAATTTCAAAGTAATTAATTTAAATATTAACATACATGATTATACTGTTCTCGCCCTCCGTAATGATATTTATGACAGAGCAAGATAGTAAAAAAATACTAAACGTTATTTAATTTGATTGAATATTTAATATAGACTCTAACATACTGTTTAATAACAGTGAAAATTCCTAGATAATTATATAGTGAAACCCATACCACAAAGGAAATCGTATCTACACTTTAACGAAGGTTTAACTTGTTACAAGCATCAATTTTAACATGGATGGGCGTACCAATTAAGGGGGTACAGAACACCTAAGGGCGTTAACTCTTTAAAAATCGGCTGAATGTTTTAATCGCATACTATTAGTTAAGAGAAATGAAGCTTCTCAATGATCAAAATTAGTGTTTGTCAAACTGCTATATATCCAATGAAATTAGTTTGGTCATACCTTGCTTTACATTTTGAACGAATCAGTGCCGTGTGAATACGTTATTGAATAAAGACAATGCCCGAATGAGTCAAAATTAAACAGATTGCACATAAAATTTTGACGCGGACATGGAACGAAAAATCCAATTAGGTGGCGGCCTACACGTTACGTTAACAATATTTAATATTCAATATTCAATATTTTATTGTATACACTCAGACACAATAAAGTGTTACAAGAGGAAATATATATATACATCAACTTGGGAATGAAAATAACAGACAGAGTACACGCACACTCTTATATACATTTATATATATTACGTATAGGAATAAATGACAACGATTAGTACAAATATTATAATAAATTTTCAAGTTTCTTGACAAAAAAGGCTACTTTATTCATAATATTAGCGTTACATATAGAAAACAACAAAGACATTTTTATTTCTGAAGGATATCTTACATAATAATTTGGTATATATTGTGTCCTGAGAGATTTCACATTAGCATTTTCGCACTTAAAAAAATAGTGAAATTCATTATCAACTTCTCCTGAGTTACATATTTTTAAATTTTGTCCCTGAATGAAATTCCCAACCATCTGCCGGTTTCTACTAGTAGTTTGATATTAGAGCATCTAAGTTTGCAAATAATGTATCGATTAGCTTTCCCAAGACCCAGAAGGTATTTTTCCAGTTTAAATTCTTTTTTGAAAAACATATAAAATTCTCCCCTGAAAGACTGACTCATATTACTAAACCAGTTTTGAATAGAATGATCCAATATCTTCTGTTTAACCAAACCCTTCATATCATCTCTATGGAGTATATATTGCCCTTCCCAAATATATGACAGACCTATAGAATCAAAAATGGATTTAATATGATCGCCCAATTTAAAGTGAAAATTCTGAGTTCCATGTAATCTATACATAATACCCGACAATTTTTCAGGACTCAATAGCAATTTGTTCCAAAAATTTAACATTCTAAGAGTTATCCGAATGTGCAATAGAGTGCTCATACGTAGTCCAAGGATTTTTTTTTAACAAACTTTAAATGTACTTCTTCAATTTCCTTTGCATTTTCGAAACCCCAAATTTCAGAAGAGTATAATAAGACTGGAGCAACCAAAGTATCAAATAATTTAAGCTGTAGGTCTACAGGTATATTAACGTTTCATATTCGTCTATAAAGAGCGAAGAGAGATTTTTGTGACTGTTGAACATGGTTTTTCCTGGGATAAAAGAAGGTTCCGTTAGACTTGAAAGTTAATCCCAAATATGAGCATTCGTCAGCCACAGCGAGAACATTACCATAAAATTTAAGGATGCTCGCTGGTCATGTTTTTGGTCTTTTTGTCAGATTTTCAGAATCCTCGGGTTTTATCCATTTCTTAAACATTAAATTTTTTGCCCATGAACCCCCACTTTTTCTTTTATAATTCAATCACATATACCTTAAAATTGTATTTGACAAAATTTTATGAAATCCTTTTTATTTTTTCATACATTGTTGAGAGACTGAAGTTGCCAATGCAAAGACAATGAAAAATCCAGAGAAAACCTATTTCCTGAAAATTTTCAAGGCTTTATAGCTCTAAAATTAACACATGAACCTATATATTTTTCTTGCTTATTTGTTTACTATTCATATGTTCTCTCAAACTAAAACACCTATTTCAAATCCTATTTATTTCCTGTTAGACCAGCGATCATCCTTAAACTCATTTTTTAATCTAACTTTCCGCTTTGAGAAAATAATTATTTGAGTCTTATCCAAATTTACCTTTAATTTCCAATCATTACAATACATTTCAAATTTAAGTAACATACTTTGAAGTTTTTCAGCACCCTCAGCTAACAATATGGTATCGTCTGCATATAACAATACAAATATGACACTCTCACTGTTCTTCACATAGATTTTTAACATTTTGTAAACCTGAGACATCATTGTCTCTAAAATAACTTTCCAAATCATTTAAAAATATAGCAAAAAGGAACGTAGTTGGATTTCATGTGTCACTATTTCTGTTTTAACAATAAATTCAAGAACAAGATCGCATTATTGAATATATAGAAATACATGTATAAATGCCTTATTTGTTTTGCCTTGGTTCTGCAATGGTTAAATTTTAAAGAAGTAGGACTATTTTTCCCTGTATTTACTTCATTTATACGGCAATTTTCAAAAAGTCGATAAAAGCCGTTCAAAATCTCTGGACGCATATATACCTGAATATCGCTTTAGGAAACCTTTATGACACAAATTTGTCAAATCAACGTCCTTCAGACAGTTTTTCAATGTGAAAGACACTTAGAAACAAAACGAATTTTCTGCTGTAAGTGCGTTTATGTATTTCCTTTCATTTTGACAGTAGAATGGGTTTGGTTCTGAATGTCCCTCTTGGCAATGTTCCAGAAAGTAATACAAATTGACCCAAATCGACTATCTACACGTGCAGGTAGAAAAGTTGAACTTATTGATAATTAAGCATAAATTATCTGTTTGTTAGAATGAAAATGCATTGCACATGTAGCATACAATGGATTACGATAATACAATGTAAGTAGGTAAAATTTTAAGATTTAAAAAATATTGATTACGAGTGAAACAAGTACAGGAGAAACTGGCCCTACTCCTTTAAGTAAAACCGTCAAATTCAGATCATGCGTGTGTTTGTCCTCCATATTGTTACCATTATATCTTCTGTACCGTATTCTTTTCTTGTGTCTTAATCTTATTTCTTTTACAACACAGCATGCGTAAAATGATTGATATTTTTTATTTGATGAAAAGTCCAATGTACTGTTGTGTAATACTATAGGATCAGCACCGTTGTCAAAGGATAGTTAATATGATTGGACGGATCAATCAATTCTTGGTGAAGTTCATCATTTCTATAGAAATGTCAGAAATTCGAGTGATCTTTTTTAATAATATAAATTGAAGGTAACATTAGGAGGATCAGGATCTTGAATGAACTTTTTATATAAAAAAGATTAATATGGAACACTGGAAACGTACTATCAATTTATTTAAACAGTTTTGGGAAAGGTGAAGTTTCATCTCTTCCAGTCTTTCATGGACGTTATATATTCTATTGCTCACAAATGTTTGTGATTTAAAAAAAAAGATTTATAGGTCGGCTTTCTAAAATGTTGTTCAAGAGTTTAGACGATGAAGATTAATCTGGAATTACATATTGTGAGCGACGAATTAGGTGCATGAGTTTATTCCAAGATTTTCCGAATGCAAATTGTGGCAATTACATGTTACCTCTTTCTATACTGGCAAGAAAATTTTCAATACTGGTTTATTTCATTCTATTTTTAGCTCACCTGGCCTAAAAGGCCATGTGAGCTTTTCTCATCACTTGGCGTCCGTCGTCGTCGTTAACAATTTTTCAAACATCTTCTCCTCTGAAACTACTGAATGGATTTGGATAAAACTTAGCATGATTGTTCCTTAGGGTATCCTGCACAAAGTTATACTTCGATTTTTGATCCATCGAAAAACATGGCCACTGTTACTAAAAATAGAACATAGGGGTCAAACAACAGTTTTTCGCAAGTATCTCAAAAATCATTAGGTTACGGCAGGTTGAAAGTGTTCAGCATGATGAGAGCTACCTGTGTGTTGATTTTCGTGAAAATCTGTCAATTGATATGAGAGTTATTGCCCTTTTTTGACATTTTTGGCTTTTTTTATGTTATTATTTCAAAAATCTTCTCCTCTGAAACTACTGAATGGATTTGGATAAAACTTAACATGATTGTTCCTTAGGGTATCCTGCACAAAGTTTATGCTTCGGTTTTTGATCCGTCGAAAAACATGGCCACTGTTACTAAAAATAGAACATAGGGGTCAACAGTTTTTCGCAAATATCTCAAAAATCATTAGGTTATGGCAAATTCTGGCAGGTTGAAAGTGTTCAGCATGATGAGAGCTACATGTTTGCTTATTTTCGTGAAAATCTGTCAACTGATGTTAGAGTTATTGCCCTTTTTTGACATTTTTGGCTTTTTTTTATGTTATTATTTCAAAAATCTTCTCCTCTGAAACTACTGAATGGATTTGGATAAAACTTAGCATGATTGTTCCTTAGGGTATCCTGCACAAAGTTATACTTCGATTTTTGATCCATCGAAAAACGTGGCCACTGTTACTAAAAATAGAACATAGGGGTCAAACAACAGTTTTTCGCAAGTATCTCAAAAATCATTAGGTTACGGCAAATTCTGGCAGGTTGAAAGTGTTCAGCATGATGAGAGCTACCTGTGTGCTGATTTTCGTGAAAATCTGTCAATTGATGTTAGAGTTATTGCCCTTTTTTGACATTTTTGGCTTTTTTTATGTTATTATTTCAAAAATCTTCTCCTCTGAAACTACTGAATGGATTTGGATAAAACTTAACATGATTGTTCCTTAGGGTATCCTGCACAAAGTTTATGCTTCGATTTTTGATCCGTCGAAAAACATGGCCACTGTTACTAAAAATAGAACATAGGGGTCAACAGTTTTTCGCAAATATCTCAAAAATCATTAGGTTATGGCAAATTCTGGCAGGTTGAAAGTGTTCAGCATGATGAGAGCTACATGTTTGCTTATTTTCGTGAAAATCTGTCAACTGATGTTAGAGTTATTGCCCTTTTTTGACATTTTTGGCTTTTTTATGTTATTATTTCAAAAATCTTCTCCTCTGAAACTACTGAATGGATTTGGATAAAACTTAGCATGATTGTTCCTTAGGGTATCCTGCACAAAGTTATACTTCGATTTTTGATCCATCGAAAAACATGGCCACTGTTACTAAAAATAGAACATAGAGGTCAAACAACAGTTTTTCGCAAATATCTCAAAAATCATTAGGTTACGGCAAATTCTGGCAGGTTGAATGTGTTCAGTACGTTGAGAGGTACCTATGTGCTGATTTTCGTAAAAATCTGTCAACTGATGTTAGAGTTATTGCCCTTTTTTGACATTTTTGGCTTTTTTATGTTATTATTTCAAAAATCTTCTTCACTGAAATAACTATTCAATATATAATGAAACTTGGTAAGTTTGTTCCTTAGGGTATCCTGCAAAAAGTTAATGCTTGGATTTTTGATTGGTCGAAAAACATGTCCGCCTTTACTAAAAATAGAACATAGGGGTCAGAATGTTGTTTTTTGCTATTTTTTCCTGAATTATAGAAAGAAAATGAAGATGAAAGCTACTTTCAAGGTAAACATGGTATCCCGAGTTGAAAGGTGATGATGAAAGTTTGTTTTGGACGGCCATTTTTAAAATGGCTGCCATTTTCCCCGCCATTTTTTACACTTGCTCGGATTTCAACAATATTTGGTTTTTAAAGTAAACATGGTATCCTTAGTGAATGGTGATGATGAGAATGTTGTATAACAATGATTAAACTTCATAATATGTGACCTTTTAATTGCCATCACTTGGTGTCCGTCATCATCGTTGTTAACAAATTTTCAAACACCTTCTCCTCTGAAACTACTAGGGGGATTTGGATGAAACTTAGCATAATTGTTCCTGCAATATTTCCTTTTCAAGTACAATAAAAAGCCTTAACCCACAATTTTTACATAACTTCTTTCGAACATTTTAAAAACGAAAACAATATATAGACCAAAAGATTTATACTTGTATTTGAAGATGAATTAAAGCTTGTATTTTGTATTGTGAATCATCAGATTGACCATGACTGTATCTTAATCAAGCGTAGGGAGAACTCATGCCCATTTCTTTCCAGAGGTTCTTGAAAGGCTTTTAAAGGTATTTTCAGCATTTTACATGACCTTTAATACTCAGTTTAATTTACAACAAACATTAATATATTAATTTAGTTTATACTGCATTGTTTGCCAGGTGAGCGATTCAGGCTCTTGAGAGCCTCTTGTTATATATTTATATTTATTATATAATTTATTTTTACACTTGTGTGTAAAATAACTTTTGTTTTCTTAATGAATGTATTATGTCAGTTAAATGCAATGTTTTAACATTTTTAGATTGATTTATTGAATAAATGGCGACGTCTAATTTAATAACATCACGATATAAAACATACATGGACAGCAATTCACCGTGTATAAAGATAATTGCATCCGTGTACAGCCGGTAACGTAGGAAAGACGGTACAGTTGTTGATGTCTTAGTTTTGATACTATCAAAGGGTTAATTTTAGTGGAATCGGCCGTTACCTAAAACGTTCAAGCAAACTTAGATATGTCGGAAACTACTCCATGAATGTTTGAAGAATGACAGCCATTATATCTGAGATGTTTTGTGAAGAGTAATTCCTTTAAATCCGAATGCACCATAATTTATTCTTTTTGAAGTAGCTTTCATTTAGAAATTAAAAATTGTGTCGTCTTTCCGACGTTACCGACAACACGGTAGCGATTGTCTTTAATGTTTACAACTACGTTTGTGTACATGCAAATTATTGTACTTCTATCCCGACTCTGTTAAAAATACTGTCTTTCCATCGGCTACAAAGTGTCCTTATCAATTATTGTATTCTCCTTCCATGAAATCACTTGATTCGCTATATGCCCCGATTTTTTTTTTATATCCCGTCTCTGCGATATGTATTCCCTTCCTTGAAATCACATGATTCGCTTTCTGTTAACAAATTGTTTAAAACTTTATAATATAGTTTTGCTTTTTTTCCATCTCACAAAAATTAAAAGAAAAAAAAACATAACAAAGGCCATAATATAAAAAATTCCTGATTTGAAAATTTCATCGCGGGGATAAATTCGTTAAATTCGTTATACAGTCAGTTACAAGGGGATACGGGAATATATGGAGTGCCTGAAAAAATGTCGTATCGGGACTCGGCTGACGCCTCGCCCGATACGAAATTTTTTCAGGAACTATATATATACTCGTATCCCCCTGTAACTGACTGTGTAACTAATAATACGTTTTTCTTTATCATATAAAAGCAACTTGAACGAACAACCGTCGTAAACAATCCTAGCACAAACAAGAAAATATTATATACCAAAGTAAAAATCCATTCACTGGGAATACAGCATAATGGTGAAATATACGACTGTTACTGGAGAAAATCAAAGTGCCATTTTCTTATGTTATAGAGTTTATTAATTGATAGACGACCTCGGTGATTTTCTGTCAGTTCTCATTCAATCTTTTCAGATTAACCTGTTACTAAAGATAAAAGTCGGATAAAGATTCTGTCAAACTAATAAAAGGTCATACTTGAAAGAAAAATTCTTTTTTTGTGTGTGACCAGCATTTTCAACGTCTAACTATAATAGCGTATGAAAGGATATAGGGCATTTCAAGATTTTGTTCGTTTCTGATTATTGTTATTTATTGTTCACATAAATCAAATTGGTTTAACTGTTCACGTAATCTTGATGTCAAAATAGCTTACTTTTCCTGAAATTGGTATCAAAGAATAAAATAAAGGCTTTCATTGGTTATTCAGTTCTCGTAGTAACAGCTTTTGAGTGAAATGTCTTATAAAGCACCCAGGGAACTTAAAGCTGTACATTCGCTGAAATTGGAAAATGGCGGAGTAAAATGCTCGGGGGGAGAGGGGTGGGGTAACTTGACCATTTTATGACGGGGGTGCGTCGGTGAACTTGAAACCCCTACCCGAAATTATCCACGTCATATTGAATTTGTGACCCGAAAATATCCAGGAAAGCTAATATTACACACACGAAATTATCCATAAATAATAACATTTGTTATGATATCCAAAAAAAAATGGATAGACCTGAATTCTCCTCAGTGTTTTATAAATATGGGCAGAATTGTTTTTTTAATCCTGACCGGAATTTTCCAGAGTGTCAAAAAATCCTGATCCGAAATCTCCGCCGCCTTTGTAAAATCTTGACCCGAATTTGCCGCACGTCCCTTATCTAAATATCATTGAGTTACCCCCCTCCCCCCCCTCCCCGCGAGGTAAAATGTCGAGATTGCAAAATATCTAGCAACACCTTGACTTAATGTATCATAAAATTATACTACATTAGTACGTTTCTTGTCTGTTGTCAAATGACCCGGTTTTTTTTTTTTTTTTTTAAGTATTTTAGAATTGGTTAGGGCCGTGGAACGTCTTACCGCAATCCACATATATAAGCTGGGATGTGTTGCAAACATCATTTATTATTCTTTTTCGGAATTCAAGTTACTTTTCTGCCAATAAACCTTTTCACATCTTAACCATTTGAATAATTATCTCCAAAAAAAATTTTTTTTTAACTTGAGTTGACCAGCTAGAATGAAACTAGACTATTTAAAGTTCATTATTTATGCCAAATAGTTTTAAATAACTAAAAGTCTAAATAATTAAGAAACATTTTACTTTAAACTATAAACTTTTGTTTTTGGAAAATAGTTATAACAGTGAAACATATACTTGTGTATAATAACGTTTTCACGGTAGAAATAAATGTATTAGTCCTAAAACACTGCCAAGTGCTGATTCTGGACAGAATCTTCATATTTTCCCAGTTTCATATATGGAGTGTGCTTCGAAGTCCCACAGTCCTAGCCTAAAATGGGTCGTTTGACGTCAGAGGAATATTGGCCTAGTCTTAGAGTAGCCAAAAGACACCTCTTGAATACCAAACCCTGCCACTTTCTGGCGACATTATGTTATCCTAATGAATCTGTTATTTCATTTATAATATCTTTACTCAACTTCAAAATTATATATTTTACTGACAATTAATAGATTTAAAAAAAAATAATAATAAAAAATTAGCAAAAAAAAAGGAAAGAAAAAAATAAATTTAATATTACCCAGAGCCTTATACTTGTAAATTCAAGAATGGCGCGCGAGAACAATTAGCGGTTCCGTAAAAATCAAATGGTAACTTTCTTAATGGTAAAATAAAGTAATTAAAAAGATTATACTGCCAATTTACATCTATATAATTATCTTATGTTCTACGATTATACTTTTGAAATATTTAAATTGGTTTTGAGAGGTTTTTGATGTTAATAGTCTTATAAGTGTAATTTTCATCCTATTTTTTCAATATTTTTATATACTAGTATTTTGATTCAATATCAAGGTATGTAATGTTTTACAATATCTTATTGTTACTTTCTAATATCTTATTGTTGAAAAGACATGCTGATTATTTATTTGTAAACATTCCACATTAACAACTTCATATATATGTATTACACAAAAAATGAAACCAAACACATTCTGTGCACAGATACATTGTACAATGTACTTCTAAGTTTGAATAAAATCCATGACTAAAAATTTTTAAGTACTAGTATCTTTCTTTGAAAGTTAGAAAAGAAAACACTTTTACCTACTTCACATTTTAGAAAATATTACGTGTAAAGGTCATTGAGGTCGAGACCTCGTTTTATTTTGTGTGTCATGTTAAAAATGTTTCTTGTGTGGTAGGGTTTGATATTTCCGTATTCGAAACCTTAAGATCACACGATGATGAGAGTACATAGTTTGATAATATCTAATATTAACTGTGAAAAAAAACCAACTTTTAATTATGATACAATCAAATGGTATCTTCCTCGTGCATAGCTTTTCCTTAGATAGTTTTGGCCTTGGCATTTTGGCTACAGCTTTCGGCTTTGGCTTTGTGGCTATAGCTTTCGGCTTTGGCTTTGTGGCTATAGTTTTGTATTTTGATTTGAGACTATTTTGACATTTTAATCCGCTCTTCAACAGTTCGTAAAACGAACATGTAAAGTAAAATATTACTTTCTTGTACTGAAGTCGTCGAATTGAGAACTCAGTAATATCTCATAATATTCCAATTTTCAATTTGCGTCTTCTTAAAGGCCAAAGTCCTTTGTCTGTCGTTGTCTGTACCGAGTCAGACTATCCTGTTTCTGTGTTTTTGATTTGTGCGCTTTGATATTATTTTTTGTCTGAGGAACTGTCGATTGGAATAGTATATCATTGATGGCCCTTCCTCTTATCCGTTTTGTTGTTTGTCATGACTCTTTGTTGTTTCTATGTTTGTGTTTTGTGCGCTTGTATATTTTTTTTTTGTCTGAGGGACTGTTGAATGGATGGGGTAAATTGAATGGTTTATCATTGATGACCCTTCCCTTCCTGTTAAAAGTTTTATTGTGTGCCTATCAAAATTTGCCATATTTTGGTAAATAAATAATGTGTTTTTAGGTCTTTTCTTCAAATTTTGCTTTAGTATTTTTGTGGAATTTTGACGCCCCCATATCTGTCCCTAGATGCTGTAAATTTAGTACCAAATGAAACCGACTGCGATGTTTTTTGATGAAAGCAGATTTCTTCTTTTATTTCGTATTTTTCATGTAGAAAAATAACAAACACAGCGATGTTATCAGGAGTTTGTTAAAGATGTTTTGACGTTTACATTCCTTTATTAACAAAATATGCATATTACTTTATATTTTGTAATAATTATTGAAGAGATTGTCTTCCGGACACAATTTTTTTAAAGTGCATGTACTTTCTGGACACAAATAAAGTATAATTCTGTTGAAAGAACTTCCTGCATAAAAAAAAAAGTTCGTTGACTCTTGCGGGTGTTGGGTAGGTCAAGAATGATAAATGAAAAAAAAAACCAGTTAAATTGAATAAATTATCAGGATTTCTATCAGTAAATGACATTTTTGTTATCTCTATACAAATATTAAATTACCATATTGTGTAATAAATCATTTTCCAGATGTTCTTTGTGATATAATTTACATAAAATGTTTTGTATGCCTGTTACGTTTGAGATTGACTAATAACATATCATTTGTAGGAATGTTTTGATAATACTTAAAAAAATATGTATTTATTTCAGTTACTATTGTAAATGCACAATGGCGTCCAGGAATGTCACAGTTTTAAGTTATTTTTCCTAACTAATTTACAAGAGAATCTTTTAAAAAAATAATAACCCCCCCCCCCAAAAAAAAAACAAAACAAAACAAAACAAAACAAACAAAAAAAAAACAGCTAGAAGAGTGGTATATTTCAGATTTTACCACATTGTACCAATACTGTAGCGATGCTAATGAGGAACCAGAGTGAGTTATCTTTTCCTTATCAATGTAGGTAAGGGAGATAATTAAATTCTCTCCCTTTTGTCCTCAGGCTAAAAGGGAGATAAATTTATTATCTCCCTTACCTACATTGGTTAGGAAAAGATAACTCACTCTGGTTCCTCATTGAAAACATCGTTTATTTTGTTTTCATAATGAACGTTAAACTGTCCTAGTTAAGTAAGGTTGTCATTTATATATATATATAACACAATTATATAAAATAGAGAAGGTTACCTAAAAATAGATCAAAGAAACTATTATTCCAAACCAATAAAAGTCATTTACATGAAAAATAGCAATTTACATTTAACTCTGTAAAGAACCAATATATTACATTGTTCAGGAAAAAAATAGATATAGTATTAACCTAAAAATTTGGTTTTTAGGTCTGTGTTTTGCTACATTTAATATAATTCAAAGAGTTCGTTTTGGTCAAGTAGCAGGATGGTGGTTTTTGAACAGTTACGCAAGTACAGCGAATTTCATTGTCACAGTTATAGAAATATCTGATAAAAGATGTATTGCCACGGCTTTAATATTGGTACTAACAAAACATTTAATATCTTGAGTGTTTTGAAGCCTGATACGATGTGATCGGTCTAGACATTTCTATTTCTTCGTAGGAAAATAATTCATAAAAAATACTATTTTTATTTTAGTTTGATGTAGTGCTTCTGTTTCTGACATTCCATATATTCGCTTTTATTATTTAGAGTGCTAAACTTATTTGTTAATCTGCTTGTAACGAACTTGTGGCTGTTTGGTTGGGGAGTTCATCTTTAATTATAAAAAAAGCCAGAAACACTGTCCTCACTGGACATGTTGTAATGATATATCTCAACCGTGTTTACATAAAACTAGTTAAGTCACCTAAGGAGAATATAATTGGCATTACTTTCAAAGTTACTATTGCTCTCAAAACCACAACAAAAGCCGTGAAAGAATTGATTCGAACACTGTTACAGGAAAATTAATTTCCAGTTTCATAAGGTCATTCCTTCCCAATAGTGGATTGAAAAAGACAAGTCCTAGTTAGCTAGGGTCAAATCAAAGAAAATAATACTTTTCTCAAGTTCAATAATAACATACCAATCAATCAACGCCACTGAAAAACAGAACCTAATGACAAAAAAAATCACAAAACACAATACAAATGCAAGGAAATTTTTTTTTAAACATATGATGCACACGAAAAGAGGTTTAAATCATAATGGCCGACATTTACCCCATTTCAAAAACAGACAGACAAAAAATGATAGACAGATAGTTAAAAACTGTTATATATTAGGTGTCAATATAGATTCCAAGGGAGGACTTTGGGCGGATTCATTATAACTTTGCTCACTTTTACTAATATACATGTAGTATAAACCTCTCGTCATTCGACTTTTTAGCTCTCCTGGCCCAAAGGGCCATGTGAGCTATTTACACCACTTGGTGTCCGTCGTCGTGGTCGTACACTTTCCTTTAAAGATCTTCTCCTCTGAAAGAAATGGGCAAATTGGAACAAGACTTGCCAGCAATGGTCCTAGCTAATTAGGTGGTCATCTTTCAGAATTGTGTCCGATGACCCGGTCTGTCATCCAAGATGGCTGCCATTGCCGAACATAGTTTAACATAGGATCCTATGAAAATTTACTTAAAGATATTCTTGTCTGAAACCACTTGGCCAATTGGAACAAAAGTTGGCGGAAATGGTTCTTAGGTTTTCCTCTTTCCGGATTATATCCGATGACCCTGTCTGTCATTGAAGATGGCAGCCAGAGAGGAACTTACTTTAATATAGGACCTAATCGGAAAATTCACTGAAATATCTTGTTTGAAACCAGTGATACAATTGGAACTTGCAACAGTGTTCCAGGCAGTCAGTCAAGATGGACAGGTGAGTGATACAGGAGCCTCTAGTTCTTTGTAGAATTTATGTTTCCCCAAGACTGACCTTAATTGATGGGTGTTTTTTACTTAACCTGTTTTAACAAACCTTAATTAAGCTGACACGTGTATTAAATGTTCCAGTTGATGCATTCAGTTAAAATTTCATTCAACACCTTAAATTTATTATGTTTCACACATTGGTTCTATGATTTTTGGCTTTCCAAAGATTTTCTGGATACTGGAACTGAGAAAATCGTTTTGTAAGCAAATGGAAGGGTATCTGAGTTTCTGTTAATACAGCAGATGGTGGCTTGTTCGTCTCCGAGGATGCCTTCCTCTCAATATTTATTTAGATATGTCTTTAAGATCATGAAAATTTAGAATGATAATTTTGAAATTTCATAAGAAATTCAGAAGCACACTCGGATACCAAAATTCCTTGCGTACAATGAACGTTTCTGCATTAAGCTCCACTAGGTGTGCTCATGATAGAAAGCCAAAGCGTTGTGGTTATCTTGTTCTAAGTCTTTCTGGTTTGCTATTATTTTTTTTATTCATTTGGTTGTGTCTTTGTAGCCTTTGTATCATATTTCACGAATTGACATTGTCTTTGGATTTTGTTCTTACAGTGTACTGTTCTTTTTTTAAAATAGCTGAAAATACTTAGGAGCCTATTGCATACCCGAATTCAATTTGGAAATCAAAAGCAGTTTTATTTTAGCTGTGGAATCAATCTTGGTTGGTGACTATGATCAGTGAACACAAATTTAAAATATCATTGAAAGACCAATTAGCTTAGTTTTTATAGACATAATAAATGTTGGGGTTAAATCAACTAAGTTGTGGAGGCCATCTTTTATTGAGCTAAAAAATGTTAGAGTCATGTTAATTAAATTGTGGCGGCCATCTTTTTGACAGTAGGAGTCATTGGATAAAATTCTGTAAAAGGAATAAAAAAGAAGGAATCACTAGAAACAATTGACTATACACCTGCAAAGAACGTTTCCGACTGAAATAGTATGCTATCCCCTTTAGATAGCTAAAGAAAATTTCACTGGGCAGAGATACATTGTATGTCTTAATATGACATTTCGCTACAAATCATAAATGTGTGAATATTGGATTTGATAAAAAAAAAATATTATAAATGTCCCACAATGATACATCAATCAAGAAAAGATTTTTTCTTATTTTATTTCTTATTTCAACGTTTTTTTTAACTTCTTCTAGCTCAGTTTCTAGTATTTCGAATATCATGAAATTGATACTTCAAATCTACTGTTACAAACTTGTAAAATATGTGAAAACTAAGGAGTATCTCCCTCGTGCATAGCTCTGTCTTTAGATGGTTTTGGCTTTACCACTTTCCGTCATTTTTGTAATTTGAATTTGTTCTTCAACCTTTTGGATTGTTGTGGTTTTCAACATTTTAGGCCTTGAGCACAACTGACGAGTCGTAAATTGACGAACTGTGCATCAAAATTATTATCAAAGATTTTTATTTAAAGTCCTCAATGATAATTCCTTGTACACAAAATTTCCGGATAACCTCCGTTAGATATTATTTGTTGGCAGCTATATTTAGGCCCGTTTGATTTGTCCACATAGCTTGGTCATTGAACAATGTTTGCGTATATAGATTCAAGTAGGTTAATGTAAGATAAATATGATAGAATTAAAACATTACTTTGAAACAGATCGTCGTAGCATAAAACCACCTCGCGTTGCGTGCTCGCCCCGAGTGTGGAAGGTCGCGGGTTCGATTCCCGGCCCATTCAAACCAAAGACATTAAAATTGGTATTTGCTGCTTCTCCGCCAAGCAAGCGGCATCTAGGAGTAAGATCAAAGATCTACTGGTCGGCTTTGCGTATAATGTGTCCGAGTGGGGTGATATGTATTCCTGAGAACAGTTACCTCGTGAGCTAGGAAATTAAAAATCCGACTCACTGTGTCGGTCTAGTACAAAGCAGAGATCATATTCATTATCATATCAACATGTTCTCATCCTGATATGCAACTGGCTACCACTGGACGTTAAACAACAATTCATCCATCCATCCATCAAAGCATAAACATTTTGTTCTATTCTTGCAATCAAAATTGTTTGCAATAATGGACATTTCTATTGTTTTCAGTTCAATTACTTTACAAGGAAATTGGTTCATTTGTGTTCAATACGTGTATATCTTCTATTTCATATCCATGCCAATAGAAAAATAGCATTTTGTCATTTCATGACCTTTGACTCTTTGTGGTAGTGACCTTGGACTGTTAAAATACGTTTATAGCCTTGATCATGATATATTAACAATTTTAAGATAAACTGGACAAACGTCGGGCATTAAACCACTTTTCTTTGATGCAATCTTGAATAACAAAAACTAAATTTAGATAACTGATATAAAATGTCAAGATAACGACGACAAGATACGGACGTTCATGGGAAAAAATGTAAATATTGTTATTTTTTCCTGTTTAACCAAGCGTATCTATATCTTAAGGATCTTAATGTGATGATACACATATCTGATAACAAGATGAACACTATCTTAAAGAATTAGACATGTAATTCATCGAGGAAACGTCTAATAATGAGATACATTCAGTCTACAGAATTTAGTTTGTACAAATCTTGAAACTTCGTCGTCTTGGTTTTCCATTCTTTTACCTTGTCTTTCCTGATTTCAGTGATTTGATACTTATGCTTGTAATTGATTAAAGGGATTTTTTAAATACTATGAAAGACTAATTTTTAGGTACACCAATTTTCAATCCACGAATTTAAGAACACAACGAAAGATGAATCTGTTTCGATATTATCTTTGATTATTCCCTAATTGGAACTAAACTTATGCAATGAGATCATTGATTCCACGTGGACTTAAAAGGAAGTCTATAGGAGCGAAAACTGTTTTATATTTGTCTACTGATTTAATTCAGTTTTGCCAAATAGTTTTTCATTTGAACATTCGTTTTTGATATTTGTGAAATCCAAGAAATTAAGAACCCACGAATATTGTCCTTTTCCCCAATCTACGAAAATTGATGTCAACGAAAATACACGTAAATGTTTTCAAAATTGTAGATTCAGAAAGAAAGAAAAGCATTAATCCATAGAAAGATAATTATTAAAACAATGATTGTTATTAAATATCAGAACACATGAACTAGTGTAAGCGAAATACTCTGATTTATCAGATCAAATTAGGATAAATATTGTAAAAAAATATCGAAGCAATAAGACATCAAGCAAATTACAGAAGACCAAAATGAGACCAAAATTCGCGATAACAGTAACACACCAAAAAGTACAACCAAAGGAGTAAAAACATAAAGCTAACCAAAGGAGTAAAAACACATAGATAACCAAAGGAGTAAAAACACATAGCTAACCAAAGGAGTAAAAACACATAGACAACCAAAGGAGTAAAAACACATAGCTAACCGAAGGAGTAAAAACACATAGCTAACCAAAGGAGTAAAAACACATAGCTAACCAAAGGAGTAAAAACACATAGATAACCAAAGAAGTCAGAACACATAGATAACCAAAGGAGTAAAAACACTTAGCTAGCCAAAGGAGTCAAAACACATAGCTAAACAAAGGAGTAAAAACACATAGCTAACCAACGGAGTAAAAATACATAGCTAACCAAAGGATTAAAAACACATAGACAACCAAAGGAGTAAAAACACATAGCTAACCAAAGGAGTAAAAACACAGAGCTAACCAAAGGAGTAAAAACACATAGCTAACCAAAGGAGTAAAAACACATAGATAACCAAAGACGTCAGAACACATAGATAACCAAAGGAGTAAAAACACAATGCTAGCTAAAGGAGTCAAAACACATAGCTAAACAAAGGAGTAAAAACACATAGCTAACCAAAGGAGTAAAAACACATAGCTAACCAAAGGAGTAAAAACACATAGACAACCAAAGGAGTAAAAACACATAGCTAACCAAAGGAGTAAAAACACATAGTAAAGCAAAGGAGTAAAAACACAGAGCTAACCAAAGGAGTAAAAACACATAGCTAACTAAAGGATTCAAAACACATAGCTAAACAAAGGAGTAAAAACACATAGCTAACCAAAGAAAATCAGAACAAGACAACACAAACTCTAAAGCACTGGGGATGGCATAAGATGCTTCGGAAGTGTAAGCATGTTCTGCTTATTGGTACCCATTATATATTGCAAGTGAGGAAATCTGATAGAGTGTCAAGTACAATGTATGTTAAAGAGTCAAATAGTTTAATTGAAGATAACTTATAATTCTAAATAGTGAGCTAGAAACATCTTGTCGATAAATTAAGTCGTCATGACGGCCGTAAATTTTTTGGAGTAATTTATTTAACAGTTTATGTGACAGTAACTTCGTACTGTCAAGAAAGTCAACGTGCAAATTACATGCACGACAGTGAAATTTAAACGCCATAAGGTGTAGACTTTGGTTTTTTTCTGGTATGTTATTAGTGAGAAAGTGGAAATTCACAGTTGGAAAGTTAAAATCATCATGTTTGTAATAAACGTTTGCTTGTCGTCGATGTATAAGTATACATCTAAGTATGAAACTGAATCGGGTGTGTCGGTGTCTTAAATATTAAGTTCATAAGGGTAGATAAGATTTAGATTATCCTTACAGTTAGAATTATTCAGAGATAGTTTATCATCTATATAGCGGATATTGAAATTGAAGGACTGCATTAGTGCCTTCTCCTTCTTCTGTAGTAGGACTTGCATATACCTAGCTTAAATGAGAACAAATCGGCTAAAAGGATGGTTTCCTAAAAAAACATTACAATTTTTAACATTTCAGTCTATGAATTGTTATTTTAATTCCAATGATTGGTTGCGTTCCAATGTTGCTTACTGTATTTCATCCCCAAGGGAGGTAATTATGACTGTTATTAAATATTTCAGTAGCTGTCTGGTTAATTGTATTTGCAGGTGGACTTATCAGCCTAATCATTTTTAAATGAAATTTGTGTATTACGATTAAGGAAAGATGAATTTCTATGATCTGTTAACAATAATTGTCAATAATTCTATGCTGGTTGTCGATTTCATGTCATAGAGTCCCCACTAAATAACAATTTAATGTAAAATCGAAACAGTTGTAACAATATTGTAACTCATTACTAACAATTTATAATTCTCTCTGATGTTATGGTATTGCTTTGTTATTGTGATTGACTTCTGTTGATGAACAACATGTTGTCAGAAAACTGTATGGTAAACGAGAATATAGAATACATAATATTATATATCCCAGTTTCATAGAAATACAGTGAAATCTGAAACTAGAAAAATAGCAAAGAAATTAAATTGGTTTCGTGCATGTAACGTTTTCACATTGTATACTCTTTATTGTTCAGTTCTATACATAAAACAGCGCATTAAAAAATCATATAGCATTGCGCCATACCAAAATGTAACTAGATATAATTGTAACCCCCCATCTT
The DNA here is from genome assembly GCA_028015205.1 of Mytilisepta virgata. NCBI lineage: Eukaryota > Metazoa > Mollusca > Bivalvia > Mytilida > Mytilidae > Mytilisepta > Mytilisepta virgata. The sequence goes on from CM051517.1 coordinate 69,618,901, forward strand.
GAAGTGAATGTCATTTGGGGAAGCAACAAATATAGGGGTATATCAGTACAAAATATTGAAATCATCGAGTAAACGGTTTAATTCCGAGAACAAGAGATCTACGTTTTGTTTGCAATTTTTTACGATTTTTTTCGACTTTGACCACTGCCGTTTTGAAAAATGGCAGTCAACCAGAAGTTCTTAATATGACAAGGCACAACTCCAGGTGCCCCTTGATTTTTTTGCCAATGTTGATCGCGAACCCTTCTGCCGTTTTCGAGAAAACTCGCGGACAAAGCTCGGTCGGACGACAGGAAAAACGGAGTAAAAACAATGTGTTCCCCACTTCGTCGGGAGAACATAATGAAATGCCGCATTGTCATTGCCTCTATGTTCTGTGTTAGAACAGATTGTCTTTTCATAGGTTCTGAATCATAGAAGTTAATATTACCAAGTCGTAAGGATTACATTACCCACATTTAAATTGATAGACTCTCGGTTATCTAAGATATTTCGAAGAAAATTCGGTGATATTGTCGTGGACTCTGTCTTGTGACACCAACTCCTCTTTGATTTTTAACTTTAGGATTTCAATTATGTATAGAATGGTTTCATACCATTTTTAGATGCCCAATAAAAATTTTAAAAATTTAATTTTCAAAATGGGGGCCCACTGGGTTTGGATTTTGAAAATTTTGAATACTTTCCTAAATTCTTTTTTTTTCTTCGCCTTAAAAGGTGTCGGTGAAAAGCAACACACCCTACCGTAGTGTAACAAATTGAAAATTCTGAGACAGAAACCCAAAAGACTGAACACAGGAAAACTTTGTCTTTCTTATATAAATACTTAAATTTACGAATAAGAAACCTATTTTACAGATTTAAACTGCACCATGTTTCTTCTTATAGTGCATAGACAGATAATGTACACTCTTAATGAAGAAGAATTTAACTAAATGTTAACGATGTATATGTTAAATCTGTCTTAATGAAATCTAATAAACTAAATACTCCCTTCAGTAAGAAAACAATAAATTTCAAATTAACACAAATAGATATGCATTTATATCTGAAATCAAGTGTAAAAATATAAAAAATGAATGATAAATAATCCGAGCACAGATGTAAGTAATTTTGATTAAATAGAAACATTACCACTGCGACTGTTCTGCCAATTAATCAATTAAGGGAAATCTAAATCAAATCCCCAATACACGGTCTGAATTAACGCAACTTTGAAGTTGGGATGAAAATATAATACTGAGTATAAATTTATAATAACAAGCGTGGACACTTTGTCGAATATAGTACTCTATTGAAGATTACATACATTTTATTTAGGTCAAATACTTATGCAAAATAACTGTTGCTTTAATCTTAAAACTGTATTAAACACAAAAACGTTTTTTTTTTATATAATATATTTTCAAAGTTTACAGTGCTCATTTGCTTAATGAGTTATCCTTGTAAAAATTATAACCCTAAACTTTTAGTTCTAGTCAACATTTTCATGTTGCATACATTTATATATATATATATATATATATATATATATATATATATATATAAAGATAGGACATTGCGTATATATACAGTATCTATAATCTTGTATGAACACCATTCAGGAAAATAAAAGAAAATGAACGGTTGCATTTTACAGCAAAATGAGACATTTTTGTTTTTGAACAAGACTGTCACATTATACCGAACACATCCTAAGCAATTGTCACCACCGGAAGTTAATTTCGTTTTGGTCTGAATTCGATATTGTACCCGGAGGCCATTAAAGATCAAATCAATTTGAAAATCTTCGTGCAGATGTGCATTACGTAAACTGAAGTGGAAGTACATTTAACAAGAAGATGAGATATTATGTGTAATAGTCTTCTGAATGGCAGCGTGAAGTTAATACCAAAAGAGTGATAAATAGAGAAAACGCATTATAAGCTATTGAAGGCGATGTTTAATTGGTTCATATAAACGAGGCTCTCCAGGGAATTTGTCTAAGAGGTCACTAGGTCACGCGTAAAAGTACCACCCTAATTTTTCATCATAAATATACATGATATTCCCTAAAATCGGAAAATGTAAAGACATAGTTCATCAAATTTAATTTTTTTGGTCAACTAATATTTTATTTATATCAAAATCCCAAATTATATGAACATGTGTTAAGGTGCAGGTTTGATTGACTTTACAGAGATATTCTTAATTATGATTACCGGAAAAAAAATTCTAGAGTAAGTTTGCCAAAAAACAAAGAGAAATATTCTAAACTAGGAATGCTTTGGAAACAAATTCAGTATTCCTGTCTCAGCTGGCCCCATTAAAGTAAAATGGTTGCCCCCAAACTCTCGTTTAATTCTTATTTCTTTGAAATTTTTATTTTATCCGGAAAATTCTCTAGGATAAATGCCGTCATAAGAAATAAAAAGCTAATGACAAGCAGTAAAGACAGTTAATAAAGTCTCGATTTTAGGTTAATTGTGCATAACAAATGTATTTGTAAATTACTGTGGGGATTTACTTTGGAGATCATCAAATAATTACGTTAGTTATACTAGTAACTAATGTTTCTAATATCGCAATATAACTGAAGAAACTTAAAAAGATCAAGTTCAATTAGATAAAAGGGAAAAAAACATTGTAGACTTTACTTGGTAACATCATATTAAAAATATGGATTAATTACCGATTTAAAAGGACAACGTTATATTTACCTTAACGGGGTAAAATGTTAATTTTCCGTCAAAAGGGAAAAAATAAATTTATAAGACATTATGCCACTCTAAAAAAAACGTACTTTTCTTAAAATTATGACAGATAAATTGAAACATTGTCGAACCAACTTTCCTTGGCAGCATCCACGATTCTGGAAACATGAGAAATGTTTAATTGCATGGTTCAAAACAAAAACAGTAACAGTATTCGTAACCAGTGATAACGAAGATTTTTACTCTTCAGGGTTTCCACTACTGTGCTTAGTATAATTTTGTTTGTTATCGGTTACGAATATTGTAAACAACAAAATGGATATCAGGAAAGGTCAATAATGACACACCAATCAATCAACGCTACCAAAAAGACAGAACCCCGAGCATAAAATGACATGAAAGAGCACAAAACACAAACATAAACACATCAGAGAGTCGGGATAGTCTGACTTGGTACAGAAACGGAAGAGTGGTGGGTTTAAACAGGTTTTACGGGTACCCAAACCTCCCCCTTGTCTATCCTGAGACTCTGCTGTATAAAACATACTGTAAAAGACAATACAGTATGATTACCAACAAGGTGACCGCTATCTAGAACTTTGGTAGAACGGTACATAATTTAGATAGCAAGGTCAGAATGTGCAGAATCTTTTAACTGTAAAACTGTTACTGTTTATATTTAGATTTTATACGACTATAATTCCAGTAAGATGTGCAATCAATGAACCTTTGTTGGCCACAGTTACAAAATGAATCTCATCGCAAGGAAAACGAAAATAAAATTAGTTATTTTTCAGACTTGAGTGGTTACGATTGATATTGCATTTTAAAAATGATAAATTCGTATAATGTTCCTAGTAAACGATTGAAAATGTTATTTCAGCTCCTTGCAACTAAAGAAAACAATATAATTTCTCGTAACGTACCAATTTATCATTCTTCAATCGACAGAAAAAGTGGACTGTTTCGTCAAGTACTTATGGTATATTCTTAATTGAATTTTAAGTCTAGGAAAATCTCTTAAAAACAAATATAGTTGTCATTTATACGTTGTTAATGAAGATTTATCTTCCAAGACTAGAGTACATTTCCTAATCTTCTTTGTAATTAAAATTTTATATAATATTTTTCATCTTAGATTTTACCATTTGGTAGATCAAAAGGGAATTGTCTGGTTTCATGCAAGGTATGTTTTTTTTTTAAATTGTATGCATGCTCATTATTGTATTAATAGAATGAATGCATGACTGCCTAATGGTACACTGATCAAATTATTTCGTGTTATCAGACAAAGTACATAATCAGATTTAAGATAAAACTAACGAAGACATTACACAACAATTTGATTAAAGAATGTTTATTGCACCATTTACAAAACAAGAAAAAACGCACAATTCTCCAATTTGATGAAAGGTATCAACTTTTAAAACTTCGGCTAAATTTGCTTAGCATTTTTCTGGAAGTAAGGCACAATGACTAGAAATCTTTTTGCGACAGTTGTATATACTGATGCTCCACGGTGTCGCTTAGTTGATGGGTGACGAGCATGAAAAGGTAAAACAATACGCCATTAAAAGTTTTGTAAAAAAAAAAAGAAACGATAACATTAAGATTCGTCTCACTATGGACTTCAATGTAAAACCGACCACAAGTGAAAAATATGGTGTCAGAAATTTAGCAAAATACAAAAATTTCTCACTGCGTCCCTGGTTAAAAAACAAATTTGATACATTTAGCAGATATCACACAAACTCCAAAGGATGGCCTCGGGGCAAATTTAATTAACTTTTATATATTTGTGCCTCTTAAATTTTCTGCAGCAGTTTTACGAGGCATATTTTTTTTACTTTTATATATTTATGCCTCTAAAATTTGCTGCAGCAGTTTTAGGGAGAAATTTTCGTGTTACTCATATATATTTGTGCTTCTTAAATTTGTTGCAGAAGTTTTACGGGGCAAATCTTATTTTACTTTTACATATTTGTTCCGGCTCATATCGGCCAGGGTCCTCGGTGGCAGAGTGGTCACTAGCCTGTCAACGAGGAGGTTGTGTGTTCGAATCTTACCTGTGGCGGGGTGTGTTCGACTCCGATCTTAATTGACAAGGATTGCCAATTTTCCTACCGAAGGTCGGTGGTTCTCTCCAGGTACTCCGGCTTCCTCCACCAATAAAAACTGGCCGCCGCGAAATAGCTAAATGTGCTGAAAACGGCGTAAAACCCAATTAAACACAAACATATTGGCCATTGTACTCTTGTCATGTTAACCAGAGAATTCAATACAGGTTATTCACTACGGTTTTGTGTAACAAAAGGCATTAACTAGTCCGGATATGATCAAAGATGCTGATACGTTTTATTGGAAAAATAAGCGAGATGAATCGTATTTCACTGAAAAAAAATAATATAAACAAATTATAATTCCAATTCAAGTCATTTCAACACTCCGAATTAAAATATTTCTCTATTAAGATAACTGATAACTGATTCTTTTAACAAATTTATTCATAAACGCTAAAAACTGAGCATTACGAAAGATTCCAATTTACCATCATGGAAGATTAAACCAGACACTATCTATTTCTGTTCATTTCATCTAAATTGACATGTAGAGTTTATGCTATTTACATTTGGTAACATTGATGATCTGGAAACTGATTTCAGGAATGTTAACGGTTAGGTCAATGAATCGATAGTTATAGACAAATTAACCATAACATGTATTACCCAATGCCAAACTCGATAGAATCTATTCAAATGTATAGATATTATATCAGAGTAACTTGTTGGTAATCAAGCTGGTATGTCAGGATACATGCGGGGGAGGTTTGGGAACCCATAAAACAGATCTAACCCCACCACACTTCAGTGTCCGTACCACGTCAGACTATCCTGATTCTCTGTTATGATTAGGTTTGTGTTTTTGCTCATTTATATTGTTGTGATCTGTCTGTTTGGTGGCGTTGCTTGTTTTGTATTCTTTGTTGTTTATGAAACTGCCATAATTTATATCTTTCGCACAGGTATGCATTTACCTATAATATTCATTTTTTGATATAAGATTCACACCAGAAATCGTATCAATATTTGTATATGTGTAATCGATCACAGCAAGATTTTCACAGCGCAGTCTACTATGCTTTTGGACGACTGTCGCTCCAATGAAGCGTAACGTCAAAATTTACTGTAAACAGTAAAAATCTATAATTTTTATATTTTATGGTTTCTATGATATTTTTGAAAATTTATTCCGCATTTGCAGAACGATCATTTTCTATGAAAAACAAAAATCCACATAAAAATAAAATCCCATAATGCAGTTTGACCAGATTTCATATTTCCTTCTATTTATTTTTTTTTTAATAAAATAATTCAGTGTGTGTCCCACATACTTCGGCAACTGATTTATTGATGAAAAATTCCAAATTATTAAAATTCTGTACATTTCAAATGACTATTCAGAGATATGTCCTAAAAGTGAATATGGGTTAGACCTAGCACATTATTCAGAAACGTCACATTTGTTTGTGGTGACATCATATATTACGCAAAAACGAATTACTCACAAAAATATGACAATACGCTCTGGAAAAATAATTAGAAGAAAATAGTCATGTATTTGTTCATATACAATGTAAATGTCAAAAAGACTAACAGAAAAGATATATCATTTAAAAAAATTATCTCTATTTATTGTTGCAAAAATTCGTTATTATTTATAACATTTTTGTTAATTGTTTCATACTCAATATATATAGGGTCACCAGTTTCAGTCCAACTATATATCTTGTTTGAAACTTTTAATACTTGAAGTTGACCATGTTTGGCTATTGACGCTTGTTGTCACTCTGCATATAGTAATTAATTCAATATGCCGAAAAAGAATGAACATTTCCGTGAAAAAAAATATCATTTAAAATAATAATAGACATGATTTGGAAAACTGCAACATAAAGTATGAAGATTTGCCTTTTTATAGGGATCTTGATGTTTATTATTTGTATATTTAATCATTTATTTACTAAACCCTGTTATTGCATATTTTGGTAAGTATCAGAGTGACATATATTATATGATTTTTTTTCAAAATTCAGATGAAATTCAGTATGCTCTTGATTCGTGCAAAATTCTATAAAAAATAGGCATTTAAACCATTTAGGCAACTTTTAAAATGCTTAACCTAAAAACAAAACTGATGTGACACGTTTGATAAATTGAATAAATTCCTGTTTATCTAAATATAAATTATATTAGTTTCAAATTCAAATAGGAAAATTGCACGTTGTTCATATTGTTGTAATGAGAACAGTCATCTAAAGGAAAATTAATTGCTGAACCTTTTTTCTATTGAACAGCTGCATTTAAGTCAAAAATCAGATCCGAAATGTTTGATGTAAAAATGAAAACAATTAGCTGTCATGAAAAGGGCGAATTGATATATGTACACGTTGCCTGTTAAACAGCGATATTTTACGGCAAAACTGCAACACAATGAAACCAATAAAGTGCAATGGAATTACTCACTAATGATACTGGAAAATTATTCTAATTATGTAAATTTTGTATCTGATTTAAAGAAAGTGAATTGTATTTGGAAGTGTCATGTCTACAAAATGACTTTCATAATGAATCTTCTAAGGAAATATGAAGCTTGCAAATGATATTTTATTACCAATCTTCTGAGGAGGTACCACACCTACATGTACAAACTTCCTTCAATGATCAATTGTCATAAGACATATCATGCCTACGAACTGAATTCAGTGATCAATCGTCTGAGGAGAGAGAGCATGCCTACTAACTGTATCCAATTATCCATCTGTTTGCAATATTCCACCCTGAATCATTTTCTCAAACGCGTTGGTGAATTTATATTTTCCATAACACCTTCAACTTAGGGGGAAAGGGCAACTGGAAAATGTCAACATATATCTGCTGTTATGATCTGAACATATGCATTTTGTAGTTCAATTTAAGGGGTCGCGTAACAAACAACAAGTATAATTTATTTTGTAATATGGCTATATTTTTTAGAGTGAGTAAGTAAATAAGTAATTCTTATTTAAAACCGGAAAGCTTCTGTGTACAATGATAACAAATGACATGAGCTTGAACGAGACTAGATATAAACACAAAACGCTCATCAAGACATTACATTACACAAGTATAGTTGCACATAAAAGCTGGTAAAACAAAGCAAATATGGAAGCTGGACATATAGCCAAGAGTGAGTACATGCAATTGACATATTTAAAAGCCAGCATTGTGTCACAGTATAACTACAAAAGTAGGGGAATGAACAAAAACAAAACAGCACTACAAAAGATAACAACGTGTTTTAAGAGCACACACACAGCATAAATATAAAATGTTCGTTCATTTTGATTAGGTAATGGTTGAATAGTTTATAGTTTTTATTTTCGTTATTTTAAGTTTTTACATTCATCTTAGTAAAGCACTTAGCTAAAACATGTTGCTGCTGACAAGCACAGTTTGCACAAATTTTTCTCATAGTCGCTAAACTGTGTCAATGTTCTGCATTATGTAATAAAATGTATCACAAATTACGGAAATAAATTTGATGCACTGTATTACCATTGTTGACTGACAACTCATCAGCCGTGCTCGAGATCAAAATCCGGTTAAAGATATAATGATGAATTAATAAGCACAACCACCAAAACCCCAAAAAATTAAAACAAACAGGAATCTAAATGTTTTTTAAGGGGGTACTCTTTAAAAATCAGCTGAACGTTTTAACCACATACTATTAGTAAAGAGAAATCAAGCTTCTCAATAATCAAAATTAGTGGTTGTCAAACTGCTATATATCCAATGAAATTATTCCCGTAAATTGTCTGCTTCAAATTTCTTGCAATTTTTATATTTTTGTCAAAAGGTCAAAGTAAATATTTCATCAAAATTTTATGAAAATTAAACGAGCTAAATTTATTTTAGTCAAAGTGTTGGGTACACCCTTAAATGTATACAGTATCTTAACGAAAAAAAATTCTTAAGTAACACATGTTTATAAGCTACTGTATGATTAGATTTTCATGATTCACATTTCTAGTGGCCGGGATGCAAATTTTGATAAATTCAGTGGAAAAGATAGAAAGATAGGCTGGTTTTGTTTTCAATCTGTTATTTCCATGGTCGTTTTGAATTCATTCAAATATAAGATATAAATGGGATGCAAACACATCGCAATTAAATTTCATTAAAGTGCCGAGGAATATGCACAAAACTTAAGAACAATTTTTAATTTTATCTTCTCACATTCTGAGATTAAATTTCATTGAAGAAAACACGTGTTCAAAACATGTTCAGTTCTCACTTGATATAAGCAACAGTTTTCTTTGAAAAGCAACATAATTGGATTTCGTATATCTGTAAAGGGTTATTGCTGGCTTTCTGTCAAAGATCAAAGAAAATGTTGTTTCTAATAGCTGAATCATTTGCAAAATCTGCAAATTTACAATGTACGGCTTAGCTTTACCAATAAGAAATAAGCAAGGAACGAAATGAGGTGGTAAAAACTCTTGGACTTTATTTTCTGGATTTACAAATGTACCTTAAGTCCAAAACTAAAAGATAATACTACTATGCCAACAAAGGGAGTTAATTCTTATTGCTGTAATTATTCTGGTAAAACAGTTATTATCAAATCCCATGACCAAGAAGATTTTTTAAAGTTATTATGTTCGGGTTTTTACTTTTTACCATCATTACAGTATGTACATGTACCCTGCCTATTTTTTTTAAACTGATGTTATCAATAATAATTTCCCACTAATGATCACTAGCCTGTCAACACTGAGGTTGTGAGTTCGAATCTCATCTGTGGCAGGGTGTGTTTGACTCCGATCTAAATTGACAAGGATTGCCAATTTTCCTACCGAAGGTCGGTGGTTCTCCCCGGGTACTCCGGCTTCCTCCACCAATAAAAACTGGCCGCCGCGAAATAGCCAAATGTGCTGAAAACGGCGTAAAACCCCAACTAAACAAACAAACAACACGTACAAAAATGAAAAAGGAACCCAAAAAAGCCAGTGCTGTCCTCAATTACCACTGGCTTTAACCACATTAACTGATATTCAAACCTGATTAACCTTTTAAGTTATTGTCACTTATAATTTTCCAGTAATACGGAAATCCGGCTTTTATCTGAAATGCATTGTGATGGTTTCAGAGAAGATAAGAAAGTACCAATTGAATCGTTTAGATCTCGTAGTAGTTTAACGTCATTGTCATTTTTAGTCCTCACATGGACGTCTAAATGGCATTTATAGTGCTTGAATTCGTTCAGATAATACAAGATATCTCAAATTAAAATCTTATCAAGTTTCTATGTATATTACTTTCATTTTTTTTTTTTTTTTTTTTGTAATTTTGACATGTGAACATGTGTTCCTTATCCATTTTGTTCGCACAAATAAACCGGGAGTGACCGTTACATTTCCAATTATTTAAAATCTAACGATGTAATTGTTTTAAGCATAACCCTGTCTTAAAAGTGTATGTGACAGAAACCTCCCTCTTCCGAAAAGGTCATATATATACCACCTGCACGGCAGTAGCGAATCAAATGTGAAATTTGCACCCCATAGGCTGGAAATCTTGGTATACTACTGCTAGGAAAGGGAAAGTTCGTAATACGAATTATTAGTAAATTAATTCTAATATAAAGTTTCAGGATCCGAAGGCAAAGTTGGACTCTATATTTTGTTTTTAGGCCTGTTTAATTTCATTGTTCGCAAAGGATTTTTGGTTTACAAAATTATATTCACGATGACGGTCAATCCAAATAAGTCTTCAAATTGTGAGACCATGAGACGTCGGAGTGCATTTTGTATAATAAAAAACTGGGACAATTTGCCAGTTCTGTGGAGTTTTCTAAGATTAATACAATTTATTTTCTACTAAGCAAACCTTAGTGCATGGTTCACCTCTACAACCATTTTTTCTCATAAAAAAAACTTTTTAGTTTTTTGGCAATGTCCCCTAATTATTAAGAAGTTAATTAATACCTACTACATGTTGAAGAATTTGTGTCGTTAACTGATAAAAACCGCAATCTAACGTTGACGAATACATTTTTTACGATAATTATTCGGCTGGTTATAGAAATCAAACATTCACGGTTTTTTCTGGCAGAAATTTTAAACGTTATTGGCAAATTTCTGATTTTATATATAAATAATTTAATTCTGGATGTAACGTCGTTTATGATTGGTTAAGATTTTTGTGTTTATTTTCAATAAACTAAATTTTCTGTTTGAGTTTGATGTCATGCCTTAAAAGTAAATTTTTAGGGACTTCAAACGTTATTTTTAAATTAAATTATAAGGAATGACTGTCATTATTTTTTTGTTCGTTCGCGATAACATTAAAAATGTTATGCACACTGAACATAATCCGCTTCGCGGGTTATTTAGTGTGCATAACATTTTTAATGTTATTTTTTCATGAACAAAAAAATAATGAATGCCACAGCTCTAACCAAGTTCTGTTATTATTGAAGAAAATGGAAAAGATTTAAGATTTTACGAACTATTCACACCCTACCTAATTCTGTCCGTTTCAGTGCAAAGGCAGTGGTTTTCGCCTAAATTTTATAAAAGATTAGGCAACAACCGTAGCTCGAGTATCAGGAAATGGAATGTCTTTTCTGACCCCTTTGACAGAGCACCCCGCCATTTTTGGATGGTGAGATATTTGTTTCTTGTAAAGCCATGGATGAATAATATGTCTTTTCCAAGCGGATTCGTCCTACTTTGTTGTTACTATGACATGTCTATTCCCTATAACAATAATGGGGCCTCGGTGGCCAAGTGGTCTAGATAGTTCGTCATGACTACTAATGATCACTATCCTGTCAACGCTGAGGTTGCGAGTTCGAATCTCACCTGTGGCGGGGTGTATTCGACTCCGATCTTAATTGACAAGGATTGACAATTTTCCTACCGAAGGTCGGTGGTTCTCTCCGGGTACTCCGGCTTCCTCCACCAATAAAATAACTGGCCGCCGCGAAATAGCCAAATGTGCTGAAAACGACGCAAAACCCCAACTAAACAAACAAACAATATAACAATAATCATTTATTGGTACTAATTTATTATAACAAATTCAAACAGTATTCAAAAGTAAACCAAAAATCTATAATTCCCGTTAAAAAATATAAATAAACGTCCTCTTGTAATGTGCTTGTGTGTTCGTTTTAAAAGCTCACTAAAATTTATGATTCTCTGTTTTATCCAAGAGTGAAACAAAGTATATATGAACGAATTTGACTGCCGGGGAAGTGAAGACGGACGATGAAACATTGAAACATGTCGGATTGGTTAACTCATCGATAATTCCAGCATTTAAAGAAACGTGTGAAATTTCAGACAAAAAATTCATCCTCAATCAGTCAAATTCTGATTTGAATTTTGTCATTTTTCAGTTGTTACGTAATAACCACCCAAAAAAATCGAGCCCTTAATTTTAGTAGTACAGATTTTAAAATAACAATCCAAAGATACTAATATTAGGTATAGTAAATTTATACTATGCTGTATACGACGCATTTCAAGGAGTTACCTCTCATCAGTAGCATTAAAACCGAAACATTTGGAAGACCAAAAACCAAACTTATATTAAACAAGAAGTACTCAACCAAAAATACCGAAATAGGAAGCCAAATTTCAGCTAAGGAGATCTACCATGTGCAATACAAGGAATGAACCCTTAGTATTTCTATTATTTTTGAATTTTTCTAAATACTTGTAATTTCTGTAGCAAATACTTTTGTTTTCATTATTATGACAAAGGACTTGATTTCTGAAGAAACTATTAGTCTTTCATTCCAGCTAAAATATGATACAGAAATATTGAAACATCTAAAATGTCGTAAAACGGAAATTAGTAGAATGTTGACGTTTTCGAAGGTTTAATATCGTTATTATTATTTGAAAGTTGCAACAAAAACTAAATGATGTGAATACAAGCTTGTTATTTGTCAACTTTATTTCAAGTAATTCTTCCGAGTGTGAAAATTTAATATTGTCGTAATATGATATCACCTCATCTTTTCGGTTATCGACTTATCATTTCAGAGCAGTTTAGAGTTATCATCCAAAACGAGCTAATGAACTTGTAGAATTTCAGTTAACCTAGGCCTTTAATGAATGTGATGTCAATGTCTGATATTGAAATCTTATTTGTGTGTAGTTCTAATGAAAGAAAAGAGTGTGTCTTAGATTGCACTGGCAAGAAAAAAAATAAATCTAAATGAATTAATGAATTCTTTTCTTTTTAACATGTTTAATTAATTGTTTTCTTTTTTTCTGAATTTTTATAGTACCAAGAAACGTATATATTAAGTTCCTTGCATACCTATATCATATAATGAAGCGCTATCAGTGAAGGAGAGCCTATGTAGATTGGAATACTGCAATCGACATTTCTTCTTATTCATTGTATAAACTAATAGGTCATTGATTAGTAAATGTTTACGAAAATGTTGCATTAAAGATAGATATCTATAAGGCTATTTTTCTTTTTCTTAAATAAGTGATATTTTAACAAGGCAACCTCATTTAAAATTGACGTTGAATTCCCTAATGGTTCTGGGCTTTAAGTTAATGGTGATAGATTTGTGTTAAAAGTAGTTATTGTATTTTTATAAAATCATTACTTTTCCTATTTTATCTTTTTGTTGTTTTTCTATATTCATCACAAAGAGATATAAGCTTTTCATTGTGTTAGGACGTTTACACCTCATACCAATTTTTATTTTATCGGCAAAAGCCCATTTTTACAGAAATATCAGCCTAAAAACGTCATTTTTCTAAATTAGATCTCTGTTTTCTTCGTTTAAATAAACAGAAGGGGAAACTTTTCTCAATGTCCTTACCAAAAGTGATGAATCATTAGGCATTTTCAGAACTGAGCAATCCATCTCGGTAAAATTTCTTGTATGATTCTAGATGCTTTAAATTTTTGTGAGAAGTTATATCCATTCGCTATTATAATATTTCAGCTGACACATGACTTAATGTTTAAATGTTTAGCATTAAATTGTATACGAGTCACGATCAATGTGCAGCATTTATATGTTTTTGGGGACATTCGTACGAATGCATTCTTGTGTAACCTTTCGGACTTATTCATGACACATCTAAAGGAGTAAAGGGAAAATGATAGACTATGTGTTATTTTCCAGGTACTAGGTTGCTCAATTGTGTACCCTACTCGGGTCAAAATATAAAACATTGTTGATTGAACAAAAAGTCAGTGTCTACTCAGTATATCTTTTCAAGTTGTAGAATTATGTGTATAAAAATGTGAAAGAATTTTACATCCAGGGGAAAATGATTTTTTTAACGTTTTTGAAATTTTGTATTCACTGCACAGAAAAAGGCGGCAAAGTACCGATAACCCTAGTTTTGTAAAGCTGGCTGAATAGGAAGATGGTCATCATGTATTTTCAAATATATTTCTGAGTACTATTATAACATTGTCTAAGTTTTTGTTAAAAAGTTGTGAAAATTTGAAAAAGTGTATAATTATCCCTATGGCAAAATAAATACTACTGTTTTCCCTATAAGCGACGCCCTACTCCTTTTGGGGTTATAACATTTGCGCGCGTTAGGAGATGTTTACGAAAATGTTACATTTAAAATATATCTAAAAGTCTATTTTATTTTTTTTAATTACGTGGTACTTGAAAGAAACAACGTCATTTGAATGATTCATTTTGATTGCCTAATGGTTCTGGTAATTAAGGAAATGATGATAAATATGTGTGAAATCTTCCGGTATGATTAATTGTATTACCGTGCATGTATCTTTTCTTGTTTTCTGTCTTTCAACTGAGATGACAACTCTTATTTTAAATTTTATAAGTTTACCAGTAATGTATTAAATTTTTATTTTCATTACAGGAGTTATTGCCCTTGAAAATCTGAATTTGACGATTTTCGCTGTCTTTGACTTCTATCTTGAAAACTATAAAAGATGGAAAGAAACTTTCAATTGATAAAATTATCCTGATGTCGAAACCTAAAGCTTTTTAGCTCACCTTGACCAGGTCCAAATGAGTTGTCCATACGTTGTGGTTAACTCTCCTTTAAAGATTTTATCCTCTGAAACGGCTTTGCTAATAGTGACCAAACTTTGGTTGAATGGTCCTTGGGTGGCACCCTTCTAAATATATGTCCGGCATCCACGACTTCCAACCAAAATCGCTGCTTTTAACAAAAAATGAAAAAGGGGGAGGGGGGGGTTGAATTTTAAAAATCTTCTGTAGAACTACATAGCCAGATGGAACCAAACTTAGCAGAAATGGTCCTTATGTGCTTCTTTTTCAAACTTATGTCCGATGACCCAGACTGTCAACCAAAAATGGCCGCCACAGCCGAACTTACTTTAACATAGAATCCTATGGGAAAATTAATTTTAAAATCTTCTTGCCTGAAACCACTGGGCCAATTAGAACCAAACGTGGCGGCAATGGTCCTTGTACGGTGTTCTTTCATAATTGTTTCCGATGACCTGGACTGTCGACCAAGATGGCGACCACAGCCAAACTTAGTTTAATATAGGATCCAGTGGGAAAATTAATTTTAAAATATTCTTGTCTGAAACCACTGAAAGCACCTGGCCAATTGGAACCAGACTTGGCAGCAATGGTCCGTGGGTGGTCCTCTTTCAGAATTATATCCAATAATCTGGAGTGCTTTGATGGTTGTTGTTTGGGACATTTAATCCAGGTGAGCGATACAGGCTCCTGTGAGCCTCTAGATATTATAGAGCAATCTGTATCTGTTCAATTTCATTAAAGATTCTAGCTACTTTAATTTCTGTAACATGCTATATGCATTATTATTTATTCGCTATTATAATGTGTTAGTTGAAACATCATCATGGCCAATAACAAATGGCTAAATGTTTACACATTTTACATGCTAAGTAACGAAATATGTACACGAAAAAAAAAGACTTTTCGTAGAGTTTGCGAGAATTTGTCCTTGTGTTTATAGAGGAGGAGAGCTTGGCTTTTTATTTTTCTAGAAAATGTGTCATGCATAACCTACAACACCGATATCAACACAGTACTGTTTAAAATTCGAATAAAATCCCAAATAAAACACAAACGATGTTCGCCAATTCAACGAAAATTCATTATTTTCGTGTACATGTTTCGTGACATTGTACAAAAGGAAATTTTAAGTGTTCAAACGATGCAAATATTTTGTTGCACTATTTTCTTGTACTTTTGGTACCAATATCCTCATATCGGAGACGAACATCTGCGACGCGACGATAAAATATACCCAGCAATCAGGTGAGGGAAATTTTGTAGCAAAAAGTATTTTTGTACGTACCCCCCATAAAAATGAAATATCTGCTTAAGAACACCGAATATCATTTCTTTTCTATTTAAATCTCTCTGTCTTTTTAACTTTGTATAATAATTGGGAATTTTCAGTATAAAGCGATCTTTCTCGGTTGAACTTCAATAATGATTGTAGAACCTTTAATTTCTGCAAGAGGCTATATGCATCATTATGCATCCGCTGTGATTTTAATGTTTTACTCAAAACACTATTATGACAAACAAAAAATGTCTAAATATTTAAAAATTCAGCATTAAATTTTCTGCAGTCACGAAACCTGAGCAACACATTAATGTACACTATGCATGACAAACAATGTAGAACAGCGAACTTAAAGCGATGCTATTCTCTTTTATTAGAGCATTAATTCTGCGCGCATGAGGGGCTATTTACGAAAATGTTGCTTTAAAAAGTTCAGTTTTCTCTTTTTTTAAATAAAGTGGTACTAGAATAAAACTACCTCATTTATACATTGACGTTGAATTCCCAAATGCTTCTGGTTCTTACGTTAATGATAGATATGTGTGAAAAGTATAATGTAATAATGTTTTCTTTTGATCGATTAATTTTCCTGTTGCATTTTTTTTTTATTGTTTTCTATATCTATCACAAACAGTCAAAACCTTGTTATTCGTTTAACAATTATGCGTAGGACGTTTTTGAATTATATTTTGTAGGCTACAGCCTATTCTCTAACACAGAAACATATAGGAGCTTAAGGATGCTCGCTGGTCATGTTTTTGGTCTTTTTGTCAGATTTTCGGAATCCTCGGGTTTTATCCATTTCTTAAACATGAAATTTTTTGCCCATGAACCCCCACTTTTTCTTTTATAATTCAATCATATATACCTTAAAATGGTATTTGACAAAATTTTATGAAATCCGTTTTATTTCTTCATACATTTTTGAGAGACTGAAGTTGTCAATGCAAAGACAATGAAAAATCCAGAGAAAACCCATTTCCTGCAAATTTTCAAGGCCTTCTAGCTCTCAAATGAGCACATGAACCTATATTTTTTTCTTGCTTATTTGTTTTCTATTCATATGTTCTCTCAAACTAAAACACCTATATATTTCCTATTAGACCAGCGATCATCCTTAAAGGAGATTCAAGATACGTATCTCTTTTTTCTTAGTATTTAAATAAAATGTAAATAGTTTGTCTTGCAACATACATGTACTTTCTATATGTACGATTAATTCTCCTAACATTTACATATATCCGAGAACATATCACCAGAACCAGGCGAGGGAAATTCTGACCCAAGACTAGTATTTTTCGTGGTTCGTAAGTACAGTTAATGATATTCCGCTTAAGTACATCGAATATTATTTCTTTCTTGTTTGAAAATATCATTCTGTCTTTTTGATCTTGTAAAATCATTTGACATTTTCAGAATAAAGCAATCTGTATCTGTTAAATTTCGTTAATGATTCTAGATCATTTAATTTCTGTGAGAAGCTATATGCATCATTATTTATCTGCTATTAGGATTTTTTAGGTGAAACATTGATATGACAAACAACAAATGGCTAAATGTTTAAACTCATTTAGCACTAAACTGTCTTCAGTCACGAAACATGAACAGCACTAAAATAATGAAAGTTTGTAGAATTCGTGTGAACTCATGCTTGTGTTTTATTTCACACTTTATTTGAACTTACATGACATTTAAACGTACTAGACTGGTCTTGTAATGCAGTATATGCATGGCACATGTGTTCTCTTCTTGACTGGAATTTTTAGTAGATACACTTCTCAAATACTATTTATGGAAATGTAAGGAGAATATTCGTAGGAGAAACTAGCTAGTCCATACAACTGACCTCGGACCAGGTATATCTAGACCAGTAAAAGCGAATAGGGAATTACATTTCTGCGCTTTATGGGATTTTTATTAAAATGTTGCATTAAAAATAGTATTAAATAAAGTGGCACGTGAACAACAAAATCTAATTTAAAGTTAATGGTAATTAATTTTCCTGTTACATCTTTTTGTAGTTTTCTATCTTTCATAGAGAATTAGAAACTTTTTATGTGTTTACAAAAAATTATCTATATATATATATTCGGCTAAAGCCCTTTCTTTAAGTGTATATAGAAAAATTCAGTAGCATATAATTATACATTGTACTAAACTAGATTTCAGAGTATACATCTCAATTTTACTTAGTGTTTAAATGAAAGTCAATATATATAATATTTTTTGTCTTGCAACATACTTTCAATTTCATATGAGCATAAATTCCTTTTCCATAAATTATATTTGAGAAGAGTATCTGCCAAAGAAAGCAGTCAAGAGATAATGCACAGAAAAGAAAATCTCCATCTGCTCGTTGAGGGGATTTTCGTTTCAAGACTAGTATTTTTCTTTTCTCCCATGGGTGTGCGTATTTTCATACCGTTCAGCCCATTGAATAAAAATAATTTAATGCTCTAGAGCAATTAAAAAGTCTTGTGCGGAAACGGAATTTTATTGGCCGTCCTAAAGGTCGCGACCTCGCACTAAACAAATCGTCAAGCGATATCCGGTCGAGCGTAAACGATAACAAAAACAAATGTCGGGATACAATTAGGGATGACCTAGATTCTTTGGTACAAGCGTATTGGGAGAAACAAATTCTACTTCAATTTCTCGTGAATTACAAGATTTCCACACTCTCGAGAGTTAAAATTAAGATTTAACATGCTCGCCAAGGCTCGCATGTTAAAATCTTAATTTTAACTCTGTCGAGTGTAGAAATCTTGTAATTCACTCGAAACTGAAATAGAATCTATATAAATAAACCTAAAAAAATGATACATCTGCTTATTTAGCGCAAATGTAAATTCAAGTCCTTTTTGTATTAAGTTTTAAAATTGAATATTTTGAAATACACAAACCACGCGTACGTTTTTCTTTACTATGGTCTATTTTTTATTGCTTTTAAAGAAAAGAATTATTCATTCTTACTTGAAATCAGGCACTTATATTCAATGCCTAATTACATTCCGTAAATATATATAAATGAGAAAAACAAAGGGCCTTTGAACTGCACACGAGCAGGAATAATGCAGCAGTATTCAAGTATTTATCCTTCTATTATAAACACCTGAGAGAAAGTGGAAAGCTCTGTAGTTTGCACTTTTATGTGTACTTGTCCTTAAATAAAATGGTTAAAAAATTCATTTAAATTGTTATTGGCTTTTAAAAAAAACTGAAAATTTTGTTCTATAATAACTAAAAATTCATAATTCATAATTCAATTATGTTGTTAAATTATTAAATGGTACATATACATATGAAAAGATTGTACATGTATTTGACTTTTGAGAGACTAAGAACATTTCAGTGGATTGAATCACAGTGATAATAAACAAAATGTATAATTTCCCCGAAAAAAAAAATACAAAATAAAATAGTACAACTTTGCAAACAAAATTTGATGCTCTATCATTTCATTGATTTATTTCTTGACGTGTTAAAATGCATGTAATAGCAAAACCGAAAAAAATATTTCTTTAACATCATATGAAGCAGTGTTTTACAGGAAGAATAACTGTTTTATGTGAATGAAACATTTTTGATACTTGCAATATGTATAGATAAGGCTAAAACAAACAAAATAAGACACAAAATACATAAGCGTCAATAACCAATTTGATATTTTTAAAACTTTAAAATATTCTCTGGTAAGATGTATTACCGTCCTTTTTTTAACTACGTCTACCCTCTAAAGAGGTATGTAAAGGATATAAAGATTTCATTTTAGTGATAATCTTTAACCGGTTTAATTCCTTGCAGGGATAGGTAAAATATTTGAAAATACTGAAAGGCGTATTTGGAAATTTGGGGAGGTAACAAATGCATGTAATTAATTGGAAGTATGTCAATTAACTTCTTTCAAAATACCGTCGAAAAATATCTACGGCCGTATCTTAATTTTTTCTGCACAAAGCCATAGCTTGCGTGACGCGTCTGCTTCGAAGATTGACCATCGTTCTTTTAGAACATACATGTATGTGTTCAGTTTATCTGACGCGAAAACACTGTTCTTAGTAAAAATTAGAAGCAAGTATACCTTTAATTAAAAGACATTTTCATTTATTTGCGATCTTTTATTCTATTTAGGTCATCATATTTTCATGAAGTTGTAAAATTTCTTAAGGCAATAGAAACAATTATGTCAGAAACAAGAGCTGGCGCCTAGTCCGAGCAATCAAATAGTAATGTTATAATATAAATCCATAATTATACATATTCTGTAATTGACAGCTTTTGAATAACAGTTCTTATACAAAGGTTTGAAAAAAAAACGTTTATCGGCCAACAGTCGGAATAAATTTACTTTATTCCTTTAATAAAAAAAAAAGAAAGAAAATGTTTTGGCTTGAATATTGCGGATATGTAGAAATCTGAAGGACAAAAAGAATTCAAACCTTCAAACTGGGGAATTATTCCATAATATTTTAATTGCATTAGTTTTTAGCCAAACCCCTTTTAAAATTTGTAAGACAAGGTTTAGTATGTTATTAGAAGATATCATCTTGCAATTGTTCTTTTCTGGTATAATTTCGTAACAATGTTGTTTTTTTCACTTACATTGATATAGCGGACAAAGTATTTGCATGAAGATTGACATTTTTATAATACATTGACACACACGACTGCAAACAGGTCTCACAAATATGACAAAACCAACTACTGTTCTAAGATTTTGATGTGTTATTGACATATCTGCCAATGAGAACACAGAAAATGAATTATAACCAATATATGGGGCTTGTAATACTGACCTTGTCCGTTTCTGAAAACATTTAAGTATCGGAAACATAATTACTTAGCACCATGCTCATTACAATGTGTCCATAATAAACAAAACAAGTTGGAAAAATTCATTCATTCTAAAACTAGGTTATACAAAACAAAACAAGAATATTATCTATGAGAACCAATTACTGTAAAAGTAACTTGCTGCGGCATTATTCTTATTTTTATATTGCAATGAAAAGCACTTACGACGTACATTTAGATATTGATGAAAAACATTAAAATATAGAGAAAAAAATATATATATATATAGGTGTGATCTTTTGGTTCATAGCTGAAGAGCCTACAGCGACTTTCGTGATAAAACTAGATGCCCAGAGGGCTGAGCCTGTATCGCTCACCTGGGATGACAGCCATTTTTATTGATATACCTCAAAGAGAGAATCCCCTTAATAACTTAGAAAATTGACAAAATTTTCATGTAAGCGCTCTAGCAAATTTATTTCTTGACCGATTTGGATAATATTTATACAGTAGCTTTAACTCAATGATACCTCAAGGGAGTTCGAAGATGAGTCATGTCGAAATATTTTTGTAGGAGTTATGCCCCTTAATAACTTTGAAAATTGACAAAATGTTCATCTAAGTGTTCTAGAAAATTTATATTCTCCTTGCATTGGAATAATATTTATAAACTTGGACCTAAAGGGAGGTTTTATACATAAACTCCTATCAAAACTTATAAAATTGAAAAATACTGTCTTTAAGAGTTTGTTAGGCGGAATACTTTTGATCAAAGCATTTCTGTTTATTGAAAAGGAGTAAATGTACATCTGTATAAATTCTCAATACACATGGTAAAATAAGATTTCAACACTATACCCATATTGTATAAATGTCTTCATACCACTCATTAACTTGTAAAAAACTTTAGCAATAACCACAAATTGTTTGTGCTTCTATTCTCTCTCTTTGAGAAAATTTTGTTATGTTTCACTTGTCCAAGGGTTTCTGATGCTCTAGTGACGGGGGACTTCGGAACGCTGTTCGATTTTTTATTTTCATTTAATCTATACTGTACTGGAAAATTCTCCCTCAGCAGACAAAGTCACTAGTTCGTCTTGAGATTAGCATGTTGGAAATGTAGACCTTTTCAATGTTCTGTAATTTGGTATTAACTTATGTTTAAAAAATCAAATCTTTTATTGTTACTTCTAAATAGGAAAATTGTATGATAAAATATGTCACATTTAACCAATTTCATAACATTTTTGCATAAAAGAAAATATCTATTAACAATTTTGTGAAATTTTGACTTAAACAAGGGAGATAACACAACATTGTTTCGAAAATAATCAGAAACAATCACAAACAAGAAATGTTTGTTGCCTGATCTTGATAAAATGATAAAACTAAAAAAAAACTTTCAATTGATGCTTTTTGTTAAGTTTGGATGACAGTTTTGGCCAAGCAGTTCCACATAAGAAAAAAACATGTTTATTCAAGCTATCAGAAACAAGAATTTCCCATGACGGCCATGTTTGTAGCCCGATCGGGACGAAATGAGGAAACTTTGTAAAGAACCCCCCATAGCTGCCTCCTGTCAGGTTTTGTACCATTTGGCCAAGCGATGTCTGATGAGAATATTTTTTATATTAGCCAATCAGAAACTAGAACTGCCCGCTGCGGCCATATTTGGCCAGGTGAGCTAAAAATAGGAATAGTACATGTTTATTTGCAAACTGCATTGTGTTTATATATTTATTTATTTACATATTCGTCCCTAGAATTGCTTTGAAAAGATAAATAAATTACCAGTATGGGATAAAAATTCTGAATGCCTAGAGCATCAACATTATTCTCTCTCACCAATTCAATTAAATATAATTGTCGATCAAAATATTTCGGTCGATCCAACTTATCATAAACCAACATGTATTTTTGTGACAGATTATTTGGCCTAATATAAAAATAAGCAATTAAGGCAAAATTGGACAGACTCGTTGCTATTATTATTTGTTTCATCACGAAATATACAATTTGCCATAAAAATATAATGTACATTTCATATCATGATTGATGGTATGCTGTAGCGATATGCATTGAAATAACATAGACAGCAGAATCAGATATCATAGGAAAGAATACTGGGAATTACACATGATAGTAGTAGTCGGAGTGACAAATTGACTTTTTCAAGACTTTTTAGTTAAAGAATAAATCATATAATTCAATCACGTAAATATCAGTCTGTATAATAAGTACTCCAGTAACGAGTCAGTTTTCCCGTTTTAAAGCTGCATATGCCAACTACATTTGATAGCAGTGCCCAAGCCTAAAATCTAGAGGGTCAAAACAAGAACCAAAATGGTGTAGGCAGTTTAATATACTAAAACCTACCCAAAATACATCCCTTAGGAAAGAGGTAAGCATCGCAAATGTGAACAGACATGTGCTTTTATATATCAAATCTGGAATAATGAGACATTTCTTGTCATCAATCTTTGTATACATGTAATGTCCACTTTCTGCTGGTAGGGCGTCTCATTCGCTTGCAATTCAATACTGGTGCTGATTATTCCTTCCTTCTTAGCTCTTTCTTGTTTTTTTTTGTATTTATCCTTTTTAGTCCATCTCCTCATCAACATTTTGGGTTTTTTTCGGCTTTCGGTATTATCAGCATTGATCAACAACAAAATGGATAACAGAAAGGTCAACAATGACATAGCAATTAATCGACGCCACCCAATAGACAGAACCCCGGACAAAAAATAACATAAACGAAACAAAACACAAACATTAACATAACAGAGAGTCAAGATAGTCTGACTTGGTACAGACATAAAACAATGGTGGGGTTGAACCGGTTTTATGGCTACCCAAACCGGCCCTTGTTTATCCTGATTGTCTATTTAATTAATTAACTTGAGAAAGAGCTATAATCTGTGTTTAAACATACTATAAAAGCCAATACAGTAAGATCTTAATACAAACCAGAAAAGCTAACGATCGAGTATTGATTCGAGGGACCAACCAGAACAGCTAATGATCGAGTATTGATTCGAGGGACCAACCAGAACAGCTAACGATCGAGTATTGATTCGAGGGACCAACCAGAACAGCTAATGATCGAGTATTGATTCGAGGGACCAACCAGAACAGCTAACGATCGAGTATTGATTCGAGGGACCAACCAGAACAGCTAACGATCGAGTATTGATTCGACAGACCAACCAGAAAAGCTAACGATCGAGTATTGATTCGAGGGACCAACCAGAACAGCTAACAACCGAGTATTGATTCGAGGGACCAACCAGAACAGCTAACAACCGAGTATTGATTCGAGGGACCAACCAGAACAGCTAACGATCGAGTATTGATTCGAGGGACCAACCAGAACAGCTAACGATCGAGTATTGATTCGACAGACCAACCAGAAAAGCTAACGATCGAGTATTGATTCGAGGGACCAACCAGAACAGCTAACAACCGAGTATTGATTCGAGGGACCAACCAGAACAGCTAACAACCGAGTATTGATTCGAGGGACCAACCAGAACAGCTAACGATCGAGTATTGATTCGAGGGACCAACCAGAACAGCTAACGATCGAGTATTGATTCGAGGGACCAACCAGAACAGCTAACAATCGAGTATTGATTCGAGGGACCAACCAGAACAGCTAACGATCGAGTATTGATTCGAGGGACCAACCAGAACAGCTAACGATCGAGTATTGATTCGCCGAACCAACTAAAACAGCTAACGATCGAGTATTGATTCGAGGGACCAACCAGAACAGCTAACGATCGAGTATTGATTCGAGGGACCAACCAGAACAGCTAACGATCGAGTATTGATTCGGGGGACCAACCAGAACAGCTAACGATCGAGTATTGATTCGAGGAACCAACCAGAACAGCTACCGATCGAGTATTGATTCGAGGGACCAATCAGAACAGCTAACGATCGAGTATTGATTCGAGGGACCAATCAGAACAGCTAACGATCGAGTATTGATTCGAGGGACCAACCAGAACAGCTAACGATCGAGTATTGATTCGATGGACCAACCAGAACAGCTAACGATCGAGTATTGATTCGAGGGACCAACCAGAACACCTAACGATCGAGTATTGATTCGAGGGGCCAACCAGAACACCTAACGATCGAGTATTGATTCGAGGGACCAACCAGAACAGCTAACGATGGAGTATTGATTCGAGGGACCAACCAGAACAGCTAACGATCGAGTATTGATTCGAGGGACCTACCAGAATAGCTAACGATCGAGTATTGATTCGATGATGTAATGTATGTATCAAAATAGGCACCATAGACTATTTATTACAACCACTGTCTGGATACCATTGCCTGTGGACTAGATTATCCGAAGGATGACCATATAAGTTGCCTGAGTATTTTGATACTGGCATGAAAACTTTATTAAACATTTCGTGTTGTAAACTTTAAAAGGAGTATCTCCCAATGTCTGCCCTTGGAAGGTTTTTGGTTTTATCGTTTTAGTCTTTTTGAAATTAGATTCTTCTCTGTGGTGTTTTTTTGGCTTTGTTTCTTTGCAACGTTTTGTTTTTGTTTTTTTTTTGTTTTTTTTTTTGTTTCGAAATTCAACATTCCATTCTGCAATGATGACAAAATTTGCTTATATAATATATATTAAATTCATGTAATAGAAAAATATTCACATAAATGCATTAACTGAACAATTCTTGTTATCCGACATATAATTTTATTGAATTAAATTTACCTTCTAAAGAAAAACATCCTTAGATGATTTTAAAAAGATACCCTCGACATTTCACAAGTATTGATTTTTACAGAAGTTCCAATAACTCATTTTAATATATTATGGCTAATAAGGCTTCCGGCAATTTTGTTCATTTTACAACAAAGAAAATTAGATATTTTGTTTTTCAAGCATAGTACTAATATGATTATATTTAATGTTTACAAAGTAGATTTTGTTCCACGACAACATTACACCTTTAGGTATATATTTTCTTGTTCAAAGGTTTTGAAAACAAATCCTTCGCCATCATTAATTCATTTGGTTTTTTTTTTATATCATGCCTTATTAGACAACCATTGTGAACATTCATGTTTTGATAAACAATGTATGCAATGTGATATGAGACACCATCTTTAAGGTTCCTCAGGCTTTTATCAACTAGAGCATTGAAAAACGATTTAAAAAAATAGTTTAGTTTAGTTTAGTTAGGGTTTTACGCCGTTTTCAGCACATTTGGCTATTTCGCGGCGGCCAGTTTTTATTGGTGGAGGAAGCCGGAGTACTCGGAGAGAACCATCGACCTTCGGTAGGAAAATTGGCAATCCTTGTCAATTTAGATCGGTGTCCAACACACCCCGATCACAGGCTAGTGATCATTATTAGTGATGACGAACTACCTAGACCACTCGGCCACTGAGGCTCCTTAAAAAAAAATAACAATACTTAGCGAATTATGATGTATCAAATGTTTGGTGGTTTTGAAAATAGATGTACGAATTTTAATCGCCTAGAAAGTAAAATTGTATATTTTAGATTTTGGTTATGTATAGTTTATTTTGAACAATCTTAATAACATGAAAATCTTCATTTTATTGAAATAAATTTTATAAGGGGCCACCAGATTCAATTTTTTCCGGACATATACTTAAATGAATTGCACATAAAAAAATTACCCTATAATGAAACAGATAAACAGGAATTTTCAGAATTCTATACGCATCTGTTCCAAGACAGAACTTTTTTGTATTTTTAAGCAGTTTTTTACTCGTTACATTTTAATAAGGGATACTGACTTAATTTGTGATTTGTGGTGATTAATTTCTATTAATGACATGCCTATCCTTTGTGTTATGCAATAACTTACATGTCGTTATCTGCCTGTAATCCATTAATGAGTCTGATTGATCGGTTTTAGGAGATGATACATTTGATCTCTGTGATAACGGTTGATGAAAACTACTTTATCATTTTAAAACAGTACTATGAAAACTTGAATCATTGAAGGATTAGCTTGTGACAGATAATCTCTATCAATCTAAAAATAGGTCAATATTCCAAATAAATCGAAAATAGGTCAAATACAATATATGGTGGTTTTTTTTTATTCTTTTTCACTGGTTTATTATACCACCCAGATATATTTTATATGAACATAATCTTTCTATTTGAAAGTAAACTTGACTCTAGAAGATCATGGGGGCTCTATGTTTCTGTTTTTAAAATATATATTGACTTGTTGTTACTAAATTAAGAACCGGAATTCAAATAATTTTACACAACAATTAAAGGTACTCTTGATTAATGTTACATGTATTTTGTAGTCCTTGTCATTTTCTTTTATTAGTTTTAATTGGATTCAATATAATGCTGTTAAAATTCAGAGCGTTGGTTTTTATGTTTGAAGGTACCGGGATTGCTTTTAGAAAAACGCCTAAACTTGGTATATATTTCTTTAAATTTTGTCACATGGAAATACATCGCTAGCATATTTTTCAAATATTTGAACTATTTTAGTGCACATGACATGGTTTGTTGTCATGCAATACTGATTGTAACGTGGATTCTGATTGGACAACGTTGAAAATCTCATGGTATCAAATGCACAATTGATGCCATGAAATTATTTCGCAAGCGCAGACGTTACTTCCGACATTTTGAAAATTTTCGTTTAAAGCGATATTTTGACATCTGCATTCCAATGGAAGTAACAGTATTGTATTTTATTATTTGACGGCGTCAGTTGATGCCGTCAAATAATAAAATACAGTTATCACCTAAGCGTTTGTTACCTGCTGAAGGTTTATATACATTGTTGCTACTAATTTGAAATTATAATAAAAATTCCATGTAATGACGTCGAAATTGTATATCGGTGTTATCAATTACTATTATACGAGTTTATGCTATATAAAGTTCACTTGTTTGTTTGAAAGAACTAAAATTTTCGAAACGTGTTGATGAGTGATCTAATTACGGGTTATTTTCATTTTCATTTGTTACTACCCACGCAAAAGAAAGTGACGCCTAGCATATTGTAACAACACAATATACAGTCAGGTCTAATTCTAGGAAATTATAAAGAATTTCTGTACTACAAATAATGGCTGGTACTCTAATATTTGAAGTGTTCTAAATGGCGCTTTGAAACAAACATATGAAGTACTTGTCTTTAGAGGGATAATTTCTTTATCATGTCGACGCTAATTCTTTTTCAGTTTTGATTTAGTAATTGTGTAAACCGGAACTTAAATATCTTGTTATTGCGTACGCTTCTGATGGAAGAATGATTAATGTATAATAACCGTTTATCAAACTACGATTAGTAAAACCATATCGGTGCTGACACGTGTTCTATTCCGTCTTTAAGAAACAACAAATGAATTAATTACGACATCATGGTGTCATTATACTTGAAAATGAACTCGTTTGATGTAATTGTGTTGTATATCATTAATAGATTTGCATCCAATAACGAATGGAAAAAACATAAGTCTTGTTAAAAGTGTGTCTTGAAAATCTATGGTAATTTTGTCTGATACGATACAACTTTTACATCATTAGGCACAGTACTTAATATATTGGCTTACTCAAGACGAATGTGTTATCAAAGCATTCGAAGCTTGTTACAAGACATTTGAGATGAAAGGATGAATCAGTGACTGGTTTAAGCTTCCTTTGCTTTTGATATCATTGAAAAAAAACATTGTCAGTTATATAGGGAAGTAAAGACGAACGTGTTGCTTTGAGTTCTGTCTTATTTAAGGAACATTTTTCAATGGCCAGAAAATAACAAAAGTACAGGGAAAAATCATTATCAAAAAAGCAAAATAATGAAACTTTTGCCAGGACAAGATACTATTTCTTTGTTGGCATAATTTAAAATAATGATAATGTTTTCTTTTCTAGGTAAATAAGACTGTTTTTAAAAATGGAACTATCAACGACTCTGCGGTATTCCTTCAAGGGACAAAATTTCACGACGTTAGATCCGATACTTAATACATTAAATTCTACGGACACGGACTTTAGTAACAAAACAAACGTGTGTGGAACTGTTCATGACATTAATTACAATGAAAGTATTCGACTCATATCTCTGTATGTCATGATCATACTTGGAACCGTTGGTGGAATTCTTGTTCTATTGTGGATGTGGAACAACCGAAGAATGAACAGACGAATGAACAGTCTCTCTAGAGTAAACAGTTTTATACTAAATTTAACAGTTGCGGATTTGATGGTCGTATTGTTAGCAATATTACCACAGTTAGTGTGGGAGTATCAGGATCAGAGGGCGTGGCATGCTGGTGCCTTTATGTGTAAATTCGTCAAGTTTTTACAAAGTTTTACCATGATGGCTAGCACAAACGTTGTAGTGGTCATCGCCATTGACAGACATCAAGCCATAAGGGCACCGCTCAAGAAAATCTCAGTATGTATTACATTTTCATAATGTTAAACTTTCATACTTAAATAAAACAGAGGGGACACATTGAAGAAATTCGTACAATTAATGTGTGGTAAAAAGATTTGAATAATCCGTGGGTTGCAGTGTGGCCTTTGATTATGAGCAAGACTTTACTCGTTTCTACTTTCAAAATCAAGAGTTAGATGTTGCTTAAAATGCCTAAAAAATAAAAAATTCTAAATTTCCAATGTAAAAATTGAATAACAATAAGACAGGTGAAACCTATCGCACATATGGGTATTTTTCTTGAAACAGGTACCTGATTATATTATGAGTTGTGAAAGCCCTCTTTGATCGTAAGGTTATTTTACTTTTCTATTTCAAATTTGAAGTCTGATCTTAAAATAAGTATTTACATCACTCTAGAATCTAATATAGTTCACAAAAATGTTAAATCAAATGGTCAGATCCAACAAAAAGGCTCCACTTGAAATTCTGAAAAAAATGTACATGATAGCTTTTGGGTTTAACGTTTATTGAAATTTAGCTTCTAAATATTTTTTATAGACTTAAACTTACACAGAGATAATTGAACACATAGGAGCTTTTACTCGATTCTTTCTTTTTCGGGTAATTGTACTTTCAGTAATAAATTAAGTTAAATTACTTAAAACAATGTAAAGTGAGGAAGGTCTTTCAGTTGAAAGAAGCACATGAAATTACCACCACATGCAAGAGACAAATTCATCTGACATTTCCCTCAGTTTTACAGCTATCAGAATTTTCTTATTCCACTCGAAATATCAGAGTTCGTCTTAATGCTGCTAAGGCTTTTTCATCGGTAATTGCTTCGGCAATATCACCATTGTTAGATTCACAAGTACAGAGCCTAGAGCGCAATTATTCTATAAGTGCATTTTCATATTAGCCTGGTGTCAAATTAAAAAAAAAATGCACCAGCTCAAACTTTATAATCTTTCTTTTATTCAATATACACTCAACTGGAACATATATCAAAAATAAAGGAAACTCTACCGTAGCCAACTCAAGAAAACCCCCAAAATTTCTTTAAGGGATCCTGATATTGTGCCATTTTGACAGCGACCAAATTACATATTTCTGAGAAAACAAATGTTTAAAATTAAGTTCTATGACCTTTGTGCTATATATTCTAACTATGATACTTGGAAGAAGGCAAAAGAAAACTGGGGATAATTGAAATGGAAAAAATACACGAAAAAATATGGGGAACTATATTGCAATTGATTCGCATTAATTTGTATAGTGTGTTTACGACGTTTTCCGATAATTACTGAGAACATTTTAAATAGTTACGTGGTTAGCTATGGTCTGTATAAATCAAGCCCATAATTATTATGGTGTCGATAAAAATGTTTTTGATGATTTTCCAAATTTTTTAGCGATAACATTAAAGGGAAAAGCTTTGCTTTTACAGGAAACGATATCTAATATTTGAGCTTATGATATAATTACATATAGCGAGAAAAAAAATATATATTATCGATATAACAATGGCATCCTCTTTTTTCTTGAAACATCCCATCCGAGATTCCGTACTTCTCCTTATGAGAAAACATTATGACCACCGTGCAATTTTGCACGCGGAGTAGACACATCATATGTCACAGTGGTCGTGTACCTATAGATAGAAACGGGGATTACTCAAATGTTTACGTGACAGCAGTTCCGTTTCTTTTCAAAATATGAAGTTGTTAGTTCCTAAGCAGATGAGTGACAAAATGTTATTGTTATTTTTTAACATTTGTTTAAACTTCACTGTTTTTCATATGACAAAGTACACAGGGCAATAATAATATAAGATTCTATGTGTCAACATTTGATGAGGTAAATGTCATTTAATAAAAAAGTTGATGACTTTTGATATCGGTTGATACGAAGTTTATATCAACCCAAGAGAAGTGACATTCTTCTCGGCCGTTAGCCTCGGTGAGTATCACTTCACGGGGGTTGATTAATTATTTATTAATTAATGTATCAACCTCATCAAAAGTAATTAATAATATATTGTCCTACGACGTCGTAAGGTCAGGTGCATCCGAATCTTGAGGTCAAGTTTAACAAACGTTCTAGTGTCAATACGTATATAACGTAAGTCATGTTAGACCGTGTACAATGATACAATTGAAATCTGGTTTCTCTGTCTGTTGATTTCGTTTTATTTCTGTATAATAAACAAATCCCATTTGTAGGTTATTATTTACTGTGTTTGCTCGATAAACGACTTAAGAAGGAGCGTTCTTCTTTCAAATAACCATCCAAAAGCGTATTCTGTCTAAATAATTACGTCACGATATACTGTCTATGACGTAAATACTGCCATATGCTATTCATAAACTTAAGTAATTATGTTGTTTTCCTTTTTCAGTGTAATTTTGAAACACCCATTATTCATGTTATTTATTAAATCAGTCAAGTCAATCAAAATCGTTTTCTGATTAGAAGGAAGAAAATAAGGAAAATGCATTTGACCCTTAAAAAATTATTTAAACATTTTTGGGTGAAAGATACCCCCGTTTCTCATTAACGAGAATCAATACTGTGAAAGTAAATACATGTAACAGGCATATTGAAACCCAAAACACCTTTATATCATATAAACTAACGTCGGCAACGATTCAATTAATGCCCAAACTGATATTGAAGTGATATTTGGTAAGTGCGGTAAGTGTGGTAAGTAAAGGTAAGAAAAGTTGAAAGTAGCTGAAAGACAGTAATCACAGTGTTTTGAACTCGCAATGCTTTAATGTGTTAATTTGTTGTCTGTTGAAAGAGCAATGATAAAAGAACCACTTAAGTAGAAGTAATTAACGAAACATCACACAATATAATAAACAGTTATGTAACATAGTATTGATTCCATGGGTCCCAAATTATTAGTTGTTTAGTACTTTATAATCGAGGTAAACATTTGCTCATCAAATCAATCAAATTTTAAATCATGCATATAATTGTACACATTTGACATTTCAAATCCATTATCTGTATGGAAATTAACGGAAACTCTTAATTTGCCTAATTAATATCAGAGTTAAATTGATCTGGATGTTAGTTATTTATGGGTAAAATGTGAATTACGTTGGCTTACAATAGGCATGGACTATTTACTATGCAAGATGACTACACTGACAAAATCTTGTATGTCTTTAAGCCGTGTAGATATGGCAAGCCGTTTTACTATTTATTCTAACTTCAAGATATCTAATAAACTTTATACACT
This sequence comes from Mytilisepta virgata, assembly GCA_028015205.1. Classification (NCBI taxonomy): domain Eukaryota; kingdom Metazoa; phylum Mollusca; class Bivalvia; order Mytilida; family Mytilidae; genus Mytilisepta; species Mytilisepta virgata. The sequence continues at coordinate 69,651,427 of CM051517.1, forward strand.
TGGTTGAGTGTGTAAATCGCCAAAAATATCGTGTAACGGGCGAAACGTGCGAATCGTGTGCGAGTAACGTGTGATTCGTGTGCGTGCAATGTGCGAATCGTGTGCGTGTGATTATAAACTTGCAATTTGAATCGTGTAACGTGGTGGAGACAAATATTACAACGTTTGAATTGAAATCAGAGCATAATTAAAAGAGTTCTGGAACGAACTTTCATCAGCGTCAACTATTTGAAAATGTTGATTTTATAATTTTATCTATTACTAATGTAATTCATCAAATTAATTAGGTTTGAAAAAATACATATTATTATAAGTGAATTTTTTCCTAAATTAAATGATCGTATAACGTGCATATAACATTTGCAAGTTCAAGATAGATTTAAACTTTAACTTGTTTGTAAAAATTATCTAAAGTTATTCTTGAAATCCCCCGAAGGTTTTTATTTTTTTGGCAAATGTCATTTATTAATTTATATCGTCATAGTACATTTTTTTATATGTGCAATTGTTTGGTTACTTTGTAATCAATACGGTCTGTCCCCGATATGAACTGGACTCAAACCTCTAATTAGATAAGGGATTAGGGGGTCCTTTGAAGGGTAAATATTTGTTTATCTGTACATCTACCTCAGATTTTCCTGTAAGTTAGGAATGTTATATATAATTTTTTTACAATGGTCAAGCATTTAAATACTATCGGCTGTTTATATGATCATATGTTATAAACTACAATGTATGTGGATTCATTAAACATTAATATAGTTTATAAGATATCTTATAAAGAAAATTATATGAGATATTTTATAAATTATGAGATATCTTATAAATTATGAGATATCTTATAAAGTTTATTAGATATCTTGAAGTTAGAATAAATAGTAAAAGCCGTTTTACTGTTTATTCTAACTTCAAGATATTTCATACATGTCATATAATATATAAGATATCTCATATAATCCAGTTTTTATAAGATATCATGAAAACTTTATAAGATATCTTATATACTTTGCTGTGTTTTATGTTATATATATTTTTGCAGTTTCTGTTATTTATAAATTTGTTCTCAATCAACTGATAAGGGTTTTTTATTTGGTTCTACTTATTGGGTATTCGACACATTTAAATCGAATACGTTTGTTAAAAGGAATTTTAAATTTGTGTCTTACGTTATCTGAGTATCAAAAACTGTTCGATTTGGATTGTACAACATGTACATATGTTATATTTCGGATCCTCGGTGGCCGAATGGTCTAGGTAGTTCGTCATTACTACTAATGATCACTAGCCTGTCAACACTGGAGTTGTGAGTTCGAATCTCACCTGTGGCGGAGTGGTTCGACTCCGATCTAAATTGACAAGGAGTGCCTATTTTCCTACCGAAGATGGGTGGTTCTCTCCGGGTACTTCGGCTTCCTCCATGTTATATTTCCCATTTTGTAAATTATAAATAAATACATTTTGAAATTTATAATTTACAAAATGGGAAATATAACACATATTCTAATTTACTATTTAACTACTGTAATTCATACACTACATCACTAACAAAAAATAGAGTTAGGAATTAACAAAGAGTACTTGAAGTAATTTGATTAAAATGTTTTGCACTCAGATATCAATTCGAAGTGACTTCTTTTTTCTTGTTAGTACTTATTTGAAAGAACACACCTAAGCAATAACCATGATATACGGAAATGATAATAGTAAACACCCACTGAACGTACGGAAACATTTGGTTTTCATAATTATGTGATTCTTCTGTAGATCATACAAATTAATTTGCTTGATTAAAACCAGAAATATGTTTATGTTTATTATAATAAACTTTATAAGATAAGAAAACTACTACACATAGTTAATAAATTTGCTTGGAGTTATAGCAACAGACGTCATGTAAATTGAGTTCGGTAAATTTTAATACTAAGTCGCTATAGCATATGTTAACAAAAATTCTTAACCTTTTTATACGGTTATTTTGTATTATGATAATCTGAAAAGTGTAAATTATAAGCTTAAAAATTTCAGAAATTTCACTTTTGCAAAGATAAGCTATGATAAATGCAGGATATACATTGTATGGTATCATGATATAAAACAAGAGCAAGTCATTCTTTCTACAAGTCAAGATTCCTCTGTAGTCAAACGGCTTGTCTTATAGTTGGTTTGGTCCTTTGGCCCAGCCAATTCTAAAACAATCAAGTTGACGTGACATCTTGGGCTATCGTTCTAAATCTCATGTATGGAGAAGATTTAACACGACAGCAACTAAAATTTGTTTCACATTCTGTAGAATTAAAATTAACCAAGTATGGGAATATCTCTTCCTTTTGATGCAGAGGTAACCCTTAGCTGAGTTTGGATACCTGTTTGTTTTAATTGTTTTGAATTTTGATGTTTGTGCTTATTAATTCATCATTATATCTTTAAACGGTTTTCCAATATTTTGATCTCGAGCACTGCTGATGAGTTGTCAGTCAACGAAATGGCCATACAGTGCATTCGGTATTGTGTAATACGTTTTATTACTTTAAGATTTGTATACTGTAATATCTTGTTTATACGTGCGTTTATTGTTATAAGCGTAAAACTTTTTTCGAGTTGATTGCTACATTTGCAAATTGCTTTCCAAGACAAGTTAAATAAAAATATAAATATCACGAAATATGCATCTTACGTCTGAGTGATTAATTATTGATGTACATACATATGTATGCATGTTTATTATTAATGGTAGCAAATAAAGACCCCCTGAACTTACGGAAACAATTGGTTTTCATAATTGGATGAGTCTTCTTTTGATCATTTAAATTAATTGTGAAACCAGAAATATTCTGACGTTTAATGATAAACTTTATAAAATAAGAAAAATACTAGATAGTGTGGATAAATTCGTTTGAAGTTTTAGCAACATTGAATGGATTTCGTTATGTACATTTAAATTGGATTTGGCAAATTTTATACTAATTCCCTCTTGAATATGTAAATAATAACGTTTAATGATCTGTGAGCATTTTATATTAAAAGCAAGTCATTCCTTCTGCTATAGTTCAAAATTCTTCTGATGTCAAATGGCTTTTTTAAAATTGGCTTGTTTCCACGACCCCTGCCAATTCTAAAACAGACCATTTGATGTCAGAGGAATCTAATTAACAGAGAAGATTTACTCGACAAAAGTCTTTTTTGTCCCTCTTATTCTGCTAAAATGTACATATTAACGTTCAAATTATGGTAAAAGGTATACTTTGAAAGTTAATGATTTCCTTATACGATCTGTAAGTTTTTTAAGTTAAATGATACATTGATAAATGTCTTTAATATAAATTTAAAGATCACGAAATAATCACGTTACGACTGAATGATTGATTAATTATTGATTAATTAACTGATGTTTTACTTCATATTTGGGTTTTTCAATTCGTCGGTGGGGCCTTTAATAATAACTTAAATGTACACAACAAATAAACACCTATGATAGATATCAAAAGCAGCAATATACATGATATATTACTTGATATTAAGTCTGGCAGATGAGAGATCATTGTTTCTAGCAATGCCATACTTATAACACCTTCCCTTCATTTTTGACATTTTTGTTTTTGTGAATTGTGTCGCACAATAAAAAGAAATTTAAAAAAAGAGAAATGTCTCTCAAAAATGATTTAAACTTAACTAGTAAAAACAAGACATGGAATGACTTTTTAATAGAAAAGAAAGGATTTGATATATAAACCCCTAACAAAAAATTGTGTTTTCTTACAGTCAGGATATCCATAATTCATGAGTTTCTGAAATAGTGAATACATGATGATATCTTCATTTCCTTTATCCTAAATATTATTCTAGCTCAATCAGTGTCCAAATTATTACAAGAGTACTAATTATCTCAATACTGAGATGACATGAATACATATATTGTCAATCAAATGTCTGGAATGATTTAAAGAATCATGATCATGGTCTTTGCTTTAAATTAAAGACTGTAGATTTCCTTAATGTTCTGTCTTAAAAAATAAGCCAAATAAAACGAAAAACAAAATACAAAAATCAGATCAAGAAAACATCAAAGATAATAAGTCTCTTTAATGAAAAATCCAACATTAAACTCTTTATAGTTTTATTGTTTTCTCGCCTAATACTGATGAATTTACTAAACATAAAAGAGTTCTAATTGTCTCCTGTCAAATTACGTAACTCATTTAAACTGGTAACTAATATAAAACGCCCGCCTTTGACTCTAAAACTACTTATTACATTGTGAAAATTCAAAAAGAAAGGAAATGAAAAAACAACAATTACTTCTCACTTGAGCTGCTTATCGTAGAAAATAGTCCAACATGGAAAATTTATTTTCAATATAATGTCAGGAAATTGTTAAATGATTTTCAGTAATTTAAGTTGATTGAAGTTTCTCGGGGGGAATTGTCAGATCCCCGTATGATAAAACTGTGGTCTCTAATTACTGATTAAATTGGATAATTTAAAAATAACCAAAGCATAAATCATTGCACTCTTAGAAAACATATTCAATTCAATTCAATATTATATTAAAGTCTCATCTCTCATTTAAAATACAAACAACAAAATATTAATAAACATACGAAGTAAAATGAGAGCCATTCTATACAGAATTATAAAAAAAAAATATTACAATAGAATAAATATACGATAAAATATATAATAATACAGTTATTTACAATGTAAGAAAGTTGTATGAATGTTTAAAATGATAAAACAAGTTTTGGCATATATATTCTTAAAACATTTACATCGTAGAATACAAACACCATTTTCTGTTCATCATTCAAATGCTTAAAATTATTGTTATAAAATTCTGCTTCATCAAATAACATTTCTCTAAAATCATTATATAATAGACAATGTAAAAGAACATGCCGTTCATCCTCTATTACTTTTTTACAATAATGACAACATCTTTCTGAAGTTTGTAGATTTTCATATCTACCCATGATATGTAGATGCTGATATTATTTAGACAAAAATGAATGTAAAACGTCCAAATAACCACGACTTTTACATGTCATACATGTGTTTGATTGAATTAAAAATATCCTTAGCAATATTTTGGAGGAGGGAATCAAAATGTGAAAGTCCAAAGATAAGGTATACATTTACTGTCTGGACACTTCAGTTTGTAAAATGGATTTTTCAGAATTTGAATACCTTAAACAATATGAATCGTTTAGTCACTTAGGTGAAATATTTGTTTGTTTTGTTACGCCGTTTTCAGCACATTTGGCTATTTCGTGGCGGCCAGTTTTTATTGGTGGAGGAAGCCGGAGTACCCGGAGAAAACCACCGACATTCGGTAGGAAAATTGGCAATCCTTGTCAATTGAGATCGGAGTCGAACACACCCCACCACAGGTGAGATTCGAACTCACAAACTCAGCGTTGACAGTCTAATGATTATTAGTCATATGTTAGTAGTCATGACGAACTACATGACCAATCGGCCACCGAAAGATGCAATGAGCTAAATCGTAACAGAAACAATTAAAGTTACCTTATTTTGTTCAATAATGTTATCCAGAGAAACAAAATAATTCCGCCTATGGAATTTTCAATGTAAAAGGGAGATAACTCTTCTGATGATATTTTATAAAATTAAGTATTACAACCCCGTGATACATGAAATATGCACAAAGTGCATTAGATAGAAAATATATAAAATTACAGTTTTACAAATGTTAGGATAAGTCTGAGTTGATAAATTCAAATTATTATTTTTTTTTCAAATTTCAATGGCATTAATTTTTCTATTGGAAATTCCCCATTTAGATTCATTTGAGAGGTTTACAAACATGATCTTTATAAACAACTTTATATTTTTTATGTTTTCTAGGACGACTCAATAAGGTTAATTAACCAACAAAAGATTGTCTAATAATTCTAACATTTAGAATTTCAAAATGCGAAAAATCGATTTTATGAACTGTGGTGTCCAGACAGTAGTGCTTCTTAAGTGAAAGAATTTCCTTATACGTTTAACTCAATAATATCCGAAAACGAGAGAAAAAATAAGAAACAAAAACAAAAATGTGACAGCAACAATTGAAACAAGAGAATAACCAAAATCAAGAAAACACATAGCAAAAAAGAGAAAAACAAAAGTCAAGGCATCCTGGTCAAGCTTTGTTTTGTATATTTTAGGGAAAGTACTTTTTCAACAACCAAAGAATTTTCTATTCTGAAAGAGTCTAATCAATTCTTTGATATCAAGATTATAGAATATCATTTATGAATGATATCAAAGGAAGTCAACATTCTCTTGGGAATACACCACAATGAAAATTACTCCTTCTCTCCGGGATTATAAAATTGCTTATCGATGGAAAAATTCAATAAATCTCCGTTAAGTGCAACTGTGTTGAATTCATACCATTTATCTTTTTTAAATAACTAAGTTTTATTTGAAAAATAAGTCTGACCTATACAATTATTTATTTTATGACAAAAAATCTATGCTAAAAGTAACTCGAGTAGAAAACTAAAATTGCTGATCTGTAAACAAAATTTTCTTGTTAACCTAGTTTATCATAGAAAAATAAAACATAATAAGCTAACGATATATTATAACTAATGATAGTTTTATTAGTCTAGACGAACCAATTATAAATAAAAAGCATCCATCCATAAAGCCAGATAGCGCGAACAAATGGAAATACTTTCAGAGTAGATTTTTGAGAATATAATTGAAATTTCTCTACGGAATGATAAACAGATAAACATTCCTACCATTACTGAGAGTAAATTAAATCATATAATCTGGAAAATGGATACGGACATATACATGTACTTAACATAGGAATATAATAGAAAAAAGCAAAGAAACGTGTTTTTTTTCTTCCGCCGGCCTACTTTATTCTTTTTGTTACATACTGTACTTTCAGTAATTTTCGTTGACATCAATTTTCATGGATTTATGACAAGGGGCGTATTCTTGGGTTCTTAATTTCGTGGATTCGCGAATTTAAAAGGATGTTGAAATAAAAAAAGCTATTGTATTTGGCAAAAATGTTAAAAACCAGTAGATAAATAAACTGGTGTTGACCCGATATATTTTCTTTGAAGTATAATCACATGATCTCAATACATTTGTTAAATTTCTATCTATAAATAACCATTTAGGGCTTGATCAAAGATAACATTGTAAAAACAATTCATATGTCTTTTTGTACTTAAATTCTGGGATTGATCTCTCCCCGAAATTTACGAAAATTGATGTTCTACGAAAAGTATTAGAAATACAAATAGTTTTCAGATACTAATGTTTTAATCCAAACGTCTAAGACTTGAATAAGTTTCAGCTTGAAGATCCCAGACACATATACTAAACAACAAAAAATGAAAAGCATCACTTTTGAAAAACAAATATTTTTTTTTATCAATTTTTATCTTCGATATACGCATATTGAAGCATCGTCATCAGCATAAGAAATACACGCACACACCAATACTTTCAGACAACTTGAACAATTTTTCATGACATAAATAATGATAACACAAATGACGTTACCAAAAGTCTTTCATAAAATCCGTTGTCTTTAATCTCTTTTGTTGTATAGATCTACAAGCAGTATACACCTTGTATGTATGTTTTTTCCGGTCACTAAATATTTTCCAAACTCAAGGAACATCCATAAAACCTTATAATATGCCATTATGCCATAACAGAAATTGCTGCTTTTTTAAACTTTATATTGCACTGTATGTCGTTTTGCCGAATTCTTCCAAGTAATGTTAAAAAAAATCGGGAGATAATGACAACACACATGTACATACAATGCCGCCGAACAGAAATTCTATTTTGTACCCGGTAAGAAACAGGAGAAATGCTCGCTAAATCTTTATTTTTATCGCTAATTTATTTTAATAAACGCAAACAATGTGTGTAAAGTGTGTACATAAATATTTTATGTTAATTTATAATTATAAATAATTTCATTAGATTATTTACAACTGAAAGCAGCATAGGCTATATTGTAATGAAATAAGCCTTTCACCCCTAAAATATGTTCGAGGTTAAACTTGTCGATGAGGTGATAGGAGTTAAAACATGTTACAGCCAAGAATTTAGTATCATCTATGTTTTGATCATTGTATATGTGTAGTGAGACATTCGTCTGAAAATGTAGTTGACGTTGCTTATGTATATTATGATAAATTAATATTTTTATAAAGTATTTATTTTTCAATATAAATCTTCATTATTTTGTATAAAAATAGTTTCATTTTTTATACTGACAATTATTAAATGTATATATTTACATTTTAGGTATGGAAAATGGCAGGTTGTGCCTGGGTTGTAGCTATTGTAGCCTCACTTCCAATGTTTTACGTCTTCCGATTGGTGGAATACGGTGACCGAAGTCAGTGCGAAAACGTATTTCGTACAAAGCCAAAATCACACCGACAGGCCTTTTTGACATATGCTGCCATCGTTGTATTTGTAATACCTTTCATCATCCTAATCGTCTGCTACACAAGAATATTTCTAAAAATAGCCAGGAAAGCGCGTGAGGGGCGGAAGTCTAGACAATCGATAAAACCTGGAAAAATCCACTTACAAAGTACGCCATCAAGCTCAATGCCAAAAGCAAAAATTAAAACTCTTAAAATGACATTTGTAATTGTGGCAGTATATGCCATTTGTGGCCTGCCGTATTTTATCGCAGAAATGATAATGTCGTACGGTGATCACTGCATCATGTCACCTCTAATTTATGGACTATTAGGTGGATTGGCCGCAGCAAATTCAACAGCAAATCCATACGTATTCTTGTTCTTTAATTTTAGCTGTAAATCGAATGATCTAAAGCGATGTACTTCTGACGGCACCCAGAGGACTTGCGTGTATTCTACTGCTAGCACGAGATCTTTTCATGATTCAAAATCGGCTTCAGTCAATTATAAATGGTCCTCCTGTAAAGATAATCACGTCGAAATGTCAAATATGAGATAGACGTGTGAAATGTAATTGTTAGATGTATTCATCTGTGTTTCATGTACTTTCAGTAATAATAATTTATTAAATATTTTCAGTGTTATTTTTGTGTTTATTAAAATCATTTAAGAAATCCCGAAGAATGTTTTTACAGGAATAACACAGATTATGATGAACTATATCTGGGACAATTATAACTGATTTCGTCACTACTGCTCAAGACAAACATGTGGAAATCCTAGAGAAGATTAATATGTCAAAAACACATTTAAGAACAGAGTTATGTGTGTCTGTTTGTCTCAAAAAGTTGTATATTCTATCAAAGAATTTAATTTGCACAGATGCTCGTTAAATAATAGTGCAATTGCGCATTTTTTATTTGTATACTTATAAATTACATTTGCGCACAGTAAAATAGGAAATTTGATTAAGTATTTATGGAGGATTGCTATAACAGCCATAAAGCCACAGGTAGCTCTCTTCAACATATATGTATATACAAGAACGACAAACACATATATAATAATATGAACTAAAGACAATGTCAGAGAAAAAAACAAGAAAAAGACATAAAATTGTACAAATAGCATACTATACATATTGTTATAAAATGGTACAAAAATATATGTGCATGTTTATCATGTTTATGTCTTCATTACGTACAGAGTCTCTTACTCTTTACAAGAAATTCAAATACAGTGTAAGATACTTTTAGAAAGAGAGATCATCACTACCACAACGATATATTCTTTACAGTTTTTCACAAACAAACTGAAATCAACCCAGGGACACAAAATTTGTTTCAAATTCAATATCTGTATTCGTTATTTATTGTAAGAGGACAGTAATAAATAGTGATCACTGGTTTCCGCGGTACCGAGGTTACATCGGTTACAATTTCGAAAAGGGAGTAAATTATAGTGACATAAATGATCGTTTAAGCCACTTAGACCAAGTCGTAATTGAGTGTGATATATTTTACCAATTCCAATGCGAAATGAGAAATATTTAGGGGAAGACTCGGAATCAAAAGATTGAACAGTTTTTCCTTAAACATCTTTACAGATGTAGATTCCTGTATTTCTAATGGTAAGGAATTCCAGTCTCTGATATTGGCCGGGAAAGCAACAGTTCTCGATGAAGGTTGAATTATATGATGAACCCGCCGAAAATCAAAATTTTGCGTGTTATGGTTCCCGAGGTGATAAGTATCCCTTAAGGAATTGGGACGTTTCTCACTTTTTATCTTATATAATAGTACGAGACGGTTGACTTTTCGTCGATCTTTCAATCGTACCAAGTTTAATTCTTTCAGAAGATTATCGTTTTTAGTAACTTAAACGCGCCTGTAATAAGTATTGACGCACGGCGCTGAACTTTTTTTCCAATAGATCGGACTCGTAGTTTTGTACATTTTAAGACATATACGAGGTAGATACCGTTTCATACGCGTCATGATATCAAGACGTTTATTTGCCTTTTTTGATATCTCAAGAATATGGGTATGCCAAGAGAGATTTTGAGATAGATATATATCTAGATGTTTATGTTCATTACCTTCTTGTAGTTTCACACCATTTAGAAATAGAGGCGGATAACAACGTTTATTTAACTTTTTTGAAGATATGAAAAACTTTTTTTTAAATGCATTAAACGTAAACCCCATTGCTCTGACCATCTGCCGAATAGTAAATATCTTACTTTAGTCATTTTTTTTAACCGAAATCCAAATTACCCAACTGTTGTTTCCAATATTCGTCATTAAGTATTGTATTTCCCACTGTTGAAATGCCACAAATAAATTACAGGAGCGATTTTTTTTTTCTTTTGTGTGAGAGTGTAAATCATTTATTTTTTAGTTAAATATGACATCATTACAAACTAGAGGTAGGGGCTGTCAGAACGACAGCTATACCCGCAACCCACATTTATTTGTAAACAAACATTCTTAACATTTTCAGTTTCCATTGCATTACAGTTTGCATCTGTAACAAATAACCTTTGCAGAGATATATCACAACCCACTTTTACTGTAATCTAACTTTTTGGCCTCTTTTCCCTTTTTGGCCCTTTAAATCCTCAAAATGCATATAATTTAACAATTGGGATCCTTTTAGGGACCTATAGCCCCTTAAACTGAAATTAAAAAATTTCTTCAATTTTTTTTTCTTTAGATAAAATTTAGTAATTATGGTCTTTTTCTGGTTTGGCCCTTTTTGATCCCTCCCACCCCCCTGTAGAAAATTTTGGAATTCCAAAACCTTATTGCGCATCTACATTTGGTAAGCAACAATATGGCAACAATAAAAATGGTTTAAATTCAAAAATGAAAGAGGAGTTCACGTCACAAGGCCATTTGTATAATTTGGTCCTTTTTTATCCCTCCCAGGCCCTTTTTTAAAATTTGGAATTCCAGGACCTTATTGTGCTTCTACAGTTAGTAAGCAACAGTATGGCACAAAAAATTGGTAAAAATTCAAAAGTGAAGGAGGAGTTTGCGTCACAAGAAAGTGTGACGGACAGACGGACGGACGAAAGCAACGACAATATACCCGAAATTTCATTCGAAAATGCGGGTATAACACATACCATGTTGATGAACATGTTTAAGTTTTGTTTCCAAAGGTTTGATTCATTTTGACTTCTGTCACATACATTGTGCCTGACTGTTACTTGAAATGTACAGAACCGAAATATAATAGGGACAGTTTCGCATCAAGATATTAGTTTCAGCAGTATTTGGCGGACAAGATACATTGTAATTGATTTAGCTCAATCTAGAAGGCCAAAGTTCTTAAGATGAAAGAGATTCAAGATGTCTTTACAGAATAGATGGCGTTGAATATTTGATTAAGATGAATTACAGAACTCATGAAAACCTTCACCCGCTAAAATGTGACATAGCTGTACTAAATAACAGGTTTAAAATTACTTAAACGTAAATTCATAGAATGTGCATAAACATGTTTCTCTCTTTAGTTTCAAGGATTATTGAGGTACCAGTGGCTGAGTTAAGCATTTAGCCTTCTACAAACACTCTATTACACGATGTAAATTCACTTAGTTGAGCATTTTAACAACTCATTGGTCTTCAGTAGTGCCCTAGATAAAAATAAATGTCAACAGCCACAAATACTGTAGAGAATATAAGACATGAATTCTGTTTTGAAAGATAAGGCCTAGGGTCAAGGATACAAGTAACCAATAACTTACAGCTAGTATTGAGAAGGCTGTTTTTGGAAATCGTTTCTTTATTATATATAGACCAATGCATACAACTGATTATTTTCATTTCGTTCCGCTACGAAACATTCTATCATAACTACATCACCCAACGTGTGATTTATCAGCTCTATCGGCAATGGTCAACACCTATTGTTCACAGATAACAATAAGTAATATTTATACTTAAGGTATTCGGATGATCATGCAGAAGTAGATATTATATCAGATACAACGTTGATCTAAGACTCCCTAACCTCCATGGCAGTTTGAACAAATATATATTCAATATGGAGAACCAAATCTTTGATACCAATTTTGTTCCAAAAGATGTGCAAATTTCGTCGATTTACTACTCATCAGTTGTGCTCAAGGCCTAAAATGTTGAAAACCAAACCAACAATCCAAAAAGTTGAAGAGCAAAATTTAAAAATGCCAAAATGACCAAAAGGGGTAAAGCCAAAACCATCAGGGACAGTGCTATGCACCAGGGAGATACTCCTTAGCTTTCACAAATTTTACAAGTTTGTAACAGTAAATTTTAAGTATCAATTTCGAGCTAGTATCGAAATACTAGCAACTGAGCTGGGGATACCCTTGGGGACTTGGAATGGGCCTGCAGCGGCATCGACTCAGTGGTAAAAACAAAATCTTTGATACCAATGAAAGTTGTTGAGATAAAGAATTTCTTTTGTATTAAATTGGGACTGTCGGTAACATCTCTAAAGGACAATCAATTGTATTCTTCAATTCTCCAAAGTACAGATAAATAAAATTCATTTCCTTTTGCTTCGATAACAACTTGCTACCATTAACACTTTATTGAGTGTAATAATTGATGCAACTATGACACAATTCAAAGAACTGCCTTAAACTCAAGTTTCGAATAGTCTAACAGTGGACTACAACGGCTTTTTAAATGGTACCAAGTTACATAATATCTCAATATTTACAAATAATACAATACTATATTAACTAGTTTCTCCGAAATATGGGTTTTTTTTTTATAAATATCGCAAATAATTTAGCGATAAGACTGTGGATAAATAAAAAATTCAAAGAAAAGACAATTTTGTAGAGTTTCAAGTATATTATTACATTTCGTACTTTTAGATTTATATAGAAACAGTGCGTTTCAAAATACATGTAGTCCATGTTTTGTGATATTAAAATCAGTAAAGTGACATAATTGTATAATCTTTGATGTATTTCACGAAGTCCGAGACAGCAGTTATTGTGTAACGGTCTTTCACGAGGTCCGAGACAGCAGTTATTGTGTCACGGTCTTTCACGAGGTCCGAGGCAGCAGTTATTGTGTCATGGTCTTTCACGAGGTCCGAGACAACAGTTATTGTGTCACGTTCTTTCACGAGGTCCGAGACAGCAGTTATTGTTTCCTGGTCTTTCACGAGGTCCGAGACAGCAGTTATTGTGTCACGATCTTTCACGAGGTCCGAGACAGCAGTTATTGTGTCTCGGTCTTTCATGAGGTCCGAGACAGCAGTGTAGTAAATAACCAATTGGGCCATTTTGACAGTGAGCAACGCACAATTTCTACACATATCAAATCAGTACATTTTTTTTTAATTTGGTACTAAGACCCTTCAGCATTATTATTAAACAATGATTCTGGAAAAGAAGGGAACAAAAGTGGGAAAATCAAAATGGAAAATATATATAAAATATGGATACATGTAGGTATGTCCATTAATTACTGTCTCTGTCTCAAATAATATATTCTCAAGTTTTATGCTTCTTCACGACAAAAAGAGGCCATGATGAGAAGGTTTCTACATTAATTCTGAAGCACAAATAAAACACCAATAGGCATGCAGTAAAAATGAACCAGGATTTTACATGCCTTCTATGTTCTACTGTCTCTGAAATAATTTTGGTTTCCTTGTGAGTTGAATGGAGTCTCATCAAAAATAAATGGCATTGATTCACCTCATAATACCAACCACATTCCAGTGTTAAAATTTAAGTATGATTGCCCTTGCTGCCTGTAAGTCAATCTTATACAAATCCAATTTACTATCAATTTCTTCGAAAACTATTAAAGTATTTTATGGTCATTCTCTAATACAAAATGATTATATTTTCAATATCTTTTATTTATTTTTTTTTTCATCACACAATTTTATTTTAAGGCAAACTACCAAAGCAGTAGCTGCTGATTTACACGAAGGAATATGTCAACATATTTCATGTCTCCGCCTTAATTTCAGTAACTTATATTGTTAGCATGGTTTCGTCAGGACTTCACATTCTCATTATTATATTTAATATGATAAATATGTTTCAGTTTCCTCAAATTATGTTTTGAAAAATGAGATAATAACACAAAAATGGGCAGAGTAAAACCAAAAATGATTACAGCACAATGCGTCTTAAGAAGAGAACTGATATCCTGAATGAAAATACTGCAAAGCAAGTAATTATAAGGAAGGAGATATATATTTCAAAGTACATTGTGCAATATACATTTATTACATGGTTGAAAGGGGGAAATATGAAGATTTATTCACACAAGAAATATCATTTTCAGCGAGGAAATATGATTAAATCTTCATAATTGCCCTACCATGCTATACATGTTTTATAAATACCGAAATAAATCAATTGCATGGGCAATACAACACATCAGAGCATGCTATTTTTTTTACTTGTGTACGTAATTGTCCATTATACAGTGAATTCAATTATTTTCGTTGATATCAATTATTCGTGGGTTCTTAATTTCATGGATTTTGAAATCTAAAAATTGTTGAAATTAAAAGATGATTTTTTTTTTTGAGAAAATAGTTAAATTCAGTAGATAAATAAACAATAATTCGAAAGATTTCTTTGACACATAATTCTTGATCTCATTTCATTTATTTAAGTTCATCTTAGGCTTAGAGACGACGAAAATGAAGATAAAACATATGTTTGACTTTTTACGACATAACCAAAACGTAATATTGTACGAACGAATCATTTTTCGTCGGGTTCATAGATTTCGGATTGACCCATCCACGAAAATTGGTGTACTACGAATAATAACTGTTTCACAGTATTTACTATGTGTCCGTTTCTGATATTATTACAAGAAAAGTACTGAGACTTCCGAAGGGATGAAATATGATAATTTGTTTGAGCGAAGTATAAAGATTTGTTCGTAGAGACAGAGCTATGAACGAGGAAAATATTCCTCACAAAATTTTACATTTTAAAAGTATCAATATCGGGTTAGTATCGAAAGACTAGCAACTGAGCTAGCAATACCATCGGAATCTTAGACCCCACCATCATAGGTATCGACTTAGTGGTAAAACTAATAAATTTTATGAAACCAATTTTAATACAAATTTGTCGACTTTCGAATCATTAAATCATCGAAAGTTCAATTTCTATGGCCGAAATGATGCTTTTCTTGAAGCTATGAGTTTATACACCGACATTGTATAAAGGTTGTTTGATATCTCATTTTCTAGACTAAATATAGATAAGAAAAACCCATAGGAAAAACACCATCTTAAATTATCAATTTTTAGTCACGAGATCAATCATTCTTTTATCATGTCTTCTTTGGAATAATTGTTCCTTCTTGTTAAAAGACAGATTTGTACTTTTACAGATTTTCCCGTGGGCTTTTCGGACATATTATCTGATGCGATAAGACCCTTTCTTTCTTTCCTAAATATCTTTGAATAAAACCTAGACACGTTATGTAGTTGTAACACCAAATAAAGTAAATGCAATGGAAAATAAAACTCCGAGATTTCCCCCTTGATTAATTACAATTGGTTTCGTCTGAGAATCATTAAAGCAAAACAGAGACGACGTAATTGACCATAAAAATAAGTTATATTGGTAATTTTCAGGAAAGGAAAATTTAATTTTTAGTAGTAAAGATATCGCCATATAATTTCGCGTTTTTACATTTACAATTTTACAAGCAGAATAATGGTTTCAGTCTTGTTTTGTAGTGTTCTGTAGTGGCGTGTGGTTGCTGTAGGGTTTAGTTGCTTTATTTATTCATCGGCAATAAAAACATGACTGTAGTAACATTTGCGTAGAGAATCTGTTGATCATTTTTTTAATGAGTTTTGGGGCTATCATTTTCTTCTTTTTTCTTGGGGGGGGGGGGGCATGTACATCAGCTTTTCAACATTTTGACCATACTGCTATTGAATTTCAACATAATTTAGCACTGACCATAAATGATTAACTTACCAAATTTCCTGTCAATGTATCAAATCTGTATTATGCAGGTCATATTTTTATTGCTTCCGCTGAGTGGATGCTTCTGCTGCTAAGAGTCACGTCATCAACGGTATCATTTCAAGTTTTTTGTTGGAGTTCACATAGTTAGTGCATTGGTTTTTGTGTTTCTTTGTTCTGTTTTTCTATACTTTGCTTCTTTTATTTTCACCGTTTTTGCTCTTTTAAGGAATTCGCCTTTAATTTGTTCTAAAGAACTTGATTGATTCCCTTTGTCCATGTTTAAACTACAATATTTCTGGTGGAATTATAAGACAATTTTTGTTTATTAGGTACATTTCATGTAGAATAAAATCCTGTCATAGAAATTTTTGTGACAGAAATTATGTCTTTTGCTCTAAAGAACGCCACTGCACATGAACGCATGCCCAATATTAACGAATTAACTTGGTTTTTTCATTTAAATTTTAGTTTTGATTTTCAAGATATTCGGCCTTGAGCAGAACTGAGAAGACAAAAATGTCGACACGCGCCAATGGTGTGTCAACGCATGTTAATAGGAAGTTGAAACAATTACTTTCAATTAAATAATATCAACAACAACAAAAAAAGAAAAAAAACACAAGGCAAAAGGTTTGAAGGATACACTTGTCGTTCCACTTTCCTGTATCTATAACATACATTTTTTTCCTGTTCTATCAAATAAAATTTTATGGACTTTTGCGAAACATTTTGATCTATTTTACATATGAACTGACAATTAACTTATAATTGACGGACTGCATGTCTCCTATTATAGGCTGTAAATTCAATCTAAAACTCATTATATTCTTGAAATGTCTATGTTTATTTATTGAGTTGCATATTTTTATTGTACTCAATGAGCTTTGGAAATATATTACATAACGAATTATTTTTTAAAAACTGGTCTTTGAAATATTTAAATTCATTTAAAGTATTATAGAGTACATTCCAGTTGAATTTAGTTTGACAATTATAAGCGAACAGGTGAACTGTCAATACACAAAGTAGAAATACCTAATTTTCTAACCAATTTTATCCAATTATGCCACTTATTTAGTTCTCATAAAATCTAGATCAGCTGCCCAAATAATGAACTAGTGAGATTAAATAAAATAGCACTGCACTTTAAAGTTCTAAACATAACTGCATTGGAAAATAATCAACTTCCGTGTCGCTTGAAAATTCATTTGAACCTACACTTAACATATTACGAGCATTTGAATTTATAATGTTATTATGAAATAAAATAATTGAATCTATTTTCAAGTTAAATATAATACCAGAACCACCACATACATGTATATCTTTCTCCAATTTAGCTAAGTCGAAAAGTCAAAAGAATACCGAAGCGTCAACGGTGGTCTCGTGGTAGCGTGCTCGTCTCGAGTTCGGAAGGTCGCGGGTTCGATCCTCGACCGGAAGTGACGTCACCGGAACCGGAAGTCACGTGCCAAACAGGCAAACAGCTACGCTTAATTAGGTGAACCACCGATATGAGGTACTGACCGGTTAAAGTAGGAGTACGAGACAGACCTACGATAAGACTTAGAGAAAGGACTGGGGTTAGGGGTAGAGTTAGGGCTAGGGTTAGAGTTATGGTTGGGGTTAGCACTCGAGTTGGGGTTATGGTTAGGACAGAAATCCGTAAACGTTCGTTCCCGTCCGGAAAGACTCTGAAATTTTCGTTTCATTAAGGTGCTCTCTTTCATGTCCACGTTACAAAGTGTTAAATGAACAAGAGCTTTGCGGAATTCTACAAAAACATGAATATCTGCAACGGGTATAGAAGGATTGACAACGAGTGGACCAGACTAAATAGAGACCTCACCAGAAAGGTGAAATCTGAAGTACGAATACTTTGCCAAACGTTTGTGTATGAATCAGCAAGCCGTTTAGGAACCTGTAGCTAATATAACCACTTGCAGGATGAATGTAAACGAACTATACGAACCCGGAATGGAAGAAGACAAGGCACGCTTGGCAGCATATAGAGACATATTTGACTCATGCACCCTATCTTATGATAGCCAGTCACAAGCCTGGATAAATGCAGAATGGCCTTTCAAATGACTTGGATGTGAGGGTCCTCTCGCACAGATCCAATTTTTGACTAACGACAATCGACCACCAGTACCAGCAGCAGCGAAAACAGCGCCAATTAGCCCCAAAACTGAAATGAGCACGTGAGTATAGTCATGATTAGCGATGAACAGCAAAGAGCAGGAGAAAAACAGCGATCAGCAAGAGAAGAGCAGTAATGACGAAAAGCAACTAGCAGCAGGAGCAACAACAGCAGCGAAAACAACGACAAGTAGCACCAAAAAACCGAAATGAGCACGCGAGTAAGGTCATGAGTAGCGATGAACAACAAAGAGCAAGAGAAAAACAGCGATGAGCAAGTGAAGAGCAGCGATGACGAACAGCAACAAGCAGCACGAGCAGCAGCAGCGAAAACAGCGACAAGTATCACCAAAACACCGAAAGGAGCACGCAAGTATAGTCATGGTTAGCGAAAAGAAGCAAAGAGCAGGAGAAAAACAGCGATCAGCAGCAAAGAGCAAGAGAAAAAACAGCGATCAGCAGCAAAGAGCAACAGAAAAACAGCGATGAGCAAGAGAAGAGCAGCGATGATTAACAGCAACAAGCACCAGGAGCAGCAGCAGCAGCGAAAACATTGACAAGTAGCCCAAAAAAACTGAAATGAGCACGCGAGTAAGATCATGAGTAGCGATGAACAGCGACGAGCAGCGAAGAGCGGTATGGAGCAAGAGAAGAGAAACGAAGTGCATCATAGAGCAATGAAATGCACCGCCGTTGCTAAGTCGGTTGCTAAGGCAACCCCTCCATTGATCTAATGGTGACAGCATTACTTGGAGGTAAGGGGACATAATCCAATCCTACCTTTGGTCCTCACTCGTGGGAAAAAGCGCGGGATAAGGGAAGATAATCCAATCACCTCTCTGTGCTTCGACATAACAAAGATAGTATCAGTCCCTAGAGACCCTTACCCTATACAGAGATGGCCGAGAAGCACGGGGAAAAGGGGAGATAATCCAACCTGAATTCTGGTGTAGCATGGCACATCCGAGTACCACCGTAAGTAAATAATGGGAAAATGGCGCGAAAATCCACTACTTCCGGGAACTTTCGGTTCCAGTCACGCATGCGCAGACAGCACATCCGGTTCCCGCACGTGACTAACGTCACTTCCATAAATAACTAATGGGAAAATCCACTACTTCCGGTTTCGCCTACACATGCCCAGACCACACATCCGCTCCTGGCACTCGACTGACGTCACTTCCGTGAATAAATGGTCGGAAAACACACTACTTCCGATTGTGCATACGCGCGAACCACTTCCGGGTAATTCCGGTTGAGGTCACGCATGCGCAGACCAAACATCTGGATCCTGGCACGTGACTCACGTCACTTCCGTAAACAAATAGCGGGAAAATCCATCACTTCTGGTTGCGCATGCGCGCAAACCATTTACGGCTACTTCCAGTTCCGGTCACGAATGAGCGAACCACACATCCGGGTCCAGGCATGTGACTTACGTCACTTCCGTAAACAAATGGCGGGAAAACCGGTAAAACCCACTACATTACGTTGCGCGTAAACCACTTCTGGGTACTTCCGGTTCCGGTCACGTGACTTCCGGTTTCGGTGATTTCACTTCCTGTGACGTTATTTCCGCTTCCGTAACGTCACTTCTGGCTCCTCCACGCTCCTCCACAAATGCTACTTGAACTGTCCCCATGAACTATTTACATCCCCAACGAAAATCGAACAGATACCGTTGGCTTCGTACAATGATACATAAAACACTACACCATGGCACATTTTAGTAATTTGGCTCGTAGGTATGAATGGTTTGAGACCTCTTTTAATTAACCGTGAACACTACAATTTCAAATATAAAACAAAGAAATATCAAGGAATCAATATTATATGTATTTCTTGTCATTTCTGTTAATTACAATAAAGGAAATTTCCAATGTCCATTATTCCTGGAACAAGAATATCCTTTGAAATATCCGGATGCAACAAAACATCATTTCTTTTTTATTACATGGCCTTCTTTGACATTTAAATTTTGATTTCCGAGTGTTTGATTCTTGTATGTCACATTTTCCTGTCTACATTTCCGTTATCCTCTAAGGTCACTCTACATTACAATTAACTGAAATCAGGATTCTTAAGGATAATTTATAGCGATTTATGTGTTTCCTTTTCTGACTAATATGTAGTTATGATCACGAAAAATAAATCTTATAGACAAAATGGTATAAAAGATGTTATTCTCCGTTGTTTATGGGTCTCGTTAAGAATATTTCTGTCAATGAAAAACAAGATTTTCTTGCCATATAAAAAATTAATCAGGATCAAGATATGATTGGAGAATTTTTTTCAGCAAATTAAAAACGTTGATTGTACCAGGATTTAAGATGAGGCTTGGGGTGTCCTTAATACCGCAACATTCTGATTGATTATGTCCTGTCCATATCATAACCCTTTCGTTTAAATAGTGAGTGTATATACAGTGTACATATAGTATATACATGTGCATGTATATAGTGATTAGTTATTTAATAATTTCTGTCTTCCAAATTTGGGTCAAGTGCTTACCGTAAAATTCGAAATAAAAGTCATTACATTTTTCATCTAAAAATTTCTGCGGCTTATATTAAAGTGCGGATTATATATGTTTTTATTTCCCCATGTCAGCGACGTCAAAGAAAAAAGGAGTTCCAAGATTTGCGGTGATAAAAATAATCTGACGTGTATTTGTGAAGTGTATTTTCTATTTAATAAAATAAGTTTTAAAACTGTGCCTTGTTTTATTTGGTAATTACTGACGGACTTCGTACACTGATCGAGTACTATATACAAGGGAGACAAATTGTATGGTTTCTTGTTGAGACCTCAAGTGGGGAGATTGTTGGGGATTAAAATCTTTAGGTGTATTTTCGTTGAGGGTTATTAATAAACAATTAATCGGAATTTTTAAAAAATAACACGTCTTTGATTTTTATTGATATTTATATATATCAGGATGATTAACAAATTACAGCAATGGCAAAAAAGATATTTTCACGACTAATTTTATCAAAACACAAAACCTGTTGAAGGTATATACAAAGTGATCTCAACACGGTTGACTATGATTTTTAAACTGTCATTTTCTGCAAATGTAATTATTTTGACATCACTACGCATTTTGTTATTCGCATGCACAATGGTGTGGATGTATGTTCTTTTATCGTGTTTACATAAAAATGACTTTTGTGGTTGATCGAATATTTTGCTATTACAAATCTGTTGACTATTAAGTTGTTTTTATAGTATTCGCTTTATGTTCTGTAAGGAGTAAAGATTGAACTTATGGTCAATTCCGTTCTGTTCATTTCTCATAAAGACCAGATTAAATGGTACGATACATTATATAGATTTTAAAAATTACTAACGTAATGACCTGAACATGTCGTAAAAATAAATGTTTTGGCTATATTGATATTTTAATCATTTATTGTTAGACCATCAATGTAAAATAAAAAGTTATAGTTTTTTTTCCAAATTGGTAAAATTTTCTATATTAAAATAGATACACAAAAAGTAGTAAAATGGTGTCTGGTAAAGCCGACTTATAAAGACAAATGCAATAAAAAATTCATGATTTGTTGTCAACACTTTCAGCGAGAATAATAGGTTCTCACACGAGTTCAAAATGAAGACTGGGAAATCTTCAACGAATTTTTAAAATTCACGTCTTTCCCGAGTGGAGCGCAGCGGAACGAGGGCAAAGACGCTGAATTTTACACGAGTTGAAGATTTTCCAGTTTTTTCAGAGTGTAAGTTCCTATTTCTTCCACAAAAACCTATGTTTTTTCAGTATGAAAAACCGAAAAGGTATAGTAATGTATGTTTGATTGGTCAAGAATCATAATAAACGAATGTATTAAGGATTCTCACTGGATGTCATACCGAATGAAGACGAGCGCACGTGAACTCGTCTTCGCTCGGTCGTCTCAACTTGAAAACGGCCATTTACGGAAGAATGACAGAACTATTCCCTATTATTCTGTGATAACCAATCTGTTAAGGTGGAGGCGTTTTTAAGATCCTAACAATATAATTTTTTTTGTTAGTCACTTACACTTTATATGTTTTACATCGTTTCTTACACAGAATTTAAAATTAGATCAGATTGTTTTTAGACGGTCCAGAAAAACCAAAAAAGCTCTAAATTTGAGCAAAATCAATAAGCACACGAGAGACATGAACGATAAACAGAAATGGATGGGGTGCATTGTATATTTTTTTAAAGATGTCACTGGGTACTTCAACCGTTCCCTAAACAGAAGAAAAGTGGTAAAACAAAAGTATGCAAACGATAGAAACCAGTCCTTATAAGTACTTTAAATAAGGTTGATACTTGAATAAAAGACTTTACATAGATACCATACACCAACAGGGTTAATATTTTCATTACAATGTTTATTGTTAATTGGGGAAATATGGCCACTTCCTCCTAGGCTAGAGAATTTCATAAAACGTCATAAATATCATCAAAAGAGACAAGACAGTGGGTTAATTTCACAAAACCACACTCCAGAGACATGGCGAATTTGTGATAATAGTAACAAAGAAAACAAATATCACAAAGACAAAACCATAAGAGTAAAAAAAACGTAGCAAACCAAGCAGAATCAGAACAGGAAGTCATAAATTAAAGCTAAAGGACTTGCAATTTACTCTGTAGACGTAAAGCAGTAACTAGAATAGATGACTTGATGCAAAGCAAGACTGATCGACGGACGACTAGACGCAAAGCAGTAACTAGAATAGATGACTTGATGCAAAGCAGAATATAATTAAACATTTAATATTGGCAAATTACATTTTTTTTTATATATGAAAAACAATAATAGAAGTTAAAGTCAATTCAATCAATGTTCAGAACCATCACTATCATAAAAGTCCACACATCATATCGATCAGCAACGAAATGTCCACAATCTTCTATACTACAACACTACCATTACGGTCGACTACATAACATCTAACCAGTTGAAATGCAGCAAACCAAGGCTTCATTATGTCCAACCCGTTGACAAGCGGCAGACAAAGGCTGAAATATAAAACTTCGACAAACAATGAAACTGTAACTAAATTCAATTTACATGGGAGGGATATTACACGAAATGGGAGGGTTTTATTTTTCGGCAATTGACGGCAGAATGAACAGTTCAGAACCTTAAAAGCACATGTGGATAGAAGAACCAATCAAAAATCGTTGTTCGAATAACAACTTTCATAACAAGTTGTAACAATAAATAAATGTAAAGACCCGAAAATAACCTAATGATGTATAGTTTATTCCAAAATCTCAATCGCCAATTATATATTTTTAATTTTTATTAAAAATAGCACAATTTACTCTGTTGAATTTTTTAAGACTGATCGACGGACGACTAGACGCAAAGCAGTAACTAGAATAGATGACTTGATGCAAAGCAAGACTCCATTGAAAGTTATGAAATAATTAAAGTAGAATATAATTAAACATTTAATATTGGCAAATTACATTTTTTTGTATATATGAAAAACAATAATAGAAGTTAAAGTCAATTCAATCAATGTTCAAAACCAAACCAACGGCCAAACAGTCAGTCAAATGAGCACATTGATTGAAACTGAAATATTTAAAAAAAAAAAAAAAAAAAAAACAATAAGTTACGGGGCTTTCTCAAGCCATGTTTCATCTAATAAAATGATTAGAATGAAAACAAAAACAAAAAATACTGACATGAATGGTCAATAATTCTGGCAGGAATGGCCAGAAAACAAAATATTACCACAAGGTATACACTCACAAGAGTCACCCAATAATGCAAGCTGAAAAACATAGGCTCCGTTCAGAATAAGATAACTCCTTCTGACCAAAGTAACAAGATGAGATTGAACATCCTCTTGTTTAACAATGAGCCAAAACTTGAACAAAAAAGTTGGTCAATTTCAAATTACCAAAGTAATTCAAATGTAACTTGCAAATGGGTGAAAAAAGTTCACAAACTGGTTCTCCAAACTTTAAAAATGGTTTATAAGTGGCTACAAACTGTACTCCACGTAGACTGCATAAATTTCTTAATCTACGATTAACAGTGGTAACAAAATAACAAGTATTTTGAAAATCAACAGGTCGTGGAATAATTGCTGACATAACTATGACTGTATTTGGTCTAACGAATTTCTTTAGTATAGAAATAAGCACGTTATAGGCAAGATCGAAGTCAGCAACCTGAAAACTATCAACATTATTGGTTCCTACATGTATCAAAATTATATCATAATTTACCTGAACTATTCCACAATTTAGCAGGTATATTATGTCCTAAATATTAGCACCAGGAAAGGCTTGTAGTCGACACCGTCTGATTGTCTTAACATGCTTGGCTATAGAATCACCTACAATCTATATAGTAAATTCATTTCAAAACAAAATGTCTAATCTGTTTAGCTACATTAATCTTATCAGAAAGTGAATTAACAATATATTTCGTAAAGCAGTTGCTTTTCCAATCACCCATCAATTGAATTGAACTAGGAGAACGCCAATGTAGCTCCACCTCTTCGGAAACTATGCGAAGAGAATAAATTTGGATTCATCCCAATTTTACAAAGTAATTCTCTTAACTTGTTTTGAAACTGACTATATGTAATTGGAAAACATTTCCCTTTTTTGATGTATGAACTACAGGGATTCAAATTACACATTCTTTTATACGCCTGAACAGTGCAAAATTTAGATGATGGATATGCTAGCAACGGTATCTTTTCTATGCAAATTTTGAACTAAAATAAATTCCGGAAATATACAATGAAAATATCTACCGTTCATCCATCCTCCGCACCCTGTGATACATGCATCAACAGAAAACAACTGATCAGGATTAGACCAATTCTCTGACAACATCATAGAAATACCATTGTAACAAGGCAAAAATTTCTGCCACCACAATAAGTCAAGTTTATTCGAAATAACTAATTTCCCTCTATCTGGAAATTCTCTTAACCAGTTTAAAAGCCTTGAAACAAAAATACGCCCAGAACGCACACACTGAGATACAAAATTTAATTTGCCTAATAATGATTGTAATTCTCTCTTTGTACAATCATTAAATGAGAGCCAATCTGAAACTAACTGTACAATTTCTGACAATCTCTGAGAATCAATAGAAATTGTAAAATTTTCGGAATCAAATAGAATGCCGATAAAAATCATTTTAGTACTAGGCGGACAAGCTTTCTCAACTGATTCCTCAATACCACACTGCTGCAGAACAAAACCCAAATTAGTATAGGTATCATCACTCTTTGAAGGAATTTTCACAACCTGCTAAATCATCCAAATAATTTAAAGTATCAACACCCATATTTTGACAAATAAATGCAATAGCACTAGTGGTTCGCATACATACATATGCAGCAGATCTTAAACCCATAGTTAAAACTCTATCATAATATAAATGACCTCTCACCGGGGTCCACGACTAACTGTCTGTAAGCCCGCTTCAGGTCCCTCTTAAACATTTTACAACCTTGACCTTTAGTTTTAATCAACTGAATAAAGTCATCCACAGTCATGACAGTAGGATATGAAACTGAAATTTTTTCTCCTAAATATTCCTCTTTCAAAATACCAGAATTAACTGCTTCCCCTTCTGGAAAGCTTAAGTCAACAATAACCCTACGTTCTACTGAATCCTTTTTCGGAACAGAATTTAAACGAGACAGGGCTGATGGACAATTAAAAGGATTTTTCTTAAAAGGTCCAACGACTGCTCTTTAAGAACTTTCCTTCTTCAAATATCTGGCAATATCGTCGGGAAAATCAGTGGCCCCCGAATGGTTCCGATAAGAAATAGACCTGAACGGGCTACCATCATGACCCACCGGCAAACCATACTCCAAAAAGTCACAAACCTGGGGGTCACTATACTTTAGTAAAGAACTTCTTAAAAACGGTATATTAAGTTTTGAATAAACTGGAATTCTGCAACACTGAAAATTGTACAATCCAGAATTCTTAACAGTATTGTGAATAGCTACAAAATTTTCAAACTCATCTACGTCTAAGTAGCTGTTACAACAAAATGTACATTTATCTGAATGTCTAGAACCCAACAAAGCTATCTGAAAATCGGGTAACTTGACTTGTTGATTTAGTCATTCATCATGATGAGGACAAGCAGACGAACACTCAGGATGCTGACTTTTAATCTTGTCTAATCTATAACAAGTAGCACAAAAATGACGAACCTCACGTTCACCGCCTCTTATCATGGTTTTATGTGGCGATGTTTTAGAACATTTATTTTTTTTAAATAAAGCACAATACCAAAATAATGGTGCTTTGGACTCTTTTTTAACACCGAAAGAAGACTTTTTATTAAGTCAGGCTTAATATATTTTGACAGAAGAGGAACTTCTAAATCATCAGGAGTGTCTTTCCAAGTTTTAACCCTTGTTTCAATTTGTCTCAAGAATGCAGCGTAGAAGTCGAGTAAAGACTTCCACTGATAAATGGAACTATAATATACAATTGTCTTTAAAAGGGATAATCTAGAATTTCTCTCATCCGTTTTAATTTTCTTGAAACTAATAATTTCGAGTTCCCCTGCTACAAAAAGTTTCAAATCTAAATCTTGAAAAGATACAGCTTTATTTATATATTCATACTGAAGTGTTGTATGGGGCCAGGTTTGTGGATTCTGCACGTCATCACTTGCTTTAGCAACCATGCCCGATTTAACCTTTCGCTTTTTCTGCGTTTTCTTATGTGACGAATCTGTATCAGAAAAAAGCACATGTGGATAGAAGAACCAATCAAAAATCGTTGTTCGAATAACAACTTTCATAACAAGTTGTAACAATAAATAAATGTAAAGACCCGAAAGTAACCTAATGATATATAGTTTATTCCAAAATCTCAATCGCCAATTATATATTTTTAATTTTTATTAAAAACAGCAGAATAAAAAAAACCTGGAGATCCGGAAGGGATAAGTATGTCATGTACCGTTCAAAGATCTATATTTTTTAAATTAGAAAGTCTTGTTGATGGATGTTGTGTTCAGACTTTACTAGTGCATGCATATTTAACATTTGCAATATCCATGTTTACCATTAGAACATATGAAATCCGCGGATCCAATATGTATCCAGTTTGTGATGGATAAAATGGATAGTTCTTACCGCGGATCCAGATTTATTCGCGGTTTGCAGAACTGTATGCAGGTTGTGATTAACCAGAACCGTTTATTTTATGTTGTTTAAAAATTAAAGCAAATAATTAAATCTAAAAGAAATCGTTTCCTGAGAATCGGAAAGCAATCGTTTCCCTTAAGGACGCTGAAAGTAAACAATCTGGAGGACACCGTTTCCTTCAATTTTTTCAACGGCTATTTATGGCTAAATAAAATGAATTTGGAGAAAGGGAACAGTATTAGTAAAAGGAAAGTCAATAGATGATTTGATTACTGGCTTAATCTTCAGTGTTTTATAGTGTTTCATACGAAAAAAAAGGATTCTTGCATTCAATCATTTATAATGTTACGATAACCCGTTTACGACGTGATAACAAACTTCCATATGGCAGGAATTACATTTTTATAAAGTTAAATAGTTCTAGTGTTCCGTGAGATATCAGAGAGAACACAACATACCACCCGATTGAAGCATCATCCATTTGTCCTTATGTCCTTCGGCTTCTTCGTCAACAAAAATCTAAAAGCAAGCGTTACGCGTATCGGAAGCAAGCGCTCCGAATATACACCGTGAATCACTGGTATATGTCGAGTGTCTTTAACGAAGCAGACGGACTTACCCTTCTGGACCCGGTTGCACGAACGTAAGTTAAATTTAACTTACTGTTAACTTGGCGTTAACGCGACGTTAAATTTAACGAAGAATTAAAAGCGTTGCACAAAAATAACTAACAGTTAACTGACAGTTAGTCTCCCAAGTTAACTAACAGATTTAACTAAGCCAAAGGGGTAACATTAAATATTTAACGGTCAGTTAAAATCAAAGATGGCAAACCAGCTTTTGTTTGGAAATGTATTTGCTCCGCGAAAGGAGCGAGTATATCGGGATAGAACAGAGCGTACCACCCTTAGTGACAGACAGATAAAATCAAGGGAATCTATCCTGAGGTCACTCCCGGTTTTCAGTTGGAATCTACATTGCTAGTGCTTTAGTTTCTGTGCTGTCTTTTTTTTTTATTCTTTTAGTCATATATGTATCAGTGTGACATTTGTTGGTTATTTCCCCTTTCTCATGAATTTATCTTACCTCGCTCTTAGGGACTTTTTCCCACTGTTTTGTCGCTGTTTTATTCTTTTTGCGATATTCAATAGGTCTTGCAATTTCAGGGATTTCATGGAAACTGTTTGAGTGCCATGTATTGTCACAATGAGATTATACTAATGATATGTCTCTCATCGATTGATTTGGTTTATACATTACATTATTTTTAAAAATTTTAGAAATTCAGAAAATAGATGGGGATTTAGGGTACAGAACGGCCAAACCTTTTCAATATACAATTAGTCGAAGAATATAAATCAAATTTGTTCAAAATCTATATTTAACGATGATTTATATAGACTATTTACAGTCTACCAATCCTTCTTAAAACAACAGCTGACAATGGAATGAAGATATAAAAAATCACCTTTCTTTAAATGTGCATGGTAAACAACGGCTTTCCAGACTAATAATCCTGAGAAATGGTGTTCATTTAAACATACCCTCTATCTCAAATTATCCTTCTATATTTGGGATAGATTTAGTCTGAAGCTAGTTGACAATATTCTAAAAGAAAATCATCTTACAATGAGAGGGAGTAATTTTTTTTCTTGAGGTACTGTTTGACCAATTAAAAAATTATTTTATGCATATATAACGTAAAGTACAAACTCTACGCTACGAGGTACATGAGTTAATTTCAAAATCATGAAACATACGAGGGTATTTCCGGATCAAGAGAAGTATACAATACAAAGATATGCGCTAGTGTATTTTTTCCTGGATATCTCTCGCATCACTATATATATACTAGTCAAAAAAAGAAACGTTACATACTTTTAAATCCAAATTTATCAAAGAATATTGAAAGTGATCAAAAAAGTCAATTATTCTGCTGAAATTTATCATTCAATAAAAATTATTTGATTGATCTCGATAATCTAATATGGCAAGAACAGGTATAAAATCTGGATTTTTTATCGAAAGGTTCAAATTCAATTTCGCAAAAGTCATGACCAAAATCATCATCAGAAAATCAAAATTTTATTGTCCAGTACTATTGAAACCGAACAATATGGCAATCAGACATTATTCGTGCTTCAAACTTAATGTGAAAATTTCATTTTTCTAAATTTTTTGGTAAAAAGTGGTTTTTAAAATCTCCAAAAATGCGAGAAAAAAAATTGTTTTTTGCACAAAATCTAAGGTATTTACGAGAAAACGATGCCCTGTGAACATGAGAAGGATCGGACATTTTTTAAGCTCGCTACGACGTTTTGAAATCTTGTGTCTATTGGAAATACATTACCATGTAACGTTTCTTTTTTTTGACTAGTATATATATGAAAGGCCTTGATTCTGGGTTGGTAGCTAGATAAGATTAGGAACAGCAGTGCAAACTGTTTTATCCTCTCACATAAGCTCTAATGAAAACTTGCATAAAAAATCTCACAGTACCTCTCGTCCAGGCTGTTCTATCCAGAAACTGTTCTAGACGAGGACTGCTCGAAAGTGTTCTAGCGTAAAAGGGATGTGTTCTAAATGCACGGTACTTAATTTATTCTAGGGTAGAACAACCCCTTTCTAGAGATGACCAGTTCATCTATCACAAAATCGTACATATAAGATCAATATATTTTTTAAGTATGATAATAAATCAAATTAAATTAAATAGTTTTATAGTATTTATTAGAATTAACTATAGTATATGGAATTAGAAAATGAGGGGGGGGGGGGTCACTCAGTTGTTGTGGTGATTTTAACTAACATGAAGTCATTCTGTTGTTATCGCTTCCGAACCACTAGGTAAACTGAAAAAGACTGCAATGGTCATATCACATCAAGTGGTACAGTACATCTGCACTATGATCTCTGAACAAAACTATAAAGTAAAAAATAAAGAATAACCCTTTGATAAATTTACGTTTTTGAATTAAAAATTACAAATCAAACAATAGTTTTTTTGCAGAGCCGATGTGGTGAAGTTCTTATAATGCAGAGATCATTGTATGAAATGGGTGTGAAGTATTTACGAAATGGACATGAGCTATACACACTATATAATAGAGAATGGAAACGGGGAATGTGTCAAAAATACAACAACCCGACCAAAGAACAGAAAATAGCCCAAACCCACCAATGGGTCTTCAACGCAGCGAGATAATCACACACCCGGGGGCGGGCTTCAGCTGGCACCTAAACAATAATTCATATTTGTTCAGCCACACTAAACTCCGAAACTCGAAAATTAAAAAAAAAAAAAACACAAGACTAACAAAGGCTAGAGGTTTCTGACTTGGGACAGGCTCCAACATGTGTTGTGAGATCTCAACCCTCCCCTATACCTCTAGTCAATGTGGAATAAACAAACACACAGCGATACGCGCAGTAAAACTCAGTTTTGCTTAATAAGATATGATAAGTTAATAGGACTGATAACATCAGATAGGTTTGTTATAGGTTCTCCCCCTTCTCCCTGCATAATGTAGAATATTAAATAGTTGTTGAATATGCTTGAATTGGAAATATAATTTGGATGACGTGTCTGTATGGATAAGCGGCGGACATGGCTGTAAATTATATTAAGGCGGATCAGGCAGCTACATCGTCCATCTCTGAAGCAAAAATTAAGAAAAAGAAAAAAAAAGAAAATGCTGTCTTAAATACAATGATTCCTGAATACAGACACTTCAAATAGCGTTATCAAGAAAACACTAAATTCCTATCTCAGTCGATTATATATTGGTACTTTACTTCTGAAGACAACTACCGGACAAGAAATATATTATCAATCAAATGTTGTCATCGTTGACATATCAGGCGTTCAATTGGTTTTTCTAGAACAAAAGAGAAATTACCGAAATGGTTAATTGTTCCGTTTGAACCTCATATATAACTGCATTCATATATAACAGAGATGTTTAAAATTTTATATTGAATATTCATGCTATACATTTCGTATTCAACGTGTCTTTTCGATAGCTATATTTTATTAATACATATGTCAAATATTCATATCTGCTGTATCCCATAAAAAAATACTTCCACACTAATTAAGAAGGACAGCAAGTGTTCTCGATAGACTTTTTATTTGGTGTTGTAGGGAGTGAATACATTTTTCGAAGCTGAAATCATTTTGAATGATTGACAATATGTTCACATGGTTAAATAAGGACCATTTAATCTTTATTGTATAGAATGAATACATTTTTCATAGTTGATATTGATTGACAATGTGCTCACATGGTTCCGTTAGACATTATATTTTGTGCTGTTTGGAATGAATACATTTTTCGAGGCTGAAAGCATTTTGATTGATTGACAATATGTTCACATGGTTAAATAAACACTATTTAATCTTTTATGTATAGAATGAATACAGTTTTTTTTTAACAATTTAAATTATATTGATTATGTGCTCACATGGTCCCGTTAGGGACTACTTATTCTGTATGGTATGAAGTGACTACATTTTTAAATTGACAATTTGCTCTCAGGTTCCCGTTAGGGTCTTCATTCGTGCTGTGTGAAATGCCAGTATTTTACTTTATTTACATAAAATCGTCTGACTAGTATTTTTATTAAAATAATTTGTTGATATTTAGGATTTTAAACTGTTTTATGAATTCAACTATTATAGTAAAACATGTTATGGGATATTTTATTTTAGGACAGTCACACAACATCGTTTCCCATCCGGTTTCAATTGTGATCTGTTTTTTTTTTTTAATTTGGCAGAAATTTTTCATAAGAAAAAATTTATCAACTTCAATGAAAGATAACTCCACACCGACTTATTCTTAAAGCTTGCAAATCTTTTTATCCGTTTAATCTGTTTGAAAAAAAAACAGAAAAGGAAAAAGCGAAAATAAGTCATGATTATTTTGAGTTATTCCATGTTTATTGAAGGCAATACAAGGCCATTACACATCTCCTTTTTACAAGGTATAGCTATCGCCCCGAATCTTAAACCGTCAAGCTGACCAACTTCCGCTAGAAACTAGGTTGGCTCACTTCAAAGGGAGAAAAACCAGTCTATTCAGATCGTGCGCTGGGTTTTTTTTAACACGCAATTACTCATTTTTTATTGTGTGAATACGCTGACATTATCTAGTGCAAAATAGATTTCTTTATCAACTCATATATTTGAATCTTGCTATCAAAACAATTTCATGAACATATTCATTATGACATGTTTTTATATATCAACATGTTTTGTACCGAAAATAATATATATTATTAAACGCGGATGGATTCCTGAATTGGTGATGCATATCAGCTTCAGCAGTCAAAGGTTAGACGAAGAGGAAATGACAGGTGATCAGTAACTACTTTAACATAAGAAAGGTAGATATAGTATACTTGATATAATTTAATCGTGTTAGCATTAATCATAGTTTAATATAATATATATTAACGAGATATTGTCGAAGAAAAGCAGTAATTATTGAATCGGGTACAATTTTTCTTTCGGCGTCCCCTGTCACCATCTTGGATATCAGCTGATAAGCATGTCATTTGGGTTAAAGTTAACAACCGTGTCCTCCCTTTGAGATTTCGAAACCATGTTAATTGTAAATGATTTTCATGAGCGAATATAATGCAGTTTTAATCAGAAACATTGTAACATTATCACACTGTTATTTGAAATTAATACATGTAATTATGATGCACCATACCTGGCCATTTTACTCATTTCTTAAAATATCTTTAGTTATATAATCGTTCCATAGTTTGTGTGTGCAGATGCAGCATATATACGGTAACATTGGTTATAATCAGTGATCAGTTTCCTACATATGTAACAATCCAGAAACATTTTTATATACATGTAAGTTAAATTTATCGTACTTAAAAATATTAATATTCTGGAATACATGTAAATATATATATTTTGGGAGAGAACCTGAATTCAGCATAGGTGTAGTTGATCAGTGCTAACTCATAATTAATCTTTTTTTTATTATACCTCTAATCTGAATCTAGAAATTTGATTGGTTGTTGACAAAACATTAAAATCGGCAAATGACTCCGAAAACGCCTACTTGAAAAGAAATGACTCCAACTGGACACGAAAATGACCTCACGTGCGTTATAATGACTCAACTGGACAAGAAACTGACCTCGCGTGCGTTATCATGACTCCGTCAATAAAATTACTGACCTGCATCGGCTCGTTATAATATTTACAGAACTAGTTGAAGTTACTGTTAATTTTCTACTTGGTCGATTTTTTTGTTGTTATAATGTTCATTTTATAAAGATAAAAAAATAGATATAATTATATAAAATATTCTATAGTAATATTGAGCCTTGATAATTTCACAGAGAATTTTACCCTTGATACATTGTATTGATTCTACACTTTGTGCTATGTTCCATGTATTAGAGCAAAGTTGAGCATTGATAATTTGAAAGCAATAATTAGGTTACCCGGGTACATGTACATGTGTATAAAGTGAGCATTTTAATCATGGCTATATAATTAGGCGAACATAAATTGACAATATTTTTATCTTAATTTCATCAGGAATACTTCTAGTTGAGAAACTATGCATATGTCTTTACTTACAGATTGACACATCCTCTCCAGAGAAAACACATATCTGCCAATTAATAGGTTATGAACAGGAAGAAGATAAATTCATACTGAATTGCTTGTTAGAGGAATGTCTCATAGATATCAAGACAAGCGGGATCCAAATGTGGAACCATGAGGATGCTACGCTCGAGATGATCCTCGAAAATGAGGATGCATCCCCTAAGATGATACTTGACAGAACTATGTCGTTTGCAGCTATTATTACAGAAGTGTCGGGTGTTGCTATACATGTATCCCAGGTCTAAAACTATGAAGAAAAACATACATGTATCAAAACATGTGCAACATATTTATTTTCACTCCGGGTGCCGTATACGGAGCAGGAACTGCTTACCCTTCCGGAGCACCAGGGTTCACTCCTGGTTTTTATAGGAGTTCGTTTTGTTCATTGTTTTTTTAGTTTTCTGTGTTTATTTGTTGTGCTTGTGGTTGTTCATTTGTCTTCCCGGGTTTGTCTGTCCAATGGATTACGTTTCTTTGATTGCTCCTTAGGTATATTTGTCCTTTTTCTTTTAAACATACAATGTATGAGAATTGTGATAGAGAATACTGCAGTGTAATTTTTTATTAAAAATATTTGGAATAAAAATGGTATTCCAATTACACCTGTTTGCATGGAAATATATGAAATAAATGGGAGAATACTGTGCATATCTATATCTATCATGCATATGTTAAAACTTGTGCCCTTGCTATATTGTTTGTCTAATGGGTTACGTTTTTTGGATTGCTCCTTAGGTATATTTGTCCTCTTTATCTAAACAGTTAATATATTTATCCATTATGCATTAAATGTAAAATTTCCATCACACCTGAAAATGCACCAAAGCAGCATTGGTTCATGTCAAAAGAACAGACTACTGTGATAAAAAAAATATGTATCTGTGATATTTATGGATACACATCAATATAGTTCATCATAAGGACAATTCATACTACATGTATTTCGATCTTGAATTTAAACTGTTTACATAAGTTGTTCAATGTAAAGTCAGAACATCATATATTGTCAAAAACTTAGAGGGAATACTTTGCTATAAAGTCACATACACAGATCCACAAATGTCAAAGAAGACTTCAAATGATTAATAGTTATCAAGTTATTAATTCTGCAAAAACAATTACTAGCAATTTACTCAGGTTTATGATGGATAAAAACTGTTGCTATATTATGAGCAACAGACATATATTAGATAAGA
Source organism: Mytilisepta virgata (assembly GCA_028015205.1). Taxonomy (NCBI): domain Eukaryota; kingdom Metazoa; phylum Mollusca; class Bivalvia; order Mytilida; family Mytilidae; genus Mytilisepta; species Mytilisepta virgata. Next base: position 69,686,959 of record CM051517.1, read on the forward strand.
TACAATGGGGGATAGATGGGAACAGTTACAAAATTAAAAACAGATATATATATTTATAATAACCCTCGTGTTTCAAGATTGTTCTAAATATCATATTCATTCCATAATTTATTGCTATGTTTGGTGAAGCTCTATGTCTATGTACGTTGTTGCCAAGTAGGGTGCAGCTTTTATCAAATAAACAAATATATTCTCAATACCAACTTTGAAAATAGAAAAATTATTTGCAAAATGAGAATCAGTGATCACTTTTTGAAAATAGAGAGGGGTAGATATACAAATATTGAAAGAGAAAACAGAATATGCAAACAATGTCATTTAAATAAAACAGAAGATGAAATTCAGTATTTTTTAGATTGTCCAAAAATGATAATTTACGAAATGAACTGAAAAATAAAATAAGTCAAAATTATTCAAATATACATCATCTTGAAAAAAAATTGATATATTAGAAAAAAAATATTATAAGAAATAATGCCTTTTACTGTTCGATTTATAAAAAAAGTCACTAGAACTGAGGAAAGTGGACTCTTAACAGCATTGTTTATTTCATTTTATTTGTCCAATTGTTCTATATTGTTTGTATATATGTTTATGTATGCCATCAACCCTAGGGTACTATTGTGCATTTCAAATAAATAAATAGATTAATATATACATTGTTGCCAAGTTGGATGCAGCTATATATACAATAACATTGTTGCCAAGTTGGGTGCAGCTATACATTGTTGTCAGGTTGGGTGCAGCTATACATTGTTGCCAAGTTGGGTGCATCTATATATACAATAACATTGTTGCCAAGTTGGGTGCAGCTATACATTGTTGCCAAGTTGGATAACATTTAGGTCAATGTCAGAAAAATATAAACATTTTTGTATGAGGCCAAGAAACTTGGGAAGGGCGAGTTTTGCCCTTCTACTGTTGATTTTACTGACATTGAACTAATATTGTTTTTATACTGCAACTCAAATTGATAAATTGATAGTCATTTAAATGGTAACACAAATTTCAAACTTATTTCTAATCCCTAAATGAACGTCTGATTGTGAAAGAAGTGAGCCAACATGAAGTCGACATTGTACAAAAATTCACCCTTTTACTATTACCATATAAAATACGTCACGGACTAAAAATAGAAACTACAAAAATAGCACTGAATACACAAATGGTGCTTACCCTATATGTGGTACAAGGGCTTGGCAGAATCGTCAATCGTTATAGATTTACAATCAGCAATTATATATATATCAGTAAATACCATTCATAATGACCATAGTCCTAAAAAATAAAAATAGTACACTCATAACTAATATGTTGTGTATTTTCGATAAGCGATAATTAAAAAGGACAACTCGATTCGCTTATAATACACATAATCAATATAATGTTGTTGTGTTCGACTTCTCGTCTGTTTAAAGTAATAGCAAACAAAACGTTTACAATTGTTCTTTGTACTAAAAATGTATTACCGAAAATCATACTGTTTCTATCATTCGATTCATACAAAAATACATTTTCTCACATTTTAATAACACTGGAAATGGTGAAATATTAAGATACAAGTATATAGAAATATTAGTAACTGACCTGTTAAAGTTATTAGTAAATCCCAGGCATGCAGTTATAGCTGGCACTGAATTTATTTATGTCTATGTGTAAGTTTAACAGTATGTCGCCATCATAGCTATTCAAATTCTATCCCAATTCCCTCAACCAACCAATCAGAAACCAGAGATTTCACATGTGACCAAACTAGCCAATAAAACAAGAAAACTACAGTACAGACTAAGATAAACCTAACAGAGTATACGGAATAGAGAGAATAGAAAGCGTGGGCTTAATATTACTTAGCACTATAATAAACTTAAATTAATAAAACTATCGATCTTAATAGTAACTAAGGTTATAATTAAAACTGAAAACTATCATAACTACGTCTGCCACATTAAGGACATAACGAGTAAACACAATAGGAAGTGTTCTAGTTGCAGTCTAAAGTGCTATATCACTACAGTTTTTGCCTTGCCTCACAAAAGTCATAAAGATGTGCTGTTTCGTACAACAACATCATCAATTTGTTAATAGTTGGTGAATAGGTCAGTAAATGGGGAACCACATATAGACAGTCAATGAATTTGGTGTGCAGTTGTATTAGCATTTGCATGACAATTATTTGGCTTGGCCCCATCAGTTATATTCTAGTGACTATGAATCTTCACTATACTGTACATGTTGTGAAAGTCTATGGGGAACAGTCAACAATTGAAATGTTTGCATTATTCGCATGTTTAAGAGATTCCTTATTCATTTCAACATTTGAATTATACTATCAATATTGTATACATATGAAACATATCTCCCTGTCAACAGTTTGTACCATATATCATGATATATACAGTTAGGTTTAAATCACTATCATCAATTCATCAGCCATCAGATTATAAGGCCATCCGAATAAACAGTACTTCAGTACTTTGATTTATAGTGGACCGAACCGTTCATCAGTCTAAACATATAGCAGATATGGTACGTTCCATAATGACTGATCTGACAACACATTCTCTGAAGTCGACCTGATCTAAGACACTCTAATCTGCTAATTTTAAATTATTGAACTGATTGGACGGAGTTAACCTTTTAAATTTGCATATTGCCAACCGATTTCGTTTTTGTGGGTGGTTAGATCGACTCCCGTTATAAACATTTATTGAACTGTATTCATTAGTTTTAGTGTTATCAAATAGTACATTACAAACGAATATACCACAAACTAGTTAAAGTACAATAGATATAGGAAGTATTGAATAAAGTCTCTTTAAATATCAAGCTTCATATGCCCTTACTTCAAAAGACAAACTACCCGATGAAAAAATGTTATTATCAAGCAATTTTGTCATTATCAACTTAGAATTCAAGAAGCCCACTAGATGTTTTTCTTTAATATAACTTGATATACCGTTTTTACTTTATTTTTATAATTATTTGTCCAAAAAACTCTTAAAAACCGAGACGTCAAGCAAGTCATGTAATGTCTTAGAATCAATGGGTTTTCACGGCACCATGTCATGGTCAGACCCCCGTTTTATTACTTGGTTCTGAATTCGTGAAAGTAACTGTTGTAAATTTATAAATTAACTGAGAGTAAGTTATCAGATTTGTGGAAGTCAGTAAAGCCGAGCAAAGTGAAATTCACGGCCATGGCAGTAGTGAATAGTGGGGTCTCGGTGCTCCAGTGCCTGCATGTAGTTTATCGTTCCTTAAATTATCATTAGCCGACGAAATACACAAAGATTAACAGTATATAGGTTCTCTAATTTCATAATTTGTAACTTTTATTGACTATTTTTAATCTTTGGATTGTTATTTTGAAATTCCTGGGACGATGCCTCTGCATGCTGGATCATAGGTCCCCGAGGTATTCGCCAACCCAGTCGTCAGACTTGTCTGACATGATTATTCATTGATTTGTTACACAAATTACTAATATTTAGCAAAATTCAAAAATAATAAAAATATTAAGGGTTCATTCCTTGTATTGCACATGGCAGATCTCCTTAGCTGAAATTTGGCTTCCTATTTCGGTATTTTTGGTTATGAGTACTTCTTGTTTATAATAAGTTTTGTTTTTGGTCTTCCAAATGTTTCGGTTTTAATGCTGCTGATGAGAGGTAACTCCTTGAAATGCGTCGTATACAGCATAGTATAAATTTACTATATCTAATATTAGCATCTTTGGATTGTTATTTTTTTAACTTGTTAATTTGTACACCCAAAGAGAACTTACAGTAGGAATTCGAATGCTTTAAGCATAAAATTAAAACCTGTACGAATTATAGCGTGAGATCTCACGATTTTTAACTTTAGTGCACATTCAAGTTATTGTTAAAATTTAAACGAATGGTTTTTTTTATTTCTCTTTAGCGTGCAGGTTACAACTTTATCAAATGTATTTGAAATTCAACACATCACAAAAGTTGTAATTTCAAAGTACGAATACATGTAAGCAATATCAGGACATACAAAGCAGAAATAATAAATCAATATAGTATCTTTTATGTCAAGTTCAATTTTGCATAAGAATTATTCTTTACGGTGCCTACGTAGTTGAAAATATTTTCCAAGAGAGACCTACTTAAGGATGATCGCTGGTCTAATAGGAAATAAATAGGATTTGAAATGGGTATTTTAGTTTGAGAGAACATATGAATAGTATACAAATAAGCAAGAAAAAAATATAGGTTCATGTACTCATTTTAGAGCTATAAGGCCTTGAAAATTTGCAGGAAATGGGTTTTCTCTTGATTTTTCATTGTCCTTGCATTGACAACTTCAGTCTCTCAAAGATGTATGAAAAAATAAAAAGGATTTCATAAAATTTAGTCAAATACCATTTTAAGGTATATATGATTGAATTACAAAAGAAAAAGTGGGGGTTCATGGGCAAAAAAAATCATGTTTAAGAAATGGATAAAACTCGAGTATTCCGAAAATCTGACAAAAAGACCAAAACATGACCAGCGAAGAGGAATAAGAGGAATTATGATTGGTTACAGGAATTGATTGTTCGTCTGCCCGGTTGACTTGGCGCGTCGGGGCAGTTTTATAGAAATGAGAGGAGATATAGCGTAGCTGTTGATGTGTCAACAACCCCGAACAGAATCCGAAAATATTTTGTCTTCCGTCGAGATATGTTTGGCTTTTGATTGTGAGGTCTGGTTTTATGTAATAGGCGTTATTGGTTGTAGTTCTTACAAAGAGTGATTTTATTATGCAGGAATGGGTTGCATCTTTACACACCACAGGTAGTGCACAAAGCAAAAACTAAGATTGCATTTATGACAAGACATTAGCGATCTTCATTACAAAAAATCAAGTCAAAGAATTAAAATTAATGTAAAATTCTCCCCAAAACATGCAGATAATTTCCACGGAGGAGGGTGTAGTCATAATATTAATTGAAGAAAATTCTGGTATTCAATTTATCATAGAAAATGTAAATTTTATACAGAATTCTACCGAAAGCACGCAGATTACTTTATCGTGAAAATTTTAAAAGTACAGTTAATTGAAGACAGATTCATTTTGAAGGCGGTACCTTAATTTTTACTAATATACACAGCGACGAAAATAAACGTACCCCACATTTTCTTATTGCCTGACAAAATTAGAACAATCTTATTCAGTTTGACTTACACTCCTAATTTTCCACGAAACCAGTATACCTCCAAGGTAGACAGATATATTCGTCTTAATAAAAATTGTGCAGATGGAAGACAAGCTAGTTTATTTCATTCACGTAACAATTCTCATTAGTCTCCTACAGGTTTCAATGACAATAACCAGCACAAGCCTACATAAATATACTTTAAAACGACCGGTTCCAATATCTTTAATGTGAATAGTAAAATGCATTATAAAACGAAATTAGTTCAGCGGCAATCTACATATATTTATATGACATATAATTTTGTTATGAGTTATCAATAATCTCCATATGCTTAATTCCCGTTATGAAAAATTAAAGTATAATCAAATATCTTTTGGAACAGATTAGAGATATTATTTTATTTTATTTATTTTTTTCGTATATGGGGTTACGATTCGGTGTGACAATTGGAGAACATTAGATCATTATTACACCTTTTCTCCATATAATAAATTTACGGTACATGTATAACCAATATCCATTTCAGTCCTCCTCATTATTATCCTCCCCCCCCCCCTGGAAAAATGGGGATGATATTAATTACACCCCCTTTGGGTTAAGGCGAATTCTGGAGAGGTTTTAATTTTCCCCTATACTAACCAAAGAAGCTAAATTTATCCTTTTTTGAGATAGTTCAGTGATTTCATTTTAATGTATGTTCGGTATCAGTTGTTTGGGTATTTGAATTTGAGGAAAATCTCAGAGGTTTGATAAAAATCGCAAATCTATAATTAATTCTATGATGCCAATTTTGATGCACAAGACATGCACATTGCGTCGATTTACGCTGACTGCCTCCTCCAACTTTCGAGGAACAATTAAATTATATAAGAGGGGAAAAGAAAATTCCATTTAGTAAGTAGTTAAATTACTTATAAAAGAATAGGAGTTTAATTTGCCAAGTGTTGAAGTTATAAGTTAAAGCGAACCTCGATTTGCAGTGACGATGTCTTTTGTAGTGACTTAAATCGGGGTTTTCTTATAAACGTGATGCTTAGTAAGTACTAAATGAAATTTTCTTTTCCTCTTTTATATAATTGAATTGTTGCTCGAAAGTTGGAGGAGGCATCGTCCGCCATAATGAAAAATTCCTTCCATGACACATGTTTAATCAAAAGATGTGATCTCGTATTATTTAAAAAAAACATATTTAACCTGTTAATTTCTTAATGTCCACAAGATAATCCATTTTCGTGCCTCGGTGGACTCGTGGTAGCGTGCTCGCCTCGAGTGCGGAAACTATGAGTACGAGCAAAGATCTACTGGTCGGCTCGGAGTCAGTATAATGTGTCCGAGTGGGATGATATGTCTTGCTGTGGACAATTACCACATGAGCTAGCAAATTAAATATCCGGCTCAGCGTGGTGGTCTAGCACAAAGCATGGGTCATATTCATTATCATATCAACATGTTCTCGTCCTGATATGCACCTTGCTGCCACTGGACGTTAAAGGGTACTTATAATGTGAGAAACGGAATCTAAACGAAACGAAACGAAATATAGCGAAACGAAGCGAAATACAGCGAAACGAAACGAAATATAGCGAAACGAAACGAAATATAGGAAACGAAACGAAATAATACATTAACCCAAATAATTCTTGAAAAGAGAATCAATCTCAGCCGTTTGGTGTAGATTTGACCGTCTACATGGCAATTTTGGCGATGCTCTTGATAATCGTCATTGTTTAAACAGAATATTTATGAAGAAAGGAAATACCTCTATGTTATCTCAATTGATGATCGCCTTGTTTTTTATTCAAGGTATTTTTTCGATTTTTGAACTTGAATTTTGCAACTACAAACTCTAATTTGTACTATGATTTTAGTTATGTAAACTCCGGTGTTTTGCATTTGCAATTGTTCAAAATGAACCCTACCAAATACAGCTCATATTGCGTATTTGTTTGGAGTTTTTAAATTTTCCATGCAGCCTCTGTTGTAACATTCAAAGACATTAGCGATATTAATCGATATGACATAGTGTCGCGTTCTATTAAAAATCGCTAAATCGTGGATGCTTTATGTTCACAAATAAAGACTGCATACTGAATTTAGTACTCCATGAGGACGGACTGTACCTGTAACATACAATAAAGCTTTGATGTTTCACAAAAATTTGTTAATTGAATTTAAATATTTTAAAGACATTGGACCCCATTCTAAAGATATCGTGACAAAAAAGATGAAATAGGTCCAGAATTCAACTATCTACAATATATATTATTTCGAAGGTAACCGAACTGTTGAATATACATTATACATGTCAAATTTAATTATTTTACAGACTATAAATCGACATTGACTCATTGACTTTTCTGCTACGCTTTAATGCAGATTAACGTTTTGATCAGACTATAAAAGACCCCCTTTCTATGTTTCTTTTCTTCGTATTTTAGCTCACCTGGTCCAAAGGGCCTTGTGCGCTTATGCCATCAATGGGCGTCCGTCGTCGTCCGTCGTCTGTCGTCGTCGGCGGCGTTGGCGTCGGTGTCGTCGTCGTCGTCGTCGTCGTCGAAAACCTTTTTTAAGAACCTTCTCCTCTGACACTACTGGGCAAAATACCTTCAAACTTTAACTGAATGTTCCTTAGGGTATCTAGTTTATAATTTGTATCCGAATTTTTGATCTATCAACAAACATGGCCTCTGTTGCTAAAATTAGAACATAGGGGTCAAATGCTTATATCTCAAAAACCAAAGCATTTAGAGCGAAACTGACATGGAGGTAAAAATGTTCAACAGGTCAAGATCTACCAGCCATGAAATTTTCAGATAAATCGGACAACCCTTTGTTGGGTTATTGCCCCTGAATTGTTAATTTTAAGGACATTTTGCAGTTTTAGGGTGGTAACTTGAATACAATAATAGATAAAGACAAACTGTAAACAACAAAAATGTTCAGCAAAGTCAGATCTTCAAATAAGTCAACATGACCAAAATCGTTAATTTACTCCTTATAGGAGTTTTTGCCCTTGAAATATTATTTACATGTAAACAGAAAATAATGGTCTGACATTGTCACAGATGTTTAGGGCGTTACTTGAAATAAATTAAATGGTAGCAGTACAAGTAAAATAGAGCGTCAAGGGTCAAGGTCATTGAAAAATTCCATAGCAACCGATGAAAACGTCCCTTGCAACAGAGGAAAAAGACCATATATATTTGGATTAAGGACCTTATAATTTACCTGTACAAGTCAAAAAGAAAGGTCAAGAGTCAATGCCATTGAAAAAGTCCATAGCAACCATATATATTTGGGTTCAGGATTCTATATTTTAGCTGTACAAGTCAATATTAAGGAGAAAATTGTGACGGTATACATTAAATAGCAAAAATAATCATTGATGCAAGATCTACTGGTACACAAAAGATAACAGGTGAGCGATTCAGGCTCTTGGGAGCCTCTTGTTTTATTTAGTTTTATTTCGTTTTTTTTTCATTTTGTTTCCTTTTGCTATATTTCGTTTCGTTTCGTTGTATTTCGTTTCGTTTCGATTCCGTTTCTCACTTTATCGGTATCCAACGTTAAACAACAATTCATCCATCCATCCATTTTCGTGCAAAGAACGATAACTTTAGCTATTCAGTCGTTTCAATAACTAAAGGTAGAGTATAGTCTTGTTGATAAATTACATATATTTAAATTTACAGTCGTATAATTTATGTTTTTATATATTTAAATTTACGATCATCGTATAAATTACGATTTTATATGTAAGTTTTTAAAAAGTCAGTAATTGATAGGTTCAACAATGCATTTTAAATTGTTTTGAATTATGTGGTGTGAACTGTTTTAGACGAATAATTTTCTTTTGTTGTTTTAAAAAACAAATGGACGTTTGCTTTTAAGTGACTAGTTGATATATTTTCAAACGGAAGTCGCTGAAAAAAAATTGATAGGTTCATTTTTTTTCAGATATCCTCTGTAAGTATTTTATTACATACAAATGGAAAATAGGTCAACTTTTAAACAAGGTTTAATTTTTAATTGTTAAGATTTGCTAATGTCCAAAATATCCATTTGGTATAGGTCTCTTTGGATCGTTCGGATAAATATTTACAGAATTATCTATGAAAAAGAATTTAAGATTACGACCTAGACTTCGGTTCGATTTTAATGTAGTTTAGTTTATGATAATTAAAACAGTAATAAAGGGAATTTCATATAAATTTCACTAAAAACATTTCGTTCAACCAAAATATTTTTCTCCTTACAAAAGTTCTCCCAGAAACTTTATTAAACGCAATCTTGTATTCTGATCCTGTTTAATTTGCTATTTTGTAGTCTTTTTGTTGTGTATTTGTATTATTTACTTGTTATGTTAGTGTTCATACATATTCGCCTTGTCTGTAGATTTTGGTCTTGTTGGTATTACCCACAACTTATCACTTCTTTTGGCGATATGTATTCATAAAGCCAAAAAAATAACCCAGATATGTTATAGATCAGAATCAATTGATATAATATATTCGGAAAGCAACTACATGTGATACAAATTACACACCTCTCACAATGTTCCGATCACTTCTCTGCCAGTAAATTTTATATTTCAAGCATACATCGGTCATAAATTAGGTCTTTCAAGTAAAACTGTTTGAAAGGAAACAAATATCTTTTTACCCGAAAAACCTCGTGCTCTGTCCTTACATGGATTTGCCTTTACCTTCTTGAACTTTGGAATTATTTAATTGTCTCTTCAACGGATTGGATTATTGTTTTAAACATTTTTTATGCCTTGAACACAAGTGATGAGTCGTAAATAGACCAATTGTGCACATCTTGGGCAGCAAAACTAGTAACAAATAATTTAATATATAAATATATAAGTCTTAAGATTTATGCGACAACGATACTAATGCAAGAGAGAACATAATAATTGATAGTAAATTGACAAATTTGGCTTGACGATCAAATATGTTGACTGTCTAACTAAAAACTAATTCTTTTAAAGAAATGTCAGTAAATTCATTCCATTGTCAATATTAAAATAAAAACGACACAATTTTATACTTGAAAAATTAATTTCCTCAGGAAAAAAAATCAAAATCGATTGTATTCACACCATTTTTCGATCAAATATTCCTTCATTATCAGAATGTGCGTAAGCTCTCTCTGACCTATATGCATATATTGAAGGTACAATCTATTAGGCTGATTAGTGGCAGGAGTTAATATGAAAGCTGTACATACTCTAAGACATATTTTGTATTTTATAGTTCGTTATCTCAATGACATTTTACCCTTTAATTTCTGTATAATGCAAGAATAAACATAGGTCGAAAGTAAACGGTTAAGTGTTATGAAATTTATTTCCATCTACTAAAAAACTTTAACTAATGTTCACTTCGCAATATTTTTTAACAGGAAAAGACTCGGTTGGTTTGTTTTCTTTCAAAAGAAACCATAAAGGCAAAAATATGTCTAGCAGTTTGGAGAAAAACAAACATCGTTCTGTGGAAGAGATGAAAATATGGTCCATTAAAACTATGAATGTCAGTGCAGCTTATAAGTCTTCATATATCAGAAGTTGCATAATAGTGCCAAATAAACAGTTTGTGTTTGCTGATGAGAACAATAATAGAATAATTGTTCTTCATGAAGATGGTAAACATCTATTTGATCTGAACATGTCCGGTCGACCTTTTGACCTTGAAGTTATAGATTCAAATAAAATTGCAGTGTCCTTTGGGATTGGTAAATATATCGAATTTTTAAATTTGGAAAGTAGAAAGGTTGAAAATAGAATTAAACTAAATGGTTTTTGTGCTGGAATGTGCCTTGTTGACACGAAAATGTTTGTACTTGTCTGCGGTGAAGGGATACGAGAGATTGATCTAAATACACACACTGTTACTACTCCTTTTTCATTGGCTGGAAATGTACTCTATATTACCTACGCTGGAGACAAATTATTTTATACCGACCTTGGTACAAATTCGTTGTGTTGCTGTGACATGAACGGAAATATAATATGGCGGATAACCTCCCCTTTGCTGGAAAACAGCCAGAAAATTACAGCAGATATGTACGGGAACGTGTTTGTCGCAGCAACACAAGCGTATCAGATATTAGGAATATCGAGTGACAAGAAGAACGTTCGGAAGTTACTGGACGATAAACAAGGAATGGTTTCGCCATCTGGTGTATATTATGATAAATCTGACAAGCGTCTTTTGATTTGTAACCGCGATAATCATCGTGCATATTTGTACAACTTAATGTAAAGATTTATTTAGGGAGTGCTTAAATTGTACCTTGATATTATTCTGTATTCATCGTGTATTAATTTCCGCTTCTTTTCGTCAGTAGGTTTTTTGACAATCACATGCGGTCGAATGCTTTTGATATATAATTAAGTATTCGACATTGTACATGTTTAGATCATATGTTATGGATCTCTATTTGGCGAACAATCATAGCTCATAGCCTTTGTTCAAAACGAATGTGTCATGCAAAGTTTCAGTCACATAAAAGTGAAAAAAAATGATTTAAATATATACACATAGAACATGTGGAAAGATATTTTTCGTTGTTAAATTCAAAACTTTGTCTTTTCGTTGTCTTTTTGAAACGCTATATTGTCATTCCCATTTACGGATATTGTCACTACTTCTGGCTTTTCATCACTTGGCCAATGATGTTTTATTAATAGTATATAAACAACACTAGCAATGAAAGCTCCAACGAGAGGACCAGCTATCGGTACCCAGAACCAATTGTAATTTCGATAGCTGTAAAAGAAAGAAAGTTTGTTTCGGTAAGGTTTAATATGAAATAATAGCAAAATTTTATTGCCACGTAGTGGCGAATATATTTTCAATCCACACTTATTTTCAAATGAAAAGGTGAAAAAGAAAACGACTGATAACAGCATATTGACGTGATTCTTAAAAAGTTCCGAATGTTCCGTATAATTTATTACGTAATGACCTCGGTAATTATTGGCAAACATCAGCAACGATATATACCTGACTTATTTTGATAGACGCAGCATAAAAACTATTACGACATCTTTGTGAATACAGGGGCTGTTTCAACTTGAGACAGATATATTTAAACATTTTTTGTTAAAAATATGGGTTTAAGCTATTTTCGGTCAAAAAAATATAATTTACGGCCATGGTCAATTGTGGTCCTGACTCCTTAAAACCCAATTGATTCTGGTTATATATTTCAATAATTTAAATTATAAATAGTCATAAATTCTCTGTTTGTGTTTGTTATTTTTTGTGTATGATAAGCATTTGGCGAATTTGTCCATATTTGATTAAATGAGTGATGTTTTATATTCAACTTTATTTTTTCATTGCGTTTTGAATTGTGTGTTTGTAATCAAAACCCTTGACGATGGTATTGGCTAAATCTTTAGGTCGTTTTAGCATTTGAAAAACCTTCTCTTTAACGTTTTGGATTATTGGTTTGATCGTAGATGGTTCTTCTGTGATAGCAAATTCGTTTAGTGAAAACATTTTATTGTACTCGCGAAGGAATAAACCATCACAAATGAAAGATTTGTTTGTTGTTTAGTTGGGGTTTTACGCCGTTTTCAGCACATTTGGCTATTTCGCGGCGGCCAGTTTTTATTGGTGTAGGAAGCCGGAGTACCCGGAGAGAACCACCGACCTTTGGTAGGAAAATTGGCAATCCTTGTCAATTTAGATCGGAGTCGAACACACCCCGCCACAGTGATATTCGAACTCACAACCTCAGTGTTGACAGGCTAGTGATCATTAGTAGTCATGACGAACTACCTAGACCACTCGGCTACCGAGGCCCCAAATGAAAGATGATAACGGGTAAATATCAGTGAGACAACAATCAAAATGGTATCAAAGAAACTATGATTACCATTGCATCTATACCGCTGCTGGTGGGCTCCAAGTCCACAAGGATATCATCAGCTAAGTTTCTAGTATTTGGCTTTACCCTTTTCGTCAAGTTTTGGATTTGCTCTTCAACTTTTTGTATTGTTGTGTTGGTTTTCCATATTTGAGACCTTGACCACAACTGATGAGTCGTAAAACGTAGATCTTTTGCATCAAAATTGGAATTAAAGAACTTATTTAGTATTAAGACATACCTTATAGGCTCAATTCCCCAGCCTGCAATTACAGTGAAAAGTCTTGGTCCGAAATCTCTGGCCACATTTATTGCATAACCACAGTTAAAGGCAAACGCTGTTCCTATTGCTGTTACAATAAGTCCCATACCTATTGGTAACAGTCCTTTATTCGGGAACATGTTCTTTTCATCAGCAATAGCATGGATACAAAGAACCAGTAGAAAGGTTCCAAATACCTTTGAAAAGTGAATTAGAATGTAAACAGAATCAGCATCAATACTCATGAGTATCCCCAAAAGAATACCGAAACTATAAACCAATGGGACATGTCCCCAAGACCGAAATAAAAAGACAAGGAAAAGTCGCGAGAATGCAACACAGACAAATACTACAAGGGTACATGTATAAGCAAACGAAGAACAAACATATAATAAACTAAACAATATTAGAACAAGACAGCAAAACGAAAGAGCACTAGCTATTTAAATTCCCACCAAATACCAGGAGTTACATCAGGTGTCCCTTGTATAATATAATGGCAGTTTTGTATGAATATGAGAAGGGACTGTGCCCTTATCTTAGGCTTTCTGTATTCTTTTGTTGAACTTTTGAGTATATAAGAGGCCTTAATGCTTGTCTTGTGTCATCATAGAAGGTCATACAACTATGTTACCTGACTGTTACCACATTTAATGTAATTGACGGTTTTCTCAATACCCGATATTTTTAATTTTTAAATGAACTAAAGGTAACGTCAGTTTAAACAACGTTACGGTCAAATTAGTTTTTTGTGGTTCTAATTATAATTTGTGTTTTTGATGTTTTCTTGTTGTATTCATGTCGTGTTTGCATTTTAGAGGAAAAGAAATTTTCTCATTACCCGTTGGCCATCTAACCATCGACATTCTTTTGTCAATATGAGTCAAACACAGTATGAAAAGGGCTTAGGGACGAGATCAAAAGTTCAATGTAGGAAAAAAAACATAATTCACAGTTTTTCACTGACCCCCCCACTTAACTTAATTTGGGAAAAATTGATTGACCAATATGGGCATATGCTTTAAGAGTATACTCTATGTATCATGGGTCCTGTTTTTCCTCAATAATGTATGTTTGTTCTGTATATTGACTTGGACATCTCTTTTAAAAAATATTGGAAAAAAGTGATGTGTATTTTTAGCATGCATCAAAAAAGGCATTATAATTTTATACATATCATTCAAAATTCACGATCGATAAAGTGTTTGAACGACGTAGATACTATGATTGATTTCGCCCCAATACTCTCGGCCACGGTACGATTTGAAGGCTTTTATTTGCTTTAAAAGTCCAAACATATGTTACTCACTTGGTCAAAAAATGCATTTGTTGTAGATACAAATTCCTGTGGAAATGTGGAAAATATACCAGCAGTAGATGTATTTCCATAAGTCATTCTTGTTCCACCATCAAAATGGCTGATTGCATCTGTGTAACGAAAGAAGTTAATTAAAGCAGAGCTTACAAAATCTACAATGCCGTGTAACTTACGTTCAGCAAAATACTTCAAATTTCCAAATTAAAAATGTAATTAATTATTTATTTATTGATTTATTTATTTTCGCAATATACCATTTATTCTTCAAAATATATTTCTTTACAAGTCATCAAAGTTTTTCATACTACTTCAAAACTAGCCACTTAACAACATCAACTTTTTTTACATTAAGTTGAAAATTATTTTCAGCAGACATATTAGCCGTCAGTTTAATGTTTAACATTTTTATATTTTTTCACTACATACCATAGTACACCCCGTACTGTACAGCCGCTGCTACAAATGCTCCAGCCAGTTGTGAGATAGAATATATTGGCCACTTCCACCATAATGTTTTCGCAGTTATAATGAAACCTAGAGTAACTGCTGGGTTAAGATGACCCCCTGTAACAGAATATTCACATACATTTAAGGTATCAGGACCGTTAATGACGTCGTGATTCTTTCAAATGTCCCGGATGTCCTATACAACTTAAGAAGACATCGGTAATTATCGACAAACTTCGGAAATGCAACATACATACCTTATTTTCACGAACGCTGGATACAAACAACGAAGTGTTGTTCAATTTGAGAAGGATCTATCTACGTACGTCATTAATGCTATAAACTTTAGGTCAAAATGAAATATAATTCACGGTCATGGTCTGTTATGTTTCTGATTTATCTAGGTATCTGATGTTAAGGATGCTCACTGGTCATGTTTTGGTCTTTTTGTCAGATTTTCAGAATCCTGGGGTTTTATCCATTTCTTAAACATGAAATTTTTTGCCCATGAACCCCTAATTTTTCTTTTATAATTCAATCATATATACCTTAAAATGGTATTTGACAAAATTTTTTGAAATCCTTTTTATTTTTTCATACATCTTTGAGAGATAGGGTTGTCAATGCAAAGACAATGAAAAATACAGAAAAAACCTATTTCCTGCAAATTTTCAAGGTCTTATAGCTCTAAAATGAGCACATGAACACATATTTTCTTCTTGCTTATTTGTTTACTATTCATATGTTCTCTCAAACTAAAACACCTATTTCAAATCCTATTTATTTCCTATTAGACCAGCGGCCATCCTAAACTAATATACTAATCAATACAATATATATCTGGGAGTTTCTGAAGAGTTCCAAAATAACAATCCAAAGATACTAATATTAGATATAGTAAATTTATACTATGCTGCATACGACGTATTTCAATGAGTTACCTCTCATCAGCAGCATTAAAACCGAAACATTTGGAAGACCAAAAACGAAACTTATTTTAAAACAAGAAGTACTCATAACCAAAACTACCGAAATAGGAAGCCAAATTTCAGCTAAGGAAATCTTCGATGTGCAATACAAGGAATGACCCTTGGTAATTCTATTATTTTTGAATTTTGCTAAATACTGGTAATTTCTATAACAAATCAATGAATAATCATGTCAGACAAGTCTGACGACTGGGTTGGCGAATACCCTCGGGGACCTAGGGTCCACCATGCAGATGCATCGTCCCAGGAGTTTCAAAATAATAATCCAAAGATACTAATATTAGGTATTGCTAAATGTGTTTGCAATAGATTTATAGTTAAAGCTTGCAATTTTGTTGTATACTTCTACGAACGTGCAGTGAACTGTTATTTTTTAAACAATAGGCTTATAAGTTTTGTACTTCTATGATTTTTTTTCTTTATATGATACTGATATTGTGTATGCTCTCAAATTATTATTACAACCATATTTTAGCACGGGCAAAATACAATATAAGATGGCCCTTTGCTATACAAATGAAATTATTATAAACTAAATTAAAATTCTTACCAGAAACTCCCCCACTGACGTATATACCTAGTGTAAGTCCAAGTCCTCCAGCAATGTTAATTGACAAAAAATTACCAAGCTTTCCTTCACTTAAAGTATACTGTGCTCCAGATCCTATTGCAAAAGTCTGCAAGGTTATTATAAATATTATCCGTAAAGGTAATTAATCTTATATTCAAATTTTTATGGCAATACCGTGTACAAAGCAAGTACATATAAGATATGCCTTTCCTTTAATACTTTAATATTTCAAAGATGTTTCTCGTATCCTTCATTCCTGTTGAAATATTGAATTTGGCCCCGCACTAGATCATTATAGCAGATATTTTGCTATTTTGTGTGTGTGTTTTTTTTTGTTTTTTTTTTGGTACTGTAATTGATGCATTTTTATTATATAATAATTTATGATACCTACAAGTTAACAATTCACAAAATGTTAATTTATTGTTTTGTTACGTTATCGTTTTTTTAAACTGCTTTATCTATAGTGCACAATTGTGTGAATGAATTTCAGGTTATTATATATCGTTTGCTTACATATGAGTTTGTTAACTACAGTGTCAGAACTGAGACAGAGAGAGTTAAAATCCATACCAACAATACACAACATAAAATAAAGAAACGCTTGTAGTGAGAGAAACAAAAATAAAACAAATTTTTAACATCACTGTTAATAGATACATATTATTAATTTAGCCCTACAGAAAGGGGGTCTTTAACATGGTACCCTCCAAACGTCACCCACAATGTTCCATAGTATAAACTGAAACCCTACAACGAGAGTTTTTCCCTTCTCCGCCAACGCACCTCTGTTGAGTCTATGTGTCCCATCAAAAGTACACAGCACTTGCTGTTTGTAATATTTCAGTATTACATGAATTATATATATTTTATCACTGATAACAATAGTGCTCATGTCCATCGTTAGATGATGTAAATAAAGAAGTAAGAAGTTTAGAATTGCTCAAAGCGTGGTAGTCGCACTTAACATACTCATTGCTATATATAATGCTCGTATGTTTAATTGGAATACGTCTTATTAAATGGCAGACTAGATTCTCGTGCTTCGTGTAGTTATGGTGATGTTTTTTTATCACAACCTTGCACGCACTGTCATTGAAACGCCTGAGATGTAATAACAGAGCGTGGGAATTTTACAAAAAATAATCCTGAACGAAGTATTTTATTTAGCCTCCAATTTCTCTCTTTGGTATATAAAATGTAATTAAAAAATTAAATACTTCCCAACAATCATCGAGTTTCGTATAAACTTTGATTCGTTCAAAGCTTTTACACCACAATAAAAATACAAAAATAAACGTTTCAGTTTAAAAATGCACTTTTATCAAATTTTTTTTCGCACTCAAATTAATTTTTAATTTTAATGAAATAATATATTTACGTTTACATTTAAAACAAAAGATTTGCTAAGGTTTTTTTTTCGAATAATTAATTAAAACAAAAACATGTGCACGCAGAAAACATCCATCAGTTATCATAAAATTAAGAGGACAAATAATGCATAAAACACATGCCTTCAGTCGCACCTCTGATATTAATCTGGTGTGGACATAAACTTCTCAATCAATTACGGTAATAATGTACATATATAACAGTCTGCAATATTTTACTTATTTATAAAATGTATTCGTACTTTCAGTGCTATAAATGACAACTATTTTGCAGTAAATACACAGGAAAAACGGCTTAATTTTCATGTGATTTTTTTATAAATTAATATATAATGATTAGATGATGTTCTTTACTGAGTTTTACTCCATATGTTTTTTTAGTGCTGCCAATGTAATTGATCATTTAGTACTCTTTAAGTTAGTTTGGCCACGCTATATATATATGTGCCTGTCTAATACAAGGAGCCGTTGTCTTTTATTCTGTGCTTTCGGGTGAATTTATTCACAAAGAATTGATAGGACTATTAAGATCTTTTTATGGAGTGAGGAAACATAGTCTGTATTTAAGACTGTATGAAGACCTCTGTACTTTTCTTATCCCAAAAATTCTTTGATATCAGTTTTGATGCACAAGATTTGCACATTTCGTTTATTTACGACTAATCAGTTGTGGTCTAGACGTAAAATGTTTAAAACTAAACCAATAATCCAAACGGTTGAAAATCAAAATCCAAAAATGCCGAATTGACCTAGAGGGTAAAGCCAAATACTAGAAACTTAGCTGATGATACTCTCGTGGAATTGGAGTCCAGCAGCAGCGTTATTGACGTAATATTAATAATAAATTCTTTGATTCCAATTTTTATTTTAGGGTCATTGACATTGTCCTGACATAATCTTTCATTTGTAATGGTTTGTTTCTTTTTGGGTACAATAAAATGTGTTCACTAAATCAATTGGCCCCTATAGAAGAACCATGCATGTGCCGCTCTCGAGGTTGTGTTTTTTTGTTTATCCGACTTGAAATATTCCTACTATGTTCTTGTAATTCTGAACTATTGTGCAGCCATTTATCTGTTCTGAATTCCATCATAGTTAAGTCAAAAGTTAAAGACTTTACTACCTCCCTTTTTTATCTGTTTGTATTTTTAGTTGTAGTTTAGATGGAGGTGTAATTTTTGACATTTTACATTTTTAATTATCCATTTAGCACAATCCCATGACCCTAAGTATAGACCATATTACAATTTTGTAAATAGTTATTGATTAATTATCCATGTTTTTGGCAGTTGAAAATAATAAACCAGTTTCAATGAATAAGAACGTGCATATACTCTTATCATAGATAGATTAACATAACTCGGTTGTAAATTTACTTACATATTTAGTAGTATATATTTAATACTTAATACTTGCCCTAGATATTTATGTCTCTATCAATTTTTCCTATACCTTCACCGATATTTATATATTTGGTATAGATGCACCTTGTAAATATTTGGTTTGTCGATCCATATAAAATATGCATGTGTTAACATGATACCAAAATCTTGATAATGAGATGCACGTCGTGTTCATTGATTTATTCTTATGGTACAATGTACTGTCATTGTGGCACACTTTTTTTAACTCATCCTAGCTTTGTTTTAAAGGTTGGTGTTGATTGGTTTCAACAGACCGAGGAATTTTTATTAAATGTTCAATGGTGGCCGTACTTATGAAACTGATCCACAGAGGGAAATGTCGTAGTTGTACTAATTTTTTTTTTTTTTTTTTTTTTTTTTTGGGGGGGGGGGGGGGGGTAATATTATACTTGACGCAAAATCACTCTGATTTCTACATTTATAAGAGATAACATATTCAAAAACGACAAATTTCTAATTTGATTTCCATAATCTCTTAACTTATAATAAAAAACGATTCTTTAAGACCAGTTCATTACAATGTACTTGTGCAGAAGTGATCATAACTATTTATTTATTTGCAATGGTTGTTGATTAACAATGTTGTGATGCAGAAAATCAGGATACATAGTTAAGAATAAATAAGAACAGAATGGTCGTTTAAGATAAAATAATGGTTACTATTAGTTTTTGCCATGGTAAGACAGAGGATAACATATATATTCTCTAACAAATTTAACACTTGAATTAAAGTAAAATGGAAGATTCATGTATAACTTGATTGTTAACTTCTTTCTATAGCTTCGGAATTGTAATTCGACGTTTTATTTACTGATGAACAACAAAATTGAGAACAGGAAAATACCACAAAAACATGCTTTTCATTTAACGCCATCCAATCGATAGACCCGAAAACAAAAATAACATAACGAGCACAAAACACAAACGCGGAAACAGCAGAGAATCATTGTTGTCTGACTTGTAGTGGTAAGTTAAACCGGTTTTATTTACCCAAATATCCCCTTATGCCTAGCTCGTCCAGTTTCAGTTACAATGTAGATATTTGGAAGAAAAAAAATAAACAATGAGATGTAATGATTTTGATGCAAAAAGCAGAAACTAATTTTAAAACTTGTGTGTCAGTGTTGTAGCTATGGAGCTTTTTAAGGTATATTGGTAGTTAAATAATGATATACTAGGTTATATAGTATAGTATATATATAGTTAGATATATTTGAACATTGTAACTGAAAAAGTACTTGTCATACGAAAATGATAAATCAATCTATATTGCTCTTTACATAACATCAATGTTGTTTTTACCTTATAGTAATAAAAAAAAATAAAAAAAATAAAATGTCGTGTAGCCATTATCAAGAAGCAAGCCCACATCAAGAAATAGGCACTTAATGGTCCTATAAAAAATACTGTCAATATTTAATAAAAGCAACACAATAAAATTGTGTCATGATTAAATAATACATTAGAACAGTTCAATATATTGTGCCGTTATTTTATAACACATCATAAAGGGTTAATATTTTTAATTTAATTATGCATAAAACTGCACCGAAATTTATTCATTATTTATTTATGTAACTATATTCAACATTATCATCAAGAAACGATATATTTCTCATCAATTGTATCTTAAAATTATACTTATATTTTATAAGTACAATTAAATTAAACAAATATGAAATAAAATTAATAAAATAAATCAAGCAATTAAAAATCAAATCTCACCACTA
Source organism: Mytilisepta virgata (assembly GCA_028015205.1). Taxonomy (NCBI): domain Eukaryota; kingdom Metazoa; phylum Mollusca; class Bivalvia; order Mytilida; family Mytilidae; genus Mytilisepta; species Mytilisepta virgata. Next base: position 69,708,139 of record CM051517.1, read on the forward strand.
GAATGAAAGTTCCTATAAATTCCGCTAAAACTTCACGGCCAAGCTTACTATGTAATTTTAAAGATACCATCTTGATGAGAAAGTTTTGGAGTTTTAAATATTGAGGACGATAGTATTAAACCCCTGCACTTTCTTATCTATACTTAAATGTATAAATTTGACACACCAAGGTGAAAGAGTAATATTTATATGACAAAACTGGTGGTAATTGTACATACTACATGTACCCTGCAGAATTGACGCGACATTTACACCATCAATGAATCTTTTATATTGTATGTGTTATTAATATATGTTAACAACTATAAATCAGGTTGAAAATTAATCTGTATGTTAATTTTATTATCAATTTTTATCAAGGGGGCCTCGATGGCCGAGTGGTCTAGGTAGTTCGTCATGACTTCTAATGATTACTAGCCTGTCAACGCTGAGGTTGTCAGTTCGAATCTCAACTGTGGCTGGGTGTGTTCGACTCCGATCTTAATTGACAAGGATTGCCAATTTTCCTACCGAAGGTCGGTGGTTCTCTCCTTGTACTCCGGCTTCTTCCATCAATAAAAACTGACCGTCGTGAAATAGCCAAATGTGCCGAAAACGGCGTAAAACCCCAATTAAACAAACAAATTTATCAATGATGTGCTAAAATATTTACAGGAATTGCGGTCATGAATTCTTAAGTCTTTGACGATTCATTGTTTACTTATTAATATTTAATTAGTTTTAAAGCCAAGATACCAAGTAACTTTGGCTGTTTGATGAAAGGAGAATATTGCTGTAAGGTGTGAACTGAATTGCTTAAAACCCTATACTAACTAAGGTGATCATTAATAAAAAAATATTGTAATGGTTAGTTTCTCATTTAGACCTATATTAACTCCATATCCGATATTCTCATATGACTTGCTGCATTCGAAGTACAACAGTTATGACTGTAACGCGAAATGGCGTCACTGTAAGTAGTGCAACGTCACATTCCAAGTAATAAACGTTTATTTAAATAATGCCCGATCGGCAATTAAGGTAAGGTTTGCGCTCTCCTTGGATTTTTATCATTATAATATTGTAGTAATGTGACATATTTATTTGTTCATTGGGGGAACCTCTCTTATTTAGTGGCATTTTTAAGAAAATCGCCCGTCCAGTGTTTTTATAAAAACAGCTCAAAATTTGGATTTTTGGTATTTTTGTCACAATGTATTTATTTTACTATTTTCAAGAAATAATTTATGCAAGTATTAAAACTATTAAAGTTTTTAATGAAAATTGTAAAAATGATTATGTTCTAGATATTATTTATCAAATCTGCATGAAAATGTAAGAAAAAATCACGAAAACACAACATTTTAACATTTCCTTGCAAAAAATAGAGACGTTACCATGGCAACAAAAAGGTGAAAATATCCTGTTTCCGGGCCCCACGATTTCATGAAAAATTGAGAACTAATAGATTTAAATATTTCCATTAAAATAAAATAATAAAATTCATATGTCCCCGATCTCGTTTCCATGGAAACGGATGCTATATTAACCCCTCTTAAACACATAAATAAAGTATTTTCCCAGTTTTGTAAGAAAATAAATCACTGAAAGCCATTTTCATGGCATAATTTATTTTCCCCCGCCGAAACGCATTGCGGGGACATAGAAATGCCGGGCGTCCGTCTGTCTGTCCGTTCGTCCTCATTTTAGGCGCTCTCATGCCCATACTAATTTGCGGATTTTGATGAAATTCATATGGAAGTCTTGTTTTGATAGTATCTAAATCAAGTTTGAATTCGAGTATAGTAAAACAAAGTACTAAGCAAATATTGTGTTGGATCTGTTTAACATGCATCGTGGTGCAATTTATATTCAACTATAAAACACGCCTCATGCATGGCATGTGTTTTTTTATTTTTTTTTTATGTATGAAAAATACTGCATAGTTTTCCCTTTTTATATTCTAAATAGAAGTAAGAAAAAACATCAAATTATAAATGTAATAGGTTCTGACCTGCAAGAAGGAACCCTTCCCTCAGCTAACCATATCCCTACCAAATCATAGCTCTACAGTACAAAAGTGGGCGCAGATGAAGACCAGAAAATCAATGGACATTTTTATTGAACTAATGAAGTCAAAATACACGTAGCTATTCAAAATCTCTTCTTGAACTGTTAAAGGTTAGATTTTCAATTCGTGGAAAGATCAGGATTTATGACTCCATGAGTTCGTTGTTTGAATCTCGTAGCAAATAGCGACTCTATTACATGTACATGTAATAATGAATTATTCACTGTATCCTCATAATTTCTGGCCATATCAAAGACGATCAGTTACTGAAATCTAATAATTCAAAGCATCGGTAATGATGAAGTCGTCCATAAACATGAGACCTTGTCGTTTTAAAAAATATTCTCCCAAATCAACGTTGATCAATATTCAACACATAGATACACGCTTCAGCAGTTGTGTAGACTTTCACCTGTTTCTGGCAAAAAAAGCTTTTCTTAAATTGAGATTGATCTAGTTCCGAATGCATTCCAAGCAAAAGAGCAACGTTTTGATTTTTAATCGTTATAGATGTGATTCGATTCACTGCTACGTTGTGTTGACATATTTGTCAGACGATAATTGTACGCAACGCGCTTTTTCGACGTTGTTAAAATTCACCGGATTAAACGCTCAAGTGAACAGAACTTTTCAATTCGAATTATCTCCCTGTGACCGCAAACCTTACCTTAAGACGAAAAACCATACGTTGTGCACTATCTATATCGCTTGTGTTGCAGTACAATCTCACATTAAAGTAAGTCTCATTCTAATTTGTTTATTTTACAACATTTACATCTTTCTATGAAAGTTCTCGCCTTTTTAAAATCCCCCCGTTGATACTGTTGATACTGACCTTTTAGAATATAAACAATCCATTGATACCAGGCTATCGCACAGTAAAATATTTCAACAAATGTAATGCGTGTCAATGTTGAAATAAGCATAGTGCATGGCATTAATGATTTTTTAAAATTATTCTGTTTGATTAAAGATTACAAATATACCTAAAGAGCAAACCAAAAAAAAGCAATCCATTAGACAGACAAACCCGGGATAACAAATGAACAACCACAAGCACAACAAATAAACACTGAAAACTAAAAAAAAAAACTATGAACAACACGAACTCATATAAAAATCAGGACTGAAATCAGGTGCTCAGGAAGAGGTAAGCAGTTTCTGCTCCGGAAGGGTCAAGCCGTTCCTGCTCCGCATGCGGCACCCGTCGTTATGTACAACAAAGTCAATTTGGAACACTATAACGAACAGAAGACCCATCAGATTATTCCTTATTGTTCATTATTGGGTGCAGATTGTAGCCAATACAAAAGTATGCTTCGAATCTCTCTTTACCTTTAAGGTGAAGGTCTTCAATTTAGTTGACTTTGTAGACCGTATGCACAAGATCACAAAGTATGTCCTCTCTGTATTTTTAGTGATGCTTAAATTTAAATGATGATACTCTGTATGATTGTTCAACACTATTTGTGGTTAACGTTACTTCCGAAATATTTTGAATGTCTATTTTGAAGGTCAAGGATTTAAACGATAATTTTCATGATTGTTGAAGACCTAAGAAGTTATATGGCAAATTATGTTAAAGTTATGTTAGGTATTTGAACGTCAGGATCGCAAAGTTAGCGTAACTTTGGTGACCTCTAATCCATGGTTAAATCATGTTCACATCAGTCGATGGTTGTACAATTCCGGGACGATGAACACCACGTTATGAATGTTGAAACCATTATGGTAAATTACATATGACAGGATTCATACAAACGTTGTCCTCAAGAGATTGTTTTCATCTAGTTGTATTATTATTTTGTGGTATTTTGCAAATACTGTATTTTATCATTTAAAAAAATTGCTAAATTGCACAACCCAGACAGTACTTTTGTAATAACAAATGAAGATTATACATGTATGTATATATATACAAATGAATTAAACTTCATTTAAAATTATAATGCCTTTCTTTTATAGTTTGTATAACTACCTACTAGTTGAATACAAAAGCAATGCATCATCTAAAATGTCAGAAGTTTTGTTTAAAAATACTACAGCATTATATTAATCTGTAATGATGAATTAGAATACAGTTATAATCAGGAGTTGTATGTTAGAACACTTTGTTGGTTACCACGAAGTACATGTAGTAATGTCGGTGGCAACCAGATGTTTCCCGCCAACATATACATAATGCTCCGTGACATGACATTGGTAATGTTCTGTAAACAATAGACTATTCAAATAATTGAACAAGACGGAGAATGAACAGCACTTCATTAAGTAAAGTCAAGAAATACCGAAGGATATTCGAAGGAGGGAAAAATCGAAACAACTGACAAACTCCGGAGAACAACGAAGACGTATTATATATTTTTTAAACATTTGCGATGATTGCTTTCAGTAGACCACTGGTGGGCGTACCCCAAGAAACATTTTTTCAGGAAGATTTTTAATCTTACTTATTTTGTTTTTATTTTATTAAAAAAAACAGTAATATTTTATTGTTTCAAATCATGATTAGGTCAGCTTGCATTAGAAATTTAATCACTGTGGAGTGGTTAAAAATATTATGTATTTTTATCCCACCAATTAAACACGTCATGAATAGGAGAAAAACAAATTTTAAATGAAAACAAATAAATGAAACTTCATTCAGAACTGTAATGCTTTTATTCTATACTGTGTATAACTAACTACATGTACTTGTTGAATACAAAAGCGACAAAACATCTAAACTGTCAACACATTTGTTTTAAAATGCTACAGCACTACATGATCTATGATAATCTATACTATGTAGGTATAATCAGGAGTAATATGTAAGAACACTCTGTTGGTTACCACGAAGAAGTAATGTCGGTGGCAATCCATCTGTTAACGTTTCCAGCCAACTCATATATAATGCTCCGGGACATGACGTTTTTCTCGGAATTGGTAATGTTCTGTAGAAAATAAACAATTAAAATAATTGAACCTTGTAACTTATACTGGCTCTTTTAACTGAATAAATTAAATATATTTGCACGAATTGTTGACTTGATACTTTAACGCATTTGTTCTAGTTTTACCCACCAATATTTTCCTTTGAAAATTTCATTTCAAAATTGATATTGCTTGATATAAAACCTATTTAAAGGTTTTCATACATCATAATTTTCGGGATTTATTGTTTCTTTATATGTGTTATCGTGTGAGTGTGTGTGTAATGGTGTATGTGTTCTTGTTTGTCTTTACCTTTGACAATGACTAATGTTTCATTAATTACGTAATTAAACTTCTTCTAGTCTGAAATTCTTCTGATCCCAAAGGGACTTTTATGGGCATTGGAAACTTGATTCTTAAAAAAAGTTTTTTTGATGTCAAAGGTATTCCGACTAGTTTTTTTTTCAATTACTGTCAGGTTGACAAATACTTACATAACAATTAATGAAGCATCTTGTGAGTGAGCTAGAAGTTGCTCTCGTAATCTAATATACCTGTATGTCTGAAAAAATATTGTTTAAATGTATCTAATGAATATTTCTATTAAAACATCTGAAGTCAAAATATACAGAAAACTTCAGTAATATTTTTATACACGAGCATTTATGAAGATAAACATATGCATATATTTCAAATTACTATCAAATGGTTATTCGAAGCTGAAGATTCCTTTCAAGTATAACCAATATCAAATCAAGAAGGAAAACCAGCCAACTTTGGGGCATTTCCACAAGCAAATATTGAACTATTCTATTTACTTAGTTTCAATATTGATAACAGCAATAAAGCAGTGTTCATTTTATATTTTTTTAAGTACAAAGAGTATTGGCGTGGCTTAGTTTTTCATGTGCATAAACCACAAGTGTTCTTCATTTTATTGTAATTTCGTACAGGGATCAGCAGTGCTCTAAAATCTGGAAGTTGGAAACAAAATTGCGGAGAAGATTCACTTTCAAAATGACTTAAAAATGTCGAAGCCAAAAACATCCCTGGATAGACCTTTGAGTCAGAAAAATGCCTCCAACGTTATTTAATTTTATAATAGTAAAAATTTTATTATCAATAGAATGGTATTTGGATGCCTAAAATACAATTGTATTTACTCATGTCTAATCAGATATGGAATAAAGATAATACCAATGACAATCACAGCTGAAAACTTTTGATGATTATCATACCTTCAGTTTGTTTGCAACTAGATCCCCATCATTTATTTTCCATGGAAAGTCTGAAGGATATTCATTAGATCTCAATCTCCATTTTCTTATCACATTTTCAAAATTCTTGTACCTACAAATCAACTTTAATGAGAATAGAATATTGTCTCAAGATCTAGATGAGCCGTCATATTTCCCATAAAATATCAGAATTAATGCGTTAGATGAGCCCATTAAAAGTGCTTAGACCATGCAGAAAATGTAACAGTATGTGAAACCCGTGACAAGAATTAAATGCTTTAATACGCTTTTCTGGATTTGCCTTCATCTATGGTTTTAATAGAACTTTTAAATCATTGCATTAGATTCTGTGTGTCTTCTGAAGAAACACATTTGCACCCAAGTCAGAGTTATGTTCATCCAACTTTTAGTTTTTCAAACCAAATGGATTACAAAATCTAATTCATTAATTCTTACATGTTTAATGTTGGTTTCTTTGTTAGATCTTTCACAACAGTAAGTTGTATATAGTCTATTCTAAATTTCTTCAATAAAATTGCCATTCTGAAAAACATCATCACATATCAGGTTTATAGAAGTTGTGAATGTATATTTGCTTACTCACATTTTCAGACACCATTCTTAGTAAAACATTCATCTTAAGAATAAAGAATTTTCACTTTCAATCGTTATCTCCTTAAACAAAATGTCTTCCTCCATTTAAGGTTAATTTATCGATTAAAACAATGACCAGTAAACCTGTTAAAACAAGAAAGTGTCTGTATTGTCCAAGGATAATTACTTAAATTCACCTAGAACCCATAGCAGAAAATAAAAAACAATGACAAAAAAAAGTGGCAACGTTAAAAATCATTATGTATAAATTTGAATCTACTAAAAGGGGGATTAACACAGAATGTTCTTTAAGACATCAAAGGAATTGTTATACTCAAAGGAACAGTTTAATAGTTTAGAATAAACTGAAATGCAGTCATTAATGGACAATTAAAATCTAAATGAAACAATTTTATTTCTTCATGTAGCCAGAAACAACTCATACTTCACCTTGCTTCGTCTTCCTGTACAGATCCTTTTTTACTGGCAGCAAAAAATATTCTTAGCTTACAGTTCTTCCAAATTCTACGCCTAGACAATATATATGGTATTAGCAAGGTCAAGCCTACAATAAATCCATTTATATCTTGTTAATTTATTGCATTTGAAGTTAAACCTTAATGAATGTTTAAGTCTTTGGGTTAATGATGGTGTTCTCCGCAGCTTTAGTTTTCCAATAAGGTATGATTTGTTTTTGTTCTTTTCATCTCGTATTTCAAATTTAGTCTTTTCTTAATTTCTATAATCGTGCTTAAGTATATACCTGTAAAACAATGCAAAGTTTTATAGAAATAAACTTAAAAACAACATCTGAAAGGTCATAAACACAGACCGGTAACTGAATTTTCAATTGAATAATTTTGCACTGAAAAGTTAAATATACCTCCGTCGTCATATAACCACCACACATCAATGGTACCATACAGTTTATTCCTAAATGTTTTCACAGATTCTTTTGATACAAATGAAGACAGAGCAGGTTTATTTGAAGGACGTGTACTCTCTTCGTTTTCAAATGCTTCATTTTCTGTTCCTTCTTGTAATGTCTTTAATGGCACAAAATTCAATTTCTGTCGTTTAACTTCGTTGTCTTTATTTTCGTTGAGAGTTTTTAGGCGAGTGTCATTTTTCACATCATCAAATGTCTCTTCGTCTGAAATTATAAAAACTGTCAACTGTGATAAAACTAAATGCGCAATTCCATTTAATGACTTAAATTCAGCTTGAACTCAAACTGTAAAGTAACAAATGTTATAATTGTGCTCTCATATAGGGTCATAAAAAATCTGGTCAATGCTGGAATGCCAGGCTGTGACATGATTTTCAGATACTTGTTTTCAATTTTCACTAGATAAATTTAGATATTCTATCAAAAGTAGGATTTCAACTTCCCAACGCAAAATTGACTATACCTCGATTGTGGCTAAATCGAAAAGGGCCTATTTGTGGTATTGATTACAATGTTGCTTTCCAAATTTTTGGTCAAGAGCTTTCCCAATGAGATGTGCATAGTACGAAAGGAATTAATGTATCCGAATTAAGATTTGCAGTATGTGTAAATTACATCAATTTTCTCATCAGCAGGACTATTGTAATTGAAAATGTGACTATCGAATCTGCAAACACATAATATAACCGCTTTTCTTTAAGCTTAATCCTTATAAGTATAATAATAGATATAATTTAGAAACTGATAAGAATTATTAGATAATTTTCAGTGTTATCTAGAAGACAAGAAAAAATTAATGCAACAAAACATAATTCCGTGAAAAGCTGATTTCAGTTTCAAAATTTATTTCAGCCTTACCTTCATCAGATAATTCTTCTTCATCTTCTGAATCAGAATACTCTAATGTATAACTGTCATCCGGGACCTTCATCACATCAAATCCATCTTTTAAACATAAAATGCCAACACCATACTTCAAATCAAATGCATCTCTAAAGAAGAATTTGATAAATTATTTCATTTTTTGGTATGCTTGATTTTTCTTATTTCTTTATCTATATTTCTGCAATTGCTATATAAGATTACAGCTTTTAGTATTCACATTCCGCTATGTATTTTATGACTTACTATGATATGATTACTGTTTAACTTTAAAAGTGATTGAAAATCATGTATCTATCACAGAACTGGTAAACTTACATTTATGAAGTTGACATTTAAAATTCTGCAATGAATCAGGAGGAAAACGAAAATGAATTACCTCAAATGAAAATTAAAAAGTCTGTCACTTTATCATAAAATTCAAATAATTCTTTCCTAAAAAAAACTTCTTGTCAGCTAAAATTCCTCCTAGAATATCAAATGGTTAATTTCTGCTACTTACTCTATAATATTCACATACTCTTCCACTTCCAATGGATCAGCATTTTGCCAGTTATTTTTGTAACCTAACATTAATGTATTTGGTCTCAATTTTCCAATACCAAGTGCCTGAAGTATACAATTTGAAATTTAAACGGATGAAACATATATTTTAATTAATTTTCGCTAAACAAACGGCATCAAAAATGAAAAATCATTAAACTGTTTTTAAACTTCAACAAGAAGAAAGGTTAATTATGGCTCTATAAAAATGAAAAATCATTAAACTGTTTTTAAACTTCAACAAGAAGAAAGGTTAATTATGGCTCAAAATTACATGACAAACCTGCATTAAAACTTGGGCACCGATTCTCAAATTAGGGGCAACAACACTGTTGTAGAAGGCACGAATCTTTCTGTTATCAAACCACCTGTATGCTGCAGTAGACCGTAATTTCTGTACATGTTCTGACATATCGCCCTGAATAAAAATATTCATATATTAATAACACAGTCATTCAAAGATTCTTCAACTAGTTGGAAAAAATATATAAGCTGCCCCGTGTGTAGCAGAAACGTTTTTGAAAGCACCCCACGTCACATCCGGTTCCGAAAGCCCCAAAGTGTTGTTCATTGTCTAATATTTTGCAAAATACAATTAAACTTCGCAAAAAAGACAAAAAAGGCTTTCTGATTATCACAAGAATGGGAAACAAAATCAATAAAGCTAAGATTGCTTTTTTTCAAATACACATCTACTAGTTCAGTTATATTTAGTGTGATCTGTTCAGGAACTTATCTGAATGCACTTACTGTAAATACGTGCCCACAAACAAGAAGACTCTGTTTCTTCGTAATGGACGATACAAAATCTATTAATGCTGGTCGATTTCTGGGAAATCCAGACAAAACAACTATCTGTGGGCTACAAATATTAAATGCATGGTCGTTAACATTTCACCCTTTTACATTATTTTCATCTTTATGTTCAGTCCAAATTTTGGAGGTTTCTTGGTCAATGTCTTCATAGCTTTACAAGATTATCAAAGCATAAATAGCATATTCTGTTTGCTAAATTAAATAGCTACATCCATATTTATTTTGTAATATATATATTTTTATATTTGAATACCATATTAGATATCCGTATTGTATTTTTGTATTACGATTACTCACCGAAAGTTTTTAACATGCTCATCCACCTTCAGCAAACGCAGAGTAGAACTCAGAGCATTTGTATAAGCTCGTGCTTGTGTGGATGATCCCCAGTTCACATCTTAATAATAAACAAAACTTTGGCTCAGTCAGAATGCTTTGTCAGTGCTTGTATATTACTTTTTTTATTATTTCCAGTATCGTTCCTATTACAAATTTAAATTTCTTTTCAACATTTTAATATGGGAGTCACCAAAAGCTTGTTGATCACACGCTATGTGTTGAAACTGCACAATGCGTCTTATCTTTTCGGATTCCAGTCATAAATTTGTGGTCTCATCAACATGAACCCAATATCATTCCTAATTACTATAGTCATAAAATTTGTTTTGAAGAAATTCATCGGTGTGTAAAGGAGACCAAGACCAACTCTCAAGAAACTGAATGTAAATTTTGTATGCGAGTTAGTTACGTTTACACACATATGAATTCCAAAATTAACGTTAGCCTTTGAAAATTGCATTATTTCTCCTGATCATGGATTCCTCCGCTAACATCTTTCATCGAAAAATGAACACAACTGAAAGTGATCACGAGGTTGACCAAGGAAAATTGGCTTTACAATCAATACGGAAATTATTTCTTTGCTGAGATTCAATCTCATATCTTTATTTGTATAAAAGTAAATGTATTAAATATTCGACTTAAACGGGAAATTCACAAAATATTTGATTTCTGTTTTGAGCCATTAAATTCATAAAGTTATATGCAGTACAATAATCTTTAGCTAATATTACCTGGTTTAGTGGTTTTAACGTACATATATAAGCCAACAACGATGACAAACGTTACCAGTGCTGCCCACCAGTTGATCAGGAACATAATGGCAAAGCAGAGAAGACCTCCTAGTAAGCTGATCCATTTATTATAATATCTAAAACCTGGCCGGAATCCTGAAAAAAAACATATGGCACAGGTAACTTTCATTAATTCTAAGTTTTTAACAGGAATTTCGAAATATTTTAATCTTGGGACAAACAGTTCACTGTGATATATCAGGAAATTCTACATACTGGGATTCAACTTTATTTCATATTAAAAACAACGTTTGCAAAAAGTGTCTTAGTCTCCATCAATATGTTAACATTCTATAACACCTTTTTTCTCTTCTGCGATGTTAAAGATCAAATTTATAAAGCAGAAAAAATTCCAGAATATCACAGAGAAGGGTTAAATGAACTAGATGCTCGAAGGAGCCTGTATCGCTCACCTGGACTATGTCAATCTTGACTGGCATTGCTGTCAAGTTCCAATTGGCTCACTGGTTTCAAACAAGATCTTTCAGTGAACTTTTCCATTAGGTCCTATGTTAAACTAAGTTCCACTCTGACAGCCATCTTGGATGGTGGACAGGATAATCGGATATACTTCTGAAAGTGGACCAACTAAGAACCATTGCTGCCAACTTTTGTTCTAATTGACCAAAAGGTTTCAGACTAGGAGTAATTTTGCAATAGGGAACATTTTAAACTATGTTCGGATCTAGTGGCCAACTTGGGTGACGAGCGGGTCATAGGATATATTTCTTAAAGAGGATCACCTATGGACCATTGCTGCCATTGGCCATTGGCCAAGTGGTTTCAGACAAGTAGTAAAGTAAATTTCACATAGGGTTCTATGTTTGTCTCTGGCGGATACCCTGGATGACGGGTCGGGTCATCGGATATAATTCTGAAAGAGGACCACTTAAGGACCATTGCTGCCAAGTTTTGTTCCAATTGACCAATTAGCTCCAGACAAGAAGATCTTTAAAGGAAAGTTTACGACGACAATGACAGACGACGGACGATGGACACCCGGTGATGACAATAGAAATAAACAAATATTAAAGTCAAGGCAATATTATCTTAGAATTGTTCCCACGGTCATAAATTTGTATCTGATGTATATATGTAGTATTTGGTGTACATTTGTTACCACTGTTTATTTGACAAACAAATTATATGTCTATTGCAGTTGTATGGATTCTCTAAAATATTTTTCGTTACTGTTATTGTTACAGTAACAGTTGTATTGCTTTGTATTTGCAGAACATTTTAATGTTAAGAGAGATGTAAATTAACTTTACCTGGAGTATTAGCTATTGAAGCATTAAAACATGAGTAGTTGATCAAAGTGTAAGACATCAGAAAGAAGTTGGAAATGATTGGCGCTATTATATCCAGATCACCTAGAATAAATAAATCAAAAACTAATTGAATAAATTTGGCTTATTTCAAATGTCATGATATTTTCAGTTAGTTGCAATTCTTTTATTGAACATTTGTAAATCAATGGTTTGTTTATGTCATTCTTTCCTCATTTACATAAAAATGTAGGTTTACTTGCTAAATAGCAAATATAATTGTGTGCATATACTTAATCTTACCATAACAACATTCTTTATTTTTGTCTCATGTGAGAAGCCCTTTTTAGTAGTTATATGTTCCTTTTTGTTTGTTATTGTGTCTTGGGTACAGATTATGTCGGATCTTTTGTGCATTTTTCTACACTTTTCTACACTAGGTCATAATGTCATACAGGATGGTCACAGGCATCCTTTGGAAGGTAATATTGGAATCCTCTTTCTGCTATTCATTTTCCGTTTTAGGGTTGATGTTTAATTGGTCTTTACCCCGTATTTCCGTTTGACCAGTCTCAATCTCTATTAATTCAATACGTGATAATATAAAATGCTATCAGCAAATATATCATCTTCGCTAGCCAAAGGTTACCATTCGCTTCTCTCTCTTCACCCTTGGCAGATTAAGCCGGAATTTCGGGTCAGTGCATTACTTCTACACAACACAACGATCACATGTCAACAATGTAAACAAATTATACAAATAATATGGCGAAATTTGTTGATAATTACAGATTATGCCACGAGATCTTGCTCCAAAAGCACAAAAAAACAATATTTACAGCCAGTTTACGGTGTTAAATCAACTTATTGAGGTTTATTGGGTTATTTGCCTCGTTCAGACGATGAAATGCCAAAGTACGTTTGTGTGTTCATTTTTACGAAGTCGAACAGTACAGCGTTCATTGGTCAGTAGTGATGTCACAGTAATCAGAGTAGGTGTGACTGCTTCCAGGCGCAAGATGTCACCGCGCGTGGTTTACAGATTCTGGCTTAATCTGCCAAGGGTGAAGAGAGACGCGAATCGTAACGCTTGGCTAGCGAAGATGCAAATATTTTCACTTTCTATGTTATATTATTGTACCTACCAACACATGTAACCGCTAAACAGATGATAAATGTAAGAATATATCCACGCACTGGCTCGTTATTTTTACCTGCCCCTTTTGCAAAGAAATGAATGAACGGAAATAGTTTGTCTTTTGCTAATGCCTGAAATTGAACATTTTCCATAAATATCGAAAAAGGAGAGATATATACTAAAATTTATGATAAAAGTCACGACTTTAATTTTCCAATTACTACATGTACTGACTTCCCCTTTCTTGATGAAGACGTGCTTGTAGGACCATCTTCTATTGTGTACATATCACAGCTTGTATGTTTTGCACGAATTTGCTCAGAGTTGAAATATTACTAAAAAAACTTCTATTACAGTGTTATAGATTTCATAAGCTACTTTATGCTTTTAAACAGTTTTGTAATTGTTATAAAAATCTTTCAGCTACATATCCAGCTTCTAAAAAGCACTTATCTTGAAAGGGTTTTTCCACCCTAGTTTCTATTGTAACATTATAAATGCAAACGTCTAGCCAATACCAGAAACTGTGAAGTGTCTTAAGATCTTTTCACAGTAAGGACTACAAATATGAATGTTTGTTTAATTCTGTTAAAATTGTTCTTTCTCCCAGTGAATTGAAGACTTTTAATGCAATCACGAAAACTGGCGACTTCTATTGAATGATAGCATAAAATACTTTATGGGACTGTTATTTCTGACTTTTTCTTTTAAATAAGCCACGGCATCAGACCCTCTACTATAAGAGCCTTATATATATCCTTGTGGTATCTGTTGGTTATGTTCCTTTCTCGTGGGTTTGTCTTGCCTTTGGATTTCGATCTGATGGTTTTTTTACCAGTTTTATTATTCCTTTCTGATTATGTCACAAATCAAAATCGTATGTAAAATTTCTACAACTGAATACCTGGAAAACCTTTGGTGCTCCAACCATACTTGCTAATGCTGATGACAATGTTGCTGAAAATATGCCTGCCAATATTAACGGTCTAAAAGCAGAAGCCACTCCCACGGCCTAAAAGAAATGATTCAGTAATAGTATATAGCCAAATTGTCTCTGACACATCACATGAGAACACTTTTTTTATAATTCAAATTTAATTCATGTACAAAACGTTCGACCTTAAACCCTTACATAACTTTTAATAGTTTTGATGTAATAAATGATTACCTAAGAAACAATAAATCATAAAATGAAGGTTATTCAATGTTATATATCATTGCTAAGTACATATCTTGTACGTCAATTATTTTTTTTTTAATTCCCATAAATATTTATTCATCAAAACTCATTTCTTGGTATTATCATTTTATAAAGAAAACACTGGGATAATTTTGTTTATTCAGTCAATACCACAATAATCTATCAAATTTTGATGTGTACCTAATGACCAAAAAAAAACCAAACTCGTCCATAATGAGAATATCAATACGAAACTATCAAAGTGAATTCTTAGTCCTTATTATGTCAGTAACAGTATTTTGCACATATATATTTTATTTTATTTTATTAATTAATTTATTTATTTATTTGTATTTTCTTTTCTTTTACTTTGTTTTATTTCCTAATCTCCTTTTTGAGAAGTTTGTAGGAATTAAATTTAAATGGTCATATGGAAGATTTAAATTAGAGTGCTTACCCCTTTGTCATTAAGAAGTCCATATTGGCATGTTCCGTTTATCAAAGAGCAATCCGAAACTACATTAATATTAGAAGATAAGGTACTTATACTGGTATTTGAATGAAACGCAATATCTGATAGTAAAACTGGTCCAATGGCATCACGGATCATACAGCTACCAGCAGTCCATACAATCAGAAGGTAAACTATTCCTGTTATAAATATCGCTAAAAGCGTGCCCTTTGGAATAGCTTTCTGGGCGTCCTGCAAAAAATTGAAGTTCATGAAGTACATGCTATGTCCTTTTTATTTTATTTCTCATTGGGTATCATTTAAAACTGCTGTTTTATATTACTACGTTATTGCCATACCGTGTATCAAATTTATTTCGGTATTTTGTGATACGTTTTATTATTGCATTTACGACAAATATTAAGTCAAACGACATAAAGTAGTGGAGAAAAAAATGTCATTGATCTAACCCATAGTAGTTAATACGATAACCTTAATTGTTTTAATGTTTGAAATAAAATAACACCAAAATGTGTGATTTTTTCGAGAAAATTTTACTGGCGGACCTTTAATTTTTTTCTAAGATATTTGTTAAGAAAATTACAGGCCAACCTTTAAATCTCCTGAAATATTAGCCCCAGCCAGAATACCAGTAGCAGCAGGAAAGAAAATCGCAAATACTGAAAAGAAACTTTCTCCTCTAAATTCCGGAAACATGTTTTCTGCAATGACTTCTCCTGGAAAAAAAATGTTCAGTCCATTTTATGTGGTATATTATCTTTTGATAATAATATTCTTTGATACCAATTTTGATGCAGAAGATGTATACATTTCGTCGATTTACGACTCATCAGTTGTGCCCATGGACTAAAATGTCGAAAACCAAAACAAAAACCCAAAAAGTTGAACAGATTCAAAAATGTCAAAATGACCAAAAGGGGTAAAGCCAAAACCAATCTAAGGACAAAGCTATGCACGAGGGAGTTACTCCTTAGTTTTCACTAATTTTACAATTTTGTAACAGTAAATTTTAAGTATCAATTTCGATCTAGTACGGAATATACTATCAACTGAGTTGGGAATTAAAGATTTAATCTATTTAATTCAGCGAAAACAAGAATTTAGTTGTCAAATTGACAACTAACAGGATTTCCATGATCATTGATTGAATCTGCCCCCATCTCTCGAAAATCCCTAGCTTATAACCATTAAAAAATAAGGTAAACAAACGATCAGATTCATACTTGGACCTACATTTATCAATAGACACCAGAGAACGGTTGAACACTAAATTATACCTCAAACGTGATGATTTTAGTGTTAAAATAGTGAATTTTCCTTTTCTGAGCAGCAATATTCCTACATCACCTACATATGGTGTCTACGTTTCTCAGTTGATCCGTTATTCTAGAGCCTGTGTCCACTACAGTGACTTTCTTAAGCGAGCAAGGGCACTAACAAATAAACTACTCAGTCAAGGATACATCCAGCCTCGACTAACATCATCACTTAAAACGTTTTACGGTCAACATCATGATTTGGTCGATTTTTAACAGGTGTATGTGTCACAAACGATAATTTAAATACTCAATGTGTGATTCTAGTTCTCTTACCGATTTTGACATTTACTGATATAGACCTATTAACGGCTTTGACCACTGGGCAATATAACGGGTGTCGCATGCGAAACAGGATATGCTTACCCTTCCGGAGCACCTGATATCACTCCAGGTTTTTTGTTGGAGTTTGTATTGCCCACGCTTTAGTTTTCGTTGTTCTTTGTTCGTATGTCTCTCTCTCTCTTTGTCTGCCAGTCATGTTCCTTTTTGGTTTGTCTCGTTCGATTATTGTGTTCTGGATTATGATTTAGAATTTCCCATTCTGGCATTGTTGGTTAGGTATCTTCTATATTTAATTCAACAATATAACAATGAATAAATAGATATCATAATGATCATACTTAAAGGATCACTTTGATACTATATATTTTTTCTTGTTGTCACCATTTTAGAAACCGTCTTTGTAACCATTGACTTGTCAACATCAACAATTCTTACGTTTGTATCCTGTAACACCTTTTGATTCCTTTCTAACATCTGGTGTGATAAATGTTCCAACGAAATATGTTACTATGGCAGCACACAAAATAAACAGTAATCCTATTTGTGCCTGAAACAAAGGGAGTTCCCAATTACTGTAACTAGTTATAAACTACCAACAAGAACTAGACTAAGTTTAACCCCACTGCATTTCAACTGCGGCTGTCTTAAAGTCAGGAATATTTTGGACACTGGCATGTATTTTTTAATTGAATTTCTTTGGTTTCTCAACCTTATTTTATGGTTGATTGGGATACTAGGGTTGTTTCTTATGATTTATACCTTGTTTATTTGGTCAGGACCATTTTGGATCGCCACATGAAGTGGGTTGTCCAGCTCATCGTGTAAGACTATTAGTTGTCTGTTTTTGCCTGTTAATTGCGGGGTAACATATCACCTTCATGTTCGTTCGTTCTCTTACCATTTTCTTTTAACAGATATTTTCGAGGTCTGGCTGATACAGCAAAAAACGATACGATAATTTTCAATGAATATCGGCAAAAGAATAACGAAGCAACAAAACAATGGGAAAAGTCCGTTCATTCGAAATCCAGAGGAAAAGATAAAGTAGTGAGAATGGAACATAGCAGTGTCGTAAGGATACATGTATAACTAAAATGTTTAAAAATAAAATAAATAACACAAATAGGACAAGACAGCACAGCAACTAAAGAACTAGCAATATGAACTTCCAAAAAACATCTAGACTGACATCGGGTACTCCTGAAGGGTAAGCATGTCCTGCTCCGTTAACGACATACGTCAAATTGCCAGTGGGTAAAATCCAGTGAAGTGTCAAGTCCGGTAAGGTCATGAAGGTGTCATTAACAAAAGGATGTGAAATCTAACTGAAGATATCTAATCTCATACCTGAGATCCAAAGCGTCTAACTGAAGATATCTAATCTCATACGTGAGATCCAAAGCGTCTAACTGAAGATATCTAATCTCATACGTGAGATCCAAAGCGTCTAACTGAAGATATCTAATCTCATACGTGAGATCCAAAGCGTCTAACTGAAGATATCTAATCTCATACGTGAGATCCAAAGCGACAGTTTTTATCCATTTTATTTACCTGTATTACCTTAATTTTATTGCTATGATTATTTATTACTCTTCGGGTTTTTTTTCACAATAAACAACAAAACGGACAGGTAAACAATGACAAACAATTTAGTTAAGGCCATCCAACAAACCATTTAGTTAACGCCATCCAATCGACAAACTTTGGACAAAAATAACATAGCACAAAAATCACATACATAGAAACAATAGAGAGAGTGTGGATATTCTGACTTGGTGCAGATACTGTGTTGTAGTGGGAAACAATTCACCGATAAATTGTCTTTCGGTATAATAAAACACTTACTGACTGCATATTCGATGAATAGTAAGTTTACATAAGTTTACATAAATGTCCTCGATACCAAAACGTCAATAAGTATATAATAAACAATTTTTTGAAGGTATATTCAACTTGATGTGTTTTCTTTAGCTTTTGAACAAGACTTCTAAGCATAAACAATGGGCATTTTACTGTTGCCTTCAATCATTTTGTTTGACATTTTACCTTGGATTTTGTTTCGGTCCATTTGAGAGCTCACCTTACCTTTTCATTATTCATAAATGTGTATTTTTATTAATCACATTATTTTGGGGAAAAACTTTGACTCTAGCCACTTCAGAATTCCAGATAACTCAAGATATTTTCTTTGTCCTTGGGTAAGAATGTATTTTGTATTTACTCCTAATTTCTCGAACTTGTCCAAACAATTTGATGTACTGAGACTTAGCTATATTTACCTTGGCTTCCCATTCCATACCAATAACAACTATTCCTACCAACAGTACCGCAGTAACACAACCTATAATTCTTACTTCATGGAAACTGTCACCAGTGATAACAGCATCGTACTCCTGTCAAATTGAATACTTAATTATCAAAAGAACAAATAAGCACATAACTTGGTCATGAAAGAAAATTAGTTTCGACCACTGACTGGAAGACATATAAGCCGTAATGGGAGATAATTCCCTTAGCGCAACAGAAACAACGGAGCTAAATAATCTATATTTCATGCATGTGACCTCAGATATTTAAATATATCTACTGATGACCTCAAAGTTGAAACGAATGGTAAAATTTTTGCCTTTGAAGTATAGTACCTTAAACTGGGATATTTTGGCTGTAGTTATATTTTGGTTTTATTTTTTGGCGACTGTTGTAAATGTGCCAAAATTAAACACATAAACGTCCAATATAATGCACAGGTGTTTCAATCTGGAAAAGTTAATAACATCATAATTGCAATGATTTGTTAATATTAATTTTGTTAGAGCTAAACTAAAAATCCAATTATTTAAATTTTTTAGAACAATAATTATCAGCTGCATGGTAGTGAAAACACAGGACTAATCAAATAGATTAGAAAGTCATACTCTCATAACAGCAGTTTTATATTTATTTTTTTTTTTTTTTTTTTTTTTTTTTTTTTTTTATCCAAAAGGACCAAAATTAATAACACAATACTGAAAAGTGCTAAATTTTGACACACCAAAATTTAAAATCCATGTCTTTAACCAAAACCGACAGATTATTCATACACCAAACTATCGATTTACGTTACATGTATATGATTACTTAACCTTATGTTTATAACTTAACTAGAGAATTTAAGTGTATTTTAAACACAAAAATATGCTTTATGACTATCATTATCACAGTGGGATATTAGTAATTGACAATTTTATTAATAATGTGCCTTATACGTGTTATATGTCAATACTTGTCTGCAGTCGACCAGAAATTAGTGTATGTTTATATTGTATGTATTACAATATATTAATTAAGAAACACCTATTTTTAAAATCAATTTAATGGATTTCTTTAATTACTTTATATCTATTTGATTTTTCATAATCATTTTTTTACATATTTTTGTACATATAGCTACATTTTTCAAATGGTAGAGAACCATTTTCTCCCATTCTTGTTGCATTTCCACACTTCTCAGCCCAATGGTTAAAAATTATTTAATTCCCACGGGGATTAAAAAGTTCGCGGATCTTACATTTATCGATCGGAACGGTAAACTAGAGAAGTTCCGAAATGACGTCCATGTAAACAAAATTCGTAGCAACGGAATTTTCTTGAGTTTTTTTTTGTCGAAAATCATAGGAGAAACAGATTCTGCTTCCATTTACTCGTGAGTTATGGAATTTCTCCACCCTCGATAGTTAAACTTAGATTTTAACACGCTCGCTATAGCTTGGGTGTTGAAAAAAAAACTCGGGTGGAGAAATTCCATAGTTCACTCGTATCTGTAGGAGAATCTATATTTAAATGTATAACCGTCAATTGAGAACTTTTAACACAATTGTATTATCAAACGTGTAATTCGATAAAACTTTTTCATCCACCAATATGAATAAAGAGATTAGGCTTACAAAACCGAACTAGGAATTTTTATGGTTTTATCAAGATTATATTACATACAACTATCATTTTCACAATGGTAGTTGTGGGAGAGACAGGTATGAATTTCTTTAATATTCTGTGAGGGGAATCATTCGGTAATAAGTTACTTTATATCCATAGTAGATACCGGAAAAATAATACCATTGCAATAACACAATAAGCAAATTCCACAATACCAAACTCCCAAGACAAGGCTAATTCGCGAGAACATAAGAATAGCATACAACTACTTAAAGGACACAAAGGAGTAAAATACACCATTCAACAAAACAGAATCATAACAAGACAGCACAAAAGCTAACGATTTAAGTTCACAAGTTTAAAATGCATAAATCATTCAGTATTATAATTACATGTATGTGAGACTCATAAATTGAAGACTATATTTTTAAAAAACCCCAATCTTTAAGTCAATTTTCAAAGAAAGAGTATACAAAAATTTAAAGGTGAGAGCAAAAAATATGAATACGGTTCTGTTAAATTTACATAGTAATGGATTTTGTAGAACGGTAGTTATTAATAAATACTTAGCAAGGTAAACAGTTGTGTCAGTACTGGAACATAACACAAAAAGAAATTGAACATCAGTTTTACTGTTCTTTTTTTGGAATTCACAATAAGGCCATGTAAACGATCTGGGGTGGATGAAACTATTCATAAAACAGAAAAATTATTTAACTTGCAGTTTACTAACAAAAACATAAAAATCAAAATCTCGCTTTTCCCTTTTCATTTGCTTTTCATTATACCTTTCACGGGGAAATGATATTACTTGTTCTACCAACGTAGACAGTCTGTTGCTGGATTCGAGTACATTAAAAATTAACGTAACTATAAAGTACTGGAACATGAAAAAAAAAGCAATTTAAAATCAGTTTTATTGTTGTTCTTCATCTTGAAATTCACATTAAGGCCTTGTAAAAGGATCAAGACGATTGCTGGTAGTGGATGAAACTTCTAAATATATTACAAGAAGATAAAAATCAAAGTCTCGCTTTTTCCGCTTTCATTTTCTTTTTCAGGAGCAAACTAACATTGACTGATCTGATCAAAGACTAATGTATGTGAATGCTACCTTGTTTCATAATTGTAATCCTGGAGCCAGGAAAATAGTTTATCTGGAAATCTTATCACAAAACAAAAAATTCTTTCGGTTTCTTTACCAAATATTCCAGATCGGAAAATCATTCTTGATGTCTCCAACAACAACATATGGATATTTGTATGAGCCTTAGAAACAGGAGGTCTGTCCAACAATGTATATAACATGTATATTGTTTTTATGCTGCAACGATATGTTATTATCTTTTATCGGGGAAAAACATGAAAATGGCATATTTCTTGCTTATTTTAAGATGGCGATCTTTATTAAAGTCAAGAAATACCAAAGGGATATTCGAAGAAGGGGAAAATCGAAGGTGTGTAATCTAATGACAACATGACGTCATAGACGATGTGAACTAGAATACGATACAAACTTTTATTACAAGTGAAGACAAGGGTACCAACAGATGAAATTATATGCTACTAGTAGAATATATAAAGAAAATATTCGACACACTTTTTAGGTAGTAAATGGGCTAGTTGCAATATGAACCGAAAGATTCGAAAACTGTTAAAAATATTGACTCTGTAGTATCATACATGTATGTGATTACCAGGCTTTCCATTTCTGAGTATAATTGTAGTGGAGAAAGCAAGTGTATACTTACCAAAACTAACATTTTATAAGTATCATGATCACGGGGGGAATATTAACAGGTGTGTGATTATTTATATTTAATTTATTTAAATGCATATTACTCCCATATGGGCCAGGCATTACAATTACGAACAATACAAATAAAAGATAACACAGTAACATTTTCAATATATACACGTAAAGCATGTAAAAGAAAGAGTCTTTGACCGACATGGACCTCCTATCTCAATTCTAATATTTGTTTTATAAAGGTACAGATATCAGATAAAAGATCTTGAATCGGATTAAGAATATAATATAATTTATTTGAATTTGACAAATTAAAAAAGTTACGATCGTTTCTTTCAATGATCATGATGATGTTAAATAATAAATTTCTAGGTTGGTTAAATTTAGGGCAATTATACCAAGCATAATATGTCAATAAGGGAGCAACCATTTGATTTTGATGGGGGGCTTAGGATGAAATCTGTGATCATGCCTATTTTGTTCGCCGAAACTTTTGGTCCTGGAATTTTTTTTGCCGCTATATAAATGAAATGGTTCCTCCCTAATCTGTCGCTGTTGTCGCTAAAGTTGAAGCAATAATTACATGTGGAATATTTTCATATTATAAAATACAGTCCCCAAAATATAAAAGTAGAACATATTAAGTATTGATTACTTGACTGACACATATTTATAATACTGTTGCACATTCATGGACAATGTAGTACAACCATTCAAAATTATTCGTCATGTCATTTTGTATTGTATTCTATATAATCAACAAAAACAGCTACATTTTTTTTACATGGGAGATAACATTTCACATTGAAAATTGTCAAACCAGAACGAGGAAGTTTACACAAGTTTATAACTTTTATTACAAGTGGATTTTCAACACTCTATAAATATAATTTCTTTCATTTGTGTAATTCGATAACACTTGCTCATTCACCAATAAGAATGGAAAACAGAAATAGACTAGGAAGTTACCTGATTTTATCAAGATTACATAACATATACATTTTTTCATTTCTACAATGGCAGCTGCAGGAGTAACAGGTAATAATTTTTATTCTTTTATATGATTTTTCCAGTATTATTTAATGAAGAGAATTATAATTTTATATTCATTATTAAATATCAAAAAAAAGAATACCCAAGTAATGATAAGACTTTTAGCAATTTCCACAATACCAAAATCCACAAAGGTTTAATTCGTTAGAACGCAAACATAGCATACAAATACTAAAAATACACAACCAAAAGAGTAAAATATAAATACAGAACCAAACAGAATAATAACAAGACAAAACAAAACAAAAGCATATGCCATTTGCATGTGCTGTAGAAGGAAAAATATCGTCCTGCTCTGTACACTAGTCACATTAAAGATGAGAAAATCCGTAGAGTGTCAATTCCGATGAAATGTCAATTCCAGTAAGACATGAAATCTAATGGAGAAAGGAACATCAGTTGCAAATAAAGGTTTCAAGGAAATGGACATAAAAAAAATGACATGGATTTTTTTTTTTATAAAAATTTCAAATCAGAAATGGTGCATGAATCTATATTGATTTTAATACCTTTAAAGATGACAAAAAAGTTATACGATTCGTTTGCCTTTATAAGGAATTCCGACGCAGCTTGCTACAAAAATACCATGTTTTCATCTTATAAATCAGGCAATATTTTAAAAATACTAACATTTAAATGTAAAACCTAAGATGTATGAGTATACACTTACTTATATTAGTACATATATGCATTGTCTGTAAAGAAAATTTGTAACTTATGAAAACAATAGAATTAAAATAAACATACATATTTTCCTGCAATGACAAGGAATATATATTCATATCGAAAATAAAATTTATCTTCCATACTCTTTTCTTAGAATAACACAGTTTATATTTTCTTGTCTTGCACCATCAGAGCCCCTGCAGTCACTAAAATTTTCTCAAAGATGATTCAGTGACTCAACCATGTATGTCTCTAAAACTGGGGTGATACATCCTCCTTTAACAAACATTTTAAATACAAACTAAGAACGGATGTAAGATTCATGACATTTCCGACCCTCATTCAATTACAGAAAAATGTGCGTTATCAAGTTTAAAATGCATAAATTATTCAGCATTATAAGTACATGTATATTAGACATGTAAGTTATATTTATTTAACCTAAATGTATAATCTATCTTTAATTCATTTTTTGCAAAAGAAAGAGGAAACAAAAAGATTAAACTTCAATTCAAAAAAATATTAATACGGTACTGTTAGATTTACATAGTAATTTATTTTGCAGCAAGACAGTTCCCACCTTTAATAAAGAGGACAAATATAACTAAGGGGCAATCCAAAAAACGCAATCCATTAGACAGACAAAACCCGGGAAGAGAAGACAAATGAACAACCACAAGCACAACAAATAAATATTGAAAACTAAAACAAAATAAACAACACCAACTCCAATAAAAAAAATAGGAGTGAACTCAAGTGCTCCGGAAAGGAAAGCAGTTCCTGCTCCGTATAAGGACCCGTCGTGAAGTTCAACAACAATCCGTTGGTAGTCGCAAATCGGTGGAGGTACATGAAATGTTTCGACAGTGGGAACAGGTCCAACATCATCTTAAACATTGGAACACAGACCAGGAATAAATAAATAACAAGGTGGACAGTTTGATGCTGGATGCGTGTACATTAAAAATTAACGCATCCACTACTGAAACATGACACAAAAACAATTGAAAGGACAAATATACCTAAGGAGCAATAAAAAAACGTAATCCATTGGACAGACACGCCCGGGAAGGCAAATGAACAACCACGAGCACAATAAATAAGCACAGAAAACTAAAAAAAAACAATGAACAACACGAACTCCTATAAAAACCAGGAGTGAACCCAGGTGCTCCGGAAGGGTAAGCAGTTCCTGCTCCGTATACGGCACCCGTCGTGAAGTTCAACAAATTCAAATCAGTTTTGTTGTTACACTTCATAATAAGGCTTTATGAAAAGAACCAGACGACCCCTGGAAGTGGGAGAAATTTTCTAAAAATATAACACTTGTTCCACTTGTAGTTTACTTACAAAAACATAAAAATCAAAATCTCACTTTTACGTTTTCATTTTCTTTTTCAGGGTCAAAAATGATATTACTCGTGGTACTATCGGAGATATTTCCCCTAGTGATGTGTGCTTGCCTTGATTCCACTGCTCCTAACATTGACTTTTCTAATCAAGGACTAACGTATGTGAATGCTACCTTGTTTCAAAATTGTAATCCCGGAGCCACGAAAATAGATCTTTCTGGAAATCTTATCACAAACCTTGACGCAGATGCGTTCGCATCCTTCGATACTAATTCACAGAAGTACGTGCAACAGTTCTACCAACTAGAAACATTGATCCTGAGCTACAATAAAATAAGCTCAATAGATATCAATACTTTTGCATATACCAGGGTTCTCAAGATTCTGTCTTTAAATAACAACAATATGACGAAAATTGATTCAGGAATTTTTGACCATTCATTTCGAGATACTTTGGAAAGTTTAGATTTGTCTTTTAATGAAATATCAGCAATTGGCATGTCTGTTTTTACATCCGATCTGAAACAACTACGAACTGTGAATCTGTCAAACAACAGTATGACATATATGGAAGCGTGGCCATATATTCCACCATCTATCACAACATTCAATCTGAGCCACAACAATATCAATAAATTCACCAACCATCTTAACTGGACATACGACCTGAGGGAGCCGTACCATGCTTATGTCGATCTTAAGTACAACAATTTTACCATTTGGAATGATCAGTGGTTTCGCCAGTTCCAAAGGCCAGACGGAGATTTTGTTGGAGACTTCGTCACCTATCGGTTAGATTTATCAGAAAATCCTTGGGTATGCGATTGCCAGATTCACTACATGGTGTCGAAGATTCAGGACTCCTTCTATAGGTATGCAAAGTCAGAGATTTCGAATGTAGATTGTAAAAGCCCACCAGACCTTAAAGATCAGAATATAATCGATGTTGATCTAAATCAGCTTGTATGTGACGTAAAATTGGACTGTCATAAAGGTTGCAAATGTACAAACAAATCAGAAAGCCAGCTTCTGGATGTAGACTGTAAAGATGGAAATTTGACACAACTTCCGGTTTCTTTACCAAATATTCCAGATCGGACAATAATTCTGGATGTCTCCAACAACAAAATACGGGAAATTAATTCCAGGCCATATGTTGACAAACTCCAAACATTAAAAGCAGACAATAATAAAATTGTTTTCATAGATCAAGAGACAGTCAAAAATATGACACAAAGAAAACTTAATATGAATATATCTAATAACCAACTTCAGTATCTTCCAAACTCAATCCAAAATGTGCAATCTATTTCAATTTATAATAACCCTTTCAAATGCAATTGCAATATGACATGGATGGCTGGGTGGCTTGCATTAGACTCCATAGAATCACGTGACAAGCAAACTACGTGCAAAACAGAAGACGGAGAGACTCACAAAATTGTTGATGTAACAGAAGGACTTTTAGACTGCAATTATGACACAGAAATAGGACTTGCAGTCGGATTTGGTATTCTCTTGATAATCGTTGTTGTTGGAATCGTTTGGACAAAGAGATGTCCGTATGAAACCAAAGTTCTGATATTTAAATTCTTCCGATACCATCCGAGTGACAAATACAAAGTTGACGGAGAGGCGGCTAAAGAATACGATGTTTACGTATCGTTTGATGATAGAAACGTACATATACGACAATGGGTTTTAAAACGATTAAAGAAACGTTTGGAGGAACGAAAACATCAATTATTTATCCCAATCATTGATTTAACTCCGGGTGAAGAAAAGAGCGTCGAGATTGTTGCAAGAATGGAACTCAGTCGACGTGTCGTCATAATTCTGTCCGACCAATACGAAGAAAATGAATGGTGTATTTTTGAATGCCAGCAAGCAGAAATGTTAAATCCGAACGATGGAAGGATTATTTTTATAAAATATCACCCTGAAGCAGAAGAAATGGTTCAAAATGAGCCTTGGAAGTCTCGAGTCAAAGACAGAAAAGTTTTAGCCATCGGTGAAAAATCAAGTGAACATAGATGGTTTTGGGATAAACTGAGATATGAACTACCGGTGAAATAATCCAATAAAGCAAATTAGACAATAATAAGAATCTCAAGAAGTTTACCCGTGCGATATTCGTAGGTCATCTGCATGCCAGCAAATAATAGACGAGTAACGAATCTCTACAAACGAACCAAATATGTGCTAAGAATACATTTGTTGTACGATTTGTATTACCAATATAATGTAGGCTTTTCGTGTCCAATATTTTTCAAGTATATATAGATTAGATATAATGGATATAAGTTAGAAATCTTTTAAATGGGAAATGAAATAAACATATGTTGTACATAATATTACTGTATACTTTTTTTTAAATCTAGAGTAAGTTGCAATAGATTTGGCGTTCACAACATGCTTGCCTTTATTGTAAATATTTTTTTTAGTTTGTATATATTTTATTTACAAACTGATATTTATAAACTATTTAAACACTGTTTATGCCATTATTTCATGTTTCTGCGTAAAATAGTATAAATGCTATATTTTGTCTGCAAATGATATTGAAGCTGATCTTAAATATACATTTAGACTTCCTAGACAGAGCCGCGCTCCTGACAGCAAAGTTTCT
This sequence comes from Mytilisepta virgata, assembly GCA_028015205.1. Taxonomy (NCBI): domain Eukaryota; kingdom Metazoa; phylum Mollusca; class Bivalvia; order Mytilida; family Mytilidae; genus Mytilisepta; species Mytilisepta virgata. The sequence goes on from CM051517.1 coordinate 69,736,284, forward strand.
CAGACAGGGGCATGTTGCTCCTATGTTGCAGTAATCCTTATTAAAGTTGTATGGACGTTATCATGACTTGGTTGATAGGTATAAAAAAACGTTTCCCAAATGTAAATGGACCTGTTCCATTGATGTTATCCCTTCCTCATACCAGATTTGAAATGGGCAGCATAGCAGTTTTTGTGTGGGTTCCATGTTGTTCATGTGTTTTTCGTTTTTAAGTATAGTGTTTGTATTATTTGGTCTTGTCTTCGTTGTTCTCCGAAGTTTGTCAGTTGTTTTCGATTTTCCCCTCCTTCGAATATATCTTTGGTATTTCTTGACTTTACTTAGACCCAGAAATCTCTCTATCCAATGTTAAGTAAGCGTTTGTAATATGATTGTTCAACACTTCGTAGGTGCAAGTGTATATGAAACACTAACCGTGCAATACTCGAGCAAAAATACCCCAAGTAGTGAAATACTCCAAGATAAATATACCAACTCTCCACCTTTATACTGGACCATAAATACACCACAGCGTGCAATACTCCGGCATGAATGCAACAACAAGTGCAATACTCGAGCATAAATATACCAACTTGTGAAACAACCGGGCAAAAATACACAAACTCGTGCAATACACGAGCATGAATGCACCAATCCGCGCAATAATAGGGCATGAATATATCAGCCCTTGGAATACACGGGCATAAAAACACCAATCTGTGCAATGCTCGGGCATAAATACGTGAACACGTATAATACAAGTAGATAAATACACCAGCCCATGCAGTATTCGAACATTAATACACCAACCCGTGTGCAAGACAACAGCGCCTTTATTGTTTTCTTCTGTACAAGTATTGTCGAAACCTGTTAAAATGATATCAATTCTGAAGTATCCGAACTTTGTCAATGAATTATTCCACCTTCAAGTGCTCGCATAAAACGTATCTGTGCTAACGATTACTAATTTGGCTGAACCATAACATATTTTGTCACACATATCTCGGAAACTGATTTCTTTATGAAAAACTCCAGATTTTCGGTATGTCCTAAAAGTCAACGTGATAAACAAAAACTTACCCGTGTGTTGTGACGTCATATTTTAAGACGAATTTATCAACGAATTGCACACAAAAAATGGAAAATCCGTTCTCGTAAAATATAGGGGGCATCTCAACAGTGAAAAAGACAACCCGTCTATTGAAAACAAAAGGTAGCATGAGAGTTTTTACTTTCATTTTTAAGATCATGTGACATTTGAGATATTCCCGAAAAACTAATTGCCGTTTATGAAAAGACACACAGTAAGATAATACTCGTACTTGTCCAGGGCAAGACAAATTTCTAATTTTTAAAAAACCAGACTTATTCCAATGACGAATATACCGAAAACGTTATTACTAAAATACTGGAATATGAGATAATATTCGTAGGATTAGGTAGTGTGACATTTTTATAGACAATAGATGCTCCAATGGATACTAATTTGGCTGCCTTACAGACATATTATTCTATATTAGCATATACTAAGATTTATGCCAGATCTTCTCAAATATAAAATGAACAAACGTTTTCAAAAATACAATTGTGCGCTTTCAATTATATTTAAGATCCAATTTCACAAAAAAATCCCTCATTTCAGTAGGTTTCTACGTGTGAAAATGAAAACAAGTAATCTACAGTAATGGGTGGGTTTCTTTCATTTATTTGTAAATTGCTGTTCGTTAACTCATTTTTAAATAGGGGCAATTGAAAGCTGCAACATTACAAGCACATGCATTCAGGTTCCCACTTGACAACTTCCATTACTGAAATAGTAAAATATCTCTCTTCCCTCTTGTCAACTTTTTTTTTATTCTATTTTTATTTAAATTTATTTTTTGTTTTTGTTTTGTTTTTGGTTTTTTTTTATTATTATTTATCTTTTAATCTTCAGATCCTGTTTGATTTGTGAAACCGAAACTGAATATTTGTCTATAAGGTCTCGGTATCTACCGATGAGTTTCTTAAGAAAAAGGACGAAACGCTCTTTGTGAAAACCTTGGCTCATCAACTTCTTGCTCAGACATCGGTGACGTTTTACAAATTCTGAATAGGTGCTGCAAGCTCTTGCATATCGTATAAGTTGAGATACCCCGTAAGCGGATGAATTAGGTATATTGGTGTGGCTAAGGTGAGGAAAATTTACAATTTCAAAATTGAAATCGTCTCGTTTGTCGTAGCTTCTGGTACTGAGATGACCACTGGAGTCAAATTCCAGATATATGTCTAAAAACGTGACAGAGGAAGCTGTATCAGTGGCTTCTTTAATTTCTAAATCTGGGAGATATATTAATGAAATCCAATTAGAAAAGTCTGGATTTCAAAATACTGTTATTATTTGGTTGGAATAGAATACTTTATTAACAACCAGACATGAATACTAGACATATATAACTAGACATTTTGTTAGCAATACTAAGAAATTACGTTATGAATATTCTTTGGCACTTGATGCACGAGATATGCATATTTAGTCGATTTAAGACTCATCAAATGACCAAACAATGTCAAATTGCTAGACATTTTGCAGGTTACATGATGGATAGCTGGTACTGATTGCAGAAGAATTTAAATTGACCCCTGATTGTTAGTATAAAATACAAAACATTTGGTAAGCAGTTATAAAGCTGTCCTTTTGGCGTCGAAACTATTAAAATTCCAGTAAGAAAATTTAAGGGTTGATACAAGTATTACTAGTATAACATACCCACATTAGATCTCTGACAGTTTCTGCAAACCCAACTATGTACATGGCAGCTGCCACTGCGTTAGCCAAGGAAAACACTAACCCTATAGAACCTCCAAATTCTGGTCCTAAACTTCTTGATATCATATAGTACGCACCTCCTAAAATATATACCTTTTTTGAGAAACGTGTCAAAACATAGATAATTATGCATACAAATGAACTGGAATTATACGTGATATATATATATACTATATTATACTAAAGTTTTTCATAATAATTTTGACCCTTTACTTTCCTTACTACTCTAAATGATGAGCCATAAACATTTTCATACCTATACACATACACATACAGATACCATGTCTGTACAAATACACAACAATGTGATCATAATAATTACGTGGGTTAAATAAATTCATCAAATACATCTCCCAGAAAATCCATGTGACATGACAAAATTGAATTTGGAAATGTACCTATTTTGTGCATCAATTTTGATATTGTGAGATATTTATTACCACTGTCAAATCGATTCTTTTGCTGGTGGACTCTGAGTCCCAAAGGTTAACATCAGTTGCTAGTGTTTCGATACTAGCATGAAATTTATACTTCAAATTTACTTTTATTTTGTGAAAACTAAGAAGTATCTCCCTCGTGTATAGGTCTGTCCTCAGATGGTTTTGCTGTAGCTTTCAGGGGTAATGTCGGCATTTTTATTTGCTGTTCACCGTTTTTGGTTTATTGTTACGGATTTCTGCATTTTAGGCCTTGAGAAGAACTGATGAGAAGTATAAATCAATGTAATTTGCACATTTTGTATATAAAATTAGGTATATATATGAAAAATATGTGTAATCCGTACCTCCTTTAACTTCTCCATTAGTGCAAATGGCTGACATTGATGTTGTAGTAATGATGGTTACAACCATTGACAACAAGATAATAACAGACGCCAACAGAATCCCAGCTTGACCTGTTATCCATGTCAACCGCAGAAATAACATTACCCCAAATATATTTAAAAGGCATCTTATCTGTCGAAGAAAATGATTAACATGAACAATTTTTAGTCATACAGTGGTCTTACATATTTTATACTTTTCTTCACAATACTAACCTTATAAATAGTAAAGAGTAATTCTGATTACAATGTTAAATTTTAATAAAATAAATTTATTACTAATTTTGTTTTGTATTTTCATTGGAAAAGGCGATGAAAACCTTATTTTTTCCAGGGGAAAAATACATGATCATTTTCACCATAGAAAAAATGTCAGGCTTGAATAAAGAGCAGCATTAAACATTTTTAATCAACATTTAACTCGCTATTGAAGTCTTAATACATACTAAAACACCTTGTATCCATCCAAATTTGACAACAGTCGAATTTTTAACTTGTTGAACCTCCTCTTGTTCTACGGCTTGCAATTCTTCATCAAATAATCCTTCCTGGACTCTACCAGGAGTCCTTGGTTGGGATGTCTACGATAAATAAATATTTCTATTGGTAAACAATAAATGTAAATTGTAAAAACACTTTGTAAATTGTCTGATCAGAAGATATCATTTACTTGAAAAAAAGAAAGTGTATTTTCTATTATTATATCGTAATAGGACTTCGTAAATTTTCTGGTCAAAAGATTTAATTTCTTGAAATAAATAAAATTCAACTTCTGTTATATATCTGGAAATTACAGAAGAAATATTTTGGGGAATTATTATTTTTAATTAGGCATGCAACAAGGTTGTCCATTGTCACTTATCATCAAATTGTCTAGCTTGTCAATTAAAAGTTCGATTATCTTTTTATAATTTACTAGTACCTTGTAAAAAGTTGTCTATTACGTACTTCAGTTGCTATTATATTTACTTACTGCATCATCCTCTCGAAGTTCAGCTAAAGTTGGTCGCTGTTTTAGGTCAGGAAGAACAGAGGTAACCTCTTGATAATAATCAGCATTAGGCAATGTATCACAAGTATCCTCTGTATAATCGAGGTGACTACCACTACCGTAAGAAAAGTTAGATAATACCGATATTTTCCTATGGGGGTGCGGTACACTGTAGAATGGGTCTAGGGATGTTTTTCTGCTTCCAGGTCTGCTGTATGAGTGAACACAGAATGAATCCATTGATGTTTTTCTTGAAGGCAGTTCTTCGATGTAAAGTCTTCCAATTCCACTTCCAAGCATTAATCTCGGGTCCAGAGAAAGTTTTCTAGGCACATTCTGTTGTGTGTTTTGTATATTATTGTAGTTATTCGTTGTCTCCTTTTCTTGTTTTCCTGAAGACTGAATCATTATGGCACTTTTTCTGGTTCTTCTCCTGTCCTGTAAAGGTGTTGATGCACAACTGTTTGGTTTATATCTTTGACTTTCGGTATCGATTCCATTGTCCTCTTTTGATTTCGGTGATGATGCATAAATCTGTGGTAGAGTTGTCTCTTCAGCCTCTTCACAGTCTTTGTTTTGTACGATTTGTCCAGCGTTCACCGTTTTGTCATCTTGTACGGCATCTGCCTTTTCTGCTGAAATTGCCTCAGTTTCTTGGTTTTTATTTTCATCCATTTTAGTTGAATGTTTCTAACAGTCTAAAGAAACGTCTTACATTCTTTATTATAACAGTAACAAGTTTGATTCAAGTTTTCGTCACATAATCTAACTGAATACTTAATAAAGCGCAGAAAATGATAGTATGACGTTCTTGTGGACATACTTATTCAGGTGACAAATTACCTGACGTACAACTGTCATATATGGTGTTTAACTACATTATTTGTTTGCTACATCTGACAAGCTTTAGTTAAATCTGCATAGAATTTTGACATGGAAAAAAATTTCAGACTATGTTGTATTACGTAATACGTATGATTAAAAACATTTATACCTCAAGGGGAATCATTTTTAAGTTACCTATTTCTGTATGGGATTGTACGCGTTATCCATAACAGATAACCCAACTACGTCCTATATTTTTAGTCAACTGAACAAAATTTTACAGTTTTTTTTAATGAAGTTCAGATCGTGCAGTTTGACTTGAATGGATTGCGCTTAGATTTACAGCAAAATATCACTGAATGTTGTCTAAAATTATCAGAGGGTAACAAAAGTTTTAATCGCGGAACTGGAAATCTAAAATAATTGTAGATGATTGAGAGTAATGGCCAAAGTTTGAATTTTTTTTAAAGAGGCAAAAACCACTTAGGAATAGTACATAAAAGAAAAATAAGTTCTTATTTCAATCCAGCAAGAAAACGGAAGACATACAGCAAGATTTGGAACAGGTGATGAACCAAATATTTGTTCAAACAAAAGTCAAATCTAACCGGAATATAACAGTGAGAACTATCTTAGAATAAATTTGACAGAATCAAAGTAAAAGTATACCATGCACTACAAAGGTAAATGAATATCATAATAATTATACATTAATCACATGTTATTGTTATTCATCAGAGGGACTTTTTGAAAATGTACCGGTGAAATAGATATTGGAAGGCTGGTTCTACGGGGTTCACCAATATAACGGCAGCTCCACATATTCGTGGAACGGGATTCTGGTCAGAAAAAAAGTTTAAAATTAAATATCATACCTCGCTTTTACCATGACTATACTGTTATGTTTCATTGTTAATAACTTTATTTGCATATTTTAACTATAGGGGTCACGCAAATTAAACCAAAATGCAGTATATATACAAATACACATTAATACAAAAATATCTACATATGTAGTAGAACTATTGCCGGCATTGACCTCATTATCGCTGCTCTAAAAAGGGACCAAGCGATGTCAAATGTTCAGGTACAGGATTTAAAATTTGTTGAAGTTTAGAAAGTGGTGAATCTGAAAAATTAGATTTTTAAAAATGATTTTAATCTTTTAAAATAAACCGCTTAAGTGGACGTTAGAGGTCATCTTGCTTTTGCTGCAAGATATTAATTTTTTTACTATATTTTTCAATATTACCCGAAATAACTCTATACATCCGTTATTCACGTTTTATATTCAGTTTACACATACTAATTTATCTTCGTCCTTATATAAGTAGTTTGATGTTTCTTTCAATGAAGTAAGCATTCGTAATCCCTTTTTAGTCTAAGTTTGTTTTTTATCGGTTCAGATAGCTCCACTTACGTCATTTTTTATCTGGGAGGGGTGGGGCTTGTTAAAAAGTTTTTTTCTGTAAATGGAAAAGGGGCTCGCAATTTTTTGTGAATTAAAAGTGGGGAATCATTTTTTTTTGCACATAGTGAGTAAATAGATTACGTACCTGAAAGGGGGGTCAAATATTTTTAGTGGAGAAGAATTGCATTCAACAGTCAAAGGTAGTTATATTTTACCAGGCACATTTCATTGAACGAATTTATTTCATTACCACATATGTGCAATGATAGAATAGAGAATGGAAACGGGGAATGTGTCAAAGAGACAACAACCCGAACAAAGAGCAGAAAACAGCTCAAGGCTACCAATGGGTCTTCGACGTAGCGAGAAAATCTCGCACCCGGAGGCCGGTTTCAGCTGGCCCCTAAACAATAATGTAGTTCAGCAAAATGGACGGCACATTAAACTCCGAAACATGAAAATGAACCAAAATTTAAAAAACACACAAGACTAACAAAGGCTAGAGGTTCCTGACATGGGATAGGCGCAAACATGAGGCGAGGTTAAACATGTTTTGTGACATCCCAATCCTTCCCCTATACCTCTAGCCAATGTGTATATATGTAACTGATAAAATCAAGTTTTTAGCAGATCAAAAATCAATGTAAGCAATGTATACTGAATGTTCCTACTGTGTATTTCGTATATAGGTATATGTATATTATTTTTAATGGCTTCATTTTGTCAATTCAATTCAATTCAATTCAAAGTTTTATTGCTATTTACGTCGACCTACTTGTAACAAAATTTAAACATATAATTATAACAATTGTTAATATAGACTGTATCCCGGAATGCCAACATTTTCCTAAATCAAAATACGGCTGTCCCCCGAGCTGTCCACACTTATTAAGAAGGAAAGCCATTCTTCTCGAATATGGTTCCGTTAGACTATTCATTATATTCATAATCCTGGGTTTGCTCAGGATGATAAGTGAACTGTCAGGCCGCACGCATTTTCTTTACAGTTGATTGGTTTTTAAATGACCAGTCACTATATAAACACCTGAAACATAACAAATCATTTTCTTTACTTTTAAAGGCCGCACTTTGTAAAGAGCGCCCTGAAGAATCGACTCGATTCTAGTTTTTTTAACAGATTCTGTTTCAAAGTATTTTATTTCATTGATTCAGTAAAAAACCACGTCACGGAACTGAAAACAGTATTAGACATTATAAAATGTCACGTTGTGTTTCACGTCTGGGTGAAAGCGAGGAGAGTGATGGAGAAATTCTTAAATTGTTTGCATCAGAGGATAAAGTCGATGCTTCATTTTCTAGTTTCCTGGAAAGTGCTGTCCTTAATTGTAATGCACCGGCAACTAATCCGGATGTAAGTAAAAAAAATGACACTTACTCAGAAAGTGCCTCAACGACCACAAGTGATAGTTCCTTGAACACGGGAAAGAAAACCACAGAAAAGGGTAAAGGCAAAGAACTCGTAACCAAACGGGGAAAAACCGGTGCCCAAAAGGCCAGCGCCAGCTGACAACGAACTTCCGTCAGGGAGTGGAGTAACTGTTAGCCCAGTGAAGAATAAAGGTAAAGCAAACGAGCCAAGAATAAGAAAAACTGCTCAGGATCAGTCAGAACTATTAAAAAACCTTTTTAAAGGTTTGTCTGACACTCTGGTGTCAACATTATCAACAAAAATGTAGAAACTACCAGAAGGGTTGTAACCTGTAGTTCTCAAGTATCATAAGAAGATGAGGCTAGTGAAAATGAGAATGTGGACAATAACTTTAATATTTTTCAGATGATGAGATTATAGAAGCTTGATGATTTCGATCATGAGTTGCCAAACATTTTTGAAGATGGTGAACGATTTGATAATGATGTAAGACCTTCTTTGGCTAAAGTATTCGATAACGATTGCAAGAAAATGACTGACGTATCAGCTATGACCAGAGAATTGAAAATACCAGCAAATTGCAAGTGTCTTGTTACACCATCAGTAAATGCTGAAATTTGACAGTTTCTAGAAAGAAAAGCAAAATCATCTGATCTGAATTTACAGACAATACAAAGATTACTTTGTTTTTTGTATGGTTCCTTTGATTAAGGGACCGCCTCGGTGGTCTCGTGGTAGCGTGCTCGCCCCGAGTGCGGAAGGTCGCGGGTTCGATCCTCGGCCGGGTCAAACCAAAGACATTAAAATTGGTATTTGCTGCTTCTCCGCCAAGCACGCGGCATCTAGGAGTAAGAGCAAAGACTGGTCGGCTCGGAGTCAGTATAATGTGTCCGAGTGAGGTGATATGTCTTCCTGTGGACAGTTACCTCGTGAGCTAGCACATTAAAAATCCGACTTAGCGTGTCGGTCTAGTACAAAGCAGGGATCATATTCATTATCATATCAACATGTTCTCGTCCTGATATGCACTTGGTTGCGACTGGACGTTAAACAATAATTCATCCATCCATCCTTTGATTAAGGTGGCAGAAATATTGAAAACTAAAACACCTCCAAGGCAATCTCTGTTCTCAGTAACACTCATTTTGAATTGTCAGTTAGAAGAAGAATTCTTCTTAAACCACACACGGATAAAAAATATCAACAACTATGTAATCGTAATGAGAATGTTGGAACTAACTTCTTTGGAGATGATGCTGGTAGAAGATTGAAATAAATCAATGAAATAAAAAAAATTAATCAGAACATTACTGGACACAATGGTTCGTATCCCAGATATAACTGAAATTACAGTTTTTTTTAGGCCGAAGAGTTGGAAACATGTATTCATACAGACTACATGGCAATCAAACTCAGGGGCACTTGAGGGGAGAAAGAGCTATGAGTTACATACCGAAGAAAAAATTCTATATAAAGGTAAGAAACCTATATATTAAGGAAAAGAAATCAGCTAGTAAATTGAAAAAATTTTTTTTTATCAAACTGGAAATTATTGTCACATGATCCCTGGATATTATCTACTGTACAAGGTTACAAAATTGAATTTCACCAAACCCCATAACAAGAAAAATTACCATATCCATTAAAATTTAATACTCATGAAAATAACCTTATTGGGAATGAAATTTCAGAGTTATTCTCTAAAGGTGCTATAAAAGAAACTGTTCATGAACCTGAAGGGTTTATATATAAATTTGTTTCTGGTAAAGAAGGAAAATGGGAAATTAAGACCTATTATAAATTTTTAAAATTTGAATAACTTCATTACATACTTCATTTTAAGTGTTCCACCAAACCATTGTCTCAACTTTAATATCTATTTTAACGGCTATCAAAACGGGCCTCCAAAGTTATTGTGTGACAAGCTATTCAAGAAGTGGTATCAATAAAATGTGGATATTTAAGAACTCCAAAGACTTAAAGGATATTTTACGATCTCGGTCCATTTCAGTCTGTAACAGCATAAAACATTTGATTTCTCTACCCTCTAGATCGATCGAAGACAATTAGGTAATCAGAGCGATTTTGATTGTCCCTTTATGGACCACACAACCATGGTACTCAAAATGGTTGAGACTATTGATCAGTTCTCCGTTACAATTGCCTCGGTGCTCATATTTAATAACTTTATTATTATTTAGAACACAACAACAAAAAACAAATGTCAAATATCAGGAAACATCTCCTTAATCAAGGGTTTTCAAAAAGGACTACAAAAATCTTATCTCAGTCTTGGGGAAAGTCAAACAATATACGGTATGAATACCATTGGAGAATGTGGATATTGTGGTGTAATTCAAAACGAGTTGATCCCACTTCTCCATCTGTAAAACTATTTTTAGATTACTTCTCAGTTTTATTTCATAAAGGAAAATCTTATAGTTGTATCAGTACTCATAAATCAGCTACATGTCAGATTCTAACAATACTGGGAAACAAGAAATTTGAAAACAATTATTTTATTAAAAGATTTATGAAATGTGTATTCAACTGAAACCACCTTTACCAAATTACTTGGGATGTTATTATAGTATTAACATATTTAGGATCATTACATCCTTTACATGGTCTTACTTTAAAACTCCTTACTCTAAAATGTGTAGCTCTAATAACTTTAATAGCCTTAGCATAAGCAAAAAGGTCACAAACAATTGCTAGTTTAGATATAAAACTAGTTCATTATACTAGTTCATCTTTTGTTTTCAGAATTAAGAATTCGTTAAAAACTACAAGACCAAAACATACTAATCAAGATATTGTTATATTTTCATTCCACAAAACAGAGATTTGTCTGTTAGAACTGTGAAGTATTACATTATCAAAACCTTTGAAGTAAGGAAAAGTAGTCGCGTATTTATCTCTTTTAACATATTTAAAGCTGTTACTAGTAGCTCTATAGCTAAGCCATATGGCTCAGAATAGTCTTAACACATTCTGAAATTTACACATCAAACTTTAAGGCACATTCTTACAGAGCTGCATCTTCATCAGCAGCAACAAGGGCAGGAATTTCTCTTAATGATATTATAAAAACTGCTAACCGAGCATCAGCGCAGACATTAAAAAAATATTACAAAGGTATTGAGAATAAAGATCAAAATAGTAATCGTAGTGACATGTATGTACATTCAGTTTTTTATCATACTTTGCAATTTGAAAATGAATGAGGACCAGTTGGATGTCTACTACCGAGGAACAATTATGACAGATCCGTGTGAGATGTGTATACTGACCTGGAGATTGAACTGCATTTGTGGAGTTTTTTATGGATTACAGTTATGGTGAATTATGGCTATGGAGGGTTTTGAATAATTTTTTGTGGATATAGAAATAGTTATTTTTCTTTTTTGTTTGTTGAAAGTGTTTTAAAAAAAAAACAGTTAATGGTTGGAAGTACTTTGAAAATAATGGCCATTATGTGAAATAATTGTGAAATAATTGGGGATGATAAACATAACATTTCTTTGGAAACAATATTCTTGGGATATTAAAGGTTTAAAATGATGTATATTTATTTAAGGCAATAGACATGAAATCCTTCACTTGGTAAAAGCAACTGATTGCTTTCTTAATTTGTTTTTTTGGGTTCACATCCAGATTATTTTGTACAAATGGATATGTACTGAAAATAGTATTCTTCATTGAGGTTTTTCTGATTTGCATTTATTGAAGCTACAAAGAGTTCTTATTAAGCTGAGCAAGCCCAGGATTATGAAATATAATGTGATCTTATCCAAGCATCATCAGTGATGTGAAGGATAAGGTTCATTATATGAAGAAGCCTTAAGGCTTCGAGGGTTAATAAGTATCCTTTCTGTTACCCTCCCAAATTTTGACAATAAATACAAATCTCATTTTTTTTAAAGATTTGGTCCTTTCTACAAAAAGAGGATGATTTGTTATGTTCAGGTGTTTATATAGTGGCTCGTCATTTAGAAATCAATCAACTGTAAAGAAAAGGCCTGATATAAAGTAAAGGTTCACTTTTTAACCTTAGAAGCCTTCACATCAATGATGATGCTTGTCAAGGTCACTGTGTGTTGTATGGACTGAATAAATTTTTCGGCATTGAAATCACTTGATTGGGCCATTGAAAAAGTCCCTAGCAACCATATATATTTAGGTTAAGGACTTGATATTTTACCCGAGTCAATGCCATTGAAAACGTCCATATCTATTTGGGTTCAGGATTCTATATTTTAGCTGTACAGGTCAGTATTAAGGAGAAAATTGTGACGGTATACATTAAATAGCAAAAATAATTATTTCTTTTGACTCGACCTTCCATTTTGACTTGAACAGGTAAATTGTAGGGTCCTGAACCCAGATATATGGTTGCTAGGGACTTTTTCAATGACCTTGACCTTTCTTTCTGACTTGTACAAGTAAATTATAAGGTCCTTAATTCAAATATATATGTAATTTTTCAATGACCTTGACGCTCCATTTTACTTGTACTGCTACCATTTAATTTATTTCAAGTAACGCCCTAAACATCTGTGACAATGTCGGACCATTATTTTCTGTTTACATGTAATCTTTCAAGGGTAAAACTCCTATAAGGGGTCAATTGACGATTTTGGTCATGACTTATTTGTAGATCTTACTTTGCTGAACAATTTTGTTGTTTTACAGTTTTGTCGTTTTTATTATATTCAAGATAACCTAAAACTGCAAAATTAACAATTCAGGGACAATAACCCAAAAAAGGGTTGTCCGATTCATCTGAAAATTTAATGGCTGGTAGATCTTGACCTGTTGAACATTTTTACCATAGTCAGTTTTGCTCTTAATGCTTTGGTTTTTGAGATATAAGCCAAAAAATGCATTTGACCCCTATGTTCTAATTTTAGCAACAGCAGCCATATTTGTTGATATATCAAAACCAGATATATTTATAAACTAGATACCCTAAGGAACATTCAGTTAAAGTTTGAAGGTATTTTGCCCAGTAGTTTCAGAGGAGATTCTTGAAATAGTTTACGACGACAACGCCGACAACAAGGGACGACGGACGCCAAGTGATGGCAATCTCACATGGCCAGGTGAGCTAAAAAGGAATTTTTCAAAATTCAGCCAATCATATTTTAGAAATATGAACAGCTAGGTTCTGGTCACCATCTCTGCCAAGTCTGGTCAAATACTACTCAGTGATGTGAAAAACGGATGGACCATGGATGCAGAACATGCTGGTTACTATCTCTTTAGCACATGTTCAATTATCCTATTAATTTTAATGAGAATTGGGCAAACTTGGTCCAGACAGATTCCTATATACCCTCCCTCAAACCATTTGTGGGGGCATAAAAATGTGTCAGGTTTAACAATATTTTAAGAAAGTTCTATAATATATTTTTCGTTATTGCACAACACAGTGTTTATCTTTTCATATATAACCAAGTCATACACCAGTTTTCAACAGAAAAGAAAAACATTTAAAATCTCATTTTATTTCAATCATGTTTGTATTTCACAGATTCTCCATTTGACAGTCTCATAATAATTAAACTGGTATTCCATTCTTTCCTATTGAAAAACCTGTACATTTCAAACTAATTTTACAAGCTATGTGTAACAGTTTTTATAGCCAGCTCTTTAAGAGCAAGGTCACCTAATGTTCCAATCAATGAATTCAGTGAAAAAGGAGCTGTTATTTGTTGCTAGCTTTCTACGCTGTCTCAAGTGATGACGAATAACCTTTTATAATTTTTATAACTTAGTGGCTATTTTTTATTTTTTATTTTTTTTTTTAGCTATTTCTAACGATGTGAGTGACTATCCTAAAAATTTAAATCTAAAGACTATGTTAAAAACAAATAAATTCAGTATCCATATCCTGACAATATAGGGAAATGAAAAATATTTTACATGTTGAATCAATTTTGTATAGTACAAAATGGACAAAATGACAACACAGGGGCTTAAACTGATCTCCCTGATTTCCTAATTCCAGTTTAAGTTAAATATTGAATTTCTGATTTCATTATTTTATGCAAACCAATCAAAAAAATATTACATATCAGACACTGAAAACATCTTATTTTTTTACATAACCTTAGAAATATTTAAATTATCATAACACATATAACAGCAACTGAACTATTATCTGCCTATATGATATAAACATTTGCTGAACTTAACCTTAAGGGTATTTCTACAGCCCCATCTGATGGACTCCTCCACCCCTACATCCATCTCCAAAAAATAAACCTCACCTTTGTACCTTCTTTCATATACCTTTTTTTCAAAGTAAATCTAATTTTTACTTGAATAAAAAGTCTTTCAAAAAGATCTTTTACCTTCTCATATCTTTACCACTTTATTAAAATTGCAAAACCTTAAAAATTATTTTTTCAGTATTACATATAATTTAAAAAAAAGAAACAAAAAGAACAAAAATTCCCTTTTACAAGTTTTTCAATATGTTCATCTTAAATTAGGTACATTATTATTTTTTGAAAATCCCCCCATGATGGACTCCTCCACCCCTACATCCATCTCCAAAAAATAAACCTCACCTTTTTTACCTTTTTAGAATTTTTCATCTCAAACCAAGTGGTACGTTTTTTAAATAATAAATTATAAAAATAAGAATAACTAGAGGCTCACCTGAGCCTATATCTCTCACCTGCCCTTTTATTAGCCATTTTAAAATGTAAGCTCTTTAATATCCACAAGACTATTAAAGTAATACAAAATATGTCATTCGACCTTAAAAAAAAAGGGGGAAAATTTGCATTTATATCATCCTTCCGTACATCATTACCACAAAGTTTGGTTACAATCCGCCAAGTAGTTTCAGGAGAAGATCAAAAAGTGAAAAGTTTACGGACGATGGACTCAAAGTGATGACATAAGCTAAAACTACTTTATACAAATGACAGAGTTCAGCCAAACTTTTTACACACTAATTCATTTAATATCATTGAAATTGATAAATCTTACCAATTTAGTTGTCTTAATTAATATTTTACCACTTGATTGAAAATGCAAAACCTTTACAATTTTTTTTTTTCTTTTAGGATTTTTCATCTTCAACAAGTGGTAATTTAAAAAAAAAAAATGTGTGAGTCTTCCAAGTAAGACGTGTCGCCCGCGGACGTCAATTTTTACAAAAGATATTAAAATTTTCTAAAAATGAAATATATATGCACACCTGTGCATTAAGGTTAATGCACAGAGACAGTTTCATCAAATTCCTTTGAGCGGTTTACGATTAGTTGAGGATAGAAGAAAAGTGTGATGACGCAAGAGGCAAGACTCCAGATAGTGATCCCTATGTTGACCATGCGTTCCGCAGGCGACACCAAAAAAGGAGTTATTTTATTGGAGTGAATGAGTTCAGCTAAACCTGTAAAACTTATTTTTTTTAACACTTGATTGGAAATGAAAAACCCTTTACAAAGTTCTCAAAAAAATTGTTACAATTTCCATTATCAAAAAATTATGACATTTGTTTTCATTTTCACAAATTTTCAACTTAAAGTGATAATTTTTTAAAATAATTTCAGATGTATACAATTTAATATGACAGAGTTCATAACTTTTTACCTTCATTTACCAATTCATTGGTATTGCAAGATCTTACCAATTTTTTTCAATTTTCAAAAAATTACTCGACTTCTGCTGTCAAACTTTTATGATTTGGGTGTATATGAAAAACACAACAAATTTTTCTAAAAAAATATTACAATTATAACAACTCATTTCCTTTTCAATTTTTTTTTTTTTTTTTTTTTTTTTTAGAATTTTGCATATTTAACACAAATGGTAAAACTACAGGCTCCCAGAAGTCTGCATCGCCCACCTGGATGTGATTTCCCAATCAATTTAGGACCATTGCTGCCAAGTTAGGTACAACAGGCTAATGACCTATATCAAACTAAGCTTGGTTGTTATTCAGAAGTCCAGATTATTGGACATACTTCTGAGATAGGACCATCTAAGAAAAATTCCTGGTCCCAAATGGCCAAGTGCTTTTAGACCACTAGTTTCTTAACTGAATTTTCCCATAGGGTGCTGTGTTAAGTTTGGCTGTGGACATAATTGTGAAAGAGGACTACAGGCTGCCAAGTTTGGTTCCATCTGCCATGTAGTTCAATTTTTTTTTAATCCCTTTTTTTTCTTTTTTTTATAATAGCAGCCATGTTGGTTGGAAGTTGGGGATGCATGAAGCAATTTCAAAAAGAGGGCCACCCAAGAATCATTCGATCAATGGTCCTAATCGGCCCAGTGGTTTCAGAGAAGATCTTTAAAGGAAAGTTTATGACGTCCCATGCAAAGAGATGGCAACAGTTTCACATGAATTTTTATTGTCAAGTGAAAGTTATTGACATTAACTTAACCATTTTGCCTTCTTAAGGTTCACCATTTGGTTGAAAATGCAAAACCCTTTACACATTTTTCTATATTTTTTTTTTTAAGTACAATTTTTTTTTTTTTTTTTTTTTTTTAGAATTTTGCACCTTTAGCCAAGTAGTAATTTAAAAAAGGAACAGAAAAATACCTTTTAATCAAGGTAAAGTCACTGTCAGAATTTCAGTCTTTGTTTTTTATTACTTGGTTGAAAATGCAAAACCTTTACAATTTTTTTTTTTTTTAAACTTGCATTATTGTCTATTACCTTTTAAAAAAAATGATACAATATTTGTTTTTGTTTTTGTTTTTTTTATATATATTTTTTTTTAGAATTTTTCATCTTGAACCAAGTGGTCATTTAAAATAAAGAATAAAATATTTTTCTTTGGAGTGAAAGTTACTGACTTCAAACTAACCTGTTGCCTTCTGTAGGTTTACCACTTGGTTGAAAATGCAAGACCTTTACAAATTTAAAAAAAAAAATTACATGTTACTTTTTTCAAAAAAATGTTACAAATTTTCATTTTCTTTTTTTTTGTTTGTTTTCTTTAGAACTGTTCATCTTCAACCAAGTGGTAATTTTAAAAACGAAACAGAAAATTGAATTTTTATGTCAGAGGGAATGTTACTGACTGATCAAATGTTATACTTTACGAATTCTTCTAAAAAAAACTTACATTTTTACTTGCAAAAAAGTTATACAATTTTATTTATTTTTTTTTTTTTTAAGAATTTCCATCTTCAAGCAAGTAGTGATTTTGAAATAGAAAAAAAATTCATTTGAGTGAGAGCTAAATGATTTGCCTTTCAGACGTTTATTTACCACTTGGTTGAAAATGAAAAACCTTTACAATTTTTACTTACAATTTTTTTTTCTAAAAATTTTTTTTCAATCTTATCTATAATACATGTAAAAAGACCTTTAAAATATATTTGCCATACATCACTTCCCCCTCCCTCCACCCAAAAAAATTGGATGGGGTCATCGCTGATGATTGAGAATACGTGCCTTGAAATCCAGCAACTTCTACATCTGCCTAATATTGTTTTCTATTGGAAATCCAGTACATCTAGAATGTTATCTCACTGATGGAAAATATATAAACACAAAATATACTCAAGAAAACAATAAAACTGGCAAAGTCAAATTTTTGAACAATTAACTTCAAGAAACAGAAAACATACAAAAAGTTATCCATTAAAGCATAAAAACACAACCTGGATAAAATTGATAAAAACCATTAAAATGAAAAATAACTTTCTGTATGTTTTCTGATAAATTTACCATAAATTTCACGATTCAACTCTACAGTTCAGTGTACTTGGTATATTTTGTATTTCATACACACGATTCTGGTGTTTTACATGACTTTCAGCCACATCACTATTAACCATCTAGACCGAAATTTATGATGCCGAGACCCTTGAAGAAACAGCAATAAGTGGGTGTCAAACTTCGTTCTCAAGAAATTAAAATGATATAAAAAATTATACCAAAATGAAGTTAATTTTGAAAACTTAAAAAAATAAAAAAGAAAATAAAAGTCAAGGGAAACAGATTTTGGGATTTCTATTTATAAAAATATTATCCAATTAAATTTGTCTGTAACCTGTCAATTTGGCAAACAAAGTAAAAATGTGTCAATTACAATCAGACAAAAATATTGAGGAGATCTTCAGGCTTGGCCAACAGTGGTCCATTTAAAAAAACACATGAATTTCTATAAATAGTCCTCAGTCAAATGTTCATTACGTGATTTCATTCAGTTCTGCATAATGTCCTCCATTCCATCTGAAAAAAATCCAATATTTTTGTTAAATGTAAGAACAGATCTAGTATTTTGTAAATATTTTTAATACATTTTTAGTATTTGCAAAAACAAATTCGTCTTAACTTATAATGCAAAGATAAACTCAGGAATTTTTCATTTTTTATTAGTTTCCTAGTTTGAAAGTAAAGTTGATCAAGAAGAAAATTATTCAGATTATCTGGTTATCTCCCTTTATTTACTTCCATAGTTTGGAAAAGAGAATTTAAAATGAAATAACCTTTAGTGAGCAAGCTCAAATACGCCATCCAAACAGACTTGCTAGCATGGAGCTTTTTCACTTATGTTTTTCCTTCCACTTTTTTGAGCATATTAATATTTGATATATTTGAAAGCTCCTCCCAAGAAGTGGTTCCCCATTTCAGATTTTGCTGATAGTCCAAAGCATCATGGTACCATTTCACTACCGTTTCACTAAAAGTTGTAAGACTTATGACTGATATTAAATCCTTTGAATACTTATCATAACTCGTACAACCTTTAAACAGTACCTTGAAATTACCAATTTTCCAGAAAACTGAACATGTCCGAGGTATTGATGACTGGAAATTTTATTCAAATTTGAAGATAAAAATGATAATTCTATCCATGCAAAAGTAATATAAGTTAATGAGGAATGAACAACAGAAGGGTCATAAACATTATACAGCCAGCAACTTTGTGTGGGTATAATAAATAATTTTACTTACCATAAAGCTATGGAAGTCTTTCTATCCCAAGTCTTCAACCTCTATTATTTTGACATAAAAGCAAGCTAAAATAAAATTTTATATCATCAAAATTTGGCACAATGGCACTTTATATATAGAATATACAGAATCTCTCTAATCGATGTGCCCCGTCTGTTTGACACATGTTTAAAGCTTCAATTGCACATACAGTAGAGTCTGTTTATAACGTACAGGCTTTTAAAGAAATCAGGCTAATAACAGAATCTAATCCCAAACAATGTATTACTCAAGTCACAATAGCTGTTATAATGAAGTAATTGCTGAACAAATTGTTTGCCTACATGTATATGCCATTACGCATAGATAACATAATTCGACTTCCCACTTCCGTTATTGGTAATTGAAATAATCCGATCTTTGTTGTTGTTCATGATGTCAATGTAGACTATTTTTTACATATTCTAACAATAAAATGGCAATGATGTGATTTACCATGTTTCATATTGACATGTACAGATAAAATTCAGAAACTAATTTAAAAAGGGGAGGTAATTCTGAATTCTTTCTATAATAACCAAAGATGTAGAATTATTTATTATATTTTTGGACTTGATTTTGTAATTATGCTTCACGACATGAAAATCTAACAAATGTAACTTACGGAGTTCTTTAAATGCAATAATAATATCATTTTTATTAATTATATCTGTTTAGTTGACTTGATTCATCTATTTTGAGTTCCAACGAAAAACTTGACCAGAGTCACTCATGCATAAAATGTAGGTTAGGATGATCAAATTTTTTTACGGACCTTTGTTATTTTCCAAGACGCATCCACTAGTGAAATATTATACCTATATGACTTAGTGTCTTATGTTTGACCTTTGAAGTGGGACAGACTGACGGATGAACCAAACCCTGTTGGTTGAGGGGATAATAAACACCTGTTAAATAGCAATGTTGAATGGTTCTTACCTTTCGAACTTTTATGCTTCACAGTTAGTCACAGCGGACAGATCTGATCTGTCTAGAATAATCTGTGAAAAAAAAAAAAGAATTCCACTTGAGAACAATGGGCTCTGAACTTGCAGTGAGGTAAATTTATTCTCCTTCTTAACATTAAAAACATCTTCACTGCTCAAGTTCATGTTAAGTTCCAAGAATTTATAAACCAATTATCCTTTCTTACCAATAAAAGATGTAAAGCAACAACAAAGACTACATCCACAATAAGATTGTTTTATTGGGGTTTAATGCCACACTCAGCACATTGTATCATGGCAACAAGTTTTTATTCAGGTGACAAGTGTCAGAATGGCATAAATCCAATATGAACTATGTATAGACCAAATATGGTGCAGTAATTGAGAAATGGACTTATTCATGAAAATAAGAAATTTTACAAATTTTGATAGATTCAATGAATCACGAGATAAGTCAAGCATACGGCTGCAAAGTTTATATCATATGGTATGTGTAGACCCAAGACGTTAAGTGTAGGTATTGTTTGCTGGTGCTGCCGCAGGAGAGAAATACCCATGCCTCATGTTTCACGACATTTGTCACAAGCAAGACAAAAATGTTTTTAACAGACCCAAAGATTGAAGTTTTGATTTCATTTTTCTGTATTTTACTACTTTACCCTTTTCAAACCAATAATAAGCATTCTGACAGTATTGCTGAGCAATACAATGTGCAACAACTCAAGCTGTGAGAACAGTAATTAATCAAGCTGCGAGAACAAAAACGATCCTTGACTGAGAATCAGATGCAGTTGGACATATTCCTCAAGATCCTAAAACTATGTTTGCAGGGGGTTCACAACAATTACCCAATCAGCCTGAAACTCAAACCTTATCTTTAGCTCATCATTATTAGTCCATAAACAAAAGATCACTTGGTAAAAAGGTTTGCAAAATAAAGCCGGAAAACTAATATTCTGACAATAATTCCTATTTCCAAGGGAAACAACTCTCACAAAATATTTGATCAGAGTAAGTCAAATGATCTGTAGCTGATCATTATAAGATCAAATACCAAAAATAAGATATTTGGTAGAAGGATTTGCGAAAAAGTAGGGAAAACTTATTATGGCAATAATTTCTATTTCTAAGGGCAATAACTCTCACAATTATCAGATCAGGGAGAAACAAAAGATCTAACTCATATCAGCATACATGTACAAACCAAATATAAGATCAGTTGGTTAAATGATTTCCATATATGTAAGCCAGTAGGGGACTAAAAAGTATTCTGTGGTTGCAATAATAATTCTCAACTGGTGAATCTAAGTAGAAATTATGTATCAGTGACCTGGAGTCTTTGAAGAGAAATGACTAACATTAATTATCACACGATCTTCAAAAATCTAATTAAGAAAATTATAACAGTAATCACGATTAAAGTATAATCATAATACTAATTTAATAAAAAAACATCACAGAAACAGACTTGTCCCTCAGGGGAATTTTCTGGGGCAACCGTCAACTGTCACCGTAATTCACATATTAAAGAGAATGAACTTACCAGAGTAATGCGTTGAAAACACCTTAACACATGCACTTGAACAGCTTGAATCTTGCATGAATTAACTCTACCTGAAATAATTAGGCATTTCTTTGTTAATGTGATTATACATAATATCTTCTTATTGAAGTCCCCTACCTAAATTCTAGAGCTTAGACATTTTGCCCATATTTTGGATAAAAAGATTTCATTATCTCCTAAGAGAACCTTGCAAAGATACTAATGTAGTCCTTAAGGAAAATCAGATGAAACCAAAAAGGTCCATGCAGCTGTTCAAATAGCTTTAGGTTAGAAAATAAAGTATGAAATAAATTGCTCTACTTAAAGCCCTTAATTCGTTTTGGAAATCCTCAGGTCATTTATTAAAAGAAATATGGTATGGATATTTCAAATTGATTGTAATACAGAATATAAAAAATAAACTAGGTATGGAAATGCCCCGCCCCCCTCCTTTTTTCTGCCCTGCAATAGGCATGAGTATAGCTCCACATTTTTTAGATTTGACAAACAGTGATGTTGGCATACAACTTGAAACTGTTAAGTTGTCTGTAAGACACAAATGATGCCCCACCAGACACACCTCCATTATGTGTAAGAACATCCTACAAAATATTAAAGCTGTATCTCCAAAACTGTAGGAGGAGATAGCCCAACAAACCATGATCTCTTTAAGTAGCTTGCAAAATGACTAAGTCCAACTACCTGTCATTTTCAGAATATTTAAAAGAAATCAATATCCTGTGGCCATGCACACCGCCCTTTTATGTATCAACATTCTATAAAATATTAAAGATGTATCTCCAAATCTGCAGGAGGAGATAGCCGGACAAACCATGATCTCCTTATGCAGCTAGTACCAAAAAATGACTAAGTCCAATTACCTATCATTTTCAGAATATTTAAAAGAAATCAAAATCCTTTGGCCATGCACACCTTCATTATGTATATGAACATCCTACAAAATATTAAACTTGTATCTTGGGAGGAGAGAGCCGAACAAACAATGTATCCTAATCTGGACAGACGGACGGACAGGGGTAAATTAATATGCCCCCTGACATTTTGTCGCGGGAGCATAAAAAATTTACAGGTAAAGAAAGGACAATAAATAAGAGCCTCCCTGGATCCTGTATTTCTCACTGAGATTTAACATGCTATTCAAAAATCAGAAAATGTGTGAGTCTTCCAAGGAAGACATGTGTTGCCTGCGGACGTCAATTTTTACAAAAGATATTAAAATTTTCTAAAAATGAAATATGTATGCACACCTTTGCATTAAAGTTAATGCACAGAGAAAGTGTCATCAAATTGCTGTGAGCCATTATGGAGTAGTTGAGGATAGAAGTTTTGAACCCCCCTTTTTTTTTCAAAAATGTAATTTTTACCAAAAAAAAATTTTAATTTTTAAAAATGAAATATATATGCACACTTGTGCATTAAGGTTAATGCACAGAGAAAGTTTCATTAAATTCCTTTGAGTGGTTATAGAGTAGTTGAGGATAGAAGTTCCCCCCCCCCTTTTTTTTGCAAAAATGTCAATTTTTACAAAGAAAATTTAAAATTTTTAAAAATGAAATATATATGCACACCTGTACATTAAGGTTTATGCACAGAGAAAGTTTCATCAAATTCCTTTGAGCGATTTACGAGCAGTTGAGGATAGAAGAAAAGTGTGACGACGCAAGACGCAAGACGGCGCAAGACGCCGCAAGACAACAGATAGTGATTCCTATGTGTCGACCATGCGTTCCGCAGGCGACACAAAAAGGATATTAATCATTAAAAACAAAGGCTTTATTTTCATTAGCAGTGACTATATTGCTTAATGGTACTGACCCCAAACTAAATTTAGAAAAGGTACTACTAATTTTTATTCACAATGGTAATGGTGGCCATATAGGTCAAAGATCAGAGACCCCACACAAATTTGAAAATGGACCATTCCGTCAAAATATTGTTTAAATTGCTGGAGTTGTTTCAGATTATTTTTACATATTTTTATTTTTCAATTAACAGCAGCCATATTGGTTAGGTCCAGACCTCTGTACATAGTATTGAAAGGGGATGACCAAAGGACTATTTCATCAAGTCTTGTTTCCTCCAGTTCTTCCCAGAGATTTTCTTTTTACTGATTTTTTCTATTTTTAGTAATGGAAGCCATATTAGTCTGAAGTCCAAACTTATATTTTTGAAGGGGGAACATAAGAACCATTCCCAAGTTTGGTCCCAACTGGCCCAAGATTTTCAGAGGATTTTTAATGTTTATGCTGGACAATGACTGAATGAATCAAGCAATGGCAATAGCTCACATGGCCCTATTACCAGGTGACCTAAAACTACTAATTATATACTATAGCTAATAAAACATGGGAAAAAATGATATCATGATAATAAACAATGGATAAATAGAATTGTTAAATGATTCTAACCTTTGACCTAGTAAGGCAATGCTTCAGACTTGGTCACATGGTGGACATTTTTTTCTCATCTAAATCACTACAGTGCAAACACTGTTCTGATGAAAACCCGATCTTCAAAATTGTAGTCAAGATTATTTGTCCATACAATATCATAAAATGTGAACTGTTCATCAAATTAACTCACTTAATATTCATTTGTCTCTAAAATTAAATGAACTCCTCAAAAAAAAATTGTTACAATTTTTTTCTTTTTTTTATGAACTTTTCATGTGCAACCAAGTGGTAATTTAAAAACAAAACAGAAAAATAAATTTTTATTTGAGGGAGTTACTGACTGAACAAATGTTCTACCTTGTGATTCTTTTACTACTTGGTTGAAAATGCAAAATTCTTCTAAAAAACTTACATTTTATTAATATTGTTTTTCAAAAAAGTTATACATTTTTTTTTTTTTTTTTTTTTTTTTTTTTTTATAGAATTTCCATCTTCAAGCAAGTGGTAATTTTTGAAATAGAAAAAAAAAATACATTTGAGTGAGAGCTAAACGATTTGCCTTTCAGACGTTTATTTACCACTTCGTTGAAAATGAAAAACCTTTACAATTTTTACTTACAATTTTTTTTTTTTTTTTTTTTTTTTTTTTATAGAATTTCCATCTTCAAGCAAGTGGTAATTTTTGAAATAGAAAAAAAAAATACATTTGAGTGAGAGCTAAACGATTTGCCTTTCAGACGTTTATTTACCACTTCGTTGAAAATGAAAAACCTTTACAATTTTTACTTACAATTTTTTTTTCTAAAAAATTTTTTTCAATCTTATCAATAATACATGTAAAAAGACCTTTAAAACTATATTTGCCATACATCACTCCCCCTCCCTCCCTCCAAAAAAAATGCAATGGGGTGATCGTTGAGGATTGAGAATACATGCCCATGAAATCCAGAAGCTTCTAAATATCCCAAATATTTTCTGTTGGAAATCCAATATATCTAGCATGTCATCCCGTTGATGGAAAACTTAAATAAAAAAATCAAAAAGAAAATAAAAGTCAAGGGAAACAAATTTTGGGATTTCTATTTATAAAAATATTATCGAATTAATTTTGTCTGTAAAGTGTTAATTTGGCAAACATAGCAAAATTTGTAAATAACAAGTTAATAATATACAAGCAGACAAAAAATACTGAGGAGATCTTTAGGCTTGGCCAACAGTGGTCCATTTAAAAATCATGAATTTCTATAAATAGTCCTCAACAGTCAAATGTTCATTATATGATTTCATTCAGTTCTGGAAAATGAATCAAATGCTTCTCTACATAATGTCCTCCGTTCCATCTGAAAAAAATCCAATATTTTTGTTAAATGTAAGAACAGATCTAGTATTTTGTAACTATTTTCCATATATTTTCTTTATTTGCAAAAACACAAATTCGTTTTCACCTCTAATGTAAAGATAATCAACTCAGGAATTTTTTATTTTTAGATTGCAGTTTCCTAGTTTAAATTAAATTTTAATAAATAGGAATGACAATAATTAATATCCAAAGGCCACTTAAGCTGATCAAAGAAAATTATTCTGATTACCTGATTATCTCCCTTTATTTAGTTCCATAGTTTTGTTGATTAATTAATTATTGTTTAACGCCGTGTGGGCGACATTTAAGGCATATCACGGCGACCATAGTTTTGTAATGAGATTATTAAAATGAAAGAATCTTTACTGAGTTTCTTTTTTCCTTCAACTTGTTTGTGTATGATATTTATATTTGATATTTTTTAAAACTCCCCATTTCAGATTTTGCTGATAATCCAAAGCATCTGAGGTATTGATGAATGGAAATATTCATTCTTAGGTCCCTCTCCCCCCAAATTTGGTCCCCATTTCTAATTTTCTTCAGAATTGAACATATTTGAGGTATTGATAACTAGAAACTTTATTCAAATTTGAAGAGGATCAGACAAAAATTATACAGTTGACTTTCATTATCTCAAAGTGGAAGGGAGCAACAAAAATAGTTTGAGATAACAGGAGTTTGAAATAAAAGGGTTTGAGATAACAAGAGTCAACTGTAGTTCTAAATAGGCAACTAGAGGCTCTAAAGAGCCTGTATTACTCACCTTGATTTAACTTTTCACCTGAGCAGGACTAAAAATTTAAGCGTTGCACTTAGTTTGGCTGGTTTTTCTATAGGGTTCTATGTTAAACTAAGTTCGGCTGTGGTTGACAGCCCATTCAATGGACACATTTCTAAAAAAGAACCATCTAAAGACCATTACTGCTTGTTCCAACTGGCTAAGTGGTTGCAGAAAAGAAGATTTTTAAATCAATTTTCCCATAGGGTTCTATATTAAACTAAATTTGGCTGTGGCGGCCATCTTGGTTGACAATCCGCGTGATCGAACACAATTCTGAAATGACCATTGCTACCAAGTCTAATTCTAATTGGCTTAGTGGTTTCAGACAAGTGGATTTTTGAGTGAATTTCCCATAGGGTCCCATGTTAAACTAGAAATACTGCGAGCAAAGCTCACTAATTGATACCCCCACACCCCCTATCACAAGGAATGGCAAAGTCAACGTTTTGCTATGGAAAACCCAAAACGATGGTCAGATCAAAATCTAAAATAGGAGGTGCACTACAGCATCATGTAATAAAGATCCTCTGAAAGTATCAAATTCCATTTAGTTGTTTAGGAGTTGCGGATGGCATCATGGTACCCCTATCACAATGAATGTCAAAGTCCATGTTTTGGTATGGGTAATCCAAAATATTCATCAGATCAAAATCTAAAATAGGAGGTGCACTATGGCATCATGTAATAAAGATCCTCTGAAAGTTTCATCAAATTCCATACAGTGGTTTAGGAGTTGCGGATGGCATCATGAAAGTCAAAGTCCATCTTTTTCTATGGGAAACCCCAAAAATTGGTCCAATCAAATTCTAAAATAGGAGGTGCACAATGCCATCATGGGATGAAGATTCTCTGATAGTTTCATCAAATTCCATTCAGTAGTTTAGGAGGAGTTGCGGATACAAAGGTCGGACGAACGGACGGACACAACAAATACTACATATCCCACTTTTTTTCAAAAGCGGGGGTATAACTAAGTTCGGTTCACAGTCCACGAAATCGGACACAATTCTGAAAGAGGACCACAAATACCATTGCTGCAAAGTCTGGTTTCAATTGGTCCAGTGGTTTCAGACAAGAAGATTTTTCAATGAATTTACCGAACATATATTTTAAAGGGGACCATACAAGGACTATTCCACTATAGTTTGGTTCAAATTGGCCTAATGGTCTCCGAGAAGATAACGAAAATGTTAAAATTCCCATAGGGTCCATGGTTAGACTATGTCCGACCATGGCAGCCATATTGGATGGCGCCCCAGAAAATAGAACACAAATTTTAAAGGGGACCATACAAGGCCTATTCCACTAAAGTTTGGTTTAAATTGGTTCAGAGGTTTCAGAGGAGTTGACGAAAAAGTAAAATTCCCATAGGCTCAATGTTAAACTAAGACCGGCAATGGCAGCCATGTTGGATGGCTTTCGGGGAAACCAAACAGTTTTAAAAAGGGGCCACCCAATGACCATTCCACCAAAGTTTGGTTCAAATTGGCCCAGTGGTCTCAGAGAAGATAACGAAAATGTTAAAATTCTCATAGGGTCCAATGTTAAACTATGTCTGACCATGGCAGCCATATTGGATGGTGCCCGGGAAAAACAAACATAAGTTTTAAAGGGGCCCATCCAAGGACCATTCAACTAGATTCATTCAACTAAAGTTTGGTTTAAATTGGCTCAGCAGCTTCAGAGGAGTTGATGAAAATGTGAAAAGTTTACGACGACGATGGATGCAAAGTGATGAGAATAGCTCACATGGCCTTTTAGGCCAGGTGAGCTAAAAATAAGTTAATGAAGAATGGACTGACAGAAGGGTCAAACATTAGCCTCCCCTTAAATTATGTGTAGGGTATATAAATTTTAGTTACCATAAAGCTATGGAAGTCACTCTATCCAAGTCATCAACCTCTACTATTTGACATAAAAGCAACCTAAAATAAAATTTCATTTCATATCAAAATTTGGCACTGAACAAATTTTGGTCAGGAACAAATCAGTCTAATGCATCTCTCTAATGTGCCCCGTATTTGTGTTTTATGCACATGTCTATGACACATATGGAAGCCTGAATTATGGATTTGAAGGATCATTGAGGAACGGTTCAACCCCAATAGAAACTCAAACAGAGGTATATAATTCAAATTTATTCTTTTCTAGCTACTTTATAATTCCAACAACTGACATGTATATACATATAATGTCTCATTTACCACATCGACCCTTGTTTCATCGCTATAAACTCATATTGTACCTTGGGCTAAAGCTGGGGTCTGATAAAGAAATCTCAGGATGATAAATGGGCTAATATGGAAAGCACATGTAAAATCAAATGGAGAACTCAAAGTGGAATGGGCTGTAACCTTGATTAAAGCCTTACTATGACCTTAACATGAAGAACAGAAATAAAAACTTCTTTTACTCAAGTTCATAACTAATATATTCTTGAAAAGCAAAGTTAACAAGCCCGCAAAAGACAAGAAAAAATACTAACAAGTAGCTGGAGCAGTTGCAAACGACAGCTCATCCTCTCCTGTATTTTCACTTGTTTTACATTTTACATGTTTTTTCTTGATCATACAGAACATAATAACTTTGGTTGTTTATAATATACACATGTATCATATGTTTGAGGAAATTTTATGAAGAAATGGAATAATAACTAGAGGCCCTCAAGAGCCTGTATCGATCAACTGGATTTAACTGTTCAACTTGTGCAGGACTAAAAATTTAAGTGTTCCAGTCAATTTGGCTGGTTTTCCTATAGGGTTCTATGTTAAACTATGTTCAGCTGTGTCAGTCATCTTGGTTGACAGTCCAAGTCAATGGACACATTTCTAAAAGAGAACCATCTAAGGACCATTCCTGCTAAGTCATGCTCCAACTGGCTAAGTGGTTTCAGACAAAAAGATTTTTAAATGAATTTTCCCCATAGGGTCCAATATCTAACTAAGTTCAGCCCTGGCAGCCATCTTGGTTGACAATCCGAGTGATCGGACACTAATCAGAAAGAGGACCATCTAAGGACCAATGCTGCCAAGTTTTAAGTTCCAATTGGTTCAGTCGTTTCAGACAAGAAGACTGAGTGAATTTCAAATAGTGAATTTCAAATAGGTCCTATGTTAAACTAAGTTGGGCTGTGGCAGCCATCTTGGTTCACAGTCCACCAAATCGGACCTACGGACCATTGCAGCCTAGTCTGGTTCAGATTTTTGAATGAATTTTCAATGTTAAACTAAGTTCGGTTGTGAAGCCTTCTTGGTTAACAATCCGACATTTGACATATTTCTGAAAGAGTACCTCCTAGGGACCATAACTGCTAACTTTGGTTACAATTGGCCTAGTAGTTTCATAGATCTTTAAAATTCATCCCCCTTTTTTCTATTTATAGTAAAAGCAGCCATGTCAGTTTGAAGTCGGGGATGGCAGCAAGTTTTGGAAGGAGGCCACCCAAGGACCATTCCAACAAACTTTGGTCTTAATTGGCCCAGTAGTTTCAGAGAAATCTTTAAAAACTCCTATAAGGGATCAATCAATGATTTTGGTCATGCTGACTCTTTTGTAGCTCTTAATTTGTTTAACATTTTTGCTGTTTACAGTTTGTCTTTATCTATAATAATATTCAAGATAATAACATAAAACTGCAAAATTTCCCTAAAATTAACAATTCAGGGGCAATAACCCAACAAAGGGTTAACAGATTCATCTGAAAATTTCATGGCAGGTAGATCTTGACCTGATGAACATTTATACCCATCAGTTTTGCTCTAAATACTTTAGTTGTTGAGATATAAGACAAAAACTGCAGTTTAGCCCCCATATGTTCTATTTTTAGCCATGTCAGCCATGTTGGTTAACAGGCGGGGTCATTTGACATATTTTTTAAACTAGATACCCCAGTGATGCTTGTGGCCAAGTTTGGTTCCATTTGGCCCAGTATTTTCAGGAGAAGATTTTTGTAACAGTTCACAGACGACGGATGCCAAGTGATGAGAATAGCTCACTTGACCCTTATTTTTATTAACTATATCTGTTTGGTTCTTGAAACACAACTTTAATGAGAATTACAGCAATTACGGCAATCACAGATTGCACATCCCCCAAACACAACACAAAACGTAACCATAGTTACTCATGAATAAAATGTAGGTAAGGATGATCAAATTTTTACAAGGACCATTGGTGAAATATACCTATATGACTCTTATATTGAACCTAATGTGGGACAGACTGACCGACGAACCAAACACTATATCCCCTCCCTAACCTTGTTGGTTGAGGGGATAATAAACACCTGCTAAATAGCAATGTTGAATGGTTCTTACCTTTGGAACTTTTATGCTTCACAGTTAGTCACAGCGGACATAGATCTGATCTGTCTAGAATAATCTATGAAAAAATAAAGAATTCCAGTCAAATCAAGTACAATGGGCTCTTAACTTGCAGTGAGGTCAATTTTTTCTCCTCAATGTCTGCATGAAAAATTGACACCAAGTGATGGTAAGAGCTCACTGGCCTTTGGCCAGGTGAACTTAAAACATCAATGAAAATGATAAGACTACATTTTACTCCTCAGTCAACTGTCAACCTTTCATATATCTATATACATTTCAAAGATAACTAGAACTGTCCTGAAAGGGACTAATACCCCCGCAGCAACATGTCTGTTTTGAAGCCTAAATAAAGTTCGTTCAAATCATATTTTTTAAACTACTCGCCCAAACAGAAAATCCTGACAATATGAACATCTCCATATAGTGATCTAACACTCCATTAAGTTTCATGAGAATCATGCAAGTAAATTAGGAGTTGCGGATGTTATTTCGGACAGACAGACGGAAACCTATATATCCCCCAAAATTTCGTTTGCGGGAGGTACAATAAACTTACCAGAGTAATGGCGTTTAAAACGTCCAAACACATGCACTTGAAACAGCTTAAATCTTGCATGGATGAATTCTACCTGCAATAATTGAGCATTTCTTGTTAATGTGATATACATGTATCATACATGGTATTTCTAATTGAAGACATTAAGTATTTTGATTTCTTATGCCCATATTTAGGGTAAAAAAAAGTTTCTCTTGAAAGAACCTTGCAAAGAAACTAATCTAGTCCCTAAGAAAAATCACAGAAAACAAGGTCCATGCAGCTGTTTGAACAGCATAAGGTGAGAAAATGAAATATAAAATACCCTTCCTTTGGGAAATTTTCAAAGCCCTTAGGCCTATTAGAAAAGATATGGTATATTTGTTCAAAAAAATTGCTTGTAAATGAAAAGTGCACCACTATATCTGTGAGCTATTACTGGACAATACAACTACATCCCTAATAAAGCATGGGGAAAAAATGAAATTGATAAATAGCATTGTTGAATGATTCGTACCTTTGACCCAGTAAGGCGATGCTTCAGACTTGGTCACATGGTGGACATTTTTTTCCAGAAGATTCCACTAAGGCTAAATCACTACTGTGCAAACATTAACAGTTCTGATGGAAAACTGGTCTTCAAAATGTTATTGTCCAGAATTCTTAAAATGTCAACTGTTCCTCAAAACAACTCATTTAGTATTCAATTCTTTCACAAAATGAAATGAACTCCTCAGTAATTAAATACAAAATCTAAATATTCAAGTAAACACATCAAATTTGTACTTTTAAAGCTCACAAAACAATTTTGAAAGAAATTCAATTAAAAAACACTCAATTTTTCTATGTTTCTTATTTTTTTACTTTTTTATATGTATACTTTTAGTGTACTGCAGTGTGAGTGCATGTGGCAAGCTTACAACACCAGTGACTGATGCTGCATAACTAATGCTTATGTTCAAACATCCAATCTTTGTTACTTGATAATTGCCACTAGGTCATCCATCCATTTTTGTTACCTGAAGTTGAGTTAAGTGTCTTGTCATATAGATTTTTTAATGTGATATCTAATTCACATAATGCTATATTGTTCAAGAAAAAGAAAAATATATGAAAAATCATTGCAATATTTTCTCATTCTGAATTTTTTTTTACAGAATTATAGTACAAATTTAAATGTGTAAATACAAAACATCTACTATAAAGAATATTAAACAGTCACTAATGCATTAAAAAAAATTCTCAAAAGTATCCCCCTTTAATTAAAAATGTGCGAGTCTTCCAAGGAAGACATGTGTCGCCTGCGTACAGGAAAAGCTACATTTAAACAAATCACCCTCCCCCCCTTTTTTTTCACAAATGTCAATTTTAAAAAAAAAAATGAAAAATATATGCACACCTTTGCATTAAGATAAATGCACAGAGAAAGTTTCATCAAATTCCTTTGAGCAGTTTACGGGTAGTTGATAGAAAAAAAATTGTTTAGTAAAACCAACTACTTCTGCATTCTCCATGTTTTTTTAATACTTTTTAATGAATTATAATACAAATTAAATATGTAAATACAAAATACTGCAATAAAAAATCTTACACACTCGCATTTAAATTTAAGAGAAAAAAAAATCAAAATTATCTCCCATGTTTACCCTTATTCACAATCATGTTGTAAAAAACGATCTGCTGTAAGGGACGAGATCAAAAGTTCAATGTAGGATAAAAAAATTAATTCGCATAGTTTTTTCACTGACCCCACCACCCCCCCCCCCCCTATTAACTTAATTTGGGAAAAATTGATTGACCAATATGGGCATATCCGAAAATCGATGTCAGATAACAAAACTTGCAACGATTTTTACCCCCCCACCCCCAAACTATTTGAATTAGGTTTTTTATCCTACATTGAACTTTTGATTTCGTCCCTAAGTTTGTGAACTTTTTCTTTAACTGTTTTTCTGTATTTGTGTACTGCAGTGTGTATGGAGATGCACTGATACTTATAGTTCAAACATTATGTTACATGCTTTCAATTTCCTGCTAGATTTGTCCTACAAATTTTCTTCTTCAAATCACGTTTCACACATCTTCAAATACACGGTAAAACTAGAGGCTCCCAGAACCCTGTATCTCACCTGGACTATGTCCATCTTGACTGCCAGCATGGAACATTGTTGTCAAGTTACAACTGGCCCACTGGTTTGAAAGATCTCTCAGAGATTTCAACATTAGGTACTATGTTGAACTATGTTCAACTCTGGCATCAATCTTCAATAGCGGACCAGGTCATCAGGTATAATTCTGAAAGAGGACCAACAAAGGACCATTGCTGCAAAGTTTTGTTCCATTTGGCAAGTGGTTTCAGACAAAATAAATTTTGCATATGGTACTATGTTTAACTATGCTAGGCTCTGGTGGCCATCTTGAATGGCGGGTGGGGTCATCAGAAATAATTCTGAGAGGACCACCTAAGGACTACTGCTGACATGTTTTGTACGAATTAGTCTAGTTGTTTCAGCCAAGATCTTTAAAGTAAATTCCACATAGGGTCCTATAACTATATTCGGCTATGGCAGCTATTCTGAATGATGGGCCAGGTCATGGATATAATTCTGAAAGAGGACCACCAAAGGACTATTGCTGCCAAGTTTTGTTCCAATTGGCTTTGTGGTTTCAGACAAGGTCTTTAATTTACAATAGAGTCCTATGTTGAACTATGTTTGCCTTGGATGATGGGGGGTCATTGGATACAATTCTGAAAGAGGACCACTTGAGGACCATTAAATGTTTTGTTCTAATTGACCCAGTGGTTTCAGGAGAACTTTTAAAAATTGATAATGATGATGACCCTCTAAAAAATGCTTACCTAAATCTCTTTCAGAGTAAAAAATTTAACCCTTTTGTCATGGTTTGCTTCAAACAAATAATGAAATACTAAAAATTTTGAAAATGTTTTAAAATTTTGTTCCCACTCATTTCATTAACTGAAATGTTATTTTGAAAAAGTGACTTTACCAAATGAGCATTTGCTACCAAGTAACACAAATTTCTCTATGGTGAACAAATGATTTCAAAATTTCTTTCCATATGGAAGTCAATAAAAGAACAAAATATAAAACATCTGAAAGTAAACTTGAAATCAAGAAATGAACACCTTCCACAATGTTGCAAATTGTATTTACTTTTTTAAATTAGAATTTCAAGTCTCATTGATGCATACACCATATCCTTTCATTGTCATAACTAACTGAAAACTTCTTTCAAATCCGTTAAAACCTTTCAAAATAAGATTAATTGCTTGATTGAGAGAGTTATCCCCCATCTGAGCAGGCATACATGAACAGAAAATGAAAAAAAAAAAATGTTTGAAATAAATGGAAATAGCTTTTTTTTTATACATTTCATGAATGCCATTTTTGAGATGCCTGCTCATTTGGGCAATAACTGATGCAAATAGCAATTAACAAATAATGAAATACTTTTTGTTCAAAAGAATTTATAAATTTTTGTCAAACTAATATCATCAACAATCAAAATGTTATCTGAAAATAAAATTAAATAACATTTAAACCAAATGGGCATCAGCTACTGATTATATAAAAAAAATTCCTCATCGACTAAAATTTATTTTGAAATCTTATTTTCAAATGAATGTTAATAAAAAAAAAATAAAACCTCTGAAAGTGAACTTTTTTCTTGAAGGTTACAAATGGACAACCACCATCACATGTTGTAGTTCATTCAATTCAACAGGATTTAAAGTCTCACTGATGTTCACACCATATCCTTTCATTTCATATTCATAAAATATAAATTTAAAAAGAGTGTCTTAATGACAATTTTAAAATTTTCATTTAAAAAAATAATTAACATTGGGAATCAGCTACTGATTAATAATTTTCTCATCGACTAAGAATTTCAAATTTCCTTTCCAAATTGGTCAATAAATGAAGAAAGAATAAAATCTTTGAAAATGATCTTTTTAATTATACAAACTGAGAACCCTGACCAAATGTTACAGAATCTATTCTCTTTGTTCAAGTCTCATTGTTACATACACCATATCCTTTCATTTTCATAATTAACTAACTGGAAATTTTTTCAATTCCATTACTGACACAATAGCCTTTCAAAATAAGATTAATCCCATTTGATTAATCAGAGTTATCCCCCATCTGAGCAGGCATGTTGAGAAAATAAAGAAAAAAAAAAGTCTGAAATAAAATGTAGATTTTTTATGCATTTCAGGAATGCCGATTTTAGAGATGCCTGCTCATTTGGGCAATAATTCATGCAAATACTAATTAATAACAAATAATGAAATACTATTTTGTTTAAAAGAATCTAAAATTTTGTCAAACTATTTCATAGACAATCAAAATGTTATCTGAAAAAAAATGTTTAAATCAAATGAGCATCAGCTAACGATATATCAAAATTGCTCATTGACAAAAAATTAATTTTGAAAATTTATTTCCAAATGAAAGTCAATAACCAAAAAATAAAGAATTTTTTGTTGAAGATAACAAATGGACAACCACCATCACATGTTGCAAGTTGAATTTACTTCACTCAGTAGGATTTCAAGTCTCGCTGATGTTCACACCATAACTTTTCATTTTTATATTCTTAAAATATAAAAAATTCTTGTTGTCTAAATAACTTTAAATAATTTTGCCATCAACTAATTTTCATCAATTATGAAATAATTAAAAAAAAACAAATGAGCTACTGATAATAAAACGTTCTTATTTACTAAGAATTTCAAAATTTCTTTCCAAATGGAAGTCAACAAATAAAGAAAAAATAAAATATTTGAAAGCGATCTCTACGAAAGTGAACTGAGATTCCTCACCAAATGTTGCAGAATCTATTCCCTTTATTCAAGTCTCATTGATGCATACACCATATCCTATT
This sequence comes from Mytilisepta virgata, assembly GCA_028015205.1. Taxonomy (NCBI): domain Eukaryota; kingdom Metazoa; phylum Mollusca; class Bivalvia; order Mytilida; family Mytilidae; genus Mytilisepta; species Mytilisepta virgata. The sequence continues at coordinate 69,772,282 of CM051517.1, forward strand.
TTCCTACGTTAAGCTAAGTTTGTCTCCGTCAGCATTCTATTGATACAAAGTTTTATTACAATTTACTTTGTGATTTCAAAAAATATACTTAATTTTTCCATAGGTCTATGTTTGACTGTGGAAGCCATCTTTGTTGAGGTCCAAGTAATCGCCTGAAAGTTGAAATCTTAGGACCATTGCTGTCACTTCTGGTTCCAATTTGCTCAGCGGTTTCAGAGAAAATGATTAAAATGTACATATTGATAGATGGTAGGCCACTCAAAGGAGCCTGTATTACTCACATGGATTTAATATAACATTATTATAAGTAAAGCCTCATCTTTAGTAACACCAACCATTAGTCCAAGGTTGCTGATTCGTCTACAGGGCCATATTGGACCCAGGTCCATTTTCTTGGACACAAAATTTAACAGGGGACCATGAGTCAAGACAATTCCATCACACTTTTGGTCACAATTGCAACAACAGTTCCAGAAAAGATTTTTTTAATGTATTGTTCCTGGTTTTTTCAATTTTCAGTAATAGGGGCCATATTGGTCAGGTATGGGAATCCCAAATATAATTTTTAAAGGGATCATCTACAGAATATTCAATTAAACTTTTGCCTAATTTTAATTTCCCTTAGATTTTCAGGAGGTTTAATACTTTTTTGGCATAATTTTCTAATCAGGCTCATTGGTCAGATTGAAGTGGAAAAAAAGAGGGCATGAAGTGTTTGGTTCACATCTCCATAACATTCCTTTATTTTTCCTTTAAAAAATGCAAAACAAAAAATTCTGCCTTGAAATGCTGCAGCCAAAAAAAAAAAAATTAGGCAGACTCAAAATTCAAAATATATTTCTTTCAAATTATCACCATATTCTAATGTTTAGAATGTAAAAATTTTGTGAACATGTGCCATGTTCTTAATAATTATCAAAAAAAACCTTCAAATTCCAGCCAATTCAGCCTAATAAATCTTTGAAATTTATTAATAAAAAGGTTCAGTTGAGTAAGTAGTTCATGAAGTTTTTCAAAGTTCAGCTGATCAAATCGGAACATGCTCTGGCAGTGATATTTCTTGATGAATCAGCGTCAAAGTAACACTCTGAAGAACCTAAAAGGAACATCTCTGCCAGGTCGGGTTAAATTCTGTTCAGTGGTTTCCAAAAACATCAAAATGTGGGAAGATAACTGATGCTAAGTGATGACAAGGGGATCTAAAAAAAAAAAGGTGGGCAATAACAGTGCATATGAAATATTTATAAAAAATTTAGTGTTTTCTATCAATCATATTCACTATCTTCAAAAAATGATGTCAAAGAACTTCATGAAAATCTATCAATATATAATTTTAAAAATTGATAGTAAAAATAATATCTTAAAAATGTTTTTGATGTATGTTTTAAATAATTTTCTGAAATTTGTGACATTTGAATGCCTGCGATAAATTTGAGGTAAACGAAACAAAATTTACAACCAATTAGGAGTCATGTACTGTTACTTGTCTGAACCACTAGTATTCATGACTGTCTATTTCATATAACTGATTATCTTCTCTGATAACTATAGATCCTCACTTTTGAATCAGTTACTGACCTTGGCATAAAACAACAGGGTATGGATTACTGGGTTCTACACTTTTATCATGTCAACTAGTTTTCATTGGTGAAGGAAGGCATATAAAACCAAGAAAACCACATCTTTCATCAGGTAAACTATTAATCCTGGCCATTTGGATTGGAGTTGCACATATCTCACCCAAAATTGAACTCAATAGTACATTTAATTGGCTAGTGATTACTAGTGGATACAACAAACCATTCAGATCACTTGGCCAATGTGCCCCCCACCCCCCCCCCCCCCCCCAGACTAGGGATTTTCAATGAGATAAGTAATCAAGTTTCACCCACATTTAGACAAAAGATTTTATCCCAAACCAAAAGTTAATTACTACCAAATACAAGAAGGCACCTGAAATCTAAATGGGAAAGATACTTGTTTTTTTTTACAAATAATTACTAAAATGGATATTAAAACTATTGATAAGGTTAATTTCAAGTTGAGTCGAAAACTATTAACAATCACTTTCTTTTAGAAAGATAGATGATAAAAATGTGGATCTCAACTCTCATGTTACCTGCTGATCAAAATAAGCAATGGACCACATTGAACTGAAAGAAAATAGCCATACCTACTACATGTATATGTGTTCAAAAGTATTTCAAATGTAAATGTGATTTTAAACTCACAACTTTAGAATATTAAAACTAACATTTACGATACAATTATCACATTTGTATTTTGTATTTCACAAATACTTTCCATCAATTTTGGGAGTTATTTTTTCACTTGAAGTTTGTTATTTTGTTTTATTTCATCCTTTATTTTGTTACTTTTTTTTTTAATTGTATTTAATTTTATTTTTATTTTTATTTATTTTTTATTCTATTTCATTTATTTAAATTTGATGTTCATTTTATTTTATTTTATTTTACTTTAATTCCATTTCATCATTTGCAAACCCAAATTAAAATGCCATCATATGTTTCACAAATTCCTGCATTTTAATTAAAGTTCACAAGATTTGTTTTAATCTTAATTTATTTTTTAAGTGTTTAATGTTAGTTGTATTGGATCATTGGAAGGACAAGAGCAGTTATTAGTGAGACACAAATGTTAGTAAATATTTATGGAAAGTACTTGTAAAATACAAAAATAACATGATAAAAAAAATTTGCTTAAACTTTTTAAAATCTGTATGAAGCTGGACATTTTAAGACTTGTCCAAGAAATTTAGCCAATTTAGTATACTGAAAGGCAAAATATGAATATTAGCCAAAATAAAGATGAAAATTTCACTAAAAATTAACATCATCCATTGCTAAAATGACCTTATACTTAAGTTGAAAAATATTTTGATCATTAGACAATATACTTTTTTAAAATTTAGTGAGCTAAAAAAACTAAGATATTTTATAAAAATGTGTAAATTTTGTTACCAGAAAATAATTGTCAAATATTTATCACAATATTTGTACAGTTTCAGACCAATATTTCTGGTAGAATCCAATTTGTATAAACAGGAAATTAGTATGTAAAACTTGAGATAGCCTATATAAAAATATATTGGAATTTATAAATGTAAGATACATTTCACTGTAATACTGAACATTCTATGAAGATTTAGAGATGTTCTTGATGAAATAATATAAGTTTGCCAAATATCAATCTAACCTTCAAGTATATCTCTCCCATTTAGAATTCTAACAGCCACTTTTTTCAGACAGTACAGTCCTACATATTAAAAATTTAATAAATTTTCAATACATATTTAATGTACTTTTTCCTATTGACCAGAAACTTCAGGCTTGGCTACATATCTCATTGAAATTTTACACATTTAATATCAAATGTACAGCTAAAAAGGGCTCAGATCATGCATCATCTACGAGGTTCAGTACCAGTGGGACCAAAAGGTCTCGGTATATGTACATCCTAGGAAATTTCAGAATATCTGGGATTAAAAGGCCTCAGTATATGTACAAAGTAGGTTTCAGACCAAAAGTACTCAGTAGACAAAAAGTTTTTGTTGGACAATAAAAACAAAACGACCCAAGTACAATGAGTGTGGGTGCAAAATGGTTCAGTATATGTACAACCAGTTTCAGCAAACTTGGGACCAAAAGTGGTGCAATACAACCTAAAATTTCTTCATTACATGTGGCTCAGTACATGTACAACCTTAAGACATTTCAACACAAGACCAAGAGGGTTTACTACACAACCTATAAGTTTCAGTATAAGTGAGCAAGAGGGATCAATAAATGTAAAATCTAAAATTTTCAGCATGTATGTTGAGACCAAGAGAGCACATTATAGTTTCAGATCACATGGGACCGGGGTGGAGTACATTTACAAGCTAAGAAGTTTCAGCACACATGAGACCAAAAGGGCACACTACATGTATAGCCTGCAAGTTTCAGTACATGTTAAGAGCAAGGGATCAGTAAAGATCTAAACTTTTTAGCATGTGAGACCAAAACAGCTCATTACATGCTTAACCTTGAAGTTTCAGCACATATGGGACCAATAGGGTACAGTACATTTACAACCTTAAATGGTTACTTTTGTGTAGACTAAAAGGGCTCAGTAAATACTAAGTATCAGAAAATTTAGTGCATGTAGCAACTAAAAGGTTCACCATAAATTGAGAATGAAAAGGTTAGTACATGATGCACCTAATAGGTTGCATGTAAAATTTTCAATGACATAAACCTAAATGGCTCAATGAATACTATATTAACTGAATTTAACATTTTTAACACTGGTATTTTCTTTTAATCAACTTTCAAATGAATAAAGATCCAGCTAATAGTTAAAAAGTTTCTATTATCCATTATCAACTGTAAGATAGAAACTTATAAACAGTCATTTTTCTGCAAAGGCAAATAAACTTTTAACAACAAACACTAGGAACATTTAACCTGCACTGAGATCAGTAAATATTTTATATATGAAATATATCTCAAAATCATGGAAATTTAACCTACAAGAAAAGCCCCTGGATGCCATGTCTGATAACAGAATGGTAACAAATTATCTGGCTATTTATAACTCACTTGCAAAAAGTTTCCTACCAATCAATTAAATTTGTTTTTATCAAAAGACAGGTTGCCATCTTGGATTTCCGATCGGCATCAAAGTAACAACACTTGGGTAACACATACATGCCTCATGCAGTTTCAGGGAAGCTTATCTTGTGTCCTCATAGGTATCAAATCATCCAAGCTTGGTATAAATCTATTTAACTGTCATTCTGAATAAGAACTTTTAATACAAAATTTTTCCCCTTGGGTCAAATGTTAACTATGTCGCTATCAGCATTCTTGGGTTTCTGATCTGCACCAAAGTTATTTAGTTAAGGACTATTACAAAAAATATTTGTGAAGTTTAGGTTTAATCTTTCTTCAAGAGGTTTTTAAATTTCTCCAATCTGAAATAAGAATAGGCTGTGACGGGCATGTTTCTTTGACTGGCATCCACCACCAAAGGAACAACCTTACAATGCATCATCTCTGCCACGTTTGGTTCACTTCACAAGTTCTAAAGACACGTTAACAAGACAGATGCTAAGTGATGGCAATAGCTCATTCTGGCGGATGATTCTCTAGATGTGCTAAAAATGTATGGCAATATCGTTAAAACAGGAAGCAGCTTTATCACAGAAAATAAATTGGTACTCGCCTTACAACTCAGCATTGTCATATGCTATACACCAATTATGACTAAGTTATGGCATATAATTGAGAAAAAAATTTTGATACAAAAGGACAGAAACAGAAGTATGGAAGAATATTAGGGCTGAACCAGCATACAACCATTCCATTGTATATTTTGAAAAACCAATAAAGTTTCTATTCTAACTTATTTAAATCACCATTCCATTGGGGTTCAATGCTCAACTATAATCAGATTCAGATACCATGTTATCTTGGTAAGCCCCTTGTCCACATTCAATGCAGTCTATTGATTGCAGCAGGTAAGCCCTTCCCCTACATCTAATGCTGTCTCTATTGATTGAAGGTCAGCCACTTGTCCACTTCACCATTCTTCAATCAACTTTGTCTAACCTATTAAAAAAACACCAAACTTTGAAGTGTACCCGTATGAAATAGTTAACTGGCTGGACTTGAGATGTACTAGAGTAGGACTTCAAAAAGTCCGGCTGGACTTGAACCGGACATGGACTTTCAAGTGAACATAACATTTTGTTCGACCAAACTTTTCAAAAAGTATGGCCGGACAATTTGCAAAGTTCAAAATAAACAGAAGTCCAGGTTATTTCAAAAGATCTGATCATAGGAGATCCATAGGAAATCCTTTGGAGTGTTTCTGTTTCATTTAAATCAAAGTGCAAGCTAAGTCTTTGTATTTCATATTTTAGCCCATTTTATTTGTACATTCATAGACAGATACAATGTACATATTAAATGAACATGCAGATGAATCAATGTTGCAGATATATATAATTGGAAACAAGAGGCTCTCAAGAGCCTGAATCGCTCACCTGGCAAACAATGCGCTATAAACTAAATCTCATCATCACCATTCACTAAGGATACCATGTTTACTTTAAAAACCAAATATTGTTGAAATCCGAGCAAGTGTAAAAAATGGCGGGAAAATGGCAGCCATTTTAAAAATGACCCTCCAAAACAAACTTTCATCATCACCATTCAACTCGGGATACCATGTTTACCTTGAAAGTAGCTTTCATCTTCATTTTCTTTCTATAATTCAGGAAAAAATAGCAAAAAACAGCATTTTGACCCCTATGTTCTATTTTTAGTAAGGACGGACCAATCAAAAATCGAAGCATTAACTTTTTGCAGGATACCCTAAGGAACAATCTTACCAAGTTTCATTTGATTTTGAATAGTAGTTTCAGAGAAGAAGATTTTTGAAATAATAACATAAAAAAAAGCCAAAAATGTCAAATAACTCCTAAAAGGAATGAACCTACAACTTCGATCCTGTTACAAATTTTGTAGATCTTTGTGTGCCTAACAATATGCAATTTAAATTTTTCAAATTTCCTTTATAGTATCCAAGATATTGAGCTTAATAAGTGCAAAATTTGGAAAAAATGCAGAAAAAGGGCAATAACTCCTACATGGGTCGTTGGATCTTCTTCAAAATTTCAGGGCAGGTAGATCTTGAGGTGCTGATCACTTTTACCCTATGCCAGAATTTTGATATCTGTGACCGTTTCTGACTTATTTGCAAAAACTGCGATTTACCCCTATGTTCCATTTTTAGCCATGACGGCCATGTTTTTATACGAATCAAAAATCCAAACAATAGATTTGTAGCACCCATACCAATTAATAACTGTACCAAGTTTGGTTGCAGTTGGACTTATGGTGTTGGAGGAGTTAACGTTTGAAAAAGTTAACGGACGACGGACGGACGGACGGACGACGGACGACGGACGGACGACGGACGCCAAGTGATAGCAATAGCTCACATGACCCTTCGGGTCAGGTGAGCTAAAAAGGGGGGCCTCAATTCCTGTGCCCATATCTGACAGCCCCTTAAATTAGGACAACAGTGATTTTGTCGGTCAATCTTTTGAAAATTAAAAAGGACTTGTCTTCATACTAATAATTACAATATAAAACATATGTATATTACTATTAATCGATTCCAAACATGTCAATTTCACTGTGAAGTGCAAAATTTGTCTTTTAAATTTTCACAGGCTAATCAACAGGAAATAAATCCGCAATATCAACCAGTTCAAATTCGAGTTCGAGCACAATTACGACGACAGGGTGAAGCTGTAAATAATGGATTATTAATAATATGAAGCTATTAATTTATTATTTTGATGAAAACTCTTTGAAAAGGTAATCATTATCCAACAAAATAACCATTACCAATTTTTTTTTCATTCAAACTTGAATTATATAACAGAACAGAACACTGCTCGTTTTTGATTTACCAGTTCCGTTCAATATTTGACAAAAATTACCAGAAATTTTTAAGGCTCTTCCTTTTGATGCAGAGGCAACCCTTAGCTGAGGTTGGATACCTGTTTGTTTTGTTTTGATTTTTGATGGTTGTGCTTATTAATTCATCATTATATCTTTAACCAGTTTTCCAATATTTTGATCTCGCGCACTGTTGAGTTGTCAGTCAACGAAATGGCCATACAGTGCATTACATTTATTTCGGTATTTTGTGATACGTTTTATTAGATATTACATATTACAACTTACAGAACAAAAGTGGTCTTGCTTCATCTTCTACAGAAAGTATGTATAGGTTGTATTCTTTTTCCTTCAAATCATCTCACAAGTGATAACGCCATCTTGGTGAGTAGTCTGTATCATCAGGGTTCTGAAATGCACTACAAATGATTAAATTTTATATACTGATTAAACAGTTGAACAACTTACTCTAGTAAGAGGACCACTTCAGGACCTAGTTCCAACTGGTTGAGTGATTTCACACAGGTGAATTTTCTCACACTGTTAGCTTAAACTAAGTTCACTTTTAATAGCTGCATGTCTTGGTTGGTGATACATGTATAAATCAAATGACATTTTGAAAGCGGGCCATCTAAGGACCATTGCAGTCAAGTTTAATGCCAAATGGGTGATATGTTTCAGACAAAATGATATTTCTATTGGGTTTCAATGCTAAATTAAGATCAGCTTCAGAGACCATGTTACCTTGGTAAGCTCCTCAACCAGTCATCCACAGCTGAACAACAGACCCTAGTAAGAGGACCATTTCAGGGCCTAGTTCCAACTAGCTGATCATGAGTGGATTCACACTGGTGAATTTTCCAACACTGTTAAGGTCATCTGTTTAAACTAAGTCCAGATTTAGTGGCTGTCTTGGTTGTTGGCACAAACCAAATGAAAGTTTGAAAGCAGGCCATATGAGGACCATTGCATTCAAATTTGATGCCAAATGGATGAGCTCTATCATACAAAATGATATTTCCATTGGAGTGCAATGGTAAACTCATATCATATTCAGAGACCATGTTATCTTGGTATTAAAAGCCCCTCCCCACATCCAATCCCATCTCTATTGCAGGAGGTAAGGCCCTTGCCCACATCCAATGCTGTCTCTATTGATTGCACGAGGTAAGCCATTTTCTACATTCTATACAATTTTACTGAAATAGAGTACTTCTCTTAAGTACCTAAAATATATTTTTAAAGTTAAAAAAAGTGTTATGATTAAGAGATGCCAAAACTGAAAAGATCCTTTCAGTTAACCAACACGAACACACAATCACACAAAAAATTACTTTTAAAAGATTAACTTTATTTGAGTATCTGTCATCTTTTAAAATGTCCAGTGTCGTCAAATGGGAGGACGCGTGCAAAACTAAAGAACACACAGCACAACAAAACTCCAAAAACAAACCTAGAACAAACCACAACTGACAACATAGGAAACAACAGGTCAGGGAAGTATAGTCTACAGGTCAAACATGTCTAATTTATTTTTTAAGTCTCAAAAATAAACTATCCTTCTATCAATAAAATTATTTAATACTTATTTAACTTGTTAATTAAAAAAAGTGTCGTGTTGGATCCATGAAAAGAATGATCATTTAATTCTGAGCATCAACTTAATCAAAATAACAGTCTGTGATATATAAAAATTGGACAACTACCGGGTAAATCTAATTTAACTGTTTCGAAGATCTTTCCTCTCAGCGAAATCACAGACTTTGAAAAATGCAATAATGTTCAAAATACTCCTATTAACATTTTTTGTTTTTAATTTAAAGATTTTTTTTCATTTTTAAAAAAGGTAAAATTGTGGAAATAAAATTCTTTATACCAATTATGATGCACATGAATTTAAGACTCATCAGTTGTGCTCAAGGCCTAAAAAATTGAAAACCAAAATAAGTAAAGAAAGTTTATATAAATCTAAAATTTTGATTTGATATAAAAATTTTCAAAACGGAAATATTTAAAAAAGCTTATAATAAAGCAAAAATGTTATCAAAAGTGGCCAACCTTCTGTGATCAACAAGTACTACATTAGATGTGAGAGAGGGGCTAACCTTCTGTAATCAAAAGATTACATTAGATGTGGGAGAGGGGCTAACCTTCTGTAATAAACACAGATTACATTAGATGTGGGCAAGGAACTCATCTTCTGTAATCAACAAGGATTACATTAGATGTCGGAGAGAGGCTAAACTTCTGTAATCAACAGATTACATCATGTGGGAGTGGGGCTAACCTTCTGTAATAAACAGATTACATTAGATGTGGGAGAGGGGCTAACTTTCTGTAATCAACAGATTACATTAGTTGTGGGAAAGGGGCTAACCTTCTGTAATCAAAAGATTACATTAGATGTGGAAAAGGGACTAACCTTCTGTAATCAACAAGGATTACATTAGATGTGGGAGAGGGCCTAATCTTCTGTAATCAACAAGGATTACATTGGATGTGGGAGAGGGGCTAACCTTATGTAATCAACACAGATTACATTAGATGTGGGCAGGGAACTCATCTGTAATCAACAAGGATTACATTAGGTGTGGTAGAGGAGCTAACCTTCTGTAATCAACAGATTACATTAGATGTGGAAAAGGGGCGAACCTTCTGTAATCCTTGATTACAAGGATTACATTAGATGTGGAAAAGGGGATAACCTTCTGTAATCAACAGATTACATTAGATAAGGGAAAGGGGTCAAGCTTCTGTAACCAACACAGATTACATTGGAAATGGGAAAGAGGCTAACCATCTGTAATAAAAAATTATTACACTTGATGAGAAAGGGGTCTTACTTGTGTAATCCACAAGGATTACTGTGGATAAAAGAGGAGCTAACCTGTAATCAAGACATATTACATTAGATGGAAAATGAGATGACCTTGTGTAATCCATATATCTGGATGCAGATAACCCTCTGTACTCAGAACACATTACAGAAGATTTGAAAAGGTACCAGCATTCTATTAGAAAAATCTGGATCCAGAGTTGGATGGAAAAATAAGCCTTCTGTAGTGGGTATTCAGTTTCAGAAATCTACAGAAGGGGTTTTAACGTGAATGGAGCATGACTTTTCCAATCACGTTACCCACTATGGTCCGCGGTCAGGCTTTATGGCCTGACAACCCTCAGTGAGAGGGCTTCCCCTATCCGCCACCTGGGGACGCGCTAGGTAGCTCTGTGGGTTGAGCTCCTGTTAGGCCAATTTAAGTTAATTGATAGATTATCATCCCCCCTACATCATTTCTCCCTGCCAAACATTGAAAACTATACATGTAAATAATTTACTCCCACCATCCCCATATTTTTTTTCAGTAGGGGTGCATGATAATTTATCATTTAACTTGAAATGGCCTTATCCAGGTTCCTAGTCAAAGAATTGAATAATACAAAATTTACATTAAAAGAAAAATAAAGATTAGCAGCTCCAAAAGCATACTATACTCTGCTGGATTTCACTTGATTGCATCAAAACAATTGTGAAATGTTTGAAACTTTTATTTCAAGAGGCTGTAAGTGAATTTTCTGGACACTCAGCACTGATAATTCAGTTGCCCAATAGTTCGGAGTATTAGCCAAGAACTTGTAGGATACAGACATTTACCAGTATCGATATGTGCAATTGATCAGTAGTATTTTCTCTATTACAGAGACTATTACCCATCCAAAAGTAGAGATCTCAGTTCGATTCTGAAATTGAAAGTGATACGTACAATTAAAATTCTGCAGCCTATCAAGTTACAACTACAGTCAAACCTGCACCTCTATATAGGAAATCACTGTCTATAAAGAGCACTGTGAAAATGTCCCTGTTATGAACAAAACTTGTAAAAATTAACATCTGTATATTCTTCCATAGGATCCACTGTTGGACTGAGGTCAGTAAATTCAATATATTTATTAAAGTTTAATATTGACACAAAACAAGTCTTCCTCCACAATTTCCTTCTGCTGTCATCATCAATAAATGGAGACATGATGCAAACAGTTGAATACATTAAAGTATAAACATGATTATGAATAATTTGCTATGTGTCACTATAGGGGTTGTAGATATTATATGTACAATGTTATTTAAGGTTTTAAAACATTTTACGCTGCTGTCGCGTCCGCTGGAAAGTAATACCTATATCTTGCGAAATTTCGTCGCAGGTGAGACAAAAACCGCTTACCCTAAAAAAATTTAAGCATTGAAAAAAAGACAGTACTTGTGTACTTCGATTTGTAAAGGAACTAAATTATTTCTTGTCAGCATCTATTTCTTCAATTCCTCAAAACAAATAAGTTTATTCATCCAAAAAATGAAAATAAATGTTTTTATAAATACAAAATTTTAAACAAATTAAATCAATCTGTTGCACCTGGAAGTTAGGTTAAGATAGTAACTACAGAATAAAGTTCAGTATAACTTTTATGATTTTGCAGAATCAACAACAATCCCACAACAACAAAAAACCTAATTTTTCATCAGTTTTGCAAATATCATCAAGAATAAGTGTTTTTTAATCACAGAAAGTTATAGATAGAGATGAGGTACAAGGATATCCAAGATGCATTTCAGATAATTCTAGAATGAATTAAATCAATATATCAATGAAAACTAACACAATTTAGGCATTACAACTGCCACATGGGAAAACAAAGACCAATAATTCAAAATTACAGGAAATTGGTCCCATTCTTTTCCTTAATTCTGTTTTATTGAAAGAGTTATTATACACTGCAATTTATGTTCACTTTTAAGGTAAGATAAAATTTTAATTATTGAAAGTACTCAAATAATGAAATGAATTTTTTTTTCAAGTTATCCCCCTTTTCACACCAATTTGTATTTGTTTACAAAAGGAATAATTCGCAGAATTAACATATTAACACAATTTAGGGAAGTTAAAAGTTTAATACAGCATAACTAAAACTATGCATATTCCAAAACTCTTCTCCAAATTATCAAATCTTAGTTCTAATGCCTACAAAATTAGACAATGTATAAAATTGTATATACAAATGTGCACATACTGTAAAGATATACTATAAAGCAAACTTCTACAGCACTATCAATGTCAGCATTCTTGTTATAACTAGAGGCTCTCAAGAGCCTGTATCACGCACCTGGATTGAACTTTTCACCAGTTGAGCAGACCTAAAAATTTAAGTGTTGCAGTCAATTTGGCTGGTTTTTCTATAGGATTCTACGTTTAACTAATTTCAGCTGTGGTAGTCATCTACATTTCTAAAAGAGAACCATCTAAGGAGCATTATTCTAAGTCTTGTTCCAACTGGCTAAGCGGTTTCAGAAAAGTAGATTTTAAATGAATTTTCCTATAGGGTCCAATATTTAATAAAGTTTGGTGTGGTAGCCATCTTGGTTGACAATCCGGGTGATCGGACACATTTCTGAAAGATGACCTCATAAGGACCAATGCTGCCAAGTCTGGCTCCAATATGTCAAGTGGTTTCAGACAAGAAGATTTTTCAATGAATTTTTCCGTAGGACCCTATGTTAAACTAAGTTTGGCCATCTTGGTTCACAGTCCACAAAATCACACATTTCTGAAAAAGGACCTCCTAAGGACCTCCTAAGGACCAATGCTGCCAAATCCTGCTCCAATATGCCAAGTCAAGGGGTTTTAAACAAGAAGATTTTTCAATGAATTTTCCTATAGGGCCCTTTATTAAACTAAGTTGGGCTTTGGCGGCCATCCTGGTTAACAGTCATTGGACATATTTCTGAAAGAGAACCTCCTAAGAACCATTACTGCCAACTTTGGTTTAAACTGGCCTTGTAGTTTCATAGTAGATTTTTGTAAATTCACCCCCCCCCCCCCTTTCCTATTTTCAGTAACAGCAGCCATGTCGGTTGGAAGTCAGGGACATCAGTTTGGAAGGGGGCCACCCAAGGACTATTCCACCAAAGTTTGGTCCCAATTGGCCAAGTGGATTCAGAAGAAAGATTTTTAAAGGAAAATTTACGCTGGATGCCGTCTTTAAAAAGCGAAAACTCCTATAACGGGTCAATCAATGATTTTAGTCATGTTGACTTATTTGTAGATCTTACTATGAACATTTTTGCTTTTTATCTATAATAATATTCAAGATAACGAAAAACTGCAAAATTTCCTTAAAATTAACAATTCAGGTGCAATAACCGAAGGGTTGACAAATTCGTCTGAATTTCATGGCAGGTAGATCTTGACCAAATGAACATTTTTACCCCATGTCAGTTTTGCTGTAAATGCTTCAGTTTTTGAGATATTAGACAAAAACTGCAGTTTACCCCTATGTTCTATTTTTAGCAATGGCGGCCATGTTTGATTATGGATCAAACCCTCGGATATAATTTATAGATACCCAAAGGAACATTCATTTAATTTTGAAGTATTTGGCACAGTAGTTTTTGAGAAGATCCTTGAAATAATTTACGACGAACGCCAAGTGATGGCATAAGCTCACATGGCCCTTTGGGCCAGGTGAGCTAAAAACGTAATCCATTGAAGAAGACAAATGAACAACCAGATAAAAATGTACCTTTTAATCATGTGTATTAATTTTTAAATGAAAAAAAATATGAACAAAAATTGTATGGAAAGCCTAGTATCAGCCAATCAGAAAAAAGAACTGCCCATGGCGGCTATATTTGTATTCCTATCATAACGAAATGAGGAAACTTTATAAAGGACCTTCCATATATGCTTCCTGTCAAGTTTTGTTCCATTTGACGAAGCAATTTCAGAGGAGATTTTATATATCAGCCAATCAGAAACAAGAACTGGCCATGGCGGCCATATTTGTAGTCCGATCGGGACAAAATGAGGAAACTTTATAAAGGATCTCCCATATATGCTTCCTGTCAAGTTTTGTTCCATTTCGCCAAGGACTTTCAGACAAGAAGATTTTTGAAAACTCAGCAAATCAGAAACAAGAACTGCCCATGGCGGCCATATTTGTTGTCCGATCAGGACGAAATTAGCAAACTTTATAAAGAACCTTATATAGATGCTTTCTGCCAAATTTAATTCCATTTGGCATAGTGGTTTCAGAGGAGAATATTAAAATGTGAAAAGTTAACGGACAGACAACGGACCCCAAGTTATGACAAAAGCTCACATATAACTTTGGCCAGGTGACCTAAAAATGTAATGGGCTGAGTTGGACTTACTGATCAAAGATGCAAAAGCAGAGTTTGATCCAAAAATTCTAATGTATTTAACTAGAGGCTCAGAGGGCTGAACCTGTATCACTCACCTGGCACTAAAGCTGTTTTTACTGATGTTCATCAGAAAGGTCACTTCTGCCTATCATTATGAAGTTTGCTAATCCTTGTAGAACCAAATTTTATTTTATCAAGATCCTACTTACAGGTCAGCATATTCTAAAATTTGGCAGTTCTCCAGAAGATTTTTGCATGTATTTTCCATACGGTCTTATGTTATCCTAAGTCCTCTTTAGGTGGCATTGGCACCAAAGTAACAACACTTGGTCAGCACATTATGAGGAACTTTAAGGCCATGTTTGGTTTCAAGCAATACTGCAGTTCTGAAGATTTTTGTTATATACCATAGACACTTTGTCAAGACTGGCTCTTTTTGGCCAAGCAGTATCAGAGAATTTTTTTTTTAAATCAACCAATCCGAAACAAGAATTGCCCATGGTGGCCATTTTTGTCTCCTGATCTGGACAAAATGAGGAAAATTTGTAAAAATCCTCCCACATGCTTCCTGTCAAGTTTTGTTCCATTTGGCCAAGTGATTCAGAGAAGATTTCTTTAAATCAGGCAGTCAAAAACAAGAATTGTCCATGGCAGCCATGTTTGTCATCCAATCAGGAAACTTTGTAAAAAACCTCAGATAGATGCTTCCTGTCAAGTTTCTTCCATTTGGCCAAGCGATTTCAGAGATTTTTTTTATATCAGCAAATCAGAAACAAGAATTGCCCAATGGCGGCCATATTTGTAGTCCGATCGGGACAAAATGACGAAACTTTGTAAAGAACCTCCCATAGATGCTTCCTGTTAAGTTTCTTTCAATTTGGCCTAGTAGTTCAAGAGAAAAAAATTTTTTTAATCAACCAATGAGAAACAAGAATCTCTTTTGGCAGGCATGTTTGTTACCTGATCATGACAAAATGAGGAAACTTTGTAAAGGACCCCCGTATGCTTTCTGTCAAGTTTTGTTCCATTTAGCCCAGCAGTTTCAGAGGAGAAGATATTTGAAAACTCAGCCAATCAGAAACAACAACTGCCCGATTGGGACAAATTAGCAAATTTTATAAAGAACCTTTAAATACATAGATGCTTCCTACCAAGTTTAATTCCTTTAGGCCCAGTGGTTTCAGGAGAGGATTAAAATGTGAAAAGTTAACAGATGGATGCCAAGTGATGACAAAACCTCACATGGCCTTTGACAAGGTAAGTCTCAGTCTCTCATATTGAGTAAAAATTAACCTGGGCCCCAAAATGTTATTCTTAGTAGCCCGGGTGGCGAATGGGCCAGTTCTTGTACTGATGTTCCTGACTCTCGTGTATTTACATGACGAAATTCTGGTCTTCCGATTTCACGCTGATGTGGGAGAAATGTCAGTAACGCCTACCAGTAAACAGTTTGGGCATAGTAAGCTAGCCTCGATCTGATATCACTATATTAAAAGTTACTAAAAACATGAGTGTTTTCCTGATCACGTAACAACTTCATGTTTACCGGAATTTCAACTGTTGTTGACCAAAAGATGAAATATTTCAAAATAAAATTAACAGTAATATGAATTTATCACACCTTTAACCAGATTAGTTCTTATTAAAATTGCGTATAACCATGTTAATATGATCACTTCCAAGATAAAATTCCCATGGTAAATTAAAGATAAATTTGACACATTCTTTTTATTCTAATTTATTGATATATATACAATAATTGGGTTGTTTTGCTATTGAGATTAAGCTAGACTTGCCTAGATGTTTCCCTAGACCAATTTAGCATGGTGCTGCACCATGCCCCAACTTCAAGCACCATGCTGCCCTCATCATGAATTTTACAATGTGCCCCAAGGTAGCCAAACCTAACTTTCAATTTTTAGTTTAATCTTATCTTTTTGAAACTGATTTGCATTTAATCATGTACCCCTGTTGTGTTGGCACACTTTTATGACACATTTACACCCTCACAATATGTTGAAGGCTTATTGCAGGTTTTGATAAATATACAGCCCTCATGTCAAGGTGGGGTGCCCCCAATATTATCTTTTTTAACCATTGAGTTCCTTCGAAATATGAAATTTACCATGCCTTCACAAATTGCTAGGGAACACACTATTGCCACAAGTCTCTCACAGAGTTACACAGCTGGATAGTAAAGTATTTGATTTATCTAAATTATTAGAACTGAGGGCAGAAGTGACTTAATTTTTCATGTCTTATTTGTGTATGTTACAAGTTATCTGTTTATTCTTTTTTGTTATGTTCGTTCTTTCTTTCTTTCTTTGTCACAAACAAAATGTGTTTTATGAGACAATAAAGATATTTTTTATCTACGTTATGAAATCTTGATATCACAAATTGCCTCAGTTATATGTTCTCTGAATAAAAGAGTTCTTTTTATGTTTTTTATCATAGGTGCTCCGACTTAAAAAGTTTTAGTACGATGGTATATGTATAGTTAAGAAACTTTTCCATATACATGATATATATCTTCACATTATAAAAGTAACTTTGAACCCCTGTGGTTTTTTATCCATGATACAAATCAAAAAGATTGATATATAATTATGAATTACAAACTGATCTGAAATCAGGTAGCACAAATTTATTTTATTTAATGAGCAGTTATTATAACTGGAATTTATATTCACTATTGGTAAGTTAAAATATAGTAAAATGTAGATTGTTGAAAGTACTTTTATCTGGGACTATTATACTATATAGTATAGTATAATAGTTCCAGTAGTCCAGTCAAACTAAGTTTTAACCTCAAACTAATTGCAACAGAAAATGTTTTAGTTCTAATCTATAGCATTAAGCCCCAAATAGATACAGAAAAAAGTCCCATAAAATCTAACTTGAGGAAAACTCAAAATCAGCATTTTTAAATTACTATGGAAATTAACATTAGAAAGGGGAGATAACTCTGCAAAAATGAGTCTTTTTTGTCAGTTTTTGGTTGATTTTCTTAAAATTCATGTAAAGTATGATACTTTGATGGGGTTATAAGTTCGTATTTGACTATATTATATAATCTTCTGCTCATGAAATGTACAAATCCGAAGTGTTATGGGTATTTTTATTTTTTTTGCACATTTTTCCATTAAAGAAATTGCAAATTTGAGGCTTTGTGACCATTTTGAAAAAAATAATGTGAAAATTTGGTATTGTTTATATCTGTAAATTATATTTGTTCAGCATCTACCTTGTTTAAAGAAACTTTAAACCACAAAAAGAAGAATATTAATCATTAATCCTTTTTATTAAATTTGAGATTCTTTACCTTGACATGTTGAAAAATTTAATAAACTAATGAATTACGAAATCTGGGTTGTAGCTTGATAAAAGATATGAAAACACCTTTAGAGTTGTTTGTTATACTCTAATTACGGCTAAAATATCAAGAATCAATACATTCTGCTGAATAGAAGCGGTAAAGTTATAATTTTGTATCAATTTTTATTGATATTTCTGCCTTTTTTGCAGAGTTATCTCCCATTTTCAATGCAAATCTCCATAGGAATTTTAAAATCGTGATTTTTTAGTCTTCCTCAAGTTAGATTTTGTTGGACTTTTTTCTGTGTATAATTGGGGTATAATGCTAAAGATTAAAACTTAAAAATCTTATTTTGCAATTACTTTAAGGTTAGGGTCAAATTTATGCTAGATTGACTGGACTACAGCTTTTATATGAAATAAAATAAAATGAGTTACCTCCCTTTTCATATATACTGGTCTTTGTATTAAGTTTATAAAAACTATGCAGAACTTGACTATTTTTAATTTTAATTTAATAACATTAACTTTTGAGTATAGAAATTAAAATTTGCATATTATAAACAGCTTCTCTGAATAATAAAATTTTAGTTGTAAAGTAATGACCTAAAGTATAGAAAATAGTTCCTACTTCAGTATTTGCATATATTGGAGTCGTCGGGGACACATATTTATTTGAATCAAGTGCCTGTGCTGATAAGTGTTTATCTCAAAAATAGCAGAAACTACTTATTTTTCTGAAACTAATGAAATGGGGAATACCTTAATCATACATAAAAAAATGTGGGAAAATATATCCAAGAACATCATTGCAGATATTTTGCACAAAAATGACTTTGTTCAATACTGTTTATGACTTTCTTGAAAAGAAAGATAACTCTGTATACAATGGTACAATGGGAGACAACCCACATATACCTAAAATAGTGAATATAATGTTCCACAACGAAAAAAATTATTTAAAATAGCCAAAAAATTTAAAAGACAGATTACAAAAAATAACACTACAGAATAAAGAAAACTCCTGTAAAAAATCAATTATTTAAAAACAAATTGCATTAAACACTTTTACCTTATAACCTTCAATTCACAAGCCTACATTTTCAGCAGTCTCATTATTTCACTGATTAAGCATTTTTTGACCTAAGATTAAACTTTAAAAGTCACTGAATACAGGAATTGAGACCAACTACGATTTCATGACAAGTGCTCTTGGTGAAAAGGGTCGTGGGATGGGGGAGAGGGCTATACTCCAAATAATTTTGCTGATATCTTTCAGCATTACTTGATGTGTTTAGAACAGTTTACTATTTTCTGTTCAATTTACTGGAACAGGGTCATAATTTCTTTAATATCAATTAAAACTCTTTATGCTTAAAATACAAAACTAAATGACCAACAAGACTTTTCTACATTTTCATAAGTCTGTAATTTCAGTTGCACCGCTCGTCCCTAAATTATAGTTTTTATAATTTATTGGATTTAGTTTTCGACATGGAGATTGTTCAAAAAGTAGGTTTATCATTATTGCCAAATACCCCAAAATTACGGTCAAGTAGCCCCCTTCAACAAAACTCACCACTCACATTTCATCAACATTCTGTACTGTAGATTGTGTGTGTTAATCCCTTTTGGGATTCTGTGTCCGGAGATAATTTTTCTGACATGGCCGCCCACTTTTGGGATTCTGTGTCCGGAGCTATTTTTCTGACTTGGCCGCCCACTTTTGGGATTCTGTGTCCTGAGCTATTTTTCTAACTTGGTCGCCCACTCAAGTCATGTAAATAACTCCGTGTGTGTGTTAGGTGCTGGATTTTTGCGTACCTTTACTCTGTTACTAGGAAAAGAACCATGACCGTGCACTTCAAAATTCCTTTTGAAAATGATACCCTGAAAAAGCGGGAAGTTTGGGTTCACCTGAAATCTGTTCACAAACGTGACAAG
The DNA here is from genome assembly GCA_028015205.1 of Mytilisepta virgata. Lineage (NCBI taxonomy): Eukaryota > Metazoa > Mollusca > Bivalvia > Mytilida > Mytilidae > Mytilisepta > Mytilisepta virgata. The sequence continues at coordinate 69,792,214 of CM051517.1, forward strand.
GTCATGCAATTCCCGGATATTCACTGTATTCACCCGCAGGTATATCGGGGAATATTTCGTTCACCATGCAATAAACGAAAAATAAATTAAAAGAAAATGACTTGCGGGTTGCACTTGTAAAATTTTTGCAAGAAAACCTATTCTACAACGTATACAAACTTATGAATTCGATTCACATTATCATGATTTGAACGGGGTCACCAAGAAATATTTTTTCTGCGCGTTTGTTTGTTTCTTTATGATTTTTTAAAAGTTTTCTATCAATTGTTAAAATAAGTTCTGATTTCTTCATTACGATTTTGCTACTACCCCATTTCCGCCAAATTTATAAATGCCTTCATTTTTTTTTTAAATCACATTCCTTCATTGCTTCTCCCCCTCATCCCAAAAAGACAACCGCGTATAAATTCTGCGTATCATGAAAAAAATGTTAAAGTCATAGGTCATGTAGGTAGGCATATACAACATATAACTGACTTTTTACATCAAAATGTGTCATACTGGTGACGTCGTCCTGGTCATATAAATCACATGATCTATATTGCTTTTCGGCCCGGTCCAATACTGAAAAAGGAAGTCAGTATTAAAATCATTGGCCCCGTAAACATATATTGTGCATGTAATTCAGGATTCATTGGACATATTGGCCCTATTTTCACTTCATTGCCAGTCCGTATTGGAAATATTGGCCCTATATTCACATCATTGCCAGTCCGTATTGGAAATATTGGCCCTATATTCACATTTGATATAAGATAAGATAAGATAAGATAAGATATTTTATTTTCCAAATTAGGTCCCCAGGGGGGCATACACACATAACAAATATAATCGTTACAACATACAGTATTTTACATGACATTCATATAATACACCTAAAATTGATATAAAGTTATACAGGCTATTATATGTTAAAAAAATTTTTAAAAAGTATTTAAGAGTTGCTACTCCAGAGATGTGGCAAATGTTCTCTCACATGATTTATTTGCAGTTGTTTTTATTTTATAATATTTTTTGCTGGAAATGTATAAATATAATTGATTGTTTAGCTGCAACAGGTACCAAGGGACGATGCTCTAGGATTGTGAGCTTAAAAGCTCTAACAAGCCTCCTCGTATCTGATGCAGAGAAACAAACATAAATGTAACAAAATTTCAAGTTTATTCACAGCAAATAAAATATACTGCAGGAATAGGTATTGAGAATAGTGTAGGTTTCCCTACTGCAACAGACACCAAGGGGCGGTGCTCAAGGAGCTGTGTTATTTACACAGTCCTCCTCGTGTCTGAAGCAAACAAGAAAGCCACACAATTAACAATTTTTAGAAATAAATTTACCAGCAGCAGTGAGAATTGACTTATCTTCTGTGTTCATAAACCATATCATTTTATCCCTTGAGTTAAGAGTTAAAAAATTGGGGCAACTTTTAGTTATTTCTTGAAATAGATGAATGCGGTCATCAATAAATTTAACACATTGAAATAGAAAATGATATTCATCCTCCACATCTCCGGAGTTACCACGAGTACAAGTTCTGTCATTTAGGAGAGTACCCTGATACCTTCCGACCTCAATTCTTAAGTGGTGTGATGAAATTCTGAGCTTTGTTAAGCTTCGTCTCTGTTCATAATTCCCCATAATGGAAAGATATTTTTTCCCTTCCAAAATTTGATTTAAATGTAACATAAGTTCTAAGTTTACCATCTGAATACTTTATCAGTTCAGTGTGCCATACGTCTATAAAATATGATTTTAAATTTTTTTGTATATGTAATACAGCATTCAGAACAAGTCTGTATTGAAAAAGTTGGATTATTTAATAAAAGTGTTATGAACTGGCTGTTTCTGTATTGGCACTGGTATAGATTTTCGGTCAGCTGTATTGGCCCTCGACCCTACGGGTCTCGAGGCCAATACAGCAAACCTTGAATCTATACCAGTGCCAATACAGAAACAGCCAGTTAATAACACTATATTAGTATCTTTGGGTTGTTATTTTGAAGCTAGGCTATAATGATATTAAGCTCTTTTCAACTCCCGCTTTTTCTGATTTTTTTTTACCTTTATCAAAAATGATACTTTATTTGAAATGCATGTTTATACCCCTAGGCGTTGATAACAGACAAAATGAACATAATAAACAAAGTAGAATAAAGTCACATCAATATAGCATACACAAACTTGTACAAAATCTACGCAGTTGTAGAGTCCACTTTCCTAAGTTCGAGAGACTTTTTTTATAAATGGAGCTGTAAACTGCATAAGATCATTATGAGAAAGTATTCTTTTCAGTTTCTCAGAAGTTGATAAGTTATTTATATCTGGTAATTTGGTTAAAAAATTATTAAAGAATTCTTGTCGTAAAGTATTACATATTGGACATACAAAAAAGAAATGTTTTTCATCTTCAATTAAATTTAAATTAGATTTTTGGCATATTCTGTCATTTCTTTCAATTTCTAAAACATGATCACTTATTCTCATTTTTATAACATTCTTTCTATTTTCAAAATTTAAATTATTCATACATTTTTCTATTTACCGATGACGGTATAATAATATTTCTTAGTTTACACCGTTCGAAAGATCTATAGAGACTTTTCTCTAAAAGAGCCATCAATGAGGATTACAGATTAAGCATGTTAGGAAATAAAAACATGACTCGGCATACCAATTTTGAAAAATATACCAAATTTATGGAAAGCCTTAGGGAACAACCATTTAACTTCAAAGAGGGGGAGGGGGTATGGTTTTTATATTGGTTTGAAAAAAAAAAATTCAAGGTATGGACACAATTTTTTTTTTTTCGACTACAATCAAACCAAATTATATTTTTTCTTACCAAGTCGAATCAAAAAAGCAATAGGTGTATTTATTCCTATGAAATCACTATCAGTAAATAAAACTGGTATATACTATGAATTTGTATTTATAATAAAACATTTGTCCATTTGTTAATGACTTTTATGTTGTTTTTGTATATTGATTCCTTTAGAAATGGAATATAACATCATTTTCGCTGTACTTTGTGTTTTATTATAATAATCATAATTCCACACAGTACTGAGTAGACACACATTGGGTATACACATGTATGTACATGTATGCACATTTAAACTAGAGGATCAGAGGGCTGAGCCTGTATTGCTCACCTGGCATGAAAGCTATTTTTATTGATGTACCTCAAAGAGAGAAGTCACTTCTCCCTATCATTATGAAGTGCGGTAAGCATTGTAGGAATTCATTTTTCTTCATCAAGGTCCTTCTACTTACAGGTCAGCATACTCTAAACTTTGACGGTTCTCCAGAATATATTTTCATGTATTTCCCATAGGGTCTTATGTTAACTTAAGTCCTCTGCTGAAGGCCATTTTGAATTAGGGATCGGCACCACAGTAGCAACACTTGGTGAGCACCTTAAGAGGAACATTCAGACCATGTTTGGTTTCAAGCAATTCTGCGGTTCTGTAGATTTTTGTTACATGTCATAGACACTTTCTGTCAAGTTTGGCTCTATTTGGCCAAGCAGGTGAAAAGAGAATTTTGTTTTTTAATCAACCAATCAGAAACAAGAATTGCCCATGGCAGCTATGTTTGTCGACTGATCTTAGCAAAATAGGTAACTTTGTAAAAAAAAAACCCAACAGATGCTTCCTGTCAAGTCTTGTTCTCTTAGGCAAAGCGGCTTCAAAGAAGAAAATTATCAACCCATAAAAGAAAAGAACTGCCCATGATGGCGATGTTTGTTGCCTGATCAGGACGAAATGAGGAAACTTAATAAAGGACCTCCCATATATGCTTCCTGTCAAGTTTTGTTTCATTTGGCCCAGCAGTGTCAGAGGAGAAGATTTTTGAAAACTCAGCCAATAAGAAACAACAATTGCCCATGGCGGCCATATTTGCAGTTGTCCGATCGAGACAAAATGAACAATCTTTATAAAGGACCTTACATAGATGCATCCTCCCAAATTTAATTCCATTTGGCCCAGTGTTTTCAAAGGAGAAGATTAAAATGTGAAAAGTTAACGGACGGACGCTGGACGCCAAGTGATGACAAAAGATCACATGGCCTTTGGCCAGGTGAACTAAAAAGGAACAATGCATTGATTGACATTATTGTTGCTCTTCATCTTGATGGTTAATCAATGAAAGGTCAAGTATGACTGGAAAACTATGTTCAAAATAAATCAAGTCAGGTTTGTATTAAAAAATGGTCCAAAGCTTTTCTTGTAATGCTTGTGATTTTTTAATTCAACTATCAGATTCAATTATTATTTTTTAAAATATATCTAAACCAGAATTTTTTTCAAATAGATTTGTAAAACAGATTATTTTTTTGGCCCTTATTGCTGCAACAGATTATGTTTTTCCTTCCCTTTGGAATCAAAATATTTTTTAACTGAAAACCATAACCCCCCTCCCCCTTTAAGTTAAATGACTGTTCCCTAAGCACATGTTGGGACTGTTATACATATGTATTATACTTTATGTAAATTTCTCTACTTTTTATACATTTTCATTGGTTTACAAGAATGAGATATTTTATTCGATCACCCGCTGGAAAGAAACATCGGGTGGTATTTTATACTGTCATAAAATCCAAGACATTCAGTATAATAAAATAAATAACAAATTTCTAAGAGGGTGACGGAGTATATTGTAACCCCTCTGAAAACATTGTCAACCTCGGCTTAGCCTTGGTTGACAATGTTTTCTCGGGGTTACAATATACTCCGTTACCCTCTTAGACATATGTTATTTATATTAAACTATAATTATAATAGTCCCAGGCACGTGTAATCTGCAGCTGGTATGAAGAGAGTTCTCGTTTTTGTAGTTTGAGGGTTTTTAGTGTTCGTAATTTTAATATTGTAAACATACATAGTTTAGAGAATAGATTTAGTATGAAAACTTTATAGTGTTTTATTAAGTTAGATCATGAAGGTAGAATATACTCATCTAATATCATTGAATATGGTGGAGAACTATTTTTAATGTGTTTGTATTTTAAATGATTAATATTCATAAACAATTGTGGAACTATATGGACTATTTATTTCTGAAATAAATGATGATTATTATTATTATCATTATATCATTCCGACTAATTTATATTTTACCTCTCGCTGTCCAGTTTTTATTTCTGACAGTAAAGGATGTTACCTTTATATAATCAAGCGAATTTCGATAACATTGATTGGTATTTTCGCCCATCAATTCAGTGTATGCAACATTTTGATATTATAAAAAGGAATTTACCTAAATTGCTAAAGGAACATTCAGACGGAGTTACATTATTTATATGGTTAGGAACCTGTGATTTAAGTGTAAAAGATGAAGATGGATTTATATCTTGTACAAATGAATCATTAAACAAAGTTTAATTTTTCCTAAAGATATTTATTTCTTCACAATTTAAATAGACAATGTAATCTGCTATTAAGAATAGGTTCTCTGTATTTCAGGAAAAAACAATGGTACTACTATACAACAGACTTTCACAAATAACAAATATAAAGAAAATACGTCTTCTTTTAACTACTAGACTTCAACAAATTAATCCCATCACATGCATTTATATTCAAATTTCAAGGAATATTAATTCTAAAACATTTGATGAACAAAATAATGAAACTGAGGAGAACACCCTGTCTTGGGAACAGTTTGATGTCAAGAATTTTTTTCATTTCGCGACATATCGAAATGATATTTTGCAGGATGGTTCGGAATGATAAACCGCATTCTGGACTGACCCTGCGAAGTAAAAATATTTATCGATACAGAGTTATCTGCCCGAACATCGTATACCTTGTTACCACCCATCACAGAAATCGTAACAGATAAAGGCAAACCGAAAGGTGGAAAATGTTCAACATCTCAAGACACAAATTTGTTCTCATTTGGTCGAAACATTTTGACGACTCCTTTATAAGAGTTGCTCCCCTTGAACAGTTAATGGAACACTCTAACGGTCAAAAGTCATGAACGGTTAGTCGTAGAGACTTGGGACTTCCACCAATGATTATCACATGACCTTGAAATTGACCTTAAGGTTAAAGGTCAAGGTCAAATTTGACCCCTGATATACATGTCAAGATATACCTTTGTCTACTTGAGTTCGAATCCATATAACGACAACTTATAGGGGTTAGTGCCCTTGGCATTTTTATATTTTATTTTATATCTCGCAAACTATAATAGATAGGAAGAAAATGTCAATACAAAAAATGATCAGCTTCAAAAGATCTAAATTGTGTAAATCCAAGGTCAAACATCAAGGTTATTGAAAAAGTCCTTAGTAACCGATCGAAAAGTACCTAGCAACCAATAGAAAAGAACTTAGCGACCATATATATTTATGTTTAGGTCACTATATTATAGCCGTTCCAGTCAAAATGGAAGGCCCATAGTCAAGGTCATCGATAAAGTCTTTCTATGCCTATGGACATAAAAAGTACAGAAAGAGACTGTGTTCTTATCTTTTGGATTGTTCCATGTATATATTCTTGTTTATTTTCAGAACAAACAATTAAGTTATACAGATCCAAAAACAGGGTATTTAGTATTTACAAGACTAGCCCATCTTTCTAGAGGAGAGTGTTTTGGGAATGCATGTAGACATGTAAGTACCATGTATTGTACATGCAGCCAAGTCATGAAATCAGAATATGCCTCGTTAAGATAACATTTCAGAGTAGAACATCAATTCCTTGGACACAAACAAATTAAACGATAAACAAAAACGATTCATGGTAGTTCTAGTAAGTGAAGTTCAAATTTCTGTGAAGAGACTCGCAGAGTTTATAAGTTTTCCGAGTTACAATCAACCGTAGTTCCACAGTAAAAAAGAATAAGGAACAAAGAAAAATCAAAGGAAACAAGTGAAACAAAAAGCAATGAGTACCGGTAATGAAAATCATATTGAGTAACAAATCTAATGAAACAAAGCAGCTACACTGCATATCCCAGCGCCACTGTTGTGTTAATTACAAAATTAAATGCTCTAAAGGAAATTATATTCAGATGTGACAATAACTTTAGTAATGAATTGGACAGGTTAGATGGTAGTCATAATGTGAAATGAAGTGTGACTGATTAGGATATCATACATTGACAATGTAAATACATGTATTGAACTGTTTTTATGATGACATGTTCTACTAATTAAGTAAATTTACCAAAGTTGGAATATCAATTTTGGAAATTGAATGGTTAGCCTAAGTCTTGTGACATAAATATGGTTGCTAGATGAAAAAAAAATGAAGGTCTTAAAGTCTTTCAGGAAATTTACCAAATTTGTAATTCCATTTTTGGAAATTGAATGGTAACTTTAACTCTAATGATATTAATCGTTATTAATATGCATAGTTGCTAGATACATTTCCAAACTAGAGGCTCCCTAGAGCCTGTATCGCTCACCTGGATTTAACTTTTCACCTTGAGCAGGACTAAACATTTAAGTGTTGCAGTCAATTTGGCTGGTTTTTCTATGGGGTTCTATGGTAAACAAAGTTCGGTTGTGGCAGCCATCTTGGTTGACAGTCCAGGTCAATGGACACATTTCTAAAAGAGAACCATCTAAGTACCGTTATTGCTAAGTGTTGTTCCAACTGGCTAAGTGGTTTCAGGCAAAACGATTTTTAAATGAATTTTCCTATAGGATCCTATATTAAACTAAGTTCGGCTGTGGTGGCCATCTTGGTTGACAATCCAGACGATCGGACACATTTCTGAAAGAGGACCATCTAAGGACCCATGCTGCCAAGTTTAGTTCCAATTGGCTGAGCAGTTTCAGACGAGAAGATTTTTTAGTGGATTTCCCATATGGTCCTATGTTAAACTAAGTTTGACTGTTGCGGTTCACAGTCCACGAAATCGGACACATTTCTGAAAGAGGACCTCCTAAGGACCATTGCTACAAAGTTTGGTTCCAATTGGTCAAGTGGTTTCAGACAAGAAGATTTTTCAATGAATTTTCCCATAGGGCCCAATGTTAAACTAAGTTTGGATGTGGCAGCCATCTTGGTTGACAGTCCGGGTCATCGGACACAATTCTGAAAGAGGACCATCTAAGGACTATTGTTACCAAGTCTAGATTTAATTGGCTAAGTCAGGTTTCAGACAAGAAGATTTTTGAGTGAATTTCACATAGGGTCCTATGTTAAACTAAGTTCGGCTGTGGTTGCCATATTAGTTGACAGTCTACGTCATCAGACATATTTCTGAAAGAGGCCATATCAGGATCATTGCTGCCAAGTCTGGTTCCAATTGGTCAAGTGGTTTCAGACAAGAAGATTTTTCAATGAATTTTCCCATAGGGCCCTGTGCATAGGGCTGTGGCATCTATCTTGGTTAACAGTCCGGGTCATCGGACATATTTCTGAAAGAGAACCTCCTAAGGACCATTACTCCTAAGGTTGGTTTCAATTGGCGTTGTAATTTCATGAAAGAAGATTTTTTAAATTCATCCCCCTTTTTTCTATTTTTGATAACAGAAGCCATGTACTTGGAAGTCGGGGATGCCGGATATAGATTTGGAAGGGGGCCACTCAAGGACCATTCCGCCAAAGTTTAATCCCAATTAGCCCAGTGGTTTCAAATGAGAAGATCTTTAAAGGAAAGTTTACGCTGGATGCCGTCTTTAAAAGGCAAAAACTCCTATAAGGGATCAATCAATGATTATGGTCATGTTGATTTATTTGTAGATCTTACTTTTATGACCATTTTTGCTGTTTACAGTTTGTCTTTATCTATAATGATATTCAAGATAATAACCTAAAACTGCCAAATTTCCTTAAAATTAACAATTCAGGGGCAATAACTGAACAAAGGGTTGACTGATTCGTCTGAAAATTTCATGGCAGGTAGATCTTGACCTGATAAACATTTTTACCCCATGTCAGTTTTGCTCTAAATGCTTTAGTTTTTGAAATATAAGACAAAAACTGCGGTTTACCCCTATGTTCTATTTTTAGCCCTGTCGGCCATGTTGGTTGGCAGGCGGGGTCATCGGACACATTTTTTAAACTAGATACCCTAAAAGTTAACGGACAACGACGGACGATGATGAGAATAGCTCACTTGACCCTTTGGGTCAGGTGAACTAAAAATGAAGGTCCTAGAGTCTTTCAGGAAATTTACCAAAGTTGGAATTTCATTTTTGGAAATTGAATGGTTACCTTAACTCTTGTGACATTAATGGTTATTAATATATATGGTTGCTAGATAATTTCCAAAAAATGAAGGTCTTAAAGTCTTTCACATCTCCAGCTATCGCGGTCATCACGTGACTTTCGTGACGTATAGGTCCACCATATTGTTTTGACTTACTAATGGGAAATTTTAATGGGGTTCAATAAATTTTCAAATTATACTCTAAGGGTTAATTTTCAAGTTATTTTGCACGACCAATTTTGTAGTATAAACATTCATGTTTGACATATTTTTCTCTCAACAGTTTAAATTCAGAGGAAGTTTCGTCCCTGAGCGATTAAAATACGACTATATATTTCGTACAATGTAATTAATGGCTATTTCACGATCAAACCCTTATAAACCAGGCAAATTATGTCAATAACTCGGTGTCTACTGAAATTTTGCACGGACAATTTTAAAGATAAGATATATATGTAACATTTTAGACCATATTTGTCATTTTAATTTACGATTTTCCTTCGTCCCTTCTCAAATGAAAATAGGTAATTTTTACACTTTCTAGTAATATGGCGACCTGATACCGGAAGTGAAACAAATATATAGTATTTTGTCTGTTTGGTTTAGTTTACTGAATAAAAACTGGGAATAAAATAATTCTTTATTGTTTTATATCATGTGTAAGATTATTGTTGGTGGTATGTTGTATAACATGGTCTATGAATGAAAACTAACACAGATGATGGATCATTTCATACAGACATCATTTCTTTTCAATCGAGGATTTTATTATATAATGTTTGTGTGATGAAGTTATAATAAAAAGGGGGATATTTATACTATAGATACTGATATATTACTAGAGACATATTGTTTTATGTCTCGGATGTTACTAATAAAGTATATCCTTTGGTCTTCATATATCATATGTTTGAGTAAAACCTTCATAACTTTTCGAAATATCGTAATTGCAATAGTTTAAATTTTGATTATGTCCCTTCCAAATTGATTTGAAAATTAGCTATTTTGAAATGTGTTATTTTTTGCTATTATTATTCAAGATGGCGTCCATCCTAATCAGGGGTACAAGTCAAATCGGCACCTGGTTAAATCGGCACCTATTGAAAAAGTCAATTCGGCACCTGGTCAATTCGGCATCTGGTCAAATCGGCACCTATTAATAGTCAATTCGGCATCCAATAATATTTGAAATAATATATGTTATTAAGCAGTTAGAATACATAAGTTAATTGTTTGAAGTTTTCTCAACATTCAAGAATGATATAATAAATAAGTTTTCTTTCCAATTAATTAATTAATAACTTTTATCAATTAAATAATTAACTTGTTTGTTGTTTTAACTATATACAGGTAGTTATTGATGTTTTTTTCTTCAAAAACTTAAGTAAAAAAGAATGAAGCCATTACCCAAGCTGTTGTTTAATCATGAGAAAATTAGAAGCAATAAAAGGGAAAACTATGAGTCCCTTTCATCACTATCACAATGTCAGACGACAGCTGTATTAAGTGTACCAAAGAAGTCAGACCAAGACAGGAGGCAATTCAATGTGAGAAATGCTCAGGCTGGCAGCACAGAACCTGTAACACGGGTAAGTACTGTTATTGTTCGATGAAGACTCTCAAAATTTCGTGTTATTTTATTCATTAAATTTTAAAAAATGAAGGAACTTTAACATATTGTTTTATTAATATTATATGTTATACATTCTTAATGATAGGTATCTAAATCAGAATATATCAGTATATCTGCTACAATGTACGATGAAATGAAATTCATCTTCTATCACTCTTAACTCACAAAAATACAATTTCTTTTATTTGTATACATTTTTTTTAATTCCATTTTTTTGTTGTAGGTATATCCAGAGACCAGTACAGGGAAGGATGATACCAACAGTAAAAGTAACAGAATAATAAATGAATAAATAAATAAAGATCTTTGCATTGACGTTTATGCTTAAAGTGATTGATTTATATAGTGTATGTTATGCTTTACAGGTCAAACAGAATTCCAAAGCAGCAGTATATGGTATGCCAACATCAGCTATTGTCAAGACTGCAATGAGAACTCATGCTGATCCAACAGCACCAGAAGCCAGCAGACCTAACCCAAACTATCTAATCAGAACTGGTAACCGCATTCGCCAAAGTCAGAGACCTTCAGATCCAACACACTTAGATGCTGAGGTATGTTAGCATTGAAAAATTAATAACTCTGAAATAATAAAAGAAAAAAAACAACCAAGAAATCATTAAAATAATATTATAAAATAAATGAAGAAAAAAACAACATTTGCATGATATTATATTGTCTTATTTATATTTCAGTTGGAGCTTGACTTCCTCTCACAGAACACACCAAACTTCCTTCGCAAAGATCTGACCGTGGGTAACAACCGCCACCTCATCTTCTACACAGATAGACAGTTGCAGCTACTAGCCAAAGCCAAGACTTGGTATATGGATGGGACATTCCGTGTTGTCAATCAGCTTCTAATCAGCTTCTACCTTGCCATAACAAAGTAAATATATATATACGAGTAAATAGAATTACTCATATAATATGTCAAATGTTAAATATATAAATACCAAAAAGATAAATTATTAAATTAAAATAAATTAAATTGTTACTTATCTGACATTTGAAATTATATTTCATCACTGCATTCTTTGTGATCCCCCCTTAAACACACACACACCTCTTTATTAAAATGTTGCATTAATTATCAAAAAATGTGGCGTTAAAAATGAAATCACGCTGTTTTTGGTCAGCAAATGGTTTACCTGTATACATACAATGTACCTGTGTACCTTAATTAACGGTTGGAACAATAAACATCCGGCCAGTCAAGGTACAATATACATGTCAAATCGTTAATTAGTTATAATTACCTGAAACACACAGCGTGTTCATTGCGCATAATAAATTTCTTCAGATAAAACTCAAATAAATTTTACCAAAAAAAAAAAAACCGCTTTTCTCGCGGCTTAAAAAATTTAAAAAAAACTTGCACCATTACCCTTTATCACGTGTAATTATGTACTTTTGACAGTTTGTATAAATTGGTGATAAATTTCATATTATTAATTATTGTCACAATTTCATATATTGAAATCATAATCCATGTGAAATGTTACTACATATTTTAAATAAAAAGTTTTTTAAAGTGAAGACGTGGAGAACGTGCTATATTATCAATATAATACAGAGTTATCGAAAGACGATGAATGCCTGGCATGAACGGGACCAGTAGATTCCCGATATTGGGTAACCAGTTAATAAGTCTAAACAGAGTTACTTAACATAATTATGACCGATATAGCTGCATCTGGTAAATTTACCAAAGTTGGAATTGTGTTTTTTTTAAATCCAAACATTCCATTTAATTTTGGAAATTTAATCATCCCCTTTACAGCTGTTGCTTTTTTGTAAAAAAAAATATTTATGGTTGCTAGGTACTTTTCCACAAAAAAAAATCAGATCTTAGAGTCTTTCAGGAAATTAACCAAATTTGGAATTCCATTTTTGGAAATTGAATGGTAACCTTAACTCTAATGATATTAATGGTTTTTAATCATAGGTGCTTGAGGACAGGATCCTGTTATGAGCCCCCCATAGTCCCTCCCCCTTATTATCATAAATCGAGATTCACGTTGATAGTAAACATGCATATTTAGAGTAAAAATATGGTATTTTAGTATATATATGGTACAAATAAGTGATATATATTAAAAATCTGAGATTTATGATAATAAGGGGGAGGGACTATGGGGGGCTCATAACAGGATCCTGTCCTCAAGCACCTATGTTTTTAATATGCATGGTTGCTAGATACATTTCCAAAAAGTGAACATGATATTTATATGGAGCGAGTATGAAATTATTATTTTCATAAGTTGGGGCGAGTTTGTAGCTCTTTTTTAATTAGTTGGAGCGAGTTTGTAGCTCTTATTTTCATTAGTTGGGACGAGTTGGTGAGAAGTTGACGCGACTTTGAAGTGGGGCGATTTGTCCTGTACCCGATATCAGAATTCTTTATTCGAATTTTGCCTCCAAATCAGTATGAGCTACGTCAATCTTGTAAAATAACGGACCGGTAACAGTCTACCCACTAATGCTATCGGACTCTCTCTTGACTTTTCTCCGACAAAAATGGGTGCTCTTGGTTGCACAGACAGTTCGATTGAAAAATTGAAATTATTCTATAAAAGTGCACAGAATTTTTTACATCTCTATAGATGTATAGTTGAAGCATATGTTTCGGTAACAAATAGTCTTATCACCGTTATTTTCCAACGCAGACTCTAGCTCATAGGCATTTGTTTTATAAAAAAAAAACAACCCCATACTATAACATATGAATTATGATACACAACGACTGCTGTGTAGTAGTGTATGATACACTACTACACAACATTAGTAGTGTATGGGGGTATTGGGTTGTTTTTTTTTTTTTTTTTTTTGTAGGCCAATGTGACCTATTGCTATCACTTTGTCTGTCGTCCGTCCATCATAAACTTTCTAAAAAATCTCCTCTGAAACTACTGGGACAGTTGGAACAAAACTTGGCAGCAATGGTCCTTAGATAGTACTCCTTCAGAATTGAATCCAATGACCCCCCCCCCCCCCACACACACACACACCAGTCATCAAAGATGGCTGCCAGAGCCAAACATAGGACCCAATGGGAAATTTTAAAGATCTTCTTGTCTGAAACCACTATTGGCCAATTGAAACAAGATATGGCAGCAATGGTCCTTAGATGGTCTTCTTTCATAATTATATGCAATGACCTTTTTTTGTAATTTTTTATTTTTTTGGAGTTTTCACAAATCAAAAGACTTTTCACACAAGACAGTCATGTAACATGCAAAAACACAGGATACCAAGAGAAACCAAGTCGCTTACAAAAAGCACTGTTCAGGCTTTATTACTATTTATAGATGTCAGTTTTATATATTACTACTGGCAAATATTTTAGTAGACTATTTCCATGATTTCTATATTTTCATTATTCACTAAAGGTTTTCAAATAAGGTTTCCTCTCCACCACAACTGGAACACGTCGATTATGAATAGGACTATATAACTATAAACAAAACACTAACATCTACCTTAGCACATCACTTAAAATCTCCCATTTTCTATGAATTTTATTTGCAACCGCAGGGGCTTATAAAAAACAAAGGACATCCACCTTGCCTGTCATCAAAGATGGCAGCCAGAGCGGAACATAGTTTAACATAGGATCCTATGGGATTTACTTGAAGATCTTCTTGTCTGAAACCAGTGGTCCAATTAGAACAAAACTTGGTAGCAATGGTCCTTAGGTGGTCTTATTTCAGAATTATATCCGTTGGCCCTGCTCACCATCCATCATGGCCGCCAGAGCCGAACATAGTTTAACATTGGATCCTATGGGAAATTTACTTGAAGATTTTCTTGTCTGAGAGGCCAATTGGAACAAACTTTCCCTAAGAATATAAAATATTAGGGGAAACACCTTAACCTAAAAGGAAACAGCCTAATATAATTCTCACAAGCTTAGAATAATGTGTAACAACTAAAATATTAACCCTGTTACCCCTTAAGTTAAAGTTGTGATGAGAAAACTAAGAAAAAATGATTCTTAGTGTTGGCAGCAATGGTCCTTAGCTGATCCTCTTTCAGAATTGTAACCGATGACCCTGCCTGCCATCCAATATGGCTGCCAGAGCCAAACATAGTTTAACCTAGGATCCTATGGGAAATTTACTTGAAAAACGTTTCTTGTACTGTTTTATTTTTTATTGATTTTTATTACATTAATTTTATTGTTTTACAACAATTGGACATTCATACCTCCAAACTGGAGGTTCACATGTATAAAAGCAAGTAGACAGCTTGAAGCCTGTTGATTTTCAAAAATCAAAAGTCAAGTATACAAGATAATACACTAAAATTTGAAGTTACAAAGGATGCTCCACCTTACAATACCTTAGCTGAACATTGACTACTATCAGAATATTATAGCTCTTTCAATACTAGAAAAAATCTTTCAATCAGTGGAAAGCCATGATTCCAGGTAACCAATACAGGCTCTTTTGAGCCTCTAGTTTATAAAACAAATGCTTGTGCTCTAGC
The DNA here is from genome assembly GCA_028015205.1 of Mytilisepta virgata. Classification (NCBI taxonomy): domain Eukaryota; kingdom Metazoa; phylum Mollusca; class Bivalvia; order Mytilida; family Mytilidae; genus Mytilisepta; species Mytilisepta virgata. The sequence continues at coordinate 69,807,512 of CM051517.1, forward strand.
TAGAATCTTTTTTTTTAAAGGGGGGAGGGTAGCCCCTTTTGGAATTCTGTGTATATTTACTTTAAATGTTAGTTAAATTTTTTATTGTGTAATAGTATAGGGTTATTGCTTTAATGTTGAAGAATATTGTCCCAAACAAAATAATATAGTGCACAAGCTGAGCTTGAGAGTTCAATATATTATTTTTCATGAGACAATATTCCTCAATATTAATGCACTAATCCTTTTATGTATGGCAAGATCTTTTAAATGTCAAATAAGTTTATTTTCACTTAAAAGACATCAATTTTTAATTCAAATTTTGGTTAAGTTCTAAATTGAATACTGTGGATTCATTAATATTCGTTGTATACCAATTTTCGTGGTTTTCGTGGGTCCCAGTAAACCACGAATTTAAATATCCAACGAAAAATAATATTTTTACTCTTGTTTAAATGCACTAAAGTTTGAAACCACGGAGTTTTGAACAATTGCGTTTTTATAGCATGTACTTGAATTCTGACATATGATGACTTAGCTATATCCACGGAGGACACAGTGTTTCATGTAATTTTGTCTTTGGTAACATATAAACGCTCAAACAATTTTCTTTAAAAAGATTTTGACTGTGTAAATTGTCGCGGAATTCACTTCCGTTTTTTTTTTATTCAAACATTCAAGAAAAATCTTAATCCTAAGTAGACCTAAACAATACAGAGTTAAAAAATGTTTTATTTTACTTTTTCATAAATTACAGTAAAAACATCTTGTCAAAAGATAATAAAGCAGAAATTATTGATCGTAATCGGATTAAAAATATGTATGTATATGCCCCGAGGTATTTGGTGACAAGTGATTGCAATTTTGTCAATATATATTTCACACCTGTTTAACCTAATAAGTAAATAATTACGGATTTTGTTAATCTTGTTAAATTCATGACAAGCTTTAATTGTTCCGTTACAAATTTAAAGAATCTATTTGTCAGACTTTTGTTGAATGAGTGCTTTAAATCAGTACTTTACTGTACAATATCAAGTCTGATTGGCACGTTTTGTCGCAGTATTTTCATGATATCTGATGTGCCAATCCACGAATTTAAGTATTTCAACAACTTTTTATATTTTTTCTAAGCCAGCAATCCACGAATTTAGGTATCCCACGAAATGCATTTTTTCCTCTATCCACGAAAATTGGTATCCACGAAAATAAATGAATCCACAGTATCATGTTGCCAAATGTATTTATTTTGCTATACTTGCGCATATTTCAAAGTTTTCCATGGCAGGCAGAAATGAACTCATTAATGCACCCCACTGCTATTACAGCTTGACCCTTCATGATGCATGTTACTTCATCATCCATTGCAAGTACAGTGTATATGAAATGCAATTCCCACATCAGACACATTATAAAGCTGTGAAGCAGTCATCTGGCTTTTTTTGGGGGGGGGGGGAAGGGAGTGTTAGATAAAAAGAAATTCAACAGTACTTTATAAATCTTAATTAATGGTACATTTATATGTCAGCTAGCTGTTTTTAAAGGAATGCAAACTTTTAAGTAATTTTGTTAATAAAGGTATGAGAATGATTGGATATGACATATGCGTCAATGTGTCCAAATATCCAATCACAAGATATGTTAGTTCCATTTCAGGGTTGTTTTAACCTTCATATTTTGTCGATGTCTTCTTTAATTTCTATTACATCAAAAATAAGTAGGGGTCATCATATACATATAAACATGATCTAGCATATAATGTTTGCCACAGTAATCCATCTCATGATATTTTCTGAGAGTGCAGTAATTAGAACAAATGGAAAGATATATACGTATGAATATTAAATGTATTATTAATTTCGTTTACAGTCCTTTTTTGTTGAAAATCATTGGAAGAAACTTCCAGATTCCTGGAAACCTGTGTTAAGGCAGATGGATACAGATGAATTATCAGACCTTCTGACAGGAGAAGTCCGACATCTCAGGTAATTAAACTGTTTGTATTTAGGCCAATAAAGTCATTGTACAATGTATGTTATGAAGACTTGCTCTTGTGTTGGAAAATTGGTATTTAATTCTGATAAAAGGCAGTAGTCAAATTCAGAGGTGTTTACTACTATGGAATGTCCTTAATTGTCCCAGATTTTAGATTAAAAATATGGATTATGAATTTAGCTTCCGAAATTACGCTTTCCGGTTTTGTACAAATTTTTTTTTTATTCTCGGTCTTCGTAAATACACTTGATTTTCCAGTTATGAAAAGTGTATTAACGACGTTGATGATGAAGACTCAGATTGTTTCTAGACTTAAAACAATATAAGATGCTTTGATGGCGAGTCATTGATTTCTCTATGATAGTTTTCATTCTGAAACTTGAGATTACTGACCAGATTACTGACAAAAATCATTAACATTTCTGAAAACACCAGAAAGGGGTAAACACCTCTGCAAATTCATTTTGTCTTATTATCAACCAGTCATACTACTGACATAATTGAATGTAAGCTTATCAACAGAAACGTTCCTTTACCTGTTCTGTACTGAAACAAAAATTTGCTTCTGTAAAGATTGAATAATGATGGACTGCCATGCTTTAATAGGTCATGATGATCCCTGCATATACATCCTCCCAAGTAAGGATTTTGTATTCACATTTGTTCCTACAAACCCCTGACATCACAAATTCATATTTTACCTGTCAGGACCTTGACTTCAATTTCATGCTTGACTGACTTGGTCACATTTTCGAGATTAAGTCCATTTCTCAGCAATGTAATACCTAGACCCACCATATTTGGTTAATAAATAGTTCTTAGTGGGTACATGTCGGTATGGCAACTGCCTTTTGACCTCGACTGCAATTTCATGCTTGAGTGACTTTTTTCGTGTTTTGGGATAATTCCCATTTCTCAGCAATTGCAATACATAGACCAACTGTATTTGATCTATAGATATTCCTCATGGGTACATGGCTGGCTGAGACCTTCACCTGAATTTCACACTTCAGTCACATTCTAACACCTCCACTAAGAGTTCGAATATTGACACTAAAACTTTACTGTTGCTAAAAGCTAAGCCTTAATACACATTGAACTCTTACTGAAAATGATGTCCTGGTTTCCATACCACTGAATGTACATCGATTTTGAAAAAAACTCAGTATTTCAGGAAAAAAAGGAATACATTCACTGTAATTGATCTCACATAACAAAGACTATATCTGTATCTATTTGACCTACATTTAATGCACAAGCAACTCTTATAAAGTTTTGCTTTTTGGCCGGGTTAGACAGAGTGCAAATTTTTTGCAATATTTTGCGAAATTAACTCCTCCTACAGTTTTTCACCCATATCCTTGAAACTTCATAGAATGTTTCTATATATATTGAAGATGTGCACCTCACTTTATGGAATTATTTCAGGAATTATTTCCCATTTTTCCAAACTTTGGAACTTACTCGTTTTTTATTGACATCTTCAATAGAGGGTACCTATTTTGCGAAATCAACTCCTCCTACAGTTTTTCACCCATATCCTTGAAACTGCATAGAATGTTTCTATATATATTAAAGATGTGCACCTCACTTTATGGAATTATTTCAGGAATTATTTCCCATTTTTCCAAACTTTGGAATTTAGTCGTTTTTTATTGACATCTTCAATAGAGGGTACCTATTTTGCGAAATCAACTCTCCTACAGTTTTTCACCCATATCCTTGAAACTTCATAGAATGTTTCTATATATATTGAAGATGTGCACCTCACTTTATGGAATTATTTCAGGAATTATTTCCCATTTTTCCAAACTTTGGAACTTAGTCATTTTTTATTGACATCTTCAATAGAGGGTACCTATTTTGCGAAATCAACTCCTCCTACAGTTTTTCACCCGCATCATTGAAACTTCGCAGAATGTTTTAATACAAATTGAAGATGTGCACCTCACTTTATGGAATTATTTCGGGAATTATTTCCCATTTTTCCATACTTTGGAACTTAGTCATTTTTTTTATTGACATCTTCAATAGAGGGTACCTATTTTGCGAAATCAACTCCTCCTACAGTTTTTCACCCATTTCCTTGAAACTTCATAGAATGTTTCTATATATATTGAAGATGTGCACCTCACTTTATGGAATTATTTCCCATTTTTCCAAACTTTGGAACTTAGTCGTTTTTTATTGACATCTTCAATAGAGGGTACCTATTTTGCGAAATCAACTCCTCCTACAGTTTTTCACCCGCATCCTTGAAACTTCGCAGAATGTTTTAATATATATTGAAGATGTGCACCTCACTTTATGGAATTATTTCAGGAAACTAATTAAATTGATGACTGCCTCTGTGCTCGTACACCAACATACAATGTGTCTGATTTTGTCTATATAAATATTCATGACTGCCAATGTGCAATATGATCTTGTAATCACCTTTGTCACCACTACAGTAAACACCCAGTAAAGCAACCCGGCCATTTGTGTCTTTGACCCATTTTTATTTCATATACTAGAAATCCATGGTGTTATATCAGTGATACTTGAATTCACCACTATAGTCCACTTACATTATACAAATGTTATATAATACATTTCTCCAACAGTTGGATCAATATGACCCATATTTTGTGCTCAAGTGATTTTATTAAGGTTTTGCATTTAGGTCAATTTCTCAGAAACCTATTGAGACATATCAATGATATACCTATTCATTCATTTTATATAGTACAACAAACGTCAGCAAAATTTGAGTCACCACACCCTACATTTTATGCTTGAGTGACTTTTATTTTATTTTTCAATTTAGGTGTAATATTAAAGAGCCTTCAGTAATGTATTAATGATATTGCACAATTACAGTCATCTCATTTAGAACAACACAGCACAGCAACATTTAAGTCACAATGACCTATATTTTATGGTAGAGTGACTTTGATTAAATTTTTGCATTTTAAAAAAAAAAACTGTGATGATATAAGTGATGTTTAATAAGTATAATCATATTCTTTACTTCAGTACTGATAACCAACATATAAGTCCATATGACCTACATTTCATGCCTGAGTGACTCCATTAAATTTTAGTGTTTGGGTCCTTAGGTCAGAAACAATTTAGTATTGTGTATTCATTATTTCTATTGGAGTAAACGTTAATGTAACATGTGTAAGGAGGATATATTATGAAACTGTCATATATTTATTAAAATTATCAAAACACTTTACTGTTATATGTAATATATGGGAATTCTAAGTGCAGGATGACAGGGCATCCATGACTTACAGACACACAATTATTAGTTAACAAGATTTTCCAGAAAAAATATTGTTATTAGTTTTGAATTTAGTTTTAAAAATTACAATAGGCATAATGCTAGGCATTCGGACAGGTGGATTGCTCCAAACAGAAATGAAGGAGCTCATTTCTTTTTGTCTCGCCTGCGACGAAAGTCGCTGGAAGCGAGACATAGGTATAGCAATCCGGCGGCGACGGCGAAGGCGACGGCGACGGCGTTAACTTTTTGTAAAACCTTAATAACTTTTAAAGTATAATACTTACAATGTTCATCTTTGGTCCACAGGTGCATGAAGTGATGACCTTTTCAGCAGCACATTTTTAGATGACCTTGACCTTTTTTTCATGGTTCAATACCCACATAAACATTGCGACATAGTTTTACATTCAAATCCTTTTCTCAGAAACTATAATACCTAGAGTTATTATATTTGGTCTACAGTGAGATCTATATGGGTACATGCCAGTCTGACACCTGTCATTTGTCCTTGACCTCAATTGCACGGTTCAGTGAACTTCGAAAATCTGCGACATAGTTTTACATTCAAGTCCCTTTCTTAGTAACTGTAATGTTTAGAGTCATCATATTTGGTATATAGTAAGATCTATATGGGTACATGGGAGTCTGACACCTGTCATGTGTCCTTGACCTCAATTTCACAGCTCAGTGACTTTGTCAATTTTTTCTTCTAAAGTCCATTTTTCTGCAACTACAATGAATAGACTCATCATACATGGCTTATAGCAAGATCTGTATGGGTACATGCCAGTCTGACACCTTTCATGTGCCCTTGACCTCAATTTCATGGTTCAGTGACTTTGTCAATTTTTTCCTCAAAAGTTTATATTTCAGCAAGTGCAATGACTAGATTCATCAGATATGGTCTATAGCTAGATCTATATGGGTACATGCCAGTCTGACACCTGTCATGTGTCCTTGACCTCAATTTCATGGTTCAGTGACTTTGTCAATTTTTTTCTTTAAAGTCTATTTTACAGCAACTACAATGAATAGACTCATCATACATGGCTTATAGCAAGATCTGTATGGGTACATGCCAGTCTGACACCTTTCATGTGCCCTTGACCTCAATTTCATGGTTCAGTGACTTTGTCAATTTTTTTCTTTTACAGTCCATTTTTCAGCAACTGCAATATCTAGACTCGCCATATATATAAGAACTTGCCCACCTCATATTTTCAGATTGATCACTAATGTTTTAATTAGGGGATAGACAAACAGGAAGGGGGGGGGGGGGGAGAAGTATAACTTTGTGTATAAAGTTCCATCTAGTTTTTTCTCTTCGAATGGCATACCTAAGATAATTGATACAAAACTTACATGATTATGTATATAATCTATTTGAGAAAAAGTATTTTGTTGATCATAAAACCAAAGATCTTGTTTATTAAATTTTTTGATGAGGTCAGTTTCTGACATATGGCTTTTGTCCTTGACCTCAATTAATTAATTGCTCAAGTAATCACATAACAGCTTTCGCATGTCTGTTTCAAATGTACCATAATGGTAGGCAAATGATAGCATGGTCTTTGATAGTGCATGTTATTCTGGGTCAAGCGCGGACAGGCGAGACATCTTTTAGGGTCCACACTTGTTTTTATTCAATAATTTGTCACAGAATTTCAATTGGTATTTACAGAAGAGTTTTGCCACTCAGTCTGCTATGTTTTAAGTCCTGCACACAGACATATTCCATAAGTCGTCATCCTGTAGATCTCGAAAGTAATAAAATACTTCAAAATATCAAAAATGATAGCAGTCTTCACTTGGAAACAGTAAACAGCATACCAATACAAATGCAAGACGAGGTGCCAGATCTTGAAACAACTAAGAACCAAATAAAAGACGGAAAGTACCTGCCATTGAATCACAGCTTCCGTAAACATGTTAAACCAAAGAAACAACATGAAATCCTGCAGTTAGGAAAGGTAAGGAGTAAAAAATTTAAATATCTTTTACAAAACTAGCAGATTCTGAGCCTAAGTTCCAGCCCTTTTTGGTGTCAAATATTTTTTTAGTTTAAAGGATGCCTTAAAAATAGCAATGAATCATTAAAAAAACTTAATTCATATATTTTGGTGTTAGAGGCGGGGGTTCAAAATGCATAAAAGGTTTTTGTTCTGTATTATTTTCCAAAATTTAGAATGTCAAACATTACTTTCAGTAGCTTAAGTTTTACCAGTGACTCTTATATCTGAGAAAGTTTGAAGACAGAACAGAACATAACTAACATTGTGAAGCAGAAATGAGAAAAGCAATTGCTACCAGTAAATGCATTTTAATAATGAGACCTACTTTCAATACAGTTTCTCTGTCCATCAATCAATATTTTCCAAATTAAGTTGAGATAAGAAAAAATTCTGTGGAGAATTGGAACTTATCAATGTTTTACGACTAATACATGTTTAGCTCACCTGTGAGCTATTGCCATCATTTGATGTCCATCGTCGTCCGGAGCAAACTTTCCTTTAAAGATATTCTCCTTTGAAACCACTAGGCCAGTTAAGACCAAACTTTGGTGGAATGGTCCTTGAGGGACCCCCTTCCAAAATTTTTCTGGCATCCCCGACTTCCAACTGACATAGCTAGATTTAGTTAGTAAAAATAGAAAAAAGGGAAGGGGGGTGAATTTTTAAAATCTTCCTATATGAAACTACATGGCCAGATTGAACCAGAATTTACAGTAATGGTCCTAAGGTTGTCATCTTGCAGAAGTTTGTCTGATGATTGACCTGGACTGTCAACCAAGATGGCCACAACAGCTGAATAAAATAAGACCCTATGAGACAATTCATTTAATTTAATATTATGGTCTGAAACCACTTGGCCAATTGGATAAAGACTTGGAAGCAGTGGTCCTCTTTCAGAATTATGTCCTATGACCTGGACTGTGAACCAAGACGGCTGCCGCAGCCAAACTTAGTTTGACATAGGACCATGTGGGATAATTTTATTTGCAAATCTTCATATCTTAAACCACTTGGCCACTTGGAACAAGACTTGCCAGCAATAGTTTTTGATGACCTGGACTGTCAACTAAGATGGCCACCACAGCCAAAATTAGTTCAACATAGGACCCTATGGAAAACCAGCAAGATGACTGCTACACTTAAATTTTTAGTCTGGCTCAAGGTGGACATGTTAAATCCAGGTGAGCAATACAGGCTCTTGAGAGCCTCTAGTTTTTTCTATAATTAAAACTTTACATACTTCACATCAATAGCCATTTTTTTTTCAAAAAGGTCTTTAGTTTTAAGTAGTGTCTCTCAGTTATTAAGAATTTAAATAGTAACAACTTCTTGGTATAGATGACAAATTGTGCCATCTACTCTCATTTTGCCTGATCAAAAATTGACAAATTGTTTTAAGGGTAATTATTCAGAGGGTAACAGAAATGAAACATACAAGGTTTTCTTGGCAGGAATTTTAATTTCAGAAATAATTGGTAAATGTTGTTTGAAATATTAGTTTGGATTACGCTCTAATGTCTCATGGCCCTATTAAGTAAATTCTTTAAAAAAAAAATAACAGAAAATCACTTAAAAACTCTTCTGGTTAATTTTTTTTCCAGTTAATCAATCAAGTTTGTCAGGCTTGTGGGTGCAAACATATAGTTGATGTTGGAGCAGGTCAAGGTCATCTGTCACGCTTATTGACCTTTGGCCATGGTCTAAAGGTGACAACTGTTGAAGCTTCAGATTGCCATGCACCAAAAGCAGAAAAATATGACAGGTTAGTTTGTGAATTACGGTACATAATATTCATACAGGTGTAAAACAAGAAAATATTCCATCAAATTAGTGTGAGGCATCAGAGGTCCAGAAAAATTCTGGTTCTGAACCAGCATTGAAACTTTATTACATTATCAAGTTTAAATACAACATCCACTTGTTAAAACTGAACTCAGAAACATTATAGGACAATCACCTATAAACATCAGTCAGATTATAAATAGATATGTGATTGATATTCAAGCTCATCCATCTGGCTTCCATTTTTCACAAGGTTCAACTGCATATATTATGAAATGGGTATAGTGAAATAGTATGAAAAATTTTCAGTAGATTTATTGTATAGAAAAGCATGTATACCAGTAGAAAGAATGTTAGACCTACTTTTCTTTTACCTGAATTTTCTTAGGACACGGAAACAAAAGGATATAAAATAATGTTGAATGATATTTGTTAAAGTAGAAATAATTGGACTCATTTTGATATATATTTTTAACAAACATATTCTCAAGCTCAGTGTTGACAGGCTAGTAGTTACGACCCTCAGACATTGGCACACCCATTTGAAATAGGAAAGTAACTTTAATTTAAGTTAAAATTTTCTATTCCATCTATTCCAGAGATATGTCCTATAGTATAAGGTCACAGTTGAAGGTAAGCTTAAAGAAAATAACATATCTCATGTTTATTTATCAGATCAACAACAAAACGGAAAACAGGAAAGGTCAACGATGACATATTAATCAATAATACCGCCCAATCAACAGACCCTCTTTAAAAAATGACATCAAAGAGGACAAAACACAAACATAAAAATAACAGAGAGTCAGGATAGACTGACTTGTTACAGAAAGTGAACAGTTGTTGGTTTAAACCGGTTTTATGTGTACCCAAATACAAAGTATTGTGAAATAATTTTCAAATACAAACGATTAAAATGATAAAAATAGAGTCAAGTAGGGCCATACATTATAAAATATGTCAGATGGAAAATGTCAAGATGTTCAAACCTGAAATATTTTTTCATAATATCATTGTAACACAAAAATTCTCAGTCAGTAAATAAATCAAATCAAATATTTTATTGTACTATCATCATTGAACAAACAAAATACATGCACATAATGCATTTAATACAAGATCAGATAAACACAGTTCAATTTTTAATAAAACTAATGGCAAAAACATTTGATTATCTCCCTTAGACTATTGTGAACATACATACTTTATAAATAGATCGATAGTAATCCTTTGAGTGATTGGTTTACTTTATACATTGTACATGTAGTATACACCAATATTACAAATTTTACAAATATCCAGATCATTAGTACTGAAAATAAAGGTGAATTTTTTCAAAATCTGATAATTCAGACAAAACTGAACCACTGATATATATTTTAAAACATTTCCTGGTGACAGATACTTATAAATGCAGAACAAGATGTTAGGAAATGAAATTCATCTTCTATATCAAGTTTATATAACCTAAACAACGAAACAACCACTGATAAAAGGCTCCTAATTTGAGACGAGTTCATAAAAGTGTTTCGAGTTGTTCAGAATTTCTTTTTTATTTTACTGAATGTCATTTGTATATTTTCAATTGACTATTTTTTATTCTGTCAAAAAAAATGGGGTGGGTGTTAGGGATAGTACAAATGTAAATATTTTGTCCATCTCAGTGGTTAAATCACTTTCTCCTATTCTTGACGTGTTTAATCGGTGGAATAAGAATACATCATATTTTTAACCACTTCCCAGTGATTATAAATTTCTACGTTGGAATAACCACTGCTTTGTTATTGGAACGATAAACTAGAGAAGTCCTGAAATGACGTCTATGTAAACAAACTACATGGCAACGACATTTTCTTGAGTTTTTTGTTGAAAATCATAGGAGAAACAGATTCTCCTTCAATTTACTCGTCAGTTATGGAATTTCTCCACCCTCGATAGTTAAATTTTAGATTTTAGCACACTCGCATCAGCTCGTGTGTTGAAAATTGAAAATTTAACTATATCGGGTGGAGAAATTCCATAACTCACTCGTACCTGAAGGAGAATCTATATTTCCACATTTGAACGAGTATTATTTGCCGTAAAAACTTAATCATTTTTTTTTTGCAGAGAAAGTTAAATGACATTCAGGAAACAAGTAACATTGATAATGTATCCCTTCCAGACCATGTGACATGCATGATATATCCAAATACCACACCAGAAGACTTTCTAGAGATTATAAACTCTCAAGCCACAGTTCCTCAAGAAAGTTTAAATAACTGTACTTGCCAAACGGAAGATGTTTCATGTAAATTTAGTGATAATGCTGAGGAGATATGTGAACATCGTTTAAAAATAGACTACAACAAGAGGCTGACTTTGACAGGACTACATGCATGTGGGGATTTAACTCCAACTATTTTGAGAGTGTTTGCTAGGTGTCCAGATTTTCTTGGTGTGCTATCAGTTGGCTGCTGTTACATGAAAATGTCCACTGAAGAAAGGTACTAAAACCTAATGTCAGTTGTATGTTCTGTTAAAAAGGCCAAAAAAAAATGTGTGTGTGCCCTGTTACATGAACAAGCCTATTTTTTTTTGCCACTGACCCTAAAGCAGACTTGCCTACCCTTATTTTGTCATAAGGCTTACAATTGTTGTCAAATTCGGCAAAGTTGCAGTATTTCTGGGCAGTCATTTCATTGCGGTTCCGCATATTATAGGTGGTATCAGCATTTCCGGTGATTAAAAACGATGCCAAAACAAACTTTAGACGACGATTCTGGGCTTCCAGCTAAAATAATGGCTACCCAGTGGTCCTAGAAATTTAAAGAAGAGTACACATAGATGTGGCCTGTCCTCCAAAGGTCAAATAAAGGCATGGTTTCTGTGCTTAAAATTGATTTTGTGACAAAAAAAGAGCCTTACTATTTTTGTTGAGCCTGCGACTTTAGTCGCAGAAAGCTGGACAAAGGGGTGGTGATCCGGCGGCATTAACTCACTTCTTAAAAGCTTTATATTTTAGAAGGTGGAAGACCTGGATGCTTTATACTTTGTATAATAGATGCCTTATGTTACGAAGTTTCCGTCTGTCATATGTACATTGTCCTTGACCTCATTTTCATGGTTCAGTAACTACTTGAAAAAAAAGTTAAGATTTTTTGTAATGTTTATTTCTCCCTAATTATGAGTAATAGGATAACTATATTTGGTATGTGCGTACCTTACAAGGTCCTCATCCCCGTCAGACAGTTTTCAATTGACCTTGACTCCATTTTAAGGATCAGTGAATAAGGTTAAGTTTTGGTGGTCAAGTCCATATCTCAGATACTATAAGCAATAGGTCTAGTATATTTGGTGTATGGAAGGATTGTAAGGTGTACATGTCCAACTTGCAGGTGTCATCTGACCTTGACCTCATTTTCATGGTTCAGTCTTATAGTTAAGTTTTCGTGTTTTGGCCTGTTTTTCGAATACTGTATGCAATAGGTCTACTATATTTGGTGTATGGAAGGATTGTAAGGTGTACATGTCCAACTGGCAGGTGTCATCTGACCTTCACCTCATTTTCATGGTTCAGTGGTTATAGTTGAGTTTTTGTGTTTTGGCCTGTTTTTCAAATAATGTATGCAATAGGTCTACTATATTTGGTGTATGGAAGGATTGTAATTTGTACATGTCCAACTGGCAGGTGTCATCTGACCTTGACCTCATTTTCATGGTTCAGTGGTGTGTTTTGGCCTGTTTTTCGAATACTGTATGCAATAGGTCCACTATATTTGGTGTATGGAAGGATTGTAAGGTGTACATGTCCAACAGGCAGGTGTCATCTGACTTTGACCTCATTTTCATTGTTCAGTGGTTATAGTTAAGTTTTTGTGTTTTGGCCTGTTTTTCGAATACTGTATGCAGTAGGTCTACTATATTTGGTGTATGGAAGGATTGTAAGGTGTACATGTCCAACGTGCAGGTGTCATCTGACCTTGACCTCATTTTCATAGTTCAGTGGTTATAGTTAAGTTTTTGTGTTTTGGCCTGTTTTTCGAATACTGTATGCAATATGTCTGATAGCATTTACTTTCATTAAAACTATTTCATTAAAGGCGAGACATTTTTGTGTGTCAACTCTTGTTAACAAAAAGGGGTAGGCAAGTATGCTAAATTTTTTAAATACGATATTTTGTTCATTCTCATTGTGCAAATGGAGGACTTCCGGTAATCTACATAACATATATACCGTATTTTTCGTAGTATTAGTCGCTATTTTTTTCTCTGGGAATTTAATCTGCGTCTGGGGGGGGGGGGTACTATTGCTTACTACAATGTAATTATAAACAAAAGTACTGGTATGCATTATCATGCCAATCCATTATGTCAGTTTTATCTTCTGGTAGGTTTAAATATCATTCATTTGATGTGTTGTACTAATCTCACATAAACTTTAAAGTTATGCAAAGAGTTTTCATTGTGTTTTTTTCCTAAACAGTCGAAGTATTGTACATAAGACACATTATAAAGTATCATGGGATAAATGACCAGTATTACTGAATTTATTTCTGATTTAAGAGTTGGTTAGTTCACACATGTTTATCACACAATAAAAATTAACTGCTTTGGCAATAACATGAGTGATAAATATTAGTTAAAAGTTTAATTACAGAAAAGTGACATAACATTACACAAAACAAGCTATATGGTCAGATTTTTAAAAATTTTAAAACAAAATCAGCAACAAAAGAATTATCACAATTAGCATAACAATATGAAATGAAAAGAGAAATACATTGACAACTAAACAGACATGTCATTGATGGAATACAAGGAAAATAACTGGAAATGGTGAGCAATTAAAAGTGACATAAAATGACTAAAATGTACAAAATACAAAAGATGAACAAATTAAACCAGGTACAAAATGATAAAAAAAACAAGAAAATTTAACAAAAAAAAGTTTTGACCAATTTGGCCTTGATCACGAGCATGAAAAACGAAAAAGATGTTGACTCTTAGAAACCCAGAACAAGACTGATGCCAGTATGAGTTTAAACATTCAATACTTGCTTCAAAATGGGTTCAAAATTATGCCATACATTGTTGCTTAAGTTATTTTACTGTTTGACAAGAAATAGAATAGAGAATTGAAACGGGGAATGTGTCAGAGACAACCAGCCCAAAGAGCAAAAAACAACTCAAGGCTACCAATGGGTCTTAAACACAGCGAGAAAATCCCACACCCAGAGGTGGGCTTCACCTGGCCCCTAAACAATAATGCATACTAGTATATTTTCTAATTACTGAATTTAAAGGGCATAATTTTACTATTTCTTTACAGTGGTAATAAGGATGTCGGTTATCCCATGAGTAAATTTGTAGCAGATTTATCTCATCATCAGTTAAGTTATGAAGCAAGAGAGATGGCTTGTCATTCTATAGATGTTTACAGACAGAGATTGATAGGTTAGTCAGATTAAAATACTGTAAAATACTGTTGGTTTCCCTTTTAAACTGAAAACTTTGTTTTTTTTTTTTTAAATATCTCACAATTATTTTTACATCCAATATATATATGTTTCAAAATGAGTGATATGAAAAGTCTGCTCATTCGATTGGTCAGCATGTGGTTGTGAATTTTCATTTGTACATTTTGATTGGTCAACATTTTTGCTACACAATGGTGCCATATTTAAAAGCCATCTATGCATAGCAACCTTTGAAATTACAGAGAAAAAAATTCCCATGGCCAAGACACAGAATCACAAACAATCAAATATTTTTGAAGAATCATAATAGAAATAGGCTTAACAACTCGTAACAATTAGATATCTCTTGACATCAACTTGAGTTATTTAATTTGGATATGATAAAAAACGAGGCTTTGGCAAGTTTATTATTAAATCCAAATTAAATAACTTGAGCTGATTTCAAGAGATATCTAATTCTTAGGGGTTGTTAAGCCTATTTCTATTATGATTCTTCACAAATATTTGTTTGTTTGTGATTTGGTGTTCAGGCCTTGGGAAATCTTAATGTTCATTTCTCTATGATGTCAAATGTTGCTATGCAAAGATTGCTTTTAAATATGGAACCATTGTGTAGCAAAAATGTTGACCAATCAAAATGTACGAATGAAAATTCACAACCACATGTTCACCAATAAAATGAGCAGATTTTTCATATCATTATATAATCCCTAGTTGATATCACACTGTCCACAATGTGATAATAAAAATTTTTCCAACTGTACGAGAGTTAAATAATTATAAGTCAATTATAAGAGAAAAAATGTTACTGTGTTGCAACATAATATCCCATATAAAACATAACTAAAATTTAGCATGCAATTTTCTACTGTATTATACTCCACGCCATATTGCTTTAAAAATTGATGTCATTGATGTAGAAAATAGATATATTTGACATTAAAAAGAACTTGATATACAAGCTTGTGCAATGTATTATTTTGTTCAGGACAATATTCGTCAATATTGATGCAATAACTCTGTATTACTGAGAAAAAAAATGTCTGTTAATTGTAATAAAATCTCTGTGTGATTCATTGCGTTTTTGTGTCACATGAACAAATGATGACATTGAACAGGTGCAATTTTTTCTTCCAGAAATTTGAACCATATTGACTTTTAAGACATTTTTCTTAAACATTGAATATGTCCTGACTTCCCTTCAATCAAGTACATGTAAATACTAAAAGGGCCTTAGACATCAGAGGATACTTGGATTGGTTGGAGATATAGTAGATATTCTAAAAAATAAAATAGCACTTGTTAACAAATACATGTATCTGAACAAGATCATGAGATGATGAACCTCCTGTCTTTCATTTCTCAGTACTGGAAATTCTCATTAACTTGCTATTGCCTTGATATGGCCACAAAGATTTTGATACTAACGGTAATAGTAATTATATATACAATAATTTTAGATAACCCACCTCATCTGAAGTTGCACTGTTACAGAGCTATGCTACAAGAGATAATTCTAAACAAGAAACCAGATTTTGTATTTGGTACTACAAAACTAACTATAAAGAAATCTGATCAGATGGAATTTGAAAAGTAAGATAATTGATACATACATTAGAGGGATACATTGTCAGTTATGAAAGATTATAATGTACAAGATATTTTAGAGAATTCAGATTAAACTTATCAGAGATTCATGTGAATCCTATGTAGTAGTTGTTTAATAGTTTTTGCATTTCAGGTCCAATTTGCCATTAAGGTGTTGCTAAAATAGTTAAGAAAAGATGAAATGGGATAGATTCTTGGCACAAAATCCTCTCATGTATGTGACAAAAACGGCCTTTTATTGCTTTTTAGCTCACCTGACCCAAAGGGTCAAGTGAGCTTTTCTCATCACTTGACGTCCGTCGTCGTCCGTCGTCCGTTAACTTTTACAAAAATCTTCTCCTCTGAAACTACTGGGCCAAATTGAACCAAACTTGGCCACAAGCATCATTAGGGTATCTAGTTTTAAAAATATGTCCGATGACCCCGCCTGCCAACCAACATGGCCGACATGGCTAAAAATAGAACATAGGGGTAAACTGCAGTTTTTGTCTTATATCTCAAAAACTAAAGCAATTAGAGCAGAACTGACATGGGGTAAAAATGTTCATCAGGTCCAGATCTACCTGTCATGAAATTTTCAGACGAATCGGTCAACCCTTTGTTGGGTTATTGCCCCTGAATTGTTAATTTTAAGGAAATTTTGCTGTTTAGGTTATTATCTTGAATATTATTATAGATAAAGACAAATTGTAAAAAGCAAAAATGTTCAACAAAGTAAGATCTACAAATAAGTCAACATGACCAAAATCATTGATTGACCCTTTATAGGAGTTTTTGCCCTTTAAAGACGGCATCCAGCGTAAACTTTCCTTTAAAGATCTTTTCCTGTCAAACCACTGGCCCAATTGAGACCAAACTTTGGTGGAATGGTCCTTGAGTGGCCCCCTTCCAAAATTATGTCTGGCATCCCCGACTTCCAACCGAGTTGGCTGCTGTTACTAAAAATAGAAAAAAGGGGGGGTGACTTTCAAAAATCTTCTTATATGAAACTACAAGTCCAGTTTGGAACCAAAGTTGGCAGTAATAGTTATTAGGAGATTCTCTTTCAGAAAAATGTCCAATGACCCGGGCTGTTAACAAAGATGACCGCCACAGCCAAACATAGTTTAACATAGGGCCCTATGGGAAAATTCATTGAAAAATCTTCTTGTCTTAAACCCCATGACCAATTGGACTTGGCAGCAATGGTCCTTAGATGGTCCTCTTACAGAGGTGTGTCTGATGACCCGGACTGTGAACCAAGATGGCCGCCCCAGCTGAACTTAGTTTAACATAGACCCTATAGGAAAATTCATTGAAAAATCTTCTTGTCTGAAACCACTTGACATATTGGAGCAGGACTTGGCGGCATTGGTCCTTAGGAGGTCCTTTTTCAGAAATGCGTCTGATTTCGTGGACTGTAAACCAAGATGGCCACCACAGCAGAACTTAGTTTAACATAGGACCCTATGGGAAATTCACTCAAAAATCTTCTCGTCTGAAACCACTAAGTCAATTAGAATTAGACTTGGTAGCAATGGGTCCTTAGATGGTCCTCTTTCAGAATTTTTGTGCGATGACCCAGACTGTCAACCAAGATGGCCGCCACACCCGAACTTAGTTTAACATATGGGCCTATCGAAAAATTCATTAAAAAATCTTCTTGTCTGAAACCACTTGACATATTGGAGCCAGACTTGGCAGCATTGATCCTTAGAGGTCCTCTTTCAGAAATATGTCCGATCACCTGGATTGTCAACCAAGATGGCTGCCACACCGAACTTTGTTAAATATTGGACACTATAGGAAAATTCAGTTAAAAATCTTCTTGTCTGAAACCGCTTAGCCAGTTGGAACAAGACTTAGCAGAAATGGTCCTTAGATGGTTCTCTTTTAGAAATGTATCTGTTGACCTGGACTAAACCAAGATGACTGCCACAGCTGAAATTAGTTTAACACAGAATCCTATAGAAAAACCAGCCAAATTAACTGCAACACTTACATTTTTAGGTCTGCTCAAGGTGAAAAGTTAAATCCAGGTGAGCGATACAGGCTCTTGGGAGCCTCTAGTTTTAATCTGAAAATCACAGTGAGACCTTATATAAAGTAAAATAAACTTTATGTATGTTGGATGTGTAAATATCAACATTAAAATGTAATTTATGGCAGCCATATACATATGGCAATTCAAAAAGAAGAATCGTAACATATTTTAAAAATTTTGTCCAAAAAAAAGGAAATTTCAGTCAAAAACCCATGCAGTCATTGGTTTGTTGAAGAAATAAAGAAGTCGATGCATGGTAACTCCTATATGATTTAAATTAGAATTGAATTGCAACATTAAATTCATTATATTAGAATTGATGTTTTAAGAATCAATTTTATTTTACATACTTTTACTTATTAAACCTTTACATTAATTTATTTGCAATCAAATCCAGGGGAGATAATAATATAGCCTACCTTAGGTCTCGTATACCCTATTTTTGGCCAAATTTCAAACTGTCAGCCTGGAAATATATGTGTAAAGTTCTGAATGAGACATACCTCATTGCAAAGGAAAAGAATAGCAGATTTTAAATCTGCTAAAAATATGGTACGATGATCGTTTACTTTTTTCGCAAAATGAGTCTGAAGGCAAAGTTTCTCTAATCACCACGTGTTTAATTTTGGAGACAAACTGAGAAAAGAGATGGACATAAGTCATGTTATTACTTCCTGTACCATAAATTCCTACTCTAGGGTGGAAAGTGGCAGTTATTTCTTTAAAACAAATATTCTCAGCTTTCATTTAAGCCCTTAAATGTTACTTTTACCGTAATGGTATTGTATTAATTTACTCAAACAAATTTACTTCGGAGTTCAACTTTTTAAAGAACTATGGTGCTCAGTGGCCACTTGACCTGGAAGTGTATAACGAGACCTTAACCCACATGACCAAAGGGAGCCAATTACAATTATTTTCCTGGGTCAATTGGTTAAGAGAGGTAACTGACTTTTTGTGCCCCCCAACAAATGCTACTTGAGCATATAGATTTACCCTTGTCCGTCTGTCCATACGTACATACGTCCCAATTCAGTTAAGTTTTGCATTTAGCTCCATTTCTCATAAACCTATAGTAATATATCTATGATATTTCACCACTACAGTCCTCTTGTATAGTACAACGCAGTTCAGCAACACCTATATTGTTTTTAGGGCAGGGCATCTGTATCTTATAGACACATTTTCTAGTTCTTTCTAGTCTTGTTCCATTTAGTACAGTGGTAATTTCTTTATTTATATATAAGTTTTAATTTATAGCATAACAATCTATTGTTTGTTACAGATATGCAAAAATAGCGTTACAGAAACTTGGATTAGACTCAGACATAGATGAGGAACTATTGAAAACCGTTCAGGATAAGTTATCACAATGGAAAGATGTTGTAACCTTCTATACTATCAGACTAGCACTAGCACCTGTTGTAGAAAGTTTAATATTGCTTGACAGAATGTTTTACTTGAAAGAACAAGGTAAAATATTAGCCTATTGCATGGTTTTCGTATACAAATTACCTCTGCCAAAGAAATTTTCCATGTACAGGATCACTGTTTGGTTTATAGGGACGAGGATTGCCAGTTAATACATGTATAAGTATTGCAATATACCAAGCTATCAAGTGTGGACTTTAACTAGAAGTTAATTTTTTTATTGTTTTGAACACATGAATTATACTCAAAGGAAACTAAAATTAGCATCATACTCTTAACAAGTAAGTGAAATTTTGTGAGAAAAAAGGTAGATTTAATTTTTAACAAGAGATAAATATATTTTAGAGATAAAAATTGTGTTTAAAAATGCTTTCTATTTTTACATCATGAAATTATAATTTTATTACAGATATACCAAGCTATTTGATTCCAGTGTTTGATCCAAGTATTTCCCCAAGAAACTTTGCATTGGTGGCTTGCAGAACATAACAATTCAACATTCAAGAAATAATGTTTTTCACATTTTGTCAGAATCTGTTATTATGAGAACACTTTTTAAAACAGCTGAAGCTGACATTTATTTTTGTTACATTTACCTCAGTACAAGTTTTATTGTGTTTGTTTTCTATTGAGTTACCTTGAAGAATTCATTTCTATTTAAACAATCACCAAATACTAAAGAAAATGGCTAATGGTCGCCACAGTGCTGAATGAAAATTGTCTGCAATATTGAATATTAATTTTGAAAGTTAAAAAAAGTTTACGGTATGGGAAGTAAAAATATACGGAATTTTTCGTTGTGTTAATGCTGATTCTGGATATAATTTGTCCATCTCCGACATGTGTTTCACTTTAATTTTGCCTCAGCATTGGCTAATTTTTAATTAACAGGGGTAAGAAATTCACCCAAATTTACGAGGCCCCAAAGGCTAAACTTTAATATGGTTAATAAGAAATCTCAGTAATTGGCACTTTGTCTATTCGGAATTTGTGCCTAGCGCTAACACAGATATTGTTCATCAACTGCAAATAATGTAAATATCAACTAATGGGATTCGTGTACATGTTACAATAGAAAAGTACAAGTAAAATTCAAAATGTGAGGCATTTTTCGTATTACTTAATGAATTTACAGTATTAAAAGAACTGTTTTGTTGATACATGTATTTTATGCATATGAAGATTTACTTGAATAAATTGTTACATAAGTATATGATATTTATTTAGTACAATAAATTTTGATATTAGAATACATGACTTGACATAAAAACAACAAAAATAGATGACGAAGAAGTACATGTACCATTCACAGAATGCTAAGTGTCTACTCATGGCAATCTTCGCTAGCCAAGAGTTACGATTCGCCAGAATTTATAAATGCAGCGCAGCGATACCTTGCGGCTGACAGTATTCGTGTGCACTCTCATTACATCACTATTGACCAATGGACGGTCAAACAAAGGTATGTCTGAATGAAGTAAATCACCCAAAACTTCAATAAGTTGATTAAACACAGTAAACATGTTAAATATTGTTCTTCTGTGTTTTAGGGGCAAAGTCTCGTGGCATAATCTGCATTTTTTTCAATGCATTTCTCCATAATATTTGTTTATATTGTCGAAAAAATCGCTGCATGATTCTGTTTGACATGTTCTGATTGGATGTAGATAGTCTTAGCTGCATTGAATAAAAAATAAATACAGCACGGACTGGAAATTCCGGCTTAATCTGCCAACAGTGAAGAAGAAAGAAGCATATCGTAACTTAGCGAAGATGACTGCTAGCTGGCTCAAAGTGCTACAGTGTAACTTGATGCTAATAAGGTGCTCTTAGTAGTCTTAAGACTAGAGTTTCAGCAGTGGTACTTGGAAATAGTTACATGTATCATGTCTTACCCTCATATAAAATCTAGAAAATAATTGATTTATAGAAATATACATTTGTATAACGTCATTGTGGTCCATACCAAAAAACAATTGTCCTGAAAAAATTGGCATGGATGGAAAATTCAACGTGAGTCATCAAAAAAACTACATAAACAATAACTAGAAAATCACTAAAAAATATTTATCTAGCTGTCAGACTAGAGATGGAAATACATATATATATCGGTGGGGTTACTGATAAAAACAGGCACAAAGAAAATGAGTTCCAATAGAACCAAATAAAAAGGTCTTTTTTTTTTTTTCTTTTTGGCAGGGGAGGGGGGGGGGGGTAGTTTACCAATGTAATTGTAAAACATCGGAGGATTTTACACAAAAAAACAACACATGTCCGAGCAGGATTAAAACCTGTGACCACTGTTGTGAAAATTCCCCCTGAAAGCCAAGAGCCAACTGTAAGGGTAAACAATATAGTAAGACAACCAAAAAAAAATTTTGACTCCCCAAGTGCATTGCTATGGCTGCATGAATTAGAAATGTACATTTTAAAAACTTTGATTGCTCTCTAGTTTTAAAAGTATCTATTAAAACAAATATGTTTTGGTAGTGAAAAATGTGATGAAAAGTAGGTATATTTTCCAAAAAAATCCTAGGGATGGATGGCAAGAAAAAATTCCACATAATCATATACTGACTGAAATATTCCTTCAAGATTATGAGTTACCCACCACAACCAATGCTTGTTCAATTAAAATTTGCCTATTCAACCCTAAATTAAAATTAGGTTTCTGAAGCCTGCCTTCCCCTCCAAAATTGGCCTGACCCATAATTTTTTTTTTAATTTCTATGTTCTAAACGATAACATATCAACTACTTTGTTATTTTTAAATGCCCCTATTGTAAGCTCTATATCATAAAACAATTTTTGGAATTATTGGTTAAGAAGATAGGTTTGACCAAACTTTCGAGTAACTTTCGAGTAAATTACCGGTACACAATAGTTTCACAGGAATATTTTCAAATTCTGAAGTATATGATTTAATTGCAAATAAGACTTTCCTAGCTCTTTTTGTAAGATCTAAAGTACAACTAGAAAGACTTCCAGTGACATATATTACACACCCTTAATATTTATAGTCATTAAATTTTTCAAGGTACTGTCCTCTATACTGAGTAAATCTCTTTGAAGTATTAATTTTAGAATATATTTTTTTTTTCACATTAATGCTTAATTGCCACTGATCACAATACTTAGAAAGATTATTTAAATTCAATTCAATTCAATTTATTGCTCGAACACAATTACAATAATTTGTGTTTAAATATTTTGTAGCCTCTTCTCACTTTCCAACATTATAATCATTCATTTTTTTTTAAATTTGAGGGTCTTACAAGAAATTTAGATAATTTTCATGATTGTAATACCTAATTCAAATAAAGACGTTCGTTGGTGTTTTTTTTTTTTTTTTTTTTTTTTAATTTCATCTTTGGTAAATATGTTATACCAGTTTGGTTATTAGTGATACCAAGATTTCATTCTGTCTGTTAGTCCAACGTAAACAAAAAAAATTAAAATGTTTTCTGACAAGACATCCGAATGTGTTTCTTTCCCGTCGTCATGGAAAAAAGAAAGGTACGTCATTTTTTTTCAATTCAATAAACTTGGATGATTATTTGTGTAACATCGCGATTTGTCAAAATTAAATGAGTACATATACGGGAAATCCCACCTACACTTGCATTAAATTTAAAACTAAAAGGTGTGCTTGTTGATCTCTGAATCATTTTTATTGACATTTTTTCGTTCTTATCATGGGAATTAAAAGGTTGGGCTAAAAAGTGATGAAAAAATGTAGTATGAATACCTAGAATCAAATGTTTGATCCTGCCTTTTTTTTCGTCGAACTCTTGGTCCTGGAATTTTTTTTTGGCCTAAATTTTTATTTTTACTTAAACCAAAAAAAATTTTGTTGCCACAAGTCCTGCAATTTTTTTTTAAAACCTAAAGTGACACTAGCCCGCCCCTGCCCCCCCTTTCCCCCATAAAAATCAAATGGTTGCTCCCTAAACCATGTAAACAGGTTAAACATACAACAATGATGTAAATACATGTAGAGTAAATAGATAATTCATGCACATTTAGCAAATAGCAATATACAAACTATATGAAGTAATTGCAAGTGACTAGATTTATAGTAAAATAGTCCAGCCAATCTAGCATGAATTTGACCCTAACCTTAAAGTAATTGCAAAAGAAGATTTTTAAGTTTTAATCTTTAGCATTATACCCCAAATATACACAGAAAAAAGTCCAACAAAATCTAACTTGAGGAAGATTAAAAAATCGAGATTTTAAAATTCCTATGGACATTTGCATTGAAAATGGGAGATAACTCTGCAAAAAAGGCAGAAATATCAATAAAAATTGATACAAAATTATAACTTTACCGCTTCTATTCAGCAGAATATATTGATTCTTGATATTTTAGCCGTCTTTAGAGTATAACAAACAACTCTAAAGGTGTTTTCATATCTTTTATCAAGCTACAACCTAGATTTCGTAATTCATTATTTGACCATTTATTAAATTTTCAACTTGTCAAGGTAAAGAATCTCAAATTTAATAAAAATAATTAAGCATATATTCTTCTTTTTGTGGTTTAAAGTTTCTTTAAACAAGGTAGATGCTGATCAAATATAATTTACAGATATAAGCAATACCAATTTTTCACATTATTTTTTCAAAATGGTCACAAAGCCTGAAATTTGCAATTTCTTTAATGAAAAATGTGCAAAAAAAAATAAAAATACCCATAACGTTTCGGTTTTGTACATTTCACGAGCAGAAGATTATATAATATAGTCAAATACGAACTTATAACCCCATCAAAGTATCATACTTTACATGAATTTTAAGAAAATCAACCAAAAACTGACAAAAAAGACTCATTTTTGCAGAGTTATCTCCCCTGTCCAATGTTAATTTCCATAGGAAATTAAAAATGCTGATTTTGAGTTTTCCTCAAGTAAGATTTTATGAGACTTTTTTCTGTGTATATTTGAGGCTTAATGCTATAGATTAGAACTAAAATATTTTCTGTTGCAATTAGTTTGAGGTTAAAACTCAGTCTGACTGGACTAAAAATACTAAAATGTCTTAGCATTATATAAAAGCTGCATCAAACCTCCTGGGGAAAAAAAATAAATAAAAAACTTTAGTGTTCAATTTAGAAATGCACTATGTAGTCATGACTTATGTTTGTTCAATATAGAAATATGATATGTATTATTTATAGAGGAACATTCATGGCATGTTTGGTTTCAATCCATTCAGCGGTTCTATAGAAAAAGATTTTTGTATGTGTTTCCCATAGCTACATGTGGGATCCTATGTTAAACTAAGTCCCTTGCTGGCAACAATGTTGGATGATGGATTGGGACCAAAGTAACAACACTTGGTCAGCACCTTGTAAGGAATATTTGCGCCTTGTTTCATTTTAATCCATTCCAGCTGTTCCCAAGAAGAAGTTCAAAATGTGAAAGGACGGATGCAAAGTGATGGCAGTAGCTCACATGACCCTTCAGGTCAGGTGAGCTAAAAATCGAGAAAATATTGTGAGCTATAACGATATCATATGGGCCAAAATCTAGGTACAATATAAGGCAGTGTAAAACATGGGGAGGGGGTGGTAACTATAGTCCTTTATTATGGTACAGGTGTGTGGCCAACATTCTCGAATCCCACCCTATTTATATATTTCAGATTCCAAGAATCCCTTTCAAATTCCTTAACCTTTGTACATGAATGTACCCTATGAGTGTTGAAATGTTAGAATGTAAATTATATTCATATTCTGAATTTCATAACAGCTTGGTAAAACTTAATTCTGCTTGCTGTCTTGCTTCAGCCAATGTTTAGCATGCAAAATTTTGGAATTTTACAGTACATTAAAATTTTAAATTACCTACATGGATATTACATGTATTTTTTCATTTTGGCAGATCACTAGCAAACAGTAGTTGTCAGACAAATGATCTAATTACAAATGAAGTTGCTGTACAATCCAGAAAATATAGAGAACAAAAGGTTTGATTTAGTTCACATTTTAGTATAAAAATATATAAATAATAAATTTTGATTCTTTTAGTCCCTTACCAGTAATGCTGAATGGACTATAGGTATGCACTCCGTACCTCTGTCCTTTCATCTGTCAGACACAATAGTTTTGCAGACTTTTTCCAGAAACTGGCATGCAAGCTTATAATGATGAGCTACAGATCACTTGAGTTTCATACTGATCTGATAATTCTAGTGAGCGCTATTGCCCTTGGAAATTGGAATTAATGTAAAAATATTTCATTCCTGACTTTATTCAAAAATCATTTTACCAACTCATTATCTATTTGGTACATGTGCATGTATGTAAGCTTATATGTATAATAATGAGCTATAGATCAAATTTGAATTTCGGGCTGATTGGATTATTATTGTGAGAGGTTTGCCCCTTGAAATAGAAATTATAGCCAAAATAATGATTTTCTCGATTCAGGATTTTTAGGAATCGCACAATCCATACGTCTGGGTCCGATTTAAATATCGATAGTCAAGTAGAATTTGGTGTGTTTTCTCACAGCTCTAGTTGGTACGGGACATTGTATTGCTCAACAATACTATCAGAATACTTGTTAACATTATGTCAAGATAGACAAATACATTAAGTCAGTGTTTTCACTGTAATATAATTTTATTTAGGGGTAAAATTGATACATTTAACAATAAAATTTATTGGAAAAAAAATATATATTCATGTACATAGAAATTTTATTGGGCAAAAAAATATAAATATATGTACATGTAAAAATGAAATGAGGAATGCCGATGTAGTGTTCAGTGATTGTTTTTCATGTACATGTAGCTAACATTATATAAATCAGTATCAATTAATCAGTCAATAGCTGGCCTGTCAAATTTAAATTTACAACACACTGAACAGGTCTGAAATTATTTACATATAATACAAAATTTTGCAGGTTCAAACAGAAGAAGAGAAGGATAAAGGATTTCGATTAGCAGATGACAGATCTGGAAACTTAGGAAATTTTCTAGCAAGAATTGAGCCTTATTTAACCAAAATCTTGGACAGAAATTTAAGAAGTCATGCTTTTGATGGTATGGTTAGCTTTATCACACAAATTCATAAATCATTTTAATGAATTTTACATTCTTTAATGTATAGACTTTTAAAAAATAAAAATTCATGTGTCACTTTGACACATTCCCCTTTTCCATTCTCTATTCTATCGTTTGTTGAATGTACATGTAATACAAATATGTGGTAATAAAAGTTTTCAGATGTTTTATTCAATGGTAATGAAATATTGTGGTGGTCAAGCAGTCCAGATAGTTTTCAGATGTTATATTCAATGGTAATGAGATATTGTGGTGGTCAAGCGGTCAAGATAGTTTTTAGATGCTATATTCAACTGTAATGAAATATTGTGGTGGTCAAGCAGTCCAGATAGTTTTCAGATATTATATTCAGCTGTAATGAAATATTGTGGTGGTCAAGCGGTCCAAATAGTTTTCAGATGTTATATTCAACTGTAATGAGATATTGTGGTGGTCAAGCAGTCCAGATAGTTTTCAGATGTTATATTCAATGGTAATGAGATGTTGTGGTGGTCAAGCGGTCCAGATAGTTTTCAGATGTTATATTGAACTGTAATGAAATATTGTGGTGGTCAAGCAGTCCAGATAGTTTTCAGATGTTATATTGAACTGTAATGAAATATTGTGGTAGTCAAGCAGTCCAGATAGTTTTCAGATATTATATTCAGCTGTAATGAAATATTGTGGTGGTCAAGCGGTCCAGATAGTTTTCAGATGTTATATTCAATGGTAATGAGATGTTGTGGTGGTCAAGCAGTCCAGATAGTTTTCAGATGTTATATTCAATGGTAATGAGATATTGTGGTGGTCAAGCGGTCCAGGTAGTTTTCAGATGTTATATTCAATGGTAATGAGATATTGTGGTGGTCAAGCGGTCCAGGTAGTTTTCAGATGTTATATTCAATGGTAATGAGATATTGTGGTGGTCAAGCGGTCCAGGTAGTTTTCAGATGTTATATTCAATGGTAATGAGATGTTGTGGTGGTGAAGCGGTCCAGATAGTTATCAGATGTTATATTCAATGGTAGTTAGATATTGTGGTGGTCAAGCGGTCCAGATAGTTTTCAGATGTTATATTCAATGGTAATGAGATATTATGGTGGTCAAGCGGTCCAGATAGTTTTCAGATGTTATATTCAATGGTAATGAGATGTTGTGGTGGTCAAGCGGTCCAGATAGTTATCAGATGTTATATTGAACTGTAATGAAATATTGTGGTGGTCAAGCAGTCCAGATAGTTTTCAGATGTTATATTCAATGGTAATGAGATATTGTGGTGGTCAAGCGGTCCAGATAGTTTTCAGATGTTATATTCAACTGTAATGAGATATTGTGGTGGTCAAGCGGTCCAGATAGTTTTCAGATGTTATATTCAATGGTAATGAGATATTGTGGTGGTCAAGCAGTCCAGATAGTTTTCAGATGTTATATTCAATGGTAATGAGATATTGTGGTGGTCAAGCAGTCCAGATAGTTTTCAGATGTTATATTCAATGGTAATGAGATATTGTGGTGGTCAAGCGTTCCAGATAGTTTTCAGATGTTATATTCAACTGTAATGAGATATTGTGGTGGTCAAGCGGTCCAGATAGTTTTCAGATGTTATATTCAATGGTAATGAGATATTGTGGTGGTCAAGCGTTCCAGATAGTTTTCAGATGTTATATTCAACTGTAATGAGATATTGTGGTGGTCAAGCAGTCCAGATAGTTTTCAGATGTTATATTCAATGGTAATGAGATATTGTGGTGGTCAAGCGGTCCAGGTAGTTTTCAGATGTTATATTCAATGGTAATGAGATATTGTGGTGGTCAAGCAGTCTAGATAGTTTTCAGATGTTATATTCAATGGTAATAAGATGTTGTGGTGGTCAAGCAGTCCAGATAGTTTTCAGATGTTACATTCAATGGTAATGAGATATTGTGGTGGTCAAGCGGTCCAGATAGTTTTCAGGTGTTATATTCAACTGTAATGAGATATTGTGGTGGTCAAGCGGTTCAGATAGTTTTCAGATGTTATATTCAATGGTAATGAGATATTGTGGTGGTCAAGCGGTCCAGGTAGTTTTCAGATGTTATATTCAATGGTAATGAGATATTGTGGTGGTCAAGCAGTCCAGATAGTTTTCAGATGTTATATTCAATGGTAATGAGATATTGTGTTGGTCAAGCGGTCCAGATAGTTATCAGATGTTATATTGAACTGTAATGAAATATTGTGGTGGTCAAGCAGTCCAGATAGTTTTCAGATGTTATATTCAATGGTAATGAGATGTTGTGGTGGTGAAGCGGTCCAGATAGTTATCAGATGATATATTCAATGGTAATGAGATATTGTGGTAGTCAAGTGGTCCAGATAGTTTTCAGATGTTATATTCAACTGTAATGAAATATTGTGGTGGTCAAGCAGTCCAGATAGTTTTCAGATGTTATATTCAATGGTTATGAGATGTTGTGGTGGTCAAGCAGTCCAGATAGTTTTCAGATGTTATATTCAGTGGTAATGAGATGTTGTGGTGGTGAAGCGGTCCAAATAGTTATCAGATGTTATATTCAATGGTAATGAGATATTGTCACTGGTAGTCAAGCGGTCCAGATAGTTTTCAGATGTTATATTCAACTGTAATGAAATATTGTGGTGGTCAAGCAGTCCAGATAGTTTTCAGATGTTATATTCAATGGTAATGAAATATTGTGGTGGTCAAGCAGTCCAGATAGTTTTCATATGTTATATTCAATGGTAATGAGATGTTGTGGTGGTGAAGCGGTCCAGATAGTTATCAAATGTTATATTCATTTGGTAATGAGATATTGTGGTGGTCAAGCGGTCCAGATAGTTATCAGATGTTATAGTCAATGGTAATAAGATATTGTGGTGGTCAAGCGGTCCAGATAGTTTTCAGATGTTATATTGAACTGTAATGAAATATTGTGGTGGTCAAGCAGTCCAGATAGTTTTCAGATGTTATATTCAATGGTAATGAGATGTTGTGGTGGTGAAGCGGTCCAGATAGTTTTCAGATGTTATATTCAATGGTAATGAGATATTGTGGTGGTCAAGCGGTCCAGATAGTTATCAGATGTTATATTGAACTGTAATGAAATATTGTGGTGGTCAAGCAGTCCAGATAGTTTTCAGATGTTTTATTCAATGGTAATGAAATATTGTGGTGGTCAAGCAGTCCAGATAGTTTTCAGATGTTATATTCAATGGTAATGAGATATTGTGGTGGTCAAGCGGTCCAGATAGTTATCAGATGTTATATTGAACTGTAATGAAATATTGTGGTGGTCAAGCAGTCCAGATAGTTATCAGATGTTATATTCAATGGTAATGAGATATTGTGGTGGTCAAGCGGTCCAGATAGTTATCAGATGTTATATTGAACTGTAATGAAATATTGTGGTGGTCAAGCAGTCCAGATAGTTTTCAGATGTTATATTCAATGGTAATGAGATATTGTGGTAGTCAAGCAGTCCAGATAGTTTTCAGATTTTATATTCAATGGTAATGAGATATTGTGGTGGTCAAGCGGTCCAGATAGTTTTCAGATGTTATATTGAACTGTAATGAAATATTGTGGTGGTCAAGCAGTCCAGATAGTTTTCAGATGTTATATTCAACTATAATGAGATATTGTGGTGGTCAAGCAGTCCAGATAGTTTTCAGATGTTATATTCAATGGTAATTAGATATTGTGATGGTCAAGCAGTCCAGATAGTTTTCAGATTTTATATTCAACTATAATGAGATATTGTGGTGGTCAAGCGGTCCAGATAGTTTTCAGATGTTATATTCAATGGTAATGAGATATTGTGGTAGTCAAGCAGTCCAGATACTTATCAGATGTTATATTGAACTGTAATGAAATATTGTGGTGGTCAAGCAGTCCAGATAGTTTCCAGATGTTATATTCAATGGTAATGAGATATTGTGGTGGTCAAGCGGTCCAGATAGTTTTCAGATGTTATATTCAATGGTAATGAGATATTGTGGTGGTCAAGCGGTCCAGATAGTTTTCAGATGTTATATTCAATGGTAATTAGATATTGTGGTGGTCAAGCGGTCCAGATAGTTTTCAGATGTTATATTCAATGGTAATGAGATGTTGTGGTGGTGAAGCGGTCCAGATAGTTATCAGATAATATATTCAATGGTAATGAGATATTGTGGTGGTCAAGCGGTCCAGATAGTTTTCAGATGTTATATTCAATGGTAATGAGATATTGTGGTAGTCAAGCAGTCCAGTTGTTTGTATTATCCATTATCCACCAATGATCACTAGCCTGTCAACACGGAGGTTGTGATTTTGAATCCAGATCATGTCAAGATGCATTAGACTCCAATCTTAATTGACGAGGATTTTCAGTTTTCTTGGCGTAGATCGATAGTTCTCTGCAGGTTTCTCCACCAATGTAACTGGTTACCAGGTCCAGGATGTAATTAATCACTTGTACTGAATATTACGTAAAACCCCAAGAACCTGCTTACTTGTATTGGTTATATGTAAAATACTTACACAAAAATATTTCATTCAGAGTAAAACTTAAAAGTTGTATATACATGTACATGTATGTATAATGGATAGTATATTAACGTCAGTCTATATTTGATCTTTCTAGAATATTAACGTCAGTCTATATTTGATCTTTCTAGAATACAATATTAACTTTGAAGAGGACAATGCATCTGTCAGCTGTATACATAAACTAACTAATTCTCAGTTCGATGGTCAGGTCAGTATTGGTTTAGAAGATAATAAAAAAGATTAGAAATATTTATTATCCTTTGCTTGATGCATCAATTTTCTTGAGGGGACCCAGGACATGATAAGTGTAGGTACATGTAGTTTGTCATTATAACAATTGATCATGTTATTTTTTAATAATGCTGGGGTTGCAAGTTTGAATTTGTGGTGAGTTGTTTTGGACTCTGAGCCTTATTGAAAAAACTGTCAATTCCTGTCATAAATCAGTGGTTCTCTTAACGAAAATATTGAAAAGTTGCCTTGATACCTTCATTGTCCTCCCTAGGCTCTTTCAGCATCTCGGCACCAAGAAGCTATCAGAAATCGCCAAGATCCTATCCAAGTAACCAAGATGCTTTTTTTCTTAACATGTTGCAGTTTTGCGGAACTCTTGTACGACCTAATTGACGCTAATGATCAAAAGGAAACATCATTCCCGTGATTGATTACACCTGTAATTAGTCCTCAATGCCACTAAACAGTGAAAAGATAGGTGTTAATTGCCCTTAAGCTACACATGTATATAACTGTTCAGATTTTAATGATCCCAATGCAAGCTGACACTACATAGCTTATGTCATTGAGAACTTCAATGTCAAAGGTCAAGCACCGGTCAAAATTGCTACCGGGAAATCGCAAAATGTACATGTAAACAAAACAAATGACTGTCTAATATGGAACCACTACAAGCCAATAATGACGGGAACTTTGAAAAATAACATTGGTTATTCCAATGCCAACCAAAAGGCTGCCAAAATATACTTTTCCAACTATAAATACAGGAGCAAATTATTGAATGAAGAGATCTCTGTGGGAACGAGTGACGATGTGCAGAAAAATAACGGATTTGGGACAATTCAATCTTTCCAAACCAGCTGCCAGCACTTATGCAGATTCACTCATAATATACATGTATGATTTATATGATTTATTCAAGGCTTCTCACTTCAGTAACATGTACATGAAGATTTGAAGCAACCATATCTAAATATCAATATTATTCATACATTCTCATGATCAGTTTGTTTTTTTTTTCTGTACATATTTTTTTTTAAGAACCCTTTTTGATTATATTTTCAAATTGTAAATTTATTAATCTATGTCTGGCTCCTGTGACACACGTGTAATCTTCAATAAGTTGAAGGTGGTCACTATTTGACTATTTGGTAGATGTAGATAATGGGCAGACATTTACATTTAAAAAAATAATGAACTATAAATATTTATTTTTATTTAATAAAAAAAAGAAAAGATAGAAGAAATTATTGCATTTAATATATTATAATATAAGTACAATACATCATTCACAAATAAACATGCAAGGCAGTTGTATGTGCACATTACTGCAAATGAAAGTACTTTAAATGTGATGCTATCCAAAATTTATGGGGAGAACACCGAGTCAGTGTTATACATGTTCTCCCTAGCCCATTATCCTAAAAATATCCCCCTCTGCCTCTGCTTTCCAGCTAGAACACTAGCTAGCAATTTGTCCTGAATGTGGCATTTATCCCCAATAAACAAATCCAAACCTATTTTCATGAAATACAAATGTATGATACAAGATAAAATTTTATGTAAAGGGAGATAATCAGGAAATTTTCTACCCCAAATTTTTATATTTGATTTCAAAACATGTTAATTTTTACATCTTAGAGCAACATACTGTACATGTAAATAAACATTTAGCATTTAAATGTATTGAAATACAAGTTTCCAAAAATAATTTTTTTGAACCAACAAGACATATTTATGCAAGAAGAATTTTTCACCTTGTCGATCAGAATGCACTTGTTAAAGATGTTTTAAAGATATTGTATTATTCTAAATCATCTAATACATAAAAGTTTGAATGTATTCGGGTGGATGTCTTTTCAATTTAAAAATTATTATTGGAATGGAAAAAAAAATAAAATACATACAGCTGTTTGTACAAAACACTGGTTTTCCAGTCAATGATTTTTACTAGAAATTAAGAGACCATTCATGATGCATACATGTATATATATGTGCACTTTAAGCAACATCTTTTGGACAAGATATTTTCTACAATTCATTACAGATAACAAGCAAAGAAGATTAACAAAATTTTAGAAATAAATCAGAATTGTAAGTATAGATGCAGATGCATTTCAATGCTGTGTCTTAAAAAAGACAGTAAACACATATACTTAAAATGTTATTTAAAAATATATGTATTGTTTATATATTATTTCTTTATGTTTACTCTAGTTACAGATAACTGGGTTGTCATGGAATTCCACTGGAGCAGTGATAGCTGCATCGTATCCTTATTGAATAAAGTCTGCCTTGTAATCAAAGATGACTGAAACACCAACAATTTAGAATCAAAAGAGAATCTATAGCTATTTTCAAAACAGGTGATGAACAAGATTTTTACTGTGGACAGTCTGCTATGATGTTTTTTTCTACCACCATTTTTTTTTTTATATCCTTGTCTGGATCCCAGTGCCTTATTTTGTTTTTATTCACCATTATTCCAGAATCAGATCAAGGAAGACACATTCCGTAATTGACATTTATAAATGCATGACATAATTAACAGTAATAAAAATAAATTAATGTTGTAATTTATGACATTTTATTAGACAAAATTGATTTAAATTGTTTCAAGAAATTATTAAATTGTGCAAAAAAACAAGTCGTTCCAGATTCGGTTTTGAAATTAGCAAGCTGTAGCTAATTTCGGTAGTCAATAAGTTATCATTTTGTCTCACGTTGGCTTTTTTCTAAACTATCTTTAAACAATTGAAAGATTTGATGAAAATGAAAAGATGTTTCAGTTCAAAAATGAGGAAAAACACACGCAATTTGGACTTCGTTGCCAAATTGTCCCTGCGTATAATATGGTAAAACTAAGCTTCTTTCCTCGATTTTAGAGCTCGAAAAGGGAGGGCATATAATCTACAAAAATGAAAGTACGTTAAATGTGATGCGTATTTTCTACAACCAATACAGTAAAATCATATCAGTGTTCCAGCTAGGATTAAAGGGCACGGTCAACTTTTAAGAAATATTATTGATTCACTTATCTAATTAAGAGTTCTATTAGTTTCTCTACACTCTTTAATTCATTGTCAATTAATTCAGTATTGTCTATGTGTATTAAAATGATTTGTATTTCAGAGGGCAGAGGGGAGCACTGAAAGGGCAAAGGCATGCATTAGAAAATGGGCAGGGTGCTGCTAGCCTCTATTTTAAGCTAGCTGTCCAGAACACTGCATACATGTAGTAGCGTAACTTCAGAGTTAAAGGTGGACTTTAAATTGATTATATAGTAATAAAAGTTGTATTGAAGGAATTTATCAGTGTAAATGAGACCAACTCACTCAGAGACTGAGTGAACTCCGAAGGATTTCATGTAAAGTTATTCTCGGAGGAATTCCATAAAAACAACTTTTATTATAATTCCAATAGCTTAAGGTATTTTACAAAATGAGTTTAAATTTTAGCCTGTAAAAAACAGCACTATTTTTCAAGCACATGAATTCCGAGGCCAATATCATTCATTGAAAAATGAAAGCCAATAGAATTCACAATGTTGACCATTGAAAATCAGCACTGGAATTACTGTCATAGTTTAGAATCTGTTATTGAATATTTCAGTTTTGATGGTTAAATTATTGCTATTAACTTTACTTGAAGTTCATAATTAAGAATTTAATAAATTGTTAAGTTTGATTTGAAAAATTCAAGTGCATAAAAAATTAAAGTTGATTTAAATTAAGTTAATACAAATGCATTGTTTCCTTAAATAATGATAAAGATATGGACGATTCGATCATGAAGACTGGTGTACACACAAGACGGCTTTATGTACCTGGAATTTAGAGAGACGTAATATTGATGAAAACAAACCTGATACAGTTTTAGAATTGTCATGTTGTCTGATGTGTGTTGCGTTTCATCCAACCAATCCTGCCGTTGTAGCAGGAGGAAATTTTAATGGTAAAATACTGTGAATTTGAAAATCAGTACTGTCGTTATATTATAGTGAAAAATGCAACACGATGATGATCACAATGATTAAAACTCGCCTTTAATTTCTGCTAGTTTTTTTCTGTCAGAGAAATTACACAGATCGTATTGATTTGTCTGGCAATATTGTCTGTAAACGTATATTGACAGAAATAAATGCATGCAAAACCTTTCTGAATGTACATGACATGTAGTTCCTGGTGTTGAGCAAACATTCTTAAAAATTTCATACAGATTTCACTAGTTAATGTTTTGTTGTTATGAAAGTTACAAATTCATTCTTTTGGTTTGTTGTGGTCTTACACCATTTTAAGTGCATTGGCCATATAATGGTGGCCAGCTTTTATTGCTGGAGTAACGCAAAAGAAATTCAACAGGAAATTTATAAATCTTCCAAACAAATATTTCAGTCAAAAACACTTCAGCACAACTAGGATTCTAACACAACTTATAGATTGGAAAATTTTTCTCTGTTTGGAAGCAAACACTTTGTTTTTATAAATTTATAAAGTACGTCAAATTGATTTCCATTTTCATAGGATATTTTTTAGGTTCATATGTCTGTATAATGTTGAAATATATGATAATTTGAACTTCTTTATATGACTTTTATGTCTTTCAAACACTAATAGATTTGTAGCTTTTAACAAGTAATTTCTAATATACAGGTGAAGTTTTGCTATGGGATTTGAGTAAAGAAGATGACATGCTACTTACAACATCAGGACAAGGCGATGATTCACACAATGAACCTGTTTCTAAAGTTATTTGGGTGCAAGATCCAAGCACATCAAAGAAAAACAAATATCTGGTAGGGTGTAAGTTTAAGTACAAAGCCAAAGAATTCTGACTGTCTTTGATTTTATGTGTTTTCTGTCCTGACCCTCTTGTATACATGTGTATAAAGCAAAAAGTTCAAGCCGAGGCCTCAAATATTCTACAGTCATCATTGGTGTCAAAAATGAGTATGTGTTTCTCATGTAAAACTTCCTTTTCATTTTGTTATCTTTATTATCATCAAAAACACGGCAGAATTTTCAGAAGAAATCAAATTTTACTATTTTTGTTAATCGCTTTTTTTAAACAACCACTCAGAATAAAGAACATCAGTAAAATGTGTGAATTTAACTGTCAATATCTAGGTAAAGTCAAAGAATTCTATGATGACATGTCCAAATTTTAAAACTTTTAATCTATTTTACTCGCAAGAAAACCCTCTGCACCCCACAAGAACTATTAAAGATCTAAATTGGGAATCTATTTTTCTGCTCACACATCAAAATAAGGTTAGCTTCGCCGCTGCTGATTATTGAAAATACTTAAGATTTCGATATTGACTTCCTGTTTTGTAATGTTTTTACAAATATTAATTATAAATATGTGAAAAATTTAATACCGCTTTTTAGTGTAAATCTGCAATCAACATTATTAAGTATTCCAATAACTTTTTAGCTCACCTGACCCTAAGGGTCAAGTGAGCTATTCTCATCACTTCGCGTCCATCGTCCGTCGTCGTCCGTTAACTTTTACAAAAATCTTCTCCTCTGAAACTACTGGGCCAAATGGAACCAAACTTGGCCACAAGCATCATTAGGGTATCTAGTTTAAAAAGTGTGTCCAATGACCCCGCCTGCCAACCAACATGGCGGACATGGCTAAAAATAGAACATAGGGGTAAACTGCAGTTTTTGTCATATCTCAAAAACTAAAGCAATTAGAGCAAAACTGACGTAAAAATGTTCATCAGGTCAAGATCTACCTGCCATGAAATTTTGAGACGAATCGGTTAACCCTTTGTTGGGTTATTGCCCCTGAATTGTTAATTTTAAGGAAATTTTGCAGTTTAAGGTTATTATCTTGAATATTATTATAGATAAAGACAAATTGTAAACAGCAAAAATGTTCAACAAAGTAAGATCTACAAATAAGTCAACATGACCAAAATCATTGATTGACCCCTTACAGGAGTTTTTGCCCTTTACATGTGTTCGATCACCCGAATTGTCAACCAAGATGGCTGCCACACCGAACTTAGTTAAATATTGGACCCTAAAGGAAAATTCATTTAAAAATCTTCTTGTCTGAAACCACTTAGCCAGTTGGAACAAGACTAAGCAGAAATGGTCCTTAAATTGTTCTGTTTTAGAAATGTATCCGCTGACCTGGACTGTCAACCAAGATGACTGCCACAGTTTAACATAGAATCCTATAGAAAAACCAGCCAAATTGACTGCAACACTTAAATTTTTAGGTCTGCTCAAGGTGAAAAGTTAAATCCAGGTGAGTGATACAGGTTCTTGAGAGCCTCTAGTTTTAATCACAATCCAAGAATTAACATTTCACATAAAATGTCTTTTTCTTACAATCCAGGAAAATAAATGAATCGACAGTAAGAGACAGATGGATGGAATATAAGTTCGCACCCCCTGTGAAAACCATTAAACACTATTAAAGTCAATTGTTTTTTAAACATTGACTATTAATTTAAAAAAATTGTAATAACCTCACTTCTCTTCATATTAACTTCTGCGTTAAAGTTCTGATAAAAATATCAACGCTCTTTATAATATACATGGAAATGTCAATCCTGCATTCGTTTTATAGTTAGCTTATCTTGCACATCCCCAAAATCCCTCACGAGGAAAATTCTCACCCCCCTCCAAAAAGCCTGGGTGCAGGCTGTATAGATTAGTTGAAATGTAACATGTACATGTAATTGTGTGCCTGTTGTTCATACGTCTCAATTCACATATTTATTGCCAAATTATACATCATCTGGATGATACAATGAATATTATTTAGAAGTAAAATTTGTATTTTAATTTTACAGCTAATGAGTGTAAGTGGTGATGGAAAGATGTTGCTATGGAAATTTGACAGAAAAACAAAAAAGTTGGAATTAGATAATGGGTGTGTAATTGGTTTATTAAATCTATTAAAAATAGAAATCATAACATATAAATTTAAGATACATTGATTCTTGGAATAAGTGTCGGCTGTTGATTGGCTAATGAGATGTCGGTTAAAAACCAATGCTCCCATCTAATTGTTTAGGACCCTAGTTACCACAATTAAAAGATCTCATTTGCATTTTCTGTGCTATAGTAAATACATATTTATACATATTAACATTATTTTGCTCAAGATAGAGGAAACAAATTGCTTTCCAATGAAGTCAAAGCAAATATAATGTAAATTTAGCAGAAAAATTGAAATAACGCCATACGACCCAGATTGTTGTAAAAATTGAATAAAACACCATCCTAGACTTTTTCTAAACGCCTTCAGGTATTGAGCTGATATTTGGTATGTGAGTCTGCCATGATGAGTTACAGATAGAGTTTACGTTTGTTCTGCTCCGCTGATTTTTGCCAAAATAACAGGCTTTGGAATTTGAAAATTTCATGAAAATTACACCTGTCCGAAAATTTTTCTAGACGCCTTCAGATATTGAGCTGATTTTTGGTATCTGAGTTGAACATGATGAGTTACAAATCGGGTTTAAGTTTCATTCCGCTCTGCTGATTTTTCCCATGAAAACACTTTTCAAACTTTTTTTGTGGTTGTGGCCATTCGTGTTTTTTT
Organism: Mytilisepta virgata; assembly: GCA_028015205.1. NCBI lineage: Eukaryota > Metazoa > Mollusca > Bivalvia > Mytilida > Mytilidae > Mytilisepta > Mytilisepta virgata. The sequence goes on from CM051517.1 coordinate 69,846,459, forward strand.
GCTTTTCGTCTGACGATCATATATTTTTAAAGCAGAAAAGGCCAAACCAGGGATAAGTCCATTATCTACATTCATAGCCATGAGCATTGAGATTGTACCACCCTTCAGCACCACTACTTCCAGGTGGTACAATCTCAATGCCCACAGCTATTAGCATAGATAACTGATAGTGTATTGTAAAATATAAAATTAGTCACCTGTGTGGAAATAAGTACGTTGAATAAGCATTGCTTGAAGCAGTAAAATACATATCAATTTTGTCGACTGCGACTTTTGTCGTGGAAGCGAGACATTGCAATCCTACATTCCATCGTTGGCGGCAGCATCAACATTTACATTCACTCGTTTAAAGTTTTTTAAACATTAATAACTTTCTTAAACCATCCTGGATTTTTACTAAACTTGAACAGAAGCTTGTTCATGATCAAAAGATAGTATTCAGAGGAAAATTTTGTAATAATTTTTTTCCCATTTTTCCATATTTTACTTATAAATGACTTCGTTTTTCTCCCAGTTAACATTACATACAGTCTTCAGCTATAGTTTTTAAAACATTTATTACTTTCTTAAACCATCTAGCATTTTTACCAAACTTTGACAGAAGCTTGTTCATGATCAAAAATAATATGTGGAGAAAAATTGTGTCCATTCAACTATTACACTGAAAACATAGACAACAGCGAAAGCAGGCAAGACACTTCGTTCCATTGAACCCTTACAGATTTTTTATTAGTAACAAAAGGTACATTTTTTCGAAAGTATACGTTAGATATCTTCTAAAGAGATGGTTTATACATAAGCAGTTATCTCATTTTCACCTGAGCAGAGTCATGTGTCAGTCCTACAATTTTTTATTAGAATATTCCTTTTATTTGTTAGTCTTTAATAAGTGGGTTTGTATGTATTTTCGTGTTCAGATAAGCTTAAAAGAGTTTTGAAGTTGTCTTTTAGCATATATCCCATAAAATATAATTTAATTGTATGAATACAACAACTTATAATTGATGCAGAATTTAGCAAGGGTCAAAATATCTTGCCTTGCAGTAATACTGCTGTCTGTAAACCTCATTCTGGGAGAAAATATTGTAATTGAGTACCTCAATTTGCATTGTCTTATCACATGACTGACAGTTGCAGTTAGCTCAGTTGTAAATTTTTTTTTAACTTAACTGATTTTGTTCAAACATGTAAGAGAGACAAAAACTTTCACAAATGGAATTTTCAGTGTAAAGGGAAATAACTCTTCTTGTGAGATTTTCTTAAGTTATGTAATGTATTACATCCATGTGTAGCTGCTAATTTGCATAAAGTGCATGAATAATATTTAAAAGAATTGTTTAACAAATTTTTGGATTGGTCTTAGTTAATCATATCAATTTTTTAATGTTTTCAGCTTTTCAAGTGCATTCATTTTTATACGACCGCAAAATTTTTGCGGTCATATATTGGTATGACGTTAGCGTCGTCGTCGTTGTCGTCCGAAGACATTTGGTTTTCGCACTATAACTTTAGTATAAGTTAATAGAAATCTATGAAATTTAAACACAAGGTTTATGACCACAAAAGGAAGGTTGGGATTGATTTTGGGAGTTTTGGTCCTAACAGTTTAAGAATTAGGGGCCAAAAAAGGGCCCAATAAGCATTTTTGGTTTTTGCACTATAACTTTAGTATAAGTTATTAGAAATCTATGAAATTTAAACACAAGGTTTATGACCACAAAAGGAAGGTTGGGATTGATTTTGGGAGTTTTGGTCCCAACAGTTTAAGAATTAGGGGCCAAAAAAGGGCCCAATAAGCATTTTTGGTTATTATCTTGGTGTAAGGGAGGTAATCCAACACATTTAAAGTAAAATGTTGTGTATGATTCGATTACCTCCCTTACAAGTCGTAATTTATGTATAAAGAAATACGGGGAGGTGAAAACAAAATTTAGGGGGGGTAAATGAGAAATTGGGGGGGGGGCAATTTTTTTCTCATTTCAGATTTCAGAAATTAAAAAGAATATTTCAAATTTTATTTTGCAAAAAAAGGGGGTGGGGTTACAAAAATTTTATTGTTTTTTTATTTTTGTTTTTTTTTTGGGGGGGGGGGGGGGCAATTCGCCACAGCATATTGTATTGCACAAAAAGCAAAAAATTGAATATAGATTCAAATCATATGACCAATTCTAAGTTCTTTGATTACAGTTATTCTGTGTCAGAAACCTATTATGTGTCAAATATTTAATTACAATCCAAATTCAGACCTGTATCAAGTGCGAATATTGTGTCCATTTTTGCCCCAATTGTTCAGGGTTGGAGCTCTGCGGTCATATCCAGCTGCACTCAGCGAAGCAATTTATTCTATTGGAAATTCCCCATTCAGAATTATATTTGATAAATAAAAAAATAACATTTAGAGACAAGGAAAAATCATTGTTTCCTTGAACAACTCAAAATATTTAATTTATAAACAAACAAATGTCTTTAAATTCTAACAGTTTTTGTCATTATACAAATTGTAAAGATGTTTTCTGTCAATGTAGATTTATACTGATGTCACAGAGTTTACCGAAGGAACTGAAGAAGACACGGAATATGAGAGGAGACAAGGAAGTGGGAGTTACCAGTATATCATTCAATTGTGAAAACAAAGAAAGTTTTATTGTTGGATCAGAACCTGGTGCCCTGTTTAAATGTTCAATGAATGCACATGGAGAGCCAGCAGGCAGTATGTATGGAAAATATTTGAATGAGGAATGTCAAATATTTGTTCCTTTTTAAGTTTTAAGTTTTAAAGTTTATTTCATTTTTTTATTCAATTCTTTCTTTTGGTACTGGCTGGTGGACACATAATATCTTTTGTAAAAATTGACGTCTGCAGGTGACACGTCTTCCTTGGAAGACTCGCAAATTTTTACTAGTAACAGTCTTACTAAGTCACCTATATGAAGTTTATTACTGGTATGCTTTGCTTTTACTTTTTATCAAAGGAAAATCATAAATTCTAGTGGGTAAGATTATCAGTTCATTTGTTGCATGAAAAGTATCAAAATCCTTCACATACAGTAAAACATTTATCTATGGTGAACAAGCTTTATTAAGCATTAAATTGTCATATGCAAACTTTATTTTTACATTCTTTTACAGTGCAGTTTATATTTTTGAACCTGTATTTAGTGACCACCTGTCTTATGTAACCCAGTTTCAATGTTTCCATCCATGTTTTTACTGAAGCATAAAAGTCTGAATTATCGTTTTTTATTTACAGGTCATATCATATCTTCTGTGCAACTTAGATCACCTGTTACTTTTTCCTATAACCCACACTATGGTCCTGTGTATTCTACAGAGTTCTCACCCTTTCACCGGAATGCCTTTATAAGTTCAGCAATGGATCGGACCATAAGATTATACACAATGTTACAGGTAAGTTTATAGAGTTGTCCCCCTTACATAAAAATGTCAATTTGTAATCTATTGATGCTAGCTTGTATTAAAATGGTATAATTTTAGAAATGTAAAATTTTCAAATAAAATATTTTGTATTCTGGAAATAGCAGCTGTTAGCATGGATAGAATCAATTATTGAATCGATACTATGAGATTTTTATTGGCTGCAAGTTGATGATCAGTAAATAAAGGATGTCCGCTGGTCATGTTTTGGTCTTTTTGTCAGATTTTCGGAATCCTCAGGTTTTATCCATTTCTTAAACATTAAATTTTTTGCGCATGAACCCCCACTTTTTCTTTTATAATTCAATCATATATACCTTAAAATGATATTTGACAAAATTTTATGAAATCCTTTTTATTTTTTCATACATTTTTGAGAGACTGAAGTTGCCAATGCAAAGACAATGAAAAATCCAGAGAAAACCTATTTCCTGCAAATTTCAATGCTTTATAGCTCTAAAATGAGCACATGAACCTATATTTTTTTCTTGCTTATTTGTTTACTATTCATATGTTCTCTCAAACTAAAACACCTATTTCAAATCTTATTTATTTCCTATTAGACCAGCGATCATCCTTAATATACAATGTAACATTGAAAGACTGGAGGAAATGTTGAATTTTCATTATTTTCCAATAATATTTATAAACAAAGATAAAAAGTTTAATCATGTTCATCAGTGAACTACATGAACTATGCTGAATGGATGACATTAAGCAATGGGCATATATTCTATAAATTCTGATATTTACATTTATGATTTGAAATCTTTGGACTTTGTTTTGATATAAGTGTATTTGTGTACTTTTGGTTATAGTATATTGTTATACAAATCAAAATTGAAGTTTCATCCAGTTGTAATTATCACAGTAAGAAAGGTATTGTATTCATTTTTATGCCCCGCCACGAATTTACCCGTCCCAATTCGGTTAAGTTTTGTGTTTAGCTCCATTTCTAAGAAACCTATAGTAATATATCAATGATATTTCACCACTACAGTCATCTTGTATAGTACAACACAGTTCAGCAACACTTGGTTCCCTATGACCTACATTTTATGCTTCAGTGACTTTGGTTAAGTTTTATGTTTAGGTTCATTTCTCAGAAACCTATAGTAATATATCAGTGATATTTCACCACTACAGTCCTCTTGTATACTACAACACAGTTCAGCAACACTTGGGTCGCTATGATCTACATTTCATGCATCAGTGACTTTGGTTAAGTTTAACATTTAGGTTCATTTTTCAGGACCTATATTGTTTTTAGGGCGGGGAATCCGTGTCTTGTAGACACATTTTTTAGTTTAATTTAAAGTCTGTAAACTTACAAAACATTATATTTATGACATTTAAAACATTCAGGAAAACAATAACAAAACAAGGTGGTGCAGACAACTAGGTTTTTACCTTTTTAACTGGCCTTCATTTATGTGAAATTTCCTTTAAGAATAAAACTGGTCATCTAAAAATCACATAAAGTTGTATTTGGTCCTTTCTTTGTTTGATTTCTTATTTTCAAAACTCATGAAGCTTTCCCTCTCCTTTCCATATTGAGAGCAAATGAACTTATATTTTTCAACAATTTATGTAAATTTTTATGTAGAATCTTATTATGTATTGCAGAAATCACCAGTGTTGACGATAGAGCCAGGGGAAGGCTTTGTATTTTCTGTGAAATGGTCACCTGTGAGACCTACTCTACTAGCAGCAACCACAGAAACTGGTTTCTTGTTATTTTATGATATTAAAGGGGACCAGTCAGTTCCAATATTAAAACTTGAAGCTAGCGCAAAGAAAATGCCTGTTTATACATGTCAGTTTAATGCTAACCAGTAAGTTTTACAGACCTGATTTTCTTCCGCGTTAAAGCGGAATTCTGCTTTTGGAAGTCCGGATTTTTCCATTATGGTTCCTTTATTATACATAGTAAAATGGCTGCAGAAGTGTGATTTCTGCTCTGTTTTCCCTGTTGCCAAAATCACGTCTGGTTTTATCAGTTGATTTATAATATGGTTTTTTATGTATATATATTGGAAAAGTTTGTTTGTTTTGTTAGGGTTTTATGCAGTTTTCAGCACATTTGGCTATTTCGCTGCGGCCAGTTTTTATTGGTGGAGGAAGCTGGAGTACCCGAAGAGAACAACTGACCTTCGGTAGGAAAATTGGCAATCCTTGTCAATTAAGATCGGAGTCGAACACAGCCCCCACAGGTGAGATTCAAACTCACAACCTCAGTGTTGACAGGCTAGTGATCATTAGTAGTCATGACGTATATTGGAAGAGAAAAAATTGTTCATGACAAACTTTTTCTGCTTGAGAACAACATGCAAAAACAAAATCAATATGAAAGACAGAATTCAATGCATATACTTAATGAAATGCTACAGTTAGAATCATCGGTTGTTTACTGAAATCAGAGACACTTCAGTTTTTTGGCAATTTGAGGCATTATTTCAGCCATGAGTACAACTGATGACTCATAACTGACAAAACATGCATTTTTAACCGGATTTTCATAGGAAAATATCGGTTATTAAATTGGTGATGTACGGCGGGCGGACGGGCGGGCGGGCGGGTGGGCGGGCGGTCGGACAGGCGGCTGCCAAACAGTGTCCGTGCAATAACTTATGAACTGTTCAACCAAAGCTTTTCAAATTTTAATATGTTGTTACTGAAGACAAAATGGAGGTCAAGTTCGATATTGACGATTTTCACTTTCACCTTTCAGGAGTTATGGTTCTTGAAAGATTGAAAAATGGCTTTCCCAGTGGTGTCCGTGTGATAACTTATGAACTGTTCAACCAAGCTTTTCAAATTTTAATATGTTGTTACTGATGACAAAATGGAGGTCAAGTTCGATATTGACGATTTTCACTTTCACCGTTCAAGAGTTATGGTTCTTGAAAGATTGAAAAATGGCTTTTACAGTGGTGTCCGTGTGATAACTTATGAACTGTTCAACCAAAGCTATTCAAATTTTAATATGTTGTTACTGATGACAAAATGGAGGTCAAGTTCGATATTGACGATTTTCACTTTCACGGTTCAGGAGTTATGGTTCTTGAAAGATTGAAAAATGGCTTTCCCAGTGGTGTCCGTGTGATAACTTATGAACTGTTCAACCAAAGCTTTTCAAATTTTAATATGTTGCTACTGATGACAAAATGGAGGTCAAGTTCAATATTGACGATTTCCACTTTCACCGTTCCGATATTGACGATTTTCACTTTCACCGTTCAGGGGTCAAGATTGATTTTTGCCTTTCCATTTCTGAACCCTACAAAACCCTACAAAAATTCATTTATATTTCTTTACTTCATCCTGTTTGGGAATCCAGATTTGCAAACATCATTTCCATGCAGGAAAATCCGGTTTGCTGTCATTCGACAGCCTCTTGTTTTGCATTGAAATTTGTATACCAGTAATAGAGTAATTATTTCTATTTTTTTCTATGGTTTGTTGTTTCCTTGATGCATACCCCATATCTGTTCATTTTCAAATTCCCTTACATATCAATTGCTATGCTATCATTGCACAAGAAAACTTTATTTCTTTGTCAGTTACCAAAATGACTTTCATTTCCCATTGGATCATTTATATTTGGTTTAATAAAATTCTTTGATACCAATTTTGATGTGCAAGATGGCACATTTCGTCGATTTAAAACTCATCAGTGGTGCTCAAGGCCTAAAATGTTGAAAACCAAAACAACAATCCATAACGTTGAAGAACAAATTCAAAAGTGACCAAAAAGACCAAAATGATTAAAAGCCAAAACCATCTAAGGACAGAGCTATGCACAAGGTAGATACTCCTTAGTTTTCACAAATTTTTACTATTTTTTACAGTAAATTTCAAGTATCAATTTCGGGCTACTATCGAAATATTAGCAACTGAGCTGAGGATACCCTTGGGGACTTGGAGTCAATCAGAAGTGGCATCGACCCAGTGGTAAAAATAAAATTCATTGATACATGTACCAATTTTGACGCACAAGATATGCACATTTGGTCGATTAAATTACAACTCATCAGTTGTGCTCAAGGCCTAAAATGTTGAAAACCGAAACAACAATCCAAAAGGTTAAATTTAATTAAATATACACATACATTTTTAATGAACTTATTTATAGAAACTTTCGTTTTACATTTAAATTACAGACCAAATCTATTAGCAACAGGAGATGGTTGTGGAACTATACATGTGTTCAGACTAAGTGAAGATCTAAAATCGTCACAAGTCAGAGAAATGGACTTATTGAACAATCTGGTGGATATAGCAGTAGAACCATAGTCAGATCTAGAGACTCTTCAAACATTCCGTCCAGGAAACTGTGATACTTAATTTATCATTTTATAGAAATAAAAATTCTGTTGAAAACTTTATTATTAGTTATAGGGCCTTCTGTAGAAGTCTAAAATATGCTAGGTCTTTGGTGAAACAACTTTTCCCTTTAACCTTTTAGAATTGCTTTTTCAGTCCCATTATTAAACATTCTTTTATTTAAAACTTACATTAAGTTGCCTGGAGAACAATGCATTGTCATATCACAACTCAAGTTTTCACCATCAAATTCTTATTTTTAGCTAACCTGATCCAAATGGTCATGTGAGCTAATGCCATCACTTTTTGTCTGTCATCTGTCCGTCAAAATTTCACATTTTAAACTTCTAGAGAACCACAGAATGTATTGAAGCAAAACATGGCACAAATGTTCCTTACAAGGTGCTGACCAAGTTTTATTACTTTGGTGCTGATCCGTCATCCAAGATGGCCGCCAGTGGTGGACTTAATTTAACATAGGACCCTATGGGAATTATATACAAACGGCTTTTTCTTGAAAATTACTGAATGGATTGAAATCAAACATGGCATGGATGTTAATCTCAAGGTCTTCAGGTGAGCTGTTGCCATCACTTGGCGTCCAGCGTCGTAAACTTTCTTTAAAGATCTTCTCCTCTGAAACCAGTCCAATTCATCTTTAGGGTGTCTAGATTAAATTTTTGATTTTTGTCCCCATGGTTTGCCTAAGATGCCCACTATGGCTGAAAATAGAACTTAGGGGTCTGAGCATGTTTTTTGCTAAAATGGAAAAAAAACTATAACCAATACAGAAACAAAACGATCAGCATGCAAAGTTCTACCATTCTTTCTAATGGTCTGAGGGTCATATGAGTTATTGCCATCACTTTTCGTCCGTCCGATTGTCCGTCCATCGCCCCTCAGTCAACATTTCACATTTTGAACTTCTTCTGGAGAACCGCTAAATGGATTGAAACCAAACATGGCAAGATTGCCCCTTATGAGATGCTGACTAAGTGTTGTTACTTTATTGCCGATCCGCCATCAAAGATGCTGCCAGCGGGGATACAAATACTTCATTTGTCCAAATTAGGGCTGGTTTCCGAGCATGATATAAATAAATATTACAATATGTGAACTAAGTTAATCGTTACATTAAATAAAATACATTGACTCATCAAATAAGAAGAGTAAAACTCAATAAAATTTATATGAACATTCATGAACAAATGTTAATATATAAATGATAAATGTCATTTAATTATTGGAATGAAAATTTTTCCTTATTTCAAAACAAGTACCCGGTACTAATAAATTTTGATACAGATATATTAACATTCGTTAGAAAACAACCATATGAACTTATTTTATCTAGAGAACTGCTGAATGGATTGAAATGAAACATGGCATGAATGTTCCTTATGGAGTGTCGACCAAGTGTTTTTACTTTGATGCCCATCTGTCATCCAAGATGGCCACCAGCAGCGGACTTGGTTTAACATGGAACCATATGAGAAATACACACAAAAATCTTCTAGAGAACCACTGAATGGATTGAAATCAAACATACATGTAGCATGAACTTTCCTTATGAGGTGCTTACAAAGTGTTGTTACTTTGGGGCCCATCTGTCATCCATGATGGCCACCAGTGGAAAGCTTAATTCAACATACATTAGGACCATATGGGAATTGCATACAAACGGATTCTTGAAAATTACTGAATAGATTGAAACCAAGCATGGCATGGATGTTAATCTCAAGGTCCTTTAGCAATGAACAAATGGAAATATCAGGTGAGCGATACAGGCTCCTGGTAGGCTCTGGTGTTTTGAAAAGTAAAATAGATAGAAACTGTATACTATAAAAATGTAAAGCATGATAAGATCTACAAATTCAACATTACCGATATTATCAATTCTTTATAGCAGTTGCTGCCCTTGAAAGATTGATTTTGACCTATAAGGATCTCCTCTGAAACCACGGCAAATTTGGACCAAACGTTGGTGGAATGGTCTTTGGGTAGCCCCCTTCAAAAGTTATGTACTTCCAACTGACATGGTTGCTGTTAAAAATAGAAAAAAAGTGAGATGAATTTTTAAAATCTTCCTTTGTGGAACTACAAGGCCAGATGAAACCAAACTTGGCAGAAATGGTTCTTAGGTGGCCCTGTTTCAGAAATGTGTCCGATGACCTGGAGTGTCAAAGATGGCCGCCACAGCCAAATTTAGTTTAACATGGGACCATATGCGAAAATTCATTAAAAAATCTTGTCTGAAACCACTACGCCATTTTGAACCTTACTTTGCAGAAATGGTCTTTAGGTGGTCCTCTTTCAGAATTATATCAGATGACCCCGAATGTCAACCAAGAAGGCCGCCACAGCTGAACTTAGTTTAACATAGGACCCTATGGGAAAATTAATTTTAACATCTTTTCTGAAACCATTGGAACCGAACTTGGCAGAAATGGTCCTTTTGTGGTCTTCTTTCAGAATTATGTCAGATGACCCTGACTGTCAACAGCCGAACATAGTTTAACATAGGACCCTATAGGAAAATTCATTTAAAAAATCTTGTCTGAAAGCATTTGGGCAATTGGAACCAGACTTGACAGTCATGGTTATTAGATTGTCCTCTTTCAGAATTTTGTCCAATATTACAGACTTTTTTTTCTTAGTTACTTTTATGGCTGTTGATTGGCAAATTATATCCATGTGAGCAATACAGGCCCCAGTTTTTTTTTTTTTTTTTTTTTTTTTGGCTTTTGAAGATTTTAAAGTCTGAAGTATTGTGTAAACTGCTTAATTTTTCAATGTGTTTTTGTTCGCCTCAACGAACGCACGTCCTCAGCCAGTTCTCCGTTACTATTATTTTATATAGGGTCATATATTTTGCTTGCAGGAGCATGATGAAGAGACTGACCATGTGACATAAGATGAAGGTCACATTACCCATATTACACGGTTGACTGGCTTTTAAGTTTTATGTAAAAAAATCAGTTTTGATATACAAAGTGACCTAGAATCATATTACTTGGTGTGAGGGTGCAACTCAGGAAGTAACACAGCCTCCTACCAAAATTAGGTAACTTTGACCTTCTTATTGCGCTTCATTGACTTAGGTTAAGTTTTACGTCCGAGTTCCGTTCTCCGATACCAAGGGACCTACAATCGTAGAACTTGGTGTGAGGAAGCATCTCGGGAGTAACACAGCCTCCCACCAAAATTAGGTCACTCTGACCTACTTATCTCGCTTCATTGACTTAGGTTTTGTTTTACGTCCGAGTTCAGTTCTCCAATACCATAGGACCTACAATCATATTACTTGGTACAATGGTGCACCTTGGGGAGTAACACATCATCCGACCAAAATTAGGTCACTCTGACTTACTTATCGCACTTCATTTACTTAGGGTAAGTTTTATGTCTGTGTTCAGTTTTCTGATACCAAGCGACCTAAAATCATATTACTTGGTGTGAGGGTGCATTTCGGGGAGTAACACAACCTCCGACCAACATTAGGTCACTCTGATATACTTACTGCGCTTCATTGACTTATGTTAAGTTTTACATCTGAGTTCAGTTCTCCGATAGTAAGCGACCTACAATCATTACTTGCTGTAAGGGTACATCTCGGGGAGCTACAAAGCCACACACCAAAATTAGTGGGGGAACGAGGCGAACTTTGTAATCGTAGATTTCTGGTTTTTAACTTGTCATTATTGAATATTTTCTCTCAGAAACCCCATGATTACAACAGTACCAAGTTTGTTATGGAGAGTTTTAGCTGTACTACTGCCATATCTTCCAGATTGATTCTTTCCTTCGTTTCTACCAGGAACTGTAATTCATAGCGTAAACTCCCTTTGGTTGATCTTTTTTTGTTTAGAGATTACATTAGTGTATTTCTAAAAGGTATAACAGTCTCATTCAATCCAAATTACAATTATAATATGTACCCTAGGTAGTTTGCCATGATTTCTAATGATCATTATCTTGTCAATGTTAAGATTTTGATTTGTCAAAATCCAGCATGTGGCAAACTGTGTTGGACTCCGATCTTAGTTGACATGGATTGGCAGATTTCCCGGCTTCTGGTAATTTAACAATTGATGAACTATTTCAAAATGGATAAAGAATTTGAAGGGAAAAAATATAATTACAGAAAATAACAACTGTACAGAATAAAGAAAAATGACATAAAATTGCGTTAATATACTTCAAACAACATCATATATTCCTGAACAAACCCACGTTTTAACTCATTGACAAGTTGACCTGCAATTTGGAATTTTTGACCTAAAAAGTTTCAACCTCACAAGATTTAACGAAATAAATTTTTTTTAACCGAATATAGAAAAATCTGATAACATTTCACTGATTATGGGCACTCATACATACATACATAATGTACAATGAAAACATTAAAGCCATTATATACATGTATGTGTCCAGGATTACATATTTATTGCACTAGCATAATTAAACAGAGGAAATTTGTCCATCTTGGCTGTTAAGTTGTACAAGGTAGCTGATGATATAACGCTTATATCTGTCGACTTGTAGTATAACATGTCAGTTAAATGGACAATTCATTTGTCATTACAGTACAATTTGTGGTACATGTACATGTATGCATATCTAGTGATTTTTCTTCAATTTCGACTGAAGGCTAGAATCATTGCAGTTTGGGGAAAATTTTAATTTACGTAGTTTTTTCCGTTCATAGTCTTGAAAAAATGATATAAACAATACATTTGTCAACAAATTTTCATAAATATGACGCTGAGGTCTGATTTGGTAAATAAAATGTTTTTTATTTATTTTTTTTTCTTCAAAATCTTAAATACACCCTGCAACAAAAGTTGAGAAATATGACGCTCAGGTTTGAATTGGTAAATGAAGTGTTTATTTTTTTATTATTATTATTCCTAATATTTCAATTGTTTCATACAATGCCTCATTTTTAATGAACCGGAAAATACGTCTCATCTTATTTAAAAATAAAATCCGTTTTTGAGAAAAATTCACTCTGACATATAACATTGTATAAAGCCATAGTTGAAATTCTTGACCAACAATAAATCAGTTACCATCATCACACTCTACGAAGCATGCCTGTTAGTGACACCCGTGTACATATTTACATCAGAATCTGTCAAATAAAACCGTAACGACATGTTGATTAATGAATTTTAGATACCAAATTAAGTGTTACAAGGTGTGAAGACAGAAAAGAACGGAACAATGAGTCTGTTAAATTAATGACCAGTGTCACACCAAAACATGATGGTTAACTTTTAACACACATACTTCAGGTAGGATAATATTTTTCACGTTTACCTTTAAAGAAACCTCGTGGGCATAAAAAATAATATTGATATGGTGTTTTATTTTAAGACACAGGCTGTCAAATGATACACGGTGAAAAAACACAGACTATTATTTTAGAGTGCTATGAATTAAAAGCTAATGATAACCCACATATGTCAACGCGAGACATCTAGTTCAAGGAATGCGAAGACCAGTCATGTATTAGAAAACGACATAAATTTGAATATTCTTGTAAAATTTTATCGAACATGCCATGTCTAAGATCATCGTACAATTTGCATTCAAGTAAAATGGGTTGACATCTATACAATTTTTAGTCTTTGCTCCAACGGTAAACGTTCGTATCGGCTAGTCTCTATTCTGATTGGCACAACGCCGGATCTGGACTGTGCGTAAGCTCGCGTATGAGATGGAGCAATTAATTTCTCTAAATAACGTTCCATGTTCACTGTTAATTTTAAATGTTCGAAACGTTCTTAATTTATTTCCGACCGCACGAGTTCGTTTAGACGTATTTGCATTCATTTTAAGTTGCCAGTCATTCTGAAACTGTTAAAACATACTTTCACTCAATCTTTTTTAATGAGTGTCTTTTCAGCTCTATCCGCTGTCTATAAGTTCATAATGTCAGCTGCAAGAAATTGTTGTTTCGTTCGAAATTTCCAGTTTTTACATTGCCTAGAATTCACACTACAAGTTTCTGACCATACATAACATTTTCCGATTAAATGTACTTTCTTCCCTGTTCTTAAACCTACACCACTGATTAGCGATACATAAACTGAATCAAGTTTTGTTAATGAAGTTGTAAAAAGTCAAAAAAAATGTCAAATGTTATTTCTATTGTTATGGCTCAGGAGCTGTAATATCTCTCCCATATGTTAAATGTCCGCTAGAAGGTTCGTATTGGTCAACTAAATTAGTAAATTATAAACTGTTTAAGACTGAATTCAAATTTGAGGAATATTTGGACAAACAATAAAAATATGAAAACTCTTTGCAAATTTAGATTATGTAATCATAGATTACGTATTGAGACGGGACGCTGGATAAATATCATGAGAGAAAATAGATTACGCAATTTATGTGATTTAAATGACATGGGGGTGGGGGGGGCGAGTTTCACTACTTATTCCAGTGCCATGTTTTGAAAGATGATAGAAAAAAAATAATTTCTAAATATTTTTATAACAGTCCAAATGTTATCAAATTGCATTCATTATTTAACAGTTAAAGTCCCATTGTACTGCGTAAGTTATGTAAATTTATTTGCTGCATTAATAGAAAAGTTAGTTCCCCTTGATGAAAGCCTATTTGTCTTTTATGGTATAGTCACTGTAACTGTGCCTTTAATTTTAAAGTATATTTAGGTCTTTCCACCTTTCCGAGAAAATGTTAAGGACGTTGAGATTTAGCTTTGTTACATTTGCATAAAAGTTGTATGACGTCATTTTATAGGCGTAATTGCCCCCAGAACGTTTAAATTTTCGGTTTTTCGTTTATTTCTCAACAATGGTACATGATAAAGGCATGGGGTCTTTTGTTCTGACATCAAGGATTGATAACCTTCAAATTGGCATCAATGTCAAAGGTCAAGGTCAAGTTCTAAATTTTGACTTTTGCTTGTTATCGCTTCTCCTCTGAAACGGTAAACGATAGCTGATAAAATGTAATGGAGAAAATGTTTAGGACGTTGAGACCTAGCTTTTTTACATTGCATAAAAGTTGTATGACGTCATTTTATAGGCGTAATTGCCCCTAAAACGTTTAACTTTTCGGTTTTTCGTTTAATTCTCAACAATGGTACATGATAAAGGCATGGGGTCTTTTATTTTAACATTAAGGATTGATAAACTTCAAATTGGCATCAAGGTCAAAGGTCAAGGTGGCACGGAATATCACAAAGAGAAATGAAGGTAATTTTTGACTTTTGCTTGTTATCGCTTCTCCTCTGAAACGGTAAACGATAGCTGATAAAATGTAATGGAGAAAATGTTTAGGACGTTGAGACCTAGCTTTTTTACATTGCATAAAAGTTGTATGATGTCATTTTATAGGCGTAATTGCCCCTAAAACGTTTAACTTTTCGGTTTTTCGTTTAATTCTCAACAATGGTACATGATAAAGGCATGGGGTCTTTTGTTTTAACATTAAGGATTGATAAACTTCAAATTGGCATCAAGGTCAAAGGTCAAGGTCAAGTTCTATTATTTGACATTTGCTTGTTATCACTACTCCTCTGAAATGGTTGTGGATAGCCAAGGAAATGTAATGGTGGAAATGTTTAGGACATTGATGCGCAACTTTGTTACATTTGAGTTAAAGTTGTATGACGTCATCTTTTGGGAGTAATTGCGCCTAGAACGTTCAAACTTAAGGTTTTTCGTTCATAACTTGACGATGGTACATAATAATGGCATGGGGTCTTCTGCAATGACCTCAGCGACCAATGACCTTGAAAAAGGTCACAAGGTCAAAGGTCAAGGTCATGACCTTTATTACGTATTTTGCATTTTTTCATACTTTATAAGGTTTTTTCAGATTTTTAAAGCAATTAAAGTTATTGAAAGCGTGAAATTCAGGCACTACTTTTGATGACGTTATTTCTGGCAACGTTATTATTTCTGTAGACGTTTTTAGACGTTTTGAATATATTGGAATGTTAATTAACATGACAATGCTACAGCCCATGAAAACGTCTAGAATAGTTATTTATAAGGTCACATTAATGACGTTTTTGATGTTTATAGTGCAAAACAGTATAATTCATCACAAACATTTAGTTAACCAGAAATAAACATTTTTCTTAGTTATTCAAACTAGCAGTCCGTATATTTTTTTAACAATTGTGAAATTACCTATCATATCAAACAAGAAGTGATATTTGTAATACGGAAGTAGCATAAGTACATAGAACCATATATCTTTGCAATCGCTGAAAGCTTAGCTATGCTCTAAAACCAACAATTACATTTTAAACCTCATTTTTGTTATCAACAAATCTGCAATTGAGGTGGAAAGCCCTTCAATTGTTCTCTGAACAATTGGTTTTTAATTATATATTATGTTTTCTTATTGTAACCTCTCACCCTGTAACCTCTGTTTTCATTGGTTTATGAGAAATAAAGATACATATAGTAACGAAAGTTAAAACTTTCTGTCAGTGCTTTTTTTTATTGTCATGATTGTTTTATGTAATGCCAGGCAATTAATTTATAGTGACAGTTGTCATTACGTACTTTTTTAAAGTGAGAAAAACCACTGAAACTCATAGAAATCGTGCGTATATAGTAAACATTTCAAAATAGCTGAAATACTCCATAAGTTGTTTTTAGAATAAATTTTATATTGAACACCAAAATAATTATTGGCAGAAATCGTAATCATAGTTATTAAAGTAATATTAATGCCCCAGTGTAGCCAAATTTTGAAGAATTAAATTGCACAAATTATGTAAATTTCCATCACCAGATGCATTTAGTTTCATGTATTTTTCCAGGATTTCTATATGACGTCTAACGGCTTGTTTCAAAATTGACTGTGTGAGGTCAGAGAGTACTCCATCTACAAAATTAGGAGGTTTGCCAATTCTGTTCAGAATTTTTAAATGGTTACAAAATTCAAACGTACAGGCTTTCTTAATATAAAATCTATTGGAATTCGGAAAACATTGATAGTTAGTGTTCACAAAAAAATAATATGGTGTGTGCTATGACGTCCCAAGATTTTAGTGAATTCTGGAAAAGGCCGTTACGTCTGACGTCTGGGTATAGCAGTTCCACGGGTGGTAACCAAAATGTTACGTTAAAGCGAAATGTCAAGTCATGTTCAAATGTAGATATGAAAAAAAATCATCGTATTTGACACTTAAAATGACATAATATCTCATATATGACATTTATGTAATAAAGCCTTTTCTGGCTGCAGTATATCATTTTAATAGATGAAAAAATTGTACAAAAACAGCGTCCATCTTGAGAGCTTGACATGTTCAAGATGAAATTTTGATAATTTTCAGCTTCTAATGCGAGTTTTACTGGATTTTGCTTAACTAAAAATGTTTATTTACAAACAATATGACCTAAATATTAATTTTTATTTAATATTCATTAGAGAATTAATTACAAAACTTAATTACCACGCGTTTTGTTTATGTTTAGCATGAAGTGGTTGGCGGTAACGTTTCTCCTGATAGTCCCGTTTGCTGAAGGGTTTGTTGGAGAATTCATAGACTATGTGGAAGACATTCCACTTCAAGTAAATCCTGGGGAATGTCAGATAGTGTCGGATACATATTATAGACCCGGGAATCTTCACGTTAGTGTTATAATTGACAAACCAACAGTTGATTTTCAGGTAAGAAAATGTGTAATTTTGTGAAATTGTTCATGTATGTTTCGTTAAAAAATTCATTTCAACAATATTAACTCCAGCGCACGAAATAGTTACTTATAACATAAAATTATCAAGATTTTAAAATTTAAGCGCAAAACCTGGTCATTTTCTCAGATTCCTTTCTTTGACTCTATACTGTTGCTTTCTTGTGCGCTTCTCAAACATAATACATAATTGAATACATGTCCAAAAGAATTCAAAATGAGCGTTTGTTTAACTGTTCGGAGCCATTAAGCGTTTGTTACAACGGCCTCTTTTTAAATTTTTCGGATTCTGTTATAGGGATATTGTCTCATCAACTTTACTTAATATCTCGCATGTACCCTTGCACAAATATCATAGAAACTAACTTCTTAGAAGTCTCAAGCGAATTCCAGATTGGAGAGGACTCCGAGGGGGGTATAACGTCATGATTATTGATTGGTTGTACAGGGAGTTGCAGAAGCAGGCAGTTATTATTGTATTATCCATTCTTGTACCTTATCAACTTTGATATCCTCTGATCGATTGGTCATCTGCCTTCATAACTATAAAACCCATTCACCAGACGGTCAATTAAAAGGCATGTAACTGTTATCCAATTTCGTCCTATCAATTGTATTTGCAATGTACAGCTTTTTTTTCTCATTCATAGTATGTGTATAATGACCTTATATATAATGATATACGTAAATGCGAGGTCAATGATAGAACATACATGTAAACTATGTAAGATGTTTTCAGTTTTCTTAAATTTAGTGTTTTGTTTTTATTATATTCTGGTCATGTCGTTTGCTTGTTAACCACAATGTCGAGGGCAGAAAAGTTCGTGACGTATATGCTAAATTAAAATACAAATGTTCTTGTGAAGATTTTATTTCGTTTGATCATTTTACTAAAGTGTATAATGCGAGTCAATTTTCTTCCACCCTTTTTAGCTCACCTTACCAAAGGCAATGTAAGCTTTTGTCATCACTTGGCGTCGTCGTCCGTCCGTCTGTAAACTTTTACATTTTCATCTTCTCCTCTGAAACCCCTTAACCTATTAAACTGAAACTTGGCCTGTAGCTTCTATGGAAGGTCCTTTACAAAGTTTGCATAACTCATCCCGGTCCTTGAAACAAAATGGCCGCTATGAGCATTTACATGTTCTGATTGGTCGAAATTTAAAACTTCTTCTCATCTGAAACCGTAAAGCCAAATGAACTGATTTTTTATATGGGACATCTATGGAAGGTCCTTTACAAAATTTGCATAAATCATTCCGGTCCGTGAAACAAAATGGCTGCCATGAGCATTTTCATGTTCTGATTGGTCGAAATTTAGAACTTCTATTCCTCTGAAACCGTAAAGCCAAATGAACTGATTTTTGGTGTGGAGCATCTATGGAAGGTCATTTACAAAGTTTGCATAAATCATCCCGGTCCGTGAAACAAAATGGCGGTCATGAGCATTTACATGTTCTGATTGGTCGAAACTTAAAACTTCTTCTCCTCTGAAACCGTAAAGCCAAATCAGCTGATGTTTGGTTTGGAGCATCTATGGAAGGTCCTTTACAAACTTTGCATAAATCTTTCTAGTCCGTGAAACAAAATGGCCGCCAGAAACCTTTATATGTTCTGATTGGTCGAAATTTAAAACTTCTCCTCTGAAACCGTTTGGCCAATGAACTTATACTTGGTATGAAGCCCACTGAGCCTCTTGTTTTTTAAAGTTTTGTCTGAAATTGTAATTTTAACAGACAAAAAACTGTTTAACACATCTCTTGTATATAGGTTTTCTTTACAGAATTTGGCTGAACTCTATTCGTGTTATTTTGGCGCAAGGCTTAGTCCAGAATCATTTTGGACTTAAATGCTTGGCACGACATAAGTATCAAAAATGCGCATTTGATGATTAAATTTTAGATGATAATTATGTGTTTGAAAATTTTACATGGAAATAACTGTAGCGGAAGATACGTTCTCACAAATTTTCATAAGCTGCTATCACATTCTATCGCGAAGAAAGACATCAGTAGCAGCTTAGCAATTTCTTGCCTGTTTCAAATGAAAGAACGTATCACCCTCATTGAAAAATCTGCCTTTATTCCACAAGCTTAAGACGGAAGGACGATCAAAAGGAATATACTTGTGTCAGTGTGAATTTGGGATTTCAGTTTTTTTAATATTTATTATATTAAAACAGGAAATTCTTGCATATATTTATAGTAATATTTTGTATGATCTTAATGATCTGAGATGTATACAAAAGTCTGTATGGGTGTATGTCATGTAATAAAAAACGTGACAGGAGAACTAAATCATATACTAATTACATGAATAAAATGCTTCAATGAATGAACATGAACGTAAATTTACGTTTCTAGTTCTAAAATACACTTAAGGATGCTCGCTGGTCATGTTTTAGTCTTTTTGTCAGATTTTCGGATTCCTCGGGTTTTATCCATTTCTTAACATGAAGTTTTTTGCCCATGAAACCCCACTTTGTCTTTTATAATTCAATCATATATACCGTAAAATGGTAATTGGCAAAATCTTATGAAATCCTTTTTATTTTTTTCATACATTTTTGAGAGACTGAAGTTGCCAATGCAAAGACAAGGAAAAATCCAGAGAAAACCCATTTCGTGCAAATTTTCAAGGCCTTATAGCTCTAAAATGAGCACATGAACCTATATTTTTTTCTTGCTTATTTGTTTACTATTCATATGTTCTCTCAAACTAAAACACCTATTTCAAATCCTATTTATTTCATATTAGACCAGCGATCATCCTTAAAGTGAATAAGTTGAGCTGACAAAAGCAGAACAAATCATTACAAAATCTATGAATTTCTTCCAATGTAATGATTTTATAGATAAATGGAGAATAGTCGGGGTTTTGTGCAGAACATCCCAAGTCTTGTTACTTGAATAAGTTATACCTAATATGTTTTAAAAAATATTTTTGCTCTGATAAAAAGCCGACGGTTATGAAACTTCATTTATTCACATTTTTGCACTCTTGAAACAGCTTCCAAATACCTTAAAATCGTTTTTGGCCGGGGGAGCTTCGCCCTGGACCGATCCCTTGCCGATTTTATCAGGGATTCTAGCAAAAATATGTTGGCAAGTATGCTTATGATCACAATAATCTCTAAGGGAAATAACTCAAATTTCTTAATGATTCTATTGTTAATTGTAGTTATTTTTATTGGTGATATTCCATTGTAAGGGCTTTTGTTCAATAAAAATCTACTTACTTACTTACTAACCTATGTACACTAATTATATAGTTCGACGTCGGATTTGACTGCCTTCCTCAACCGACGACAAACTTCTCCTTACCATGATGTAGCCAAAATGTCGCTGAAAAACAAAGCAAAATTTAAACTATAACACAAACATTTTCATTATTTTCTTTATTGTTTTGAATTTCCAATATCTGGCATGGAATATCACAAGGTAATTTTTGAAAATCTGATTTGTGTTTACTTTCAGCCATGGAACTTTATTCAATACAACTCGAGGATGAATGGAATGATTTACAGAATTGTAAACACAAAAGTTGTGAAACCGGGACTAAACAAGATAGTTTTTGGAGTGTCTTATTTCGGACGAAAACGTCCTAATGTTTGGTGCTTCAGAAAGAAAGAGGAAATTCGAATAACAACGACCAGACGTCCATACACTACCAAACTTCCTATTACGACGATCAAAACAACCGTGACACCAAGCACTACGTCTTCGACCAAACCAACCACCATATTTAGATTGACCACTAGAACGACGATGGTGCCAACCACAAGTCATACAACAACCACAACACCAACCACCACCACACCAACAATTACAACAACATCAACAACCGCCACTACACCAGCAACTACAACAACACCAACCACAACCACTACACCAACCACCACCACTACACTGACTACCACATCAACACCAACCACAACCACTACATCGACCACCACTACAACACAATCCACCACCACTACACCTACAACCACAACATCAACCACCACCACTACACCGACCACCACTACAACACCAACCACCACCACTACACCTACAAGCACAACACCAACCACCACCACTATGACAACGACCACAACACCTACCACCACCACTACATCTACAACCATAACAACACCAACCACAACCACTACACCGACCACCACTACAACACCAACCACCACCACTACACCTACAACCACTACACCTACAACCACAACACCAACCACCACCACTACACCGACCACCACTACAACACCAACACCAACCACTACACCTACAACAACAACACCAACCACCACCACTACGCCAACTACCACAACACCAACCACCACCACTACATCTACAACCACAACACCAACCACCACCACTACACCAACTACCACAAGCCCAACCACCACCACTACACCGACTACCACAACACCAACCACCACCACAACACCGACCACCACAACATCAACCACTTCCACAACTTCACCAACCACAACAACACCAACTACTACCACAACACCAACCACTACAACACCAACCACTACCACAACACCAACGACTACCACAACACCAACTACTACCACAACAACACCAACGACTACCACAACAACACCAACTACTACCACAACACCAACGACTACAACACCAACTACTACCACAACACCAACGACTACCACAACACCAACTACTACCACAACAACACCAACTACTACCACAACACCAACGACTACAACACCAACTACTACCACAACACCAACGACTACCACAACACCAACTACTACCACAACACCAACTACTACCACAACAACACCAACTACTACCACAACACCAACCACTACAACACCAACCACAACAACACCAACTACTACCACAACACCAACTACTACCACAACACCACCAACGACTACCACAACAACAATACAAACCACTACAACACCAACTACTACCACAACAACACCAACTACTACCACAACAACACCAATTACAACCACAACAACACCAACTACTACCACAACACCAACCACTACAACACCAACTACTACCACAACACCAATGACTACCACGACAACACCAACTACTACCACAACAACACCAACTACTACCACAACACCAACGACTACCACAACTACACCAACCACTACAACGACAACCTCCACTACTTCAACTACTACCACAACAGCAATCACTACCGAAACTACACCAACCATAACAATACCAATCACTACAACAACACCATCCACCACCCCTATCCGTGCTTCTACAACACCAACTACTGCTACTTATTCTTCTACAAAGACTTCACCATCCACTACAACTGCATCATTCACTACAACAACCACACCAACTACCTCTATCACCAATACAACACCAACAACGACTACAACAGCGATACCAATCACTGAAATTAACCCAACTACGACGGCATCAAACGTCATAACTTCTACCAGAACTCCTACAAGAAAGACCACAACTACTCTTAGTTCTTCTACAACAGCAACAACGTCGGGACAAACCACAACAGCAACAGCAACAACATCGGGACAAACCACAACAGCAACAACGTCGGGACAAACCACAACAACTTCTGCTCCTACAATGCCGGAAACAACGACAACGACTGCTGCCATTACAAGTACTTTACCTACGACATTACCAACAAGAAAACCTTTACCAGAGCCAGCACGATGATGACTTATGCAGAGATACAATTCAAGGCGTAAATATAGTATGCATTTGCTCAATTTTTACATTACTATAGCAAGACTTTGAATGCAAGATTACAGGAGTGAAAAGGAATGTTAAATTTTAATACCATAAATTTTATTTTTTTATAATAAAATATTTATTTTGTTACATATTCCAAAACTTTCTTCATCATAAGAAAATGTGGAAAATTGTTCAATTAATTTGAACAGATTACACGCATCGTTGTTATTTCTAAATACCGAGACAAAGAACACAGACTCTGAATACTGAGATATCCAACGAGGCAATATACATGATATACATTGTAGTTCTCATATAGCTAAGAAATACAATATTTAAGGTGGTACCCAACACTTTCACTAAAATTAATTTGGCTCGTTTAATTTTCATAAAATTTTGACAAAGTATTTAGTTTGACCCATTGACAGAAATTTTTAAATTTCAAAACATTTGAACCAACCAATTCATCAGAAAAATTACACTGATTGTATAGCAGTTTGACAAACACTAATATTGATCATTGAAAAGCTTAATATTCCCTTAACAACACAACGTTATTAAAACGTTTAGCTGATTTTACAGAGTTATCTCCCTGTAATGTTAGGTACCACCTTAAACAAAAAGAAAATCATCTAGATTAATAAGTTCTTACCCCGGGGTTCTTACACGAGTTCAAAGTGAAAACTGGAAAATCTTCTATATTTTTTATAATTCACGTCTTTCACGAGTGGAGCGCTGAATTTTAAGAACGAGTTGAAGATTTGCTAGTTCTTCACTTTTGAACAAGTATAAGTATCTATTTCCTCCGTAAAAACTCGATTTTTAGGTTTCCTGTACCTAGGTAAATTCATTGAGCACAGTCGACGAAGTCAGATAGCGTTACGCAAAAGAATTCAGATTGATCGAACTACCCATGCACCTATCTGTCATGGGTTGTCTGTCATAGAAAATGCCCAAACACGGAAGAAAATCTAGTGTCTCAAAATCAAAAGAACTTCAGACACCATTAAAGAAACAGTGTAATTGACTTAATTGAGAGTATGAGTACAACGGGAAATAAAAAGCTGGAATGACGAAATTCTAGTGAATGGTAAAACAAAATTAGGCCACACCAAATTGATATTTAGTTCTTTGGATTTTTCGATGGCAAAAATAGGTGCCAGCCAGCGAAATTTTAATTTTACTCTTTTTTCTTGGGAAATATAGTTTTTTTCGGGCGAAGATCAAATTTAAGTGCGGCACACATTTTTTAACAAAATATTGCGGAAATGGGTAAAAATAACAATTTTACAAAATTTTAGAAGGGTTCAATTTTTATTTCTAATTTATGAAAAAATGAAGAATTTGGGACAATTTTCTAGCATTTTTGCAAAATGAAGCGGCAATAAATTTTTTTCTGAAAATTTACATAGTCAACAAATCAGAGCGGCGAGATCCAAAGATCAATTTGATGTGGCCATAACACTTTCTACTACAAGAACAAGACAAGTTGAGTTTATTTTAATATACTGCTTCAAGATGATTATGTACTGAAATATTCTAAGACAGGGTATACTTACAAAATCCAAAACTTGGAAATATTAGAACAAATTGAGAGAAAAGACTCAAATAAAAGGTCATTATTTGGAAACATTACAATTTCTTACGAAAATTTATCACAGATCATCCAGTTTCAGAGATAAACATGTCACATGCATACATACAATATTTTTAGATATCGCGAATCTAAATAACGTATGATAAATAAGCAACAAAGGATATATGGTAGGAAAATTCTTTCTGCTTATTTTAAAATCAACCAGACGTTTGGAGTATTCTGGATAGCATAAGCCAGTTATGTAAGCATACAATTTAAAGAAATAAAACCGTTATCTTCATTTTTATGCAACCATAAGGACCTTAACTGGCTGAAGGTTTCCTTTACTACAAGACATGATGAGTTATTAAGGGAAGGAACTTTGATAAAGTTGTTTCTGTAGAGCTCAAGACAACAAAAAATACCAAAATGTTGTATAGCAGATTTCTATTTAAAAAATTATGGAAAATACAAAGCCTTTTAAGTATAGAGTTATGTTTTATACCCTTAATTTTTTCACAAGCTTCATCAATATATAACAATTGTACACCACCAGTTTCAAACCCTAATGAAATACTATGCTAGCCATAAGGAGCTTATACAAAACCATCATAATTTAACAAAAATGCCAATTTTGAACGTCATTAAAGCATTTGTTTTCCCTATATATCCTTTGTTAAAAAGTAATTTCAGAACGCATTTTCAAATGCTTATAGCAAAAAAATAAGCATGGGTACCCCCCTCCCCCATTTTTTTTAATTTCATATTCCATTGTATTTATATTGGCTAGCTTTACATACTGACAAAAAATTAGAAAACTGTAGGATACTTTCAATTACTTCGCCTTGACCTTAATGCATGATGTTTGTATCCGTTTTGTCAAGATAAAATATAGTACATTCATGACAGTTTGTACCAAAACAAGAGTTTACCTATTTTACCTGAACTAGCTTGAACGTTATTTTTTTAGTACGCAGATATCATTAGATAATTCTTAACATAAACACTGTTCCATACTATTTAATCTGTTATAAAAATTGCTGACAGAATTGTAAGGAAGAACAATTTTTTATCATCAATTCCGCACGATCTGAAAAGATTATCGAATTATTATGATTTTTAAAATATACCTATCAAAGTAATAAAATATTTAAAAAACCATTTAAGGATGATCGCTGGTCTAATAGGAAATAAATAGGATTTGAAATAGGTGATTTAGTTTGAGAGAACACTTGAATAGTAAACAAATAAGCAAGAAAAAAGTATAGGTTCATGTGCTCATTTTAGAGCTATAAGGCCTTGAAAATTTGCAGCAAATGGGTTTTCTCTGGATTTTTCATTGTCTTTGCATTGACAACATCAGTCTCTCAAAAATGTATGGAAATATAAAAAGGATTTCAACATTTTGGCAAATACCATTTTAAGGTATATATGATTGAATTATAAGAGAAAAAGTGGGGGTTCATGGGCAACATATTTCATGTTTAAGAAATGGATAAAACCCGAGGATTCCGAAAATCTGACAAAACGACCAAAACATGACCAGCGAGCATCCTTAAAGGCATTTTATAAATAAAAAATAATATCTAAACAAACCTGTGCATAACGGGTGGGCATGTACCAGAGAAGATAGAAGTTAATTTAACAGTAAACAACAAAAAGGATAACAAGAAACATCAACAATGATATACCAATCAATCAACGCCACCCAAAAGACAGAACCCCGGACAAAAGAATAACATGAAAGAGCACAAAACACAACAGAAAGCCAGGATAATCTGACATCATACAGACACCACTGACCAGTGGAGGGGTTAAACCAGTTTTATGGGTATCAAAACCTCCCCTTATCTATCCTGGCACTCTGGTGTATAATACACACTATAAAAGACAATATAGTATGATTACCAACAATATGCCCACTTGCTAGAATTACAAATATTGGTTGACTGTTTAAAAGTTAGATAGCAGGATCGGAATGCTCTCGTTTTAACTGCAAAACCAGCTAAAGCTTATAAAGCACTTGCTCCGATACTGCCAATCTAGCTTTTTTTCAAATCCAAAATTTTTCTCAATGCCCTTTTCTAAAAAGGTACCATATAAAATGTATAATTAAGAAATCTGAAGGTTGAAACTAAACCACAAAAAATAGAACAGCGAAATCAATAATGATGCAACATTGTTATATCTGTAAAAAATGTACAAACAAAACATTTTCTTTGATCATTACGTTGCTGTATAGCTGAAACATATTGTATTTATCAGTTACTAAAGGGATTGATCAGGGTTGTCCTGTCTTACATTGCCTTTTAGACAGAAGTCAATAGACGGTAATTACATTTCATATACACAGGTATGGTTTTTTTTATGTTTCTTACACAAATTTCCTTACATATTTGGATTTTACGTGAAATATGATTAATTAATAACACAGTTAGGATAATGTTACTTAGAAGACATATTTGACTGCTCGCGTCATTTGACTCATGACCTAATATATACTTACGTTTTATTCCGTGAAAATAAGTGCAACAATGAAAGCTTGCTCATCCGGAAGACCTAGAGGTCATATTTTTGGTTGATAAATGATGTAAATTATTTACCCGTATTAAGGTGTGCATTTGTAAACATAAAATGTACAGATTATTTAAGATGTGCTTAAATGTTACCTTGCAGCACACAAACAAGGGACGCAGCAGAAAGGTAAGAAAAGCGTTTGGATGTTAGGAATTTCGTAATGGCCATTAACATGTTTGGAACTTCATCTTAAAGATTTGACAATCACAGAACATGACAAATGCTTGAAATATTTATATATTTATTTTTCAGTAACTGTTTTGTACATTTTAGCTAATGTTTATTTGTTATTTACGTATGACGTTTATAATGTTGTTTACAGCATTACATCACAGGATGAAATTAATTTTCATTTTAATAAGATGATACAGGGGTATAAAGAACCGATAAATATTGTTACGTAATATAAGTATATATAAAACAAGTAATACCCTAGAGGTTGTCTGTAGATACAAAACAAACACAGTATTTAATTACTTATTTATTTTATAAAGGCACTGGAAATTACATAATATCCAGCACAGATCTTACTTCTACGATTTTTCATCATGGACTTGAAGAATATATTGCTGTATGTTTTGAGTACTGTTTCCAGTGTTTACGGATTTTACGGCAATTGGTTTGGTTCAGATTCTTCTGAAAACAGTGGATTTAATTTTTTTGATTCTTTTGGATATATGCAGTACGATAGCCTGAGATTTTCTACTAAACGTTGCTATATATTTGTTGACAAAACGTATTTACCAGGAGAATTCATTTTTGTAGTACAAACGGACTCACCAACGATAAGCTTTAGTGTGAGTATTATACTTTTACGAATTTCTAGATATTTTTCTTTTTTTTCAAATTAAAATTAAGTTAACATACAAAACACAAGACGTACGGGAAATATAAAAATATTTCTAGATGACAAGATCACAACAATCCATCCTGGATAAAACAACCAATTAAGAAAATAAGGCCAAAGCAAGTAATTCTATGTTTGGCGTCAGCGCCTGCAATGGATTTTCTTAATTTCTTTGTATAAAACAAACAAAGGTAATTTTTGGGTATTTGCCGACAAAATCCGGAAATTCGTCTTTGTTCCTTCATCTTAAATGTCTAATATCGAGATGTCATTGAAAAGAACCTGCATATGATAGCTGGAAATGAATGTTTAGTCAATTTCTACAACTTTACTTTGATACCTCTAAAGTCTTCATGGACTAGGTCTATGGCACGCCGTTATATTTATTCAATTTCGAGATATCTTATATAGTTAAATAAGATATCTTATAAACTAATTGAGATATCTTATAAATTAATAGGGATATCTTATAAATTAATAGAGATATCTTATAAACAAATAGAGATATCTTATAAACTTATAGAGATATCTTATTAACTTATAGAGATATCTTATTTAACTGGTTATAAAGATATCTTATTAAATATATAAGATATCTCTATAAGTTAATAAGATATCTCTATTAGTTTATAAGATGTCTTATAAACTGTATAAGATATCTAATAAAGTATGTGTTTAAAAGATATCTTTATAAAGAAATAAGATATCTTATTAACTAATAGAGATATCTTATTAACTTATAGAGATATCTTATTAACTTATATAGATATATTATTTACTTTCAAATTAAATCAGATATTTTATAAAAATTAAAGATATCTTAATACTTAATAAGATATCTTGTTAAATAAATAAGATATCTTGGAATTTGAATAAATATAAAAACGGCGTGCCATATAGGTCAAGGAAAGTTCATCCACATACTAAAATCTATCAAAATGAACGACAAAAAACAAAACAAAACAAAAAATAGTGTAAAAGTGAAACGCAGATCACAAAAAGAAAGATTCCAGACTTTGGAACAGCATATTAGAGCAATACCCTAGATCAAATTTCGTTCTTGGATTGATATCAGATATTACGTGGATACATCGTTTATCTTTGTTTCTAATGAAAATAAGAATAGGTTATAGGTATTTTTGTTGCTAAGCCACAAAAACCTGTTAAAACATTTAGTTAACTAAAACATTTCGGTTTATTTCCGTATTTTAGCCTTTAACGTGTAAGGAGCGCTTGAGGCATGGATAGACTTCCCCCTTTTTTCTTTTTTTTCTTTTTCTTTTTTTTTTTTTAGTTAAGTAAGAATAGAGGAGCAGCACACACACTGAGATTAGATTGATCGAATGTTGACAGGAATACGTTAAATGAAGCAAACAAATGTGAAATGAAACAGGGAAGCCAAAAAAAAATAGGAGAGTTGTATTAATGGCCCAAGCGCCAGTGAAAATGTACACACAATGTGCAATGAAAAATTGTTATACGAGAAAGTTAATTTAAAAATACAAGAACTCTTCAAAATAATGGGTCTTTTGGACCCTTTCAAATACTGAAATCGATCCGTTTGCGTTGTATGAAAATTATGCAAAATTAATCTAAATTTTTTTTGTATATTGTATTGTAGTCCAACAACTTTATAAGTTTTGAAAGCAAGAACCAAGGGAAGGAATATACAATTACAAACACCAGAATTGTGAATCCAGGATATCAATGTTTGAGATACACATTAAGATATTTTTGGTGGAGGCATCCTCATAGTTGGTGTTTTAGACCAGAAGAAAATACGTCTGTTATGCCCTTTACAACAGAAACACCAAGAGCAACAACAAGGGACATACAAACAACATCACAAATGACTGCAAAAACATCAACAGTACTACCAGAGACAACACAATTTCTTACAAAAGTCACAACACCGTCAATCATAACTGTTCCAAACAAACCAGTTTCTTCGCATCCAACAATAAAAACAACATCGGATAACGTTCCAACAACAGTAAGAACAACAACAGATAAAATTTCGACAACAACCAGAAAAGTAATAAAAACATCATCACAAGCGACAACAACAGAACTGATTACACCAACAACTCCACCGTCGTATAGTCATAGCCAATCAACTGTAACCAATGCGCATTTAGAAACGTCCACTACGCATGTCAGAACATCACCAACCTCAACTACCCATGCCAGAACATCACCAGCCTCAACTACGCCAAGAACTTTACCGACCAGAAAACCACTTCCATCTCTAGCAAGGTGATTGATTGTCCAATATGACAATAAATGTTTTATACTTTAGGCATATGCGTTGCTCATTGTGTAATTGAAAAGAAAATTACGATTTGTGATTGTTCCTTTCCATGCTGGGCGCGGTATTAAGGCTAGGCGATTAGACAACGGCTAACATTTCTGGTAGATTCGACTCAGAAAATCAAAATCAAAACTGATACAGAAGATCACGTGTCATTCTAACCGTGATGGCGATTTCTTATCCTGCAACTAATGTATATCACTGAGATATCCAAAGGGAATGTATTATTGAATCGAAAAAAAGGGAAGAAATGTCTTCATCATGTATTTATCATGTTTATGTTATTACTTTTCATTAATGTGTATTTTTGATTCCATTGCGTATTACTTATAAAAACATGTTACTAAAAACTGTGTCATTCTTTATTTATAATAAAAAATATTTAATTTTTTTTCAGCATATTATATTCATTGCATATATTTTTTTGTTAAGAAATTACCCATTATTTCTTAAGATAATCCATATTTATCCATGTAGCTACTGGAAATTCAGAAAAAGATGATGTCTTTTTACCAATTGCGTGGTCCGGCATATTGAAATCGCCTCGCATATTTTTAAAGAGACTACCCGTTGACCATTTCACCGAAATCTGGCCTTAGATTGATATAATTTGATTTATTAAAGTCAAATACAATCAAAAAGTAAAATATAAATGGTGTGCAAAAATACTCTCCAATTTTTATGAATAAAACAAGAACAAGAAGAACAAATGGTTTATTATCAATTAAGACGCTCCGTGTAAGGCTGAAGAATTACAAGATCTATACAATGATTAGTAAATGTATGATTGATTGTAAAATTAAAATAAAACACAATTTAAAGAAAGAAATATATATATATAAACGTCTAAAAAGTTGCAAAACAACATCAAAATAAAACAAATAAAATTTTGAATTATAAAAATAATTCAAACTTAGCAACATTTTCGGATCACTGAGATCCTTCATCAGTGCTGTCGCGTTGCGAAATATATATATATAATTAGAATTAAAAAAAATAATATTAATAAAAAAAACAATCAATTTTTGTTAAAAGATAGTACAAACTTATCTGCAAAGATGGGCGCATTACTTGTCATCAGTTGTGATCAAGGCCTAAAAATCAAGCTCGAAACAATTACCCAAAAAAATTCAAATGACAAAACGACCCATACATTCAATACTATCCAAGGACTGAGCTTTACACAAGGGAGATAACTCCTTAGTTTTCACAAAATTTAACATTTTGAAACAGTAGAGTTTAAGTAGCAATTTGACGTTAGTATAGAAACACAATTAAGGTGGCGATACCCTCGTGAACTTGAGTGAACCAGTTGTATTAATAAATATTCCATTGGAATACACGTAGCACTATTTACAAAAAACAAAACCCTAAAAACCAATAAAAGCAGAGTAAACAATAAATTCCAGTTTAGAACATACATTTGCAACTTTTAACAACAACCACCATTTTGCATTCTAAGAGCAAGCAAACATAAAACTTAAGGATGCTCGCTGGTCATGTTTTGGTCTTTTTGTCAGATTTTCGGAATCCTCGGGTTTTATCCATTTCTTAAATATGAAATATTTTGACCTTTTCTTTTATAATTCAATGATATATACCTTAAAATGGTATTTGACAAAAAATTTTGAAATCTTTTTTATTTTTTCATACATTTTTGAGATATTGAAGTTGTCAATGCAAAGACAATGAAAAATCCAGAGAAAACCCATTTCCTGCAAATTTTCATGGCCTTATAGCTCTAAAATGAGCACATGAACCTATATTTTTTTCTTGCTTAGTTGTTTACTATTCATATGTTCTCTCAAACTAAAACACCTACTAGTATTTCAAATCCTATTTATTTCCTATTAGACCAGCGATCATCCTTAATACTTGAAAATAACTCTCAAACAAATATTTTTTCATATTTGTTGTTTTGATACATTTTAGGTTCATGAACCCATACATATGATATGTTTGTAACATTCTTACAATATCGTCACGAAGAAGCAATTAAAGGATTCTTCACCCAAAAGTTGTCAATGATTGATATTAATATCGTGTCACAAGTTGGATGAAAGCCCGGCTCCATATCTAACAGATAAATTCTAACATACATATTTACACATTGCTCATGCTTGCAAAATGTCAATGAATTATGATATTTCATCTTTTTTTCATTCTGAACTAATAAAAAATGAATAATGACAATGCACATAGTTTATGCTTGAAAATATCGATAAATTATGAGAATCATGGTTGAACGGAAGAAATGCATTTAGACTTTTTATTATGAATTGCACAAGAATAATAATAATAAAAATAGACTCCCGCTCCTTAAAGCATAGTTTCCAGATTTTCAATATTAGCATGGAATTGTATTTAAAATTGACTGTTTTGAATTATTAAATTTGGTCGAAACCTAGGATAATTTCCACATGACGTTAAACAATCATTCGTCCACCTATCATCATCCAATATGGTTTGATCATGTTGATCTGGGACTATTATAACTATAATAGTCCCAGCGTTGATAGATCGATTGATGCAGGATTTGATATGAAAAACCCATATCATATTCTATATATCATACATTCCGCTTTTATTTTGAGGTCTTTCCCAGGACAGGCCCAAATAAGTTAATTAGTTCAAAACAAATCATAAAAAATGTATAAAATCTTCTTAATTCATTTGTACCGGTGGGGTTTACCTAACTGATGTCCTAATTTGGCAGCTTGTCATAACATCATTAAATATTGGTATACCACAGACAGTTTCTCGTGTGATTTCAGCTAATAATTTCCACAAAAAGTAAAGTTCACTATTTAAAAGCGGTTTTATACATGAACGTATGTATTTATTTCCATATCATTCCATTTTTTTTCAAATTTTCAAATGGGCTATACATATTTTTGCCAAGCAATAAAAAGTTGAAAGAAATGTTTATAGAAGTTAAAAGGAATCAATGCTGACAGTTTTAACCCAGAATAAATTACAACATTTGTCGGGTCATCGCTGGCCGAGTGGTCTACTTGATTCGTAATAGCTCCACCCAATGATCCCTAGTCTGTCAGCAAGAAGGCTATCAGTTCCGATCTAACTTGTGGCGAGATGTATTCGTCCCTGATCCTAATCACTGGTCAACAACTTAACTAATAAAACTGGCCCATGAGGCCAGAGACCACAATTATTTTATAAGTGCATTTTCATATTAGCATGAAGTCAAATTGTAAAAAAAACTTTCATTAGCTCAAACTTAATAATCTCTTTTATTCAATGCACACTCATGGCTGGAAAATATAAGAAAATTATGGAAAATTCTACCATTTTTTACTCAAGAAAATGCCCAAAATGTCTTTCAGGGGAATAGTTAGCGTGCACTTAGCCCCTAACATCCTAAAACTGGGCCATTTTGACAGTGAACAAATTACAACTTATATATATATATATATATATATATATATATATATATATATACATATCATCAACAAACTGTTTGAAATAAAGTTATATGACCCTTGTACTTTATATTTCAACTAGGATACTTGAAAAAAGGAATATTAAAATTGAAAAATACACTATAAAATATGGTTAACTATAACGAGTGGACGCGCATAAATTGTGGTCTGTGCCGCATAGGACGTTATTGCACTGGAAATGACGTAAAACTCCAATAAACCAACTTTCTTGGAATAGTATCAAGGAGAAGATAATTTCCAAAACAAACAATTTGATGACAGCCCTCTGATCTTTTTATTATTTTCTTAATATTTTTCCTAGAGTGATGGCAAGCGGTTAGCTTTTATTGACCCCAAAGTGTACAAAATGTATATATGACGTAATTTTGGGATAGATATACCTACATGTAACAACTAATATAACAATATACGAACTGGTGGACTTTAATCAGAGGAGGCAGATGAATTGAAAATAATATGCATTTTAAATTTGATAACTGCATGTGTAATGATTAAATTCGCGATAGTATAATGATCGACCTATAGTTTTCTTTAAATTTAAATAAATACAAGACATTGAACCCGCGCGAGCGCGGGAAAATAAGCATTTTTTTTTTATTTGTGGTTGCCATGTTGACTATAAAAAGTTGTTGCGGCCATGTCATTCATGGAACAGTGACTCAATATGGATGTTGTAGCAGGCTTTCCATAAACTTTCCTGTCATGTAGGTGGTATCAACTGATAGTTTCATGTCTATATATGCTGTAGTATTCCAGAAATGGATGTTAATGCAAACTTTAACCAAAGTCAATGAAGCGTGAAATGTGGGTCAACGTGACCCAATTGTCATATGGCTGTTCGTTACTACCGAAGATGTATCCACTGATGAAGTAGACTGTATGCCACGTAGAATTACCAAAATGGACCTTAAGGTTCCATCAAAGTCAAAATATATGACGAAAACACAACAACATAAATTGTCAATATTTTTATTGTTACAATTAATTCTGAACTGGAACTTGATGAAAAGCTTTCATTAAATACACATTTCATAATGCATTACATTTTTCCTTCAGAATAAATATGAAAATGAAATTGTAGATGTAACCATTTCCTTAGTGACGGATGAATTTTTCAAAAGATGCCATGAGTTAGGTAGAGCATATGTTTGGAAAATAATTGTTCCAATTGTTCCATTGTCATCATGGGCATATGTAGATATACAACCTGTACCTACCTTTATATCTTGATAATTTTATATTGCTAAACCCAAATTTAAGAAATGCTTGGCCTTACTTAAAAAAAATAAATATGAAAATGAAATTGTAGATGTAACCATTTCCTTAGTGACGGATGAATTTTTCAAAAGATGCCATGAGTTAGGTAGAGCATATGTTCGGAAAATAATTGTTCCAATTGTTCCATTGTCATCATGGGCAGGGCATGCGATGCTTAATTTCACAAATATATCCAATAATCAGACGATAAAAGCATTTTTAGTGTGTGGATGCGTGTGCTGTCGACGTTTATATTTATCAAAGATGTCCGAGATAAATTTCGTCATTAATGATAAAGATGACCATTTGTTAAAAATAGTTTTATCTAGGGCTTACAGGGAATTGTATGGTAGAGATATATTTAGACAGGTCACATGACAAATAATGTAAAAATAGATAATTGTTGGTTTAATCACTTTGTGCAATGTAAACATCCGAGCAATCCAAAAAAAAAAAAAAAACAACTAAGTTAGGAATTCCTCTGAACTTTACCTTACTTCTTCATATAATCTTGAAAGTTCATAGCCTTTACAGTTAGGAGAAATTGCGTTATTGTAGAAAAACAATCCTGAATACATGAAGCGGAAACATCCCATTCGAAGGAGAATGTTTTTAATTAGTTTTATTCTTCTTCCGTAATTTCAAACAGAAATACATTTAAAATATGTGCATACTTGTTTATTTAAATCAATGTGTTAAAATGATGCATTCGAGAACCCTCTAAGGGATATGTTGGGAGAATTCATATAGGAAAAGTGCATACAAATTCCATTTGCACATAAACAAAACTGCAGTTGAAATTTATAAATGCAGATTGTCAAATCCGATAATAACCTTTATAATCTGAACCATACATCGTTTATTTTGAACCACGCGTTTTGCCGCCTATTCGGCTAATTCGTAAATTTAGTATTATAGATATAGGAAAACGCCAGGGGTGTCCGTTCAAAGTTATCATCTAACAGTGTAATGGGTTTGAAAATATTGCATTCATCAAACTGGCGCCCTATCCATTATATCTCTCATTTTTAAAATTCTACGATGATATTGCGCATGATAATTCGTCAAAATTGTATTTTTATTGCCTTAAAGGTATATTGGACTGTTTATTTATAACTGCAATTTATTTCTCTACTGCAAGCATTGTCTAGAAATCGGAGGAAAGGCTAAAACCTGTATCATTGAATACAGGGCTATTTATCTGTCTCTTATAACCACATTAAGATGCGGTTTATTTTTTTGACATGCAAATACATCAACATGATTCACGCAGACAATAACTTTTTCAGGCCTCAGCTTGTCTACACGAAAGGTCTCATAATACAACTGCTTCCTGTAAGTTTACGATGTCGTCTGTCAGGAAAGGTTAGAATATTAATGTACAGCATCAACATTTTTATACATGAATTTGTCTTTAGAATGTTGTAAAATTGTTTTGTGAAATAATAACAGCTGTGTGCTTACATTCGGCCTTCAAGGGAGCAAGCATTTGATGTATATGGGCGGGGGCTAGGATCAAATGTTTGAACCTGCCTTTTTTTTTTCGTCGAAATTTTGATCCTGGATATTTTTTTTCGGCCACTATTGCGGCCTAAATTTTTATTTTCATTTAAACCAAAAAAAGTGATCCTGTCTTTTTAATTTGCCAAAATCCTGGCCCTGCCTTTTTATTCCAAATTTGATCCTAGCCCCTCACATGCCTCATAAAAATCAAATGGTTGGTGATAATGTTCGAGGTATGAACAGTGCAGAAAAGTTGCATTATTTGATGTCAAACTTACCAACGAAAGTTAGCCAAATGTGAATCTTAGATACTGGAAGTTTTGATTTCTTAGATAATTGATATCATTTAACCGAGTAAATGAGCCAAATATTATCTACTTTACTTAGAAAAATAACTTGATATTTAATTTTTTTCTGTGAATTGTTCAAATATGTGAAATTAATTTGAACGGTTTTGAGATTAGTATATTCATTAGGAAAAAGTAATATAGAATTGATTTCAGAAATATTTCATGAATACATAAAAGATACCTCAAGATACCGTGTCACACGTTATTTACAAAAATGCAACACATTACAACATGTTACCTTTAAGCCTTTTGTTTACATCAGATGCAGTACAAATGCATTTGCAGTCAGAAACATTTAATGTATTACACTTGTCTTATATATAAAACACTCTTAAATATTCCGTATGTTCCAAATAAAACATTAACATTCTTTGATACCAATTTTGATGCAAAAGATATGCACATTTTGCCGATTTACTGCTCTTCAGTTGTTCTCAAGGCCTAAAATGTTGAAAACTAAAACAATTGTCGGAACCGTTGAAGAGCAAGCTAAAAATTCCAACATCACCTAAACCTTCTAACGACAGAGCTATGCACGAGGGAGATAATCCTTATTTTCATAAAAATTTTATATTTTTGTTACAGTAAATTTAAAGTATCAATTTCGGGCTGGTATCAAAATACTAGGAACTGAGCCATTGACACCCTCGGGGATTTTGGAGTCCACCAGCAGCGGCATCGACTCAGTGGTAATAAGAAAATATTTGATATCAATTTTGATGCACGTTTTGATTGCTTTCCAATGTTTTGGGTAAGAGCGAACCAAAGGAACTTATAAATGCATATTGTTCATGCTGCTCTTAATAATTTCATCATTATTTATTAGTTATTTATTATTCGAGTTTGTTTTATTAATTTGACATGTTTATATTTAGAAATGGGTTTTATTTTGCTCAAAACTTCCTATTCATTTAAGAACTCAAAATTAACGTTTTAAAAAAGTGCTGAAATAATATGAAGATTTTTTCACTTCGTGACGAAATGACGGAGGTCAAACGGTAGCTTAAGCAACAACAGACCACACAGCAGATAAATTCTCCAAAAACAACACGGACATGTGATTTGTTATTACAATTAATAAAATTGTTTGTTACATGACTGTAAGATATCCTGTTTTTTAATTAATAAAGTTTTATAGGTGTTGAGTGCCCATGATGTTAGCCTATTAGTGACCAAATAAGGAATGAAAATGAGTAATCAAGACCAAAGGTTAATTGGCAGCTGACTAAAAAAGAATTTATTGTGCAATCCGTTGACGTATCCTAGATTATTGAATATACCTATTTCTAATATAGTAATAAGAGTTGTTTTGAAGCAATTTATCGGTGTATAAAGGAGACCAGTTCTCTCACAAAATCCTTATTACTTATAATTCCATCATAATTACACTTTTCTGTAAAATAGGAAAAAATAAGAGGTTTAAAATTGCACTCTTCAACTGGGTCATATATTCATACGCTGAAAGTCATAAATCGGGAAATAAAAGATCCCAGACGTCACGTTTTCAGAATCAACAATACATGTAACCGTATTGGAATTATAATACCATAGTTAATATTATAGGACAACTGAAATACGAAAGAATTAATGGGATTTTTTTTTATATAGACTCTAAAATGTAGTTGTTAATAGTAGGGCTTACACCTGTGGTGAGATTTACTCCTGGAACCAATAGTGGTATATATTCAATTTAAAACGCGCGCAAAAAAAAATCGCCGGACCCAAGAGCCTTTTCTTACATGTCCTCGTAAAAGTCAAATGGTTGCTTCCTAAATGATGTCATATGTATACAACATCCCGTACCAGCTAACCTTTTACAATGACATCTTTTTTACTGGATAAAGACGGATACATGCGTGTAAGGTGTGCTGCACAGGAGCTTTTATAAATTATAAACAAATCCACAGGTATTTGTCACGCGTAAAGTCATCATCTGTTACTTCCTTTGAAACAATTTATAGGTAATGATAAAAATGCAAAAATAGGAATATACCCCTAGGGCAGGGAAATAAAGAACAAAACATCTATAGAAAAGTAATATGTGGGCTTGGGTTGATGAAATATTTTTGTAATATAATATAAAACAAAAATATCTCAGTTTTAGTATAGCTTTCGGTTTGTTATATTTCCATGAAGAAGGAATAGAAAAGGTTTATTTTTTTTAATTGAAATAATATATTCAAATTCAAATTATATATTATATTTTTATTGACAATTGACAATTTTAAGTTAGGAATGTTTTGAAGAGTTAACTTAAGTAAATTAAATAACACGAGTTTCCGAAGTTAAACAAAATATGAAAAAATCAAATGATTTTAGATATTATTTTTGTTGTCCGTACATTGAACTATTGATGGATAGCTTTTATAAAAAGTTGTTCGAATCACCTTTTACGATTACGATGATTTCGACGACGACGACAAAGATGATGATTTTGATAAATATTTTTATTACAAATCTGAAGGGGCCATTTGAAAAGTTTTGAGATAACAAAATCTGGATATGGTTACCGGCGGGGGTGGGGGTTAGATACAGTGGGAAGTTTTGAGATAGGGATAAATATAGCTGAAACTTGTGAAATGGGCGGGGGGGGGGGGGGGTAACCTTAACCTTAATAGTAATAAAGACAGTAAAAGTAACGTTATTAGTACTACTAACGAAGTTTCCCGTCTTTTATTACAGAATGTTCCGAAATAGTGTAATATTGCTATTTGGCATGATTATAAGCACACATGGAATCTACCGGTATGACGATTGGATGGATTCCGATTCTTCAGAAAACGTTTTCGGAGTGGATTATGTGGATTATTTCCATATAAAGCAAGCAACTGGGACTTGTTATTTCATTCTGGATAAGACATATTTCGTTGGAGAAGTGGATATATATATAAACACGGATATCACAACTTTTTATTTTCAAGTAAGTCAGTCAATTGTATATTAATAGACGTTTTAGAACAATCTTAGAAGAGGACTATCGGAAATGATTATTTTTACAAATTCCCCTTTCCTTTATTCAAATTTGCTAATCCCTACCTTTTTCCCTTTCAAATTATTTACAAGTCTAAAAAACTTTATCAATTACCTCTATGAAAACCAAAGACATATTGTTGGAGTTAACACTTTGTTCATTTTATGATTTGTTGTATTTCATGTTTAAAAAAAACTTTAAATTATCAAGTCTCAAGCGAAGTTACTGACATCTCTCGATTTGATAGTACATGTGAATACATATGACTGAAAATATCCTGCAAACAGTCAAATTAGAATACATGTTTAACTCCGCCGCATTTTTGCGCCTGTCCCAAGTCAGGAACCTCTAGCATTGTTAGTCTTGTGTGTTTTTTTTTTCTAATTCTGGTTCATTTGTATGTTTCGGAGTTTAGTGTGGCGTGCGGGATTTTATCGCTGCGTTGAATACCCATTGGTAGCCTTGAGCTGTTTTCTGCTCTTTGGTTTGGTTGTTGTCTCTTTGACACATTCTCCGTTTCCATTCTCTATTCTACGTTGTTTAGAGATTTGGATCCAAGCAGTTTTCAAGATATCGAACAATATAGTATTGTACATGTATACAACAGATTTTGTCAAATATCTGTGCAAAAAAAAATGGTACCATAGAATTTATAATCACCACCGAGTCGATACCTTTACTGATGGACGACGAGTCTTCCAGGGTATCCACCAGCTCAGTTCCTAGTAATTCGATATTAGCCTGATAAATTTACTGTTCCAAAAATGTTATTTTTTTTTATAAAAACTAAGTAGATCTCTGTCCTTAGATGGTTTTGGCTTCACTCTTTTTGTCATTTTGTCATTTTTGAATTATTATTTTGGTTTTCAAAATTTTAGGCCATGAGCACAACTGATGAGTGGTAAATCGACGAATTGTGCTCATTTTATGCAGCACAAATGGTATCAAAGAATTTATATAACAAGAATCCATGTAGTTTAAGGATGATCGCTGGTCTAATAGGAAAAAAATAGGATTTGAAAGAGGTGTTTTAGTTTGAGAGAACATATGAATAGTAAACAAATAGGCAAGAAAAAAATATAGGTTCATGTGTTCATTTTAGAGCTATAAGACCTTGAAAATTTGCAGGAAATGGATTTCCTCTGGATTTTTTATTGTCTTTGCATTGACAACTCTATCTCTCAAAGATGTATGAAGAAATAAAAAGGATTTAATAAAATTTTGTCAAATACCATTTTAAGGTATATATGATTGAATTATAAAAGAGAAAGTGGGGGTTCATGGGCAAAAAATTTCATGTTTAAAAAATGGATAAAACCCGAGGATTCCGAAAATCTGACAAAAAGATCAAAACATGACCAGCGAGCATCCTTAATGGTAGAGATATTAGTTATTTCCAAGATATTCAACATTATGAATTAAAATTCAAATGTTTATTGCCATATAAAGTAATTACGTTACAAAATCTGATAAATTCTTCATGAAATAAAAAATTATAACGTTTATTTATACCGAACAAGCATATGGTTCAGGGGGGTTTATTTAGTTACCATGCTTTGACAGCGTCATTTAAAGTATGCCCGTAAATTATGACTACGTGCCATTTCTAAAAATCTTCATACGACTTTACGCGTTTTTATTGAAATATTCTTATTATTACAGATATTTGTTTACATGCCTTTTTCAGACTAGAAGTTTCCTCTTGTTACAAAACATTGATAGTGGAAGGCGATACAAGACAACAAATTTGCTGGTTTTAAGACCTGGTATAAATTTCATGAAATTTGAGGTCAGTTATTTTGGAAGGAGACGTCCTACTTATTTCTGTTATGTAGTTCGGAAGTTATCACCATCAACTCCAACGTTCTCTCCGACTCCGACAGCAACACCTACTTCATTCACAAGTAGTACAAGATCAAAAACCGTACCAACAACGGTAAAGACGATTACTTCAACGACTGTAGGTACAACACCAACAACTTTAACATCAAGGACCACAACACAACCAGAACTAACGAATACTAAAGCACAAACAACTACTTCTGCAAGGACTTCAGCACCAACGACTACTTTAGCAAAAAGCACTCCAGATTCTACTTCAGCGATAAGCACCGGACCAATAATTACACTATCAGCAAGCACTACAGTACCAATGACTTCTTCAACAACAAGGACAAGCGCCCACAACTTTATCAAATATAAGCACTATAGAACCAATAACTAATTCAACAACAAGCACTGCAGTACCAACGACTTCTTCAGATATAAGCACTATAGAACCAATACCTAACCCAACAACAAGTACTGCAGTACCAACGACTTCTTCAGATATAAGCACTATAGAACCAATAACTAACCCAACAACAAGTACTGCAGTACCAACGACTTCTTCAGATATAAGCACTATAGAACCAATAACCAATTCAGCAACAAGTACTGCAGTACA
Organism: Mytilisepta virgata; assembly: GCA_028015205.1. Taxonomy (NCBI): domain Eukaryota; kingdom Metazoa; phylum Mollusca; class Bivalvia; order Mytilida; family Mytilidae; genus Mytilisepta; species Mytilisepta virgata. Next base: position 69,888,904 of record CM051517.1, read on the forward strand.
AACGACTTCTTCAGATGTAAGTACTATAGAACCAATACCTAACCCAACAACAAGTACAGCAGTACCAACGACTTCTTCAGATATAAGCCCTATAGAACCAATAACTTATTCAACAACAAGAACTGCAGTACCAACGGCTACTTCAGATATAAGCACACAAGTGCCTACGAATACTTCAACAAAAAACACTACAGCGACAAAATCCACTTCAACGAAAAACACTACAGCACCAAGGACTACTTCAACGATAAGCTCTACAGAACCAACTACTACTTCAACAACCAACACTACAGCACCAACAACTACTTCAACGATACGCTCTACAGAACCAACTATTACTTCAACAACAAACACTACAACTCAAACGACTACTTCAACGATAAGCTCTACAGAACCATCTACTACTTCAACAACAAACACTACAGCACCAACGACTACTTCAACGATAAGCTCTACAGAACCAACTACTACTTCAACAACAAACACTACAGCACCAACGACTACTTCAACAATAAGCTCTACAGAACCAACTATTACGTCAACAACAAACACTACAGCTTCAACGACTACTTCAACGATAAGCTCTACAGAACCATCTACTACTTCAACAACAAACACTACAGCACCAACGACTACTTCAACGATAAGCTCTACAGAACCAACTACTACTTCAACAACAAACACTACAGCACCAACGACTACTTCAATGATAAGCTCTATAGAACCATCTACTACTTCAACAACAAACACTACAGCAACAAAAACCACTTCAACGATAAACTCTAAAGAACTTACTACTATTTCAACAACCAACACTACAGCACCAACAACTACTTCAACGATAAGCTCTACAGAACCAACTACTACTTCAACAACCAACACTACAGCACCAAAAACTACTTCAACGGTAAGCTCTACAGAACCAACTACTACTTCAACAACAAACACTACAGCACCAACGACTACTTCAACGATAAGCTCTACAGAACCATCTACTACTTCAACAACAAACACTACAGCAACAAAAACCACTTCAACGATAAGCTCTACAGAACCAACTTCTACTTCAACAACCAACACTACAGCACCAACAACTACTTCAACGATAAGCTCTAAAGAACTAACTACTACTTTAACAACCAACACTACAGCACCAACGACTACTTCAACGATAAGCTCTAGAGAACCATCTACTAATTCAACAACAAACACTACAGCAACAAAAACCACTTCAACAATAAGCTCTACAGAACCAACTACTACTTCAACAACAAACACTACAGCACCAACGACTACTTCAATGATAAGCTCTACAGAACCATCTACTACTTCAACAACAAACACTACAGCAACAAAAACCACTTCAACGATAAGCTCTACAGAACCAACTACTACTTCAACAACCAACACTACAACACAAACAACTACTTCAACGATAAGCTCTACAGAACCAACTACTACTTCAACAACCAACACTACAGCACCAACGACTACTTCAACGATAAGCTCTACAGAACCAACTACTACTTCAACAATCAACACTACATCACCAACGACTACTTCAACGATAAGCTCTATAGAACCAACTATTACTTCAACAACCAACACTACATCACCAACAGTTACTTCAACGATAAGCTCTAAAGAACCAACTACTACCTCAACAACCAACACTACAGCACCAACGAATACTTCAACGATAAGCTCTACAGAACCAACTACTACTTCAACAACCAACACTACAGCACCAACTACTTCTTCAACGATGAGCTCTACAGCACAAACAACTACTTCAACGATAAGCTCTACAGAACCAACTACTACTTCAACAACCAACACTACAAAACCAACAACTACTTCAACGATAAGCTCTACAGAACCAACTACTACTTCAACAACCAACACTACAGCACCAACGACTACTTCAACGATAAGCTCTACAGAACCAACTACTACTTCAACAATCAACACTACATCCCCAACGACTACTTCAACGATAAGCTCTATAGAACCAACTATTACTTCAACAACCAACACTACATCACCAACAGTTACTTCAACGATAAGCTCTACAGAACCAACTACTACCTCAACAACCAACACTACAGCACCAACGAATACTTCAACGATAAGCTCTACAGAACCAACTACTACTTCAACAACCAACACTACAGCACCAACTACTTCTTCAACGATGAGCTTTACAGCACAAACAACTACTTCAACGATAAGCTCTACAGAACCAACTACTACTTCAACAACCAACACTACAACACCAACGACTATTTCAACAATAAGCTCAACAGAACCAACTACTACTTTAACAACAAACGCTACAGCATCAACAACTACTTCAAAGATAAGCTCTAAAGAACCAACTAGTACTTCAACAACAAACACTATAGCACCTACGACTACTTCAACGATAAGCTCTACAGAACCATCTACTACTTCAACAATTAACACTACAGCACCAACGACTACTTCAACGATAAGCTCTACAGAACCATCTACTACTTCAACAACAAACACTACAGCAATAAAAACCACTTCAACGATAAGCTCTACAGAACCATCTACTACTTCAAGAACAAACAATACAGCACCAACGACTACTTCAACGATAAGCTCTATAGAACCATCTACTACTTCAACAACAAATACTACAGCAATAAAAACCACTTTAACGATAAGCTCTACAGAACCATCTACTACCTCAACAACCAACACTACAGCACCAACGACTACTTCAACGATAAGCTCTACAGAACCATCTACTTCTTCAACAACAAACAGTACAGCAACAAAAACTACTTCAACGATAAGCTCTATATCACCATCTACTACTTCAACAACCAACACTACAGCACCAACGACTACTTCAACAATAAGCTCTATAGAACCAACTATTACTTTAACAACAAACACTACAGCAACAAAAACCACTTCAACGATAAGCTCTACAGAACCATCAACTACTTCAACAATAAACACTACAACACCAACGACAACTTCAACGATTAGCTCTACAGAACAAACTACTACTTCAACAACCAACACTACAGCACCAACGACTACTTCAACTATAAGCTCTATAGGACCAACTATTACTTCAATAACAAACACTAAAGCACCAACGACTACTTCAACGATGAGCTCTACAGAATCAACTACTACTACAACAACAAACGCCACAGAACCAACTACTACTTCAACGATAAGCTCTACAGAACCAACTACTACTTCAACAACAAACGCTACAGCACCAACGACTACTTTAACGAAAGGCTCTACAGAACCAACTACTACTTCAAGCACTAAAATAACTACCACTAAATCATCAGCAAGCACTTTAACACCAATGATAACAAAAGGCTCTGCTACAAGTCAAAGCATCGCTTCAACAACAACTTTACCCACACGAAAACCCCTGCCAGATCCATCTTAAAAAATCTGTTTTATTCAAATATATGCATATCACGTTATGACGTTTATTTGTTTGCTCTTTTTTTCGGGGGGGGGGTGTCGAATTTATGTGGTGGGTTTTGTTTTTTAGCTTTTAGTTTTTTGGGGTTTTTTCTTTGGGGGTGGGGCTTTTACATGACTTCATTTGTTCATTTATATGTTGAAAATTTGTACTTTTATCTGTTTATATTTATTGTTTTAATAATTTTTAACAGTATTGAACTGATACCTTTGATAATGTGATATTTTCATATATTTATGACTCAACATATTTTCCGTGTGATATATAGCTTTTTATCCAGAAGAAATCCAATATATAACTAATATAATAATATATTGCATTATTTGCACAAATTGTTTATGTCTAAAATTATTTTAGTAATATAATCAAATAGATATCTTTAGTAATTTGAACCAATGTACAATTTGCTTTTAAAAAGGGTATGCGTTCACTTTTTCTATTATTTTCGATTTCGATTATAGTTACACCTTATGTAAGAATCCTGGGTTTTGATTGGTTGATAGCCAGTGTATTTTTCACCAATTTACTTTTATCAAATGAATATCGTTCATTTTTAAACAGTGCCGGGGTATATGCAAAAAGGATATGCCTTTTTTACCCTCTCTGCCGTGGTATTTGCCAAAAAATACTCTATCCGACTGGACGCTTGTAATGTCACGATCATCAATGCGTTTTGTACGTTAACATTCGGTGTAATTAAACAGATACAGCATGTTCTTGAGGGGTATTTGCGAAAAATACCAGTCTTGAGAATGAATTTTCCTCGCCTTACGGCTTGCGAAATTTAACATTCTCTCGACTGGTATTTTTCGCAAATACCCCTCCTTAACATGATATATCTGTTCAATAGAAAATACTATAGAATACCCAGTGCAGATTTGTTTTGTCTGATATTTTGTGTTCTTTGTAAATAATTACCGGTAAAACTTATTTTTCATTGAGTTTTTAATAAAATACACCTACAGAATTATAGAATTGTTGTCTCCTTAATTAGTTAAGCCCAATCGTGACTGTCAACCAAGTGATCATTCTAAATCCCCCGGATGTTCTATGCAAAGCAATGTCAGAGACCTCGGTAAATGTCGGTAAATGTCGGTAAACTTTGGGAACACTGTATATCCAACTTAGTTCCAAAAAGTATATTTTATCTTGAGAAAGATATATCTATTCTGTTCCTGCTTTAACGTTTGGTTAAATTTATTTTCTGTCGAAAAGATTTATAATTTACGGCCATTTATTATTGTCGGGATACCTCATGTAGTCGTCTTTTTCACTATCAGTTTTAGCTAACCTGGGCTATAGGCGTAGAATTTTCTTTCAAGATTTTCTCCTCTGAAACCACTTAGCCAATTGGGATCAAGGAATGGTCCTTGGGTCGCCCTCTTTCAAAGCTGTGTCAGGTATCCCCGACATGCCTGTTGTTACCAAAAATAGAAAAAAGGGACCAAATTTCAAAAATATTCTTCTATGAAACAACATTGCCAGCTGAAACCAAACTTGGCACCAACGGTCCTTAGGTGGTCCTCTTTTAGAATGTCCGATGATGCTGACTGTCAAACAAGATGGCCGCCATAGCCGACCCTAGTTTAGCAGAGGAACATATGGGAAAATTCATCTTAAAATCTTGTCTGAAACCACTGAGCCAATTGGAACAAGAATTGGCAGCAATGGTCAGTAAATGGTTCAGTCTCAGAATTGTATCCGATGACAAGGACTTTTTTAACATAGAACCCTATGGGAAAACCAGCCAAAATAAATGTTACACATAAATTTTCAGTCCTCCTCAAGTTGGACAAGTTAAATCCAAGTGATGTGAACGAGAGCATCTAGTTAGCATTTCAAATCCAGTTTGTATTCGTATTATTTTATTTTGATATTCAATTTTTGTTGAGCTCACCATGCATGATATATGGAATATTCACATATTTGTCTCTTTGGCATTTGTTTTTAAATACCAATGAGAAAAAATTAAACCTGTCTTATTCCAAGTAGTCCGACTTTTTTGTCTTTTTTCACGTGGTCATAGAAATAATATTGCCAAAATAATATCTTTCACACGTACGATGCAATGTTGCATATTAAGTAGATTAGAGAATGGAAACGGGGAATGTGTCAAAGAGACAATAACCCGACCAAAGCGCAGAAAACAGCTCAAGGCTACCAATGGGTCTTCAACGCAGCGAGAAAATCCCGCACCCGGAGGCCGGCTTCAGCTGGCCCATAAATAATAATGCACACTAGGTCAGCGAAAAGGACGGCACACCAAACTCCAAAACATACAAATAAACCAAAATTCAAAAAACACACAAGAAATACATGGCATCATGAAACTTTATCAGATAACACCATACATATACATTTCAGACCATAAAAAAAGAATTTTCTTCCTGAAGGGAAAATAAAGGGAAAAAATTCATTCCTGTTGTAATATGCAAAAGATGTCTTTGGTTAATTATTTTGTAAAATGATTTCATGTTGAGAAATACATTACGATTTTAAAGTATTACGTAAAGGGAATACGTCAGGGATGTCATATGGCAACCCTTGTTTAAGGTAAATTCCCCTTATTTGGTAGTTTCGTCAATGTGGTTTTTCACGGTATCTGTAATTAATACTTCGTTATAAAAATGAACTGAGGAGATATATGAAAATATCGGTAGGACAACAACCGTGAAACGGAATTGGAAAAATCCCAAAACGAGGCTTCGACACGGGCATGTGCCAACATTGCATTATACAAGCCCAGGGTGGTACTATATTAAAATGTTTAGAAGTCAAGAAATTCAACTACAGTTACAAAATGTCTGAAAAAAATGTTTACAATATTGTAATTGAAATTTGTTATGTAATCACAGGTTATATAATAAAATCAACGGATACACCATAAAACTAATGTTTGACCATCTTATAATTCTCTACAATCATAAAAATAATCAGACTGTATCGCTCAGTATCAATATTATATACAGTGTAAATGAACTCACTGTTACTATTTTTAAATTGGTACCTTTACCAAGGCATGTCCCCAGGATCAAACGTATTTCAAGTTGATAAATGGGATAGAGTGTTACATTTTAACTTTATAAAGGTGTGAACAATGGGATGAGGATTACAAATGATGACATAGGTAATATAAGTCAGATAGATAGGAATTTATTGTGTTACGTCTTAGCTAGGTCCTATAAGGTAAGATAGCATCGTGCGGTTATTTATAACAAAAAATAGCCTTCAAATCAACTTTTTACTAGTAAAAAAATTAGAAACGGTCAGAATTATTTTCTTTTGCGCATTGCACTTACCTTCAAATAAAAATCTTAAAATATATCATATATTTGGATAATTTAAAATTGTAGACTACTAAATATTTTATTTATCTATTTGTGTATTTATTTATTTTACTTTACTTTAAACATATTTTATTGTCATAAATATAGACAAATGGATAAGACACAGTTGCAAGAACTTATTAAGTCATCTCCGGCATTTTACTTTAAATATTGATGTAGGTCAAAATATGTTTAATTTTTAAAGACAAATGATAAGAGTGAATTGAATTTACAGTTGTATCTATGTATGCTCTACAATAATAAAAAAAACGATTTTTTTTTACACTCAACTACGATATACTTGTTTATGTTGAAATCTTAAACAGTTACCAAATAACTTGAATAAATGCCAAAAATGGATATATCATTTTTTTAATACTAGTTTTAATGCATAAGATATGCATATTTGGTCGATTTACGACTCAACGGTTTCATATGTGCTTAGAATGTTGAAATCTTAAACAATTACCAAATAACTTGAAGACATGCCAAAAAATAATCCGAAATCTATTTCAATTTAACTTTATTTATTTATTTATTTATTTCAATTTATCTATCTATCTATCTATCTATCTATCTATCTATCTATCTATTTGAAATATTTGAATAGGACTCTCTACGCATATATAGATATACATATATAACAAAGATGAAATTACCCGATATAAAAACAATTCCAAAAGCCAGAATTAATGTTTCTGCATGTTGACATGTAAGGCGGCTCCTGCGATCTAAAGTAATTCTTTTCAAGTCTGAATTAATAATGTTACTTTATCCAATGACGCCTTTATAATAAATGGGAACCTTAAAATAGCTTATATTAGTAAAAAAAATATATACATGTCTCCAACAGTATAAATACTGGTCATAAAATAAACATGTAAGCATCAAAAAGTGAAGAAGGAATGTTACTTCAAGTAAAGAGAATGTAAAGGCACGGAAGACTTTTGGGCGCAATTCATGCTTTACTTGGAACATACGAAATGCTTTATTTGGAACATACGGAATATTTTCAGAGTGTAATGTTAATGCTTTATTTGGAACATACGGAATATTTCAGAGTGTTTTATATATAAGACAAGTGTAATACATCAAATGTTTCTGACTGCAAATGCATTTGTACTGCATCTGATGTTAACAAAAGGCTTAAAGGTAACATGTTGTTATGTGTTGCATTTTTCTAAATACGTGTGACACGGTATCTTGAGGCGATTTATGTATTCATTAAATATTTCTGAAATCAATTCTATATTACTTTTTTCTAATGAATATACTAAACTCAAAACCGTCCAAATTAAATCTTAAGAATTTCAGGTATTTGAACAATTCACAGAAAAAAATTTAACTATCAAGTTATTTTTCTAAGTAAAGTAAACAATTTTTGACTCATTTATTCGGTTAAATGTTATGATATCAATTATCTAAGAAATTAAAATTTCCAGTATCTAAGATTCACATTTGGCTAACTTTCGTGGGTAAGTTTGAGATCAAATAAAGCAACTTTTCTGCACTGTTCAAACCTCGAACATTATCATCGAAGAGAATATAACCAACCACTTGATTTTTATGAGGGCTAGGATCAGATTTGAAATGAAAAGTCAGGACCATGTTTTTGGCAAAACAAAAAGACAGGATCACTTTAGGTGTGAAAAAAAATGCAGGACCAAAATTTCGACGAAAAAATAGGCAGGATCAAACATTTGCTCGCCAATTTCAAACCCTCAGGGACAGAATACCGCATCTCAGTTGTGTCAAGAGCGAGCGTACATTTTTATTCATGTTTAGCCTTACGTCTTGTTCATGATAGAAATTTGATTTTAATTTTTAATGTCTCAATTAAGGAACTTCTATGATGTCTGTTTTCCATATTGTTTCGTAATATTCATTTAGAACTGACTGAATCATAGTGAAACAAATCACTTTTTTTCGTTGAAAATAGTCCAGCAAATCAAGTTTTGTGAGCAGGTCTTTCAGATCGGAGCACCGATTGCTCTTACACTTCTCATAGTCGTGTAGAAATACTTGTTTGGTAACGCGATTTTCCTCTAACAACACTAGTCTATCCCATAAGCATACCATATTATGTAATGGCACGGGGTTCAAAATTCCACGTTTCACCGGTTCCTTTAAACAGTGTATGTATTTCTAGTATTTGAGTAGTGATACATGTATATCCACGTATTCATTTTTTTTTAAATATTTCATATTTGAAAAAAAAAAACATCTAGGAAAGTTTTATATATAAAAAAAAACAATATCTACATGTACAAATTACCATATTTGTGTAGGTCTCTAACAACGGTTGATGAATCTGTATTTGAAAAGGAAACACGAATGAAGTACACCAGGGATCTCCTATATCGCCCCTTGTTTAGTTTTAACTTTTCTCATTGATTCCCATTTTTGTTTAATTTTATCATACATATTACTGAAAAAAAGGTTTATATTTGTGGTAAAAACAAAATCTGGTGATATAGTAAAATATAATTTTTAAAATGAATTTGTTTTCCATGTACCGATGTCTGTGAATGATACTGTTACTGAATCAGACGGGATATTAATTCAGACATTTTATACTTAACAACAAGACAATTACATTTATAATTATATGATATTAAATAAAATTATTAAAGTTTTTGATTATAGTAATTTAAGAAATCATATCAGTAGCGGATCTATAGAAGGTAAATTTTCAGAAACAAAAAATCTCAACAGACCCCATTTGGCACCTCTTAACCCATTGGAAAGGCATTATATGAAAACAACCATTTGCAGCATGGTGTTTTTCAACCATTGATAGGACCACGTTGTTAGCTCTGGATGTTTGTTTAGTTATATACTTGTGATTTTGTGATTTATTTGTAACACTCCATATACGTTTTTTTTTTAACTAAAACATCACAATTTCATTTTATGTGATAAAAAATTATAAACGCCTATACATTTGTAGAACGTTTCTTTATGATACATGTTTTTTGTAATTTTACAGGATGAAGCTAAATTTAACGTGGTTGATAGTTTTGTGTGCGGTCTCACAGAATTTGGGATTTATAGGTGATCTAATAGACACTATTGAGGATTTACCTTTACGATTTGTGCAGGGAACATGCTTTATATTTCTAAAAAAGACATATCATTCTGGAGAATTAGAATTATTTGTTCGAGCGAGTAGACCCACTTTAGACATATATGTAAGTATTAATATATTTTTATGACAATGGGAGTTTTGATTGGTCTCCAATAAAAATATTTTTTCATATCAGTAAAAATCAAATCAAATCAAATTAAATTTTCTTAGCACGATTAAGCCAGTTAAGGGCCAGTGGCTTACATATAACTACAATAAACGACAATACAAATAATGATCATCGGGTTGAAATGTTTTTAAATTACCCCTTGAAAATTAGAGCCCTATAAATGAAGTGGTACTTCCAATAAAGTTTATAGAATGATTATGGCAAGCCGTTTTAATGTTTATTCTAACTTCAAGATATCTCATATAATATTTAAGATATCTTATATAATCTAGTTTTTATAAGATATCTTATAAGCTTTATAAGATATCTTATATACTTTATGAGATATCTTCTAAAGTTTATAAGATATCTTATAAAGAAAATTATTTGAGATATCTTATAAATTATATGAGATATCTTATAAACTATATAAGATATCTTATAAACTATATGAGATATTTTATAAAGTTCATTAGATATCTTGAAGTTAGAATAAATAGTAAAACGGCTTCCCATAAATGAGTGTGCCAGGGTGCGAATGGTATTATCAGGACCTTTGTTATGTAATTTCTGTAAAATTGTTTAGATTTTTAATTAGTACACATATAAAAACGAACATGATCTACCAGTTTTATTGCCAGATATACACCAAAAGCCCCCCTCCGGATTGTCCTGTCAGGAATGGCTCCATATATGTTTGTAACGTGACTTCCCTCGTGAACGATAGAAGTTATAGAACCATAACAGGTGTATAACCAGTAAGTAGTTACTCCTTTAGCTCAGTTGGTGTACTAAAAGTTCCGGATTCGATCCCCGCTTGGCGCGGTAAGTAATTTTGGGAGACAAGTTACATGTTTTTTTAACATATGTTTCGTAGATATAACATGTATAGGTTGATTTCTGTACATTAAATAATATTTATAATATTAAATTATTTAAGTTTGTATTAAAACATACGGTATAAAACTTTTCATTTTTATTTATAATATTAAACATTTTTAACCTTTTATAACCGATATTCCTTGTATGAATAAAAATGTGAGACGTATTTCAAAGTTGTGATATAATTTATGAACGTTGTAATTTTTCATCAGATGTCAGAAGTTAACAGGGGGAAACGGTTTGTCACATTTACGATTGTCCAGCTATGAGAACTGTTAATATGCAAATTAGATTGGGAAACCTTTCCACTATTTTTTTTCAGAAATTATTAAGATACAAATGAAATGATATGGGTATGCGTACATGAAACACTCAGGTTGTTGTGTTACATCACACACTAAATGATCCTCGATCAAAAATATTGACGGTTAAAATTCAACAAAATCACCAGAAATTGCATCGTCGGAAACTCATGGCCGGTCGCGCTTACGCTTTACTTCCACTGGAAGCACTGGAAACAAGCGTAAGCGCGATCGGCCGTGGGTTTACGACGATGCAGAAATCGAAGCAATGAGATAACGATATTTAAAACAGTGAGTTGACTAGAGAGTTAAGCATGATACAAAAGCGACATGATGAAACATATTTTTCATGTTAAGCCGAAGGTTTTTTTTAATTCAGATTTTTTTTCTACTATATGAATGAGCATCCATTTGATTACCATTTAGTGGAACAAGGACGTAATCTTGGATCGTGAATTTTTTCCGTAGCATCTATTTACATGAAAAATGTTATGATTTTATCTAGGGGTCGTCGTTTGGGCATCAGCAAGGAGCGCCTATCCACAGTATGAAGAACAAGCGCGCTGATGCGCACAGAAATGTTTTTCGGACTTACCATTTTTTAATCGTGTTAACGTTATTTACCGTTTTAACCAAGTTTTGGATCTTTGATTTTTGTCCTTTTTTACTACCTTTTTTTGCATCCACATTTAGGATAATTTTCTAAATGAAGCACGCTGTAGTAGAGTCAGGTCAGCACGATGTGAAATATACCAATATACTTTAAAATTTACTTAAAAAATAAAAAAATGAAACCGCACACGAGAAACTGATGATATGTTGTAAAGGTCTTGTATATACACATAGTAAGATTTATTTTTCGTGACGATAAAAGCAAAACAATTAAGCACCTAATTAACTAATGTTATACTATATATGTCAAAGCCTACACTTAGAACAAATTTATCAACATTATGACATCTAGGGTCTCAATTTTGTTATTTTGTTAAAATGTTTTACAGAATTACGATTACATTATCACGGTACATGCATAAGAAACATAAGAGAGTTATCAGTTTTTACCAGGGAGAGGGGACTGGTCAAAATGTAGGAGGGGGGGGGGGGGGGGGGGCGTCAAATTTTTAATCCCAATATCAAGTCAGACACAGTGGTGACAATGAAACAGATGAGAGCAACGACAAAGTCATAATATCTTGAAATACGAAAATATCAGATAGAACTCTACGTATCATAGTCCTTGATACCGCCATCATCTCAGGAGAGAAGCGAATCGTAACCCTTGGCTAGCGAAGATCAGATACCGCATGTTTGGTAGAGAAGCAGCAAATACAAATTTTAATATTTTTGGTTTGACAAGTCCGAGGATCAAACATGCGATCTTCCGCACTCGAGGTGAGCACGCTTCCACAAGACCATCGAGTTGGTTCACAAATTATGGAAAAAACATATGAAATAAAAAAATAAATAAATACAATTAATGTCCCCATCTTATTAAAGACTGAGGACAATTTTTTCTTTTTCTTGTATTATATTAATATGTGACATTTTGTGAATATTAGATGATACTGTTATTTTCCTTTAGAATATGCAGTTACTTGAAGAACTGCCACAGTATGATGAGTTTGGCATCCTTTATTTTCATCAAAACATGGAGTATGAAAATAGACTATATTGAAGTAGCATAACCTGATGAACGCGGGGGGTCAAGATTTTACCTTTGACACTCAAGGGGGATCACAATCTTTTTGGAGATTTGGAAATGGGAATCACAAAATTTTGAATATTTCATTTTCAGAATGCCCCCCCCCCCCCCTTCCTTTCCACGATAAAAAATGATAAGTCCCTAAAATTACATTTTAACTGTGAAATATTAAAAATTTTACAGAGAAAGTTGTCAAGAATTTCAGATTACGATGTCATTGACAAGTTCTGGGTTTTTCAAAGAATGCACATTTTAGATTCCGTGTATAATTAAGTCCTTGTGGGAGACTTTATGCTCTTTGCACACACATACAAAAACAAATTATGAAATTCAAATGCAATATTATATTTGATTTCAGTCATGGGACTTCTTAAGCTACGATAGAAAACTACACGGAATGAGCTACAGGTTGCTAAATATTTTACCCATGAAAGCTGGATTCAGAATGGTCCAATTTACAATTGGATATTTCGGTCATCGTCGATTTTTTCCAAAGACGTGGTGCAGAAGAGTAACACCGTTACCGACAACAACAACACCGAAACCGACGACGACGACACTAATTACAACCACAACTACAAGACCAACCCCTTCAACTACAAAAACCACAACTACAACACCAACTCCTTCGACCACAACTGCATCAACAACAGAACAACAAACAACAACGACAACTACTGCAAAAGTGACGCCTACAGATCCAGTACAAAAAAGCACAACTACTACGACGACGTCTACATCAACAACTACGACAACAGAAGCAACAACAAGGTTTACAACACAATCCAGTACAACAGCTATAAATACACCTCCAATTCGTCCAACCCCAGCATGAGCTGCTTAATATTTAAGAGTTGGTTACTTCGATTGTTTTCGAAGCTCGAGCAATGTATTTCGCACTTAAAAATTTCACCTCAGCGCGGTGGTGAAGAAATGCTTGATTAATACCAACACAAACTGCTGTTCATGGGATCTTTTGTGAAAGATTAAGACTTTAATGAATCAAATATTGTAAATATTGTACAAATGTGTATTTAATATTTATGTATTCTCAGATGTAAATATTCTGAACCTTTTGTAGAAATGACACAAGCCCCTATAGTTTGAATTTGGACATTTAAATTCAGCTCCTCTGAATTTTTGTGCTATTGTTCTGACTTTCCAATGTTTGGCTTTGAGTCCTCTGAATATTCTTAAAAGCATCGAAATTTTGACCAAATTATAAACACGTAAGAATCCAACAAACAAAAAATAAACAGGATATCGATTTGGATGCAGAAGATGTACACATTTTGTCGAGTTACTACTCCCCCCCCCTTCCTTTCCACAATAAAAAATGATAAGTCCCTAAAATTACATTTCAACTGTAAATAATAAAAAAATTTACAGAGAAAGTTGTCAAGAATTTCAAGGCATAAACACAATGTCATAACGTTGCTTATCACAAAAATAGAATAAAAGAAATTCGTTTCTAATATTTATTGAGCACTTAAAATTTACATAATAACACTAAATAAAAGTTCATGTTGCCAGCTTACAACAATTTACAAAATAGCACTTAGTAAAAGTTCATGTTGCCAGCTTACAATACTTTACAAAATAGCACTAAATAAAAGTTCATGTTGCCACCTTACAACAATTTACAAAATAGCACTAAATAAAAGTTCATCTTGCCAGCTTACAACAATTTACAAAATAGCACTTAATAAAAGTTCATGTTGCCAGCTAACAGCAATTTAAACAGCAGTTTCTTTTTTTCTTGTGTTTGTGTCGTGATCGCATTGTATTTCTTTTAACATCTGCCTAATTTTTTTTGTGACAGTTTGGTTGATATAGTTATCGGTCTCCTTCTTAAGTACTGGAATATTAGCAGATGTCCTAGCACAATGTCGTAGGTATCCCCAGCAAGCACATGATAATTCTGGTAAATCAAATTCTGTAGAAGCACATAAGAGTCCAATAACTGTTGTAACGTCCATTTTAACACTTCCCGTGTGAACATAATAGATGAACTGTTTGAAGACGTCAATATCGTAGTTGGTGATGGAAATTCCGGGTTTGGCTGTTTTCTTTGACTTCTTTGGTTCTTTTTGAGTATGCTGCCAAATAATTTCCCTCAGAACCTGGCTTCTTGAACCAATAACTGCTTTCAAGCCGTGAACAGGAAAACCTTGTGGTCCTACGTTGAATGTTACGTCACATAGGTCTGGCATCGACAAGATATATTTCATGTTGTCAACAAGTGGGTCTATACTTGAGAAGTAAGTTAAACAAGGGTCATCTAAATCGTCCAAGTCATCTAAATCATCGTCGTCACTGGATGTGCCGATCTCCGTAGATGAACCACTGTTTGTGTAGTCCGAATCACTCCCTGGTGATGAAAGTCCAGAATCTGGAACAAAAACTGGACAGTCGTAACCTAGTTCCTCCTCTGAAGAATCATTAAGGTTTAGTAACGGCAATCTGTCCTCTAATGGTGGTAAAGCCATTTTTCGTAAGAGAGCTGGTTATTTTGCAAATGAAGACTCCAAGCGATAATGATCAGTAATGGTAGCGTACGAGTTTTTATAGAGAAAACGCAGGACAACTTTGAAAGTAAGTATTGCTCATGCTAAAAAGTTGTCAACATAGATGGTTACTGATCAGTATTAATTATATAATGTAAACAGTCGTAACAGGTTAAATTGAATTTTAATTGTTAATTATTATCACCCTGAATTATCATTAATTATCCTTTTGATTGCATTTTTTAAATATATATTATTTAGTAATTATGAATTAAATATTTGGTCAAAGCTTAAAAACAACAAGCAAGTTAAAGATGAATTAATTAATTTTCATTATTACATGAATGTAATTTTAAAACTTCTTGAACACAGCTATATCATACAATAAAGTCTATTTTTTTGTATTAATATGTGGTTTACTAAAATTTCCAAATTTAATATTTACTTTTCTGAAGTGACATGCTAAATATATACATATAGTATTACAGGTGCAAAAAAATGGATTTTACCATTGTTAGAAAAAATAAATAAAATAGCAATCCAAAGATACTAATATTAGATATAGTAAATTTATACTATGCTGTATACGACGCATTGCAAGGAGCAGCATTAAAATTCACGTAAACAACGATGGCATTGCAAATAAACGACACATAAAAAAACAGACGGATAAATGAGTTCTTCTGATTCTAAATTGGGAAAATCTCATTGTATTATAAGTTTACTTACTTACTTAATCCTCTTCGTGCTGGGAGCACATAAGGCCTTGACCGAGGACCTCCATCTCTGTCTGTCTGCTGTCATTTTCTGTAGCATGCCCCACGTCCATCCTTCTTCTTTCATCTCCCGTTCTACAGACCGTCTCCACGTCTCCTTTGGTCGACCTCTGCTTCTCTTACCAGGTGCTGTCCATCTGATTGCCACTATAGGAATGTCTGTTGTACCCATTCTTAAAACATGGCCAATCCACTTCCATCTTCGCTCTTTGATCTGTTCTGATATTGGGACTGTTGAACTTATTTCGTACAGTTCTTCATTTGTTATTTTGTTGGGCCAAAATATTTTTAGAATTCTGCGAAGACATTTTGTCTGAAAGGTATCAAGTTTATGTATGATGTTTTTGGTAACTTTCCAAGACTCTGCTCCATAAAGAAGAATAGCAATAACATTTGTCTTAAAAATTCGAAGTTTGGTATTTGTTCTAATTGTGGTTGATTTCCAGATGTTCCTGAGATTTATGAACGCGGATCTGGCTTTTGAAATTCTATTGTCTATATCACTATTAGAGTCCCCATTAGCACTGATTTTACTGCCAAGGTATACAAAATTATCCACTTCCTCGATTTTGGTGCTGTCTATCTTAACTTCGCCTCCGCTGGTAGTGTTAATTTTCATGATTTTGGTCTTTTTTGTGTTAACTCTAAGCCCTATCTGTTTTCCAAACTTCACCAGATCGTCTGTTTTGCTCTGAATATCCCTGTAACGCTGTGCCAGCAAGGCGATGTCATCAGCGAAATCTAGGTCTTCCAAAAACAGATCAAAGGTCCATGATATTCCCCTGTTTATTTCTCTGGTAGTACATCTCATTAGCCAGTCAACACAAAAGGTAAAGAGGAGCGGAGAAAGAAGACACCCTTGACGCACTCCTGTTTGAATAAGGAAGCTATCTGTCAGTTGGTTTGAACAGATGACTCTTGCTTGAAAATCTTTGTATAGCATCTGGATGATTGAAATAATTTTGTCGGGAATGCCATAATGAGTGAGAATCTTCCATAGAGCAGGACGGTGTATGCTGTCAAAGGCTTTTGTAAAATCAATGAAGTTCGCATAGAGAGTGGCGTTCCATTCATTACTCTGTTCAAAAATTTGTCTAAGGGTGAAAATTTGATCTATACATGATTTTCCTTTTCTGAATCCTGCTTGTTCTTTCCTGAAGTATGGGTCGACAACTGATGTAATTCTGTTTAAAATGATCTTGCACAGGACTTTGCTTGTAATTGAAAGTAGCATAATACCCCTCCAGTTGTTTGTATCAGAGAGATCACCCTTTTTCGGAAGTTTCACTATTATGCCCACTTTCCAGTCAGATGGTGCAGATTCTGTTTCCCAAACCTGTTTAAGTATTCCTGTTAGAAGTCTTGGTGTTACTACTTCTTCTGCTTTTAACAATTCTGCATTAACTTGGTCTATGCCTGGTGATTTTCCATTTTTTAAAGATTTGATAGCTTTTTTGACCTCATCCTCTGATGGTTCATTGGTGTTTATGTCTAGCTTATCTTCTCTATTGCTTATAACTGCTTCTGTATGCGGCAAATCTTGGTTTAAAACCCTTACAAAGTGGTTTTTCCAACATACCAGTTCTTCTTCAATGTTAGATGCCAGCTGTCCGTCCTGCTTACGCACTGGTGTTTCTGTGCTTGCAAACCCTTTACTTAATGTTTTAGCAATTCTATACAGGGTGCCCATGTCTTGTTTGGTGGCTGCCTCTTCTGCTTCTTGTGCGAGTTTGTCAACATAGTCTTTCTTATCTTTGCGTGCATTTTTTTTAACCTCTTTATCTTCTTCAGAATATCTCTCTTTTAGTTGCTCTATAATTCTAGCTGATTTTGTTGTTAGTATTTTCTGTTTGGTCTTACGTCTTTTTTCTACCAGTTCCCAGGTTTTTGGTGATAGCCATTCTTCTTTCTTTCTCTTTTTCTTTCCAAGTCTTTTCATTCCTGCTTCAACAAGGGTGGTATTGAAATTATCAATAGTTAGTTCTTGTTCATTGCTGAGGATTTGAAATTTGTTTTTCACTTCAACTTGGAATGCTTTTCTAAATGTTGGATCATTTAACTTTTTTACATCAACTTGTGGCGGTCTCTGCTCACTTTTTCTTGCTTTCCTAAGTTTAAGCTTGGTTTTTACCAGCATAAGCATGTGGTCGCTACCTATATCTGCACCTCTCATGGCTCTTACATCTTGCAGTGTACTTCTCCATTTTTTGTTTATCATAACCTGGTCAATTTGGTTTTTGGTTTGACCATCTGGTGACGTCCATGTTAATTTATGAATGGCCTTATGTTGAAACATGGTAGCACCTATAACTAGCTTGTTTTCTTCGCAAAAGTCTATAAGCCTGCTGCCGTTGTTGTTCATTACACCACAACCATTTCTTCCCATAACACTTTCTTTACCTTCATTCATAGACCCAACTTTTGCATTCAGATCTCCCAGCAAAAGTAAAACATCATGTACTGGTGTTTCCTCTAATACTTTCTGCAACTGATCGTAAAATGCTTCTTTCTCCTCATCCTCCTTATCTTCTGTTGGTGCATAACAGACCACAACTGTAAGTTTGGCATATTTTGAGTGGAACCTTGCAGACATAACTCTATCACTGTATGGTTTCCATCCCAACAAACATTTACTTATGTCTTTGGTGATAATAATACCAACTCCACTACTATGATGGTCGTTGTCTCTTCCTGAATACACAATCTGGTGTCCTGAGGCTAGATTTCGTGTGCCACTTCCAGTCCATCTTGTTTCACTGACACCTAGCATTTGGATATTGTAGTTGTCCATTTCTTTAACAACTTGAGCCAATTTGTCTGTTTGGTATAAAGTACGGACGTTCCAGCATCCAATTCTAAGAACTTCTTTTGGGTTGAGAACATTCACCTTCTGTCTGGCAGCTTCCTTGCGGGTTTGACTGCCATCCATCATATGTTCAGTTTCCTGAAAGGTTTCAGTCTCTCCCCATGTCATAATTTCCTCGGTTTTATAAGTTTAACGTTTTGAAATTTTTCTTATAAAAATTAGTGACGGTCTCCTTTAGTTCACTGCGCAAAAATGTCACGGGAATTCTGCTTTCTACTTTTTTTATATGAAATTCAGTTATCACTGAGTACCATTAAATGCAAACTGAACATGTATCTAACCCTAAAAATGATAATAGATGCAGACACTTTTCATAATTTTTACCCCGAAAATTACTATTTCGCCTCGACTTGTTTCCCTATCGCCACTATTTTCAATTTCCAGTAAAAATAAGAACTCTTTTTTCGACTGATATTAAAGTAAAATATTTAGTTTAATATATACTCATGCAGTTCTAAACTTTGAATTAATATTGCAAAAAGGGTAATTTCTCAGATTAATATTGGTTTTTTACGTTGTCCAAACCAAAGTTACAAGAACAATATCTATAGCTTCATGTATCTATAATTTACAATAAAACAAAATCATGCGCTAGTCTTCATGGCGAACACTCATTTTTTTCCATTGTGAAATTGGTGTTAGTCAAGTTGAAAATATTTATCCTTTTTTGTTCACTTTGTCCCTTAATGATCTAATATGCGTAGTCTTGAGTCATTGGATATTCAATTCAATAAAACAAACCTACATTTGTATATCAAACTGCTGATCTTATTGTATGCAGAAGATACTGTTCTACTTTCCAAATATCCAGAAGGAGTGACTCGGCCTTAGATGATTTAAAGTTAATGTGTCTAAAACAAAAGTCGTTATTTTTCCTAAGAGAAGGTTTAATATTGGTATGGAGTCCATCGGTTGTGTTCAAGACCTTAAACCCAAAACGTTAAAGAGTAAATTCGAACGTCAAACGAAAAGTATTTGCTTTAGTTAAAACCATCTGTTAAAACCCAAAACGTTAAAGAGTAAATTCGAACGTCAAACGAAAAGTATTTGCTTTAGTTAAAACCATCTAAGGACAGAGCTATGCACGAGGGATAAACTTAGAGTTTGCACAAAATTTCTAAATTTCTTATCTTTTTTTTTTTTGTTTGTTTATGAAAAGTACTGCTATACATTTAAAATAGCGATCAGGCATATGCTAAAAGACAACATGTTTAATACTTTTGGAAAGAAAGCTTGCCCTTGTCTCACAAAGTCACATGCGTTCCTGATGACGTCATTTGTATGTTCTTTAGAAACGCCAATGGATTGAAAGCAGAAAACAGTAAAACTGCTCTAATTATAGAAAAATGGAGGCATCTAAGCATTGGGAAAGAAAAGGATTTAAGTATGACTAATGTTACAGTTTTATTGATCCTTTAAAAATATATTCACACAAAAACTAGATGTAACATACAGAAGCGAAATTAATAATGACTTTTTAGATAAGAAATTAGCCGAAAACAAACTTTGGAAAACACGCTATTAATCTGATAAAGGAGATCAAAACCGTTTTATTTATGATAAATTAGGCCGTTGCGGTATTAATGGTGGCGATATTGTTGATAATAAATTTTGTGATATCGTCGATAATATGCCCTGTGTCGTCGTAGTAGGGGAGGATGGTGTTATCCTGACTAAATTAACTCCTGGAGCCACGGTTTTATAGATATCACTAGGACTCGTGGTTACAGTATAATGATTTCCTTGATATCTTGCCGGTCGCCGTATGGACACATTCCTACACCAAGCTCTTGGAACATAACGCCGTTGAGAACCATAATAAACAGCAGTAAATTGTACTATAACAAATCCTGGCTTCACGTGATACATGTTAACCAGTTTGTTTATTCTTCCGTGCAAAAAAGTACCAGCTAAGAAAAAATTCTTGGACTGAAAATTAAAAAAAAATGTCAATATTACACTGTGAATATAGACATAATATTGATTTACATGTACAAGGAGGACAAATTAAAAATAAATTTTATTAAAACAAAATAGGTTAAACGCAAAGTCAGTTGATCTTAGGATAATAAGTTTCGAAGAAGTTACTATAGCAATTAAGAAAAAAAATATTGTAGTTACACATTTGACGCAAACTTTTCGAGACAAATGTGCGAAGTTCTGTTAGGGTGCGTTTATTACAGTTCATCGTCATAAAGCAACAGTGAGCCCTTTATCAAGGAGAACTAGTTTGGGCAGTCGGAAACAACAGCTATCCCTGCATTCCCTACATTTTACTTCTCTGTGCACCACTTCCACAACCATGTGTTTTGAATATGGGCCCCAAGTTTTGAAAATCAAAAGTCTAAACCTTATTGCGGATCTACATACAGTGTGTGACAACACTGCATAGAAATCAAATGCATAAAGTTAAAAATGAACGAGGAATTTAGGTCACACTTTCCGGTCAAACAGACTTGGGCAGCAATAATATCCTTAAACTTTATGCAGAAATGCGAGGATAAAAAATGTCGCAACGCAACGCCACTTCATTTTGGCCAACAACTGTTATGACTGGTCGGAATCATGCTTGATATCAATTATTTACGTCAAATTTTTACAAAAAGCATTTCTGATACTAATATTGGTGCAATCTAGATGCATATTTCAACAATTCCTGACTCAAGGCCAAAAAATTGGCAAACCCAAAACCGCCAAATTCACATAACAAAATGACCAAAATGGTGGTAAACCGGAAATGCTCATTTGTTTCCAAAATGAAATACAAGTTTCTCGACCATTTCTGAAATACCCGCGAAGAATTAAGTTGTCCAGCAGAAGCATCAAATAAATGTTTTATTTCATAAATTAATAAACATTCTATATACACTTACATATAAGTCCTCAGTTGGTCTGTCCGTTCCAACGATAACTTGGAATTCTCCTGGTTGGTATGAAGTGGTCGTCCAGAAATAGCAGGTTCCTGAGACAAACTGCAGTGGTTGTTCTTCTGGTAATTCAGCCAAAAACCCAAACGTCTTTGATACACAGAATAAATATAGAAGGAACGTGCATGATGGTTTCATATTGCTGAAAGTAATTATAATCCTGATACTTTATTCCAATGTTCCGATTTTTACAATTGGACACCAAATATGTTCTACGGAAAAAAGAGGATACTTGGTCATAATATTGGTGTGTTGTGCCGATTACGTTTGCAAAAACCGATCCTGTTCACCACAGGAAGGTACAACAATTAAAAAAAGTCGCGAACACGAGTTGCTATACAAAAAAATCCAGGTACCTAGATCAATTGTCTGCCCCTATAAGAATCAAACAGTTGCTACCTTGTCTATATGAAAAAAAAATAAACAAAAAATAAGGAAACCCTTAAAATAAGATTCGTCGTTGGGAGAAATCTTTCAAAGCCGTCATATGTCTATTTTCAATAAAGTCTCAAAGCTTGCTAATATGAAAAATTCTGCTTCTATCTGGGACTTCATCTTCAAACTTCGGGGGCGTAAGCGGATCCTTAAACCTTTACCTTAAAAAGTACTGGTACTTATAATACAATTATTAGTATTATTAATCCCACATTATATAAATAAAGGTTTTGAAGTCTGATGCAAGATAAATTACTTAATTGTATTCGTTTGTAATCATCAAGTAAACCCCTTTTTTAAATTAAAGTTACTAAATACTATTTATTACATGACCATGTTTTTTCTATCCTACGTAATAGGTCGCTATTGGGATTAATCAACCCTTGAAAATGTATATTCACCTCACCTAAAGGCTCGGTGAATATTACATTTTCTCGGGTTGATAAATCCCGATAGCGACCTATTTCAAAGTCAGTAATTGTATAATAACACATATACACATGTATATAATCAGTTTTCTTACCTTATACGATAGTCTTATCAACACCTCTCAATACATACAACACAATGTGCATTTTTTCTACATTTTATGTGCAGACCTGTGTTTGTTACTAAACATCCATTAAACATCTTTCTTTATTTCGCTCAAAGGGGCAATTACTTTTTCTTAAATTTTAGCTTGATTTAACATTATATATTAATTATTTCTCGTGTGTTGCCCGCGTACATTTCCTAATATGTCTAAGCCAGTGATAAAACATCCCCCTTGTAATATATATAAAACACCGTTTGTTTTTGGTCTGAACAAGGAGACGAGTACTAAATGGCCCCTTAAACACCATTGTTAATGTATACAGTAAACATATATAACTAATATGTAGGCCTATATTGTTCTCCAGGGACCTTTATGCAAATCTAATCTTATCACAAAGAAAACATTCATGACTTGGAAACAGAATAAACATTCCTGTTATCAGTCATATTCCGTGCACATATTTTGTCGAACACTCTAACCTCACTAGTTTGACATGCGTGGAAGTCCTAGATTTTTCACCGAAATGAATCCCCAACGGACCATATTTCTTCTTTTTTTGTCCAATGTCACTTAATACTCTATTGAAGTGACACCGCCTAAGAAATGTTCCACTAAGGTAGAGACCCTGCTGAGGTGATAATTCCAAAACAGAAGATTCTGTAATGTGATATTGCTTATTTGTAACAGCAGCCATACTGGGCCAAGGGCCTGATAACCAGAAAAATTTGAAAGGATTATTCCAATAACGTTTGGTCTCAGTTGGTCTAGTAGAGAAAATGTTCAAAAATATTTCTATTTTTAGTAACAGTGCATGGTGCCTACCCATAACATCACTTGGGTACCATCTAAGTTTGGTCTCAATTGGCCCAGTGGTTTCAAAGAAGCTTTAAGAATATATTTTACTTATCATAATACTTTATTTTGCAAGGGTCAAGCAAAGTACAACAACAGCAAACAAAACATAGCAAACAACATGATGAAGGCAAATGGGTTTGAGATTTTAGACTGTATGATGCCCTCTGACCGGTATGGA
The DNA here is from genome assembly GCA_028015205.1 of Mytilisepta virgata. Taxonomy (NCBI): domain Eukaryota; kingdom Metazoa; phylum Mollusca; class Bivalvia; order Mytilida; family Mytilidae; genus Mytilisepta; species Mytilisepta virgata. The sequence goes on from CM051517.1 coordinate 69,912,918, forward strand.
CCCTGTTTTAATACTAATGATTCTTTTAGAAGGTACACATGTCAGATGAAAGACTCGAATTACGATTAAGAAGATACTGCAATAATGGAAAATTAAATTGTATTTTTTTCATTAATTCTTTTCTGTTTTTCTCATTAACTTTACAATATAAAAGGAAGTGGGTTTCATCTTCAATAATATTACATGTTTTACATAATCTTTGGGACCTTGGAATTTGTTTATATCTACCAGTTTCTATCTCTAATGAATGATCACTAAGTCTTAGTTTTGTGACAATCTGTCTGTTTTTGAAACTTTATAATAATTGCATTAAATAATTTTCTAAACCAATAGAATGTTTCAATTTACTATAAAGATATAGCTTTGAATCACTTGCACATTATCAATCTGTTATACTTTTCTGAAACACTTTTGTTAAATTGGGTTTTGAAGAAAATTTTTAACTTTATCATATGGTTTATCGATCTTTGAAAAATTAACAACATTTAAATTCTTTAAATTCATTTAAGGCAAAAGTGTACCATGAATATATTCCATCAAGTAATTAGTTTTTAAAGATAAGGTCTCAGAAATAAGAGGATTAATATCTGAAGTATTTATCCTTAAAAAATACTTCATTACTTGATTTTTCATAAACACGACCAGATTCTGTATTTGCTGCAATGTTGCTTGCAGTTTTCTTAAGTACTAAAATAATTTTACAAAATCTGGTTTGATTTTTTTCAAATGGAAATTTATAATCAAATATAGAGTATCACGTGATACATTATTCTTTTCTGCTCTATACATTGCAGGTAATCATCCATGAATGTACAATAGAATAGGTCTTATAAGTGTATCAAATAGTTTACAAGAAAGATTTACAGGTATTTGTTCAAAATTTGAATACCATTTTCTCAAGGAAAATAAAACTTTCAATCATTTCTTGGGTATTTCTTGGGTATTTCTTGCATACTCTTTTTTTTAATTTTCCTTTGTGATCTATTATGTTCTCTAAGTATTCAGGTAAAGATTTATCACTGAAGAAAAATGTTTGAGTGGAGAAACTGGTTTCGGAAAATAAGAATTTTGGTTTTGTTTATATTAACACAAACGATTGCAAATCAAAATATTTTTTTTCAAATTATTCCAAGCATTTAGCACTCCTTTATGTGTTTTAGAAAAAATAATTAAATCGTCCGCAAAACTGAGACTTGACAATTTAATATTTTCAAACTTAAGTGGATCACAAGATTCATAAAAAAGATCATGAATATCATTTAAAAAATAATTAAATAGAGTACGACTCAAATTATTCCCTTGTTTTACTCCCTTTGCCATGGCCGAGTAAAATAGATTGCATTTTAACTGCTGATTTAAACAGGCTATACATATTTTTTTATAACATCAAAGAATTTATATCCTACTTTAGCTGTCATAAGTTTGAATAAAAGACCATTATGCCACACAGTATCAAAGGTTCTACGTAAATCAATGAAACATTAAATGGACACTTGGAAACAAGAGTTTTTAGAACGAATAAACTGACGTTCCGTGGTTGAAACGAAAGCCAAATTGCTGTTTAGCGTATATATTATCGTAAATAGACACAAGTCTGCTGTTTAAAGCTGAACTGAACAATTTTGAAACACAATTCGGCAATGAAATACCTAAGTATCGGCGGTTTTATCGGTCCACTATCGAAAACAATTTCTTGAAAGTTGAGCTTCATTTGGTCTAGTACTTTTAGATAAAATATTTTTTAAGTGATTTTTCTATGTTTAGGAATGATCATATTAATTGCAGGTCTGGAATTTTAAAAGATTGTCACATGAGGACCATGCCACCAATGTTTGGTCTCAATTTGCCGATTAGTTTCAGAAATGTTTTAATAATTTCTTGTTGATTTTTCTATTTCTAGTGTCAGTTTTTCTCTAACTACTTTAGTTTTTGAGATATAAGCATGCATTTTTCACCTATGTTCTGTTTTTAGCCATGGTAGCAATGTTTCTCGATGGACAAGAAAATAAAACACATACTTTATACTAGATACCCTAAGGATATTTCTGCCTAAGTTTGGGTGAAATTGATCCTGTACTTTCTTCAGAGAAGATTTTTTTTTTAAAGTTTACAGTGATGACGAAAAAAAAGTGAAAATTGTATTTAAAGGGGGAAAACTCCTATAAGAGGCCAATTAACGATTTTGGTCATGTTGATTTATTTGTAGATCTTATTGTGTTGAACATTTTTGCTGTTTACAGTTTGTCCTTATCTATAACAATATTTAAGATAATAACCTAAAACTGCTAAATTTCCTTAAAATTAACAATTCAGGGGCAATAACCCAACAAAGGGATGACCGATTCGTCTGAAAATGTCATAGCACATAGATCTTGAACTGATGAACATTTTTACCGCGTGTCAAATTCTCGACGGTTAAGAAAATAAAAAGGTCATACTAGATACCCTAAGGATCACTCCCCCAAGTTTGGTCCCAATTGGCAAAGTGGTTTCAGAGGAGAAGATCTTTAAAGAAAAGTTTACGCCAGACGACGACGACAGACACCAAGTGATGGCAATAGCTCACAAGGCCTTTTAATAAAAATTAAAATACTGCGGTACCAAATCTTTGCAGGGCGCCGCCTGTGTCTACGACAGCCGAATTATTGCTTTATTTTAATTTTCGTAACAACTGATGTACCTTACAAAGAGAGATCACAATAGAATTGTTCCAAATTGAATGTACATCCAACATGTCCAATGTAAAAGTGTAAATACAGGGTAAAAAGAGTATATACGTTTTTGCATATACCCCCATAAAACGGAAAATCGTGTATGTAAATTCAAGGTTTGCCATTCCCCGTGAAATCTACGAAAATTTGTATCCCATGAATAATTAATTCAAAATATACTGCAAATTCTGAAAAATGATTTTTTTAATCAAAAAATGACCAATATCACAAAAATTAACACTCAAATTTACCTTCTTCTATTGATATTCTATAAAAAATGTTAATTAATTTAGCATCATTCTTAGATGCCACAGATCTCCAATTACAAATATAAGCATCAGTTTACACTATCTTAAATGTTTTTTGCCAACCTATATGTTTTGCTTGTTTTCATGTTCCACTTTTTTATGCATGGAGATAGCTTCTAATGGGAAAGAAGAAAAAAATTTCTCCTAAATATGGGCCAAATAACTTAAGTAATTTTCTTGGTACCTTTTTTGCCTTTGGTTGCTAAGATATGTTTATTTTTTTTAAATATGATTGTTCTGAAAATTTTTGTTGTGACACTAAACAGAATATATAAATTAAGACAAGCAGATTTTTAATTCCTTTATTGTTTTATTTATTTATTGTAAATTTATCATATAATTGAAAATACCTGGTGTCACCCAAGAGCGAGAGTTTCAGAAAATAGTTATAACCTGTTATATTGGTGATCTTTGCAAAAAAGAATTTATGTCACAATGGATGTGTACATCAGTAGGACAAAAATGAAAATCATTAAATGTATTTGACAGAACAAATATAAAACAATGAACAAAAAATTATTGTTTTTCAAATATGGATGTCATTTTATCAACAATTAACCAAGAATCTGCTCAAATTGATACAATGGTGCCATTCTGAACTTGCAGTTGAGTGCAAGATATTTCTCTGCATTGAAGGCCTCAAATGATTTTAAGATGACTACTATAAAAACACATTTGATTGCCTTAAACTTTTGTTATAAATTTTCTGTTAAACTCAATAGCCCTGGGCTTAATAGGAGTTACTTGTACCTGGAACCTAGACCAATAACATTGTCCTTATTGCCAGGATTGTTATCAGCCCTAAAAAAAATAGCAATCTATGAAAAATTCTTATTGTCTGAGTCTGAAATATACTTCCAATTTTATATTTTTGAAAGTACCGAAACACAAAAATACAGTGGCCTGTTTCAGCTTTATCTTTCATAAGTATGATAGTCCACCAACAAAAAAAAAATTTCCTGGGAATGAGGCTAGTGAGATTTTTAACCCCTGATATATAAAGGAATGAATCGACCATATAAATTCTTTCATTTTATATCAAAGATTTAAATTTTTGTCTGCCTTATTCGGTCTACAAGACAAATCTACACAACACTATCTTGTCAACAAAACTACTGATTTGTAAATATAAATAAGGTTTTGTTAAATCACAAATGAGATCCAGCAGAAAATCTTATTTCAATTGATAATTCTCAGCATACAGTATATAAACAATGACTTATTTATTCCTTCAAACATGTACCTGTACATTTTACACCAATAAATACACAAAATATTTACATCATAATCTACATAACATTTTTCTGATTGAAAACAATTTTTAATTTCGTCCAAAAAAAAAAATTATTTTTCTGGTAAATTAAATTGAAATATACAAAATTAACATATTTCACAATACTGTTGTTGTTACCGTATATTAAATGTTCAAATAAAACATATTAAGAAAACTTATTAACACCTGGAACTTATAACCAGTATACTGTAGACCACATTTTTCAGTCAAAATTTTTAGTGTCAAGGTCAAATGGGTTTGTATCAATCATGATTTCTGATAGGCCACACGACAAGGCTGTATGCAGCCAAGAAAACATTTTGACAGCCATCATACGATAGGACACAGGATCCCTGATTTGTGAAGATACTGTTTTTTGATGATTTCAAAATTTGTGGTTTGAATATGAGTGTTAATAGTTTACACCTATAGACAGAATACAAGGGGAATAGCAAGTTTATTGTTCCCAAGGTTACAACTATTGCCCCAAAGTGTAGCCAAGGGTAATAGTTGGTATTGATAAGACAATAAGCTTAGTATTGCTGAAATATCCAGTCAGAAAGTGTTTTATTACTTTGAAACACTTGCAATAGTTCCTATTTTAGAAATGGACAAAATAGTAAAATTATTGTCTTAAGTTGTCTCAAGTTTTAATGAGATAAAACATACACTATATTGAGATACATGTATAATTAACACAATACGAAATTTGTTTTTCATCAAATTCATCATTTTTGGTTCAACCATGAAAACTACAAAAAAGTATCCATGGAAACAGAATGAATTGATAGTAAACAACAAATCAATTTGTTGCATAACACTGTTTATACTAAAATAAATATCAATTCTTTGATACCAATTTTGATGCACAAGATGTGCACATTTTGTCTATTTACAACTCATCAGTTTTGCTCAAGGCACCAACCCAAAACCAAAACCAAAGTTCAAAATGTTGAATGGCATAATGCCAAAATAACCAAAAGTGTAAAGCCAAAACCATTTTTAAAGGAATCTTTGTAACAATAAATTTAAAGTATCAATTTCGGGCTAGTATCAAAATACTACCAACTGAGCTGGGGATACTGGGGAGTTGGAGTCCAACAGCACAGTATTGGCTCAGTGGTAATAATAAATTCTTAGGTCAGTGGGCTATTGAATTGGTCATATTTATTTCTGGTTAATTTACATTTAGCCCTTTTGTCATTTGAATAGACAGTAACCCTGTATGATGAAATTTTATGCTTTATGCATAGATGCCAACCTTTTTTTGGTCCTATCAGTAAAAAGATTCTGAGTTGTCAGTAATTTGCAACTTTTTTCAGTAATCATAATTTTCCATAGAATATTATTGCATTCATCCGTATATTCGTAATCGTACAAAAACCAAATAGATTGTTTTATAAAGCAAATAATCCTGACGCATCCCAAAAGTATTTAAAAATCTGACTCTCTATTGCGCTTTATCTTTCCATGATAATAACCTGTAATGAAAGATTAAAATCTAAACTAGGAACGGTTTTGGACTGCTAATGAACGGAAATCCGTAATGGTAGACTATAAACCGTAAGATCGTAATTTTGACCTGAAATTCGTAATTACAGAAAAATCGTACTAGTTGGCATCTATGTTTATGATATGTCATCAAAACTGTCGAAAAACATCCTTGTTAAAATGTATATTTAAACTTTCATTACATATTAAGTGAAAATATGAAAATAACAAATGTGTCAAAAATTCAAATTATGATCACAAGTCTGATTATTTCACTCAAACCACGATGTTGCACACATCATAAAATAAAGGACAAACTGTATCAACAAAATGACAATGATACATCACAGTGTTTTCCCGACTAGAAGTGTACTTGTTTTGCATCAGATGGGAGCTGTTCTACTGGACAGTATGGACATTTTACCCTGAAACATATTGATAAAATGGAATACATTTCAACATACTAAAATAGTTACTTAATAATATGAGCTACATATATCCAAGCTTCAAATTTTTAAAAATATTACTCATACCAGATGAAACCTGAATAAAGATTTTGTCAGTTTCCATAACTCTGTATAATGTAGCAATTCTATTTAACGCTAGGTGCAGCACTGGGCGGAAACATCAATTGTAAACATAAGATCTGGTATCCAAATCGTTTATAGATATGTGATAAATATTCTTTGACCCAGTCTTTAAATAACTTCCGGAAAAACAGCTCTGCCTGGCGTTAGGTGGAATGGCTATATAATGTGTGTGAAATCAATGATAATACTCTATCCAACACTTTGTGAGAAAACATTTCAACCTTAAAGCAGAGGACCATAGTTTTATAGTTTTCATTTTTTTCCCCCCCTTTTTTTTTGTAAGTTGTTTTTGTTTTTATTAGCTACATTCAAATGGAAAAGAATCTTCACAACAAGAAAAGTGAATTTCTCTTTGATACAGGAATTCATTTTTATATCATGTCTTTCTATTAATGTATTCCCAGAAAGGGCACCCCTATATACATTTTAAAAGACTCTGATTGGTTAATTATCTCTGAAAGTACGTTGCAATTTGAGACTGAGTAAAAGGTCAGAAATAATCGTAGCAACAAGAGGCTGTCGAATGACAGCAAACCGGATTTTCCTGCATGGAAATGATGTTTGCAAATCTGAATTCCCAAACAGGATGAAGTAAAGAAATATAAATGAATTTTTGTAGGGTTTTGTAGGGTTCAGAAATGGAAAGGCAAAAATCAATCTTGACCTCCTATTTATAGTAAGTGACAAATATTGGAATTTTTGAGAGTATATAAGTAGACACACATTTGTTAAGCAGGGGTTGGGTAGGCAGAAATCATGAAGTCAATAATGAAAGAAATACGCCAATGAGATTATAACCTTATTTTATAAACGACGACTTGAACTGCCTTTTTTCAATTTTTTAGAACCATAACTCCTGAACGGTGAAAGTGAAAATCGTCAATATCGGAATGGTGAAAGTGGAAATCGTCAATATCGAACTTGACCTCCATTTTGTCATCAGTAACAACATATTAAAATTTGAAAAGCTTTGGTTGAACAGTTCATAAGTTATCACACGGACACCACTGGGAAAGCCATTTTTCAATCTTTCAAGAACCATAACTCCTGAACGGTGAAAGTGAAAATTGTCAATATCGAACTTGACCTCCATTTTGTCATCAGTAACAACATATTAAAATTTGAAAAGCTTTGGTTGAACAGTTCATAAGTTATCACACGGACACCACTGGGAAAGCCATTTTTCAATCTTTCAAGAACCATAACTCCTGAACGGTGAAAGTGAAAATTGTCAATATCGAACTTGACCTCCATTTTGTCATCAGTAACAACATATTAAAATTTGAAAAGCTTTGGTTGAACAGTTCATAAGTTATCACACGGACACCACTGGGAAAGCCATTTTTCAATCTTTCAAGAACCATAACTCCTGAACGGTGAAAGTGAAAATTGTCAATATCGAACTTGACCTCCATTTTGTCATCAGTAACAACATATTAAAATTTGAAAAGCTTTGGTTGAACAGTTCATAAGTTATCACACAGACACCACTGGGAAAGCCATTTTTCAATCTTTCAAGAATCATAACTCCTAAACGGTGAAAGTGAAAATTGTCAATATCGAACTTGACCTCCATTTTGTCATCAGTAACAACATATTAAAATTTGAAAAGCTTTGGTTGAACAGTTCATAAGTTATCACACTACACCACTGGAAAAGCCATTTTTCAATCTTTCAAGAACCATAACTCTTGAACGGTGAAAGTGAAAATCGTCAATATCGAACTTGACCTCCATTTTGTTATCAGTAACAACATATTAAAATTTGAAAAGCTTTGGTTGAACAGTTCATAAGTTATCACACGGACACCACTGGGAAAGCCGTTTTTCAATCTTTCAAGAAGCATAACTCCTGAACAGTGAAAGTGAAAATCGTCAATATCGAACTTGACCTCCATTTTGTCATCAGTAACAACATATTAAAATTTGAAAAGCTTTGGTTGAACAGTTCATAAGTTATTGCACGGACACTGTTTGGCAGCCGCCTGTCCGCCCGCCGTACATCACCAATTTAATAACCGATATTTTCCTATGAAAATCCGGTTAAAAATGTTTGTTTGTTTAGTTGGGGTTTTACGCCGTTTTCAGCACATTTGGCTTTTTCGAGGCAACCATTTTTTATTGGTGGAGGAAGCTGGGCTACCCGGAGAGACCACCAACCTTTGATGGTAAATTGGCAATCCTCATCAATTAAGATCGGAGTCAAACACATCCCGCCACAGTCACAACCTCAGTGTTGACAGGCTAGTGATCATTGGTAGATATAAAAACGAACTACCTAAACCACTCGCCCACAGAGGCCCCTCGTGGCAAAAATGTAATGAGTCATAAAATTTCTATGAAACACTGCATTAAACTAATACAAGAAGCTGTTTGAGTGACAGAAAATCATATTTTCTCTCATCACTGTTTGAGAGGCCATCAAAAAATCCACCTTGAATTATTTCTCTATTAGGATTGAGAATCGCTGTCGCTCGTGGCAAAATATTTGGCATAAAGGGCCTACCCATGGTAAAATCAGATTATTTTGAAGCAACAACGAATTTCTACACCAACAAAAATTAGTTTCCAATGAATTAATCCTTGTATTAAAATGTATTTTCATATGTTACTAAAACAGTAAAAATGTACATGACTATAAACTGAACCCTTTCCGGAGAACAATTGCAAAAATATCTATATATACTAACTTTGAACCACTTGAAAGTTTGCTAAGAGCATCCTTTGAGATCACATGACCACATATAAGTCTCATTGGTGGATTTGAGTCTGTACTTTGTTGTCGTAGAATTGGACATGCAAATATGGAATGGTATCGGAAGTCAGTTCCCAGATCTATTTCTACCTGCAGTCAAATAAACAAAGCTGTGTCAATATTTTTTTCAACAATCATATCATTGATACACATTGTTTTGAAGGGTATCAAGGTTTTGTTTAATTTCTTTGTATTTTTTACATACCAATTCATATATATATATATATATATATGTCAAACCTGGGTATGAACTAAAAAAGTGTCAATTGTACTGTAATCAGTAGGCTTTGTACTCAGTACAGAGGTTGATTTTAGAATTGTTATTAATTACAAGGATATTTTATAGTGGCCTTTATAGACAGTGATTTGGTATATAGAGGTGACCTAAAATGCAGGTTTTTTTAACTTTTTAGAAAAGATATAATATGAATTGAATTCTGTAAATTCAGAAATTATTGTGATTTTGTCATTTTAGACTAAAACGCAATTTTAATTTTAGCGATTTAGAGAAAAATCCTTTGTTCAATTAAAAAATTCCAAAATGCGAGTTTAAATTATTGAGATTACAACCTGTCGCATTTTTCGCAATAAAAACAATAATTTCTGAATTTACAGTACTTATATTTGAGGTTCCACTATTTCCATGAAAAAATTAAAAACTGACAGGCAATGAGGTAAATTGAATCCAAACTTATCTTCAATATGTACATCTAAGATTGAAATCTAAGCCTTGACAATCCTTTTCTTTTTTCAAGAATGATTACATGAAACAATTTCTTCTAAAGGCAATTGTTCAATGTCATCTGATTACAGCAATTTGCAGTATACTTTATCTCAAAAAACTTTAAGCTGAAATTTTAGGTAACTCAAAATACACTATATAATATCAACAGTAATATCGATACAAATTTAGTCTTTTAGTCTCAAATCTCCAGTTAATTTCACTGATAGATTATTGGTTAAAGTCCAGCAGCCATTATAACAAGCGCATCATGAAGAGAACATGTTGATGTGAAATGAATATGAACCCTGCTTTGCACTAAGGCTAATGAGCTAATCATGATTTTTAATATGATAGCTCACAAGGTGACAGTCTGCAGCAAAACATATCACCCACCACATCCAGACACATTATTCTGTCCTGAGCCTACCAGTCTTTGCTCTAATTCCCAAAGGTGGCTGGCTTGGCACAGAAGCTGCAAGTCTTTAGTTTGACCTGGCTAGAGGTTGAGCCCACGACCTTTCGCCATCACAAAAGTGTGCCCGCTATCATGAGACCACATAGGTGGTTCCTGTTAAGTTAAAAGAAATTGGCCGGTCACTTTGGGTTCTACATTTTAAGAACTGACTATATTTTTTTTTCTGTTAAAATTGGGGAGAAATCCTAGTTGAAAACACCTCTGTATATCCTTCTTAAAATCACTGTTATTACTAAGATTAATGTCTGTAAACAAACCGGAAGTTCATCTTTGTTACTCCACACACCAGAAACTTGTCTCTGCTGCATCACTTGTTTTATGTTTAGAAGAGGTGGTAAGGCAATACAACCAGCTTTTATACTGAAATCATACAAAAATATAGGTACAGTCAAATTTCAATAGCTTGGACTCTGATTGCTGGAACACCACCTACGGTTCAAACAGTTTTGAAAGTCAGGTTTCAATTTTCCCTTTATTTTCATGTTAAAAAAGCACTTGTTTCTCAAAAACCAATTGCTTGAAAAGTCGTGTGTACCAATGAAAAGTCAAACTTATAAATAAATAAATGAATGATACTTACTTAAATAAATGATACTTACAATCATAGGTTTGATAAAAATATATGGTAAATGCTTACAGTTCAATGTAACTGTTTAACTTTTAATTAGATATTTAAATGAAGTATTTCTTGGTAATGATTTATACTAAATCTATACGGTACATTGCACTGGTAATTTTCCGTACTGAAACAACTGTAAATCGAACAGTTATGTCCGTCTCTTGGAGATTGAGATATTTATATTTTATCCTTTTACTGCAGAATAGTTATATTTGTTGGGTATTAGTTTCCATGGTATCATACTTGTCTTGTGATCAATTATCCAAAAACTTTGAATTCAAAGCTGATATTTTTCACAATTATGTAATATTTTGAAAATTAACAATTGAAAGAACGTTAATGAATTTGAGAAGTTTTCAATCTAATCAAAATGAGATCTACTAATTGATCCTTTCAGTCACTGCATGTATATCTAACAATACTCCATTTTACTTTCTGTTTTGATTTAACATTTAACATGTGTAATATCCTAATTTACAGATAAATGTTAATAAAAGAACAGTGTTCCAATTGCCCCGACACATGGCATTTCGTTAACCACATTGGAATTTGAACCTGATCTAGATATCAGGGCTGTAAATTCCACTGAAGCTGCCTCCTCCAACTTTCGAGCCATAGAAGATAGATAAAACAATAATTAATTTATTAAATAAATATTAATAATTCGTAAACAAACAGAAAAAACAAAAACAAAAAAGAATTAACAGTAATTTAATGAAGTGCCGATGAAGAGAAGAATTTAATTTCCAGTAGGAAATATTAAAACAAAGAAATTTTGTCATGAAGTTATCAACTGAAAATACAGGATATTCAGTCGGTGTTGGTTTAATGAATAGCTTATATTATTTTGCTCTATTTTCATTCTTATTTTTTTCAGAAAATCCATATATACATAGTGCTTTAGTTTTTGTGCTGTCTTGTAATCAGGGTTGCCACTCTTTTTCAGACATGAAATTCAAGGATTTTTCCAGATATTATCAGTAGTTTTCAAGGATAAATACAAATGACAAATTGTGCAAAACCACTAGGGATTCACCTCTATCAAGTCGCCCCATTCGGATCGTTCCACGAAATATGCCTGTGAGTATCAGTTTAACATATGGGTACGAATTTTCTAGGGACGAATCAACAACCACAAGGGAGGTAATTCAATTGGCTTTTAAACTTCCGGTATTTTAACTTTCAAGTATTTTCCCCGGATTTTTTCGTTTTATCACACTTTCCCGGACGGGAGCACCTCCAATAAAATTCCCAGCTTTTAATCGTTTTCCCAAGTGCGTGTCAACCCTGCGTTATGATAACTGTTTGTTTATTTTGTTGGTTTTGAGACTGAGTAAAAGGTCAGAAATAATCGTAGCAACAATTATTTTTTGTTGTTTCTTTGTAGTTGTCTTCACTTTGGATTTTTGTCTCACTGACTTTCACCGTATTTGTTATTGCTTTGGTATTCTTTGGTCGATAGTCAGACCTCCGCCTGGTTTTCTGCCACCTCCAGGACAGGGGGCAATTTACAGCCCTGGATATCATCAAAAATAAATGTGGGAGCCCTTACAAGGCAATATTAGCAAAATTTCAAAGTTCAAAGGACAATAACTCTGCCAAAAATCATGTTACAGCACTTGAATTTGAACTTGATCTAGATTTATGAATTTCATCAAAATCCGCAAAGAAATGTAGGCGTGAGAGTGCTTACAAGGCAATTTTAGCAAAATTTCAAAGTTCAAAGGGCAATAACCCTGCCAAAAATCATGTTACCATACTCTAACTTGAACTTGATCTATATACCATTAAAACACATCGTCCATATGAATTTCATCAAAATCGGCAAATCAATGTAGGCGTGAGAGCACTTACAAGGCAATTTTAACAAAATTTCAAAGTTCAATGAGAAATAGCTCTGCCAAAAATCATGTTACGGCACTTGAATTCCAATTTGATCGAGCTGCCATCAAAACACATTTTCCATATAAGTTTCATCAAAATCCATAAATAAATGAAGGTGTGAGAGTGCTTATAATGGGTATGAACGGACACCCAGCATTTCTATGTTCTATTTCCCACGTCACGTTTGATCAATCCCAACAATGTACATAAAAATTATAACAATCTGTCAAAGGTAACCTGACTTATCATATGACATAGGAATATGCTTACTTCAATAGACAAAGTCCAAGAACTCTGAATGACAAAAGTGAAATTTAAAGATAAGCACAATAATTTACCTGTTGTTCCTCTGCATTAGAATTATAATTGTCCTGGGATATTTTAACATCATATCACAAATGCAATATTAACATGCATAAAGGTGAAAACCTGTATATTTAATAAGTGAAAACCTGTATATTCAATAAGTGTCCCATTCTTGAATAAGATTTGGAGTCATAGTTATCAGGCGAGATAATAAAAATATTACCGTAATAACCGTAATTATTCGACGGCCTTATTATTTGACACTTTTGTAAATTCAAGGATACTTTTAAAATTGTCAAAGTTACGATCATTGTAATCAGGTGGTGATAGTCAATTATTTTTTAACTTCTTAGGTAAGTTATTTACTTTCAGTCTTACCGAGTGTTTATTTCGTCTTTCTAAAGCATTTAAACCATCTAAATAAATTTGATTGAAACAAGATAGATTTTTAAATAAATTCTATTGAATTTTTTCTACCTGGAAGTTTACTTTTGAAAAGAAATCAGAAACAATTTCGGAACGGAAATGCGTATTCACATTTCTCAGAGATATAAATTTTAAAATGAAATGAATAATGTTTTTACAAAACAAATCGTCTTATCACTGTTTATTAGACATTTAAAAGTTATAGTAATAACATATTCTAAAAAGATGACGAGACGTGTTGTAAAACTCATTTGTGAGATGCTCCGGATCCAGACTGTAAAAATCATTTGTGAGATGCTCAGGATCCAGATTGTAAAAATCATTTGTGAGATGCACCGAATCTAGATAATGTGTTGCATATTAGTTTACCACTGTTTGCGTCTTAAACATTAAAACAACTATTAATTTGAAGGTTCAAAAAGATAAATTCATTAAAGCTAAATGAAATAACAATACTGCAAGTATGACCCATTATTTTAATTGCCTATTCTTAAAGTATATTGACCAGGTCGATCTTAAGGAGTCAAAAAATGATTTTTTGGAAATTTTCCACCAAAAAAAAGTGTATTTTAGTGTTGAATAAATAGAGTAAGTACTGTAAATTGGAAATTGGTGCATTAATAGATCTGTATTACCTGACACTGAGTGGACTTTCCATAGACATGCCCATCAGCGTACAGGCATCTCTGGTAAAGACATCACAGATCTCATCCCAATATATCGGAGACGTTAGATGACTGTATGATGAGTTCTGTATTCCTTGTCTAAGAAATAACAAGCTGCCCATCAATATCTGTATGTCTGAAAAAAGGAAATAAAGGACCAAGTGGGTTACATTCCTTTCTAATAATTGTATGAATATCATATGTTACAATAAACAGCTCTGCATAAGTACTTGATACACGTGCCCGCAAGCAAAAATAAAGTCCTTATTATACAATTTCATAGATATAATTCACCTTACTGTTTTTGATCCTCAGATAATAGTGAAATATCACAAGTTTCATAAATATCAAACTTTTAAATTATCATTAAGAACTAGAAATTGTGTCTGTAATACATGGATGCCCCACCCTAAAATCCATATAAACACAAAACTTAAGTTTCGTTGATACACTAAAAAATAGAAACAAATGTCATATACAACATATTTTTTAATGAACAAAGTTCCATAACTCTGAGAAAAATTGAGAACTATCAAAATTAAAAAAGAGCTTGCTGAAACTCAGTTTATGTGAGAATTCTAACATTTGTGGGCAAACACCAACCAAGAACAGATTATTTTTTAGTACACATGTACTCTACCCAATTCCTAAATCAGCTGTGAAAAATATAACCAACAGTTAAAATTCATTGCACACCAATCTACTGGAGCCTATTCATTTCTGCAAGACCCTCAAGAGATAAATATTACTGTGAGGTAAACAGATCAAAAGAGATGTCTGAGTGACAACAAACTAGATTTTCTTCCCTCAATGTTTGGAGCCGTTGCCTGCCCGCCCACCACACATCGCCCACATTAATAGTTTTTTCTGTTGGGAAATCTACATAAATCTTGACACAAAATGCTATATATATATGATAAACTTTAGGAATAGTGTTTTTACTGCTGAACATTCTTCATCTTAAAATCACAGTGAGACCTTTAAAACTGAGAAAACCAGGTTGACAGGACTTCTTCGCTAACTAATGATTTCTTATTATCCCCTGATACTGACAATCCGACTATTTCTTTCAAGTCAATGTATACAGTATTTTCTTGACTATAAGTCTATGTGGACATAAGGTCTAATTGATACTTTCTCCATAGACTTATAATGGTAAAATGGTCATTTGTAAGTAAAACAGTCTCCACCTATAGGCAGGTAAATACGGTAATTAAGGCTTCTATCGAAGAATCCAAACCCTACCTCTGCCATGCTGAACTGCAAACTTCTCAAAATTTCTGGAGTAATATAATGCGGTAAGCTGTGCTGCTGGTCCTTGTTTCAATAAATTTATAAATTTTAATCTGTGAAGTTTGAATTCTAATGAACTGTTGATGTCTTGTAATCTGTCTGCATTTGTATGTGCCCAACTAAAAAAGAAATATTTTTTATTTAGTGCTTGTTTCAATTTTTCCATAACATGCCAATGCTAAAGTTAAAAGAGACCTTAGTACATGTATATACAGATGTATTAGCATTTATTATAGTAATAAAGGTTATTTTGAAGGAATTTATCAATGTGTAAACTTGGGCGATTCACTCACAACTAACTAAAGTCCAAAGGACTTTATGCAAAATTTGTGAGTGATTATCCCGAGTTTACACATAGATAAATTCCGTTAAAATAACCTTAATTACTTATAATGCCAAAGTAATGCAGAAATATGACGTTTTCCATTTGAAATTAACATTTTCCTCATGCACTATATTGCATGCGTACATATTCATACGCACAATGTAAAAAAGGTATTTAGGCCAAATAAAAAAATACATGTGTTTAGGGTAACACACTGAAAAAAGTTAGGTAGGGTAGGTAGGGAAATTTTTTTTTTACATTAATTTTTTTAGTTAGGTTGTATACTGGAGTCACCTTGACTTTAACAGTGCTTGTTGAAGAAAGGTTATAAAAAATTTAGGGTAGGCACTAAAAATTCGGTAGGGTTGGGTTACCCTAAACACAACTTTATTTTTTTTAGGCCTTATCAAGTTATAAATTTTTTACCGGCAGTAGCCAATGAAATTACTGCATTTGAGGTTTTAAAAAACAACATTGGAATTAGTGTTGCCCATCTTTGTCATCAACCAATATTTACAGTATAACTAATCTAGAAATATGTATAAAAAAATCTTCACAGGTGACCAAAAATAACATTAACTGTTAGTGTTGTATAGCAGTTTTTGCAATGACTTTCTAGAGTGAAATATGACATTTCTTTTCACTAGTGAATTTTAGGATTTTCTCTCAATTAGACATCCCAATATTTCATTACATTCAATGTAATAATGTGAGATTAACTAATTTAATTGATAAACTTTGTTTAATATATAGAATATAACTAATGAAACTTTAATCCTTAGAATTAGATATAAATTGTAAGAAAAAATGTAAGGGTACTGTAACAATTGCCTAAATATCATAACAAATTATAAGAGAACTTATTACAAATTTTTTTTAAATCAACTCTGACCATAATGCTGGGTCTAAATCATTAGATCTCAAGGCACCAAGTATTCTGTGTAATTCCATAAAAGGTTCCTTTTTATCTTCTGCAATAGCCAGATCTGCCTCCTACAATACACGTATGTATTTAGATACAAAAAAAAGAAAGTACAAAAATGTATAAATGTATACAAGTGATAATTTATAAATTCAAAGAATTACATGTATCTGTAGGACATTGCAAAAAAGACTACAGTACATTCCGGAAAGGTGTTATTTTCATGAAATTTTCAAAGTCCAAAGCCTGTAATTTCGGCAAAAATCAGCGGAGTGGAACAAAACCTAAACTCGATCTGTAACTGATCATATCTGACTCACATACCAAAAATCAGCTCAATATCTTATCACATTTAGAAAAAAAGTCTGAAAAGGTGTTCGTTGCGGAATAACAGAAAAGGGTAAAACTATGTGGCCCGACCACTTACTGGCAGGGGCATAAAAGGTCTGTATAACTGTTCGTTGTGGAATGATGGAATGACAGACAAGGGTAAAACTATATGGCCCCAACCACCTAGTGGTGGGGCCATAATAAAATCACTTTGAATATGATGTAAAAAATCTTATTAGTTATTTTTATCTAGCCTATTTAGTAGTCAAATAAAGGGTATTGAATTTTTTTTTTGATGTTCTGCTAGCAGCATAATATCACCTTTGTTTTTACTTGCAATAACAGTTTGTATTGTGTTCTGGTTCACAGTGTTTATGATGTCATGTTGTCCCTCAAAAATCGCTTTCTGAAAATAAGCTAGAAATTACCATTTTCATGACATTTTCTTGGTAAAAGATAACAATTTATCATTACAGGATGGAAACTACACTGTTCTATCTAGCTAGCTTAAAATAGAGAGACGTAGCACCATGACCCTTTTTTAATCCCCCCTCCAATAATATTAAATACAACAAATCACTTTTTTTAAATATACATAAACAATACTAAATTAGTCAAACCTGTGTATAAAGGCACCATTGGGTCAACGAAATGTGCCCTTTATACAGAGGTTAATTTTTCAAGTTTTGTGCATAATGGGTACATTTTCACAGTGCCCCCTCTGCCCTTATATCCTAGCTAGAACACGGATATATGTACATTATTAGAGAATATACAGTTTATTTGTACTCACTGCAAAACATGCAATAAATGCTTGATAAACCTTACATTTTTACCTGTTTCTAAGGCTTGTACAAATAAATTGTATATTTTCCAATAATGTACATTTGTAGATATATTACATTTATGATGTATTTTTACAATGCATTATTGGATTCCATGCTTACTCTTTTCATATAATGTAAAAGAAATGTTGAATTTAATTAAATACACCAGAAATTCTCACCTCAACAATGGCATCTGCAACATCTAACATTCCCTGCCTCATAAAATGCTCACAAACAACCTCATTCAATAACTTTGCCTTCTCTTTGCCTTCAAATACCCTGTCAACTACAACTGCAGAGAAGTCATTCACAAAATTCTGAAATTTACATGTAGGAAATTTATATGTTATTTCATTGAAGTCATTTATATGTATGTTCCATTATCTTTTATCTTTATTCACGATATTCATAATTATTTCAGGTTAAATACTAGATTGAATAAAACCCCAGTACACACCCTACCCAAAATTCAGTTCAATAAAATACTAAGATACAATGAAATTAAAACAGAGATGAAAGGATTTTAAAATTTTCCAAATATAAAAATAAACAAGAGGTTGCACGTGTTATCGTGCAAAGTATACCCCCATCCTTTTTCTTAAATTTTGAAAATTGGGAAAACAGACTTGAAAAGTTTGACGAAAAATTTCATGTAAACATAAGGTATTGTAAAATTTGTAAGTATCGGCAAACAGGAAGTGGTTCCTTGACAGACCTGAAAATAGGAGAGACGATACAACTCATGGTCATGAAGCTACAGGCCAAATATCAAAACATTCTGTTGCACAAAAGCCGAGATAAGTGTGACAAAAAATTTCAGTTTGAACGGACGGACAAGGTGAATCTGGTATACCACCCACTTCGTAGAGTGGGGGTATAATGAGGGAAGTAACATTTTTATCACTTATTTAGAGTTATTTTAAAATTGTTGAAAATGAATGGCCAGGACTTTGTATCTCTTGTCAAATTATTGTGATATGTTTTATGGAATCAATACTTTGTTTACACTGGATTTTTGGTTATTAGTACTGGTCTTGTCAGATGCTGAAGACTACATTACCACCCCTGTGTGTCATCAATTTTTTCCCATGTCTTCAAAGTTTTTGGTAATTGTATTTTGGATTTATTGTGAAAGAAATGAATCTTTTCCACAGATTCACTTGTAGGTTACCTGTCGATTTAAACTTTTGTAAGTTCTTCTGTCCTATTGAATAAATACAATAGCTATTGTTCTCTGTGGAGTTTATTCGATGGGAATATTAGATTTCTTCTAAAATAAACCCATCACTCATTGATTAATTTACCTGAACAAAAAATTTAACTTTCAATGTTGAAAATACATGTACCAATACTAAATAAGGACACACAAAACTGCATGTGATGTTGTATTTATTCTTTATCAAATATTTTAGTAGGCTACTAGATTGTATAAGGAAAATGTTGACTATTTTCAACACTGAAAGTTGAATTTTTTCTTCAGGTAAATTAAGTATGGATTACCTCCCATGTTCATAGATGATTTTTTTTTTTTTTTTATAGTTTTAGCTTTTTCTATTCACACATTTTGGCATTTGAATTTGCTGTTCTAACTTTTGGGTTATTGTTTTGGCTTTCAAAATTGATATCATGTTATATTTTAACCTATGGAACACTGTTTCCTTGATGCATACCCTAAATCCTTACAATGTCATACCCTACATGTATAAGAAAAAGTTGTGAATTAAACTGAATGTTTGTAAATTTTAACATTTAATTTTTGAGACTTACCCTGTCTACAGATTTTCCTACTTTAGAAACAGTGCTGTGAAGATCCTTATGCTCCTGTCCATATCTGGATACAGCTTCCTTTAATCGTCTTAATGTTTGTATCAAAATCAAAGACTGTGTTGCTGTCAACTCTTGATCTTCTGTAAAGAAAATAACAATATACAGTCAATTTATATTACAGTAAAACCTGCTTTAACGGGCACCTCTATAAAGCAAATCACTGTCTATAAAGGGCACAGTGAAAAAGTCCCTTTCATCAACAAAGCATGTAAAATGTACCTTTGTATAGAGGACACTGCTAATAAAGGGCACCTTTTTTCTGGTCCCTTGAGTGTCCTTTAAAGACAGGTTTGACTGTATACATGTAACCAGCACTTATGACACCGCTTGCGGAAAAAATATAATTTTTATCAATCAAAATCATCTATTACATGTAAATGACAAAAGCATTCCATTTTCTGGAGAGTGCATAAAGTTTTTTCATTTTCGTCATAATATACATGTATTTTGCATACTGTAATGCACAAATACCGGTACTTTTAAGACAATGTCACGTTATTTTTAATTTTCTTTTTTCTAGAACAATAAATTTCAAGACAACCTTAGCTGAGTTGATGCTTATTTCAAAGTGATTATTTTTTTGTGTTTCTTGACATATTTAGTTTAAACATAGATTTTACTAGCAGAATACAAGTTAATTGAATTATATTTTAATAATAAAATATGAAACAAATAGCAAAAATGGATTAATATACATGTACATGTAGTTAGTGCATAAATTTTTGTTGGTTAGGGGGTAAGCATAAGACATATCAAACTGACTATTAGGCAAAGCAAAAAATGTGTGTGGTTCCGGTGACCCTACCTACCGTAAAGATTTTTTTTTAAAATGAAAATGACTTGACAATCTATGATACAGTTCTTTGGAAATAAACACATTAATAATCAATGATAATATAGTTCATGAGTGTTAAAAATGGTAATCATGGTAATAAAAATAAGAGAATCTCATTTTGAAGCCCTCAAGTAATGCATTTATGTTTAATGGGTTGATTTGATGTGTCAAAAATACATAATCTTAAAGTATAAATAATAAAAATTGTTGATCATCTTGTTTTTGTTTATACATGTACAATAAATAGGAATTCAAAAAAGTTGTCTTTGATGTTCAATTAGCTAATAGCCTAATGAATTTAAACAACGATAGAAAATGATTAGCGTCTGACTGATCATAGCTTTCCATGTACATGTATCAATTCTGTCATGCAATAATTCATTTGAACTGTCCTATGTGAAGGACAGAATGGTACATGTACATGAATAAGTTTACATGCACTTTTGCAAACAATTAATAAAAGAAAAGAATATATTTTTATACAGTAATCATTGGTTTTAAAATAAATGTAATAGAATAATATAATGAATCTGAATTTTAAGTAAAAGGTTAGGAAAGATTGTCTTCACCAAGTAATAGTCAGTTGCACTTGAAATTCTTCAAGTTTAAGGATTTTGAAATGTGTCAACTTTAAACTTCAAAACATGTATCTCTGTAACTACACATTAAATTTCAAAATTTCTCGGTAGAAATATAAAGGATTGTTGATTTTTTTAAATTTCAGGTGTAGGCTTTAAATTGATGAAGTTACAGATGGAAAAACTCAGCAACAGGTACAATGTAATCATTTTCAATTCTGCAAGGTAACTCATGACATCATGCTCAGAAATCAGAGTAAACAAAGATTACCTAATCGAGTTATTTACATGTACAGATGTAGTTTGGTCACAATTTGTTTATTTCTGGTATTTGAATTCAGCAATTAGTTACATGTATACTATAACTGCCTAATTCTGTGTGCATTTATACATCTCTTTGGAAAACCATAGTTTATTTTTAAATCAAACACTGGAACCATAATAGACCACCACTTTACCAAAGAATTTAAAAGAATTTTATAACACAAGTAATGGGTGCACCATTGTATGTTAAAGGGTCTTTTGTAGTAATGCCAAGATCAAAAATTGTCATTGGACAATTGCAGGTCAGGAGCATAATATTTTGGCGTCCAGTATCTTCCAGTGTCTTGGACACTCATGTACAATTCTGGAATACCAGTGTTGTCTGGTATCTTCCAGTATTTAAGAGAAAAAAATTAAATGACAATCCTGCCAGAATTGCCAATACTGGAAGATACTAGTAATAATACTGGTAAAAATATTTGTTCCAGTATTGTACACAATATTGGTTGTATTTTTCACTTTATCCCCTAAATATCTTATAACTAACCTCCGTCTAATTCCCGCTGAATGCTTTGGATGGAGTTAATTAACTCGTCTAAATTGTTGTCATAATGTTGCTGCAAACCAGAGAATTTTTCGAGAACTTTGTTTACTTCCTTCTCGACAGCTTGACAAGCTTCCATTCTATCAGCTGGTGCTTAATACTCTCCTTTTCCACAAAGAAACAAATTAAACCTTTATTAGCCGCGATTATCATCAAGTTTTTCTTTGTTTTTTTGTTTGTTTGTTTCTTCTCATTTTGGAACCGGAAATACCATTTACAGGTGATGAAGGTGAAGGTCGAATGAAATTTATCTGAAGACCCAACAAGGTAGTAATGAAAGTATGTACCCGGTTAATCTTTATTTTTTTGCAGCATAATTTTTTTGATAAAAAAATTAAAAAAATCCAGGATGAAAACAATTTGATAAAATGTATATAAACCCTTCTTATTTTATCAGTCCAGACCTGGAAGAAAGGTAATTAATTATTGATACACAATCGCCACATTTTGAATTCGAGTCAAAACGCCCCCGTCCAAAACGCCCCTCCTTCCATTGCCAAAATACCCCAACCAAAACGCCCCAAGTTTCAAAATACATTAAACTTTCGTAATTTAATCTTGCCAAAACGCTCCAAATTTCAAAAAGGTCCTTGGAAACGTCCTTAACAGGATACAACTATGTTTCTTTAACATTATTGATTAATGCTAGAGTTTAAGTAATACTTATTTGTTTACAAATTACATGTTGTAATATACAATAAAAACAATAATAGACTCAGACCACAACAGTAGTGGAGACCATCAGCCAGGCTCAGAGGTAGACCAACCAGATAACACATATTCTGATCACCCTGTGAACGCCAGTTCATTTAACATCAGTTTGTCATTTGGACCTACAACTGTCCATCAGGAGTCGTAAGTGAAAGTCATTATCAAATTGTTTAACAGAACATTTTTGGATAGTTGTAAGATAATCAAAATTTGGGGGCGTTTTGGTGGTGAGGTGTTTTGCAAGGGTAAAATTACGAAAGTTGAACTAATGTATTTTGAAACTTTGGGCGTTTTGGTTGGGGCATTATGGCGGCTGGGGATTTTTGACGGACAGTGGGGCGTTCTGGTGGTGGTGAGTTTTGGTGGTGGGGTGTTTTGGCAAGGGTAAACTTACGAAAGTTGAATTAATGGATTTTGAAACTTTGGGCGTTTTGGTTGGGGCATTATGGCGGCGGGGGAGTTTTGACGGAAAGTGGGGGCTTTTTGACCTGTTTCCCACATTTTGGAGCAAGGGACTTGGTAAAAAGTTCAAGCAAATGAACAGAGCGCTACCTTTATTAAATAAATTAGAAAAATATTGTATACATTGGCTGTTAACTGTAAATACGAATAAAACTAGGGTGATAATCTTTCATACTAGGAATTATCTGGCGCCTAATTTTTTTTCTATAACAACAAAACTTCAAGCTTTTGGCAACAACAACAACAACAATTTTTATTTGTCAATCAAGACGCCCCGAGGAGCAGTACAATTACAGTTTAAATTAAAGTGTACAAATAATTGTGGTGATTTTTTTTCATTGAAATTACAATACATGACAATAAAACTAAAACTATATAAGAGAAGGGAGACAACAAATACAGTATATATTCTCAAAAATAATGAGTGAGTGAACGCAATCAGTACCGTTTTATAATTAGAAGAAGAGCTGTGGGATACTCATGTATTAATACTTAATTTTATTTTTCTAGTCTTTATTAAACTATCTATTAATTTAATCATTATGTTATTAACAAATGGATCTTCATTTGACATCATGATAGGCAATAAAGGAATATTTAAGAGAAATATCCACGATTTTAGGAAAACAGGGACTAAAAACATTTAATTCCTTATGAAAAAGTAAATGTCATATTTTAAACATGTACCTGTAGATCTATATATCATGTAAACATTTTGATTCCTTGATAAAGCATATTCTTCTGTATAATTGTGAAGTTTGGTTTATGGAAGACTATTTTCCTATATTTAAATGGCAACATTACATGGTTCAAACATGTGATATATTATCTTTAGCAGATAAATTTAGTTTTGAAAAATTACATCATAAATTCTGTCAAGGATTTAAATAGTAGATTTAATTTAAAATTAAAATCTACTTAAATCCTTGATTCTGTAAAACTATTAGCACCTAGATATATAACGGCAATATCTGAATTTAGGAAGTTTGCCTCTTGATTATTTTACTATATTATTGTAGAATTCATTTGAAAGATGTTAATAATCCTATTCGTTGTCAGCTGATCGGAGAGGCATCCAACATTAATAAGGATATGTCCGAAGCCGGAAGATAGTACATATATTTGGTATACTTTTGTAAATAGAATATTTAAAGAACTGTCTCTTGAACCTAAGAATTTAGTAGATGTGAATAAACCATTTAATTGTTATTCAATAAAGTTCTCTCAAAAAGATGTTTTAAAAAAAATCTGTAGAATCTAAGTATGAGAGTATCATGCTTGAAAAACTTGAAAAACTGTCTACTAAGTTGCATAAAGTTTAAGATAATCTAAACCAAATCACATATAAATTAAGTGCGATAAATATTTATTACACTTACAAAATTTTAAAGTAGACAAAAGCAAAATAAATAATCAAAAGGGAAAAAACTAGCTTATAGGCACTGCGTCTCGGATGTCTTGATTATTCCTAGGCACTTCAAATAGCACTAGTAGTATAGGCGGCGTATTTGTGGAGGAGGAGCCGGATATAAGGTCACAATAAGTGACGCGTATTTTGGGTTTATGACGTTATACGTGTTTTTCGTCTTTATGTCGTTATGTTTCTAAGGTTTTGATTTTTTTTTCAATTTTTTTTTGTGTAGACGCATCTATGTTTCATGACGTCATGAAAATAGAAAACGTATTGAAACATGTATTCTCTTGCTCCATGCTGCTCTCCGCTGCTCATCGCTCCTCTTCTCTTGCTCGATACTGCTCTTCGCTGCCCATCGCTCCTCTTCTCTTGCTCCATGCTGCTCTTTGCTTCTCATAGCTGCTATTCTCTTAATTGCTCATCGCTGCTCTTCTCTTGCTCATCGATGCTCATCGCTAATCAGCACCATGCTCTCATGCTCATTTCGTTTTTTTTTTTTTGCTGCTCCATGTTGCTCTTCGCTGCGCGTCATCGCTACTCTTCGCTGCTCATTTTGCTCTTTTCTCGCCCCACGCTGCTCATTGCTGCTCTTCTTTTGCTCACCGCTGCTCAGCACCGAGCTCTCATGATAATTTGGGTTTTTTGCTGCTGCTGCTGCTCTTCTCTTGCTGCTCATAGCTGCTCATTTCGTTTTTTTTTTTTTTTTGCTGCTCCATGTTGCTCTTCGCTGCGCGTCATCGCTACTCTTCGCTGCTCATTTTGCTCTTTTCTCGCCCCACGCTGCTCATTGCTGCTCTTCTTTTGCTCACCGCTGCTCAGCACCGAGCTCTCATGATAATTTGGGTTTTTTGCTGCTGCTGCTGCTCTTCTCTTGCTGCTCATAGCTGCTCTTCTCTTGCTCTTTGCTGCTCATATCTAATCAGCACCATGCTGTCATGCTCATTTCGTTTTATTTTTTTTGCTGCTCCGTGTTGCTCTTTGCTGCTCATTTTGCTCTTCTCTTGTCCCATGCTGCCCATTGCTGCTCTTCTCTTGCTCATCACAGCTCTTCTCTTGATCATCTCTGCTAAGCACCATGCTCTCATGCTCATTTCGTAATTTTTAGGTTTTTGTATGTATCTCAAAAGTGGCTGCTAGCTAACTGCTGACATTTCAAAACGTTATATCTTTATATAAATTTTTGGCTTTTAGACATTTCAAAAAGTCTGGTATTTTTTAAGACCCCATTTAAATCATTTCGAAGAAGACACATTTTTACCTTGTATTATTTTTCTCCGTTCCGTGAAATGTTGATGAGATTAAGATCTCATTCGAATATGTCTCGCCTGTTTAACTGATTATTATTAGGTTCGCATTGATAGTCTTTAAAATAAAGGTTTGGCTATTCTATTTCTATTCTTTTTATTAAATGTTTGTTTTTTTAGTACTCTGTTGTCTTTTATACTGTTCGATTTTGAATAACGGTTCTGATATGAGTACCCCATACTTGTCGTAGAAAGCTTACTAATTAAAAGATGACAGAAGCTATGATAACTATTTGTTCAACAATAAATAGAGCA
Organism: Mytilisepta virgata; assembly: GCA_028015205.1. Taxonomy (NCBI): domain Eukaryota; kingdom Metazoa; phylum Mollusca; class Bivalvia; order Mytilida; family Mytilidae; genus Mytilisepta; species Mytilisepta virgata. The sequence goes on from CM051517.1 coordinate 69,939,095, forward strand.
CTTCTATAGTGCAGACAAGGAAGAAACAATACAATGCACATACAATGAATTTTATGAATTTGGCCAAGCGATTGTACAGTAAAGGCCCAAGTTATTGTACAGTAGGAGCGCAAGTGATTGTACAGTCAATAAAATACCCCAACTTAACGACGTGGACTATATTTAAATACCACAAGGAAAATGGCAATTAAAGTTTCATGGAGGTAGGACTTTATATCATCAAAGTGTTAAATGCTAAAAATATTGTACTAACGATTTGTTTTAGTATGTTTTTTTGGCAAACTGTTTGAGCCAAAATTTCTTCCTGTGAAAAATTTTCCAGCTGGAATAAATTTACTATAAAATAGTTTCCATGTGAATTTTTTCACAGTATAAATGTATAAAAAATATTCCATGGCTATAAAATTTGTTCCATAATTCACCTGGTGAAATAATTTCCTTAGTGTGAAATTTCTTCCTTACCTGGTGAAATAATTTCCTTAGTGTGAAATTTCTTCCTTACCTGGTGAAATGGCTTCCATACTGTGATATTATTTCCGTGACTTACCTGATGAAATACTTTCCAGGTCATGAAATTTCTTCCTTACCTGGTGAAATAATTTCCATACTGTAATATTATTTTCACTGGTAAGACTAATTATAATCAAAGTCCGTGGGAGGTTTTAATTCATTATATAATAACACTGTTGTAAAAAGTACCATTGAGTGATTTTAAATCCTGTTACTGAGAATAGTGAAAACGTAAAATGTAACAACATCAGTGGTAAACCGATATAACGGACTGCTATCGTACAGACTGGTTTTTCATATATTCATAACTTATTATTATGAAATTCCAAACCACATAATAGGTTCAAATGTTGTTATGAAATAAATATCTGAAATATTTTACAGTCATAAAACATACACCGGAAAAACTTCACTATCATGAAATATATTCCGGAATAAAATTTACGATTTTCTTGAGTGAAATATATACCGGAATAAATTTTACGGTTTTCCTTAATGAAATATATGCCGGAATAAATTTCCTGGGAAATAGTTTCCACAGGAAATTATTTCTTGTGAAAAAATTGCCGGTGGAAAAAAATTTCACGCCGGAAGAAATTTTTTGTTACAGGTACACCAATACTGATTAATATTTATGTCACTTTGTAATGCATTATTTATACACTTTACATCTTTGTCGTGACTGTAAAGTAGAGTCATCAGCAAATAAATCTATATTGGAATCACTGATATGTAAGGGTAAATCATTTACATATATTAAGAAAAATAAAGAATCTAAAATAGATCCTTGAGGGACTCAGTATTTCATATCACATTTTTGAGATTTTACATTTCCAAATTGAACTTCCTGTGTTCTATTTTAGAGATATTATTCTAAGCAGTTATACAGTTTTCACTAATTTGGTAAGAATGGAGTTTCTCACGATTTACTAGATTTAATATCTCGGGGAGGGGGAGGGAAACTCAATGATATTTAGATACGGGACGTGCGGCAAATTCGGGTCAAGATTTTACAAAACCAGCGGAGATTTCGGGTAGGGATTTTTTGACACTGTGGAGAATTCCAGTCAGGATTTTCAAAATTAATGTGGTGATATACGTACTAATAAATCATAAATAAATGATGATTTTGAATGCCAGGTCTATCCATTTTTCCTTTGATATCATAACAAATGTTTCAATAAATACATGTTAAATGTATAAATATGTCTCGTAATGATAACTGCCTTTTATTAAGTTTGCCGGGATAATTTCAGGTATGTAATTTTGGCTTTCCTGGATATTTTCGGGTCACAAATTCGCCATATAACGGGGATAATTTCGGGTAGGGATTTCAATTTCACCGACGCACCCCCCCCCTCCCCCCCCCCCCCGGTCATAAGATGGTTGAGTATATGCCAAAAAACCAATGAAGCACAGGGGCCTCATCTTCTGGATATTAATTTTTTCCCACGTATTTTCATTATTTACCATAAGGACATGAAGGATAAGACGAATGTATTTGCGTTTAACATTAATGTGCAATTTACTTATATCTATATTGATTTTTGACCGGTAGTCCGGCTTATATGAACGATTACACATTAACTTTTGTAAACATATTTTAGATGTTCACAAAAAATACCTCTTAGAAAACCTTGGTTCAACATTCCCACCTCTCAAAGATGCTTACTTATCATCAAAAAAACTTTTCTTATCCAAAAAACCATCTTGGTATGGCAGTATTGACACAATTCTTGAAAAATTTCAAGAAATTAAACATTTGTCTTCATCTTATGTGAATATAACAAATTTTAAAAGTAATATGCAAAAAAATATTTAAATCAAATTTTATAGATTTTTGGCATAGTGGATAGCTAAATCATTCGTATGGTAAACTTAGAACATATGTTACATTTAAATCAAACTTTGGTAGAGAAAAATATCTTTCTATTTTGGGCAGTTTTGAGCAGAGGAGAAATTTAACAAGGTTCCGAACTTCAGTACATCACTTAAGAATTGAGACTGGTAGATAGCAGGATACTCTTCTAAATGACAGAACATGTACCTATTGTGCCTCAGGAGATGTTGAGGATGAATATCATTATACCCCCCGCAAACAAAGTTTGGGGGGGTATATAGGAATCACTTTGTCCGTCCGTCTGTCTGTCCGTCCGTCTGTCCATATATCTTGTAAGCGCAACTCCTCCTAGACCGCTCATTGGATTTCAACGAAACTTTACAGAAAGGAAATACATCATCCAAAGATGTGCATGAAGAAAAATCTTTGCTTTCCGATATCACACAAGGGAGATAATTGGACTTCTATTTTTTTTGGCTTATACATTATATATGAACCTCGTAAGCGCAACTCCTCCTAGACCACTCAATGGATTTCAACGAAACTTTACAGAAAGGAAATACATCATCCAAAGATGTGCATGAAGAAAAATCTTTGCTTTCCGATATCACACAAGGGAGATAATTGGACTTGAATTTTTTTTGGCTTATACATTATATATGAACCTCGTAAGCGCAACTCCTCCTAGACCGCTCAATGGATTTCAACGAAACTTTACAGAAAGGAAGTACATCATCCAGAGATGTGCATGAAGAAAAATCTTTGCTTTCCGATATCACACAAGGGAGATAATTGGACTTCTATTTTTTTTGGCTTATACATTATATATGAACCTCGTAAGCGCAACTCCTCCTAGACCGCTCAATGGATTTCAACGAAACTTTACAGAAAGGAAGTACATCATCCAAAGATGTGCATGAAGACAAATCTTTGCTTTCTGATATCACACAAGGGAGATAATTGGACTTCAAAGCGGGGGGTATCCTTTGTGAGCTGTGCTCACAGTACATCTAGTTTTTATTCCATTGTAATAAATTCAGTGATGACCGTGATCACCTTTTTCAAGATATACTTAAAAGTTGTCCTAATTTTATAAATCTCATCTCAAAAGACAAATTAATATGGCTAATGAATACAGAAAATAAGACCATCCTTACCGCTGTCAGTAGATTTATACTCGAGAATTGTAAATACTTTTGCTCCCCTGACTGCATCGGACACGAGGAGGGCTGTGTGAGAATCACACTTCCTTGAACATCGTCCCATGGTATCATATGCAGGAGGGACACCTTCACTACTTTCAATCATGCAATATTATTATGACGGTTTTTAACTGATTGATATGAATTTTGCTTGTTTCTCTGCATCAGGGACGAGGAGGTCTATGAGATCTATAATTTTTCATGTCCGTAGACCTAGAACACCGTCCCTTGGTATCTGTTGCGGCTAAACAACCAATCATACTGACATAGGAACAGATTTTAATTGTTTGATATTAATCTTTAATTTTTTGCTTGTTTCTCTGCATCAGGTACGAGAAGGTCTATGAGATCTATAATTTTTCATGTCCGTAGACCTAGAGCACCGCCCCTTGGTATCTGTTGCCGCCAAACAATCAATCGGATTCATCAATTGTAAATCAAAAAATCTTATTGTTAAATGTAAATGCCCCCCTGGGAACCTAATTTGGAAAATAAAATATCTTATCTTATCTATCTTATCTTATATATTGAATGTCGGGAGGGCGGGGGGGGGGGTTAGGCTGTTAACCTAGTCTATCTTTAGTAAATATCATGGAAGACTGTCGCACCTATAACTTTTTTGGCAAAGAACGTAGCAACCATTATTAAAGTAAAACTGTGAACAAGGATTTTCTGGGACCAATTAAAATTTAAAACATTGTAATTCAATCTTTGGTATATATCCTGAATAGCTGTAATCAAGATCCTTAAGTTATGAAAGAAGTATTTAGCAATGTGTACCATTCCATCCTCCAACAAACAAGTTGAATCTCCATTTTAAACACAGCTGAATGTTTTTGAATCATAAAATCAAACCAATTTTGTTGTACATTAGCATTGGATTCCAACCATTCTGCATCTGCTTAAAAAAATTACTGATTTAGACCTTAAAAATGTACGTGGTAGTTTAATATTTTTTTAATTTATTAACTTGGTTTTGACGTAAACAAATTACGTTATGCGTCATTATTTTAATAAGTGTAACGTTAACTGTAATGAACATTCAAAATTCTTTTGAGTATTGATTGACCACGGCAAACCTTTCAGACCGTTGTACGTCATTTTTGATTTTTGGTTTCTGTTTAAAACAGTAGTTATCAACAAGTTTTGTTCACATGACTTGGAAATGAAAAAAAAAAAATCTGCAGACCATTCAGTATTGCACCAAGGCCAAGGGCGTTCCAAATACAAAATCTGAAAATGGCTAAACCAAAAGCACTCGTTAGCAAAGAAACAAAAATTTTGAAGGAGAATGACGAAACAAATATATACGATTATGTTTCTTTGAAAGATTTACCAAATTTTGCGGACCTCAATGCCAAGGTTCAGAAGCTGGTAGAGAATAGCAGTCTTTGGGATTTATATGGTGTTGAATGGACAATTTTATTCATTAGCTTTGGAGTCATATTTACATCAATTTTCTTAATGAAATCGGACAATTTTCAAACTGTAGTCCTTGGAATATTTCTTTACGGATACTGTCATTCAATAATTGCGATGAAGACGGCCCATTTGTGTGTACATGGCTCAATGTGCAACAACAAAACGTTGCACAATATGCTTCTCTACTTTATTTCTGATGTTTGTTCATCTGTCTCAGCAGATCTAAGTCACGAAATTCATATCCGAGGCCATCATCCACATACAAACATTATTGGATTAGGAGATTCAAGTACCTGGAAAGTTCCATCTTTACCCAGATACACTTATATGTTCGTAGCTCCCTTACTCTTACCAGTGGTAACTATACCAATTGTAATACAGGGCATCTGGGGAAAGTGGAAATCAATGTTTAAATACTTCACATTGATGCCTGTTGGACTTGCAATTAACTTTTATCTTCTCATGACAATTTCAGGATTTACTTTCTGGGGAGCATTATTTGTTACCTGGGCTGCTAGAGCCTTATTGTCAATACCATATATACATGTCAACATTTTCCAACATATAGGATTATCAATGTATTCACAGAAAAGTCGGCCGAAGAGAATTTATCAGATGTCTACTGGAGTATTAAATCTTCCCCGAAACCTAATCCTGGATTATGCGTTCGGCCATTCTATAATTAGCTGTCATATAGAGCATCATTTATTTCCAAAGCTCTCGGACAACATGTGTCTTAAGATCAAACCTCTTGTTTCGAAGTTTCTCCATGACAACGGGCTTCCTTACCACAAAGACACTTACATGAACAGAATGTGGTTATTTTTAGAACAATATAATGAACTAATGGTAAAAGCCCCTCCTATAAGCCATTTTGTAGGAATTCAGTGATTGTTGAATGAAGAGATTTGCTGAATCTGTTTTTATTAATTTTTATTGCGTGTATTAGCATATTGATAATCCAACAAAAGACCTGTTCATACTGTTGTTGTTCATACCTTATTGTTTTGTTAATTTTATATTATTTTGCTACGGGTGAAAAATTGCAAATAAAATTAATTTATTTCTGTTATGCTTCAAAATTAAGACCCAGATGACTTTTGATCCCTCTACATAATTTATAATAAAAATAAGAGAAGTCAGGTTTTCAACAGAATTGGTTAAAAATTACATGTACTCATAAAATCAGAATTACCAATATCACACAGCTAAAAGACTTGTAGGACACCAACTGCTTTTGTGACTCCATGTTGTCAATATTCAACACATAGTCCACATTTTTCAGTTGATAAAAATTTATTACCAGGTTTTTTATTATACCAAGTGTACTAGTAAGCAGAATATACAGTTTAGGGGTAGAACAATGGCTTGAAGACGAAATAAATTTATATTTGTAAGGTGTTTTGTGCAGCTTCGGAAGTCAGTATATAGTTAAAACTTTCATGTGATTGGGCTCTGCTTGTAAAGAGGTAGCAATAAGTATATGTGTGTTAGCGATGTAATTTTCCGAAAATTGAGTCAGTTGGAATGTGGGGGAATTTGTGATTTCCTTTTGCAGAACCTCAATATAAAATTTACGTCAAACAATAACAATATTATAGCATTTGGCAGCCTTATCAGCTGGGACGAAAACATATTCCTTTCCGAGTTCTTGTAGCTTATGTTTGATACGAGAAATAGGGTTTGTTCTGTGGAACCTTGTAACTACAGTTTTAGAAGTATTAGTAATGTATATATTGACTATTTGTACCATGCATTTCGTATGCAACGTGTCTTTTCAATATGCTACATTTTGTGCAAATGCTTTATTTTTAGAAAAAAAATAATAAATACGAAAATACTGTTCACACTGATTAAGAGGGACAGTTAGTGTTCTTACATGGTTCTTTTTATTTTCCGCTGCATGGATCGAGTGAACACATTTTTCGGGAGAAGAAATCACTCGTTTGAAAGTGCGTTCACATTAAGTTTTGTTAATTGAGATTTTTTATTATGAATTGAGTGAATATATTTTTCAAACTGAAATTATATTGATTGAAAATGTGCTCACATGGTTCATTCTATGTGGTATGAATTAAGTGAATACATTTTTACAACTCAACACATATGATTGACAATGTGTTCACGTGGTTCCGTTAGATGTGTGTAGATGAGTATTTTACTTTATTTGCATAAAATCGTCTCGTACATGCACATCCTTAAACGAAAAACTGCAGGTCCTATTTTTATACCCCCGCAAACTTGTTTGGGGGGGGTATATAGGAATCACCTTGTCCGTCCGTCTGTCTGTCCGTCTGTCTGTCTGTCTGTCCGTATGTCCATATATCTTGTAAGCGCAACTCCTCCTAGACCGCCGCTCAATGGATTTCAACGAAACTTTACAGAAAGGAAGTACATCATCCAAAGATGTGCATGAAGAAAAATCTTTGCTTTCCGATATCACACAAGGGAGATAATTGGACTTCAAAGCGGGGGTATCCTTTGTGAGCTTTGCTCACAGTACCTCTAGTTATTATAATAGTTTATATGTATTTAGGGTTTAAAACTTTTTGATTATTAATCTATGGTAAAATATACGGGAAGAAGTTGATATTAGGACAATCACAGTTAGAATGTCGTTCTTTTTTCTTGTTACAATTTGCTAAATAAAAAAGAAATGTATAATTTCCACAACCGACTTAAAAATTGTTCTCGGAGCTACCATATATCAGTTAATTCGTTTTTACAAAAAAGGAAGCGAAAAACCACGAAAAGGGCAAAACCGAACGTGTTGGGTTTTTCCATGTTTCAGTGAAGGTAAAACAAAATTCATTTCACGTCCCTGTTTTTATGATCGACTGAACCGGTCATCAAGCACGTTCCATGTTTCTAATGACTGACCTGACAATGCCTACCTTGAAGTCGAATCGCCGAACAATAGATCAAATTGATAGATTGTAAATGCCATAAAAACAATGAAGCACAGGGGCCCCAAATTCTGGATATTAAGTTTTTCCCATTATAAGATCAGGCGTATTTACATTATTTACCATCAGGACATGAAGGATAACACGAATATTCATGCGTTTAACATCAATGTGAAATTTACTTCTTATATTAATTTTTGACCGGGAATCCGGCTTATTGTATGTTAAATGTCGGGAGGGCGAGTGGGGGAAATAGGCCGTTAACCTAGATCTGTGAAACTTTGCAGGATGATTATATTGAAGATGTGCATGATCTACATAAAGTAGTTTAATTTTCCAATGTCAATTTTGTAACAAATGTGTCGGAGGTACACATTTTGTGTAATCAACTACATGAACTACTCGTACAGCTTTAAACACAGATATTTGAAACTTTGCAGGATGTTTAATGGACATAATGAAGATGTGTATGGAGTATGTCATATGAAGATTTCCGTGTTGTGGAACTTAATCTTTTTTTCTGACATCTGCTGATTTATACTACAGAAAACGAGGAAAATAAATGGAAATGGTGAGCTGTCAAAAAAGGACACAAAACGACTTAAATGTACAAAATACACAAGCCGAACAAAACCAAATACAAAATCATAAAAAAGCAACAACCAAAGTAAAAAGTAATAAATAAATACATTGTAAATAGTAAAAATTAAAAAAGTTCAATATGTTGTTCAACAATATAAGACTCTGAAGTCTATTCATTTTGGTATCTGTCAATGACATACTAGTGTATTTGGGGGGGGGGGGATCTGATTTTGAGTATTGATGTAAAATATTAGTTGCCTTAACTGATTTCTATTTCTATTTATACCCCACGCAACGAGTTGCGGAGGGTATAATGTTTTTGACCCGTCCGTCCGTCCGCCCGCCCGTCAGTCCGTCAGTCCTGTTTCTTGTCATCGCAACTCCTCTCAAACCACACAACAGAATTTCACGAAACCTTTTTAGATAATAAGGACATAGTACGTAAATGTGCATATCGACAGGAAATTACGATTCAATTTTTTCCCAGGAATTACGCCCCTTTGAACTTATTTGCCTCACTATACTATTACTGTTGACTCCTCTCGCTTGGAATTTAAATTTCCCAACATGCTGCCATTCAAATTAGGATAAATATGTGAAGGTAAGCATTTGATTGTGTTCATTTTACTTGTGAAGTGAGATTTTGTTTCTCCAGTGACAATATGAAGACGTGGGGTATGTGAGGTTCTTTAATTATTATAAGATCCTAGCTGAAAGCGGCCATTCTTTCTGATATCAGTCCATGATATTTTTGTTTTATTTTGATTTGTTTTTTTTTTTTTGGGGGGGGGGGTTAAATTACAAGTTTTGAGGATTTAGTGTACAAAGTTAAATCTTGGAAAGCCTTTTGATGGAGTTATTCAATACTAAATAGATTATCCTATGTGCCTGTTTTAATGCTGAATGGCACAATTTGACTTCAAAGATTGTAGTTACAGTTTTGGTAAATACCCTGAAAGACTCTCAGACCTTTAATTTATTTACTAAAGTACTTTGCAACAATATAAGTCTGTACGTATCAGCTGTGGATTACCAAATGCTTGAAATAATTGAATTTCAAACATTGTAATCCTGTCTTAGATAATATTAGGCATCTAATTTTTGCACAAAAAAAAACTACCACCATATATATAAAGTAATAAACTATGAAATGGCTATTCCTGGAAGAAATGGAATTTTCCAAACATTTCAAAAGTCCATCTGTAGTAAATATAATGGAAAACTCTCATGTCTATAATTGTTTTTGGCAAAGAACGTAGCAACCATTATTAAAGTAAAACTGTGAAATAGCTATTGCTTGGAACAATTAAACTTTAAAACATTGTAATTCAATCTTTGGTATATATCCTGAATAGCTGCAATCAAAATCTTTAAGTTATGAACGAATTACTTAGCAATGTGAACCATTCCATCCTCCAACAGACAAGTGAAGCGACAAGATGATGGAATGTCTGGCGTACTGTTACAGTACTGATTTAGTGATTATAACTATAACATTTTCCATTCAGTGTTATTTCAAAGGAAAAAAGAATTACAACTTTTTGTTTGTTTAGTTGTGGTTTTACTCCGATTTCAGCACATTTGGCTATTTCGCGGCGTCCAGATTTTATTGGTGGAGGAAGCCAGAGTACCCGGAGAAAACCACATACCTTCGGTAGGAAAATTGGCAATCCTTGTCAATTATGATCGGAGTCGAACACACCCCGCCACATGTGAGATTCGAACTCACAACTTCAGCGTTGAATTAGTAGTCATGACGAACTACCTAGACCACTCGGCCACCGAGGCCCCGAATTACAACTTGAATGGTTCATGTGGTAAAATTAATATGACCGGAGGGTATAATTTTGTGAATTTGCTAATAATCCGTTATCTCTAGTTTGAACACAGCTGAATGTTTTTGAATCATAAAATTGAACATTATCATTGGATTCCCATCATTCTGCATCTGCTTTTACTGATGTAGACGTTAAAAATGTTATATAGTTTAATATTTTTAAAATTTATTAATTTGATTTTGACATAAACAAATTACATTATGTGTCATTATTTTAATAAGTGTAACTGTAATGAACATTCAAAATTCTTTTTAGTATTGATTGACCATTGCAAACCTTTCAGACCGTTGTACGTCATGATTGATTTTTGGTTTATGTTTAAAACCGTACTGTCAGTAGTTATCAACAAGTTTTGTTCACGTGACTTTGAAATGAAAAAAAAATCTGAAGTCGATCCAGTATTGCACCAAGGCCAAGGGCGTTCCAAATGCAAAATCTGAAAATGGCTAAACCAAAAGCACTCGCTAGCAAAGAAACAAAAATTTTGAAGAATGACGAAACAAACATATACGATTACGTTTCTTTGAAAGATTTACCAAATTTTGCCGACCTCAATGCCAAGGTTCAGAAGCTGGTAGAGAATAGCAGTCTTTGGGATTTATATGGAGTTGAATGGACAATTTTATTCATTAGCTTTGGAGTCATATTTACGTCATTTTTCTTAATGAAATCGGACAATTTTCAAACTGTAGTCCTTGGAATATTTCTTTACGGATACGGTCATTCAATAATTGCGGTGAAGACGGCCCATTTGTGTGTACATGGTTCAATGTGCAACAACAAAACGTTGCACAATATACTTCTCTACTTTATTTCTGATGTTTGTTCATCTGTCTCAGCAGATCTAGGTTACGAAATTCATATTCGAGAGCATCATCCACATACAAACATTATTGGATTAGGAGATTCAAGTACCTGGAAAGTTCCATCTTTACCCAGATACATTTATATGTTCGTAGCTCCCTTACTCTTACCAGTGGTAACTATACCAATTGTAATACAGGGCATCTGGGGAAAGTGGAAATCAATGTTTAAATACTTCACATTGATGCCTGTTGGACTTGCAATTAACTTTTATCTTCTCATGACAATTTCAGGATTTACTTTCTGGGGAGCATTGTTTGTTACCTGGGCTGCTAGAGCCTTATTGTCAATACCATATATACATGTCAACATTTTCCAACATATAGGATTATCTATGTATTCACAGAAAAGTCGGCCGAAGAGAATTTATCAGATGTCTACTGGAGTATTAAATCTTCCTCGAAACCCAATCCTGGATTATGCATTCGGCCATTCTATCATTAGCTGTCATATAGAGCATCATTTATTTCCAAAGCTCTCGGACAACATGTGTCTTAAGATCAAACCTCTTGTCTCAAAGTTTCTCCATGACAACGGGCTTCCTTACCACAAAGACACTTACATGAACAGAATGTGGTTATTTTTAGAACAATATAATGAACTAATGGTAAAAGCCCCTCCTATAAGCCATTTTGTAGGAGTTCAGTGATTGTTCAATGAAGAGATTTGCTGAATCTGTTTTTATTAATTTTTATTATGTGTATTAGCATATTGATAATCCAACAAACATCTGTTTTTGTTCATACCTTGCTATTTTGTTAATTTTATATTATTTTGCTACGGGTGAAAAATTGCAAATAAAATTAATTTATTTCTGTTATGCTTCAAAATTAAGACCCAGATGACTTTTGATCCCTGGCCATAAACTTATAATAAAAATAAGAGGTCAGGTTTTCAGCAGAATTGGTTAAAAATTAGATTTATTCATAAAAACAGAATTACCAATACATGTATAACTCAGCTTAAAGACTTGTAGAATACCAATTGCTTTTGTGACTTCATGTTGTCAATATTCAACACATAGTCCACATTTTTTCAGTTGATGAAATTTTAAAATACCATATGGTACTTGTACATCAAATCAGGTGTCTTCTTATTCTTCCATCACTTAGTTGTCTGAGCATATTAATTATAGATTGTTTCTTTTTCTTTATGTATCAACTGATAAAATGTAAACCTATTGTTGCTCTAACAAGGTGACCACTTTTGAAAAAAACCAACAATTTTTATATATGTGAAACAAGATTACGGTGGATTGAACACAGGAAAACACATGGGGTCTTCAGAAAGTAGCAACAACAGCCCACACAGCAAGTAACCGAAACTCATATATCAGTAATAGATTACTGTCAATTACACATGTACTCCAAAAAAATCAATTAATTGCAATCGATTTCGATTATTGATTTTGATTACTCCATGTCTATCCTGGAAATAATTATTCAAAGTTCAACAAAAGTAACTACAAATCCTAAATAAACACATAGATTTTTGTTTGTTCAGTTGGGGTTTTACGCCTATTTCAGCACATTTTGCTATTTCGCGGCGGCCAGTTTTTTTATTGGTGGAGGAAGCCAGAGTAGACGGAGAGAACCACCGACCTTCGGTAGGAAAATTGGCAATCCTTGTCAATTAAGATCGGAGTCGAACACACCACGCCACAGGTGAGATTCTAACTCACAACCTCAGCGTTGACAGGCTAGTGATCATTAGGAGTCATGACGAACTACTTAGACCACTCGGCCACCGAGGCCCCTAAACACATAGAATAGACATATACATTGTGTAAGAAGGCAAAAGAAAATAAATGAATATAGAGTGCCCAGGATTGGGACAGACACATATAGATGTGACAAAGTTGAATATTTTTATGACTAATTAATTATAACTGTCTCCTTAAATCTGGATCTATGTTTGTTGATTTAGACCAAATAAGTTGATTACACTTTAAAAATAACTTAACAAATGATAACACCTTGAATACCATTTACAGCGGATAACACTGAAAAGACGACACAAATTTTGATTTCTCATTTAAACTCCTTTCAACAAGAGTGAACTTGAGTGCAATCAAAGCCCTTTGGGTTGTTAATTCAAAAGAAATAACATTTCTATTCACTGTTTTCTAAAACATACTTCCCATCTCCCAGAAAAAAAAATGAATGTTTGGAAAAAAACCACCTGTCCGTCCTGTAAATGTGAAGAGTAATTTCTCTAGATCCAAATGCATCATATAGTTCATTCTAGTTACACTGAGAAATCCCAAACTGTGCTGTCTTCCTGGCATTACTGAAATATTTACAGTGTTGATATAATTCGGCCTAAAAAGCTCTGAAGTGACATAGCCAATTGCCGTTTGATCACTACTTGTCAAATGCTTCTTGCCAATTGCCAAAACCAAATGCTTATTGCCACTTTAAAGGGACATAACCAATTGGTAATTGTCAAATGCTTATTGCCAAATGTGTCAGACAATTGCTTACTGCCTAGCCATTTGCCGACTTATTCAATTGTCAATACAAATTGCTATTTGTCAATATCAAATGCCCTAGTTATTAGCTGCTAATTGCTATTTGTACTGTCACATGTCATTATCTGGCGGAATTGGGCAGCAGCCATTCAAATAAATGGGTGGAGTGAATGAATAAGGTAGATACACACGAGTTGGCCTTTAATGGATTAATTCGTTTCATAAATGGCCATGCCCCATTAACGGCTGATCACTAATTGTCAAATGCTGATTGCCAAATATCAAAATCAATTGCCGTTTGCTAATTAGTGATCAGCTGTTACTGCGGCATGACGATTTATGAAAATAATCAGAATGCTACCATAGTTTCTGAAACATTAAACCACATAAATATTTTATTTGATTTTTGTTTTGAGTTACAATGGAAAGAATGATCTAAATCTCTTTAAAAATAGGCAAAACAATATACCAATAACATTTCTATACCTCAATGAATTATGCTTAAATAATTATATATACATTCTGTTAATGTGAAAAAAAAATATGGCTTCACACAGACGGCAAATAGTATATCCGTGATGGAATGAATGCATCAATACCTACAAGAAATTTTTTGTTCATTAAATGAATTTTTAAGATTCTCATCCTTCCTTTCAAAAAGGTGGGGAGGGGGTGTAATTTACAATTTATTTTTTCAAGCACAGCTGAAGACAAATGTGTTCCAATGATGAAAAAGGTTTATTTAATTTTTCCTATGAACAATTTTTGTTACATAAACACTTCAGTTTTTGATTTAAACAGAAATTAATGTTTACCGATTTTTGCTGTTATAATGAAATTAAAACTATTTTCATTTTTTTTTTTAAGATGAACCCATACAATATTTGTCTTGTATAATAATTCAGCTCGCAAAAAAATAGGTCGTGTATGTTTAAATTTTTTTATTTATACTGAGTGAGGAAAGAGGTCAGTAGCGAATTTAATTAATCATTAAAGTTCCTTGCTTTTTTAGCATACCTTCAAAAAAAAATTTTTAACAATCATGAATGAAAGAAAATGCAAAAATTTAACCATACTGAGTGTCTTTTCCTATCAACATATACAAGTACCTGTAAGACCGTATATTTAAAGAAAGGATTTTCATGAAAATACACATACAATGTAGCTTTTTTCTGTATTAAACAGTACAATTATGGAAAATTAATGCAATATGTTATGATACAAGAACAAAAAAATTAAAAGATGGAAGGAATTTACATGATAAATGATAAACTAAATTACACATGAAAATGAAAACGCCAAATTATTCTGAAAATAAGATAACGAATGTAAGTTCTGAATATTTCCACAACAACAGGTAACAACTTTGTTTATTTATAAACACCATAATTCAACTGTCACATGCTAGTTTATATCAACATTATTTACAGTTTTATTTTATTTGAAAATTCTGTCCACAATTGAAGTCAGTGACAGACAGAACAGGATAAAATATGGTTTAAATCAAACCTGTAATTTGTCCTTGGTATTTGATTATCCACCTGATATATTATCTTATCAGTATTTATTTTCACTGAATGTAACTCACATTGTGATATTATATCTCTAGATTTACCTGTCCTCTGTCATTGGCCATACAAATCAACATACATTTGATTGTGTATGATTTCATTTTGAGACATTGTCCAAAATTTGGAACACTCTTTGAAAGGGCTATTTTTAGTTCCGTTTTTAACCACTTTGATTTCTTTAACAAATGAATTCTCACATTACTGTATTAAATGGTAACAAATGATTATTTTTCAATATAAAAATGAAAGCAATATATGAAACTTGATTGGTCAATTATAATTAACTTCAATGATTCACAAAGAAATCGATTTCACTGATGACTATTAAAAAATATATAAAGATTTTTTTTCCAAAACTGATACATAATGTCTTCATAGTTATATCTTGGACATCCATACAAAGAGATCTAAAATCAGTTTGCTTCTTTGGTCACACGATGGAAAATCTAATCACTGTCGCTATCACTGTCATCACTCTCTCCTTCCTTGACGTCTATGCTGAATTTGTACTCCTGATCGCAGCCCATGTAGGCATCACTCATATAATAAATGACATAGTTATAATGTCCCGGAGAGGGTGCCACAAAGTCTAACTTGATCTTGGCCTTTTGTTGCAAGGTCAAACGTTTGATGGACAGTAGAGAATTATTCTTGCTGTCACCAATAACAACCCACCATCCCTCTTCACGTTTCTGAAATAATAGAACAAACTGCTTAGAACGAAATTCTCTACAGTTCAGAGATGATTTTGCCAAATAATGATCTACTGGAAGCCATTTTATGTGTAATGAACGAATCAAAACAGTAAAAAAATGGAATTCTGTTAAAAACAGAATATAATCATCCATGAAAGTAAACAAATAATATTGCATTCCCATTGGTTTAATTTATCAACACATAAGGCTATAACATGGAGGCCAGTTTTTATTGGTGGAGGATGCCTAAGAACTGTGAGAGAACCAGAAACAAAAGGGTAGGAAAACTGGCAATCCTTGTAAAATAAGTTTGGAGTCAAACACACCTTACCATAAGCTGGATTTGAACTCCCAAACTCAGTGTTCACATTTTAGTGATCACCAGTATTTTGACAAACTACCATTTACTTGTGCACCATGGCACCTCACATTGGCATTGATAAGGCAGATTCTAAAAAAGATATTAAGATTGCCAATATTATGGCATCTAAATTTAAATATCTGGTTCTCAGACTACGCTGCCCCACTAAAAATGTTGTAGGCAGAATGAATTTACATGTAATTGATTTCTGGAAGAAAATCGCTGCCGTTTGGGTATTTTTTCGGTTGAAATTTGGTGCCAAAAGTACGTTTTAAGCATCTGCCTGACCCAGACTGAATTTTCAAGCATTGTGTGACATTGATCAAGTCAAAATGTAAGTAAATAAACAGCTTATAAATGATCATGGCATTAAGTATGACTTGAATAATCACTCCAAAAAAATCATTCCACCGACAATACTGTCTGTTCATTCTACCGTTACCATATATGTAGAACATCTCTGGAGAAGTGTTCGCAGGGAAAACAGAGGAAATTTGAGGAAATTAAAGCAGAAAACTCATTTGTATAATTAAATAGAAGTTAATGGATTCAAAGTAGATTTTTATGTCGCCAAAATAAACACCTAAACTGAAAATCCTTTGCCTCCTTTGAAATGAAATAAACTAAAAAAATAAATTTCCTACCTTTCTTGCCAATTTTGAAAAACAAATTGTCTGAGAACCAGATAATTTATTTTTAGGTGGCCTTGCAGGCAAGATAAGCACTAACCAAAAGAAAATGTCAAAAGATGAGTAAATAGTGATCCAAAACCCATCTGCAAAACTCTAAAAATATTACCTGAAAAAGCCTATATGAATGTCATAACCAAATTTAATAGGCAATCAGTGGAAATTACAATAAATGCTTGTGTCAGCATGCTCTCTGCAGAGAATGATGCATCTTGTGATGTTTTGTTAGGCATAGAAACAATAACAATATACATGTAGCAGCCACGGTCAATTTTGTGACAAAAACTGTACCAGAGTTGTGACAATTTCTGTCCCAGAGGGATATATCATGCCATGAATACAGAAAGCTAAAACTCACCTGACTTGCATTATCTTTCGAATTTCACTTCACTCTCGTAACCTGGAAAGTGCCATTCTCATGCCTAACAAAACACTGAAGTCACAATAATAATTTCTGCCCCGAATGCGGTAATTCCGGACTAAGTTGGAAATCAAGTATTATAGCAAACTACTCGGATCACTTGGCTACCAAGGCCATTCATACTTTAATGGTTACCTAAGACTCTGTTATATAAAATGCATATAATAATTACCTGCGGAAAGAATGGTGCTATGACAGGTCCTGCCAATTCATCTTCTCTTTCCAATGTTACTTGTACATTCACTGCTGATCCACTACAAAAAAATAAACATAATTTTGAAAGAGGATCACTGCTGCCAAGTTTGGTTGTAATTGGCTTAGTGGTTTCAAGAAAGAAAACCTTTAAATCTATTTTTCCCTAGAGTTTTAGATTAATCTAAAATTAGCTTTGGTAGTCATCTTGGTTTAAGCCATCGGATAAAACTGAGAATAAGAACCAGTGGTGCCAAGTTTATTACCAGTAAGACCAGTGGTTTCAGACAAAAAGATCTTCACGTGAAATTTTGCATAGAATTCCATCTTTAACAAAATTCAGCTGTGGCAGCTAACTTGGTTGGCAGTCTGGGTCATTAGTTGTAATTTTGAAATTTTGGTCTCAACTAGCCCAGATGTTTCAGAGAAGATTGCAAGTATTTTTTGTCTGATTTTCTATTTCTAGTATAAATATTAAAGACCTTTACTACTACATGCCTTGTAATGGTATCACTACACTGGACCTCCTTTAGATCTATGTCTGGATAACAAAATAAAATGTAGCCACAACATTCTTTATAATGACATCAATATTCTTGTTCTCTAACACTAAACTTAATGATACTAGCCTACTATGACATACCTTGAAATGCTATCCTTATCCTGGACCTCGTAAGTAAGTTCTATGTTGGGATATCTGTTACAGAACCTAGCCACATCTGCCATCTGAGCCTCAGACAACTGCAGTAAGCTATTACGATCATCGTCTTCCATCTCCATCACATCAAATATACTCTCAATATTCTGTAAACAATTTTCAGCATTATTATTATACATATGCTCTGAAAAGCAATCTTTTCATAATATTTTATAAATGAGTTAAAAAAACTACCAATGATGTAATTAAGTATACAGTGCCAGAGCTTGTCTCTTGTGCTGTCTGGAAGCCATAGAAACTTTCCAAGCCTTAGGGTTCAAGGTGTATGCTCTTCTGTTTTCATATTTATGATGTATCTATGACAGAGATACCTTTTCATATGTAACCTGTGATTGTTAATATATTACAAAGGGATGTTGAGTACATGCCCAAGAGTCTAAAACCCACTATAAGTAAATACCAAAAATTACAAAGAGTGAGCAGCATACAGTCTTCAACAACAAGTTGAAATCACATTGAACTCTTACTGGCCAACACATCTGTTGTGGTTTAGAATTTCAGTGAACATTTTCAAGAAAATTGCTGATACTAATTTTTTAAGACTTGTTTGGTATTTACAGTCATCATTTCAAATGGAAGAGTTGTTCAATCAATAACACATACCATACTCAATGATTTCTAGTATCCACCTTTCTACATTTCATCACTAAAAATGTCTATATCTAATGATAAAGGACCTTACCTTATCCTGACATTTTTTGACGGTATCTGCAGTAAAATGTGGTAACTGTTTCAAATAAGAATCCTTTCCCCACATAGCTTGAGTAACCATCTGAGCAAGTTCCATAGCAGCTAAAGCTGGAGTCAGCCATCCATTACTACTAAGTACATCAACACAGGCCTGGATCAGACGGATTGCCTTCAATCAAAAGTTAAATATGTGTATTCATAAACCATTGAAGTGATCTAAAAGTCTCCCAAGATTTTACTTTGCACAATATTTCTGGGATGATTTTGCAAACCCATAAAAGCATCGGAAATGCTGTACTGGAAGCCATTTTGCTAAAGTGTACCCAGTAATTAGTAATCTTACTCTGACATTATTAACAAATCTGGATTGCAAAGAAATGGAATACATGTAAAATCACCCGTTTTTTACTCCTGATAATTCAAAATTCCTGTTATCTTAAATATTTTTGTCCAATCAACTTTGTGATAAAAAGAGTCGACTGTATTCATAGACAACAACAATTCAGCTACAAAATACAAACAATACACAAAATTTAACATTTCTGCTCATGTCCAAGCTAACCATAATTCAATATATATACCTTGCTGAGAATATCTTCTGTATCTTGTTGTAGTTCTGCCGACAGTTGCATCCTAGACAGATGGGCTTGTAACAGTAAGTTGGTCTTTAAATGTGGATCATTGTACTTCGGATTACTTGGCTTGTTTGGAAGTCTGGAGGCCAACTGTAAATTATAAATATATTTTCATTGAGACTTTAATAAGAAACTTTTCTCTTTCTGACAAATTTAATATCTTAAATATAATGCTTCACTGTCCTTCTTGCATTAATTTATCCGATGGAATTCTTATGAAATTTTGCATCAACTTTGCAGGGTCTTTTTTATATTTTTTTAATTTTATTTTTTATTTTTAAATACAACAATTCTTTCTGAATATTTTGAAAGTCTTTATAATCTTGGAAATACATATCCACGAAAAAAATACCAAATAATCTTGACAATTTTTGATTCTATCTAATGTATCAAATTATAAAATAGAACTAACACATATAAATTTGACTAGAGATAAATATACCTGTCTGAGGATATTGTCTTCATGATGTCTTATTGGAATCTCCTCATACTCAGCAGCATTAGATATGATTTCTAACAATCCTTTGATCTTTGTCTTGGCATTTAATGACATGCTGAATGTCTCTACAAATCAAAACAGGACATATGTAAACAAAGCAAATTTAATATTATTATTCCCCAGCTTTATAAAGCAGAGGTATATAGTGATGGGAGAGTCTGTCTGTCTGTCTTTTTGTCTGAACGTTTGTCCATCCAGTAACAATATTTTCCACTTTTGTATCTGCAGCTCTTCCGAAACCATTTATTTTAATTTAATGAAACATTCTCAGATTCTTTATCATATAATGTCATTGTGCACCTCCTATTTTGTTTGTGGCCAAAATCATCAAAATTATTTTTGGGATCTGTTTTACTTTTGGAAAGGAAGGGGAGGGGGGTATCCATTTTGTATCAGCATCTCCTCCTTAACCACTTATCATAATTTAATGAAACTTTCTAAGATTATCAACCATATAATGCCATTGTGCACTATTTTGTTTATTGGACAATATCATTTTTGGGGTTTCTTTTTCCAAAACAAGGACTTACCAAACCGTGGATTTCTTCCATCCGACCACCTATTTTGTATCCTCAGCTCATCCTAAACCACTTATAATGATTTATTTAAGGTATCCGGACCATAAATGACCACGTGATTATTTAAAAGTTCCCGGATGTTCCATACAACGCAATTGAAATGACCTCGGTAATTATCGGCAAACTTCGGAAATTCTAATATAACTAACTAATTTTTACAGACTCTGCATATAAGCAACAAAGTGTGTTTCAACTTGAGAAAAATATATATACAAAATTCCAGCTTTAAATTGTTTGGTTCCGCCATTCAGGGTCAAAAGGAGATACAATTTTTTTATCATTATCTATTATGGTCCGGATACCTTAAACTTTCTCAGATTTTTAACCATATAATGCCATTTGTTTATTCATCAAAATCATTTATGGAGTTTCTTCTTCCAAAACATGGACGTTGCAAGCAGTGGGGATATCATTTTGTGAGCATTGATCACAATGCTTCTAGTTTACCAAGTGGTATATTGTCTTCAAATACAATGTATAAGATTCAAGCCAGATGGTAGAGGGATCTGGTATGTTTGTGTATTGGATTTATCTGGTTCTGTTGAAGATGAAGGGGGGGAGGGTTGTGGTGGCATGGAGTGGAGAGCACACTTAAAGCCTTTTTTTTAATGCAATGAGGATTAACATGATGATAACTAGATGCTAGAGTAAGACAAAAGATATTTTTATATACTGATCTACTTATGAGAAGATATCTCAGTGACATTTTCCTTCATCGTTTTTTGGAGATGCCTGCCTGCCCGACTTGCCCATCTGCCTAACCACCTGCCCACAATACTTCCCAAACTAATAACTAAAAATTTTTCTGTTGGAAAATTGAGTTCAAAAGGATATGAGGTATAAAACCTGTGGTGATCTTTTGTCTACTTATATGGAATACTGTGGTATTTATTACTTTTGAAACCAGAGTTCCTCGGGCCATTCAGCGCTTGTCTTCTGTGGTAGGCCTTTGCTACTCAATGTGGACCACACAGTGATTCCTAAGTGTTTTAAATCGACCAAATGCATGGGATGTTGTTTTGTTGGTGCATACATTTACATGTACTCCATATACTCAAAATTAAGTATAAAGACACTTACCTACAACTGTATAGTTGATATATTGTACGAATGTTGTTTTTTTATGAATACCCCATATCCATATTAAAATTAAGTATAAAGAGACTTACCTATAGTTGTAAAGTTGATATATTGTAGGAATGTTGTTTTTTTATGAATACCCCATATCCATATTAAAATTAAGTATAAAGAGACTTACCTACAGTTGTATAGTTGATATATTGTACAAATGTTGTTTTTTTATGAATACCCCATATCCACATTAAAAGTAAGTTTAAAGAGACTTAACTACAGTTGTACATGTATACATGTAGTTGATATATTGTACGAATGTTTTTTTTTTTTTTTATGAATACCCCATATCATTATTAAAATTAAGTATAAAGAGATTTACCTATAGTTGTATAGTTGATATAGTAGTATGCTGCAATCATACCAAGATTAAGTGGTGTCACATCCATTTCATCTTCCACACTGATACACTGTAAAGGGAAAAGTGTTCTTTGTTTTTAACCTTCATAAATCAAATTCTATCAAACAAATGAGGCAATTGCAAAATACAATCTAAATTTCTTAATATAAACCGATATTAATAGTATTAAGCTTGCAAAATACAGATCTTGTGTACAATTAATGTGCAATCCTTCTGTGAAATGTATTTTCTTGAAAACAAAAAATCTAAGATTTTCTTACAAAGACGGTGAAAGGCTGAAAACTTATATTACTATAGATATCTGAGAAATGAACCTAAACACAAAACTTAACCAAAGCCACTGAAGCATGAAATGTAGGTCATAGCAACCCAAGTGTTGCTGAACTGTATTGTACTATACAAGAGGACTGTAATGGTGAAATATCACTGATATATTACTATAGGATTCTGAGAAATGAACCTAAACGCAAAACTTAACCAAAGTCACTGAAGCATGAAATGTAGGTCACAGTGACCCAAGTGTTGCTGAACTGTGTTGTACTTTACAAGAGGACTGAAGTGGTGAAATATCACTGATATATTACTATAGGTTTCTGAGAAATGGAGCTAAACGCAAAACTTAACCAAAGTCACTCACTGAAGCATGAAATATAGGTCATAGCAACCCAAGTGTTGCTGAGCTGTGTTGTACTATACAAAAGGACTGTAGTGGTGAAATATCAATGATATATTACTATAGGTTTCTGAGAAATGGAGCTAAATGCAAAACTTAACCGAATCGGGACGTACGTACGTACAGAAGAACAGACAAGGGTAAATTTATATGCCCCAGCCACATTAGTGGCGGGGCATAAAAAATGGCAGAACGATATTTAGAGCCAGACCGGGTGAAAATCTATTATTTATTTTTAATTGCCCTTTTGTTGAAGATTAAAAAGTTTTCTTATTCCATTGCATGTTTTCCAACACAAATGAAAAACAATTCACTTGCTTGGTCTTGTCTTGGTATATATGTACATTTAGTCACATGTATAATCTATCTGTTGTTACTCAATGACATTTAACTTACATCTTTTATTTACTGTATATAGTCTTTACATTATAGAAATCAAGGTACTATCATCTATCCTATAAATTATTTCATCAATGTAGTGTGACTTACACATATGTAACCAATGTTAAATCTGTGATTAGTTAAACATGATTACCTTTGACTGTTCCAGATCACTGATTGTATTTTCCACCAATTCTGACATGTGATCTGACAAATGACTGTGTGATACGCCTGAAAAGAAACAAAGTGGAAAAATCTGAAAACTATTTACTCATTGCTTTATAACATCTTTGGTAAAAAATCTGGAAACTGTGGAAACAATTTTTTGCATTCATCCATTTATTCCTGAAAATTTGGATATTTTGGTATAGGGATAACTTGGCAGTTTTGAACAAAAACCTGTTTTCAATTATTGGTGTGTTAAAATTTGGTGCTTTGTATCCATTTATTCCTGAAAATTTGGATATTTTGGTATAGGGATAACTTGGCAGTTTTGAACGAAAACCTGTTTTCAATTATTGGTGTGTTAAAATTTGGTGTTTGTGTAAATACTGACTTTCATTTTGGCACTTTACAATAAGCACAAATATAATACAATTTCTAGGACAATATTTTCTTGAAGTGTAATTTCTGTTCAAATTTTAATGGTAGTTTGTTTTCGCCAACCAGAACAAAAAATTGAAATGGTGTATTGGGATCCATTTTACTTTGTTTAATAGAGGAATCTGGACAGCCAACAATATCATTTATTGGAAATAAAAAAGTTTTTGGCAACAAATTTTGGAATTCTTTCTTTTTATCAAAACTTGTCATTCTTATGTAAAAATTTCCATCCAGGTTAATCTGAGGTCAAAGATCTGCATTTCAAGTAGGAGCAATTTTTGGAAAGTTTTTTAATTTCCACCCTCTTACCAACCCATTTTTTCTTCTTATCAAAATGTGTGTACTGGGGATTTGCAATTTTTGGTGTTTTACACATGTATCTAGTTTTAAGCTATTTTGATAATTAATTTGTTTGTTTTTTTAGTTGGGGTTTTACGCCGTTCTCAGCACATTTAGCTATTTCGCGGCGGCCGGTTTTTATTGATGGAGGAAGCCGGAGTACCCGGAGAGAACCACCGACCATCGGTAGGAAAATTGGCAATCTTTGTCAATTAAGAGCCGAGTCGAACACACACCCACAGGTGAGATTCGAACTCACAACCACAGCGCTGACAGGCTAGTGATCATTAGTAGTCATGATGAACTACCTAGACCACTCGGCCACCAAGGCCCCATAATTAATTTGTATTTTAAGATATATATATACTTCTATATGTATACACCTAATATGTGCACTTTATTAGTCCCACCTTTGCATTTATTCATGTCTCTTATATCTGATTATATAATATAATCACTCAATCATTTGAATTTTTGAATAAATGACTTTTCATTCAAACATTGGGTTTTACTCAAATGCAAACTTAGCTCGGATTCCTTGGTATGATATTGGTGCGGATAATCTCGGTTGACAAAAACGGAATTCCTTTAAACAACAAAGTAAAATCATCACTATATTTTACCAATTTTGCTTTTATAAGTACAAAATAATTTTTTTTTTTTATTTGGCTAAAGTAAGTATAATTACATAATTTCTGCTGAAAAAATAACGACAAACGTTACCTTGGAGATTATAATAATTAGGGTTCTGTGTCATTCTTCTGTACAAGAACGTCCATGTCAGATAATCAACAGCATCCTGTTTATTTTCTATCGTCTTGGTAACGATTTCAGCACTAAAGTGGTCATGTAAACAATGATCCAAATGGCTCTGCAAAAAAATTGCATTTTATGTTTAATAACTTTTTTATTATCCAATGACTTAAAATATAATGGAAATGATCCATTCAATATAACCAAAAGTATATGAAAATGGCATTTATACTGTGTCATTACAGAAAATACTTGATTTCAACTTCCTTATATTGGCCCTATATTAGTGTATTTCATGTATTGGCCCTGTATTAATTCGTGTATTTGCTGTATTGGCCCTGCATAAATGCCACGATTTCATTGGTTAATAAAGGAATCATGAAATTGGTGATTTCATAATATGTCCTCTTAGTCATATTGGCCATTGCCTTAGGCCAAATACAGCTGATCTCCACCCAATACAAATGCCTACGACATAATACAGGACTGGTATGAAAACATCCATTTAATAATATGCACTAAATTCTTAGATTTTTCATTCAAACTTGTAAAAGTGTTAAGTTAAACTTTCACCACAACATTATTGAACATACCAGTTTCTTTTGCATGTTAATAAAACAAAGACGTTCACACATAATCTGTTATCTTTATATAAATTATAGCTTATAATTACCTCCACTGGTAAAGGTTCATAAAGGAACTTCTTAAAAAATTCTTTCTTCGTATTTTGACACAGAATAACAGCTCTACCTGCATTTGAAAAATATCCAATGATGAAGATTGCATTCAATTATATACAGTCATCAATTCAGTAAACTAGAGGCTCAATCGGCTCACATTAGCACATTTGAAAACAAAAGTTCTGTTATATCCACAAGGCTGTTAAAGAAAAACAAAATGTCAAGGTGACTTGGACATTTTACCATAATACTTATTAGGCTTCTTGCACTTCCTATGGTTAATGTTTATATATAGATTCTCCTTCAGGAACGACTGAGTTATGGAATTTCTCCACCCGAGATAGTTAAATTTTTTATTTTCAACACACGAGCTTTAATTATTGTATGACTGCTCAGTACTACCCAAGGCACATCCACTGATGAAGTTTCATTGATACACTATGCTTAATAATACCTTTGTCTGACTGACAGCAAACTAGATTTTCCTTCATCACCACCCACCCACCATACATTGCTAAACTAGAAACAAGATTTTTTAGCTCTAGGAAAATCTGCTTAAAATAGCTAATAGAAATCAAATAGCTTAAGAAATTCCAAATTTTGCAAAATATCAAGTAAATTCTAAAATCAATTCATTGTTTAGAATGCAATTTAGTTTTTGTTCTGAGGTTGCTCCATAGTCAGCCCACACAATGACCCCTAAATGTAATCAAATTACTTTCCACATGTTCAATCTTATCAGATGGATCAATTACCCATTTTTGATACATGTAAGTTGTCTCCCATTTACGGAGTTATCTGCTCTTTGGAGAAGGTGTCTTCCATAGATAACAATTAAACAAATTGTCGTATTTCTGCAAAATATTTTTCCTTCCTAACAATATCCTCTACATACATTAAGGATATGTTCTTAGGTATATTTTCCCACATTTTTCAATGTCTGATGAAGGTCTTCCTGAACTCAAATATTTTTATAAAAAATTAAAATTACTTTTTGTCCTTGGTGTTAAATACAAGACACTTTCTATCAGGAAAGATAACTCATGCAAATGGGAGACAACTCCAATATCCGCAAGGATGGAATACCTGCAATAAACTTTGACCTGAAGGACACAAAAGAGGTCTATAGATAAAATTCTTGTTGCATTGATAAAATGGATAACAGGACAGGGCCAACAATGACAAACTAATCAATTACAGCTACCCAACTGACAGAACTCGGACAAAAACCAACATACATAAAAGAGTACAAAACACAACAGAGAGTGAACCTGCTGTTGCAAAACAGTTCATGGCAACTCAACAACTAGTGTTGATTTAAAGCAGTATTTAACTGAGAAATTTTCCATAAAAAGTTCAGAAGGATTAAATAATACCCATTAATTTTTTATTCTTGATGGAGAGTTTTAAAGAAGGACATATTACTTGGCATAATTAAAATTTTCATCATGCCTCATGATTTGTGAAATAGCGAACAAAATAATCTGACAGGAGGCCAAGAAAATGAGATTGCACATGAGCAGGTGTATCACGATCGCTTTTGGCCATCTCTTATAGACCAAGTGAGAACCTGTCCTTTCAGGACTTCTATAACTTGATTTCAATTGCATGTCCTGTCCATGTTGTCCCATTGATGCCTACCTCATATCCTTACATTTTCATATTCAGACAATTTATCATTTGCAATAGTACAATACCTTCTTGATCAGTCATTGGTCTATTAGCTCTTCCTACCATCTGTAAGACATCAGTTACGGGATAATCTTCATAGCTGTAAAATTAAATATATGTATCTTGTATTCATTTTTTAAGAGGCTAAAGATTACTGAGAAAATGCTGTTTACGAGATTTTTATTTCGCATCTCTTCTAATTTAAGTAAATTTTTTTTAACAGTTATGCAAACCAGACATAACACTCAAAGAGGTCTATCAAAAAAAAAGATCCTAACAATCAAAAAATCTTTGTTGATGTTTCTAGCAGTCCATAAATATGTGAAAAGCTCATAAAGTCTTTTTAAAACATAATCTTACAGTTTTCTATACAAGGTCAAAACTTTTCAAAGTTAACCCTATAAATATATCAAATTAATATTCATCTGCTACAAAAGAAAATATCCATTCATATTCACTTTAACATCTTAAAAAATACTTACGAGTGAGTTTTACCATCGTAGTATTGAGTATCCATGACAACTACAAGATGAGCAGCCACATTCATTCCCCAAGCCAGGTTCCGTGAGGAGACTATGACCTGTATGGCTCCACTACTGAACAAATGTTCAACAGCCTTCCTCTCGATGTCTTGTAGTCCTTCATGTAAATATCCTACACCATTACTTAAAGTTTCTTTCAGGGTCTGTAATAATTGTATAACTTCTGTCATTCTTGTATTTATAAATAGAATGAATGACATATAGTATCATATAACTACAATATTTTTTTCTCAGTTGGCAAAATTATGGGCTATTCTGAATGGCTATCCATGAGAGAATTTTTTTTCTTTTTTCACAACTGTTAAAATATTTAGTTATAACCATTTTGTCTGAAGTGCCAAAACATGCATCAGTTAGATAAAAAACCATGAGTAAACCTCTATTTATGACTTCCATTGGATCTTGATCATTAAAATTTAAATATAAAAATACTATATGTATATGGCTAATCAGTGTTTGAAACAAGAGAATTTAATCTTATCCTTGTTCAAAGGGAAATAACTCAAATTCCTCAGCTGGATAACACTAATATGTTTATACGTCTCTGATACTTATCTTTACTGTTAATTGTAGTTCTTTTTCAATGTTTGTTTTTCACTGATGATACATGTAGTCCATTGAAGTGGATTGAATCCAAAAAAAATTACTTACTTACTTACATTCTTACAAAATTTCTTCCTCTTGTTACCAAGGGTAGTCAGGGTTTTACACCGTTTTCAGCACATTTGGCTATTTTGCGGAAGCCAGTTTTTATTGGTGGAGGAAGCCGGAGTATCCGGAGGGAACCACCTACCTTCAGTAGGAAAATTGGCTATCCTTGTCAATTAAGATAGGAGTTGAGCACACCCCGCCACAGGTGAGATTCGAACTCACAACCTCAGTGTTGACAGGATAGTGATCATTAGTAGTCATGACAAACTACCTAGACCACTAGGCCACTGATAAAACTAAGCCTACCTTATCATTTATTTTCTCTAGGAATGGTTGGATATCCTCTTCTTTCACATGTAAGAATCTACTTCGTACTGTTTCACTCTCTGGATTCATCTCTGCAGCACTAAACGTTAGAATGTCAACTGCAGTAAGACGAGTCTGTTTTCTGGATGGCACGAAGACGATCACTGGTTTCCGTGGAGAATGGCGTACGATGGCCTGATATGCTGGCTTGGCCATAGCTATAATTCTGGACTGATTGTGACTTATGTTGAATCCCTGTTAAATAAAGGCAAATTTAGTATAGTGGAAATTCAAACATGAGCAACTTGAACACAATTGGTTTGATGAATAATTTGAAAATATCCAGTATAACTCACACCACATGGGTTTTAAACACCAAGCATTTCTTAAATAATTTGAACAATCAGGGTTTCTTAAATGCCAGGGGTATCTTGAATAACATGTGCACTATGAAGTTCTTGAATTACATTAACAATATGGTTTTCTTGAATGATATGAACACTCTGGGTATCTTAAATAATTAGAACACCTAACCGCAATACCATGTATTTCGTTGTTTTGTTTTGTTTTGTTTTAATAACTTGAATCCTATGGGCTCCCTGAATAACTTGAATATTCTGAATAACATTAGTTCGTTGGATAAATCTAACATTTTGGGTATCTTGAATGGATGTAAATTTAACAACTAGAGGCTCTCGAGAGCCTGTATCGCTCACCTGGATTTAACTTTTCACCTTGAGCAGACCTAAAAATTTAAGTGTTGCAGTCAATTTGGCTGGTTTTTCTATAGGATTCTATGTTAAACTAATTTCAGCTGTGGCAGTCATCTTGGTTTAGTCCAGGTCAACTGATATATTTCTAAAAGAGAACCATCTAAGGACCATTTCTGCTAAGTCTTGTTCCAACTGGCTAGGCGGTTTCAGACTAGAAGATTTTTAAATGATTTTTCCTATAGGGTCCAATATTTAACAAAGGTCGGTGTGGCAGCAATCTTGGTTGACAATCCGGGTGATTGGACAAATTTCTGAAAGAGGACCTCCTAAGGACCAATGCTGCCAAGTCTGGCTCCAATATGTCAAGTGGTTTCAGACAAGAAGATTTTTCAATTAATTTTTCCATAGGGCCCTATGTTAAACTAAGTGGAGGCCATCTTGGTTGACAGTCTAGGTCATCGCACAAAATCCTGAAAGAGGACCATCTAAGGACCATTGGTACCATGTCTAATCCTAATTGGCTTAGTGGTTTCAGACGAGAAGATTTTTGAGTGAATTTTCCCATAGGGTCCTATGTTAAACTAAGTTCTGCTGTGGCGGGCATCTTGGTTCACAGTCCACAAAATTAGACACATTTCTGAAAAAGGACCTCCTAAGGACTAATGCCGCCAAGTCCTGCTCCAATATGTTAAGTGGTTTCAGACAAGAAGACTTTTCAATGTATTTTCCTATAGGGCCCTATGTTAAACTAAGTTCGTTTGTGGCGGCCATCTTGGTTGACAGTCCGGATCATCGCACAAAATTCTGAAAGAAGACCATCTAAGGACCATTGCTACCAAGTCTAATTCTAATTGGCTTAGTGGTTTCAGACGAGAAGATTATTGAGTGATTTTCGCATAGGGTCCTATGTTAAACTAAGTTCTGCTGCAGCGGCCATCTTGGTTCACAGTCCACGAAATCAGACACATTTCTGAAAAAGGACCTCCTAAGGACCAATGCAGCCAAGTCTGGCTCCAATATGTCAAGTGGTTTCAGACAAGAAGATTTTTCAATGAATTTTCCTATAGGGCCCTATGTTAAACTAAGTTCAGTTGTGGCGGCAATCTTGGTTGACAGTCCGAGTCATCGGACACACCTCTGTAAGAGGACCATCTAAGGACCATTGCTGCCATGTCTGGTTCCAATTGGTCAAGTGGTTTAAGACAAACAGATTTTTCAATAAATTTTCCCATATGGCCCTACGTTAAATTAAGTTCGACTGTGGCAGCCATCTTGGTTAACAGTCCGGGTCATTGGACATATTTCTGAAAGAGAACCTCCTAAGAACTATTACTGCCAACTTTGGTTGCAACTGGACTTGTAGTTTCATATAAGAAGATTTTTGAAAGTCATCTCCCCTTTTTTTTCTATTTTTAGTAACAGCAGCCATCTCGGTTGGAAGTCGGGGATGCCAGACATAATTTTGGAAGGGGGCCATCCAAGGACCATTCCACCAAAGTTTGGTCTCATTTGGCCCAGTGGTTTGAGAGGAAAAGATCTTTAAAGGAAAGTTTACGCTGGATGCCGTCTTTAAAGGGCAAAAACTTCTATAAGGGGTCAATCAACGATTTTGGTCATGTTGACTTATTTGTAGATCTTACTTTGTTGAACATTTTTGCTGTTTACAATTGGTCTTTATCTATAATAAAATGCTCCGCTGGGCGCAGCTAGATACGACCGCAGATGTCGAACCCTGAATAGTTGGGGCAATTATGAACACAACATTCAAGCTTGATACAATACTGAATTTGGATTGTGAATAAATATTTGACACAGCATAGGTTTCTGACACAGAATGAATGTTGTCTAAGAACTTAAAAATTTTTAATTTACCTATTCAAACCATATCAGTATTATTTGTTTTTATATATAAATCAGAAATAACCAATTTAAAATTTAAAATTGGGCACACATATCAATTTCTTGCTATTGCGCAATACTGTGTAATTGAAAATTTCTTCAAATATTTGACACATAATAGGTTTCTGACACAGAATAACTGAAATCAAAGAACTTAAAATTGGTCATATGATTTGAATTTATATTCAATTTTTTGCTTTTGTGTAATACAATATGCTGTGGAGAATTGCCCCCCCCCCCCAAAAAAAAAAATAATAATTTACCCCTTTTTTTAGCTTTTGTGCAATACACTATGAAGTTGCACATTGACCCCCCTCCCAAAAAAAAAAACAAAAAACAATAAAATTTATTGTAACCCCCCCCCCCCCCACTCTTTTTTTTGCTAAAAAAAATTTGAAATTTTCTTTTTAATTTATGGAATTTGAAATGAGAAAAAATTACCCCCCCCCCAAATTTTGTTTTCAACCCCCCCCCCCCCCCCATTTCTTTATACTTTGCAACCATAACAGCCCATTTAAATACACCATAACATATTAAAATAGAAAATGACATCATAGTCATGGATGGCAAATTTTAAATATACATATTAAAAGCAGTTTAGATAAGATAAACAAAAAAGCTTCATCAGCACATTTTATATTGGCAAATTTCCAATGGAATTTGTTAATAATAAAGTTTTGATAACAGGGCACACATATCAATTTCTTGCTATTGCGCAATACTGTGCAATTGAAAATTTCTTCAAATATTTGACACATAATAGGTTTCTGACACAGAATAACTGAAATAAAGAACTTAGAATTGGTCATATGATTTGAATTTATATTCAATTTTTTGCTTTTGTGTAATACAATATGCTGTGGAGAATTGCCCCCCCCCCCCCCCCCCCCCCAAAAAAAAAAAAATAATTTACCCCCTTTTTAGCTTTAATTTTGGACCCCGATTTGGACCAACTTGAAAACTCGGCCCATAATAAAAAAACTAAGTACATGTTTAGATTCAGCATATCAAAGAACCCCAAGAATTCAATTTTTGTTAAAATCGAACTAAGTTTAATTTTGGACCCTTTGGACCTTAATGTAGACCAATTTGAAAACAGGACCAAAAATTAAGAATCTAAATGCACGGTTAGATTCGGCATATCAAAGAACCCCAATAGTTCAATTTTCGATGAAATCAAACAAAGTTTAATTTTGGACCCCGATTTGGACCAACTTGAAAACTGGGCCCATAATAAAAAAACTAAGTACATGTTTAGATTCAGCATATCAAAGAACCCAAAGAATTCAATTTTTGTTAAAATCAAACTAAGTTTAATTTTGGACCCTTTGGACCTTAATGTAGACCAATTTGAAAACGGGACCAAAAATTAAGAATCTAAATGCACGGTTAGATTCGGCATATCAAAGAACCCCAATAGTTCAATTTTCGATGAAATCAAACAAAGTTTAATTTTGGACCCCGATTTGGACCAACTTGAAAACTGGGCCCATAATAAAAAAACTAAGTACATGTTTAGATTCAGCATATCAAAGAACCCAAAGAATTCAATTTTTGTTAAAATCGAACTAAGTTTAATTTTGGACCCTTTGGACCTTAATGTAGACCAATTTGAAAACGGGACCAAAAATTAAGAATCTAAATGCACGGTTAGATTCGGCATATCAAAGAACCCCAATAGTTCAATTTTCGATGAAATCAAACAAAGTTTAATTTTGGACCCCGATTTGGACCAACTTGAAAACTGGGCCCATAATAAAAAAACTAAGTACATGTTTAGATTCAGCATATCAAAGAACCCAAAGAATTCAATTTTTGTTAAAATCAAACTAAGTTTAATTTTGGACCCTTTGGACCTTAATGTAGACCAATTTGAAAACGGGACCAAAAATTAAGATCCTAAATGCACGGTTAGATTCGGCATATCAAAGAACCCCAATAGTTCAATTTTCAATGAAATCAAACAAAGTTTAATTTTGGACCCTTTTGGCCCCTAATTCCTAAACTGTTGGGACCAAAACTCCAAAAATCAATCCCAACCTTCCTTTTGTGGTCATAAACCTTGTGTTTAAATTTCATAGATTTCTATTTACTTATACTAAAGTTATTGTGCAAAAACCAAGGAAAATGCTTATTTTGGCCCTTTTTTAGCCCCTAATTCCTAAACTGTTGGGACCAAAACTCCCAAAAACAATCCCAACCTTCCTTTTGTGGTCATAAACCTTGTGTTAAAATTTCATAGATTTCTATTTACTTATACTAGAGTTATTGTGCGAAAACCTAGAAAAATGCTTATTGGGCCCTTTTTTGGCCCCTGATTCTTAAACTGTTGGGACCAAAACTCCCAAAATCAATCCCAACCTTCCTTTTGTGGTCATAAACCTTGTGTTTAAATTTCATAGATTTCTATTAACTTATACTAAAGTTATAGTGCAAAAACCAAATGTCTTCGGACGACGCCGCAGACGACGGACGACGACGCAGACGACGACGACGACGCCAACGTCATACCAATATACGACCGCAAAAATTTTGCGGTCGTATAATAATATTCAAGATAATAACCTAAAACTGCAAAATTTCCTTAAAATTAACAATACAGGGGCAATAACCCAACAAAGGGTTGACTGATTCGTCTGAAAATTTCATAACATGTAGATCTTGACCTGATGAACATTTTTACCCCCATGTCAGTTTTGCTCTAATTGCTTTCGATTTGGGAGATATAGGACAAAAACTGCAGTTTACCCCTATGTTCTATTTTTAGCCATGTCCGCCATGTTGGTTGGCAGGCGGGGTCATCGGACACATTTTTTAAACTAGATACCCTAATGATGCTTGTGGCCAAGTTTGGTTTATTTTGGCCCAGTAGTTTCAGAAGAGAAGATTTTTGTAAAAGTTAACGGACGATGGACGCCGGACGACGATGACGGACGCCAAGTGATGAGAAAAGCTCACTTGACCCTTCGGGTCAGGTGAGCTAATAATTCTACAATGCAA
The DNA here is from genome assembly GCA_028015205.1 of Mytilisepta virgata. Classification (NCBI taxonomy): domain Eukaryota; kingdom Metazoa; phylum Mollusca; class Bivalvia; order Mytilida; family Mytilidae; genus Mytilisepta; species Mytilisepta virgata. Next base: position 69,973,481 of record CM051517.1, read on the forward strand.
ATGAAACCTTTATGAAATGTTTTAGCCATACCTGTATGTGTAGTTCAAGTGGCACTGGTCTGACATTTGGGTGAAAGTTGAAAAATCCAGTTGTGCTGCAGCCTAGCCATTGAGATATATCTCTAGCATTAGACAGTGAGGAACTTAAGGCTACAATCCTAATATTCCTTTCCAAGTGTGAAGATATGTACCTCATTCTGGAACATATCACCTCCAATATAGGCTGAAATATAACAAAACGAAAAAAGACAATAAAATACCAAAAATTTCTTCTTGAATCAAATGTGAATTTCCTTATGGAAAGGGGCAGAATATTTTAATTCTTATCTTCACATTTTCTCCTAAGTTTAGGATAAGAAACTCACTGGTACTCATAAGCCTAAAGGCTAATTAATTTTTGTGAAAAGCAACGCAGTGTCAAAGTACCTTTGTAAACAAGCTTAATGAATGAATACCTTAAATAGTGGAATAGCTGACATGTAATTTACAATAATTTAATTTATTTTCTTATTTTGGTTTGGGGGGAGGGGTGTTAAACTTACCCCAACTTCTCCTCCAATCAAATGAAGTTCATCAACAACAAACAAATTTATGTTGTGCACATTCTTTCTCTGTTTCCACCTTCTCGACAATACATCCCATTTCTCTGGTGTACTGATTATAATGTTTCCCTAAAAAATATACATATACATGAATGATGTCTTTATATACATGTATGTGCTATTCGAGAGTTACAAATACGTGTATTTCATCATATGCTTGCAATAATATGATGGAAATGATAATCTCCTATATACAATTTGACATATATTACCTCCAAATATCTAACTATGGCTCCCTGTCCTTAAGAATGTGTTACCATAAACCCAAATCATGTTGTTTATTGCTTATAAACAATTAATAAAAAAATTTACCTACATATCAAAATAAGAGAATTGTAACATCATGTTTTTTGTCAATTCCAGTCAGAATATAGAAAATGCATTACAAATTAAGTGAAAATTCATTGGTTAGATGATACCAAATTTGGCAGTTTTGTAAAATAATGCATTAAAAAATATTTAAATTCATGAACGCCACAGAAATTGGCATTGAATGAAATGTGACAAAATGACTTACCTTTGCCAGTAACTTGAGATCAGTTGCTGTTTCTCCTGTCAGTAAGACAACCTTCTTTCCTAAGTGTTGTCCAAATTTCACTTGCCACTCAGCATACATCTAAAAAACACAATTCTTAAATATCACTGTGTATATCAATGTGACATGTGGAAAAATTTTATTTTTTTCTCTTGGTCCTGTGGATCAGAGTAATTTTGTTACCACTGGTGGTGGGGCTATTTGAAAATGATTTCCACTGGTGTTGTGGAAAGAATTCAGTTCTAAATGGCTAAAATTTGAAATTCCATTGCTGGTCAGTATAGCATTTTCAACAATTCTCTTGGTGGTTGGGGGTTAAACAAGATGTACTGTGAGCCATTGCTCACTAGTGATACCACCACTTTTTGATAAGGTAAAAAAAATAAACGTTGTCAAACAGGAAGTTGATGTTGCCTTTGTCCAAAAACGTATCCCACAATATGGCATACCTATAGAAGGCTTGTGACAAAATATCAAGTAACTGTGATGAGTAGTTACAGAGAAAACTGTGATGAAAAATTTTGTTACGAACAGACGGGCAAACTGAACCACAAGGTTAAAACTGTATACCCCCTCTCCGTTAGAGTGGGTGTATAATAATTGTTTTCCATAAGTGGTGGCCTAAAAATACTAGCATTCCCATCCCAAAAAGTAGATTTAAATGGAAAATGCCTTAGGATCAGATGGGAATAGCAGTTTCCATAATTCAACTCCTTATTAAGTCACAAAAAAAAACATTTAAATTCGGATCAAATAAATTTACCATAATTGAAAGCCCTTTCTAATATTCAATCTCTCAACTGCAGATAAAAATCAAAATGTTAATAGGAAAAAAATTATTTCAGGTTAGGCCACACCAAACTGTTTTTCATTTCTTTGGATTTTTTGAAGGAAAAAATAGGTGCGAGCGAGCGAAATTTTAATTTCATTGTTTTTTCTTGAAGACAATTTTTTGGGGAGCGAAGATCAAATTTACGTGCGGCACACATTTTTTAATTAAAATATTGCAAAAAATGGGAAAAAAATACCAATTTTTACAAAATATTAGGAATGGGCAAACATTGTTTTCAATTTCTTGAAAAAGGAAGAATTTGGAGCCATTTTTCATCATTTTTGCAAAATAGAGTGGCAAAAATATTTTTTCTCAAAATTTACATAGTAAAAAAATTGTGTGGCAAATGATCTATTTGGTGTGGCCTTATCTATACATACTTGTTGTGCAAGGGGTTCCAGTGGGGTAACATAAACACATCTTCCATCTTGGCTCTGTGAAAACAGCCTGAGTAAGGCAAATTCTGCACATATTGTTTTACCGCTACCTGTTGGTGCCCCAACAAAGACATTGTCATCACTATTGTATACTGCATTGAACACTGAAAGAAACATAGTGCATTGTAATTTCTCGTGTTTTCTCAATTAATTTTTCCTCAAACGTTAAAATAAATGAAAGAAGATGGTATTATTTCAGCCAGTATTTTGCCCCAATCTGACATGAAAAATCAAGGAATTTGTATAATTTTTATCATATCATGATCCAACTTTCACAATCTATCAATCATTGTACAAAATTCCTTCCCATGATTCAACAGCAATATCAGGAATGTCAGCTAAATCAAGGATTTGAAGAAAATTGAGTGTTTTCACAGTAGATTTTGGTCAAAACAACTATGAGCAACAGATTTGTCCAAAAAGATTTTTTAATATAATGTTTTTCTTGCATAAAGAAACATTTCGGTACTTGATGATAGCTGACAGTAAATTTTTCATTACTTTTTCATTTTGGAATTCAAGAGGCCAATTATCAGGCCAAATCATACCATGTCCTTAAGCATGCTGCAAAATAACCCACTTTGCTGTTTCATTATGATAGTTGTACTCTGACTTGACTGAATTCAAAAAGTTATCAAGTACTTATTTCAGACATGGCTAATGACACAGAAATCAACAAATTCATTATCTGACTCCCCACCCTTACAAATATTATTAAGTACACGTGTAGTAGTAATTTTACACAACATTAAACATTTTCATTTACACAAGAAAAATAAAATTGATGCAATTTTGAAACTATTTATTTTAATACAAGAAATAAAATTCTAAATTTTATTTGCAAAGTTTAAATATTTGCAGCAAACAGCTCCTTTTGGGCAAAATTGAATTTTATAAAAGCATTTAATTCTGAAAGATCTCCTTAAAAGTACTCACCCTGTGTTTGTATAGGATTGAAAAATGGGAACTTGTCACTGTATAGTGTCTCAAATTGTGGATTTCTGAGAGCAGAGACTGGTAAAGGCTGCAGATCTAACAATTCTGTAGGTGGTGGGTACTTTTCTGGCAGAATCAAATGTCTAAAGGATACTGGTAACTGGGTCTCTGCAGCTAAAAATAACATATAAATTACATGACAAAAATCCTCAAAAAATATAGCTTTAAAGAACATGTCGGACAGTCTACATGGTGCATATAAACAAAATCCACCCCCCCCCCCCCCCCCCCCCCCCCCCCCCCCCCCGGGTTTTCAATCCTATGGAATGATGTTTATTTACACTTACGCCATATAATTTGCAGAGAGTTATAAATAAATGCACATGTTCCTCTATTTATCATCAAAAATATTTTTATGAGATTTAAAAATAAATGTGGCAATAGCACATTTTTTAAAATCTGGTAATAAAATGTGATAACGCAATATCATTCTTTTGTCAAATTATATCCAATACTAGTCTCTTGATTAGATATTGGAACGTTAAAAAATTCTTTTTATGTGCTCATAATCAAGTCTAAGTATCCAAAACCCTGTCCCATTTATCTTTTCCTTTTTATTGTAGTCTTTAAGTATCTTTTTTTTATCTTTCACCTACATGTATCTTTGCCAAAGCCCAAACCAATGACCTATATTCTGACAGAATTAAAACACTTGACTTTTGAATACCTCACCAACCTTTTATCATTTGCTTATTTAGTATACAACCTGTATTGCAGAATTTTTATTTTTTATCTTCAAGACTGTGCTATATTTGGGCATGAAAAAAAGATAAATAACGAGGATAAATCTGAACAAACATACCTAACCATCTGTCTGATGCTACTCTTATGAAGTACTGTGGTGGCAAAGGTTCGAAAACTGGGACAAAGAATTTCACAATGTGTTCATCTGATGCAAATTTGCTGAAAAAAATTAATAAATGTTAATGGAAAATATTTGTTTTTATTACTGAAACCTAATGCAAATACTAATAAAAAAGGAAGACAACTCTATGTCACAGCAATTACTGTACAAATCCTTTAAGATTTTTCCAGTTATTAAGAGGCAATACCCACCAAATTTGTGCTGATAATATTTGTTCATTTAAAAATGAAAATAACAAATAAATTATATTCATACAGTCAAAACAGAATAGAGAATGGAAATGGGGAATGTGTCAAAGAGACAACAACCCAACCAAAGAGCAGAAAACAGCTCAATGCAGTGAGAAAATACCGCACCCGGAGGCAGGCTTCAGCTTTCCCCTAAACAATAATGCATACTAGTTCACCAAAATGGATGGCACACTAAACTCCAAAACATACAAATGAACCAAAATTAAAAAAACGCACAAGACTAACAAAGGCTAGAGGTTCCTCACTTGGGTTAGGCGAAAAAATGCAGTGGGCTTAAACATGTTTTGTAAAACCTACCTTTTTAGAAGGAAATACTCATTGTGTAGAATGACTTCACTGTCAACATCTTCTACTAAAATCCAAAATGCCTGAAATGGAGTAGTAAAACAACTTTAATTCCCATGTTACTTCGGCCAATTTAACTTTATAGGTGGATTTTCATCTGCCCTGGTCACAGAAAATTTGGTTGGGGGAGAGGGTTTACATAATTAAAACAGGATGTTTGGAAAAAATGTATTTCACTTCATTTTGATTTTCTGGAATGAACATGGAAATATTATGGAAATGAATTTACCTATTTACTGAAAATATGCAGTGGGACAATTTTTAAGGAAGGGTTGGGATGAAAATCTCATCAATGAACTTTAATTGGCCTTAGAAAGAAAACTTGATAAAACATGACAGTAATTGTTTAAATTAATACTTTTAGGCCACTCCAAATTAATTCCTAGTTCTTCGGACAACTATATGAAAAAAAAGGTAGCGAGCGAGCGAAATTTTTTTTTTTTTTTTTTTTTTTAAAAATCAGTTTTTTGGAAGCGAAGCTTTTTTCACCAAGCGAGCGATTTTTTTCTTCAAATTTATAAAAAATTAAATTTCACCAAAGATGAAAAATTGAGCGAGCGATAATAATTTTTGTGCATTTGTGTCATCAGGTCATAATAAAAGTTCATGCAGTAATTTCCTCTACTTTATAAAATGCTACTAGAAATCAGGCTTTACTGTATTGACTCAATATTTTTTCAACTGACAGGAGATGCTTACTTCATTTTGGCACTTGTATATGCTTGTATTTATATAAACATTTGTAGTATGATGTAATGGTATTCCCCTTGCATGCAGTTAGTTTGCAGATTTACCAGAAGCACTATTGCTATATATGGCATAAAACAAAGATTTTACAAGTAAATATTTTTTATTTTAATTAAAATAAATAAAACAAATGTAAAAAAAGTAACAGATTGTTTCCTCCTTGGAATATTAGCACCAAAACCCTCTACTCCTCTTAGTGGGGGTATAATAATAAAACAACATGAGATAAACCTCTATAAACTATCACAGATACTCTTGTATCATAAAAATACAAAAAAAAATGCATAAAACATTTGTTTGTAAACAATACACATGTATATATCAATAATAAATATCAAAAGATGTACACCTGGATGAGACTGAATACCTGTTAATGTCATTAATACTTTGGGTTTTTTTTGGTAAACTAGGCATAACATTGAAAAATATTCATGACTTTCAGTATACTTTTTTCAATGCTTTTCTTTTTAAATTTTATATAGAATTATTTAATAAAGTAAAATGTAATATTTGGATAGTCAAATTAAACTCTCTAAAACTGCAGAATTTAAAATAATTTTGTTTATACTTATTATGAAAAATACAAAGTTGATATGCATTTAGTGGTAGTTTCCAACCAAAAAAGAAATAAAAAAAGAAAAACAATTTTAAAAATATTAAACTTCCAACTACTTTAAAAATATAAAAACTGAAACCAAGATTTAGCATACTCCATCTGGAAACTCAAGATATATTTCAATATAAAAATACAATCAATTATGAAGCTAAATTGGACAATTATTTGATTAAACAAAATGTATTCTACAAGCTTTGAAAGGAGACAAAATAAGAAATTCCTATTTCTTAACATATGAAAAATTTAATATGATTAAAGTTAGCTTGTCAGTAAGGAAACCACAATCAGTTACTCTGACACCAATTAACCACCTAAAGATCATAAAAATAATAGTCTTTTTAACATCAATGGTGTCAAAAACATATTACATCAAAACCTGTCAAACCAAAAGTCCTTTGGGCCAGAAGATTTTATTTTGTTCTTAAAGAGATATGCTAATTTTTAACATGGTTAGAATGTATAAATTTTGATGCATAAGAACTTCAAGGCATGTTTTCACACAGTTGGTTCAATTTAAACATATTTCACTTGTATATGTAATACACATTTGGCTTCATCAAACTGTAACAAATACAAGATTACAGAGTTATTTCGTAGACTTTTTCAAAAACTTTTTCCCCCATAATTTTGCTTCTAACCCGTTTTGTCTACATTGAACACATAATGGCCTTACAACTGAGTACTGTCGTAATAATTCTGATATGTAATCATCAGACGACTCCATCAAGTTTTCAAAACTTCCACAATAAACACAACAAGGTGGTAGAAAGGCTTTCACGGTGGAACCATAGTATGTTGTCTCTATTTCACTTGAACAATGAAGACTTTCTCTTGTTATCATACCACATTCCTCTGGCATGGCATCACCACAGATATATGAGGACTCTTCTTTTAGTCGTCTTAAAACTGCATCCTAAAATAGAAGAATGAAATAATAAATATTACTATATAAATTTCAATTTAACATTTATTTGATAATGATTATGAAGTTATAGGAAACTGAACTAAAGAACTATTCATATTATTTGCACTGGTTTGGGTGTCATGTTTTATGCAGTACACAGATGGGTGAGTAGAACAGTCTCTATGGTGACCTGTAGAAGTTTAATTATTTAATCTTAACTATTTGATGGATGGCTGTCTCATTGACAATCATACCAGATCTCCATTTTTTTATATCTATGAGTCATCTTATATCATTATGCTGTTATGTTTGTCCTTTTACTTTTATTGCCATGTTATTGATTCACAATTTTTTGAATTATATTTCTCATTATTTGTTTTCTGTTATACCTGTTCATCATTTAATCTATTGCTGCTATAGATAACTCTAGGCTTGTTGCATTCTGAGCATAAAATTGCATCCCTGGCCTTTCCCGCCTTCAACAGGTCTTTGTTTCTTTTGTCTGCTTCAACAGCTTCAGCTTCATATTCAGTGACTGCAGAAGCTGATGGTCTGTGAGAATCATCAAAGGCTTGTCCGTACAACTGAAAAACATAAGACGGTAATTCAATGTAATAGAATAACAAAATATTAAGTTAAATAATCATAATCATATCAGATTTTAAATAACATCTGAAAAAAAATTGGTTGTACCAAATGCTCCCAACTTCTTAATACACCTATTGTAAACTTGCATGGCTTTCAATAAAGTCCCATAACCCTTGAAAGGAAAATCTGAAAAATCTGTAAAAAAAAATAGAGATTTATGAGACTATCATACACAATAACTAAGTTTGAAGTGAATTGGTTCAAGGGTTCTCAAGTTACATTTTGCAGTATGTAACATAGTGAAAATGGATGGACAGAAATATAGTACTACATTTGTATACCATATGTCCCGTACGAGACAAGTTTATGTTAAAATATGGTTGTTTTCTTACTGTCACAAATAGCAATAAAGTACTTTTGCATATTTCTAGTCCAAGACTATTTACATATACTGTGGCATAACAGAATAGTATTTGAAGAGTTGGAGCCCTCAATAGTTGATTTGACAGCCAAAAATGCAGCTTTTCATTGCAATGTGAAATAGAAACAACTCTTCAAATAAAATTTTCAGTAAAAAGTACAAACCTCTTCAAATTTTTTATACTGTTGGTTTTCATCAGCTGGAACTGGGCATGGCAAGAAATTCAACCCCTCAATAACTTCGTCTTCCAAGTTTGGTGGATTCTTAACACAGTATGAGCATGGCTCCTCTCCCATACACTTTTTAATTTGAAATATGTAATGGCTGCTTCTACAATGCCTTGAAATGAACTCCTGAAATGATATAAACATATTTAGTTTACAGTACACTTATAGACTTTTTTCTATTAATAAAGATCAGGGATCATCTCACAGACATCATAACTGACTTGGCATAAAACACTAATCCTCCATCCATCTATAAAGTGAATGTCTTGTTTTGTAAGGTGGTTATCCAGGTCAATAATTTATACACATGTATAATCACATATTTTTGTATGTTACTACATGGAAACTGGATATAGGAAACAGGATGTTTGAATACAAATAAACCAAGTAAATTCTGTAGCAATTGCTAGTGTCATTGCCAGTACCAAATCCATACATATAAATTCTAAATGTGTAATACTATATATATATACAATATTTTGTTGTGTATGGTTGTTGGGTGTTATATTTTTTGTTTTATACTTGAGTTCCTTTAATTTTTACTGCTGTTTTCTTCAATTCAAGATAAATTTTGAGATGTGGTTTCAATTGGCAATGCCCTTATTGACATGAAATAAAAACATTTGGATATTATATACATGTACAAATGTATCTGAGAGCTTGATTTTACACTGCAACACAAAAAACTGAATATATAATGCAACACTTACTTGATCACCCTATAAAGGGCTAATAAAAATGAATTAAGCCTGCTGCGTATATTTTTGTCGAAGGGATTTTTGGTTAATGGGGAGAGAAACGAGTTTCTATATATCAATACAAGTTAAAATGCACTCACGTCAAAGTGCCCAAATACATACAGTAATTGTCCCTTTTGCTCATGATGATTTTCTTGATTTTAATATTCTTTTTTATTTGTTGCTTTATATTGAATTGTCAATGTTCCTAGTTTTTGTTTATTTAAAGTTTCCTACTTGTTAACCAGACTCCATTTGTCGGTTTTTTTTTTCAATGTTTCAAAAATGTCCCATTATTCCCCCCCCCCCCCCCCCATTTTCCCCACCAAAGATTTTCATTTCTTAATATGAAGTGAAGAGATTAAAGATTTTTTCTTTTTCCTAATAAAATTACCTGCAGCTCTTTGCATTCTCTTAGATCTTTACTGGATGCATTCTGATTAAGCCTATCATTACATGCACCAATTGATTCTGCCAGAAATTCTACACTTTTATCTATAACTTCCGTTGGAAGACCTTCATACACTCTGAGTGATTTTCCTTTAAATTTCATTCTCTCGAATCTTCCATTTACCAGATCAATAACAGGCTTGATACTGGATTCATAAGCATCTTTCAGACCTGCACGAATTGTTGCAGTATTTCTGATGGCATTCAGGCTACTTTTATTCTTTACCATTTTTTCAAATTTTTCAGGCATTTCACTACGATCCAACGCGCAATGTTGTAAAGCTAGATTAAGAAGGGACATCACCCTTTCTGCTGGATTTGCCCAACTGTGATTTGGTGCAGTCCTTACAGCAATGAGAAAGTCTAGATCTAAGTTCATAAAAACATGCACCAAAGATGCTTTAACCGTTTCATACGTCACTCTATGGTCAGGGCCTCCATCGGTCATTATACATAAGATGGGTACTGCCAAATCTCCTTCATTGATTGCATAGTGATCTTGAAGAATTCTGGTTAGTTTTGTGGAATGACGAAAAGGCGAAGACGGTTGAAATACTTTGTCCTTTGTTGTTACAAACACCTCGCCATCATAAAAGCTATCATTAGCATCAGTTGGAATATTGGTCACTAATGTGACTGAAGGTACAAGGCCTCCTACATGAAAGTCATGGTCTAATGCTGTCAACTGCTGACCACTTGCTGGAGCTAAAGCTCTATTATGGGCCCTTACTCCAGTTGAAACTGGCACTCCTGGTTCCCCTACTGGAACTATTGCTTTGTCATCAAGACAGACAAAATACGTATCCATTCTATATTTGACACAAAATTCTTTGAGGTATCGGAATAAACATGCCACATATCTAGCATCTGGATGATTTATTCTGGCTTGCCGAGTTTGTACTTTGTATTTTACATTAAAACGGCCTGTGTATTTAAGCGATGTTCTGTGTAACGGATTTGTTGGCATGAACTGGAGGCGAATTAATTCTGAACTTGGGATTGGTATGTTTTCATCATCCGGTAGTCTTTTCTTAATTTCGTTTTTCAAGTCCTCCACTGATATTGCTAAGGGTAAAAATAGTTCATCCCCATGTCTACGTTCATGGACAGCCATTAATTGTTCATCAAAGTATTTGTTAAGCTCTTCAAAAAAGATATTAAATTTTGTGTCAACATTTTTTCCATTCAGTGACCGATAGTCTAATAATAGTTGTGGATCGTCACCATTTAATAAAATCTGTGTTACTCTCTCATTGATCAAATGCTGTTCCTCGTTTATAGATATTTGTTCAGTATTTGTCAATTCATGATACATGTACCGCAGTACAGATTTTGGTGCTTTAATATAATCAGAATACCTATTAATGAAATCCCTTCGCATTGTTCTGGTTGAATACTTCGGTAAATCTTTAGAAATTTCAGCAACCAATTTGGTGTTTTTCTGTGTCATTTCACAAGGATCTTCCATATCAACACTCCAAATAAAGTTCAATGTCCCTAATCCACCACCATATGCCATTCTAAAAATGGTGATTGGTTTCGATAGCTTTAATCCCTTAATATATTTTCTTCTTTCGATGCGATCTTTTGGTTCAAAGTTTATCAATGGAATGACTGTATATTCATTAGCATTCTTAACTTCTTTGTCCAATTCTGCATAAATGTCATTTACATCACATGTTTCATGTATTAGTTGCAGAGTGGTATCACTTTCCGTACTGCGCGCTGGCTCAGATCTAGCATGGTATATAGTCTGATGTCTAAAATTGTCTTTGTCAAGCCTTTCCTTATATTTTGTCAGACATTGTAAAAGAGATTCAATGTGGTTTGCTAGCACTTTATGCTGTGTAGTAGCCATTGAAGGAAATGACAGACATTTTGTTAGTTCCATGCAATGTTCATTTAGTTTTTCAGAAGTTATAATCGGTGGAACATGGTGACTCTTTTTATAATCGCTATACCCATGAAATGCCCTCAAGGCTTGGGGAACAGGACAGCCATTGTTTTCCATTTTTTTATGGCAGTGGTCTATATACCATAGAGCGTTGGCAAATTTTTTGCACACAATACTCCCCGTTTCTATAACATCTTTTGTCCACCCTTTATCAAAATTTTCTATCCAGGAAATTATATCAGAGAGAAGTTTCTGTGGACCGCTAAGCTTTTCCCCAACTGGCTTTGGTGGGAACAGAAATTCATTCTGTGCTGCTATCATGATTGCAAATGCATTGGGCCGATTTGGTGCCTGTGGGTCACTTGAGAGTGTTTGATTGATTTGATCTTTGTAAGAGACATAAAATTTGATGTATTTGCATTTAAGGTCCTCACATGTTGTCAGTTTCATGTCCGTTGACACTTCAATGCAAGATACCTGCGAGTGCGAATGTGGCTCGGTCCCGGAGATGGATATTTTTGTGATGTCATCGTAACTGTATTTTTTCAAAATGTCATGATTTTGGGGTTTCTGTTTCAAAATTTGGAATAACTGTAAGAAAGTTGAATCGGCGTCACTTATATCTAAAGCTGTGTTATTGATAAGAGTTGACTGTCTTGAAACAACAGACACCACAAATATTTTGCCCATTTTCTTCTAAGTCATTCTGTATCGATAATTTACATGATTTAACGATTGAATACGCTATTACGGCCTTTGTGTATCAAACGCACAAGTGACAAAAAATTTTTTTCTCTAAATTTGGGTTCGGACGCGGGCGGTTCCGGATTTGACGCGGCGGAAAAAAAAATTATTTTTTTCTTCCCGTTGCCGAAATACACGCGGCGAATCCGACGAACTAGATATTGATTTGGAGTGGCCTTATCTTTAATTTTTATGCACTAAAAGATATAAAATAATTCAAAGTCAGGGGAGCAATATTTTAAGTATGGATTTTGTCATCATTTACCACATCAAAAATAGATATAACAAATATATAAAACTTTATGTATTATGGGTATTTTTTTTAATATCATTAATAACCTACAACATTCTTTTCTTTGGAATGGCTTTAATGATCAACTAAAAATGAAAATAAATTGCATACCTCTGACTGTCCATGTATTTTTTCATCCCACTGAAAGTCTGGCGTTATTGTTAATTCTACTTTTAACGTAGACCTCGTAATTGGCTGAACATGCACTGATAAATCCAGTTTGGGAAAGTGATGAACATATTTATGTATTGTCTTTCCACTTTTAGCAATACGAACAAGTTCACCAATCTCGTGTGGGTTCAGATCATAAAGTCTTTCAAATGGAAAGTTCTTCTTTTCAATTTTCTTGATAACTTCTATGGGCATTTTTCTGTCAACAAACTGCCTTAACGGACACATGGACTGCCACCTGAAATCATTGAATCATGGAATATTTCATTCATTAATGCATTTCACAAAATTAACACAAAGTTTCTTATTACAGGTTCTCGTTTAGGATATTTCTACATCAAAGATAGTTAATTTTTTTATTTCCAACATGCAGGCCTTGGCGAGAAAGTTAAAATCGGAAATTTAGCTGTCTAGAAGCTAGAAATAATGTTTTGTTTTTTGTTTAGTTGGGGTTTTATGCTGTTTTCACCACATTTGGCTATTTCGAGGCGGCCAGTTTTCATTGGTGGAGGAAGCCGGAGTACCCGGAGAGAACCACCGACCTTTAGTAGGAAAATTGGCAATCCTTGTCAATTTAGATCGGAGTCGAACATATCCCGCCACAGGTGAGATTCGAACTCAACCCCAGTGTTGACAGGCTAGTGATCATTAGTAGTCATGACGAACTACCTAGACCACTAGGCCACCGAGGCCCCGTAGAAATAATGTAATCTACAACTAAACTGAAGGAGTATAAATTCCATTTCATTGTTTCCCCCATTTTGGTTTTGTTGAGGAACACGTTGCTATGACATGATGTCATAAACAAAACTGAACAATAAAATTTCAAACTTTTGACATCGTATAAGCAAAAAATCAACAGACAAATATCCCCTGGAGATTAAATAATTTTTAATCACTCCACTGAGTGGTGAGGAAATTGCAATAGACTGGGAGAAATAATAGTAATGTAATATTGGGAAATATGAAAAACATATTGCAGATTTACAATATCTTTTCCCACAGTACTAATTTGATTGGAAACAAATAAAATATGTATTTGGGACAACATTCGTAAAAGAATTAATTATCTTACATTCTCTTATTAACCATTTTACACAAAGCTAGAGCCTTGTCAGTCAGCTGTGCCCACCCTCTGTGTAACACTATTTCAAATATGGCTCTGATTAATCTTCCGGCTGACTGTGTAATAAACACCATGTCTGACATCAGAGCAAACCCTTCCAACTTCAACTGTGAAATATATGCCTGCAGTAGTACATTCACCTGAAAATATATCAAAAGGTTAATCCTATGCCAACATCATTAAACGTCCATTGTATTTTATCAACAACATGCAAGATTTTCAAAAAGAAAGATCTAGATAGTCTATAGAGTTACATGAGCAATACAACATTTATTTTTCATTTTTGCTACACATGTTCTATTCTACACCAAATGTATACATGTATATATTAATAGCTTCTCAGAAGCCCCCATGTTAAAACGTTATTTTTTCTTTAGATAATTCAGGGCCTTTGTTGTTTCCAGTATTGGTCTTTGTTTAAAAATTGTGATCCATTATCACTGAAACATTTAGAAGTTTCTGTCGTCTAGTGATACACATGTCATGTAGCGTCAGACAAAAAAAATTGCCTTGCCTTGCCGCATCAAATTTTCCAAAAAAAATGGTTAAAGAAGTTAAACATTTTCTGTTTATGTCCTTCCTAAATAATTCGTAACTACAGCCCAATACTACTATATAAGGTGTCTGTAACAAATCAGACTATCCTGACTTTCTAATGAATATATGTTTTTGTTTTGTTTTGGTCAGGTCTCTTGATTGCATGTTAATCGACTGGTATATCATTGTTGACCTTATGTTAATCGACTGGTATATCATTGTTGACCTTATGTTAATTGACTGGTATATCATTGTTGACCTTATGTTAATTGACTGGTATGTCATTGTTGACCTTATGTTAATTGACTGGTATGTCATTGTTGACCTGATGTTAATTTACTGATATGTCATTGTTGACCTTATGTTAATTGACTGGTATGTCATTGTTGACCTGATGTTAATTTACTGATATGTCATTGTTGACCTTATGTTAATTGACTGGTATGTCATTGCTGACCTTATGTTTAATGACTGGTATGTCATTGTTGACCTGATGTTAATTTACTGATATGTCATTGTTGACCTTGTGTTAATTGACTGGTATGTCATTGTTGACCTTATGTTAATTGACTGGTGTGTCATTGTTGACCTGATGTTAATTTACTGATATGTCATTGTTGACCTTATGTTAATTTACTGGTATGTCATTGTTGACCTTATGTTAATTGACTGGAATGTCATTGTTGACCTTGTGTTAATTGACTGGTATGTCATTGTTGACCTTATGTTAATTGACTGGTATGTTATTGTTGACCTGATGTTAATTTACTGATATGTCATTGTTGACCTTATGTTAATTTACTGGTATGTCATTGTTGACCTTATGTTAATTGACTGGAATGTCATTGTTGACCTTGTGTTAATTGACTGGTATGTCATTGTTGACCTTATGTTAATTGACTGGTATGTCATTGTTGACCTGATGTTAATTTACTGATATGTCATTGTTGACCTTATGTTAATTTACTGGTATGTCATTGGTCACCTTATGTTAATTGACTGGAATGTCATTGTTGACCTTATGATAATTGACTGGAATGTCATTGTTGACCTTATGTTAATTGACTGGTATGTCAATGTTGAGTTTATGTTAATTGACTGGAATGTCATTGTTAACCTTATGTTAATTGACTGGAATGTCATTGTTAACCTTATGTTAATTGACTGGTATGTCATTGCTGATCTTTCATGTTATCTTTTTTACTATTTACACAAAGGATTTCTTCCCTTTTATTTCTTGATGAAAGTTCTATGGGAAAGGACCCTCTCTGACAAATTGTGCTTACCTTAGCACTGGATTCCTCAATACTCTCTTTAATTGGTATTGGTACTCTCTCTAACAACTTTAATAGTTCCAACTTTTCTTCCTACAAACATACCGCAAAATACATAATATTGTATGTGAGTAGACAGATAATAGAAGGGCTGAAATTACATCTAGTTATCATTTCTGAAAATTTTTAATTAAGCAGGCCAAGGAAGTTTTGTTAGCAATCGTGACCAACATGTTTTGGAGGGAAGGAGTTGCATAATTTGCATAAAATTCACAAAAAGGATCATCCGCAGGAGCATTCTTTGTATTGCCTCCCTAAAAAAGCAATAAATTTTTATTTTTAAGGACTATTTCTGGTAACTATTACTTAACAATTTCATTGAAAATCATAAGAACTGAAGACAGAGACTTCAGAGCATTCCAGTTTCTTGCTGTGACCTTCTATTGGGCCTAATAAGAATGAAAATAAAAATCTAAAAATCATTGTAGATGTCAATAGATCAGAGCAAGCAATCATTATTTATAAGTATATGTAGATCAAAGGTAATGAATGATAATGGATTACCTCTCTGACTGTGATATATTTAAACTCGGATGACAATGAGAATACTCTGAATAATTCTATCTCGCTCAATGTAGGCTTCAACAACTGGTTGTAGGTAGCTATTGTTTCATTGGTCAGATAATAATGACTAGCAATACGCCCTAACTCAGTGCTGAGAAATTGGCCTGTCTTCTTGTCGTATTTCATCAAATTGTTTTTGTCAAGCTGCATAGCTGCTGTATGGATAAGATCTTTACGTCTTTGCTGTAGTAACGGATCGTCCTTCAACTGATCATGACTTATGCCGTAGATTGAGGGAGACCGCAACATTCTAATGTATAGATAGGTATATCCTGAAAAAAAAAATTCAAATGATAATTTTCTATGCTCTATACATTCAGTATGATCAGATCTTTATCAGAAAAAATTCTATAATTTTGCATGGGAGTTTACTTGTTTTTAGGCTAGATTGCATTTCTTCAGTTATCGGGACAAATAAAACAGCTGTTTTCCTCAGACCCAGTCAATTACTGCTTACCATTTTTGAATACTGATACCAAAATTATTTCTTCATAATCTTAAGAGCCAAAGACAAATTATCATTTAAGTCTTAATATTTCTTAATGTATTCTGAAAGGCGAAACTCAACACAAAACCTAAAAACAAATCAACAGAGGTTTGTCTCAAAATAAATTTTCAATGGCTTATGTATAAAAAAAAAACAAGCCCCTCAACCAATCATCTTTTTGCAAGTTTGTTCCTGATTCAAGCTCATTTCAAACTATATCAACTATCAGAAATACTTGTTACACTGAAATTGACCAGCAATCATCTCTTCACATTTATTTCTTTCTACAGATTCTTTTAGCTATTCAGTTCCATTTTAATGTCACTATGATCGTGTTTTAGATAAAACTTACCCAGCCAATCAACAGCATCTTTTACACTTTGTACTGTACCTAAAACAATTTCTGCATTCAACATATCGGGTAGTTTACTCACAAACTGACTTTCAATTGGAAGCTAAAGAAAAATATTGAAAAAATATGCATTAAAAGGAAACTCAACTACAAAATGAGAATATAATAATATATTTTACAATTATTTTTTTTTATATTGTGTTCTATATGATATATGGAGACCTGCCGTCTTTTTATACATTAAGCCACAATTGATGTATCCAATTTATCATAAAAAGTCATAACATTGTATTATGTCAGAGTTCGTACCTGCAGATTTCTTCAAATATGTGTTTTGAAAAAAATGTTAAAACTTAATCTACTCTTTTTAATTATTTGAAACATACAGATTGGTTTAAACGTTAGAATTATTGCATCTTTATCGACAAAAAAAATCATAAATTACATACCTGTTGGTTCATCAGTGACAGGTAGTACTGCAGTTCACTATGGTTTGTTATCATAATTCCCTCACCCTTTGTGTCATATTGGGGTCGGCCAGCTCTACCAATCATCTGAAATAGAATCCAAATATCAATGGAATTGGTATTGTTAAATTCTGATACATTATTGTTTCTACTCTTGTGTATTTGTACAGTTGTTGTGTCAGTTTTGGTTTATACACTGCATGTATGTTCAATGTTTTTAAATTTCAAAATTATCAAGTTTTATCACATTTAAGGATGATCACTGGTCTAATAGGAAATAAATAGGATTTGAAATAGGTGTTTTAGTTTGAGAGAACATATGAATAGTACACAAATAAGCAAGAAAAAAAATATAGGTTCATGTGCTCATTTTAGAGCTATAAGGCCTTGGGAATTTGCAGGAAATGGGTTTCAGTCTCTCAAAGATGCATGAAAAAATAAAAAGTATTTCATAAAATTTTGTCAAATACCATTTTAAGGTATATATGATTGAATTATAAAAGAAAAAGTGGGGGTTCATGGGCAAAAAATTTCACGTTAAGGAAATGGATAAAACCTGAGGATTCCGAAAATCTGACAAAAAGGCCAAAACATGACCAGCGAGCATTCTTAAGATGTAATTTATTCCCCATTAGACACTTTTCTTCTATGAATATTTCATTACCAACACACTGAAGCAGTATGCAAATGTCTGGTTATTGATTAAATAAATGAGGGTTATAAATCAGTTACGGTTCTATATCTTCTATCATATACAAAGAAAGGCCTGTTACATAAAATAACTTCTGTGTAATGAACAAATCCTATCATATTGTCTGATTCAGAATACCATCTATATTTTGGATAATAAAAAAATCAGTGAGCTGTAAAAAGGCTTAAAGCTAAGGAGAGATGTTTACCATTCAAAATCTTGTCAATCAAAGATGGTATTTCCAACAATAAACATATCTTTTTATGTGTGCATGATCAAGGATTTTTTGGCGAAACACTCAGCCTTTCATCATCTATTAATTTATTTTTTAAAAATTTTGGCCCTTTTTATGTTTTTATCTTTTGCTTGTTTGACCGTTCATAACCTTTTATCATTTGCATATACACCAGACATGTCATCATGTCATCACATAGGCAAGTATCAACATTATTAAACTACTTACCTGCATGACATCTAGAGCACTGAGTTCCACCCATCGACCTTTTTCTGGATTGTAGATTTGTGTTCCTTTTATAATAACATTATGGGCAGGTAAATTGACACCCCAAGCTAAGGTAGATGTGGAAACTAACACTTGAATATGTCTATCAACAAACAAATCTTCTACCAAGATACGATCAACTCTGAAATTAGAATGAATAAAATGTACACTATATCTAGGAATCATGAAATATGTGAAATTCTTAATTAAATTTCAAACTTTCTACTTTTTCTGTATAACAATTATAAACAAGAACTGTACTGAAAGGGACTAATTACCCCCACAGCAACATGTCTGTTTTGAAGCCTACACAAAGTTAAAAAAAAAATTGGGGGATAGACAGAATTTCTAAGTCCTAAAGGGTATAAAATTATGGAAAAAAGTATTGGACCACGACATACTTCGCATGGGCACATCTATGTACTAGGATCTAACAGTATGCAAAGTTTCATTAACCTCTGATAAGGCATGTTTGAGAAACTGAGGGTACAAAAAAATTCTGGACAGACGGACAGGCTGATTTCTATATCCCCCCCAAACTATGTTTGCAGGGAGTATAATTAGGAAATTTATTAATTTATATTGCAACTTGTCATCAACGTGAGTTAAAACCGGAAATACAAATTTGCTAAATTTTTTCAGCATCCTTAAAAAGCATGTGCCAAGTTCATGATGGCAATAAAATAAAGAAAATACAGTGTATGTATTTAATAGTGGTGTACCGAAGATCGGAATCAGTCGGAAATCAGTTGGTTCAGCTCAGCGATGTTGCTAATCGATTGGGATTTTGTAAACGTTACTGAAATATTAGCATATCTACTTCTGGTCTGTTTCCGGTTTGCATTTTACATGAGGAGTCATACAAAATTCGAAAATGGCAGCGAATGACAATAAGAATGTCAAACATCCAATACCAATAATGATTGAAATATGAAAAGTAAACAAAAGACAAAAGATCAAACACGAACAAATAAAGTTGTGCAATGATATGGGATATATATATATATATATAAGACATGTACAATGTGACTGAATTCTTCATTTCATATAAAAAAGAGTAAGTTATAATAATGCGATTTAAACCGGTAGTCGGTTGGTTGCTGTGATTCGATAGTAATAGATAATCGGTATAAGCAAAAGCCTCAATACATCTTCACAGCTGATTCCATAACTTTAACCTGAGAATGTACTGTTCTCCACACTATCATATTTCTATGTTCAGTGAACCATGAAAATTGGGTCAAAACCTAATTTGGCCTGCAAATTAGAAAGACCACATTATAAGGAACATGTGCACTAAGTTTCAAGTTGATGTGACTACAGCTTCACCATAAATTACCTTCACCAAAAACTTGATTCGGGAAGGACAGACACATAAACGAAAAAAACATAATGCCCCTCTACTATCGTAGCAGGGAATAAAAAAGATCAATTTTCATTCACACTTACTTGGCCATTCCAGCATGATGTATGGCAAATCCATATGGAAGGAGGTCTTTTAATTCCATGTTCTGAAACAATATAAATTTGACAAAAATTAAGATTTAATTTCTTTTCTTTTTATTTGAGTTTACTTTTAAAATATGACCATTATTATTAACTACATGTAAATTGATTTGTTTGTGTGCTTATTCAAATTCCCTTTGACAAACATTTTAATCCATCAAATTTTTTTTTATCATTGTAGCAAAAATAATAATCAGGGATCGCCTCAGTGAAACTCGGTTGTTTCGATGTATAGTACAAAGGACATCATCAAAACTTCGACTTAGCCAGTCCTTCAATTCTTCCTTATTTGACAGAATACCCACCTTCACTTGTTCTGCTTCAGTTCTCAGCACAGCTGTAGATGCAGAGTATTCCTTCAGAAACAGTCCCAGTGTATCCTTCTCTAAGCACATATCTCTGATAGCACGGGCAGTTTTACCGGTCTCTTTTCTTGAATGTACAAAAATCAGAACCTGAAAAAGAGAAAGTGAATAAATTTTGTTTTACATAGAACCAATAAAAAATCAAACATGAAGAAACTTGCTTTTAAAGGTGAAAGCAATTTGAAATCTTTTTGTTTAGTTGTTTTCAGCACATCTGGCTATTTCGTGGAGGCCAGTTTTTATTAGTAGAAGATTTTTCTTCATCACCCTCCCCCTGTACATCACCAAATTAACAACCAGGCTTTTCTTCATCACCCTCCCCCTGTACATCACCAAATTAACAACCAGGCTTTTCTTCATCACCCTTCCCCTGTATATCGCCAAATTAACAACCAGGCTTTTCTTCATCACCCTCCCCCTGTACATCACCAAATTAACAACCAGGCTTTTCTTCATCACCCTCGCCCTGTACCCTGCCAAATTAACAACCAGGCTTTTCTTCATCACCCTTCCCCTGTATATCTCCAAATTAACAACCAGGCTTTTCTTCATCACCCTCCCCCTGTACACCACCAAATTAACAACCAGGCTTTTCTTCATCACCCTCCCCCTGTACCCTGCCAAATTAACAACCAGGCTTTTCTTCATCACCCTTACCCTGTACACCACCAAATTAACAACCAGGCTTTTCTTCATCACCCTTCCCCTGTATATCGCCAAATTAACAACCAGGCTTTTCTTCATCACCCTCCCCCTGTACCCTGCCAAATTAACAACCAGGCTTTTCTTCATCACCCTTACCCTGTACATCACCAAATTAACAACCAGGCTTTTCTTCATCACCCTTCCCCTGTATATCGCCAAATTAACAACCAGGCTTTTCTTCATCACCCTCCCCCTGTACACCACCAAATTAACAACCAGGCTTTTCTTCATCACCCTCGCCCTGTACCCTGCCAAATTAACAACCAGGCTTTTCTTCATCACCCTTCCCCTGTATATCGCCAAATTAACAACCAGGCTTTTCTTCATCACCCTCCCCCTGTACACCACCAAATTAACAACCAGGCTTTTCTTCATCACCCTCCCCCTGTACCCTGCCAAATTAACAACCAGGCTTTTCTTCATCACCCTTACCCTGTACACCACCAAATTAACAACCAGGCTTTTCTTCATCACCCTTCCCCTGTATATCGCCAAATTAACAACCAGGCTTTTCTTCATCACCCTCCCCCTGTACACCACCAAATTAACAACCAGGCTTTTCTTCATCACCCTCCCCCTGTACCCTGCCAAATTAACAACCAGGCTTTTCTTCATCACCCTTCCCCTATATATCGCCAAATTAACAACCAGGCTTTTCTTCATCACCCGTACCCTGTACACCACCAAATTAACAACCAGGCTTTTCTTCATCACCCTCCCCCTGTACCCCGCCAAATTAACAACCAGGCTTTTCTTCATCACCCTCCCCCTGTACATCACCAAATTAACAACCAGGCTTTTCTTCATCACCCTTCCCCTGTACATCACCAAATTAACAACCAGGCTTTTTTTCATCACCCTTCCCCTGTATATCGCCAAATTAACAACCAGGCTTTTCTTCATCACCCTTACCCTGTACACCACCAAATTAACAACCAGGCTTTTCTTCATCACCCTTACCCTGTACACCACCAAATTAACAACCAGGCTTATCTTCATCACCCTTCCCCTATATATCGCCAAATTAACAACCAGGCTTTTCTTCATCACCCTCCCCCTGTACCCTGCCAAATTAACAACCAGGCTTTTCTTCATCACCCTCCCCCTGTACATCACCAAATTAACAACCAGGCTTTTCTTCATCACCCTTCCCCTGTATATCGCCAAATTAACAACCAGATCATTCTGTTTGAAAATCCAGTTTAAAATTAATAAATTCATCTGAAATATGATAAACCTTCTTGGAACCTTTGAAAAAATAACGTTAGGTATTAGATAGTCCTCCCCTAAAATTGCTGTAATATTTTATTCTGACCTGATTTTTGCCAGCATGTTCCATGACCTTCTCATAAACTATGTCATTCATAATCTGAAATCTCTTCACAGCTTTCTTTTCAGTAATACCAATGAACTGTTGTTCTAACGGTACAGGACGGAAGCAATTGTCAAAGAAATATAATCCTTCGGCTGGGTCTACACGTAGGAATGTGGCCACATCTTCATAATTGGGTAATGTGGCACTAAGTCCAACCAATCTGACATCTTCTTGTGTTGTTTCTACATTACGAATTGTTCTGAAATTGGAGAACAAAACTACAAAAGGTCAAAAGCTAGGATAATGTTGTACTACATTTCTGTTGTTTGTTGTTAAGATCTGAACCTTAACATAAGGTCTTGACCTGTCATTCATCAAGGGGTCATCCATAATTATCAACATTTTTCACAAGTTTACAAATAGCACTCCTTTTGGAAACCCCAAATCCCTTCACAAAGTGTACATCAAAATTTTTTAACATCGTTGAACTGGTACCACTCCTTACTCGGAAGAAGATCTACATACATCATTACATCCCTTGCAATGTATGGACCAAATCCAGAGCATGAGTCATTTGTTGGCTTTTTTTCACCTTATGTATATACTGTTCAGAACTTTGTCAGAATCATGAATTATATAAATATCACCAGCATGTATTCTCTATTTTCGGGAATATAGGCGCAGGTGACATACCGATTTTTTAAAACGTGTGTAAAATTAATTGAATTTGAAATCCCCCCAGCGTGCATTTTGTAAAATTGTGAAGAAAATTGCTACATGTAGCCATATGTCCCCCACCACAGAGACAAGTCGAAACCCCACAAGATATACAAAATGTGTATTATTGAAATGGCGGCATGATATGGATGTCAACACATAATAACAAAACTTGCAGTACAATACAAATAAAAATTTGTGTCCACAAAGTGTTCCTGTAGAGTCACATGCACAAAAAGTCCCATAACTCAGTAAAATTTGTCGAATCAAAATTGCGGTGCGATTGAATCAAGTACATTGGGTGACTAACAATCCTACAAAATTTAAACGAAATCCAATCAGTGATCTTGGAGGAGTTGTGTCCAAAAAGTGTTCCTATAGTGTCATATGCACAAAAACGTTAAAGTCCCATAACTCCCGTAAAATTTGTCAAATCAAAATCGCGGTGCAATAGGATCAAGAACAAAAGGTGACAACAATCCTAGCAAATGTGAACGAAATCCGATCAGCAGCCTCAGAGTAGTTGCGAAGACAAATAACTGTGACGGACGGATGGACGCAGACCATTACTAGGTCCCTCCGTCGTGTCGCGGCGGGGGACAATTAAATTAAGTATATCATACCTTGCGACAAGAGCTTCTAGTACAGGTCCTCTGTCATCATGCAGTAAATGGATCTCATCCTAAATTATAAAATTACACATATAACCTCAACGCGACTCTCCCAACATATGTAATTAATTCTCTTAAATAAACAAAATTTCCATGACTTACAAAGCAAAAGGTCAGAAATGATAGCAGTGGCTGATCAGTTTTGAGAAACAAAATAAACACTGAAACAACTGTAACAAGCTACACAGTCTCTGACCAACTAGTAATTCTTTTTCTGATACATGAAAATAAATAAATAAACTGTTCTACATGTATATCAATTTGTCTTGGTTAATGGGAAAAGATTCAAAGGTCTGATATATCATTACTTCAGTGAAGACAGAATAAAATTTTCAGAAAAAATCTTGTAAATAAAAAAATGCAGTTTACAGAGATGATTTTGACATGGAAATAAAGGGCTTCACTAAGTGTAGCATGATACAACTGCAACATGTTTTTTATTTGCACCTCTAACCCCCTGTATCTCAAGAATATAAGAGATAGCAAAAATTTGCTTGTTTAGTTGGGGTTTTACGCCGTTTTCAGCACATTTGGCTATGTCGCGGCGGCCAGTTTTTATTGGTGGAGGAAGCCGGAGTACCCGGAAAGAACCACGACCTTCGGTATGAAAATTGGCAATCCTTGTCAATTTAGATCGGAGTCGAACACACCCCGCCACAGGTGAGATTCAAACTCACAACCCCAGTGGCAAAAATTTGTTGACATACATCAAGATGAATTAAAAGAAAAAATCTCCATTGAAATTGAATGAAAAATAAAAATTTGTATGTTTCCTCCAAACCCTTGTATCTCAAAAACAATAAAAGATAGAAACAAATTGTTGAAATACTAATGAAAGCATTCACCAATGAGAAGAAAAAATCCCCATTAAAAATTGGATGAAAAGTTTAAAAAATTACATTGCTTTATTGGCCCTTTTAACCCCCTCTATCTCAAAAACTGTAAAAGGTAGAATAAATCTGTGGGCATACCACTGGAAACATATGTCAAGATGAATTAAAATAAAATATCCCCATTAAAATTGGATGAAAAATAAAAAATTTGGGCACCCTGCAAAATGGCTAATTTTAGCCCCTTTAATCCCATTTATCTCTGCAATGACAAAAGTAACACAAGAATGCCTTGAATAACTTTTATTGTATTTCCTATGGAGAACCATTAAAAAAAATCATCAAAATCGGATCGGAAATAAAAATGTTCAAAAAATTATGGCATGTCCCTTTTTTGGCCCTTGATATCCCTAAAACGGTATGAGATAGTGAAAAACGGAGGCACCAACAGTTTTTCCATTTTTATCAAGGAATATTATAAACCAAAAATCATGAAAATCGGATAAAAATTTTAAAAGTTACACTAAAATTATCAAAAAACCCCAGACAAAAATGGGAGGGACCAGTTTTCCCAAAATCAATCCCAACCTGTATTTAATATGGGGAATCACCATGGTAAAATATTATAAGGATATGTTCAATAAACAAAAGTAAATGAGCAGAAACCTAACTGTCTACGCCGACGTACGACACTGCTGACCAGCTCATACCATAATACGACCACAAATATTTGCAGTCATATAAAAAGAGCATAATTGATACTTCAGCAGCTATTTTACTATGTATAATAAAGAAACCTTGACGGACAAATCCGGAATTCCAGAAACGGAGTTCCGCTTTGAAGCAGAAGAAAATCATACCTGAGCTAAATGATATATTGTCATAATTACCAAATATTGCTTTGTTGATGGATCATTTTGAGAAATTTTGAACCAAATTACAAGTACTTCAACTTTAAATAGAACTGTTCCTATTACCTGCATTCTAGTTGTATACAAACCAAAATTGAGACAGAACACCAGAATTCTGAAGCAAAGAGTTTTCATATCTCATCGCTTCCCCAATTACATGTGGATAAAAAAATTTAAATACGATTTAGCTTATTCATTTCCTGAATATAAATAAGAAACTGCCTGCAGACATTAATAATCTAACAATCAATCAGTTCTGGAAATTGAATATATTCCAGTATTAAAGACTTACAAATATCATCAATCTAACAAGCTGTGTATAAGTCCTTTCTCCTCCTTTCCTAGTAATAATATCCCATTTCTCTGGTGTACATACAATTATCTGGGTTTCATTGATCTGTTCTTTGGTCAGCTGATGATCACCAGTTAATTCAGAAACTTTAATCTTGTAATGAGCCAATCGCTGGAAAGAATTCAAATACATATGTATATATTTGCTGGTATTTAAAGATAAAGTTGAGCAGACTTAACACCAAAAACTGACTTGTAAAAGTAAATATATGTGATAATATACTATAGCAGATTTTTTGCCTCCCCTATTATTTATCCAACTTAAATCTGACTTAAAATTTTGAATTAAGCTATTTTCTGCTCTTTAGTCAGGTTGTTGTTTCCACTCTCTATTCTAACTTTGTCAACGTTGAAATGATCACACAAGTGATCTTTAAGGAATCATATGAGTTCCAATCACATCCATTTTCCCTACTATATTTTGCTAATGTTGGTCCATTACCAGATCCCAAGACAGACAATTTGAAATTCAAAGACCTTATTGAACATCTTCAGACAATGAGAAGTCAATAATCAATGGAAATTTCAAATCACAATAAAGTGTGATGAATGGACATTTGGGAGTTGGAGGATAATAAATTTATAA
Source organism: Mytilisepta virgata (assembly GCA_028015205.1). NCBI lineage: Eukaryota > Metazoa > Mollusca > Bivalvia > Mytilida > Mytilidae > Mytilisepta > Mytilisepta virgata. Next base: position 70,000,152 of record CM051517.1, read on the forward strand.
GCCATATCCATGTACAACAATACTGAACCTCTTGAGCAGTATACATGTAAATACATGAAATACATACCTTTCCAAAGCTTCCAACCATTTCCTGTACAAGAGATCTCATAGGAGCAATATATATTATCTTAAATTCATCTGTATTAATTGTACCATCAGGATTCACATGTTTGCCAATCTCCCTTAACATACACAGCAATGCTACATTGGTTTTACCTGCTCCCTGAAATCAAGTTGAAATCAATGAGTAAGATAACATAGCTTTTCTTAGAATCATGTTTTCAGATAACTACCAGAGGTGTTTACACCTTTCTTGTGTTTTCAGTAATGTTAATGATTTTTGTCAGTAATTTGGTCCCTTTGTCATTAATCTCAAATTTCAGCATGAAAACTACCATAGAGACCAACCATCAAAGCATCTTATATCGTGTTAAGTCCAGAAACAATCCAAATTTTTATCATCAATCTTGTTAAAACGCTTTTCATAACTGGGAAAACCAAGCGAAATTACAAAGCATTTACACGACCGGGAATAAAAAATATGTTTGGTACAAAACCGGAAAGTGTAATTTACTGAGGTAAATCCGTAATCCGTATTTTAAATCTAAAAATCCGGGGCAATTACGGAAATTCCGTAATAATAAACACCTCTGAACTACTGCGTGTCTCATATGCTTTGAGAACTGATTTCTTGATGAAAAACTCATGGCCTCAATACAGTCGAACCCACTTAATCGGATACTGCTTATTAGAATATATCTGTTATTTATATATTTTTTCAGAACACCAAACCATTTCTTACATATTCAACTAAAAAAATATCTCTTATTTGTATACTGGATAATAGGATATATCTGATATTTGTATATAAAAATCGCTGTAAAATTGCACAGAATGTCATAAATCTGTGTGTAATCGAATAAATCAGAGAAAAATCCTACCTTATTTTGGAAGAACAGATATTTTAGTCCTGGATGAAGAAGTTTGACAGAAAATTGAATGTTCCAAGAATAAAAAAGCTTGTATTTTTGTGTAAATAAAATATGTACATAATTTGGAGTTTTTATATCTATTAATACATTCATTCAGTTCATAATTTGTGTTTTTATTTTATTTATACGTTAATTCAGTTCCAAATAATCAACCATGCTTTTGCCTTTTGAATATGCAAATTTGTTTTCGGTTCGTATGTAAATTTGTTGCTTGAACAATGTGTACCTGAGTGCAGGTAAGTATTAAAATGTTGGTGGTTTTTGACTGACATGGGTGAAATTTTTATGAAGGAACCATGTATTTGATACATTCTTTAATCCCCATAATCTCTTAAGATCGTTGAGCTTGTTAATTTCCCCCACCCGACATCGTGTTTGGGTACGCCATTTTGTTTTTTTGTCATCGTAGTGAAGGAATAATCTCTAAACTAAATTTATTGAATTTATTGATTTAAAGATTTCTATACGCCAAAATGCATGATTCTGCTTATTCTCGAAATGAAAGGAAGTGAAAACTTTGTGTCACAATAGAAAATAATGCTTTCTATGCGATATTCTTATCGAGGTCAAACTTCAGTTGTGTAGTTATTTATAGCTTGTGTTTTTACAGTGTAATTTCCATTTCCCGAACTACAAACGTTTGAATTTAAAATTTAATTTGGGATCAGAGGTTTAATAAAAAATAATAATCATGCAATTAATTATGTCATTTGTGTAATGTTTAAGTGACAACAGTAGCTTTGTATGTTCATATTTTTAATCCCTGACATTAATTAAAAATAAAAATCAAGCAATTAATTATGTCTTTGAAGTGACAAGAATAGCTTGGTCTGTTCATTATGTAATAATTTTTTTAGGCTTGGGTTAATTATCGCTTTTGACATAAACAGAGACTGAAAGGTAGCTCATCTCATAACCAAAGTTGACTGTCAATACGTACACAATGAGTAAACGCAAAAGAAATGACTTATCGCTTGCCAGTAAATACGAGGTCGTAAAACTCCTAGAAAAGAAAGTTAAGCAAACAGACATACGCCAATCCTTTGAGTCTAATGCCAATCCACAACGTAAACGCCAACGCTCGGGCAAAGATGTCGACATAGAGAGAGCCCTGTCAGACTGGTTCAAGGAGACCAGAATGCACGACATACCCATATCTGGACCAATCCTAGAGGAAAAGGCCAAAGACCTAGCTACTACCATGGATAAACCAGACTTTACTCCTACCAATGGTTGGCTACAGAGATGGAAAGACCGAAACAACATCATCTACAAAAAACTGCATAGAGAGAAGAAAGACTCCGACCTACCCGCCGCCGACACATGGATCTAAAACTTACTTCCAGACATACTGCAAACTTACTCGCCAGCAGATATATACAATGCCGACGAGACTGGTATCTACTACCGTGCCATTCCAGATGGTACACTCACAGTTAAGACCGATAAAGTAGCTGGCAGTAAAAAGGCAAAAGATCGCATTACAGCACTAGTAGCAGTCAACATGACAGGCACCGACAAACGTCCACTTCTAGTAATCGGCAAGAGCAAGGATCCACGCTGCTTCCGAGGTGTGAAACAACTACCTGTAACATACAACGCCAACACCAATGGATGACTGGGGACCTTATTACCAAGTGGCTGAAAGACTTCAACAGACAAATGCAACGACAACGCAGCAAGGTCGTCTTACTGGTTGACAACTGCAGTGCCCACCCACCTTCATCAGCAGACAACCTGAACAATGTAAAACTAGTGTTCCTGCCACCAAACACTACTGCAGTGATCCAACCTTGTGACCAGGGGATAATACGCAATCTGAAAGGACACTATCGCAGCAATATTGTACGCAAGATTATCCGAGAGATCGAGGACAGCAACACCGACTCACTGGAAGCAACTCAACTGTCAAGAAAACTAACTTTCTTAGATGCAGTACACATACTCAAGAAGTCATGGGACGCCGTGACCACTACAACTATCGCTAACTGTTTCAAGAAAGCTGGTTTTCAACTACCCGACTCAAACCACATGGAGGAAAACTACCAGTACCGATGACGTCACTCTTCCCTCTGAGTTATCTACTGCAGACTTCGACAACTACGTAGGCATTGATTCCGACATACCCTGCTTCGGTTTACCAACAGACATTTGTTCATCTATTCTCGCCGAGCATGCCGAAAGCAGAGACGAAGTTTCACCTGCCGATAGCGACGATGAAGAAGTCCACCCTGCTGTCAAACCAACTTCATCTGCACTCCTTGGACACTTAGCCGGTCTACGCCAAGGTCTTGAATTTAACAAAGCAACTGATTACACAAACTTCTACAAACTTGAAGACCAGATACACGAGATGATTGCCAAGATGAAAAGACAAGCTGTTATGACAGAATTCGTCCAGTGGTTACCATAAATGAAACTTTATAAAAATGAACTTTGTCATGAACTTAACCATGTTAACATGAATGTGCTTTATATTTTCTAGTGCTTGATTATTATATATGCTAGTAAAATGTTGTTAATCTTGTTGAGACTGTAATAAAAGAAATAGTGCTCATATATATTTTGTTCTTTTTACTTGGTAAATTATGATTTCACTCTAACTTCTTCATCACACCAAAACGAAATACGCAAAATACATGAAATAAAGTACACAACACAACGGAAACTATTTTGTTTATTATTTTATAAGATACACACAATGTAATTACATCACAAATAAAACAGGAAGCATAAATAACAGGTACAGTATTCTCTCTTAGGTTTTCAATCGCCATTGAACTTACGATCGTCAATTTTTGTTATCTCCCTTGGTGAAAATGGGTTTATCGGCTAACTGGATATATTGGTTAATTGAATATTTTCCTTTGACAAATAGGGTATCCAATTAACCGGGTTGCACTGTACTATTTCTGAACGTTTGAAATAACAATCATTTATATCTTAAAAGTCATCATAGATCAAACTTTCGGAAACAGAACTTGCACATATTCTGCAACGTCACATTTGTTTGAGTTGATCTCTTATATGATGAAAAAATCAATGAAATTGAATCAAGTGACCTACAGACAGATCAGAAGCATGTTGAGCAGAGAATTATTTAATTGGTTAATTTCAGCCATTGAATAAGAATTTCTTGTTCATTTTAAGTTTTGTTGTAAATGTTTTTTGATGAATTGTGTATAAAAAATGCTTTTCCTAAACTTGGCTGCGGTTATGTGTAGTACTTGTCATGTCGTGCATGGGGGTTGTTGCTCCTTGATAAAGGCCACAAGATGACTCCTAGATGTATTCAATATTTTTCCTGTGTTCAATCCTAAAGGGTGTTGTCTCATTGACACATACCTCATATCGTTTTATTTACTTTTTACCATGTATTTTTTTAACTATATACAATCTTGAAAATAGAAATAAGCTGTGCAAATACCGTAATTACTCTATTTATTGGACACTAAAATACACCTATTTTTGAGGAAAATTGGAAAATCGAGTTTTTGTATTTCCGTCCACATCGTTGTCATTTTTTGACTCCATATGATCAACATGGCCAATGTACTTTAAGAATATGCAATCAAAATAATGGTTCATACTTGCGCTATTGTTATTTGATTTTGCTTTCATGATTTATCTTTTTGTACCTTCAAATTAAGTTAATTGAATGTTGAAGACGAGAACAGTAGCAAACTTCAAACGGCCCGCCATGTTGTTGACTAATATGTGGACATCTCAAAATTATTTTTACGATCTGGATTTGGAGCATCTCACAAATGATTTTTACAACACGTGTTACGTTTGTAGTCTCATCATCTTTTTAGAACATATTATAACTATTTGTTTTGTAAAAACATTATTCAATTCATTTCAAATTTTTAAAATTTATTTCTCTGAGAAATGCGACTATGCAATTCCGTTCCGAACTCGTTTCGGATTTCTTTTCAAAAGTAAACTTCCAGGTAGGAAAAATTCAATAAAATTTGCTTAAAAATCGATCTTGTTTCAATCAAATTTATTAAGATAGTTTAAATGGTTTAGAAAAACGAATTAAACACTCGATGAGGACTGAAAGTAAATAACTTACCTAAGAAGTTAAAATTACTGACTGTCAGCACCTGAGAACAACGATCATAACTTTGACAATTTTGAAATCGTCGAAAAAATAGAGTTATCAAAAAATTCAATTTTCCTTGAATTTTCAAAAGTGTCAAATAATTAGGCCGTCCAATAATTAGGGTTATTACGGTATGTCAATTTGACAACCAGGTTTTCTTTCATATCCCGTTGAAACCATTGGATATTTTAGCTGAAAACCTGGTTAGAAACTGAGAACATGGTAACCCCAACAGGCTACCAAACCCTCAATACTTATTTGGATCCCTGCAAATATAAAAGTAATTCCAATTTAAATGTCTACTTACAGTTGGGGCACAGAGTAGAATATTCTGATTAGATTCAATAGCTGCTTTGTATAGACGACTCTGTATTCTGTTTAAACAGGCAAATCCATCAAATGCTGGCTGTGCATACTTGGGTAACTGGTCAATTGGAACTAAAGACTGAAACGGATACAACTTATTTCTAGATAATCATCAAACATTTTTCACAGGTTTAAAGAAATTACTTAAGTGTGAACTTGTTCTTTGACTCAGAAATTTTTATAAAGGACTTATCAAAATTTACCAGTAAGTTGGAGTTTAGACCCCAAATTAATTTTGTAAAAGCTGTTTTTATTATTATAAACATTTGAAATTTTGTAAATTACTAGTTTAGTTTTTTTTACATTGCCTCACAGGAATATTTAATTTACCTCATCTGCTTCAAATGTCTTTGGCTTCAAGGCTGGTACATGAACTTCTTCATAACCTGACAAGACAAATAATTTAAACTTTTAAAACATGCTAACAAATTAATACACCACACACTTTGAAACAAATTCATTTCTTAAAACACTATGGTAAAATAGGTACACCTACATGTATATTCACAACTGATAGTGCCTTTAGTGACAGTTTGTCTTATATATATACTTGTATTTACTTTAAAATGGAATAAATGGCGCATCTTGTTTTTGAATAAATGAAGAAATGTTTTTTCATTAATTTTCAGATATTACATTGATGCAGATCTACAACTTAATGGAATTTGTCATCAAAGGTAAAAATTTAAAATTATATTAACAAAAACATCAACTCTGAACAGTATAAAAGGAATGTTCTAACCTTTTCTTTGTTTTCTGAATGATCCATCAGGAAGCTGACATCTTTTGTTTGCCATAAAATGACTTCCTTGGGCAAAGGTCAAATCGTCAAGGTCTAGTGTCTGTACAAATCCCAAGGTTTGCTGAAATTAAGTACAAACTAAATCTTTGAAGCCATGTGAATTTAAAATTTTTCCACAAACTTTTCCTTATATAGGTCAGTGTTCTCCCCAGAATTTTGGATAGTATCACGTTTAATGTACCTTCCTATTTGTAGATACCACTTCGGACGGCGTCGCAGAAATGTACCCGTTCAACTGCCTTGCATGTTTATTTGTGAATGAAGTATTGTATATTTATATCATAATATATTAGATGCAATAATTTGTTCTATCTTTTCTTCTTTTTATTAAATAAAAATAAATATTTATAGTTCATTATTTTTTAAAATGTCATAATGTCTGTATTTATAATGTCTGCCCATTACCTACATCTACCAAATACTGACCACCTTCAACTTATTGAAGATTACATGCATGTCACAGGAGCCAGTCGTAGATTAATAAATTTACAATTTGAAAATATAAACAAAAAGAGTTCTAAACAAAATATATGTACAGAAAAAAACAAACTCAGAATGTATGAATAATATTGATATTTAGATATGGCTGCTTATAATCTTCATGTAACTGGAGTGAAAAGCCTTTGAGTAAATCATATAAATCATACATATATTTCATGAGTGAATCTGCATAATAAGTGTTGGCAGCTGGTTTGGAAAGATTGAATTGTCCCAAATCTGTTATTTTTCTGCACTTCGTCACGCGTTCGCACAGAGATCTATTCATTCAATAATTGCTCCAGTATTAGTTGGAAAAGTATATTTTGGCAGAATATGGTTGGTATTGGACTAACCAATTTTATTTTTCAAAGTTTCATTCATTATTGGCTAGTCCTGGTTCTGTATTAGACAGTCAGATGTCTTGTTTACTTTTGGAATTTTCCTGGTCGCAATTTTGATCTTAGCCATTGAAGTTTTCAATGACATAGCTAATTAGTGTCAGCTTGGGATCGTGAAAATATTAACAGTTATATACCGTAAAACGGTGTGTATTATACGCACATTTATGCCTTTAATTCATAATTTGTAGATGGGGGTGCGTATTATAGATCACTATAACATATTTAAGCCTTTTTTTTCAGGATGGAAACAGAGCGCCGGCATCACGAAGTTCGTATCTATTTGACATTTTGAGATCGTTTTTTGTATGTTTCCATTATTGTTGCATGTTCTTGTTTTATGTTTTGAATAAAATCTTCATATTTATACACCATGTATGTAATGAAGTTGTTTTTTACTTACTGCCAATGAATATTATCCCAATAAAATAAGAAACACTGAAAGTAAATACCGATAAACTTTGCCGACCGCCATTTTGTTTGTCATCACAACAGATCAGGAGGAATTAATCAATACATACTACCCCTCTCAGACGAATTGAAATTACATGGGATATACCAATATAAGTACCACCCTCTGTGACAAACTGAAATTGACCTTAGATTACTTGGGGCTTGTGTACATGTCACAATAATTACAATCAAAACAATTTCGATTTTTATTGAATGTGATTTATTGTCATTAATTAACAAAGTTCATACTAAATAAGCACTAATTAAACAATCAACAATAATCAAATAATAAATCACATGTTAATCATGATCAAGCACTAATTGAATTTAATTAACAATGTTAATAAATATTGTCACTTTATTCAAAAACCATCGAATTCTTCTTCATCACTATCTTCTCTAAAGATGCGATAAATATCCTGTAAGACTACCAGTGGTGTGTCTTCTTCATCTTGGTAGTACAGATCATTATCGTCATCTTCTTCATCTTCTATTTGTGTGGTAGGGTTGTTGGTCACCATATCATCCCAGACGATATCATCTTCTGACCCATCCATGGCATTTGATATTGTACACTTCTTGAAAGCTCTGATGATGATCTGAGGGTCCAATTCCTGCCATGCTTCTACGATCCAGGTACAGATGGTACACAAGTCAGCTTTTCTCATACGACCGCCGGCTGTAAATGAATGATCATCAGCTTGGAGCCATGCGTTCCATTTCTGTCGTAGAGCAATCTTCATGGGTTTGTTGATGCTGACATCGAGTGGTTGGAGCATTGACGTCATACCACCAGGAATTACTACTAAATCTGTTCTCTGCTCATCTAAGGTTGCTTTTGCTTGGTCTGTACGATGGCAACGAAAAGCATCTAATACTAACATGCTTCTGGTAAGTCCTGCACCTGGTCGTCTATCCCATACTCTTTGTAACCAGTCTTTGGTAATTCTGTCATCGAACCAGCCTTTCTCATGAACTTGTACTATAATACCTTTTGGGAATGGTAGCTTTGGTATTGTTTTTCTCTTAAATACTACATAAGGCGGAAGTTTGCCCCCATCTGCTGTACAAGCTAACATTACGGTGAATCGGTTTTTCTCATTTCCCGTGGTCTTAATGCTGACAGACGAAGCTCCTTTTGAAGGGATGGTTGTTTCAGCAGGAAGATCAAATGTAAGAGGCGTCTGGTCGGCATTTCCTATTTGAGACAGACTATAGTTATTCTTTTTGCGTAATTTTATTATGAAAGACTGAAATTTGGTCAGTTGTTCCTCATAATCTGTTGGCAATTTCTGACTAATATGCGTTCTACGGCGTATTGATAAATTGCTATGTCTCAGGAAAGCATATGCCCAGTCAATTGACCCCTTGAATTGAGGTGTATTAGTCTGGCCTGCCACTTTGACGGCCTTAAGTCTAAGCTCTGTAGTAGACACTGCATAGCCCTGAAGTCTACGATCGATGACCCATTGAAGTACTTCTGCTTCAATTTCAGGAAAGTGAGCAGAACTTCCTCTTTCTGCCTTTTCAGTTTTGGGTATTTTTGTAATCTGTCTTTTTGTTTTCTCCATAGACGTACATTTGCCTCATTCACGGTAAATTCCCGACCAGCTGCGCGATTGCCATGTGCCTCAGCATAAGAGATAACTTAATTTTTCCCGAGCAGTGAAAGACTGACGTATTTTACCCATCTTCTGGTAATGAAAATTCGGAGGTAAACTTCTTTTTAAATTTCGTACCTTATATACTATTTTCTTATAAATGTTTACATAACTGAGTTTAATTCAACCTACTATGTATTCCTTTGATCCTATTTAAGTATTGGCTTGGGTAAACTTGTATATAAAATGATCAAAGAAGTACAAGCTTGGGTACGGTATGTTAACCTTTATTGGTTTTCTAATTAATTATAATTACAAGAGAATTAGCTTGGGTACTACTAACTAAAATACGTAATAATTACTTGTACTTACATTTCAAAGAATTAAAATTAAATTAATAATTGATATTCAATACATAACTTGGTCGTTATTTTCGGAAAATCGTCACTTTTCCGGACTTGTTTAAAGTTTATACGTTCACTTAGTTCTTCCGTTTACAACTCCAACGATAATAAAATCCTAAATTTTGTCAAATATAGGAAGTCTCTGTATTATATTTATGTATTAATGGGTTTAATGAAGAGATTTAAAGACTCGATTAACATAAAACACCACTTCATCAAGAAAATACGGTCTCAGTAATGACGATCTCAATTCAGTCTTGACTCCCAATCTTGCCGCGTATTATCCATACGAACTAAGTTTTTTCCAGGATTTTTAGACACAAATCCACTGTGCGTATTATACACAAATGCGTATTATACACAGCGTTTTACGGTAGCTTAAGGGCAATTAACACCTACAGGTGTAATCAGTCAAGGGAATGATGTTTTCTTTTGATCATAAGCAGCAATTAGGTCGTACACAAGTTCCGCGAAATTTCAACATGTTCAAAAATATAGCATCTCGGCTGAAACGGAGAGCATCTCATCCGAGTCGGATACCATCTTGGCGATTTCTGATAGCGTCTTGGTGCCAAGATGCTAAAAGGGCCCAGGGAGAAACACTGTAGGTGTTGATCTACAAGACATTTATTCATAATTCTTGTAAAATAAACTTATTAAAACAAACAACAAGCAAAACCAATAATCATCCTTTCCCCTACAGACATGTATATTATAACTGTTATAAAATATGAGAGAATTTCATTAATTTTTGGTCTGAGATGTATATTTTTATCAAATAATTTTTACAGGAAAACGCAAGAGTGTAGACAATACATGTTAAAATTGATATCATTGACAATGAAAAGTTAACTAACTTTTTGTTCATCGGTATCCATGGCTTCAATGCCTGCTGCCACACGAGACTGTCGTGCCTGCTGACGTCGTGCTCTCTCCTCGGATACTATGTCCTCTTTATCTGTTGCGCCAAGTGCATGTAAGTACTTTGATAGTTCTTGATCACTAGCCATTTTCTCCTTGATCTTTTTCTTTTCTGACTGTGTCTGAGCAGAGGCCAGCAAGGTACAATACAATACTGAAATTTATAAAGAAAGTCATATAATAAATCAATAGAATTTTTCAAATAGACCAATTTTGTAAATATTTAAATTAATTAAGACAGTTTGTAACTTCACAAAGGTTTTAAAATTAATTTCACTTTCTTTGCTGGCTAATGATCAACTCTTTTAAAGTCTAACTTTTCACAATCTTAAGTCAAAGAAAATACCTGACGAGACCAAAATCAGTTTAATCACTTTCACTGCTTCTCATTCAAAAGATACTATTAAAAATTGGTAGAACTTCACTAGCAAAAAGACTGCCTTTCTAAATTTTAAAGTTCAACTTTGAAATGTCGGAGTCAATTACACAAAATAGTGGAATATATCAAAATGAATGTAAATCCTTGGAAAATTAACAAAATTATTTCTGGGACCATTTAGTGCATGTCTTGTTGTGTCGGCTGCTGCGTTCTTTATTTAGGGATGTTGTCTCAAAGGCAAATACCCCATATCCATAAATTTTTTCATATCACCTGCAAGCAATTAACTTACTCATGTTTCTATACTGTCGTATAGTTTTGATAAAGTCAAACTGTGTAAATCCCAACAACAAAACTAATTGGTTCTCTACCTCCCTGTCATCACTGGCAGTCTATAAAATAATTTATAACACATTTAATAGGTATCTTTGCAAAACATTTCATATAAATTGGGCAAATTTATACTATGGGCTGAAAAAATACAGATAAATATTTATACCGGAAAAAGATGATCTGAAACTATTTTAAAATATATACAGCACAGCATTTTTACATAATAAGCTATTTTAAATTTCTTAACATAAATTTTATCATAATTTTTGTTGTTTTTTTATCTCAAACATGAAATATTAATAACAAATCTAACTGTAAAAACTTTACTGGACCTACTGAAACAATAAATTAAGTCAAATGTCATGTAGATAAAAATCCCTTAACAATGAACTTTAAAGGTTTTATAACTTTCAATTTGCAACAGGGACTGATCAGAGTAACTGAAGGATGAAATGTAGGTCAGGAATAAAAAAAATATAATTGACATCCCTCTTACCTTTAGTATGTCTAAGATTTCTCCAGCTTTTGTCTGTGCCATTGTGGGATCTTCAGTATAACATTTGCTGAGTTTTCTCTGCAGCCAGAAAGCATCAATATCTCTGGGGTGAAGTCCTGACTCAGATTTCCCATCTTCATCTCCTCTGTTTTGTAACTGAAAATGAACAAACCTAATTAAAATTATAAATCAAACATATAAAAAAATCAGGTATATTTTGGTCACTGGCATGTATCATCTTTTCTAAGTTCTTTATTTTCTTAATTTTATTTGTTGATTAAATGCAATGTTGTTTCCACAGAATTATACACCCGGTTATTTTTGGTGGGGCCATTTAGAGCTTGCCACATGGCATTGGGTGTCGGACCCAATGAAGATTGTGAAACTCAGTTGTGTTAAAGTGCAGGGGACTTAAAGAAAACTTCGACTCATACACATTTAAACAATTTAATCTAAGATAAATTCACACACATAATCTGCAGGATTTTGATAATTTACAATGTACACAAAGGTCTTTTTTGTGAATGTGATAAAAGTGTGAAATACAATTAATTTAAATTAATATTAATGACTTTCCAAAACAACAATCTGTACAATTAAAACATATAACTTAAAAGTTAGCTGGAGCCCAAAGTCATATTATATGAAAGGAACTAGAAAAGAAGTTTGCCCCCGCCGCACTTGATAATTATGGACAAACTTTTGTTAGGATTGATTTTTTTTTTAAATGAAGTGTGTCTGTAAGACACAAATGATGCCCATGCCGGACCATAAGAAATTATAAAAATGCAGCTAGTACGAAAAAAAATTAGTCCAACTACCTGTAGTTTTGAGAATATTTGAAAAAAAATCTAAATCCTGTGGACACCTCCATTATGTGTATAAACATCCTACAAAATATTAAAGCTGTAGCCCTAAATATGTAGGAGGAGTTAGATGGTCAAACCATGTTCCCATTATGCAGCTAGCACGAAAAAAATGACTAAGTTCAACTACCTGTCATTTTGCAAATATTTGAAAAAAATTAAAAATCCTGAGGAACAAACCAAGTATCTATATCCGGACGGACGAACAGACGGACAACGGTAAATTAATATGCCCCCTGACTGTTCGTCATGGGGGCATAAAAATGATCAGATCAAACTAGATGTACTGTGAGCAAAGCTCACAAAGGATACCCCCTGCTTTGAAGTCCAATTATCTCCCTTGTGTGATATCGGAAAGCAAAGATTTTTCTTCATGCACATCTTTGGATAATGTACTTCCTTTCTGTAAAGTTTCGTTGAAATCCATTGAGCGGTCTAGGAGGAGTTGCGCTTACAAGATATATGGACAGACGGACAGACAGACAGACAGACAAACTGACAAGGTGATTCCAATATACCCCCCCCCCCAAACAAGTTTGCGGGGGGTATAACAATGCAATAGGAACTGAATTACTTACTTTACTTAAAGGTAGATGGTTACAATGATTTAGGAAGACAAAATAAACACTATATACATGTACAGACTGAAAGTAACAAATTTAGAAAACAAATTTAAATTACGCACTGTCACCAGCTGCTAACTATAATCATAACCTTGACAAATTTTGAAGTGTGTCGAAATTTTGCCATTAAAAAATTAGTCATTAAGGTACTTTACTGATTTTGGAGAAAAAGTCAAAAAGGAAAGTGTTTTATGACTGTTCACAATGGAAAATTATTAAAACGTTTAACATGCAATACCATAAATATGTGTAACTCACATTAGCATGTAAAGTAGCATCTATATCAGCCTCTACACCCTCTTCATCGTCATCATCGCCATCATCTTCCTTTATCTCTCCTACTACATCAAAATCATCCTAAAACAAGAAAATAACAAAACAGGAACATCAATGATTTTTCCAGAACTATACTAGGTCAAACTGTGACCTTTATTTTAGTGGTCCCACTCCATACAGGTGTATACTGTAAATATGGAAATTATTGCGATGTTTTTATTATTGCGAAAATTGCGATCGGTTTAGCATCGCAATATTATAAACTCGCATTTTAATGCATATTTTAATGTCCGATTTATTCTAGATTTGTTCCCTTTTGTTTTCATTTACTCAGGTAAGTGTCTAGTGATTGATTTCCGACATCAGGAGACAGGTTAATTGGTAGACATTTTGTTGTATAGGTATTGTTTTCACAGCTATCATATATATATAATAACATTTTGAATTCTAATATTTTTAATTCTATTTATTAGAACGATTTACTTTATATAAAACTTCCATTTTCAATTTTTACTCGATCTCCGATCGCAATAATAAAACTTTTTTTTCACACGGGCGGCGATCGCAATAATTTAAGCTCGCAATTTTGCGTGGGGTAGAAGAATCGCAATAATAAGTGCACGCGAAAATTTCCAAATTTACAGTATTCTAAACTTAAGCCCCAAATTAACCATGAACCTTGTTTATTCATGGCTATCCCATTTTAAAGTACACTGGACAGTGCCAGTAATTCAGAAATTCCTCCACTTATGGAAAATAATTATTTTAACCACCAAGAGTATTGTCGTAAATGATATAACAAACACAAATTTAGCCACTTAGAACTGAATTCTTTCCAACAGAATTACGATTCCAAATACAGTGTAAGTCCACCACAAATGGTAAGGAAATATCATGAACCCCAGGATCAACAGAAGGAAATAAAATCAATGTGACGTATAACATAGAATGATCCACTTTTTTGTCATAAGAATATTTAATGATCCAAATTTTTTTCAGTTTACACTGCAGGCATGTGTAAATATTCAACATACCTCATCTTCTGATTCTTCAAACTGTACATTAACTCCATATGTCTCATCAATGTTCTCATCTGTAAAAACATAAATTTTTACTTATCTCATATAATGGTTAGTCTGATTAATAAAGGAGCTCACTCAATCAATATGGTCAATATTCATTTCATGAAACAATATGATATTTTTGGAATTAACCAGGTTCATACTGGTTATTTTTGGTCCTAAATTTCAAGGACTTTTCCATGAATTTCAAGATCTAAGATTTCCTATTTCAAAGACTTTCTTTTGTAGGTTTAGCAGAAATCTTCCTTGTACAATAAATACTGAGCTTGTTTAGTAGCACACAAACTATAACAACCAAAAGAACATCTAGTTTTAAAGCAAGGATGTTCAATTAGCCTTTCTAAAATTCCAGGACTATCAAAACCTTCATTTTACTACAATTTCAATTATTTCAAAGGACTTATTCCAAATAATAACATAGCTGCTTTGGGAATTTGCGATTTTTGTAGATTTTTTCTACATACGGACACATTGATCTATTTGATCTGCTTTGTTTTGGTAAAAGTGCTTTTGTTTAAGAAAAATAATGGATAGTATGGAAGCTTCTATAGTTTCAGTATACCTGTTTGCATTTTCTCCTCTTGTCCCCAATCAGTTATCTTCTTGCCAAGATTTACCAACAGAGCAAATCTTTCCTCTGCCATTTCACCAAGCAGCGATTCCACTTCTCGCTTCTTTTCTTTATCCTTCATTCTGTCATTCTTTAGTACAGCTAAAACTTCATCTGCAGCTCCACACAACACATCCCTTGGCTGATAAATATAATAATTACATGGAATACAAACATAGAAACCAAATTTTATTCAGAGCAAACTGACTTTCTTTTAATATTTGTTTGTTTGTTTGATTAGTTGGGGTTTAACACCGTTTTCAGCACATTTGGCTATTTTGCCGCGGCCAGTTTTTATTGGTGGAGGAAGCTGGAGTACCCAAAGAGAACCACCGACCTTTGGTAGGAAAATTGGCAATCCTTGTCAATTAAGGTTGGAGTCGAACACATCCCGCCACAGGTGAGATTCGAACTCACAACCGCAGTGTTGACAAGCTAGTGATCATTAGTAGTCATGACGAACTACCTAGACCACTTGGCCACCGAGGCCCCTTCAATATTTGTAATGTTCTTATCAAAATTTTGACATATTTGAAAAGCTAATAATCATCAAGCAAATGTGAGAGAGAAAATCATAATAAAACTTGTATTATTATGACGTATACCTTATATCCTTGTATTTTTTTTATTTCCCAAATAAAGAAAAAGCCCAATTAATTTATGTTAAAATCTACTCATTACAACTGAAATATATAATGTATAATAGTTCTTCTATAAACATTGCTCAAAAAATCTTAAAACTATGGTTTTGATTTTATGAAAAACATAAGTAATTTTTAAAAAAGAGAATTGTATAATTAATCTGATTTTAACTTGGTCCAAAAACATATAGTTTTACTGTGCGTATTTCTGTGTGTTTGTTTATTCCACATTGGCTAGAGATATAAGGGGAGGGTTGAGATCTCATAAATCATGTTTAACCCCACTGCATTTTTGCACCTGTCCCAAGTCAGGAACCTTTAGCAATTGTTAGCTTTGTGTGTTTTTTAATTTTGGTTCATTTGTATGTTTCGAAGTTTAGTGTGGCATCCATTTTGCTGAACTAGTATGCATTATTGTTTAGGGGGCAGCTGAAGCCTGCCTCTTGGTAAGGGATTTTCTCGCTGCGTTGAAGACCAATTGGTAGCCTTGAGCTGTTTTCTGCTCTTTGGTCCGGTTGTTGTCTCTTTGACACATTCCCCATTTCCATTCTCTATTCTATATACACAAAAAACTTGGCATTTTTTTAAAAACATTAAACAAACATTTTTCTGCTCTACATACAGCTTACCTGGGATTTCTTACACTTTAATGATGAGACTCAACCTTTTTCGTCTCAAATTTTTTAAATATTTACCCCATTGGAAAAATCTCACCCCTGGCCATTTTGGATTGATCTACATTATGTTTAAATATACATGTATATACCTGGTCACTGATAGCTGCTTGTATAAAACTAAGGATAACTTCATAGGTCTGTCTTGTATCCTGTGTCTTTGGTCTGTACTGTATACCGACTACTTCATCAATTCCTTCAGACAATAATGTTGTCCCTTTCATTTTTAACATATCATGCTGAGCTTCATCTCGTTTCCTACGCCTGTTCAAAGAATCATTGACTCATTATAATTAATTATGGTATCCTGAACATGTTTGAAAATGATACTAAAGTATATTTCTTTTTGGTGGGAAATAAGACTGCCTAAAAGTTTCAAGCAGGAATTGCCTTTGCAATGTTGAAACTTACTACTTAGTTTGTATGTGATGTCGACAAACTTACTACTTAGTTTGCATGAGATGTCAACAAACTTACTACTTAGTTTGCATGAGATGTCGACAAACTTACTACTTAGTTTGCATGAGATGTCAACAAACTTACTACTTAGTTTGCATGAGATGTCAACAAACTTACTACTTAGTTTGCATGTGATGTCAACAAACTTACTACTTAGTTTGCATGAGATGTCAACAAACTTACTACTTAGTTTGCATGTGATGTTGACAAACTTACTACTTAGTTTGCATGAGATGTCGACAAACTTACTACTTAGTTTGCATGAGATGTCAACAAACTTACTACTTAGTTTGCATGAGATGTCAACAAACTTACTACTTAGTTTGCATGTGATGTCAACAAACTTACTACTTAGTTTGCATGAGATGTCGACAAACTTACTACTTAGTTTGCATGAGATGTCAACAAACTTACTACTTAGTTTGCATGAGATGTTGACAAACTTACTACTTAGTCTGTATGTGATGTCAACAAACTTACTACTTAGTTTGCATGAGATGTTGACAAACTTACTACTTAGTTTGTATGTGATGTCAACAAACTTACTACTTAGTTTGCATGAGATGTCAACAAACTTACTACTTAGTTTGCATGAGATGTCAACAAACTTACTACTTAGTTTGCATGTGATGTCAACAAACTTACTACTTAGTTATGTATGTGATGTCAACAAACTTACTACTTAGTTTGCATGAGATGTCAACAAACTTACTACTTAGTTTGTATGTGATGTCAACAAACTTACTACTTAGTTTGCATGCGATGTCGACAAACTTACTACTTAGTTTGCATGAGATGTCGACAAACTTACTACTTAGTTTGCATGTGATGTCAACAAACTTACTACTTAGTTTGCATGAGATGTCAACAAACTTACTACTTAGTTTGCATGAGATGTCGACAAACTTACTACTTAGTTTGCATGAGATGTTGACAAACTTACTACTTAGTTTGCATGAGATGTTGACAAACTTACTACTTAGTTTGCATGTGATGTCGACAAACTTACTACTTAGTTTGCATGAGATGTTGACAAACTTACTACTTAGTTTGCATGAGATGTTGACAAACTTACTACTTGGTTTGCATGTGATGTCAACAAACTTACTACTTAGTTTGCATGAGATGTCAACAAACTTACTACTTAGTTTGTATGTGATGTCAACAAACTTACTACTTAGTTTGCATGAGATGTCGACAAACTTACTACTTAGTTTGCATGAGATGTTGACAAACTTACTACTTAGTTTGCATGTGATGTAAACAAACTTACTACTTAGTTTGCATGAGATGTCAACAAACTTACTACTTAGTTTGTATGTGATGTCAACAAACTTACTACTTAGTTTGCATGCGATGTCGACAAACTTACTACTTAGTTTGCATGTGATGTCGACAAACTTACTACTTAGTTTGCATGTGATGTCGACAAACTTACTACTTAGTTTGCATGAGATGTCGACAAACTTACTACTTAGTTTGCATGAGATGTTGACAAACTTACTACTTAGTTTGCATGTGATGTCGACAAACTTACTACTTAGTTTGCATGAGATGTTGACAAACTTACTACTTAGTTTGCATGAGATGTTGACAAACTTACTACTTGGTTTGCATGTGATGTCAACAAACTTACTACTTAGTTTGTATGTGATGTCAACAAACTTACTACTTAGTTTGCATGAGATGTCGACAAACTTACTACTTAGTTTGCATGAGATGTTGACAAACTTACTACTTAGTTTGGATGTGATGTAAACAAACTTACTACTTAGTTTGGATGTGATGTCAACAAACTTACTACTTAGTTTGCATGAGATGTCGACAAACTTACTACCAGGGTTCCCACAAAAAAAATCTTCTCAAATTCAAGGACTTTTCAAGGTGTTTTCCAGTGCTTTCTCATGATTTTCAAGGTCCCTTTGTGGTCAAATGTCCCGCCATTTTGTCGGTTTTAAACATAACACAAAACATGCTGTTACTTAAAACGCTCAAAAGATTACATACAGGAGACGTAGCCGGATTCAATGCGAAATTGCCTTTCGTGTTACCCTTTATAAAGCAACACTAAGGCAATCAAATAATGATTTCTGCATGGTCACAGTAACAATGCGAAGCGGATCGAAATAATGATTAACAAGAAAAAAACAAATCCGGTTAAATCTCGGTTTTTTCCCGGATTTTTGCGATTTTCCCGAATTTCAAGGACTTTTCAAGGCCTGGAAAATTCGAAATGGAATTCCAGGTCTTTTCCCGTTTTCCAGGTCGTGTGGGAACCCTGTACTACTTAGTTTGCATGAGATGTCAACAAACTTACTACTTAGTTTGTATGTGATGTCAACAAACTTACTACTTAGTTTGCATGAGATGTCAACAAACTTACTACTTAGTTTGCATGAGATGTCAACAAACTTACCAATTAGTTTGCATGTGATGTCAACAAACTTACTACTTAGTCTGTATGTGATGTCAACAAACTTACTACTTAGTTTGCATGAGATGTCGACAAACTTACTACTTAGTTTGCATGAGATGTCGACAAACTTACTACTTAGTTTGCATGAGATGTTGACAAACTTACTACTTAGTTTGTATGTGATGTCAACAAACTTACTACTTAGTTTGCATGTGATGTCAACAAACTTACTACTTAGTTTGCATGTGATGTCGACAAACTTACTACTTAGTTTGCATGAGATGTTGACAAACTTACTACAGTGGATTCCGCTTATTTGCAAAGCCTATTTGTCCAAGAAAATTTTGCAATTAAGTGGACTTTGCGATAAAACGAAAAGTGTATCAGACCGGAAGTTTTGGAATCAGCTGATAGCAATATACAGATCGTCAGATGTTAGCCACAGTTTACCAGAGTTATATTAAAGAATTTTGTTGAATGAAAGTTATTGCCTTTTAATAAATAAAAGTGAAATGAAGTTTTGGTTATTTTTTTTTCTTCATAAACTTCTTAACGTATTGCATGTATTTTGATAACCCAGATGACCTACATTTTAAATATAGAAACTTTACCTTGTACATATTTAAATACAACTATAATCTAACAATCTTTTATTCTATCCCAGTGTTATATTCCAGTAAAACATTTTAAATGCTGCAGAAATGATTTTAAAAATTTTAATGTTAATCGATAAAAGATATTTGTGATCAAGAAACATTTTTGTTTACATGTGAGTTTCTAATCTCTAATCTGTTTCTATTTTTTTTTTTTTCATTAAAGGTATTATATAATTCATCTTCATTTCAGTCTGAAGTGATAATTGTTTATAGATCTGAAATCAATTGTGATTTAGCCTACTTTGAATGAAAAAAACCATTTTTTGCTTTTACCTGTGCACGTGGTTATTTACATTGGAAACAAAAATGGCTGCCACTTATTTTCGTTTGTCAATCGCTGTTAGAATGAAGGACACAGAACATTCTTTATTCAGTTTCAGCAAAGGAAAACACAAAGAGAACTCAATTTCAAACATTTTTTATTTAAATAACATGAATAATAAAGATCTAGATGTCTTGGTTTGTCAGATTCTACGTTACGAACTTCGATCATTTGAAAACTTCCATCGATCTACAAATTGACAAAAATAATTGCAAGTTTGTTTTAAAAGACAATTATATGAATTTTCACCAATTAATTGCAAATGATCATCACATTTTACGGAAAATATGACAAAACCCATTGGAAATTTTGCAAATAACCAACACTTTTTCTCATTTTTGCCAGAATTTTCTTTGCTATTAAGCGAATTTTGCTATAAACTGCTTTGCAATTAACCGACATATTTAACATTTGTTGAATGGGAAATGGTTTTGTGCTGGTAATTTTTTTGCAAATAACCGAATTTTGCAATTAACAGGTTTGCAATTAAGTGGAGTTGACTGTACTTAGTTTGCATGAGATGTTGACAAACTTACTACTTAGTTTGCATGTGATGTGAACAAACTTACTACTTAGTTTGCATGTGATGTCAACAAACTTACTACTTAGTTTGCATGTGATGTCAACAAACTTACTACTTAGTTTGCATGAGATGTCAACGAACTTACTACTTAGTTTGCATGAGATGTTGACAAACTTACTACTTAGTTTGCATGCGATGTCGACAAACTTACTACTTAGTTTGCATGAGATGTTGACAAACTTACTACTTAGTTTGCATGTGATGTCAACAAACTTACTACTTAGTTTGCATGAGATGTTGACAAACTTACTACTTAGTTTGCATGAGATGTCAACGAACTTACTACTTAGTTTGCATGCGATGTCGACAAACTTACTACTTAGTTTGCATGTGATGTCAACAAACTTACTACTTAGTTTGCATGAGATGTCAACAAACTTACTACTTAGTTTGCATGAGATGTCAACAAACTTACCAATTAGTTTGCATGTGATGTCAACAAACTTACTACTTAGTCTGTATGTGATGTCAACAAACTTACTACTTAGTTTGCATGAGATGTCGACAAACTTACTACTTAGTTTGCATGAGATGTCGACAAACTTACTACTTAGTTTGCATGAGATGTTGACAAACTTACTACTTAGTTTGCATGAGATGTTGACAAACTTACTACTTAGTTTGTATGTGATGTCAACAAACTTACTACTTAGTTTGCATGTGATGTCAACAAACTTACTACTTAGTTTGCATGTGATGTCGACAAACTTACTACTTAGTTTGCATGAGATGTTGACAAACTTACTACAGTGGATTCCGCTTATTTGCAAAGCCTATTTGTCCAAGAAAATTTTGCAATTAAGTGGACTTTGCGATAAAACGAAAAGTGTATCAGACCGGAAGTTTTGGAATCAGCTGATAGCAATATACAGATCGTCAGATGTTAGCCACAGTTTACCAGAGTTATATTAAAGAATTTTGTTGAATGAAAGTTATTGCCTTTTAATAAATAAAAGTGAAATGAAGTTTTGGTTATTTTTTTTTCTTCATAAACTTCTTAACGTATTGCATGTATTTTGATAACCCAGATGACCTACATTTTAAATATAGAAACTTTACCTTGTACATATTTAAATACAACTATAATCTAACAATCTTTTATTCTATCCCAGTGTTATATTCCAGTAAAACATTTTAAATGCTGCAGAAATGATTTTAAAAATTTTAATGTTAATCGATAAAAGATATTTGTGATCAAGAAACATTTTTGTTTACATGTGAGTTTCTAATCTCTAATCTGTTTCTATTTTTTTTTTTTTCATTAAAGGTATTATATAATTCATCTTCATTTCAGTCTGAAGTGATAATTGTTTATAGATCTGAAATCAATTGTGATTTAGCCTACTTTGAATGAAAAAAAACATTTTTTGCTTTTACCTGTGCACGTGGTTATTTACATTGGAAACAAAAATGGCTGCCACTTATTTTCGTTTGTCAATCGCTGTTAGAATGAAGGACACAGAACATTCTTTATTCAGTTTCAGCAAAGGAAAACACAAAGAGAACTCAATTTCAAACATTTTTTATTTAAATAACATGAATAATAAAGATCTAGATGTCTTGGTTTGTCAGATTCTACGTTACGAACTTCGATCATTTGAAAACTTCCATCGATCTACAAATTGACAAAAATAATTGCAAGTTTGTTTTAAAAGACAATTATATGAATTTTCACCAATTAATTGCAAATGATCATCACATTTTACGGAAAATATGACAAAACCCATTGGAAATTTTGCAAATAACCAACACTTTTTCTCATTTTTGCCAGAATTTTCTTTGCTATTAAGCGAATTTTGCTATAAACTGCTTTGCAATTAACCGACATATTTAACATTTGTTGAATGGGAAATGGTTTTGTGCTGGTAATTTTTTTGCAAATAACCGAATTTTGCAATTAACAGGTTTGCAATTAAGTGGAGTTGACTGTACTTAGTTTGCATGAGATGTTGACAAACTTACTACTTAGTTTGCATGTGATGTGAACAAACTTACTACTTAGTTTGCATGTGATGTCAACAAACTTACTACTTAGTTTGCATGTGATGTCAACAAACTTACTACTTAGTTTGCATGAGATGTCAACGAACTTACTACTTAGTTTGCATGAGATGTTGACAAACTTACTACTTAGTTTGCATGCGATGTCGACAAACTTACTACTTAGTTTGCATGAGATGTTGACAAACTTACTACTTAGTTTGCATGTGATGTCAACAAACTTACTACTTAGTTTGCATGAGATGTTGACAAACTTACTACTTAGTTTGCATGAGATGTCAACGAACTTACTACTTAGTTTGCATGCGATGTCGACAAACTTACTACTTAGTTTGCATGTGATGTCAACAAACTTACTACTTAGTTTGCATGTGATGTCAACAAACTTACTACTTAGTTTGCATGTGATGTCAACGAACTTACTACTTAGTTTGCATGAGATGTTGACAAACTTACTACTTAGTTATGTATGTGATGTCAACAAACCTACTACTTAGTTTGTATGTGATGTCAACAACTTTAATACTTAGATTGTATGTGATGTAAACAAACTTACTACTTAGTTTGCATGCGATGTCGACAAACTTACTACTTAGTTTGTATGAGATGTCAACAAACTTACTACTTAGTTTGCATGAGATGTCGACAAACTTACTACTTAGTTTGCATGAGATGTTGACAAACTTACTACTTAGTTTGCATGTGATGTCAACAAACTTACTACTTAGTTCGCATGCGATGTCGACAAACTTACTACTTAGTTTGCATGAGATGTCAACAAACTTACTACTTAGTTTGCATGAGATGTTGACAAACTTACTACTTAATTTGTATGTGATGTCAACAAACTTACTACTTAGTTTGCATGCGATGTTGACAAACTTACTACTTAGTTTGCATGTGATGTCAACAAACTTACTACTTAGTTTGCATGAGATGTCAACAAACTTACTACTTAGTTTGCATGAGATGTCGACAAACTTACTACTTAGTTTGCATGAGATGTTGACAAACTTACTACTTAGTTTGTATGTGATGTCAACAAACTTACTACTTAGTTTGTATGTGATGTCGACAAACTTACTACTTGGTTTGTATGTGATGTCAACAAACTTACTACTTGTGGGATGTTAACAAAGAAAAGAATGAACAAAATACTGTTTATTTATACAGATGCAATGTTTCTGATAATTAATGTACATACTTCATACTTCTTTCTTCCATTTGTGGTGGTCTAGTTCTTTGAGCTTTGTCACCCATTCTTGTACCAATAAGTTTCCCAGTAAGAGAGACAACCTCACCTGTAGATTCATCCCTTGCTCTTCTGTCTATCAAAGACCTGTCAGCTTGAAGTACAAGGTTAGAGTTCTGAAATTGGAAATAATTTCCAAATTTATTCAATCAGATGAATATGTTTTTAAAGACCTAGAGTCCTTAATGAGATTATGAACTTTTAATGAGATTATAACTTCTCTTTTTTGTGCTCACAATCAAAGCTGTTAAGCTGAAACATTTTATCTTTTATCTTTTACTTTTCACTGGTGGTTTTTTTATGTCAGTTTTATTTCCAATATTTAGAATTGCTTTCCCCTGACCCCTTCTGGCAACTAATTTTATAGAAAAATTGCTGCAGTGAAATAAGAAATATTAAACATGGTGTGAAAGACTGTCATCACTGCTCACTTGGGTTAGTAGCAGATGAAATACACTTGCTTGTATGCACTTTATATAAACAAAAGAGAAAAATATTTTTAGTCTCTATGATATTTACCCAAACTTATCAAGTTTTAATATTACATCTCTGTTTCAATGGATTAAATGTCTAATGACGATTCAAGATTTATAGATTCTTTATCCGACTACATCAATTTATCTATTAGAAATGCCACATAATATTTTGTTTTATTATAATACGTATCTACAAACATAAAGTGAATTAATTCTCTTTGTATTCTGCTGGTTACAAATGTATGTCTTGGCTAATCAACACTGATCAAGGTTTACTATTTATGTTCTGTTGTTTCATACTGTTTGTCCTCTAATCAATAACAATCAGTATGCAATATGTGTGTATCCTATGAATATGAGAATGAATCTTCTTTGTTTTTCTTAATATGCCTCTAAGTGCCCTGTGATTAGGAAATAAAGAATTTGAATTTATACAAATTTTCAAAATACGGAAGAAAATAGATCCAAGATATTTGTTTATTTTTTTTTTTATTTATGTATATTTTTGCAATTCTAGAGTTCAGAATTTTTACTTATTTAACCAGAAAAAAATGGTTGAATATAAAGGAAAATAATGACATTACAATTTTTCTTTGTAACTACAACATTGTCACTTATTAACCAGGAATCTGAAATACATACAGATTTAAACAATAAAATATGATCTAATACTTCTCTTTCTGACAGTGAAAGTTTTGTAGAAATTGGTTGAGAAATTACTTCAAAATAATATTTTGACAATTTGTGAATTTGTATAGAAACCTATATGGAAAAAAATCAGAGGTGGCGAATAATTATGTCCACTGACAATTCACATATTTATATCTTTTACTTTATATTTTGATTTCAAAACCGAATCTCCTTGATTTGTGACATAAATTATTTTTTGCTTTTTGTTGATTAAAGGTTTGCATATCAAATCAAACAATATCAACATGCTTATAGGGTAAAAAGACATTTCGGAGCCAATTTGTTTTTCTCCGGTGCCAAATTGTCCAAGTGCCAATTTGTCTTGGTACAGAATGTCCTGATGCTGAAGTGTCAAGGATTCGATTATGCCATGCCCATGGTCGATGCAAAATGTAGGTTGAAAAATATCATGACCCAACAGGTGAACAGACAGCATGGTGAATTTTGAAGAGCATGTCTGTAATAACTGACAAAACAGGGCAGGTGGCATCATTTTAACTATAGTTTTCATAAGCTCAACTAATACTTTCTGGTAAATCCTTCTTTAAATAATTTGAATGTTGAAATATTTAACGAAAACATTTTGTGTAAGGTCTTATTGTCTACTTCTATGCTAGAAAATGCAACTTACAGCCTTGTACTCATACTGCATCGATCTAGCAGCTGCGTCTGCCATTTCTTACTGATATTCTGTCTGTTTTCAAATTTCCATGTGCAAATAATTCGTTTGTAGTTCGTTTCTCCTGTTCAGACGCTAGATGGCGATTGACTTCCGGTTTATATTTTCCGGATCTCGCTTTAAGAGTAAACGAGGGATTTTCTCACGAGTCGTTTTGTTGTGGATTTGCTTCTTTTGTATATTCTAACTTTAAATGTAATATCATATCTCCAGGTAGTAAATATATCCTTAGACGTTTGTCAAATAACAAATATTAAAAGGAAATAGTTCGCGTCGATGTTATTTTCTCCGTATTTTCTTTCCTTTATTACTTTTTAAGTCTGGGTTAATGCCATGTTTTAAAATCTGTATTAAACAGGTTCAATATGAAGATCCATTTTGAAAAGTCACTGAAGAAAAAAAGTGAAAGTAGAACTAGACGAAAAAAAAAAAAAAATTCACAAGAATAATTAGCTTCGCATTCTTAAAGATTTTGGGTAGTTTCATATTTACTTACTAAAACTTATTCTTTTTTATGATTAATCTAAATTCATTTGGCTGATGTTATTGAAGGGGTACACATGACGAATCCGGGTCCGTTCGCCCTGATTCGCGTTCGCCCTAGTACCTGTTCGCCCTAATACCTGTTCGCCCTGGGTCCGTTCGCCCTAATACCGGTTCGCCCTGGGTCTGTTCGCCCTGATTTTTATTTAATGTTTGTGGTATAATGTACATATTTGAATAAAGTATGTTAAAGTTTGTATACAATTTCGCCGAATGTTTATGTTGTATTGCTGCTACCAGAAAAATGAAGACGAAGTTATGTACGTATTTATCTTAATTGATACATTTTGAGCACTGAATTGATATACTATAACTGAGACTACTATAACACTGTGTTATAGTAGTCTCAGACTATAAATAAAAAATATATCAAAAAGACACAATCACACATCAACAGTAGAAGCATAAATTCGTCATCTAGATTCGTATTGTTACACCTATGTAACATATGATGCCGAGTTGGCAATTAAAACATATAAAAGTTCACCGTTGTTTAGTAGTAGCAGAGATGGGCCTGTGAGAAGCAACGTTAGCTCCTGCAGTGGTTTGCTGGAATCTCGAGCTTAGCTATATTGTACTTTTGAACTAACACAACGTTTAGTTTAATTCAATTTAATCTTTTCAAAAGACTTTTACAAAACGCATTTGGAAAATTATACGATGAACTGTTTCTACTTAATATAATTTTGATTATTAAATTGTTTCTTCTCAAATACACTGTGTTGGTTGTGTTACAATTTATCAAAACACACTTGAGATCAAAGAAGCCAAGCTGCGAAAAAAAAATCCCTTTCATGTCTTACAATTCTTACATTCATTGTTTTAACTCATTCCAAGCTGAATAGGTTATTTTACTTTCATTATTAATCCACCAAAGATATTTAAAACAACCATCAACGATTTCAAAGACATCATAATTATACATAATCAGCATTATAAATTAAAATCAACAGTCATTAAAAGTATTCTAAATGAAAAAAAATTTAACAATGAAGCCAATCAATGTTCTAGAACAAACGATTAATTTAAAAAAAAATTGCAATGTTTTTTTTCATGAATTTTGAGATACAAGTATTTTCTTTAGTATTTAGTAAATAAATATCGGCATAAATTTAAAAACCTAAATACTATTAACATTAATATTTTTTTTTATAAAAATAGGGCGAACGAACCCAGGGCGAACGGACTCTAAGGGCGAACGAACCCAGGGCGAACGGACCCAGGGCGAACATGTATTTAGGGCGAACGGACCCGATACCCACATGACAGGTTCTTAAGCAATTATGTTTTACACACACAGTACAAAAGAATATTTATTATTAAATAGAGAGACATAAACAATATATCTATACTTTGTTCCTTAATTTGAATTATAATTATACCTATTTATGTCCTTTACTATAGAGCTTGGATACATATGTTAATTTTTTGGGTCATTGTGCTTGATTAAACCACAGGCACAGTCGCTTGTTACAGTTGACACAGTATGTCATCTGTGACTGATCCGGCCTCCATCTATCATACTACAAAAAAGGGAGATATCAATTCCAAGAGCACCAAATTTCAAATAGTCAGAATTTTTTTCTGTTCTCCATCCAGTCTGCTTTTTTGCTCATTTCTGCAGTAAAATGATTATATTTGAACAAAATGCCTACCTTTTAGCCCTAATGTCCCAGCATACAGTTGTATTGGCTCATTTTAGTCCCATTTCTGATGAATTCAGAATTCCCCTGTCCGGAAGTGACAAACATTTGTATAATTTCCGCCAAATTTGACATATCCATTCTGAAGATAATTTGGAACTACTTTTTATCAGAATACCTTTTGTGTCAAGTATGTGAGGATAGGAAAACTCTGGTAAGTTCCAAATTATCTCCAGAATGGATATGTCAAATTTGGCGGAACCTAGCTTCAATAATGTAGCTCCTGTGACAACTTTTGACTCGTATTGGAGCAAAAATAACTTTTACGTATGGCAATAAGAGGTCGTTTTTATCTGAAATATAATTAAACTGTATAATTTCCAGCATATTGAATGTAAAATTTCTTCATTATTAATGTTGAAATCATAATTTTGCACATTTTGTCGGCGGTTTCAAAATTGTTTTCTTTCTGCCATGACAGATTCTCGCGAGATGGCAGAAGGTGTGGCCTTATATAGATATCCTTACTACGACTATGACTGACAATAGTGTTTTGTCAATGGAAACTTCCTTATTTGGAACGTTACTTAAGCGAGAATCCCTCTGGAAGTTGAAAAGAAAACAAACCATTCAAAACATTGGTGAAAATTTTGAATGCCAGATTTCTGGATTGGAAATCTCCCATTAGGTGATGGTATGTTGCTTTATTTTAACTGATAATGGTAGAAATATAATATTTTTTACAGTTTTTGAACCAAAACAGGTGGAAAATATGCCTAAAACCCCCTGGTGTGAATCACACCTGGCTGATCCATTACTAGTAATGGGACCGCTTCGTAGCTCCGCTGAGTCAAAATTTGTCACAGGAGATACATCATAATATTGTAGCTAGATGAAACGGAATACTTTCATCATTATATTATTAGTATATATAAACTGTATTGTAATTATTTTGGAATTGTAAAATCGTAAAAACTGCTCAAATTTGGCCATTAAATTAACAAAATAAAAGATGTTCTGTTCTCTGTTTTGTTGGAATTTTGTGATTGATGATTCGAAAAAATAGATAATATTTTTTGCATGGTTTTGTTTTAGTCTGAACTCCCTCTGACCCAGCAACCCTCCTTTTTTTTATTTGGATATTGATATGTCGGGTTAGGGTCAGAACGATGTGCCTTCAGAAAGTTTGAATTTCAGCGGTACCCCCTGTTACCACACTTCAAACACTTCTTATGCTTTTTCTGTGATAATCGTGTGAACCCGATCTACCTAGTTAGATTCTGGAATGATTATCTTGGATGCTGATATCATTTTTTGCCCATATTTTATTTCAGTCTTAATTCCAAATATTTTTACAAGACAACCCCCCCTTTGTTGTCATTTCAAGGATCGTGTGGGGTAATGAGATCATATGCAAATGATGTCACTTTTTACCGGAATCGCTTGGAGACACGCATTTTGATTCCAGAATATTAGAAAATTCTACTGGGCTCTGGTCTTATAATACTTGATGCAGGGTCAGAGGAAATTCAGACTAGGTTTTATTCTTGACCATTTAATCCTGATTCAAAGAAGAAGTAAATATTAAAGAATAGTACAAGCATACATACTGGCAAATCTTCAGAGTAACCCTATCACTAAAAGGGCATGCATCGTCAGAGGGTTTGTTCCAAACCTGATATAAAACCAGGTTAGACTAATAATATGAAACAGGTGTTACCTGGAATAATGTGGAAAGCGAGGGAAGGTTTTTATATTCGCTTTTCGGTATTTAGTGAAAAATTGAAAGGGTGGGAAAATGTGACACTTCGTCTGCACATTTTTTATTTAGTCAGATTTGATTTTAAGTGGTTTCTTTCATATTTAATTTATTTTGATTACATATTGGTTGTTTAAAAAGTAGATGTAAGTTCATAAATACATGAAATAATTCTTTTGTTCAAGATACTCTTTATTAATATTAATCCCACCAGAAGCTAATGGCTGAATAAGATTTTGCATGGTGGCATCCATGTTAGATGGTTTTGCTCGCTTATAAATCAACCTATTTATTTCATTATAAGGCCAATTCAAGTTAAATGACAGATTATTATCCTTGCCTAGCCCTTAAAAATTGGACTGCCCAATATTTTTCAAGAATACAATGTTTGGAAATTTTTTGTGTCCGTTTCTGGTTAGAAAAGTTGATTATTTCATCGTAGACGTGTAGACAGCGAATATTTTTCGACACATTACATTAAAATTTAAAAAAAAAACAAAAACTAAAATTCTCCCACTCGAACCATATTTTGGAAGGCGGTAATCTGTCAATTGCCTTAAATTTACGTTATACGTGAACTAGGTTTCACATATAAAGGCACAGATCTAAAGGTATCGTGATTCAATTAAGACTGTTCTGATGATTGACATATGATAATAAAAGTTCTTTTATAGTGAAAGAAAGTTATCCAATTTTAACCAGGTTTTGCAAAGGAAAAAATCCAGTTACATTTTGTACCTGTAATAGTTTGGGAATGAATGGCTCCACACATCAATGAGGAAAGCCTAGTTTGGCAATGAATGGCTCCACACATCAATGAGGAAAGCCTAGTTTGGCAATGAATGGCTCCACACATCAATGAGGAAAGCCTAGTTTGGCAGTGAATGGCTCCACACATTGATGAGGAAAGCCTAGTTTGACAGCTCATTTCTGACATGATTAAACAGACTGCACTTAATTTAAAAGGGACAAATTCACTCTAGAAAATCTATAACCTCTTGGTGCTAATAGTCGACCATTAACTTAGTGATATCAAACCCATACTCACTGTATTGCCTTGTTTTTGTTTTTTCTTAGTTTATTGATATTCTATGTTTATTTTTAGAAAGGTTCATTTAGAGGAAAATGGATTTTTAATATCAAAAACTGGCAAGTTAGACGAAGGCTTAAAGTTCAAAATTATGGATAGGAATACCAATGTAAATGATGACGTGGTAAAGGATCAAGCTAATGAAACAAAATCAGACAGCATTACTACTTTGACACAGAGTGTGAATGTGTGTGAAAATTCAGCTAAAACACAGAACATAAATGAAAATGCTTCAGAAGAAGTCACAGACAGTTGTAAAATTGATGAACAAGATGATATACCTAAAGAGAAATCAGACAGTCATACTACAAGTCAGGATAGATTAACAGTGTCTAGTAAAAACAAAGCAAACACTTCTGATGAAGTGAAAGTAGAAAATGAAAGTGATGACCTAGATTCTTCATCAGAGGAAGAATATGAATCAGCTGATGAGGGTGAGATTGAAATAGAAGAAGAGCAGTTGAAATTAGTGGAAGAAAAAATGAACGAAGAGGAAAAAATAGTAAGTGAGGCACTGTGTCATATTTATGATATGTTACTTAATATTGAGCTAAAATAGTAGTGTTTCACAATATATAAATATATAAAAGATTCCACATATATTACAATGCAATTATAATAGACAAATGATACAGTAACATCATGAACATGGATTATCCATATGTTTTTCTCAGTATATGGTATATAGCTGAAAACTTTTGGAAACGACCAAGTCTACACTGAAAACACTGAAGACCACACTAACAAGAAACTATTCCTGACTTGCGGTTGACTATCTCGCCAAAAGTTGTCTTTCTTTACACCAGGTGTCTCACTAGGAACACACAGATTTATCTTTTTTCCTTCAATTCTGTTGAAATGCCACAAGTGACCTCGAATTCACACCTGCTGTGAGGAACGATAACTCTGTCAAAATATGATAAAATATGTATGCATCCCAAGCTCTACAAGTAGGGAATATGTAAAAATGTAAATAAATCATGATGATATTCCTAGTCAGACCAAGTCATAAAATAAGTGAGGTTTGGGTTACTTCAAGATAAAAAAAATGTAGGGAGGGATTTTTTTTTGTTTGTTTACATTAATTATTAGATTTATGGTAGACAGGGTAGCCAGAACTAAATAAATTTCTTTATTAGGCTCCGGTGTAAATAAGCTGTTTGATAAAAAGTAAAGTCCAAACAGCAATATTTGAAATATCTATTAATAGGCATATTCTCAATAGTCTTCAAATGCCCTTTAATTTTTTACATTTTTCTGACTTTTTTTCAGTTGAAAAAAGAAGAAGCCCAGAATTATAAACAAGAAGGAAACAAAGTATTTAAAGAAAAGTTTTATAAGGAAGCAATTAAATACTACAGCAGAGCATTACATATATGTCCCTATTCATATTTCAAAGAAAGATCTATCATGTATTCTAACAGAGCAGCTTGTAAATTACATCTGGTAAGATTTTCAGTGCATGTATTGTGAAACTTCCTTTTTCATATCATGAATTTCAGTCATTTTTAAATTTAGTTTTTAGGACTTTTGCAGTTGACTACTTTCCAAGTTATTTTTTATTATTATCTCCCTTGATTTTTTACTGTACCCATGTCCCTGTTGTTGAGGAAAGGGAATTTAATTATTTACAATAGATTTCTATCTGTACACGAGTTTTTAAAATAATTTTAAAAATTACATCATAACATCCTAATTAGTTAATAATCTTCTGTAGGTGAGCAAGTAAATTTTGTTAATTGTAGCATAACAATAATTAAACACCCCTTTTCATGTCATTGTAACTCATGTTGGTAGCTTTTGTTAGAATGGAAATAAAATGTTTAATTTGAAATTTTAAAATTTATAATTAATTAATGTAACACCTCAATATGGTGTAATAGAATATTACTGGCAAAAATCAGAGTGAGATTATTGTAATAACATTCCTGTAACATTTTTCAGTCAAGTAAAAAAATCACAGTAATTTTTCAGTTACAAAAAAAATAATATTTATACAAAAAACATGATTAAATTTTAAATTTATATAATTTTAAAGTTTTAAGATTAATTTTAATTCGTGGATATTTAGAATTTTCTACCCTGAAAAATGTGTAATCTGATGTAAAGGTCAGACTTAAGGGAGTACCCAACACTTTGACTAAAATAGATTTGGCTCGTTTAAATTTCATAAAATTTTGACTAAATATTAACTTTGAACTGTTGACAAAAATATAAAAATTTCAAGAAATTTGAACCACACAATTTACGGAATTAATTTCATTGGATATATAGCATTTTGACAAAGACTAATTTTGATCATTGAGAAGCTTGATTTCTCTTTACTAATAGTGTGTGATTAAAACCTTCAGCTGATTTTTAAAGAGTTAACTCCCTTAGGTGTTCTGTACCCCCATAAAACATCAGACTATTCCTTTTTTTTTCCGGCTCTTCCTGAATTGATACAATTACATTGTCAATCTTGAGCAGTAAATCCTACTTTACAGCTAAATGATCATGACCTTTTAAAATACTAAAGTTAGACTTCTTTTTTCTAATGGTCTGTAAAATGAACTTTCCTGACATATTTTGTGGGGCGAGATTGTCTTCATTTTTTGCTTCCAAAATTCACATTCATTTCTTTCATACAGGTTTTTTGTAGGTTAAATAGTTTTGATATGTATTGGTGGCTCTAAGTATCATAAGAATAGTTTTAAATTATATTTTAGGAAAAATATGAAGAAGCTCTAAAAGACTGTACTAAAGCTATAGATTTGCATCCCCACTATTTAAAAGCTGTACTGCGAAGAGCTGAAATATATGAGAAAGTTGAAAAATTAGAGGAGGCATTAGCAGATTATCAAAGAGTTGTAGAACTTGATCCTAGTCACCATGTAGCTAGGCGAGCTTGCATGGTTAGTATGATTCTGTTCTTATGGACTTCATTTTGCAATGCAAGATTGTATATGACTTTGAAATTGTAAAGCATAAGGCCTCACATGGCTCACTTACAAAGAAAATTTATATCTTAATAAAAGCGATAATTGGATAAACAACAAAACGGATAACAGGAAAGGTCATCAATGACATATACTAATAAATTAACAATATTAGGAGGACCAACGTTAAAAAAGTTTAACACAAAATTCCATGTATTTTTAAATACTTTTAAAATACAAGGCTAAGCAGTAAATATAAATGAAACAACATCCCATAGGGTTGAACTTATGAAATTATTTATTACTGTACATTATAGTCAAGCTGAATCAGTCACTTGAAATCATATAACTTGAATACCCCGGATATTACAATGTGCTTTTTATATTCCTTCGATCAAATTTCATAACTTTGTCTACTGTATTTTGAAAAGTCTACTAAACTTTGATATTTATAATTTTGTTAACTGTCTGTTCTTAACTGGTTTTTCCAATGGAAAAAATCTTTTTATTAGGCTAGGTGATGTACGGCAGTCAGATATTTAGGAATCACCTTGTCTGTCCGTCTGTCTGTCTGTCCATATATCTTGTAAGCGCAACTCCTCCTAGACCGCTCAATGGATTTCAAAGAAACTTTACAGAAAGGAAGTACATCATCCAAAGATGTGCATGAAGAAAAATCTTTGCTTTCCGATATCACACAAGGGAGATAATTGGACTTCAAAGCGGGGGGTATCCTTTGTGAGCTTTGCTCACAGTACATCTAGTTCCATACAGTGATGAAAGAAAATATGGTTGTCAATCAGAAATCTTTTGGTAATATATATCTTGTAGTTCTTAAATTTACTTTCTTAGTAATTCTGCAATTCATGGGATTTCTATGCTATAATGCAGTATCTCACCAAAGGGGAGATAATTCATAATCAGCACCATAAAAATGAAATATTGTATCTGTGGTCATTTACAGAGATTACCTGGTGAGATAAAAGAGAAGAATGAGAAAATGAAAGAAGAAATGATGGGTAAGATTAATATTTTCTTATGTAATTCATTCTGAGAGATCATGCTTGGCTTCCACTTGTATGCAAACCTTGTATCAATGATTTTCTGTAATTCTTGGTCAGTTTAACCCTTCTAAAACTGT
The DNA here is from genome assembly GCA_028015205.1 of Mytilisepta virgata. Taxonomy (NCBI): domain Eukaryota; kingdom Metazoa; phylum Mollusca; class Bivalvia; order Mytilida; family Mytilidae; genus Mytilisepta; species Mytilisepta virgata. Next base: position 70,035,285 of record CM051517.1, read on the forward strand.
TGTTTATAAAAAAAAATTAACTAATGTGTGGTTGCTAATAATCTCAGTTGAACATTGGTTGAGACAAAAGGTTAGAACGACTTTTATGTTCGGATTTCTCGGAAATATAGAATAAAGGGCTTTTTTTTTGATACTGTCTTTATCAGGGGTATTATCTGGCAAGCCTGATAAAGACAGTATCATAAACAAAAAGACCTTTATTTTGTTTATCACTTATTTACACTAAACAAATAGAAAAGGTCACATAAAAATGTTATTTGTTTGTTAAATAAGTGATTTTTTTGTGGAACTACCTTTATTGGTGTATCTGAGAAGTAAAACTTTATTCATTCAAGGAAAGCGCACGCTTCACTTCAGTAAGGGCCGATTGAGTGTAAATGTGAAATTCATTTGTTTCTCAAATATTGTGAATACATGTACTGTATTTTCTGGAGTATAAGTCTATGTGGACTATAGGTCTAATTGATACTTTCTTCATAGACTTATAATGGTAAAATTGTCATTTTAAAGTAAAAAAGTCTCGACCTATAGGCAGGAAAATACGGTATGTTATGGGTTTCAAAATGACAGTGTGGTGCATCAAAGGTTGGTAGAGTGATGTCATTATCGTGCAGAGGTCCATTGGTTTGTTTGTTTGTTTATTTTAGCAGTCGATTTCATGATTGAAATGTTGCAAATATTTTGTATTGTAAATTGGGACTAATCTTATTTTTAAAAATTTATTTATTTTATTGTAAACAACTGCGATTTATAAATTACTTCCCTTCTAACATTGCATTATTGTTTACATTAGATGCAGTTAACATGGTAGATCCTTCTGCTGTGGTTAGCGCATGTCAACTTGTGTACTGACCCGATAAATGGTCCAGTACGTTGACCAGTCACCCCAAATCAAAGGAATAATGTTCAAATTACTGATAATCAATTAATAACACCATAGCAACATAAAAATATATTGTGCAAGTCTATGACTAAAAATCAGGAGGTACTCAAAATTTTGGTTTATCAAATATGAAAATTTATTTGATAACCATTGAGGAGAGATTCTTACATTGTTACTATGGGATTATCGGATTTATCAAATCTTCATAGTTAAATTATCTAATTTTAAAGTCCTTGGAAGAATCTATGTTTATTTTTTATTTACAGGTAAACTGAAGGACTTAGGAAATATGGTGCTGAAACCTTTTGGACTTTCAACAAACAACTTCAAGTTAAATCAGGACCCCAAAACGGGAGGATATTCAGTAAACTTTGTACAGAATTCAGAATCCTGATTAAAGCTGAATTAATAGTGGTTAAATGCCTGTATAATATTGAGTGATATCACATGCAAGTTACAGATGTGTGTGAATGACTGTTTGTCGCTGAGAAAATTATTTATTTTATCATCGTTTTTTGTCGAGCCTGCGACTTTTGTCGTGGAAGCGAGACATAGTGATCATACATTCCATCCTCGTTGGTGTTGGCGGCATCAACATTTACATTCACCCTGTGGTTAAAGTTTTTTAAACATTAATAACTTTCTTAAACCATCCTGGATTTCTACCAAACTTGGACAGAAGCTTGTTCATGATCAAAATTTTGTAATAATTTTTTTCCCATTTTTCCATATTTAACTTATAAATAGACTTAGTTTTTCTCCCAATTAACATTAAATACAGTCTGCAGTTGATAGAAGCTTCTGCATGATCAATAATTATGATGTGGATAAATATTAGGTACATTCAACTATTACACTGAAAACATAGACAACAGTGAAAAGAGGTGAGAGACCTTGTTCTTACGAATGTTCTAGTTTAGTAGTGTGTCTTATGGATGATTTTAATTATTTTCTATCCTTTCATCTTTGCAACCACAAATACAAAGATTGAAATAATTGGAATATATGTTGTCTTATGTCCTTAGTAAAATGAACATTTTACAGAAAGGTACATTTAAGTATGAACATATTTTTTATTGTTTTAAATGTTTTTCAATACATGGGATATTTAGCTGTAAAGCATAAAAATTAAAGATATATAGTCTGACAATTGTCTCCAGACCTTGACCTAAATGTCGTGCTTGAAGTGACTTGCAGCACATTTCTCAGCAATTGTAATACCTACATTGTAGACCCACGATATTTGGTCTATAGATAGTTCTTGATGGGTATATGTACGTTTGACACCTATGTCCAGACCTTTACCTAAATTTCATGAGTGATTTTTCACCTTTTCATGATTAAGTCCATTTCTTAGAAACAGTAATGCTAAAGCCTACCATATTTGGTCAATAGATAGTTCTTTGTGGGTATATGCAAGTTTATTCTGTGTCCATATAGAATAGAGAATGGAAATGGGGAATGTGTCAAAGAGACAACAATACCTAAATAAGACTGAAAATATTTTACATTCTTGCATATAATTGAACCCTATCTTAGTTACATGTATTTAAACCTCTCTGTTAAAAAAAAACCCTTAATTCCTGCGATTACTAAGTTTAAGGTCTGGCTTACTAAAAATAGAATGAAATTTATGAAAAAATATGTTCTGTCTGATTAAAACCTTACTAGTTTTTTTGTGAGAGAAAGAGACCTTTTGGTTTTGAAGCGTCCATGTTCAGACCAAGGTAACAGATGAAAGTATTGAGGTTATTGTATGTGAGCTTTCTTATTAAGGTTTGCAAATGGAAAATTGTAAAAGTAATGTATAAATGTTTGAGATTTAATATATGAATGTGGTGTATATTTTATAATTGGAGGTGAAATACGAGTACGCAAAACACAAATCTGGATGTTGTTGGTGTTTGTTATATAATTTTGCATTATTTTATTTTATTATTGATAAAGGCCAGCCAAAAGTTATTATATGAATGGTTGATATGACATAAACAATATATTGTCTTCTATATAAACCAGACTGCACACTGCCATGTTTAATAATAAAGGTTTATTGTTAAAACAATTGCTGGCAGTTTTCAATTTCAACAAAGACTATGCTGATATAAAGCTTTGACATAAATTTCATGAAAATCTTTTCAGACAGGACTTAAAAAGTCAATTTTCCACATTTTTTGAGTCGCACGATTAAGACTAATCAATATTTTACGACATATTGTCGTAAATCTATGTCTTTTACTAATATACGTTATAATACATTAGGGGCCTCGGTGACCGAGTGGTCTAGGTAGTTCATCATGACTACTAATGATCACTAGCCTGTCAACACTGCGGTTGTGAGTTCAAATCTTACCTGTAGCGGGGTGTGTTCGACTCTCACCTTAATTGACAAGGATTGCCAATTTTCCTACCAAAGGTCGGTGGTTTTCTCTGGGTAGTCTGGCTTCCTCCACCAATAAAAACTGGCCGCCGTAAAATAGCCAAATGTGCTGAAAACGGCATTAAACCCCAACTAAACAAACAATTATAATACATTATATATCATATCCATGTCATATGAGATTGTATGGTCAGAAGATAGGCATATTTTCATTAAAGTGTATGAAGTGTGACGTAAGTTTTTATTTTGCCAAAAATTATAAAACTGTTTCAAGGAGAATAACTACAAGAAAATGTTTTGGTGCTGATTTTTGAAATCATCAAAGGCAATGTTGATCTAAACCTTTGACATATATGTACATTTCAAAAATCTGTGGAAATGTTTAGATGCAATAGTATTTTCATTGTTAATTTTCCATATTTTTAGCTTGCCTGACACAAAGGGCCATGTGAGCTATTGCCATCAGTTGGTGTCTGTTGTCTGTTGTCGTAAACTTTCCTTTAAAGATTTTCTCCTCTAAAACCACTGGCAGATTGGAACAAAAGTTGACAGCAATGGTCCCTTGGTGGTCGTCTTTCATAATTGTATCCGATGACCCAACCCACCATCCAAGATGGCCACCTCAGCCAAACATAGTTTAACAGGACCCTATGCGAAATTTACTTCTTGTCTGAAACCACTTGGAACAAAAAGCTGCAATGATCCTTAGGTGGTCCTTTTTTAGAATCATGTTCGATGACCCCGCCTGTCATACAAGATGGCCACCAGAGCCAAACATGGTTTAACAGGACCCTATGGGAATTTTACTTCTATTTGTCTGAAACCACTTGGCCAATTGGAACAAAGCTTGGCAGCAATGGCCCTTAGGTGGTCTTCTTTCAGAATTGTATTCGATGACCTTGTCTGCCAGAGCAGAACATAGTTTAACATAAGACCTAATAGGAAAAATCACTGAAATATCTTCTTGTTTAATTGAAACCAGTGAGACAGTTGGAACTTGACAGCAGTTTTCCAGGCTGCCAGTAAAAATGGACATAGTCCATGTGAGTGAGAATAACCACAAGAAAATAAATCAGTTTGTGCTGATTTTCAAACTTGTCTGAGACAATGCAGATTGAAATCTTTTTGCGATTGCTTACAAACAACAAATGCATTTCTACATCCCCAGTCCACATTGCGTCGGGCAAAAATTAAAAACTTAGCCAAAACAGATAAGGCTAAATTTTTAATAGAACTTCAAAATTTATCAAATGAAAGTTTGAACACATGTACATGTACATAACATGAACCATCTGATAACCAACAAGATGGGTTTCCTTTATCCCTGTTTGGAGCCTGCTGTCCATACTAATATCATTGTTAGAATTTCAATTCATTACCAAAGCAGTTCAGTAGTAAAAAAACTGTTTACCTATGGTGAGCAAGGTGTCTGGTTTCATTTCACTCTAAAGAAAACTGGAGAATCTGAATTAACAATAAAAACTGTTGATGGATGAACAAAGTAAAAACCTGGCATAATAACATACGGTCAACAATTGTTATCTCAAAGCGGGGAACATAGAAAGCGTTCGACTCAAGCGGAGTCTAATTAAAAATAATAATTTAATTCAGAATTGAAATGTTCACTAATTATCTAAGGTTTATTTGGTACAAAAAACCTCAGGTAAAGACAGGATATCAGATATGATATTGACAACAGGGGAAACAGAGTGGAAATCATAATTTGGCAGCCATTTTACTATGTATAATAAAGAAACCGCAATGGACAAATCTGGATTTCCAAAAGCAGAAGAAAATCATGCCCGATACATGTACATCAATCAGTGGTTGATGACTGGAAATGGATTTTCTGATCAGCTATTGAAGTCATTCTTATCTCCTTGGTTATTAAATAATTTGATATGTATATATTACTTTGAGATAAGAAAAACAATTTACGGTAAATGCCTTTGTTAATACAGGGGCGTAATTTTATTTAGAGACGGCCAAAATTTCAACATATCAGGAGTCAAAATACATGTGTACATGTAATTATACGGAAAATGGTTCAGAAAATTTCGAGTCAAAGGAGGTAGAGACGAGATTTGACTGTACTATATGCAATGCAGTCAACTCTCATTACTACATGTTTATACCCTTTTCTATTCTCCGATTGGCTGAGAAGTGTATAAAAGGTCTTGACTACTCATGATAGTAACAGAGAAGTATCTTAATTCAGTGCACTAATTCCACTTACACGGTTATGGAATAAAAATAAATCCTGAACTTTCCAGTGGAATTTAAAGTGACCAATTTGTTCTTAAAATAGAAAGTGAAAGTACAAGTTTTCGATTCATATAATAAAACAACTATGTAATATGTCACTATCAGGATTAATCAACCCTTGAAAATGTATAAAAAGCCTAAAGGCTTGTTGAATATTACGGGTTCATAAATCCTGATAGCGACCAATTACAGCGTCAGAAATTGTATAATAGCACTCTTTTATCTAGATGCTTTTGTTATCCGACTACGCACCTGTGATGGATCATGGGAGCTCAACCCATAGAGCTGCCTTGCGTGTCCCCAAGTGGCAGATAGGGGAGACCCTCTCGTTAGGGATAACGTGTTTGGAGAATACCACTCTCCCTGCATGCTAAAGACCCCTTCTGTAATTTTCAAAAAAGAGTAGACTGATGGCCACTACAGAAGGCTAAATTATCCAAACCAAGTGGCAGTGTCAAAATTGATTCCCTTTGTGTCCCATCCCACCTCCTATTTGAATTGCTTGATAAATTGAACTGGTTCTCGTCCTGAAGAAGCATGAAATATTTGCCACTGGGCGTTAACAGCAATCAATCAATCAATATTGTTATCTGAAAGTAATTTTCTGTTCCCAAGATTAAACCATGCATTGTATTTAATACTCCATAGTTGGCTTTGGTCATTTTTGTATATTTTGAATTCGCTCTTCAAAGTTTTGGGTTATAGTATTTTTCAACATTTTAGGCCCTTGACCACAAATGAGTTGTAAATAAATGAAATGTGCACATCTATGCATAAAAATTGTTATCATAGTATTTATCATTACAACTGATTCCATACCTTTGGTTCATTTGTATGTTTCGGAGCGCACTGTTCCTAAATTTCAGTATTTTCTTTTTATTTCTCTTCGTTTTGTATTAATAATTTGGTTTTCAACGTTTTTGGGCTTGAGCACAATTGATGAGTTGCAAATCGATTAAATGTGCAAATCTTAGGCATCAAAACTGACATTATAGAATTTGAAGTCTGAAAGAATTAATTTTAATCTCAGTAAGATATAAGACGATACGATTCTCAATTTTTTTTTATTATTATTTAAAAATGGAAAGTATGTCAACAGTTCATGGTTTACATGAAAATAAGTTAAATCTGCATTCTGTCAAGTAAAATATATTCAAATACTTTTCTCAGCTATTAATAGATTAAACTAAAATTATACTACTGATCTAAATCAGCTGGTTAATTATGGGTTAACAAAATAAATAAAAAATTCTAGTTTTTTCCTCATTGCTCCTCAGGGAGACAACTCAAAAAAAACTTACTGGTCTCCAACAAGCAACATTAGTCAGTTATCTCAATTAAATAATTTCCGAAAGTTGTAATTATCTCCCTTTGTTTCTAAGTAGCAAAAGGGGGTAACTTGGTTAAGGGAGGTAGATGACTAATGTTGTTGTTATTCCCTAACTTCATCTATGAGTTGAAAGTGCCCTTTTTTTCTCTAAATGCTCTAAAAAATTTTTAAAATTGAAATTTATTAAGATCATTTTGAAAGTAATGGCATTTAAATTCTCGTTGAGAATAACGTTATAATATGTAGCTCATTTTAGTTTTGGAATGCTTATGTAAGAACACCAAGCAATTATTTTTCATGAAAAGATGATCAAGTTGCTTTAAACATTGAGGACAGTAAGTGACCATGTGGTTGAGAAAACATACAATAAAAATAATGTTTATAATGCATGTTAAAAAATACACACAAAAAACAATAACATTTGCAAAAATATGTACCGGTAAACATTTTCCTAAATGTGTGGTTCAACATAAATTAAAATATATTAGTTTTATCTTTCCCAAATTTTCCATTATTACCTGACCATGTACCAAAAAACAAAATCACACATAACATTGTCTTAACTAAATTAATTGTAATAGAAATACTGAAGAAAACTCTCTGGTTTTTCGAAATTGATGAGCATTGTAAAAATTTGAAGTGTCAACTATATAAATAACAATCTTTCCATTTGTTACCGGTATATTATAACAAGAGGCTCCCAGGAGCCTGAATCGCTCACCTGTTATCTTTTGTGTACCAGTAGATCTTGCATCAATGATTATTTTTGCTATTTAATGTATACCGTCACAATTTTCTCCTTAATATTGACCTGTACATCTAAAATACAGAATCAGAACCCAAATAGATATGGTTGCTAGGGACTTGTTCATTGGTTGCCATGGGCTTTTTTAATGGCATTGACTCTTGACCTTCAATTTTGACTTGAACAGGTAAATTGTAGGGTTCTGAACCCAAATATATTTGGTTGCTATGGACTTTTTTCATCGGTTGCTATGCACTTTCTTAATGACCTTGACCTTTCTTTTAGACTTGTACAGGTAAATTATAAGGTCCTTAATCCAAATATATATGGTTGCTTGGGACTTTTTCATTGGTTGCTATGGAATTTTTCAATGAACTTGACTCTCCATCTTACTTGTACTGCTACCATTTAATTTATTTCAAGTAACACCCTAAACATCTGTGACAATGTCAGACCATTATTTTCTGTTTACATGTAAATAATCTTTCAAGGGCAAAAACTCCTATGCGGGGTCAATTGACGATTTTGGTCATGTCGACTTATTTGTAGATCTTACTTTGCTGAACATTTTTGTTGTTTACAGTTTGTCTTTATCTATTATTATATTCAAGATAACAACCTAAAACTGCAAAATTTCCTTAAAATTAACAATTCAGGGGCTATAACCCAACAAAGGGTTGTCTGATTCATCTGAAAATTTTATGGCTGGTAGATCTTGACCTGTTGAACATTTTTACCCTGTCAGTTTTGCTCTAAATGCATTTGACCTCTATGTTCTAATTTTAGCAACAGCTGCCATGTTTGTTGATAGATCAAACCTTCAGATATAATTTATAAACTAGATACCCTAAGGAACATTCAGTTAAAGTTTGAAGGTATTTTAGTTTCAGAGGAGAAGATTCTTGAGATAGTTTACAAAGACGGCAAAGCCACCAACAATGACAGACGTCAAGTGATGGCATAAGCTCACGTGGCCCTTTGGGCAAGGTGAGCTAATAAGGGCTCTCCCACAGATGACATGCTTTCATCTCAAAGATGGCGTTATTGTAACATTTTATAATATTAAAATTGAATAAAAAACATGAAAGACTTGAATTGACATGAAATTAACTTTAAATTTTCAGATCTTTTTTTTTTTTAAGTTTTAGATAAAAAAAAAATCAATAGAATAACCATCATCTTTTAATCATGATTTTCTAAATAATTTTTCTGTATAACTCACCAATATTTAACAAGTAAAAATCAAATAATACAGAAAGGCATTAGAAATGTCTTAAGTATTCACAGACTATTTATATATTACAATATGTATATATATATATCTTAATGTATATATCTAAATATTACAATTATAGGCAGTGATCCTGAACTCGCTACATTTTGACTAGATAAACTTGAATTCACTACCTTCAATAAAATAAATACTAACTATGTGTCTGATTGTTACAAAGAACTGGCCTATAGAATAATAAGGATTAACAAAATGAATTAATCACCCCTTTTAAGTACAGATTCTGTTTGTAAGGAATGATCAGCATTCATCTTTCCTCTCAATCTTCAACAATCATTTTAATAAAATTCCTGATATGTTTTGGCTGGGAAATGAGAAAAACTTTTTCAAAAACTGGAATTTCAGCTTAGCCTTGTTAAAAATTGAAGTTTTCATGACAAAAAATACTGCAACATTGGGAAAGTAACAGAACGTATCCATCATTTTCCTATTTTCAATCATTAATCTGCATTCATGAAATATAATACTGTAAATAAATATTTGTGACTTATTTCGTCAAAGGAAATTTGACTCAGTCCTCCTAATATATATCCAAATGTTAAGGAAAAGTCCCATAACTCACAGACTGTTCTTGCATTTGCATTTCAAACTTCATATAACATAGTACAAATTTCACATACAATGTATTCTGATGTAAAAAAAATTTAAATTTACAGGACAATCTATTTCAACTTTGGTTAAGGCTTGGTGACTGACACTGCAATTTAAGATGGGTTTTGAATTCCCTGCTAAATTCCTGTCACTGGTAAATATCAGTATTTGAAATTTTTAATGGTAATTATCATAAGAATATTCTATCGTCATAGGGCAATTTGAAAAAAAATATTTTTAGTAAAATCAGGATAAAACCTTTTAGTCAATATAAAAAAATTTTAATCAACGGAATAACCAATGATATTGTATATTAACAAAAAATATATTATTCTAAAGTTTTTTCACTGAAAATGTAAACAGGTCGATCATTAACAGGTAAAACAGTTGTACATAATATGCATTGACAGAAAATGCTTGCCCCTTTTAGCTCTAAGATTGAGAAGAAAAAGCCTTTTTCTACCGTATAATGAAGTTCTGATCGTTGTGATTCTTGAAAGAGTCTATAATTTTAAATTCAGCATTGTTCTGTGCAATCAAAATAAAAATTAAGTTGAGAAAAATACCATATTCTTCTGTTTTTTTAAAACGAAAGTGTTGGAAAGACAGTAATTTCAAATCCAGTTTGAACGAGTAATATTCAATCTTGCAATTTTAAAAATGACAAGATTACTCAAATATATAGATTCTGAAAGGGTTTATTAATTAGTCACTGTAAAAAATGTACATTCATCACATTTTTGATAAAATAGTGCAGAAATTACAGTGTATGTAAATGGCCATCTTTTCATCCTGTTGTTATTTAATTTTTATGTCAAACATGGCAGTAAACAAGGAAAAAAATTTCTAAAATATTTTCATATCTCAAATCAAAGATTTTTTATCAGGATAAAAACTTGTTTTAAAAAATGTGTTTTCATACTAAAAGTAATGTTTCCATTAGCATCAAATCAAAAGAATACATCATGCAATATGCTATGGCCAAATAAAAATAATTGTCGGTTTCCCCTAACCTGACCGGGTCAAAATTTACTGCAAATCATCACTTTTTTCAGGAAGATAAAAAAATTTTTTTTAAATCCTACAAAGTGTCTTCTTACACAGCTATTCAGACAGCTTTTCTGTAAACAATTTTGGTAATTTTGCAATACAAAGCAGAACATAACAGCTCAGCTGTTCAGGCTGTGTTTTTGTTTCAATGTCAAGGTCATTGATCTATATCAACATTGCTCAACTGGGCCAGTAGAAGATGAAATTCACTTCATGCTTGTATGCCGTCTACATAAACGAAACAGGGAAATATTTTTAAAACGTTTCTTTGACATTTACCCAAACTTATCAATTTTGAATGTTACATCTCTGTTTCTCTTCATTATGTCTAATGAAGATGCAAAATATATAGATTCTATATCAAAATATTTGATCTCAGTTTACATGTACTCTGTTAGAAATGCTACATAATATTTTATTTCATTATTATAATATATACGTGTTTAACAAAGAGTGATTTGATTTACAAAGTAACTCCCCTTTATACTGCTTGTTATGGCTGATTCTACAATGTTTATTATACTACATGTATTCATGTTTTGCTGTCTCATACTGTTTGTCCTCTAATCAATAATAATCAGTATGCGAGGTGTCTGTATGTTATGAATGTGAGAATCAGTTTTATTTGTTTCAATTTATATGCCTGTAAAAGCCCTGTGATTAGGAAATAAAGTACTTAAATTTGAATTTGTTTGTTTGTTTGTTTAGTTGGGGTTTTACGTCGTTTTCAGAACATTTGGCTATCTTGTGGTGGCCAGTTTTTATTGGTGGAGGAAGCTGGAGTACCCGGGAGAAACCACCAACCTTTGGAAGGAAAATTGGCAATCCTTGTCAATCAAGATCAGAGTCGAACGCACCCCATCACAGTTGAGATTAGAACTCAAAACCTCAGTGTTGACAGGCTAGTGATCATTTGTAGTCATGATGAACTACCTAGACAACTCGGCCACTGAGGCCCCAATTTGAATTTGAATTTATATCATGTAAGCGCTTGCAGTAAAGGGAAAATGACATTAATTTCAAACACTTCTGTCAAACGTAGTTATTGAATATTTATTAATAATAGCGGTAGCCACCAGTGTTTAGAGTGCCAGTGTGCCAGTGTTGTGGCAGTTCAATTAAGAAAATGTTCTCATTTGTCAAATGATGTTTTTCATTGTACATGTAGCAAGCATCCTTAATTTAATTAAACAAGACTAGGAAAAAACATCACTAAAAGGAAAATAAGTAAAAGAAGACAAGAAAACAGGTCGGACACTATAGTAAGAAAGGATAAATCAATGGACAGAGACAAAGACCAGAAATCAAACTCTACAATAAATAAAACATGAACAACCAAATAAGAACAACAATACAAAAGTGAGAACTGAAAAATGAATCAACAACACAGTCTGCAACCCAAAAATAAAATTAAGAGCAAATCAAAACCTGCTACCAAAAAAAAAAATAAATAAAATAAAAGAACACTGTTCCAATGTTCCTCGCTACATGGCACTTCATTTAGTGGAGAAAGTCAAATAGATCCAACACAATATTTGCTTAGTACTTACACATCCACTCAGGGATAAAAAATCCAAATAAATGAAGGAGTGAGAGCACTTACAAGGCAATTTTAGCAAAATTTCAAAGTTCAAAGGGAAATAACTCCACCAAAAATAAAATAACACCATTTGAATTCAAACTTGATCAAGCTGCCATCAAAACACAACTTCCATATAAGTTTCATCAAAATCCATAAATAAATGAAGGCGTGAGAGCACTTACAATGGGGAAGGGTCGACTGAATTTCTATAACCCCACGTCGCGTTGCAGGAATAAAAAATTTGACCATGTTAGGGGAAACCAACAATTATTTTTCCTTGACCTGAAACAAAGGGGGATTTTTCGATTTTTATATAATATTGGTCCATTATACTCTCCCCTCCCCCTACTAGATTCTTATTTAACAGTAAAATACTGCATATCATACATAACAAAGTTTGGTACTTTAAGTAGAAAAAAGAACAAACATCTACATGACTGGACTGGTTAAATCTTGGCATGAAATAAACAAATATTTGCCACTGCAGGTAAAACAATCTTGAGATATGCACACATATAATTTGATTTTCTGGGATAGATGAAGGTTGTCTGAGTGAGAGCACCACAAGTCCCGATCCTGAGTATAACTGTTACTGAAAATATAATGGAAATATTTCATTATTTGTACAATGTAATTCATAATAAAATCTCAAAACATAATGTATGTTTTGTTTTTTTGTTTATGTACTGGCACTTGTATATATGCAATTATATACTTACATCTATATTTTCTAATACTTCCTTTGCAATGTATTCAGTCTTCATGAAAACTTCTGAAGCCACAAGCCAACACGGTTTATAAAAGATAAGATTTTAGGAGTAACAAACTAAAATCTACTGGCCCAAAAAAAATCAAAGATGATTAAAAATGTATTTGATTATGTTATTTAATATTTTGTCAAAGTATAATTCTTTCGTATAATCAACGAGGTAAAAATCAATATCCTTTTCACATATTTCTGGGTCCTCCTCCTCATCCATGTCATTATCAGAATAATTTTCATCCTCCTCTTCATGATGTATTAAGTCATTTTGTTTGGTTTCTCCTTTAAAGTCAGTTTGATTTTAGGTGGATGGTTAAGCGAAAAATTTCTCTTATCTTTTTTTATTCTACAATCCTAAATAGTATGCCAAATTTTGTTTGATAAGCAAGCAAAGCTCGCTCTTTCTGATAGAGATGTCAATAGAATTTCGACTACTCAGCATGCCTAAAAGTTCCAACAACATGACCGTGCCATATGAAATCTATTTGCTTTTGGTGGAATTATTACGTGAATGAGAAACCAGAGTGAGTTATATTTTCCTAACCAATGTAGGTAAGGGAGATAATAAATTTGTCTCCCTTTTATCCTCAGGACAAAAGAGAGAGAATTTAATTTTCTCCCTTACCTACATTGGTTAGAAAAAGATAACTCACTCTGGTTCCTCATTACATATAGAGGCTCACCTGGCTTCTGTTGCACCTTTTGAAAATGTAAGCTCTTTTGTATCGACAAGGCTGTTAAAGAAACGCAAAATGTCAAAGTACATGTAACCTTGATATTTCAACTTTAACCTTCAAAAATGTTAATTTACATCTGTCCTGCCAACAGTGGTTACAATCTGCCCATTTATACTTCCTACATTGTAAGCAAAGGCTAAAGTAATTTCCCATATAGTTTCAAAGGAAACTTTGAGCAGCCTAGTGAACAGATGCACCTCAACCAAAAGTGTATCGTATGTACATGTAGAGGGTATTGCTGTCATCAATCCTGCAAAGTTTCAAAACATTTCATAATTTTGTTCCAGAGATTTTTTGAAAATTGGCCAATCAAAAACAAAGATGGCCTCTGATGGGGATGTTGTTCATCCAACCGCTACCAAATGTGGAAAGTTGCTAGAGGTCCTTCCACACATCATTCATGCCGACGGACAGACGACAGACACAAAGTGATGGCCAAAGCTCATACAGCCTTTTAAGGCAGGTGAGCTAAAAACACGCATTCTGAGAGTATTGCTCAGGAATACAATATCCCCTACCGGCTTGAGCTGTGAGGAAACACACCAAATGCTCCTTGAATATGTGAATTGGATGCAGGACAGAGTTGTTCCCATAAACCTAAAACTATAATCACAAGGAGTACACAAAAATTACCCGATCAGCCTGAAATTCCTATTTCCAAGGGCAATAACCCTCACAATAATTATTTGATTAGCGTGAAACTCAAAACTGATCTGTAACTCATCATTAAAAACTCACATACCAAAAATAAGATCAATAAATTAAACAGTATCCAAAAAAAAATCCAGAAAACTAATATTTTAGCAAAAATTCTATTTCCAAGGGCAATAACTCTTAACAATAATTATCCAAACAGTATGAAACTCAAATCTGATCTGTAACTCATCATTATAAAATCTAACTACCAAAAATAAGATCAGCTGGCAAAACAGATTCTGAAAAAAAGTCTGGAAAACTATTATTTTGGCAACAGTTCCTATTTCTAAGGATCGCAAGGACAATGACTCTCCCAATAATTATTTGACCAGCATGAAACTCATAATTTCCAGATTATTGCATGACTGCTCAGGCAAAAAAAAAAAACTTGTGTTTACGGTCACCTGACCAACCCTTCGCGACCCTAACTTTTTTTATCGGCAATTTTCTGAAATTCCTGCCTTTTTCGTCACCGGTACCGGTATTTATCGTATTAAACACTAATGGCAGCCTCCAGTGCCAGCACTGCCAGCATTTTGTCGCTAACTTTTAAACAGTGTCCCCATTTAAAAGCAGACAAAAATGTCATAGCTCTGTTTAACAACTCAAGAACTTTCATTGATATATTCAATGAATACCAGTATCACGATAGTGACGATTTTCATTTGAAAAACAACGATTCATGCATAGCAAGTACCGAAATAAATCATGATATGCATGTTCAATGGCAGTTTGTTGGTTCTGACATATACATGTGAATTGCCTGTTGTATTCAAAACAGCAAAATTGTCATATATAAAGCCATTTAATAATGAAAACAAATAACAATTTAAAAATAAAGAAAACTAGCTGATAGACCAGCATGTGCACCATAACAGTGTCTTCTGTTTCTATGTATGTAGCTAATTAATTAGTCAAGAAGCTACAATTGAACTCCCCCCTCCCTTATAAAAAAAAAATCGTCCTACCAACCCTATTTTTTTCAGAACTCACATATTTTTTTTTTGGCCTACCCAAGGCACATCTACCTAAACGCAAAACTTAACCAGAGTTGCTCAAGCATAAAACGTAGGTCATAATGACCCAATTATTGTAGGACTGCTCATTACTACCCAAGGCACATGTACACTGATGAAGTTTCATTGATACACAATGCTAAGTTCCAAAGAAATGAACCTAAACGCAAAACTTAATCAGAGTCGCTCAAGCATAAAATGTAGGTCATAATGACCCCATTATTGTATGACTGCTCATTACTACCCAAGGCACATCCACTGATGAAGTTTCATCGATACATTATGCTTAGTTCCAAAGAAATGAACCTAAACACAAAACTTAACCAGTCGCTCAAGCGCAAAATGTAGGTCATAATGACCCAATTATTGTATGACTGCTCATTACTACCCAAGGCACATCCACTTATGAAGTTTCATTGATACACTATGCAAAGAAATGAACCTAAACCCAAAACTTAACCACATAGTTCGTACATACAGACGGACAAGGGTAACTCTATGCCTCATCCACCTTCGTGGATGGGGCATCACAAAAAATGTTCAGGCGCATGTGCCACATTTCCTGCCATTCTGAAGTTTTCACTAAATACCAAAAAGTGAACATAAAAAAACTCAGGCTTCGCTCACTTTTCAGGTCACACCTGTTTCATATTAGATTTGTTCATTTTTTTGGTGCAAAAATGGGAAAACAAACAATATTTTGATTTTGGCTTTGAATGTTTACTGCAAATTTTTTCTTGAATACTGCATTTAACAGTCAAATCAAATGACAAATTGCAAGCTTAATTGCACCTTGTGAAAAGCCAACAGTTGTCGACAAAGAATTAACAATCAGCAGTTTTTAATACTTACCGATCCGATTTTGCGTCCAGTCCCGATTTGATGGTGCGACCTAATACCCAAAAGTTGAGATCAGCAGAAAAATATTTTACAAGCCCGTCAGACTTCTTGATTACAAGATTTTACAAGTCCACAGCCAATTTTACTGGCCTGGACCGTCTTGCTTGTGATTAATTATAAAGACTGTGTTATAACTCCCATATACATGTACCGGTATGCACATGAATAGAAGTGATGAAATTTACAGAACCCACATACATGTAATGTTCTTACCACCATTCATAAAGACTTTCAGACTTTATCACTTTGGTATTATCCTGCAGAAACTATACCACTGTCGATAATGATTTTCTGATGATCGATTATAATTTTTATTTCATACCAGGGATGATTCCACATGTTTTAAAATGGGTCCCCAAACTATCAAATTGGGAATTTTCAAGAAAATTGGGAAAAATTGTGAACCGACAACAGCAAGATGATAAACAACAATCATAGCACTATTAGATTTGAATGATATTTTGAAAAATGTTCCTCTTTTTGTATTCTTGTTAAAATGTATAGTTTTGTCAGCTAACTATGAACGTTTTCAAAATATTTAGGATAAAAAATTCTTTAAACTGCTAACGGCTGTCATACATGTAATTGTGAATGTCAGCTAACTACTATGAAATTAGTAATCAGAACGGGAAATTCTGCAGAACACGGTCAGTGTGCATTAATGCATGATCCATTTACGCTTCTACAATACATACAGAAGAAGTATTTACGAGTTAACATTTTCCTGTTGGGATTCAATAAAGTAATTACCGTTTGTTTACGGTTCAAAATCTGCGTTATTAATTTCAGCTAAAACATATTAAACTCATTAAACGGCAGCGTATCAAATGGAAACCTCATAACACGATTAAAGCGCTCAAGTGATCAATAATTTGCACTTCTAATTACAATTTTGTCACAATTTTTTTGGGCAGCCAACAATTTTTGGGGCTGCCAAGCACCCTACAGGAATGGTAGAATCATCCCTGCATACATTAAAGATATTTTGCCATAAGAAAATATTACATACACTATAAAATGCTCTGTTTATTACTGCTTACCTTTCATAAATCAAATTCTGAGAAATCAATTTGGTGTGTATTTGTGAGACTCTGTGCTGCAATGGTTGCCTGTTTTATTGCCATCTTATAAGGACCACGTTTCTTTTTATTATAACGTATTTTAAAGTCCTCAAGAAAAGGATATAAGTCTGAACACTGAATATGTGACATAGTGGAAGACCCAAACCAAGCTAAGTGAGCTAGCTGTCGTAGAACTATTCCACTTTCCCTTGTACTGACAGTTATTGACAAAACCCGTCCCGGCCACCAAGGAAATCCTTTAATTTTACCCCAAACAATGTCCCCTACATGTACAGTTCGTCCATCTGACTTAATACATTTTGTGACATCTCTAGTCTGTATTTTCATCATTAAAGGACGTAAAATTTCGATGTTTTCATCAGCAGGTGGACCATCTGCTTCATCCTCATCATCGTTTTCATCTACACTACTCTGATTATCTTCATTTGCACTACCGTTAAATGAATCAATGTTATTTTCATCAGCACTTTCCTCAGACATAATAATATTGTCCTCATTTTCAGACACAGAAGTTTGTGAATTATCACTAGACACACATTCGCTCACCTCTTCAACAGACTTTTCTCGACTCCTAAGTCTATATTCCTTTCTTGGTTTCATGTCTAAATTGCTGATATTTTGCACATTCTGAGGTGACATTTTGATATTATAAGTATTATCAATATCTCTCCGTGGAGAAAGCCCTTTATTTTGTCGCCAAGTGTAAAGTAAACGAGGTCTCTGAGACATAATTGTCTGTTGGTTTGAATCACAATACTGCAAGTTATCACTATTTTCATCACATTTTTCTATAGAATTATCCTCGGAAATTTGTTTATCGTCTTCATGCTTTCGTTTGTGTTTCCGTTTATGCTTTTTATGATGGTAAATATCTGTTGTATCATTACTGTCATTTTCTGTAATATTATCAACATTCTCTCTTTCTTTGTCTCGATCCTTTTTCATTTTTTTTACTTTTCGATGACTACATGTAGAATCTTCCACTTGACTCCCAACATTTGGATCATGTGACATTTCAGAATCTCCTTTATTTGTTACACCGTCAACCTCATCACTATGAAGTCGTGGTGGAATTTTTAGCACAGTACTTGGTCCTATGTTGATTTTTATAAATGGACTGGCTCTAGTGTTCCCATTTTTCTTTTCAGGGGTTTTTTCTACCTTTACTGTTTTGGCCACATTTTCACTTTCGTCTTTTATATTTTGATTGCTAGGTCGCCTTTTTAACCCTTCTTTTGAAGGTGACACTGTTTTACTGTTTGTTGTATTGGGTTTTGTCCCTTGTTTTGACACAGCTGTAATGGGTACTATACCTTTATCAGTTTCCTGACACATTGCTTTACACTTATTACACAGCATTTGACGTGGCCTTAGTCTAATGTGCCTTCTAGCTTGTTTATCTTTTTGCACATTGGCTGGTTGAACAGGTTCAACTGTCTTATTATCTTGTTGTGAGTATGTATGTCTAAAATAGGTCGCTGGAGCTTCTTCGTGATGTCCTTCCGACTCAACATCGTTATCTCCTGCACCTTTCAACTTTGTACAAACTCCATGAGGTAAATTTCTGAAACAGAAAATCACCAATGTACATTGTGTGGTGGAATGACGTACCTTATAACACTCTTTACCTTCTTGTTTTTACAAGACAGATTTACAAGCATTGGCTTCAAATTCTACTTATTGTCAACTGAAATGGTACATCATGTAGACAGCATCAATTACAATTTGCAAGTACACTTTTAAGCCATCTACCCCTTGCACAATCCTAACAATAACCTGTACTGAACCAAAATATGACCTTATTTCTGTGCACGTTGTGGGAATTTTCATTTGCCATTTTTAATGGACATAGACATGCTGTTTAAATGCAGAAATAAACTGTAAATTTACTATCATTTTCAAATGCATTTAAAGGATTATAAAATGTCTTAAGATTTAAGAAAATAATATCGTTCCAGATAAAAAAAAATAAATCAAGAGGTAACTACCCCCGGGATTTGAAGAGAGATGAGTATTTACCCTCCAAACAGGAGGATCAAAGAGGTAAAATGAAAAATAAAGATTGAATCATTAGCATTTAGTCACGACTGCTGTTTTTACTTTAATACTTTTTATCAACAACACATGTCTAATTTATGTTGAATAAAAATCGAACATTTTTAAAATTTCATCACAACATTGACAGCTTCTGTTCTTAACCAGGGAAAAAACTTAACAGTCCCCCAAGGTGACAATTTTTCGGCTGGGCGAATATATTTTATTTTCATGTTTTCCCAGCTGGCGACTACTGTAAAATATTTTGCAGTGAATTAAATTCCCCAATCTATTTTTTCCCGGGATATCAATAAAGACTTTTCCAAAACGAAAATTTAATTGTCATATCTACAAAAGTTATATTATATTCTCAATTGTGAAGATCCTGATATAAAACTCTGTTGGCAGATTTTTACATGTTAATATGCCACGAGTCTTTATATTTTAGATAATCACGATTTATTTATTTATAGTGAATGTTTTCTGTCATGTAACTGCAGTTGTCTACAATTTTCTGTTAATCAAGCAACTTCTTCCCTCTTCAATGTTTTTGGTTACTCTAGTTACTTATTGCCCCTTAGAGGGCCCATTAACTGGCTCATAAATATTATCTTAACTACACGGAGAAATGAGAAAGATAATTTCTGGAAACCAGTAAGTTCATTTTAATAACAAAAACCCAGTTCGGTCAATCTGTAGTTTTCAATGCGGAATCGCGATGAATTTCAGTACGTCTATTGATGTCAAACATCAAATTATCATAATATCTTATTAAAATTGATCTTAATCAGTTTTAGGATTTTTCTTTATTGATATTTCAGATGTTATTCTGTTATTTATGTATACTTCTTGTCAATAACAAACTAAATCTTTGAGTCATTCCGTTTATGATTCCACTGTTGTCTGTTTTATCAATGTTTTGAATTTTCGTTATTCTGACAATAAATGGATGTATTCGGAAGGTGAAGGTATTAAGCCTTCACAGAAATGTTGTTATTTAGCAAATAAAGGCTTGTGAATAGTTCATCATATTAAAATATCAGGGGCTGCGCTTGGCTTCGCCAATGTCGCAAAATGCGAATTTTTTATTCAATATGGCAACATAATGCTATAGTTATTTTAACACCTTTAGCAGATGTTTAGAAGCATTAAATCATAAAATTTCTGCAAAGATTGTGAAGTCATTTCCGATTTTAACATTGATACAAACACATATGGAATCAATGTTTTATTAGGCTTGCCATCAAAATAATGGTCATTTCAGATGAAAGTTAACTGCCATTAAAACTTTATTTTATCATAAATACTTTTCAGGTCATGTTAATTCAAATATTAATGAATAAAAGAACAATCATGTATGTTTAAAAAAAAAGGGGGTGGGTGACTTGGCGAACAAATTTTGGTGACAAAAATGATGCTTTGGCGATTTTTTTGGCAACAAGTTTTTGAATGCCAGCGCAACCCCAGACTATTAACATTAAGTGTGGGAAAAGAAAAGAAAAATAACACATACATAGTAGTGACAATAAGAGAAAAAAATCAGCAGTAAGAGTATGAAGAACAGAAATAGAAGTAACGTTCCCTTGATAAAAGGTTATTTTCCAGTGTTCTGTGAGGTTGTCCAGCTGTCTCAGATATATCCATACTTATCATGGAAAGTCCAGGATTCCTTCTGTACAAATTTGTAAAAAATAATTCCTTTTGGGATAATTTCTGTGTCTGGAACCATTTTTCTGACTTGGCACAGAATCCCAAAAGGGGTTACAGTAGAAGAAGACTGAAGCATAATTTTGAGTATTACAAATTACATAAAAAAATATTAATATTGTTACATATAAAGTTAACCTTACTGGGGGCTGGGATTTTTGTAAACTTTTTTTCAGGTCTGAAAAAAATCAATTGATCAAATCAAATGACTTTTTTCACACATAAAAGGAATTTTTTTTATAAAACATAATGAGACACAATAGTGGGATATTCTGGCTAATTAATTATTTTTTTGGGCATAGGGTTAGGGATATATAATTTTTTTCAGAAAAAATGGACATAAAAAACTATTTTTTTTAAAAATCCCAGACCCCTCCTCAGTAATAATATAGTTGGTGCCTAAGGCTAAGAATGATTATTCTTTACCTAGTACCAGTAGTGGGTAAGTATCCAAAAGATATGGCAAAGAATGGAAAATAGCGTACTTTTCCATGGAAAGTAAGAGTACCTTTTCTTTTTTTAAATGGAACTTTAATATATTAAATTATAAATTTTAAGGCATAACAGAAATAAATGCAGTCAGAATTTTCATCAGGATTAGTATTAAATTTAATTTGTGCAACTTTTTTGTTCACTAACTTTATTTAAAATACTTTAGTGTGTTGGACAAACATCTTCGACAATTACATGTATATCCCTATCTGGAGTTAAGTTATTTATCATGCAAATAATTTGTACATCACTGCCACTGCCAGGCTTTATGGAATACACTGACATTGTAACTTCACAATTTTAGAAATTCTAAGTAGTTGTACGTATTTAATTTATTGAAACTGTACAGAAGCGGTAACTAGTAACCTGACTTCTGTTTAACACCCGTTATAGCTGATGTATTACTTGATATTTTGTTGTGAGAAAACAACAGATGTTCCAAGATGTTAGATGACATATAAGTTTTACGGTAAACTTGGCACGTTTTTGTGATACCTTTTATTTGTATCTAATAAAATGCCCCTAAATTTTCGAGTCCCATAATCAAGGCACACAATAAGAGCATCTTCGATTGCTTCTTCGATTGTTACAGGGAGTTTCAACCCCTTTGAAATAATCTTATTTTGTCTTCTAGTCTCCGCCATTTTCAGGCAGATCCATCCTATATACGCATGCGCACTGAAATTATATCTAAACATTTCTTTTATTTTTGATATTATGAAAGCTGTTATAGGATAAATAAATACCGATTTCGTCTAAATATATTTCAAATAAACATATTCAAACGTTTCGTCCAAATTCATCCTCTTTAATCGGATGAAATATCAGTAAAAATGTTAGATGTAAAGGGAAGTAAACAAGAGAAAGAACATCATGAGAATTAGAGTTATCCCCCGTTTAACACAAAAATTTCTGAATCGGCGTGTTTTGTTTAATTTACTTTACGCTATGCTAATAAAGATTTGATTTAATAATTCATTAATGCAAATAATGATAAGATTGGCGTTGGTCGTGTTCGTGAAATTAATATCCGAAACAACAAATTATTGGGGTTAAATAATCCATGTAAATTATTAGAAAAATTATTTGATACTTTAATTTCACATATTCTCACTTACTATTGCCTGTGTTGTGAAATCTGGGGAGTTTTCTCTACCCTTAAACATGTTAAAGATTCAGAACCATTCGAAAAACTGCACCTTAAATTACGAAAGAAATTTTAGGTGTTCATTGCAAAGCTTAAAATGATGCCTGTCGTGCAGAATTTTGTCGATTACCACTGAAAGGTAAAATTCTATTTTCTTGTATTAAATTTTTAGAACATATTTTTCTTCTAGATGGCTCATTGGTTAACGATATTTTTCATCCGACAAATCAATCAAACCCTTGGTTTGCTAAGATTAAAAGTATTTTACAAAATTTGGGTTTTAATTTTTAGGTCACAACATAAATGCTTTAAAACTTTTCTTGAATCAGATAAAGTATAGAATCAATGACCAATGTAAACAGAACCAAAATGCATCAATAAATGGGTCGCCCAAACTAGTACACTTTTCCGCAAGGTCTATACAATGGGTTATAGACCACTCTATACAGATATTCTGAAAAATATTAAAGACAGAGCAGCTATTTGCAAAGTTCGCATTAGTGCTCATATTTAATGACCGAAAAGGGAAGATATTTTAATATAATTAAGGAAGATAGAATTGTCCTGTTTGCAATGTAGGATGCTTATCTTAGAATAATTGGCAACTTAAGTAATTTTTTGTGCACGTACAATTAGGAAGAAGACTATAAGACATGGTTATCATGTACTTCGTTGATTTGGTCAAGAAGCTTCACAGAGTAATATCTGTTAGAAACCGTTTTCATATCTAGTATCAGTTTTTTTTTTTTTTTTTTTTTTTTTGGGCTTTTTTTTTAAATTTTTTATTATAACTTTTAGTTGTCATTTAACATTAAAATGCTTATGACATAAAACTAAAAACAATAAGACAACCAGAAACAAACAAATAATAATAACAAAATCATATTTAATTTCAGTTCTAATGACCGCTTTAAAAAGTAGCCAATGATATTAATATGCTCAATAGTCGTAATTAAGATTCTTCCTTCTGAAGGAATATGAAATGTTCAGAGTCAGAACTAAGGGAGTTACTAATGATTTAATTTACAATCCAATAGAAAGTGTTATTCATCTTCAATTACATTATAAAATTCGAATGGAAAAGTTATGATGAAAGAGATAAAATTCTCTATCAAGATTTGAGTTTTATTATTTTTTATATAGCTCCAACTTGTTATAATCAAAACTTTGTATTTTATTTTCAAACACTGTTTTATACTTTTGGATTAGTTCACGTTTAATATATTTTACTTATTTATTAGTTTTACAATTTTCTAAATTAATGGTTTGTTAGCTTCTCATTTGGTGAAATGTCTATATGTATACCAAGTATATTTACCTCGGGAATCTAGTAATTTTGACGGATATGTCGGATATGTATCTACTATCATATGTTTAGCTCACCTGGTCAAAAGGTCCATGTGAGCTATTGTATAACCATGCGTCGGTCGTTACACAATACAATTCATCATCTCTCCTGAGGCTGAAACCATTGAGCCGAAATTGGACCAAACTTTGCAGGAATGGTGTATGGATTCTCCATTTCATTCCGATTGGATGAACAATGCAACCAGAGGCAATTCTTGATTCCGATTGGTAAAATTTTTAAATTTCTCATCTAAAACTACAATTCCAAATATTTTCAAACTTTATAATAGGAATGATTAGTTGGCATCCGTGACATGGCGAGTACGGTGGCACATATGTTTGCATTCAAGCCTACAAGGTCAGTAATAACTAAATTTCTCAGGAATAATGTATGCAAGGTCCTTTATAAAAAAAAATCATTTTGATCATTTGGATCGGGTAAAAAAACATGGCCACCAGAGGCAATTCTTGATTCTGATATGCCAAAGTTTCAAATTAATTTCTTCTCCTCTTAAACTATTTCTTTTCAAACTCTATAGGAAGTGTGATTTGTAGACCCTCTACAAAGATTCGGCATTTGGTGTTGATGATGTGGCATACACAGTGGCTACAGCTAAGGACACATAAGTTTACATCGAAGCCTATGGAAAATCACAATTTTTATCATCTCCTCTGAAACAACCAGGCAACTTTTAACCAAACTTAGCAGGTATAATGTATGGAAAGTCTTTTAGTAAAGTTTTATCATTTCGTACGGATCAGATGAAAACTG
Source organism: Mytilisepta virgata (assembly GCA_028015205.1). NCBI lineage: Eukaryota > Metazoa > Mollusca > Bivalvia > Mytilida > Mytilidae > Mytilisepta > Mytilisepta virgata. The sequence continues at coordinate 70,060,092 of CM051517.1, forward strand.
ACATGGCCACCAGAGGCAATTCTTGCCCGGATTCTGATTGTCTTGATTTTCAACTTTCTTCTCTAAAACTACAATGCCATATTTTTAGAAACTTTATAGGAATGGTGAATGGGACACCCTCTTCGAAGATTCCTCATTTCCTATTGATTAAGTGACAAGTAGGGTGGCTGTGGTGGCACATAGACTGTTCTATTGAAGCCTCATGGGAAATCACAGTTTCATCAAATTCCTCTGAAGCTAGAAAGTGTGAATTCAAATTAATTTTAGGACAAACTTCCTTGGCGTCACACTTCTCATGACCTGTACCGTAAACCCGTAAACCCGAGAAAGATGCAAAGATAAGAACGTAGCTCTTGTATGCTCTTCTAAAATCTTGCTTTGGTATTAGCTATATTTTTATTGTAAGTCAGCAAAATGTTTAGTGTAATATAATTTTAAAGGACAGTTTAAAGTTAGTAATTCACCAAATATACGAGACGAAAATACAAAAACTTTGTAGATCTAGTTTGAGAAAGGTGACCCTGATAAATGAAGTTTTAAGTTGGGTGCTGTTTATCAAAAATTGTATTTTTCCATTGAATACACGCGAGGCGTGACGCACATAAGAAGGTGACCAGCGTGAAGACTGAAGTGTGTTTGATAATAGACACGAAAATACTGATCAGCCAGACAGGCATCAGAGATGTTTTATACTGTAAGCTCAAAATGGTTTTAGTAACGCAATCTAAAATGTTAATATATTAGACCATATTTGTAAAGACAAAGCATAGCGAAATTTGTTTTACATTGCCCGTTCGTCCACTGCAACTGGTGTGGCAGTTTGATGGACTTACAGGAAAAGGGGGGTAACTTTTGGTGAAAGTTCACTAATTTTGTCCATTAGGTACCATCTTCATAAGTTGGGGTCTTGTGCAGACCACAGCTTATGACTGCATTAGAATGCAGGGCCACTTTAGCACTTAACTCTATATTGTCTATTAATTTTTTTTTTTTTTTTTTATTTATTTAGCATAATTACGTCCATAAGGACCAAAGCAACATACAAATAACATACAACACACAAGCTGAAATAAAAGACACATGTATAGTTCAATTTGAATAAAAAAAACCAAATTCTCCATATCAGCATGTACATTTTGTATGTAAAAAAAAGGGTACAAATTAGGAACCTGTCCGACCAGGGTCTGAAGCCCTCAGTTCTAAAGACTGTTTAATAAAGACTCCAGTGTGACAAACAAGTTCTGTAGAGGGGCACAATATTTTAAATAATTTAGTTTGAGTGTCCAGTCCTTCGAAAGAGGTTATGCAGTATTTTAATTCATTCAAAAAATCATTACGTAAAGAGGCATTTATTTCACAATCAAAAAAGAAATGTTTTTCATCATCTAAGACTTGACATTTTCTACATAATCTTTGTTCCCTTGGAATTCTTGTGTAACGACCAACTTCAATGCCAAGAGAATGGTCACTTAATTAAAGTACCCAATCTCATTACATCAGAGTTTTTGGAAATTTTGAAGAAAGTTTTGTTTAACTGTGAAGTTGAATGTGTGTTGATTATAAACAATGAATAAAATTTTAACTTGCAGTTTCCCATTGACATGCCCATCTTGTGTGTGTCATTAAAGTTAACAGGAAATTTGAAATAAAATAACAATATTTCTACTAATAGGTTCTAAAAGGGCCCCAACATGCTAAGTTTCTGCTATGGGTTCCCTGGGCAAAAAACTTTTTAATGTTGTACCCCTTTAATCTAAAATCCTGTATCAACTCCTATGTGATACTGAGAAATTGGGTACCCAGCAAGTAAGCCCTTTGAAGAAATGCATATCAGGGTTCACGCTTAACCTATAGAGGAGCAACCATTTGATTTTTGTGAGAAGGGATAAGTTTTGGACTTTTTTCACATTACATACATGTATATCAACCTGGAAACTTTTTTTCTGGAAAGATTTTCCTCTTTTTGACTTATTTGATTCCAGGTGATTATCAGTCCTGATTTTTTTAGATTTTTTAGCCTGGCTGTCATTTATTATAAAGTTATGGGGCCTACATATTTTATTTCAAATTACATTCCAGCAAAGATAAAAAATGAAGTAGTTCTTCCCACATTTCAAGCAAGTTTAATGTTAGCATTGCCTTCAGCCCAGATAAATTTGCTTGAATTATGAAATTTAAAGATTTTTTATGTGTGATGTGATTTAGTTAATTCCAGTTTGAATAATGAAAAGTTTATTTTAATTGAGGAATGTTTCCAATTTTTGAACAGGTTATACAATATAACCTGGATTGGATCAGTTTACGCATAATAAACCATGAAGCTGTTTATGAATACTGTAAAATGACCAAAACAAGGTTATTGAAGTACATCCTCCCAAGTCAAGGGTTCTGAGTCTACTTCGTTCCCTCGAACATGGATACAAAACCCTGACTTGGGAGGATGTTGAAGTATAACATGTTCAAAAATTGGAACCATGCCTTAAAATTTAATTTCCAAACAGAAGTACAATGATTCCTCAATTCAAGAATCAATAATGAGACGGGACTATTTGAATTTACAAGTGGTTGTTGGTGATATCACTGGACCTAGCCAGGTTATACAGTTTAACCAATGTTGCTCTATGCTGTTCAGACAATCAAAATCCAGTACTGAAATCAAATTAAATGTATAGATTTATTGTGCAAAACAAATAAATGGACCTGACAAATGTTTTGTAACTAACTACTTTTATCTATATTATTATAATATAATGGAAAATATTTTATAATATGAAAACTATGATTGCTTTAAAATATTGTCAGATCATGTTTTCCATCAGGTTATCATTTGAAGGTCTGGAAAAAATTCATAGATATCAGAATATCACACTGGGAAGAAATTATCTGTTACATACACAGTTTTAAAGTTTTAGATAGATGAATCCTAATTTCAAAGTAGACTTTCCATAAGATATTTTTAGCTTCTGTTCGTACAGAGACCTTCAGGCTTCTTAGAATGCTCCTTTGACTATTTGCAATGACTCCAAATATTTACATCCTCAAACTGATATTTATTTCCATCTCAGTTGTTTATCAGTTTGTGCTATATTTTTTATAATAATATGATATAATAATAATTGGTAAACAACATACAGCTTGTGAAAAATTTCAAATAGAAAACATAATAATAACAAAATCTTGACACTGTGTTACACAAGTCTCCTGCCCTCAGTTCATTTGACTGGTTTAATAAGGAATACAGCCCATGTATTTGCCCTGAGTTTGTTGGATTTAATATAATTTCAATTTTTGCATGGTGAGACATATCAATTGATAAAATAAGATTTTTTTTTTATCCCTGCTTGGATGATGTGGCACCGTATAGTTTTCACTGCGTCTGTCTGTCCATTTGTAAACAATTATTGTTAGCGATCTCAATTCTACATTTCTTAACGGATTTCAACCAAATTTATACAGAAGGTGTATATGGGCAATACCTTGATCAAGTTGAAAAAACAATTGCTTTCAGATAATTTTTGTGGGAATTACTGTCCTTGACTTAGTTTTTCCCAATCATCTTTTTGTTAGCACTCTCAAGTTTACATTTCTCGATGGATTTCAACCAAGTCTACATGGAAGTTGTATATTGATGATACCTTGGTCAAGTTTGAGAGGGCTATTTGATGATTTTTATGGGAATAACTACCCTTGATGTAGTTTTTCCCTATCAACTTCTTGTTATTTCTCTAGATTCTACATTTTATTTTTAACCAAGTTTATGTGTGGAAGTTGTATGTTGACAATCAGTCACATATATTAATACCTCTTTAACATCTGACATCTTACCTTTAACTTCTATTTCATGCTTGAGTGACTTGTTTCATGTTTTGGGATAATGTCCATTTCTCTGCAACTGCAATAAATAGACCATGAACCAATTTGGTCTATAGATAGTCCTTGGTGGGTACATGGCTGTCTGAGACCTTGACCTGAATTTCATACTTCAGTCACTTCTTTTTTTGGTTTTATCAAACTAAAGCATATTCTGCAGAAATGTTTTTGTGTAAGTTTATTTTGAAATGACACTTTTAAATATTTTTTTTGTTCCAGGCTCTTGCCTTACATTAAACACTACAAAAAATATTGTCAACAAAATTGACATTTGTTTGAAGTATACCAAAATTTCAGAAAAACACAGTTACATGATGTCACAAACAGTAATTTACATAAAATTATTAATTAGACTTAAAATAGATTTTAATTACATGAATTTTTTTGAATATTCAATTATAATTAATTAGATAATTAGTATGCTGATGATTAAATGAACATGTGGTATCCAAACACACCAAAGAAGACTTCTAAAAATGTAAATGGTTTAACAATCTGAAATATTTTGACAGTGAAAATGTTTAATTGTAGATTGACTTGTATACATAGTTTTCAGATATCTATGAAGGTAGGACTTGCATGAAATGAGTTGGTTGTTTTGGTTTAAAATTTTAAATCATACCAAAATGGGCCTTATTCAATACTTTCCATGCAAATTGTCTTAAGTTTTGAGGGCAAGGAAATTTATGAATTTCAAGCAATGAAATGAGTTTTTTCATTTATTTCCAATCAATCATTTCAGTGTTCCCATGGTTCCAGCTACGATTTAAGGGCAATAAGGAATTTAAACATGTTTTCTGGTCTGAAAAGGTCAAACATGATCATGGCACTGTTTAAGCAATACTGATTATTCGTTTATTTTATGTCCTTTTAAGACTTCCTTCAGTTTTTTAACCCTTTAATGTATTTTCAAATCATTCAGTCTGTTATTTGTTTTAAAAAAATGTTTTTGCTGTAATTAATGTAATACTTAATGTCGAGGGCAGAGGGGAGCATTGAAAGGGCAGAAGGGAGCACTGAAAGGGCAGAGGGGTGCACTGGAAAAGGGGCCGCAGTTCCCGTCTATATTGTGCTAGCTGGAACATTGCATTCACCGTATATATCTTGCTAACCTAAAACAGCACAACCACTGGTATATTATATGAAGAGACAGTTTTAAAAAAACAGACAATATGGTAAGATGTATAATTAATTTTATATAAATTGAAACTGAAAAAAGAAGGAACATATAACTTTTGATGTGCACATCAGCAAGAATAAATTTTATAAAATTGAGATTGACTATGACTTTGTCTATTTGAAAATAGACTTTATAACTTTGAAAAATATTTTAAATGCATTCATTGATTCTATTTAAAGAAACTGATAAGGATTAGGCAATTGAAAATAATTTGTAAAAATGCATTTAAAAGATTACAGTTTCAGACAACATGCTGTTTTTGACAGGTCAACCCTATTTACTGGCATAGAATTTGCAAGACCTGTCATTAATTACAAACCATCAATTCTTTATATATAGTTGTCCATCTGATGAGAACAAAAAATGATAAATGTGTCAAGGGAGATAAATGTTGTCAATTATCAACCCAGATTTTCCACCCAGTAGAACTTGTTTAACAAACCGTAAAAAAAAAGAGACTTGTGTGTATATTTAATGGTCCCAATTCCCTTTTTTTAACATACAAGAAATAACTAAATGCATTGAACTATTTCTTGTAATTAAAAAATGTATAATTAAATTTTATTTAAGATTTTGATGAATTAACATGGTAATTTATGATAATGTTATAGAACTGTATGGTCAGTAAATATATTTTCGAACTTTTACCACTTGTCAATGACTTTATAAAGCGGTCAATGGAACTGCAAAGATAAGGTCCGCATCGGTCAAAGTTTAACATTATGTGTTGCTGTTGTATACATTCATTTACCTATATATGTCTTGTACGTTGTGTTTATGTTTGTATTTGCTTAACCCATATGGTATAATTTGCAAATAAAATTATTATTATTATTATTATATTAGTAAAGTAAGATTAAAGATGGCATTTATCCTGAAAAAAAAACCGGATGAAATATATTGAGTTTTGTCAAATAAGTTAAATTATCTTTTTCTTCCTTATTTTTTCCCAAAAGGTGCTAAATTGTTGAATTTTCAGAAAAACAGAAAATATTTTCAAAAATTAACATGTAGCTTTCTTTTAAGAAAAGGTTAGCAATTTGATGTTTATCACACAATTATTGACACCCAACATTAAGTCTTCAGCCACATGACCCTTGAATTTCTTCCATATTGAAAGTAGTATATTTTTTCATACAATTTTCTATCACTTGTAGATGACTCAATCAAATTTCATACCGGGGTATTTAATTTTTTCTTCCTATGGGTAATAGGTTGGGTTTTTTTTTCTTTCTTATAAACTTTATCAAGATTGAATTAATTCTTTATGAAAAATTAAAAAAATTACATAGAGGTAATGGATGGTGTGGGATTCATATTTAATTATTTAGAAAAATATTGAATTTTGTATCAGATTAAAGTTATATTGTTATGACAAAGTTTTATCAGAACAATAAATTAAGATATTAAGCTGAGTGGCATGTAATCCCCACAGGGGGACGATAATGTTTCCTGTTTGTCTCTTCTATCCCAGGATTTAATTGGACACAATTACTCCACTGATTATGGATGTAATCCAGGAAATCCATGGTCTGAAAATTTATATTATAATCAATATCATATGCAGTGTTTGACAGGTGTGTAACATGTTTTTATGGAAGATGACAAGTCATGTCTACAGGTAGTATTCAACTGTTTATATTTTTATTTATAGGTTTTGGTTTTTTTCTTTATTTTGGGAGGGAGAGGGGGGTTTCTCATGATTTTTCATTTGGCAGTAACTTAAACTGTTACACCTAAGCATGACACTAACCCTGCATAACTTGTTATACTAAAGCCTCAAAATTCAGCTTTTTGAAGTTTTCTGTATATTTAATAAAAATTCAGGCCAGATAATAACCTGAAACAACAACAGCATATGTCTGAAATTCAATATCATCATGCAAGATGTCACACATATTATCAACCACTTCTAAATATCGTATATCAAATATAGTTCATATTTCTGTCAATCTTTCTTTCATTCATGAAGAAAAATTATTATACCAAATGCAACAAAGTTGTGTAGGGTATAATGTTTTTGACCCATCTGTCCGTACTGTTCTTGTGTCAGCACAACTTCTCTGAAACCACACAACAGAATTTCATGAAACTTTGTAGTCAATAAGGACATACTATGCAGATGTGCAGATTGACAGGAAATTTGGATTCACTGTTTTTTCTATGAGTTTATTATGCTCTTTCAACTTAGATTTTGCCCAAAATATACAAGTGAAACATTTTGTGAGTGCAAATTCTCTGAAACCACACAACAGAATTTCATGAAACTTTGTAGTTTCTGTAGATGTGCATATCGAGATGAGATTTTGATTTTTTCTAGGAGTTATGCCCCTTTTAACTTAGATTTTGCCCAAAATATACTAGTAAAACAGTTTGTCAGTGCAACTTCTCTGAAACCACTCAACAGTATTTCATTTCCAAACTTTGTAGTTAATTAGGGTATACTCGGCAGATTTGCTTAAGGACAAGAAATTATTATCCATTTTGTTCAGCAGATCATGATTTTTTAGTACATATTATAAGGAAATTCTAGTTTTGAAAGAACCAAATAACTTATTATTAAAAGCATTGGGTACAAAAGATTTCTGAGAAGTTGTGCGCTCACCAACTCATAACTCTGGCTCCTGTATTGACCATATATATATATATATATATATATACTAAAAGACACAGTATGTGATGCTAGAGTAATCCCTGTTCCATATTCCAAACATGCTGCCATTCAAATAAAGATTAAATTGTGAAGGTAAGCATTTGATAGTGTACATTTTTCAATGCAGGTGATATTTTGTTTGCCCAGTGACAATGTGGGGGTGCGGCCCGGGGGGGGGGGGGGTTACTGACTATCCTTTTCGGGTATAACTGTGCACTTGCCAAATCATACCCTGTTCTAACGAGAAAACATTGAAAAACATTCCCTGTTCTAAACAGAAATATTGAAAAACATACCCTGTTCTAGACACGCTCAGAAAATGTATACCTTGTTCTAGACAGAGACCTATATGTTCTAGACTAATGTTAGTATAGAATGTCCCTGGTACAAGTTAAACCAAAATAGAAATACGATAGTTTGGCATATTGTTAAACTGTTAAAGATGACAGTTGTTAAAATATACACCAGGAATGATCCTGTTCTAGACCGTATAAAATAGATGCTATTCTAGACCCGGGTTGTAGACTGTATCTTAAACAGTTAAATAAGCGATCCTGTTCTAGATAAATACTTTGTTTAAAAAAAGACCCTGTTCTCACCAGCAGGACATGAAAAAGGGACCCTGTTCTAACCAGCAGGGCATGAAAAAGCGACTTTGTTTTGCGGCACACTTGTACCACTAAAAATATAGGAAGTAACCCTCCCCCGGGGGGTGCAGGGTATATGAGCATGCTACCAAAGGTTCTTTAATTAAAATTAAATTTTTGATAGAATTAAATTCCACCATTGAAATTAAACAAATATAGATGGGAGCTATAGGGAATGGGGAAAAATCCTGTTGAAGGTCATGCAGTAGGTTAAATGTGAAGGTCATTGGTACTAAATTTAAATTTTGTTTGCACATGATTTCATGTGTTAACCTTGCCCAGTTTGCAGATGGATGAAACAGGGAATGGGGAATGCTGTTGATTATTTATCCACACTTTTATTATAGTTAATCTGTATTTGTTTAGGATAATCTAAAAGCCTGTTTTATTTCATTACAAAGGATATCATCAAAGCCTTATTTTCAAACTTCTCAAATTTCATGTATCTGTTCAAAATGTCCCTAGTTGACCATTTGAATAAAGTATTGATTTCCTGTGTTAATGGTATATTCTGTAATATCTTTCGAATTGTTTTGAAGAAATTGACTGTAAGAGAACTTTTTTGGGACAAAAATACCCTAAAAAAAAATCCTATTTGTTTTAATCAGAAATTTTGATAAGATAAGTTTGAAAGTTTATAATTTCATTTTCATTATATGTTAACAGTCATTTATAATATATATAGCCTTATATTATTGAAAAATTTAGTAATCTCAGAATAAGCTTCTTTTTTACTATATATATTATTAAAATGTAAATTTTTTACAATGTTCTTTTATTCCTTCAAATTGAGTTTTTCTTTGTCAAAGAGAATGTTTTTTTAAGTCTTTTATGCCTACTGGATATAAGACAAAAACAATTTATACAGATTATTGTGTATGGGAATGAAATTGAAAAATTAAAGGGTCTATTTAAAAAGGTATTAAATGAAATTAATAAACTTAATGGGGCAAAGATTAAAATTTAAAGTAATAAAAAATTTCACGGAATATTTTTAAAAAGCATTTAGAATATATATATATTTGGTACTAATGCATATTAATATAAACCTTTTTTATTTTTTTTTTTGTATATTTGCCACAAAGCAATAATAATATATGACATCAAAGAAAGAGGTGATAATTTTGAAGTGTATTATTTCATTTCTATTTTATATCAGGAAACTGGTAATTAGATGACAGTTAATTAACTTCTGTTGCCCCAAAGGGATATAATTTTATCAGTACATGCATGTAATTTTCCCCAGTAACGTTACATAATCAAATAATATTTAGGAGTAATTATACAAACAGGTAGGTAGAAGTTCTTAAATTACATGTACATCTTTGTATGAAGTATTATTAGCAAAGTAAGTAAAAATATATTGGTAATAATTCTTCCATGCAGTAAGGTAAAAAGATTTAATTATCAGTTGTGATCTTTTTTAAGTGGAGAGAATGTTAATTAAAAAGTTGGGGTACTTTGAGGGTGAGTATTGAACAAAAATGACCAATGCAGTCATTTTAATTTTATTACCAAAAGGTAAGATATCACATAGGTGACAGTTATTTACCACCAGGAAAATTATTTAAATTTCGTTTTTGTATGATTTCAATTTTGAGACATAATATATGATGAGATATTTATAAAAAAAAATAAAATGTTGAGAATTCATATATTTAATTAGATGTGAAAATACTTTTTCAGTAAAGAAAGATCATTGTATTCAATTTTCTTTTTCGAGTTGAGACTTTAAATTTTTATCATGTGCATAAATTACCTTTTTGACTGAAGTTTTATTTGTTTAATTCAAACAATTTTAATAAGAAACCATTAGTCTATTTATTTCACAGTTTGACCACAGTAATCTTTATTTGTCAAGTTTTGTTATATTCTAAATACCTGTTTCACTTCATAACAATGAACCTAAACTAAAATTCTTTTTCAAACTTCTCAATTTACGAAAGTCAAATATTAAACATCTATTTAGAATGTTCCAATTGGACCATCCAATAAAGATAATATCCTGTGTTAAAAAGCTTTTATATATAAACTTATTTTTAAAGAATTATATAAAATAAATAATACATTTCAATTTGATTTAATTATTGATCTGAGGATTTTATCAGCCCCCAAGTTGTAAATGTTGTGAATTTATAATTTGTGAAGATTGTTTATCAAATTATACAAATCCTAATTACAAGGTTCTGTTTATTCAAGCTTGATTAGATATTTTATTTGATCCTAGACAGAGAGGGGGCATTGTGTGATCACTGATTGTATCAGGGACTTAATGACACTTTTTATATCTAAAGACTTCACATGAGGTTTGTCCACAGCTTTGGTATTCTCACTCACATGCATGTTATAAATCAAGCCACAATGGACAACATTTTCTTGTCATCTTGAAATTGATGATAAAGGTTCATGTCAGCTGTTAGTGAATATCATTTCCTTTTGAATGAAAAGTAGATCAAATTTATGTTGCCAGGATGTTAAAAACCCTTAAGAGGCTTTGATTATTAATGTTAAGAGGGTTGAGAGAAAATGTTATCACTTTGTGTTTAGTATTGAAGAAAAGGATTTATGTATTGAAAATGAATATTCTGGCTTAAAGGTAACATAATGGAAAACTATTCCCCGAGTGCTGCAAGCGACAAAGGGAAATATTTTTACTTAATTATTAATAAAGGATTGAAATGTTGAGAAGGTAGGGATATTTTTTAATAAGAAATTGATATGTTGAGATGGTGTAGAATTATTTTATTTCTTCAACGATTTTTTTCTTTGTTTTCAAAAGGTGAGATTTTGCTCTGATGCATCATAAGGATTATGTTTGTGGATTCTTCAGGAAATTGTAAATTTTATATATGTGTATTAAAATGATTATTTCAAGGTTAGTGTTTCTAAAAAAAAAAATTTCAGATTATTGATGTGCAGATTTATGTAAATATATTATATTTTAGGTTTATGTACACAAATTTTTAATTTTATTTTTGAAAATTTGATTTAAATACAGTATTTGATGCATATTAAGTATGGTTTTAGAGAAAGTTGAGTGATTTAATCTTGAGTAAAAACTCAACAAATACCTGATATAAGTTTTTTTTTTTATTTAGAAGTGAGTAATTGTGTCATGTAATTTGAGAAATTCATGTATATATATTTTTTACAGGATGTAAATTTGAATACTAGAAATTCAAGAGGAAAAGAATAAATGTTTTGTATTAGAGTTTTGATCGCATTTCACTATGTCGATGACTGTAAAATGGTGGGAGGACAAGGTTGCTGAGGATATTTATGACACCATGCGGAAAAAGGAACAGTATGACCTCCCATCCTATTGCGGACAATCTCTGCAACTCTGGGCACGAAGACAATTAGTGGATTGGATATCTGTTATAGTTGAAAATTTTAATTTAGAGACCACGTCACAGCATCTTGCAGTATATCTCTTGGACTTCTTCATGGAGAAGCTGGAGGTTGACACTAATCACTTGTATCTACTGGCAATAGCATGTCTTTGTATAGCAGGTAATTTTTTTTATTTATTGTAAGACATAAATGCACAAAAGATTAAAAGCAATAGTTATAGTTGAAAAAGAAACAAAAAGCAAAAATCTATATACTTGAATTTGTATCAAGAGTTTAAATTTGTGTACAGTTGGTGGGTGTGGAGATTCAGAGATTCCTCCCCCCTTTTTTGTACAGATAGGGAAAAAGGAACAAACATGGCCTTTTGCATCATGTGATGTCATTTATGTAAAGAAAAGAAAGGAAAAAGACCTATTGATTTTACTTTAATCACAATGATAGAATAAGTGATTTAAAAATTACCAGGTACATGTACATGTATTAATTCTCTTTGAATATGGTTTTAATAGCTAAATTTTTTATTGTTAACATGTGTGTGATAAAACTGGTCTAAATTGGTAGTCCATATAATTCTGTATTGCCACTTTGATGAATTATGTTTACAGTGGGTGATCAAACACTATGGATAATGTATTGATGTACATAAATGACCCTAAAGGAAAATGAAATATTGATTCACTGACCATTTCCATTGGCAATACAAGTAAAATGAATAAATTCTGAGAATGTGTGACTCTTTGACACTGTCAATTAGTTGTCAGTGAAGAAAGAATTATATAATATGTGTGACAAACAACCTCGAAATATCACAGTTTGGCATGTTATGAAATTGAGCATTTGTGTTATATCATTCAAAATCTTATCATTATTAATATTTTGAAAATTCAAATGCATGATGCCAAAAACTTATGTACACCTAAGTCATATTAATATTGGGTTAGTTTTTGGAGAAAAAAATTTTATATGTTATATGTTTATACCAGTTTTGTACTTATCTGCATTAAATTAAAGTTTGAATGCTTCAGTAATTACTGCACCCAGAGATCAACATAAAAATCTGATTAAAGGATCATTGGGCTTAAGGATATTAAGCTTGCATTAAATGTGAAAAGGGTATTTCCCTGTACTTTTAAAAATTAATGTGGAATTAAACAAGTCGGCTCAGAAAAAGAAAAGAAAAACAATTTTAAAGTCTTTTTGTTCAAAATATTTTCTTTTTCATTACATTATCTTTTGACAGACAGTAAAGATTCTTAACAATAACAATCTTTCCATGTCAGTGATCTTTGGAATTTGGATAATTGAGAAAGTTTTGGTGAATTAAATGTAAAAATTCCAAATTTCTTTTTATTTTCATTGATCTGCAAAAATGTTCCCATATATATTCACACTATTAATGATTTTACCAAGAAATTTATCACATAAATATAATTGTAATACTGAGATTCCACAATGCAAGATGTTTTGATGCAGCTAAAACAACCTGAACATGCTAATGTATTTCTTCCCTGTAGTACATGTAATACCGTTCCAGCTAGGCCAAAATAGAGGGGACAGTGCTCCTCAATTCTTGCAGTGATCACTTCTGCAGTATGAATTATGCATAACAAGTAAAAATAAATCAGTAAAACACTGATGAAAATAAAGAAGAAAGAATGACTAAAAAATAAAAAAGGATGGATAAAGGATTATTGTACATTGTACCAAGAAAGAAATGCACATAATACTGTATAAGAACTGAAATTTTTTAAAGCTGTTTTTTTAAATGCATTAAATGTATATCAAAGTATATAAAAATATTATGGGTAAGATTTCCATTTGAACACCCCTCCATATATACCTTTACTTATTCCGTCATTATGGGGAGGGGGGGGGGGGGGGTTAAAAAGGAAGTATTTCCAAATCATGCCTTTAAATGGACAGTAAATAATTACATGTATATATTTCATATTTCTTGAGAGTTATTGTCAGTGTTTGTCCATTTCAGACCATTTCAGTGACCCTCATCCTAAAACTATGTGTACATGTATGTCGGTCTGCCTCCTTGCTTAAATTTGGGCCGTTTTAAATTGATTTAAAAAATGTAAAAAGTATACAGAAATGATTTTATTATCTCTGTATGTTTCCATTTCGTATTTGTCAAATCTTCTCTTGTTTTTTAATTACAGTGAAATATGAAGAACATTGTGAAAGGAGACCAAGACTAGCAAGTTTAAATGCTTTTATTCCGTCACATGGATTATTGTACGTTAGGAAATATACAGCTTCAGAGCTTCGCTCAATGGAATTAACAGTGCTAAGTTACTTTAACTGGAAATTATCCATTCCAACATGTGCTCAATTTATACCATATTTTCTATTAGTTGCTGTTGACAAATCGGACTTAAGGAGTGGAATTCCTATATCAAGTAAAGAAATTGTGGATTCTTATGTACAAAAACATACTCATTATTTTCAAGAAATCTCTCTACAAGGTTGGTAGTACCAGTATATGCATTGCATAACACAAACAAATGCACTTAAAAGCAAACAAACAAAAATACTTAGCCCATTGGTTTTAAATATATACCATTACAGTGTATGTTTGTTTATATCATTTGATACAGTTTAGTATTAAGGAAAAAACAACGAAAAAAAATAGAATCTTTAATTATTTAGCTTTGAGGAAAAAATAATATTTATTCAATAAATGCACAATTATACCCATAAGGTTTGATGGCATGCATCAATAAGTCATCCATTGTATGTGTGTCTGAGGTTATCAATAAAATCTTGAAAATCTAGAGGAAATAAACAAACAAGTAATCAGTCAAGAACATTAGTTGATGTAATATAAACTATGCAGTAGCAGGGTCCACTCTCCTCAGTATCAAAGACTTTCTAATAAATGGAGCTGTAAATTGCATAATTTGATACGAAGAAAGAAGTGTTTATGTTCTTTTTTTTTGTATTTATCAAAGTTTTTAAATTCTGAACATATTTTATTGATTTCAGTTTCTAAATTTTGCCAAAGATATTTATAAATACTTAGGACTTGTTAGGAAAAAATGATTCTCATCTTGTAATTCTAAATTACATTGTTTACATATAAGGTTTTCATATAAAAAATAATGTGGAAAGGTTAATGCATAAATAATTAAAAATTTAAGATAATCCAAATAACCTTGGAGGCTTTTGTTTTATTTAGACCAAACTTTGATAAAAGAGGGTTTAATCCTAAAAGTTGACTTGGTCTAAGACCTGAAGCATATTTCTTTGTTTGACCAATACAATGCAATCTAAATGTTCCATTCTAAGTCCAAGTTATAATTAATTGTATTTGACATGTTCAGTTGACAACCTTTAGGGGTTAGGTACAAAAACATGTCTGCTCCAGAAGGATGTGTTTATACAAACTGGTCAGTTTTAAGAGATTATGCAGATAAGTGCTGTGTTTATTAAACACATTTGTGATAAAGCAGTATCTGTCATAGATAGTCTGACAGCTGGAGCTACCTTGTAACTTGTTCAGGCTTGTAATGGTTTTATCATTAATTGATCTCAGAATTAGTTGATATAAAAATTCCCTATCATCACGGCCATTGATGCTAAAAACTTATAATTATAATGAATGCTCTGAATTGTAAGAGATATTGATAACGAGAAGTTCATGTGTAAAGACCTCAGTTACTTTTAATTTATTGACTTAATGCTCAGATAATGTGTTAAGATGATTGTCAGACATGTGGTGGTGATAATTTTAAACATCACTGGGAAACAGATACTAAAAAGAGACAAAATGTTCAGTAACCAGGGAGGATGTATTCTGCTTGTAATCTCTGGAATATCCAAACATGTTTGTACTTTGTGAAGTGATAAAATGTACACTTTAAAAAAATTTGAAGTGTCACTGTTAGTTGAAATTTTAAGTTGCTTTAAATTGGAATCTTATTTTATTTTTGTCTTCGTAATGCTACATAATGGCAAATTTTGATGTTTTTGGGTTTCCTTGACATTGAAATATGGTAAAAATTTAAGCATTTGGACAAACCACACTGAATTGGATCCTTAATATCCAAAAATAACATCAGCAAAATATAGACTGAATTGATTTTCTCATTGTAAAGAAAATTTGGGGTTCCCCTACACATTTTTTGACAAGGTGCTCCACCATACCTTCCTTAAGATACCATTTTGCCCTCTAGATACTTATTTTTGATATGCTCTAATAATACTTTTAATGCTATCTAAAATTTCAAAGATAAACACATTTTGGGTCACATTTCTTTAGAATTGAGTATCTGACTGCTTTTTGAAAAGATTATTACATTTCATTGTCTCACTTAAGGTTGTTCATTTAATACAGGCTTTACATGGTAAATTGTTAATTACAGCAAATCCTTTATTTCTTTCATGCAGCTGTGCCCTTAGGAAAACATAACAATGTTAAATTGTCTGTACTGAAATTTATTGTGCCCTCACACATTTCTGGTGGGGGGGACATAAATAAAAAAACTGAAATAAAAATACCCATTCTACTTGGGATTGGTTGTTCAAAGAATTATTGACTTTCTATTATTCAGTGTATAGAAAATTAACCATTTGCAACCAAGTCCTGAGGACTAAGGCCAAACATGTCATGAATAAAAAAGACCTAATTGTATTTGTACAAAATGTATACCATTTAATTGAGGAAGCAGTGTGTAGATGTGATTTTTGAATTCAATTTCTTATAATGAAATATAGATTATAATGTCTGGTTGTCTTAATTAGGTATACTTATCTTACATAATAGGTTTTTGGATAATAATAACTCATTTAGTTTAACATTATGTGTCAATCATTTTTTTATTCATACACGTATATATGAATAGTGAAATTTAATATAAAAATCAAAATTTTTCAGTTATTTCTACACAAATTTTAACAAATCCTTCATAATTAATCAATAATAGAAAATACAAGTTCTGTTTTCATCATATCCAAATAAACTTTTGATCATGACAGAATTTGGTGCAAACATTTGAATTCAATGAACAATAAGAAATAGACAAATCAGAAAACTATTTTAGAAAAAAAAAATTTAAAATCCTCAAAGAGCAATTACCTTAATGATTTATGGGATTTTTACTCTCTTACTTTATGTTAATCAAAAGGATTCTTCTGCATATGTGTAGTTTTGAGTTTTAGATGTGGGTTACAAGTTACAGGTAGATCTTGAAAGGATGAAAATACATGTCAGATTCACATAGCATAATACAATGTATTAGCATACACTTTACAATACACTCCTAGTTTCCTTCAACATTAAATGAAATTTTGCCATACAACAGAACACACTCTGTATGTAAAACTGAGAACTTTGTCCAATGCAATTATATAAATTTTCCAAATTTCAAATCAATTTTTTTACAATGCTTAAAATTTGGAAAAAAAAATTAACAGAAAAATAGTTCTAGAAGTGTGACAGGTGAGGCATTCTTGGTAAAAGTGATAATACACTGATAAGTGCCAATTTTGGACAGAATCTTCAAATTTGAAAGTTTTATATTTTGAGTATACCAGCTAACAACCAAAGTCAGTTAAAGTCAGAGTAAACTCAGATTCATTACAACACAACACATATACATGTAGGAATACCTTAGGAACACAACTGGGAACCTTTGACCTATATGGAACCATCATTCACAATTGTTATAACAGTTTTATTAATTCATTGACCATGTCATTAGCTAGTGTGGCTAAAGAATTATTTCAAATTTTGAAGTACAGATGTATATACAGCAAGGTTATTATTAGATTTCGTTAATTTTTTAAATGAGCTTTGTTAGTTATCTGGAGATATTTATGGATGGATTATTCTTTTCTTTCAGAACACACATTCCGGAATTATTTACCGTCCCTAGTTGCTGCATCTTGTGTTGCTGCTGCGAGAATATCGCTGCAATTATTCCCAACATGGCCAAAAAGTTTGGAACTGATGTCAGGATATTGTATTGAAGAACTGTTACCCTGTGTTCATATGATGATTAGGTAGGTACCAGTAATTTGTCCATCAGATAGGACTTCATAGTGCTGAGGGGCTGCTGTGTCTGAGTGGTTTAGGTTGTTCATCAAACCAGCCTTCAACACTGAGTTTGTGAGTTCGAATCCAGGCTGTGTCGAGGTGTGTTTGACTCCCATTATATATGAAAAGGATTGCCATTTTTCCTGCCATAGGTCGGTGGTTTTCCCGGGTTTTGTGGCTTCTTCCACCGATAAAAACTGGTTCCCATGATATAGCCAAATGCGCTGAAAGTGACATAAAACCCCTATCATTTTAGTGCTATTTGTTGAAATTCCATTCTGTTGAGCTGTAAAGAATGTTTATTTTAAACAATGAATGACCTGATATTACTGCTTCATAATTTCACCTATTACTTAGAGTTCAGATTTGAGGCAAGGAGATTTTTTTCAATGGGTTAGTTTGAAAAATGTTGAATTTATCTTCCGAATGTCATCATTAACAAAAACCCAAAAAAATTTCCTTTAAAGGTAAATTTCTGTCAATCCTTAACACAAATTGAGGGGTGATACTTAAATAAACTAAAAGTTCATATACTTATATACTGATATTGAAAAGATTTGCTCATGGTTGTAATTTGTCTTTCAAATTCTACTGTGAATTACGTCAAATTTAAGTGTATTTAAATAGACCCTCTCCAGGCAGGATATTGTACATTAGCCTGATAATCGGAATAAATTTAAATTTTATAAGAGTACTTTTATAAGTTTGATAACAATATCCGGCTTATTTTCTTTTGTTAAACTTAAATAAAGTATGGGGATATTAATCTTGTTATACTTAGAAGTCTACATAAAGATGAAAGGATAAAAAGTATGCAATATCAGTTGATATGTAATCATTAGATAAAACATGTTTCTTAATGTGAAAGTTTGCTTTCCAATTAATATTTGATGACTTATTCTGATAATCTGCTTGGGGTACTTCAAATCAATTTAGCTTATGTTAAAGGTATATTATAACAAATTTGAACTATTCAAGTGGGAGATAACTCCTCTTTGTTATGAAGCTGCTCATAAATTGTGACATGGGTCATGGGAGATAACTCAGGTGTTAAGTTTACCAGAAATTGAAGCAGTCTGCATTCTTGATTTAGCAACAAATTTTACCAGAAACTCAGAAAAATAACTTTAAATAAATAAAATATATGTGTATACATCTCTTTTTAAGAGTTTATTAAATTTTCACAGAAAAAATCAAATATAATATACACACGTTTATTGGTTTATATCTTTGTTGTGAAGCTGCTCATAAATTGTGACATGGGTCATGGGAGATAACTCAGGTGTTTAGTTTACCAGAAATTGAAGCAGTCTGCATTCCTTATTAAGCAACAAATTTTACCAGAAACTCAGAAAAATAACTTTAAATAAATAAAATATATGTGTATACATCTCTTTGTAAGAGTTTATTAAATTTTCACAGCAAAAAATAAATATAATACAGTTCATCAGTTTATATGAGTTAACATTTTTTTACAGGTTGCAGCAAAAAGAGAAACATCAACATTCCCAAGTTCACTTAGTGCCATCACAACCAACATACTTTCCTGTGATACAAACACCTGTTGTAGACTGTTTTGTGAAACCACAGTTTTCTGCGGTGGAATATGGTGCTTTTCATAATGACTATGCAAAATCTGTGATGTATGCTCCTTCTAAATCTCAGGTCATTGTTGTTGGTAGAGAATCATGACAGGAAACCAGTGGGCTACTAAGACTGTAGTAAAGGAAATATCAAAGTATAGGGTACCAGAGTATCAGAACAAGTTAGCCAGGATATCATTTGCCAGAGATTTTGTGAGAGGGTTAAGAATTTAACAAGATTTAATTTTGAAATTCTGAACATAACAAATTGCACTGTTCTAAGGTTGTTTGTTCCATGTAGTACATTCAATTTTCAAGAATTGAAAAAAGACAGTACTGATCAATACAAGAAATTTGTCAATTAGCCTTTCATTGTCAAAAATGGCTGTAATTTACATTGTAGATTGGTTTCGAAAAGTTTCAAATGTAAATTTGTTGTTTAATCTTTTACAAGTTTGTTTTAAAAATCAATGTCAGAATGTCTTGATAAATTAAGATTTTGTTGAATTGAATTAATAAGGCTATGTATTTTTTTTATAAAATTTATGAAAAAAAAAACATTTCAAAGACAATTCCTTAAATTGCCACATTTTCATCAAGCATTTAATAGTCAAATAATATTGACAAACATCTATTGTGTAATCATTCAATAATTCATTTTAATTAGAATTTTATGATTGGTTTGTTGAGAAGTATAGACAAAAAAAACACCATTATCCAAAATTTAATTGTAAAACATACTGGTTTCCTATGTGTATTTACAACATAAGGGAGATAACTCTGTTTTATTACTGTCTCAGGTATTTTTTGATTTTTGTATTTAATTTATTTACATATTATGTTTTTAATTTTATATCAGATTGAATTGAGTCCTATCAGTTTTAAATGTAAATATTTGAAATTAAAACACTTAATAAAAGTTACTAATGACTTTAAAGATTTTCTATTGAAATGATTTATACAGTGAAACTCGGATGTTTTGAAGTGCAAGGAACTTAAAAAAAAATTGACTTATCCGGTGCTTCGACACATCTGTATTCAGTTTTGTCCTCCAGTTTAATTCTATGATTAATTAACATACATAATGTCCTCATTTTGGTAGTTTACACAAACCTTTTTCAAATGTGATAAAAAAGGTGAAAAAAAAAACAATCATTTGACATCGATGTCAATAATTTTTGGAAACAACAATCTTTACAATATAAATAAATGACATAAAATTGAGCTAGAAAACACATCTGATTAATTAAGGTTATCAGGTTTACCTTCCAAATGATAAAATAATATAACTTTTTTATTTTAAGTTTGGGACTATAAATATGTTCGACCCAACCGATATATTCGACTCAAGCATGTTCAAATAAACCTTGCTGAATTTACTTATAGGCAAAAATTTGGGTTCAGTCAGAAACTTCAAGGTATCCACGGTATTCAGATAAAGAACGTTTGACTGTTATTTGACAGTTCATTTCTGTCTCATTCCAAAATAGTTCACAAGATCATAATTTGTGATTTTTTAACTGATGCATTTAGTAAAAATAATTTTTTAATGCCATTAATGAGACTGAGTGATGGGTAAAATAAATAAAAAAACAATAAAGGGCCTTTAAATACTGTATTACTGATCCTGTTTGAATTTTTTTTTAATTTCAATATATTTAGACTAGCTTAGGACCCCGTTTGTAAAACTGTACCCTTATAGCTCAAAATGAGAAAATCCAGTGAGACCAAGGTTTATTGATTAACTGTTTGCAGAAATATACCGACCTTGATTTTTTTCAGATAAACACCTTTACTGATAGTAAATTAATATTTGTTATCCATTGTGCCAAAGGTCTAATAAAAGTGTGTTTAAATGGGATAATTTTATATGTTGGACTAAACTGTTACTGTGTATATTTCAGTGGGAATTGAATTTGAAAAGTTTTGACAAATAATTCCAAATTTTGGCAGATTATATTTTAATAAATTGTAATTATGGCTACCAAATAATTTTTCTTTATTAAACTTTATTGAATATTAAAAGTAGCACTAAAATAATGGAAAAGTATCATCATGCAAAAAACCTACTATACACTATTTGTTAAAAATATTATTAACAACACATGTCACCAAAGATACTTTAATGAATTCTCACATGTCTATGTATTAAGCATGACAGACTTTAGTCATTCAACCCCCCTCCCCCACCCCCCAAAAAAAAACAACAACAAAAAACAAAAAAAAAATTAACACCATCCAACCATCCAATAGATTCAAACAAAAAGGATTTTTATGTTAACGATCGATGAGAACTTGGATATTTATAAATAGAAGTATAATGTAGTACTCAAAGGGCATCTCAAATTGAAATTTTTGCCCTTGAGGGTTTGTTTTCATAGTTTGTTGCACTAACCTTTACGCCACAGAACTAACATTTTGTAATTCAAAATGGTTTCGTTTTCAGTAAAAAAAAATTTCCACCTATTTGTTACTTTAAAAAGGTGACCACATTTATTTCCTTCTTGATTTTTTGTACCATCACCTTTTGTCAAACAATCAAATTTAATTCAGTGTCTTAAAATGTAAGATCACATTGTCTTTTTATGGTTTGGTCATGAATAACCTATTAAAAATGTACATATGTTACCACAAACTTTTTCATCAGTCTGTTAAATTAAGAAAATTTTGGTATTTTATTTTTTTTATGAGAGTTATTGCCCTTTCCTTTGGCCAGAACGTGTGTGAATGAGCATTGTAGTTTCAGATGAGTCAGACCTTCGAATGGTTTGTATATATGAATACATATGAATGAATGTGATTTGTGAGAATGAAATAGAAATTTTGAATTAGTTTTGTATTTAATTACATGTTCAGTCACCTAACTGTGTTCAGAATTTATTATATTGTTCATTATTGTTATGTAATGTTTAAAAAGACATAAAATTTATCCAGTCATAGCATATTGTTTGTTTTATTATTCTCAAAAAGGCAGTAATGGTTATTTCAATGTTTTGTTTTCACAGTGTTAATTTAATGTACCGGGTAATCCTTGCTCTCTCAAAAGGCTTTTTCAGTAACTTTCAGAATTTAAATTGAAACAGTATCAATATTTTTAACAGATGACAAAATATATTTTTAAGGCAAACAATATAAGGCCGATACAAGTTAACTGATAGATTACCCCCCCCCCCCCCTCCCACACACACACACACACCCCTTCTACAAAATATGGGGTGGGTGGGGAGGATTTTATTTTTACATTTTTGTCAGGGCCAGTGTGCACCGAAACTCTTGCTGTTAACACTCATAAAGTCATTGTATATGATATTGTTTTAGCATCATTAAAATTTTATGTTTCTTCCAATGAATTGACAGGTAACAGACACAAAACATTTAAAAAATCAATCTAATTAAAATTAGATCTACTAATTGCTCCTTTCAGTTACTGCATGTAGATCTAACAACACTCCATTTTACTTTCTGTTCTGATGACCAATTAAGAAATTCCAAGGTTTTATCCTTAGGCTAATGCCTTCAAAATCATAAAGGCTGAAATCTGATTGGCTGATTGGAAAGGTCATCAAAACAGAAAGTAAAGTGGACTGTTGTTAGATCTACATGCAGTGACTGAAAGGAGCAATTAGTAGATCTAATTTTAATTAGATCATTTAAAAAATATTCCTACTTTTGTTTAAGGACTAACAATAATTAATGATCACTATGTATATCGTGGTGTCGTTTTATTTTTTCGGAATAAAATGTAACATGAGGCTCCCAGTGTTCTGTATTGCTCGGGAAATCATTTGCAGACTTAAAGCAGAATTGTTTGAATATGTCCATCTTGGGAGGCAGTCTGCAACATTGCTGTCAAGTTGGGTTCCAATTGGCTCACTGATTAGGCTCCAATTGCTCACTGGTTTCTGACAAGGATTTCTTGGGTGAATATTCCCATAGGGTCTTATGTTAAACTACATTCATCTCTGGTGGCCATCTTGGATTGGAGGTGGGTTCATCAGATACATTTCTGAAAGAGGACTATGTAAGGACCATTGATGCCAAGTTGGGTTTCCATTGGTTCACTGGTTTTGGCGAGGAAGAATTTTAGGTCAATTTTCACTTAAAATGTTTCACTGTGTCACAGGGTCATGGGATGCATTTCTGAACGAGAACCATGTAAGAACAATTGCTGCCAAATCTGGTTCCAATTGGCTAACTAATTTCAGACAAGAAGATCTTTTAGTAAATTGACTAAGTGGTCACTGACAAGAAGATCTCATTTTAAGCGAATTTTCAAATATGGTCCTATGTTAAAACCAATTCCGCCTGTTGCGACCTTATTTGTTGGCAGTCCAGGTCATCGTGTACATTTATGAAAGAACAAACCAAGCTGTTTCAATTGGCACAGTGGTTTCAGGGAGAATATTTTTAAAGGAAAGTTTATGATGACAGGCGCCAAGTGATGGCAATAGCTCACCTTGTGAGCTAAAAATGCAACAAAAATTTCGTCCGTAACATTTTATTTTGAAAGACGCTTTTAAATGTTTCTCTTGTAAGGGACGAGATCAAAAGTTCAATGTCGGATAAAAAACTTAATTCACATAGTTTTTTCACTGACCCCCCCCACCCCCCTCTTAACTTAATTTGGGAAAAATTGATTGACCAATATAGGCGTATACAAAAATCAATGTCGGATAACAAAACTTCCAGTGATTTTTACCCCCCCACCCCCAAACTATTTGAATTAAGTTTTTTATCCGACATTGAACTTTTGATCTCGTCCCTAACAAGATAGACAACGGAAGATTTAATATTTTTGAATCATATCTACAAGCTTAACGCACAAAAATCATTTAAAGCTGAATTGGTTATCAAAGTGAATGGAAAATAACCATAGTAACTAAACATCTATTTGATTAACTGACCCCAATGTCACAAGAAATATATATACTTGGAACAAATTATGAATTGGCTTTTCTGTTGAACACATAACAAGACAATATTACACTTCCTGACACATTGAGCTTGTGTATGATTTACAGATAAAAGGCACTCCTTCAATACTATATAACATCTAAATTCAACATCAATATAGCATGTCAAAATTTGTTTCCGGTTTTTGTCAATGTTTTGCACGATTAACCATTTGTTCATCTTTCTAAGAGTCTTCCTTTAAACTTTGAATCAGTTTAAAGGCTGCTCATCATTTAAACTTAACTTGAGTTTTGATTTAGCTGAGGCCAAAAAATCAATATATGATACGTATTACTAAATAGGCGGAAGCTGTATATGACTTCTAGATTTGATTTTCTCTGGTTTTGTTAGGTTAAGTGTCTGTAGCCACTGCTCACACTTTAACTGAGTTTCATCGGAATGTCCGTGGCTATGTTTCAGTTTACCTGATTTTTTGTCTGGATGAACAACTAACATTTGAGATAAATCACCATGTACTTCATGATGTCGTATATTTTCTTCTGTTAAATTGATTGATGTTGGTCGACTTCCACATGGACTATCTGTGGATGATCCTCTGCTGAGAGACGAACGTTGAAGGCAAGTCCTACGTAATAGTCTCGGTGTTGATGTGGGCGAAAGATTAAGACCGGTAGATTGCGATTCCTTCAGAGATAAAAGACTTCTACGGCTCTTTGGGGAAGATGGAGGCGTTGGCGTTTCCGATCCTGGACGACCATTTTGTTCGAAATAGAAATGTTTTGTATCTTTGAGCGGTGAGAATGGAGACGCTTGTTGTAATTTAGGGGTACAACTATCGTCTGTCGTCTGCTCAAATAACTGAGCTTTTTGTTCTTGATTGTCTGTTTCATCGAGCAGTTGTGGGCATGACCGGAAGCGAGATAAGGAAACATTAGATCCTCGTCTCTTCCCATCATGAATAAGGTCATCCTCGTCATCAGAATTGTCTACAGTTAAAAGCTGGTTCCTGTTATCGCTAATAACATTCATTTCTATAAAACATTAGTTTCCACTTTATTACGATTTAGAAGGGCAATAATCGTTAGTAATGTCGCAAGACATGGTTCTCCATTGTAATGTAGTTTGCTTGTCTATGTCTTTATAAAATCTGAAAAAAGAATAATTAGGAGTGAATATAAATGAAGAGAAATGCCCCGAATACTGTTATACTGAATTGAGAAATATTTATACAAAAGAAGATACAGCTGATAATCAATAGTAGTAGCGAAAATAATTTGAATTCTTTATTCAGTCTGGTGAAGGGTTTATGTTTGTATAATGGGTTTTGTGACATGTCATTTAATGAAGACACATTTTTCCAAGAAGATTTTAAAGTGCAATAATAAAGTCTTTCAACTGATCACCACGGTGTCGCTATCTCTTTTTTAAGTGTCATTTTTAAATTTTTTCTCAAGAAACCTTTTATCTGAGAACAGGATGGAAATATGTGTGTGTGTGTGTGTGTGTGTGTGTGTGTGTGTGTGTGTGTGTGTGTGTGTGTGTGTGTGTGTACTTGCATAAAATTCTAAGATCAGCTAAAATAATAGATGTAGTTTTATTTCAAATTCTAACTACGTGATCTTGTGGTTTTAAAAAATAAACTCAGCGTGTGATATGTCTAATTTATTCATCATATACAAGCTATATATTCCTATATATAAATTGCAAATTTAACCAACACTTCAACAGCGGAATATCGGAATAATATATATGAAATCCGACTGTAAGTCATTTATGTATGGGTATTTGAATTTATATAATTCGTAAAAATCCGAGTTGGTTATGAATTATGTATTATTTACCAGTTTATAAAATTTACTATTATTTGGAGAACCGCAATAACTTTTGCCACGTGATTCTATTACGATTCATCGTTGGTATTACGAGAAAAAATTAGGGAACCGAAGGGCGGAAATCATATGAGCCAAAGAGCGAAAACAATCAAACGAAACAGACGCGAAAACAAGTAAATGAGCAAGAAAAACTTCCGACAAATATTAGGAATAAACTTAAGTGATTACAAAATATTTTCTGTTGCAACAGAACTTTAAATCTTCTAGCTGCAGGTTTGAAGTAGATTATCGGATCTACTACAGATTGATATATCGTAACATATCAGCCGCAAGTCACAATATTAAGCCTTTTTGGTGAGTGAGCGTATATATCTATCTACAGAGAACCCGATAATATCACGAATATGTTTATCGTATTCTTGTAACATATATGACTGAATTTTCTTTGATTTTTTTCGAAAATAATTTGTTTATTTCTGGTGAATGTACAAAGGCATGGTATAATATGCAGATCTTAATATTATACCATAATTCCAGGTTTAGTCTCAGACATCCATTGAATTATATACTAGTATAGAAAATGGTTGAACCCTAAGCTATGGTATAATACGAGCAAGATGCCTGTTATACCCTAGCCGAAGCTCCAAATCCCACAAAACCAACAAACGACTAAATGTTACTTCCTTGAGCCAATGAAAACTTGCAGCATTTTGAATTTTCCTTATTTTGGATTCAATGTAAATACGCTGAAAATAACTGTCACCTCATTGGATAGTTAAAAGTTCAAAGGTGAAAAAAGAAACATGTCAATCAGTTTCATTTCTGTCGCAAGTCATTTATATCATGGCTTACTCGTTAACATATTTAAAGAAACTCGCACGAGCGCTCGTTTCACTACATATGTTAACTCAAAAGCCATTGTATCCCGGCATGGTATAAATAGTACTTAATGAAAGATTTCTAATGAAAATCTATAAGCTTTCCTGCGTTTTTTCAGTACCTAATATTTTCATCTCAAATTTTGATAACGTCGGGTCAAAACATTGTGATGTCGATGATAATTACGAGACATCCATCATTGCTGATTATATAGTCATCCTTCAATATCGTTTGGGACGTCAGAATATGGCATTCAAATCGTTGCAAAATTCAATGATCAAGTTATTTATGTTCAAAACCTTCCTGTTTGTATTCGAAATCACGTTATTTATATTCACATTATTTGTATTCAGAACCAGGTTATTTTTATTTAATATTTAGTAAATTATGTTCAATGTTTTTATATTTATATTCAATATGGAGATATTTGTATTCAGTATGGAGATATCTGTATTCAATATGAAGTTATTTATATTTAATAATACAACATTTATATTCAATATAAAGTTATTTGTATTCAATGTCTAAATATTACTAGTAATATTCAACAGACAAATTCATATTGATGGATGGATTAATTGTTGTTTAACGTCCAGTGGCAACCAGGTGCATATCAGGACGAGAACATGTTGATATGATATGGATATGAACTCTGCGTTGTACGAGACCGTGCCGGATTTTTTGATGTGCTAGCTCACGAGGTAAAAGTCCGCATGAAGACATATCACCCCACCCTGACATATTATACTGACTCCGAGCTGACCAGTCTCTTACTTCTAGATGCTTGGCGGAGAAGCAGCAAATACCAATTTTAATGTCCTTTGTTGACCCGCGCCTTCCGCACTCGAGTCGAGCACGGTACACCACTGAGGCGGTATACATGGGACATGAATGTGAAAATATTGAATACACACAACTTCATAATGAAATATATAACGAAGAAATGAATATAAAAATCTTCATATTGAATATGATTAACAAAACCAAAAAAAAAATCAAAATACAAATAACTTCATATCGAATATAAATATTGAAATATTGAATATAAATAACTGTATAATGAACAAAAATTAAAAAAAAATGAATATACAATCTTCATATTGAATATTTATAACAAAATACTGAATAAAAATAACTTCTTACTGAACACAAATAACGAAATACTGATAACAAATAACTATAGACTGAACATAAATAACGAAAAATTGAATACAAATAATGCGACATGAAATATAAATAACGTAATTTTGAATACAAATTACATGGATTTGAATATAAATAACACGATCAAGGAATTTTGCAACGTTTTGAATACCATATCATAACGGACAGTTGTAAGAAGTTTTCTTGCAGAGTGAGATAGGCGTAGGGAAATATTAGGCATCAACAAGCACAGGATCTAAGATGCATCTGCAGTTGACATAGACAAATGTCAAATGTTTTTAGATATTCTATGATGTCAAAAGTATTTATTGTTTGTCAGATTCATCTGTTTTCAACTTGAACTGCCAGACCTTAATTGTTACCATGCTTACTTTCGCTTTTATTCCACAAGATCCGGAACTGTCTTACAACTACTGTATATTTTACGTAATGATTTAGAATACATCCTGTGCAATATATCATCGTCTTAACCAAACCTTCCCTCAGATGATTCAAACTGTTTAATGTCAGAGTCATCACAGATATTAGCAGTATTGTTAAATAGCATTTTGTATGTAATTTATGATTTTAGACAATAGATACAGAGAATAAACACATTTACGTAATCATAAGGGAAATATAACAACTCTAATTATCAACTCAAAGATCGGATGGAATTATTTTCTACAATACTTTTTTTTTTTTTATCTTATTCACAATTTTTAAGAGATACGTGCGTCTGAAATGTTCATTTTCATGAAAATTAAGGTTTCTCTACTTGTTCAAGCTTTTATTATACTCAATAATGTTCTGAAAATATTTGATCGCAAGCGTGTCTGATGAAGGTATTATTCAAGAAAACTCTTTGTACGCGAAAGGTTTGGTATTCGGGTTCGTATCCAGAAAGAAGGAAATGACGCAACTGTCATTGGCTGACTTGAGACCGTATATTTCCAGTTTACTATAGCCATTTTTCCGACGTGCCTATTTTTCCAGGGGGGGGGGGGCTATACAGATCTAGTTTTAATTCCCCACCCCTCCCCAACCCGAAAAAAGGCATTATCCATATTTTCTCCCTCTTGTCATAAACAAGATGAAAACCGAGTTACGAGAGAGAAATTATGTTCAGCTTCACGTCGCACTCTTCAGAAGAAAAGTCAGGAAACCTAGGATATTTATATACGACAAAAATCTTTGAGACAGTCACATAAAATATGTTGCCTGTTAAACATGTTTATCGTCGCCACAATTGTCTCGCATATTATGGCCCTCTGTTTTGCAAAAAAGACAGGTACAATAAAATTTATTGATTCGCAAATAATAAAACTGCAAACCAAGTAGGCTGCCATGAAAAAAAAAGAGTAGGTTATTCCATGTTCTACTACGGGTTTACAAGAACAGCCAACATAATTACCAAACTAAAACATTAAGCTTGCATACCTTTTGCATAAAAACGTTTTGCTGAAATGTTTTCAGTAGTGTTTAAAGTTATAAACACTTTTTAACAAGACTGTCTTGTCACTGTCCTTTAATTCTATGAGTTTGACTATCAATCGAATCGCTATAATCTCGGATTCTGAGTGTAATCCTCGTTGTCCATGTGATACCACCATAGCGAAAAATATTCCACCAGTGGACCCGGTTAGACGCCTCTTTGAACAAAAATTGGTAAAGACGTTACTCACAGTACTAATTTAGTTAGGCAGGGAATAACAGATAATATTTCGTTCGATTGAAATGATAAAACTTCGCTCTTACGACAATTCACACAGAGGTGTATTTCGTTCAAAAACTAAATACGTTCAATTCGGCACAACATAGAAACTTTTCGTAATAAGCATAAACAAAACAGCTAATGGAAAAAATCTAACCAGAGTTGGCAGTAATGGTGCTTAGGAGGTTCTCTTTCAGAATTGTGTCCGATGACCCCGGAGTGTTAACCAAGATGATCGCCACAGCGAAACTTAGTTTAACATAGGACTCTAAGGGAAATTCATTTAAAAATCTTGTCTGAAACTACTGAGCCAATAGGAACCGAACTTTGCAGTAATGGTCCTTAGATGGTCCTCTTTTGGAAATGTGTCCGATGACCTGGACTGTTAACCCAGATGGCCACCATAGTCAAACTTAGTTTAACATAGGACCCTAAGGGAAATTCATTTAAAAATCTTCTTATCTGAAAATACTGTGCCAATTGGAACTAAAGTTGGCAGAAATGGTCCTTAGATGGTCCTCTTTCATAATTGTGTCCAATGACCTGGACTTTCAACCAAGACGGCCGCCACAGCCAAACTTGGTTTAACGTAGAAAAGTCTTCTTGTCTGAAACCACATGATTATTTGAAACCAGACTAGACAGCAATGGTCCTCAGATGGTCGTCTTTCATAAATGTGTCCGAATTCCAAGACTGTCAACCAAGATGGTCACCACAACCAAACTTAATTTATGGGAAAACCAGCCAGATCGACTGCTACACTTAAATTGTAGTCCTGCTCAAGATGGACAAATTAAATCCAGGTGAGCGATACAGGCTCTTGAGAGCCTCTAGTTAAAAGTTATGTATAGACTTTCTTTTCATAATATTATATAAATAGGAGCAAACCCCCCAAAAAAACGCAATCCATTAGACAGATAAACCCGGGAAGACAAAGATGAACAACCACAAGCACAACAAATAAACACTGAAAACTAAAAAACAATGAAAAACACGAACTCCTATAAAAACCGAATAAACTGATGTTTAAGTGAACTTCAACTATCGTTCACACTGAAATTACTTCGCAAGGCGAAAGGACAACTGGTGTCACACTGACTATTGGCAACAAAATACTGACAGATATCAAACAATGGAGAAAGCCCATCAACCGGAAATTCAAAGACAAGGCAAACTCTGTAGAACGCGACAGAACAATCAAATACCACAAAGACCAAACCAATATAAAACACAAACTAAACAGAATCACAAATAACCAATGAAAGCAATAGCAATGATAATTCCCACAAAGACCGAGAGTAACACAAGGTGCTCCTGGAGGGTAGACATGTCTTACTCCCTTAAGGTGGTACCCAACACCTTGACTAAAATAAATTTGGCTCGTTTAATTTTCATAAAATTTTTAGGAAATATTTACTTTGACTTGTTGACATAAATGTTGATTTTTTTTAGTAAATGGAATTTCACACTTCACGGGAATAATTTCTTTGAATATATAGCAGTTTGGCAAACATCAATTTTGATCATAGAGAAGCTTAATTTCTCTTTACTTATTAATTTGATTAAAACGCTCTGGTGATTTTTAAGAGTTATCTCCCTGTAGTGTTGGGTACTACCTTAAGTCATCCGTCACATTGCAAGCCCACATCCGCTGAAGTGTCAATTAAGTCAAACGAGGTGCCAATTCCAGGAAGACGCGAAATCTAACTGAAGATTTGAGATAGAAACTTCGTAAAGGCCAATCAGATCTTGATGACTATCATAAAATATTTGAAGTGATAATATCAACAACGACTGAATATAACCCCGTTTTTGAAAATTTGCGACCATGAAATTTCGCTCTGCACGGAATGCACGGCAATAACGAATCAACTGTGAAATGTACAGATCAAAAGGTTGGGACTTTGGTATGTTACTGCTAAGAAAGGGAAAGTTAAAATCATTAAGTTTGTCATAAAGTTTTGATTTCAATCGCCTTTCATTGTGTATATACAGGTACCAGCCAATATATGATACAGATGTTGGTATGTCTGTGGTCAGTTAATTTCAATTTCATTGAAAACTTAATTCTATTGCTCTGTCACGCATGTCTCCACAAACATTCTTGTGAGTACGAACGAGACTGGTTTAAGGTCATTAAAAGAAAAATCTGAAATCACGACTAATCATTGTCGTATGAATGTTTTTGAAACTGGACCCTGATTTCGTTATTCATCACATACTCAATAATATGTGGTGAATCACGAAATAAGAAATGGAAAGAGTTGCATGTGTATATCTTTGACGGAATAAGCATATAGATGTACTTAAGGGGGTGCCAAATGGAACTCTTGCCTAATTAATAAATAATATGTTGATTCGGCATTTCTTCTTCTTGTAAGGGTCTGAAGTAAGAACTCAGACACCAATCATTTCAAACACACTAAGCTCGAAATTAGATTATACACTTCATTTGATGTAACAGACTCAATTTTATTTTTAGACTGAACCATTGCTGTATACGGTTGATTAAACGCGTCAAATTCATCAAATCTAAAGTATTGATGGGCTCATAAAGCTAATGGGAAAAGAAGATATTCAGTTAAAAAAACTTTTACAACCAACTGTAAAATTCTCTGCTACCACAAGAATCATGTTACTTACCATCTGACAAAATTGCTCCTAAGCAATATAATAAATAAGCAATTGATAAAAAAAAAGTGTCGATGAGCTCCTGAACGGGTTAAAATGAATACCCAAAACATAAAAACTCACAAAAATAAAAAGCAAAAGATAAAAGGTTGAACCTTTCGGCTAACTAACCTTGATCACGAGCACATAAAGAGAGATGCTAACTATTCGAAAGATTCTGCAAATAAAAAGTCTGTTATTTGAATGACTTGAAAGTATCTACATGCAAACAAATATAGGTAATCATAACGAAGATCAATTTCAAATGATACAGGGTCAAAATTGGAATCAAAGAATTTATTTCCAGCGAGTCGATACCCGTTTGCTTGTGGACTGCAATCCCCCGATTGTATCCCCTGCTTGTGGACAGCAATCGCCCGAGGGCATCCACTGCTTAATCCCCTGCTTGTGGACTGCTATCCCCGAGGGTATCCCCTGCTTGCGGACTGCACCCCCCCCCGAGGGAATCCCCTGCTTGTTGACTGCAATCACCCCCCCCCCGAGGGAATCCCCTGCTTGTGAACTACAACCCCCCCCCCCCCCCCGAGGGTATCCCTTGCTTGTGGACTGCAATCCCCCGAGGGTATCACCTGCTCAGTTGATATTATTTCGATACAAGTTTAATTTTATGAAAACTAAGGAGTATCTGTCTCGTGCATAGCTCTGTCCTTAGATGGTTTTGTGCTTTACCCTTTTGGTCAACGTTTTGGATTATTGTTTTGGTTTTTCAACACTTTAGGCCTGGTGCACAACTGATGAATTGTAAATGTGCATATCTTGTATATCAAAATTTTTATCAATTTTGTTTTGCATTTTTGTCAATTTATGACTCGTTAAAGCGCAATAAATTAACTGCAGAAGTGTTTTTTAGCATTTTATCCACACCGTGCAAATAGCAATAATTCACTTATTAACGTGCTGAAATCAATTTAGTAAAGAGGTTAAGTCATTCAAACTACTGTGCATCAGTTTTTAATTTGTATTCGGATGATGTATAATGCTTCTCACATTTGATTTATTGTGGCTAATGAATCCTTGAAATAAGCGGGACAAATATGCTCCCAAAATTTTGACCCTCTCTCTCTAAAAAGACCGATTATATTAATACATGTATTACCTCCACATAAAAAAACTAATCGACATGGAAATATAGGTTCGTCCATTTCGTTACAGGCAAGTATGTGACAAAATCAAATTCAAGGACAATTATCCTATTTCCAAACAAAATCAACTTTGCCTTTGATATATACAAACCATCAATCAAACCCGACTTATACTGTAATCAACCACTGATTCCTGTAATTCTGAATGACATGATTGTATTTCCAGTAGACAAGATAACAAAACAAGGCTATAATGAAATCGTGATCCTTTATACATACCGGAGGATATTTTGTTACGACAGTCAATTTCTACTTCGTACTTATTTAATCGGCATAGCATAGTTATATTAAACAGTAAATGAATTCAGATCGATGTAACTGAAACAATTTGATCTTTTATCAACGGTTACCGGACATGTCCAGAAATAAGAGCAAATCGACTCGGAGTTAGTAGGATGTGTACCTGTGGAGTTATATCTTTTCTTTTGGACTGTTACCTCGTGAGCTAACACGTTAAATTCCGGCTGGGCGTGTCGGTCTCACAGCTGGGTTTATATTCATATCACATCAACATGGTCTTGTCCTGATATGCATATTAAAACTGCCACTGGTTTTAAACAATAAGTCATCCTTATTTGTTTAAAGAGGCATAATTTCCAATATAAATCAAACCTGAATACCTATAGCATGTACAGTAAGTCAAGAAATACCAAAGAGATATTCGAAGGAGGGGAAAATCGAAAACAACTGACAAACTTCGGAGAACAACGAAGACAAGACCAAAACAATACAAACACTATACTTAAAAACTAAAAACGTATGAACATGGATCCCACCAAAAAAACAGAGGTAGACTCAGGTAATCCGGAAGAGTAAGCAGTATCTGCTTCCTGCAGGACACCCGCCATGCTGCGCATGTCAAATCAGGTATGAGGAAGGGACAACATTAATGGAACAAGTCAATTTTCATTTGGGAAACTGTTTTTTCATACCTGGCCATCAAGTCAAAAAGACTTCAACTTAGGAGCAACATACCCCTGTCTGAGTAACTTTTCTTTCAGGAGCTGGGCTATATCCAGGAAGTAAAGGTATATGTCACAAGCTCTGGAATAACGTACGAGTTGTGAAATATATACTTCATATGCCGGCGCTTCTAGAATGTTGCGGCTGAAAATGGAAAGTTGACGATTGGAAAGTCAAAGTCATCCCGTTTGTCGTGAAGATTTGTATTCAGCCTTCCTCTGGTGTCAATTTCGAGGTGAAGGTCAAGATAAGATGCAGACTTGGCAGTGTCTGTGTTATCCTTAATTTCGAGCTCATTGGGATAGATGTGATGTAGTCTCAATTTTGAAACAGAAACTTGCACAGGTCAAGCAAACTGTGAACCACGATCTTAAAATCTAGTAGAATGACGATATGAACAAAAGCTGAACATAACCACGCTTTAGAAGTTTATTTACCAACCATTTAGCTTCATGAAGCCGTTATCGGCATAAATACCACAGACATCATTTTGAAATGTAAACAACGGTCCTATAGGCTGCAGATATTGGTATATGTTACTACTAAGACAGGGAAGTTAAAAGTTAAAATTATTATGTTTGTCACAAATGGGATCCAATGTTTAGGTTGCAGGAGTGGATGCAGTGGTATCTTTATAACAATTTTTGCTCACTGGGGCTGAAGAGAAATTACGTCTATACAGTGATTGCTGAAAGAAAGTGAATTGTCTTGTTTCTTCTCTCAAGAAAGCAGTTAAAAGCATAGTTTGTACCCAAGGAATTTCCATATTATGATTGTCCACTACCGACTCCTGCATGCCAACAACAGCCCTTAAGTACGTCTTGTTTAATAAAATAAAGGAGATACTGTGTGTTTGTGCATGTGTATGTTTTCAACGGGCATTTGTTAGTCTAAATGTCCTTATACCTCACAAAGTGGGGGTTGAGATCTCAAAAAAAATGTTTAACCCCGCCGCATTTTTGCGCCTGTCCCAAGTCAGGAAACTCTAGCCTTTGTTGTGTTTTTTTAATTTGGTTCATTTTTATATTTCGAATTTAATGTGCCGACCATTTTGGTGAACTAGTATACATTATTGTTTAGGGGCCAGCTGAAGCCCGCCTCCGGGAGCGGGATTTTCTCGCTACGTTGAAAACCCATTGGTAGCCTTGAGCTTTTTTCTGCTCTTTGGTCGGGTTGTTGTCTCTTTGACACATTACCCGTTTCCATTATCTATTCTACTTCTCATCAACTAGTACCAAATTAGTGTACATATGTTTCCTAGTTTAGTCCAGAAGCTTCAATTTGATGGATAAAATCATGCAGAAATAGTTTAGTTTAGTTTAGTTGGAACGGTAATGAATGGGCTTAAGAAATTAAGACTTGGGTTTTGGCTAGTTGTGATTCGATGAAATAGTCATATATTGGGCATCAAAATTGGCCACTTTTTAAAAAGAAATCCACTCTGACTTTAATTTACCGTTCATGATGCCGATAATTATTTGGATGGTTTAGTAGAACACAATATTTGTGTGGCCATCTTTATAAAATTAGAGATTTGATTAAGATTTTATTCAGGGGGTGTAGATTTATATATGCCCAATTATTTGATAAATTGATAGAACACATCTACATTTACGTAATGTATGCATTTTGGGATTTATTGACTTCAATTAAATCAACAGATTGGCAATGATTAATATTTATTCGCCCTAATTTATTTACGCTGAACGAAAACCAATTATACTTACGTAATCGTCAATATTTATATAAAACATTTTCTAAAACATGTTCTTTGTTAAACATTGATTTAATATATAGATTGACGCTTCCTCGATTCTACTAAAAGTGCCAGTGTCGACTGGGGAATTTAAATATGTTCTTCTTAGTCACTATGAATGTTTCAGCTATAGTTTTGTATAGTCTTGATCACCAACCACTTTTTGAAGGATTTTTTAATCTAAATATTTTATGTCTATAATTGTTTTACTCTTTTTCTTTGGACTTGATTACATTTTGGTGACCAATTATTTATTGGTTGAAGGTGTACACGGAGAGAACCACTGATCATCGGTTAGGATTGGTTTGGAAGACACATCGCCAATAGTACAGTTTGAAATCCAAAACCGTAACAAACGACCCCTGCTTTATAACCACTAGACAAAAGACACAACGGGGTAAAACTATGGTGAATTATAGAAATCCAGACTTTTTTCTTCATTTAGGTTATATGTATACATAACTCAAAGACTTAAACTGCCATAGCAAGATTTATTCAAAGAAATTTGACCACTCCACCTGGTTTTCCCCTTTTCTGCATGAAAAAAAAATATTTATTTCATGGTGAGATATGATAGTACAATCTGTTTTCGTGATGTAGGTCCAACAACACTAATATGACTAACAATAATGGTCGGGTGTCCGTGAAACCAAAACCATTTACAGGTATATACTCATTAGTCTAAAAAGACACCACTTCTCAATTTTATAATACATTATATATTATCGAGCAAAAAAAATGATTATATACCATAAAAGGTTTGTATTAGCACGCGCTGTTTACTATTTTCCGTTCAACCGTACAACTTGAGAAAGATATTTCATAGGTGAGTAACCAAATCTTAAAGAGCACGTGCTACTTCCAACAAGCCTTCATGATATTCATGGTAATAATTTAGTACTTCACTCAGGTGAATTTTTGCAGGAATTATTTTCACGCCCATAAATAACACACATCGGCTTCGAAACTCATGTGAAAGAGCGGATTTTGTACACTTATTCATACCAATGATATGGCAAGCCGTTCTCGTCAAAACTATGTTTAAAACATTTTTCGAAAATTTTACACACTGTGAATTTAAAAAAAAACACACCGAGATTAAAAAAACCTAGAGATACAAACTGAGAATTTTAAAAAAACACACTGAGATTAAAAAAACCTAGAAATACACACTGAGAATAAGAAATTACACACTGAGATTTCATAAAGACGCATTGAGATTACGCATTAGTGTGTGTTTTCCAATTTATTTCATCTCAATGTGTCTTTTTGAAATCTCAGTGTGTAATTTTAATTTCTCAATGTGCGTTTTTCATTTTTTTAATCTCAGTGTGTAATTTTAAAATCTCAGTGTGTAATTTCGATTTCTCAGTGTGTTATTTTAGGTTTTTAAATTTCAGTGTGTAATTTTTTCGAAAAAAGGGTTTAAACATAGTTTTGACGAGAACGGCTTGCCATACAATGAGGGGTAAAAATTAAAGGCACTCTATCGCCCAGTAAGATATACATATTTTTCTATTTGTCTTATTACTGGATGCCTTATGTCTTATTGTTTACATGGATAGGGTGATAATGTGATCTGCCACATGGCTCAAGGTGATGATCTTACCATAGTCCTCTTGGGACTAGCCTTCTCTCATACAGCCTTAACTGATTCTAAAGATAGTTTATGCCCAAGTATTGGATATAGACGAAAAATTATTACCGGCTGATTCGAAATATGTGTTAGACCTTCGTCTAAAGCAATGAAAAGACAGCAAATTTATTTGAAACATAACAATAAATTTTGAATCAGTTGTGCTCAAGGCCTAAATTGTTGAAAAGCAAGACAACAATCCAAACTCTGAAGAGCAAATTCAAAAATGTCAAAATGACTAAAACGGTTAAGCCAAAACCATCTAAGGACAGAGCTATGCACGAGGGAGATACTCCTTACTTTTCACAGAATTTAATATTTTTGTCACAATAAATTTAAAATATCATGCCAGTATAGACGTACTAGCAAATGAGAAAGTACGATATCCTTGAGGACTTGGTCCCATCAACAGGGGTATCCACAAAGTCGTAGAAATGATGTTCTGATGGTATATTATAATGGATAATCACCCGAAAAGAATACCATAATCATTTATAATGTGTTGTGAAAAAGCTTCATTAGAACTCTTGAATGGTCGCAAATGTACTTTAGAACCAAATATTTGTATTTACTATAAAGATATTCTGATTTATGTAGCATTGTATTCGTTTTCTTTAATTTCTGGTTTCATATTGTATTGGCTTTTATGTTGTGTTTTATACACCAGAGAGTCAGGATAGATAGTACCCATATTTAACCCCACCACTACTCAATGTCTGTTCCAAGTCAGACTACCCTGATTCTATGTTGTTTCTATGTTTTGTTTTTCGTCTAATTGGATGCTTTTAATTGATTGATATGTCACAGTTGACCTGTCCTGTTATCCGTTTTGTTGTATAAACTTTAATCTGTTGCTTTGGCTCAACCAAATATATCCGATCGTCGATTGCAATTTTTACCAAATCGCACATGTACAACACTACAATAAACAATCTGTTACTAAACAGTAACAATCAAAGAAAGTCTTAACCATAGCCCAAGTTTTGTCGACCTAAACGTTACTTTATTATTTGAAAAATTATGATAATTATTGATTTGAATACTGCATTTTGATTTGCTGAACAGCATAGAGCAACACTGGTTATACTGTATAACCTGGTTTGGTCTTGTTACATCACCAACTGATTAATCCCCCACTTGTAAATTCAAAAAGTCCCATGTCATTATTGATGCTTGATTCGAGGAATCATTGTACTTCTGTTTTTAAAATTTTGGACAGGTAATACTTTAATAAAAAGGACACATATACATAAGGATCAATACAACAAACGTAATCCATTGGACAGACAAACCCGGGAAGACAAATGAACAACCTCAAACACAACAAATAAACACAGAAAACTAAAAAAACAATGAACAACACGAACTCCTATAAAAACCAGTAGTGAACCCAGGTGCCCCGGAAGGGTAAGCAGTTCCTGCTCCGTATACTGCACCCGTCGTGAAGTTCAAAAAAGTTTTTCCGGTGAAAGTCACAATTCGGTGGAGGCACATGAAATGGTCCAACATCATCTTAGATATTGGAACACTGTAACAGTCAATCAATTCGTGATGACGACCGTAAAATTTCCTAAGTGATGACACCAACTTATTCCTGATAAAACTCTGGTTAAGAAGCTTTTGTGACAACAGTAATCCTCTTTAATAATCCTCAGTAATAACCAGATTTGGGTCAGTTTACGGCATTCATAAACTGATTGGCGGTTTATTATGGGTAAACTGACCCAAACGGTTTATTATGCCTAAACTGACCCAAACCAGGTTATATTGTATAACCTGTTCAAAAATTGGAAACATTCCTTAATTAATCCCCATCGGGCTCGCTAAGCAATAAATCCAGACAAACCTTAAACAGGTCCAAATTTTCAACTGAAAATTTCAACAGATGTTTCAAATATATTCCAAAAGATGTGCACATTTCGTCGATTTACGACTCATCAGTTGTGGTCATGAAAGCCTAGATAATAACTCAAAAAGTTGAAGATCAAATTCAGATGCCAAAATGACCGAAAAAGATAAAGCTAAACCATTTATGAACAGAGCTTTGCTCAAAGGAGATACATGTATTAATTTATTTTGCACAGAATTTAGATTTGTGTAATTCTAGAAGAAATGACTTTATAGCTGTACCTTCTGGTGCTTTACAACTGTCTGGTGCTTAGTTTTCAGCTGAATAGCCTTGGATTGACACTAATTATAGTGAGGTGATTATACCCTTGGTGCTTACAGTTTACAGTTGTATAGCCTTGGACTGATACTAATTATAGTGAGGTGATTATACCCTTTGGTGCTTACAGTTTACAGCTGTAGAACCTTGGGCTGATACTAATTATAGTGAGGTGATTATACCCCCTGGTGCTTACAATTTACAGCTGTATAGCCTTGGACTGATACTAATTATAGTGAGGTGATTATACCCCCTGGTGCTTACAGTTTACAGCTGTATAGCCTTGGGCAGATACTAATTATAGTGAGGCGGTTATACCCTCTGTTGCTTACAGTTAACAGCTGTATAGCCTTGGGCTGATACTAATTATAGTGAGGTGGTTATATCCTCTGGTGCTTACAGTTTACAGCTCTACAGCCTTGGGCTGATACTAATTATAGTGAGGTGATTAAACCCTCTGTTGCTTACAGTTTACAGCTGTATAGCCTTGGGCTGATACTAATTATAGTGAGGTGATTATACCCTCTGGTGCTTACAGTTTACAGCTGTATAGCCTTGGGCTGATACTAATTATAGTGAGGTGATTATACCCTCTGGTGCTTACAGTTTACAGCTGTATAGCCTTGGGCTGATACTAATTATAGTGAGGTGATTAAACCCTCTGTTGCTTACAGTTTACAGCTGTATAGCCTTGGGCTGATACTAATTATAGTGAGGTTATTATACCCTCTGGTGCTTACAGTTTACAGCTGTATAGCCTTGGGCTGATACTAATTATAGTGAGGTGATTATACCCCCTGGTGCTTACAGTTAACAGCTGTATAGCCTTGGGCTGATACTAATTATAGTGAGGTGATTATACCCCCTGGTGCTTACAGTTTACAGCTGTAGAACCTTCGGCTGATACTAATTATAGTGAGGTGATTATACCCTCTGGTCCTTACAGTTTACAGCTGTAGAACCTTCGGCTGATACTAATTAAAGTGAGGTGATTATACCCTCTGGTGCTTACAGTTAACAGCTGTATAGCCTTGGGCTGATACTAATTATAGTGAGGTGATTATACCCCCTGGTGCTTACAGTTTACAGCTGTAGAACCTTCGGCTGATACTAATTATAGTGAGGTGATTATACCCTCTAGTGCTTACATTTTACAGCTGTATAGCCTTGGGCTGATACTAATTATAGTGAGGTGATTATACCCCCTGGTGCTTACAGTTTACAGCTGTATAGCCTTGGGCTGATACTAATTATAGTGAGGTGATTAAACCCTCTAGTGCTTACAGTTTACAGCTGTATAGCCTTGGCTGATACTGATTATAGTGAGGTGATTATACCCTCTGGTGCTTACAGCTTACAGCTGTATAGCCTTCAGCTGATACTAATTATAGTGAGGTGATTATACCCCCTGGTGCTTACAGTTTACAGCTGTATAGCCTTGGGCTGATACTAATTATAGTGAGGTGGTTATACCCTCTGGTGCTTACAGTTTACAGCTGTATAGCCTTGGACTGATACCAATTATAATGAGGTGATTATACCCTCTGGTCCTTACAGTTTACAGCTGTAGAACCTTCGGCTGATACTAATTATAGTGAGGTGATTATACCCTCTGGTGCTTACAGTTTACAGCTGTATACCCTTTGGCTGATACTAATTATACTGAGGTGATTATACCCCCTGGTGCTTACAGTTTACAGCTGTATAGCCTTGGGCTGATACTAATTATAGTGAGGTGGTTATACCCTGTGTTGCTTACAGTTTACAGCTGTAAAGCCTTCGGTTGATACTAATTAAATTCCTTGTTTTCCACTCGTGACCGAAATTTTGGATAGCAAAAACATCATCACAAAATTTCGAGCAATAAAAGGATTAAAGAATAACATTTCATAGGCTGTGTAAATTTAATATTTGAGATTTAGTAGGTTATCATTAATATTTTAGAATATTTAAAATAAATTTTAAATCGTAGTCTATCCTGTCTTAAATAAAATGCATTTAACGTTTACTGCTTAACCATCATGAAATAAAAATATGATAAAGTGTTGACATAAAAAAAGTAATAAAATTACTTACCGACTAAATGTGTATGTCCATTATAAGCCAGCTGTTGATCAGTTAATTATATGTACGTATATATAATAACTTAGATATAATAATCTATTTAAAAATATCTCTATCAATAACATCTTTGTCAAATACAAAAGAATTGTGTTTGTCATTCGTAGTTCTTTAAAATATCCATATTAATTCACACACATTCACTATTTCTACAACAACTAGATAAGAGTTAAAGAACCCTTAAAAATGACATCATTAAATAAAATATGAAAAATGTCGATCGATAAATCCTTTAATGTTATAGAAGCATTTAGAAAAGTCTGATAACGCGTTACAAACGGAACAATGTCTTCCCGGTTCCTGTATTGTATTGTCTGCTATAGAAATCCAATGTTCATCTTATACAAGACACTGCGTATAATGATCCCTAATGGTAGGAATAGCCGATTAGACAGAAATTCTATAATATATGTTTGTATTTTAAAGCGATTCAGTTGTTAGGTAACTTGATTATAATTAGAAAATTGCTTGAGATTACGAATGTCAACATATTGTATTGCAGTAGGGAGATGTAATTAGACCACATGTAATAAATCTTGGAAGCTTTATCATGCCACACCCATTAATCCTAATTCTAATTTTATTGAAATGCTTCAAAATGATTTCTTACAGAATATGATAAGACACGTGTGGGTTGGTAGAGATCACTACAACACCATGAGACAAATCCAAGAAAAATTGATAGCAGTGATTGGAAGAAATGGGGTGCATTTTTCAGAATGGAGTTGTAAGAAAATTGAAGTCTGTTATGTTTGATTTTCCCTTTATGACAAGCCGTGCTTTTTAATGAAAGGCCGTCTGTTATTGCCACAAACCTCCTGATTGCGTTTTTAATTTCATCATCAAACATGCTTATGGTGATGTATAGAGGAACGTAGTGGATTTCCGATCATACCTTATAGATGAAATGTTAAAGGGTGATCAAACAAAGCTTTGTTTATGGCAAGCCGTTTTACTATTTATTCTAACTTCAAGATATCTCATATAATATATAAGATATCTCATATAGTTTATAAGATATCTTATATAGTTTATAAGATATCTTATAAACTATATAAGATATCTTATAAACTATATAAGATATCTTATAAACTATATAAGATATCTTATAAACTATATGAGATATCTTATAAAGTATATAAGATATCTTCTAAAGTTTATAAGATATCTTATAAAAACTGGATTATATAAGATATCTTATATATTATATGAGATATCTTATAAACTATATGAGATATCTTATAAACTTTATTAGATATCTTGAAGTTAGAATAAATAGTAAAACGGCTTGCCATACTTATTGACCATTTTCACCGAAGTATACATAGTGTGATGAGTAAATCATCCAGGGGAGAATTATATATGAATATTAATCAAGATATGTTGCTTAAAAATATCTGATGAAATTTAGGGAAGAATCAAACAGAAAAATCATTTAAATTTAGATAACTGTTCAAATTTAAAGCTTCAAGTAAAAACATTGAGGTGCGTTCGGTTAGAATATGTCATCTATGTGAACCTATACAAGAAATTGGAAATGAGTTTCATTATTTGCATGAAATAACATAAATGTTGCCGAATAAGGGCCAGGATATATACCCCAACATTATACATATACCAGATACCAAGGGGAACAAAAAAATGTCAGGTTCGTATTGTAATTTTCTTTTTTTTCTTCTTCTTCAAATGCCATTGTGAGATAGACTATTTTTCTGCAATTTCCATTGAGTCTATATCATTTTCTCATGTAAAACAAAATACAACAATTTTTGGAATCTTGAATCTTGTTATCGATAAGCGACAACTTGTACTACCTAATGTATATCAATGATAGGAGTCGTCTTGGAGCTTTTCATAAAAGCTGTATACTTTGACGTCCGAGGTAAGGTTAACAATAAGAAAGGCTTTTTACTTTTTTGAAGGGAACTTACCCTTATATTACATGAGATATTATATCTCAAGCATATTAATCCCACGTACGATTTCTTCTGATTCAGAAATATTTTCCAGAAAGCACACAAAAGGGAATAAAGAATAGGAAATTAAATATCTTTGCCCAGGAAGTTGTGTTATTATTTCTGTCTAACAAATATCAAATACTGACAAAATATGGATAAATCACGAATTGTATTATGGTAAAATTGCTATTTAAACATTGCCTGGTGTCATGTCAATACACAAGTAGTCATAGATATTCTGGTCACCAAAGAGAATGTGAAATCGATCAGAAAACATCGGTTTTTAACTTCTCTATCACTATTAATTGAACTTGTTATTATGTATAAGTTTACTTCTAATTGTATTAGCTTTGGCTTAAATAGCTAAAGCGTTTCTGTACTTATGCGTTTTTTTCCTGGAATTTTATAATCCGTATTAATTAAATGTCACCAACGACAATATTGTGCTTGATGTTAGAAGAGGAAAGTCCATGAAATATTGTATATTGTGAACTATGGCTAGCCGTTTTACTATTTATTGTAACTTCAAGAT
Organism: Mytilisepta virgata; assembly: GCA_028015205.1. Taxonomy (NCBI): domain Eukaryota; kingdom Metazoa; phylum Mollusca; class Bivalvia; order Mytilida; family Mytilidae; genus Mytilisepta; species Mytilisepta virgata. Next base: position 70,104,873 of record CM051517.1, read on the forward strand.
ATCTAATAAACTTTATAAGATATCTCATATAATTTATAAGATATCTCATATAATTTTCTTTATAAGATATCTTATAAATTATATGAGATATTTTATAAACTATATAAGATATCTTATAAAATATATGAGATATCTTATAAAGTATATAAGATCTTATAAAGTTTAGAAGATATCTTATAAAAACTAGATTAATAAGATATCTTATATATTATAGAGATATCTTATAAAATATATGAGATATCTTATAAAGTATATAAGATATCTTATAAACTTTAGAAGATATCTTATAAAAACTAGATTATATAAGATATCTTATATCTTATATATTATATGAGATATCTTGAAGTTAGAATAAATAGTAAAACGGCTTGCCGTAGTGAACAGTTATAAAAAAGGACCACAGTAGTAGAACCTATTTCATAGAACCATTAAGAATTAATCACGCAAGATCTGTCAGACGCAATTTGGTTCTATTCTTATTTTCTGTTTAGTACCCAATTTATTTTCTTTAATTTCGTTGGACAATTTATATTGTTAACACCAGCAATTCTTATAATGATTGGGATTGATAGATTTTAAATAATACAACCCAATTTACATCTCTTGAACAGGATAACCAGATCAGTAATGTATCGAGAAGAAGCTACCATTGAATTAAAAAACAGGAACTGGGATTGGATTTACGTTATAAAAATAGGAAAGCATGAGAATTACAAATGACGTAAAATTTCCATTTAATCGTTAATAAATCACAATACTGTCAATAAAAATGAGGAAATATAACACACATTAAGCCTCTTCGCTACTAGATACCGGCTGATACAGCTGTCTTTGTTTACAGCTAAGTGTAATGATAACTAACTATGATATTTGACGAGATGAGATATGTTACTCATATGATCCATTTTTATCCAGTTATGTAATATAATTGTTTTATTTCATAAGTGTTCTTTTATGCCGTACAAATATTTGTCAAAATTTTATTTGCAAATCAAATTATTATTTTAAATCAATAATGTCATTTACTGGAAGTGCAATGCTTTACCAAACTGTCAGATGTACAATGTTTAGGTCATAACATATTGTTCATTCTGCATGTATAAAATTGATAAATTACAGCAGATTACGTGTTTACGTTTATACCTGATTTCTTTGAAAAACAAAACAATGAATAAAAAATGATAATGTCTCTTTCTCTTGATCAATGCAAAAGCAATTGAACCCATCAAATTTTTGGATTAATTGACTCCTCACCAGTATAAAATTAGAACCATGAAACTTAATCTTAAGTTTTCATTCTATACAAAACTGAAATATGAATTTTTTGTCGGGATTATTAAAAAAGGACAAATATACCCAAGGAGCAATAAAAAACGTAGTCCATTGGACAGAGAAACCCGGGAAGACAAATGAACAATCACAAACACAACAAATAAACACAGAAAACTAAAAAACAATGAACAACACGAACTCCTATAAAAACCATGAGTGAAGTCAGGTGCTCCGGAAGTGTAAGCAGTTCCTGCTCCGTATACGGCACCCGTCATGAAGTTCAACAAAGTCAATCCAGTGTAAGTCACAAATCGGTGGCGGCACATGAAATGTTACGACAATGGGGACAGGTCCAACACAATCTTAGATATTGGAATATTCCTTTGCTTGTTTGCTCATTCATTGACCGGATACCAGACTGTCTTCCCCCTCAAAGAAAATACCAGTAAAAAATGATAAAGTCCAGAGTCAAAGATGGAAATTTAGAAAAACACTATTAAGTCATCTTACGTGAAAACTTTGGTTTATATTTTATTGCAATTTTATTGAGATATATTCATAAATAAATTGCATGTAAAACAAGTTGTTAAACTGGAAATAGTTTTATTGTCATTGACATGTTCATTAAAAATCTTTATTATTCTGTAATTCCTTTTATATATCCATTGCAGCTATGGCTATAACTGGAATAGGTATCACTCTATGATCATATGTAAATAAATTTATAATCGTTTGTAGTATATAAATTATTGACTTATGGAGTGTATGTAAATAAATGATTCCTGAATAATCAGTTAACATTGAAAGTTTGAATGGCCTACGTGACGTTCTTCCCATTCATAGTTTGTATTAGAGTTTTAAAGCTTTTAATGTAGGGAAATAATATTACCACAGATTTCAATGAAATTAATTAAAAAGGTACTTTATAGCTTTAATTTCTCAAAATATCACATTGCTAAAGCAAGTTATAACGGGCATCGCAAACCAAATCAGGAAGTCAGTTTTAATCTTGGGTGCTAGAGGGACCTCGTAGCGGCATTTCAGACTTCTTTTTCGTAATCTAGAAGACTTTTTTTACCTGGGTGTTGCGCTTTGTTCGTAACAAAATATTTGACCCTCCCCCCCCTTTGAAAAGTTATCCATCGGATATAAATTCCTTGTAATTTTTGTCCCAAGGGACGAAATTTGTTTGGGATATTTCATCCCATTCTCAAAATTATTATCCCTCAAGAGGGCACAATTTTTGTTGAAATGTGATAAAATATCTTCACTAAATTTCATCCAGTGGGATAAAAACAACACAGAATTTATATCCGATGGATGAATTTTTCAGGGAGGTGGGTTTGAATATTTCAATATATAAAACAAAATACACAGAATTCAATAACGATATTTTATCACGTAGCACAGAAACCCAATGTGTAGCAGTTTGTCATATAAGTAAAAGGAACAATATGCAATCTTTGGTTTCAAGATTCAAATAAATGTAAAATGAGTCCAAAAATTTGTGTAATGTTCATGAAACGTCAAGCAAATTATTCAAGTGCATAGTACAATTAAATTTACAAAACGCTATTGAAATTATTCTATAAATCTAACCTTCTTTTATTCTGTAATACGGTTTGTCTTGTTGAAGGACAAATCTTTCTTATCGTTTTCTTAGTGCTCGTTTCTTATTTAAGTTAAATTTATCTGGATAATCTTTCCTCTTTATATAAATCACTATACACCAAGGCATCCATTATTGTTGATTTTCTGATACCAGCAGAAGCATTTATGTTGCTATCTTATATACTATATTGCAAAGTATTGGGATGATTTATATGGAATGGGACATAATTTTTTAAGAAGATTTATCCCATAGGACAAAATGACCAAGGAACATACAGGCAAAAATATCCCATAGGAATTAAATTCAGGGATATTTCATCCTATATTTACACACTGAAATTGTATCCTAAGGAACATATTTATCCCCGCGCTAGCGAAGCGGCGGGGATAATGTTTTGCTGTTCGCCGTACGTACGTACGTGTGTATGTAATGTCCAGGATTGTCTCAGGAACCATAAGAGATAGAAAATTGAACATTTGATTATTGTTATTGTTGGCTTTGTTGATGTAGTTCGTGCCGAACGTTTTGCAATTTTGGAATTTGCCCTTAGGGCATAATTATGAGCAAAAAATGGATTTCGCGATATCCAGTAAATAGTGAAATCTTCTAAACTATTTGGACTATAATGCTGAAACTGAAACCATGACTAGTATTACATAATGCAAATTCAAAAGTGGCATGAAAATTTTTCTGAAACCCCTGGGGGCATAGCAACAAGGGAGTTAAAAAAATCCCAGTATCGATTGTCACAGAACTCCTCTTACACCCGAAGCGGTAGAAACATAAAAATTGGTGCATTACTAGCACTTTAAAAGTTGTCTCTGCCGAAGGTTTCGGAATTTTGAAATTTGCCCTTAAAGCAGAAAATATTTTCTGGAAGAGCCTCAGACTTATTAATTTTTGAAAATTACCAATCAACCATACTATCAGACACTAGCGGAATAATAGCTGTTAAATGGAATATTTTGATTTCAAAAAAAAAATTCCAAATTTCCCGAAAGACTTTAAGACCTTCATTTTTTGGAAATGTATTTAGCAACCATATATATTAATAACCATTAATGTCACAAGAGTTAAGGTAACCATTCAATTTCCAAAAATGAAATTCCAACTTTGGTAAATTTCCTGAAAGACTCTAAGACCTTCATTTTTTGAAAATGTATGTGGCAACCATGCATATTAATAACCATTAATATCATTAGAGTTAAAGTTATCATTCAATTTCCAAAAGTGGAATTCCAAATTTGGTTAATTTCCTGAAAAACTCTTAAGATCTGATTTTTTTTGGAAAAATACCTAGCAACCATACATATTGGTTTACAAAAAAAGCAACAGCTGTATAGGGAATGATTAAATTTCCAAAATTAAAAGGAAACTTTGGTAAATTTCTTGAAAGACTCTAAGATCTTCATTTTTTGGGAATGTATCTAGCAACCATGCATATCAATAACTATTAATGCCACAAGACTTAGGCTAACCATTCAATTTCTAAAATTGATATTCCAACTTTGGTAAATTTACACTTAATTAGCAGAACATGTCATCATAAAAACAGTTTACTACATATATTTACATTATCAATGTATGATATCCTAATCAGTCACACTTCAATTAACATTATGACTACTATCTCACCTGTCCAATTCATTACTAAGTTATTCCAGATTCTTTATAACAGCATGTATAATGAATTAAATTTGCATTATTACAATGAATCTTCATATACTAATATTTATTTTAATGGCAAAGATATTTAATAATCATATATTGAATCAAATGAATATATTACTGTTCATGCTTTTTCATGTAAATTTTATAACTATATGTCCTTTTCCTTTAGAGCATTTCATTTTGTGATTAACACAACATTGGCGCTGGGATATGCAGTGTGACTGCCGTGTTTCATTATGATTTGCTGTTCGGCGTACGTTAGTAATGTCCAGGATAATCTCAATAACCACTGGATTTAGAAAGATGAAACTTGGGCCATTGATTGAACTGTGTGTGAGGACGGTGCCAAAGGTTTCGGAATTTGAATAGCGCCCCTTGGGGCCGGGCTACAAAGACAGCCTAAGGGTACATTATTCCTTTGTCACGCAACTCCTCTCTTGTTATTTGGAACACGGAACTGAAAGTTGGCTCAATAATTGCCCTTTCAATGTAGATTGTGTCAAAGGTTTCGGAATTTGATTAGCGCCCCTGGGGGCCGGGCTACACAGGTAGCCTAAAGGTACATTATTCTTTTGTCACACAACTCCTCTCGGATTATTTGGAATACGGAACTGTAAGTTGGCTCAGTAATTGCCCTACCAATGTAGATTGTGCCAAAGGTTTCGGAATTTGAATAGCGCCCGTGAGAGCTGAGCTACACGGCTGGCCTAAACGTACAGTATTCCTTTGTCACGCAACTCCTCTCATGTTATTTGGAATACGGAACTGAAAGTTGGCTCAGTAATTGTACCACTTATGTAGATTGTGCTAAAGGTTTCAGAATTGTTTTAATATGCGGTTCCAACTTTGGTAAATTTCCTGGAAGTCTCAAAGACTATTATTATTTTTTAATTTTTGACAAGAAACCATGTTTTGTCTGGATCACATCAGCAGTAACACATATTGGGATCATCTAGATGTCAATAATATGTGATTCCAACTTTGGTAAATTATAGATTTTTTTTATCATATTAGCTTTTAAACTTATCAGGATCATTTGGATATCAAAAATACTTGATTCCAATTTTGGTAAATTTCCTGAAATACTCAAAGACTACTTTATTTGTGATTTCTACTTAGCAACCATATATATTTGGAATCACTATACCAACAGCACTAGTTTGGATTGTATGGATTTCAAAAATATGCGATTCAAATTTCGGTAAATTTCTTGAAAGTATCTAAGACTATTATTTTTGGAATTTTACTTAGCAACTATAGATTTTTTTGGATCATATTAATCTAGATCAGTTGAATTTCAAAATGTGTGATTCCAATTTTAGTAAATTTTCTCAAAGACTACTTCATTTGTGGGATAGTTTATTCGCCAACCCAGTCGTCAGACTTGTCTGACACGATTATTCATTGATTTGTTGCAGAAATTACCAGTATATAGCCAAATTCAAAAATAATAGAAATACTAAGGGTTCATTTCTTGTATTGCACACGGTAGATCTCCTTAGCTGAAATTTGGCTTCCTATTTCGGTATTTTTGGTTGAGTACTTCTTGTGTACTATAACTTGATTTTTGGTCTTCCAAATGTTTCGGTTTTAATGCTGCTGATGAGAGGTAACTCCTTGAAATGCGTCGTATACAGCATATTATAAATTTACTATATCTAATATTAGTATCTTTGGATTGTTATTTATTTTTATCCAATAAAAATCATACCATGAGATACCTTTTCATATTGATGATATTTATTATTACATCTTAACACGGGACAGTAATATTTCGTACCCATCCGACAGTCTAGCATAGCTCCATCCTCGGAAATAGTGTCGATATGGTGTTGCAATTTTTTTTATCCGAAACTGGAATCGAACTTGGGACTCTTGGCTTCCAATAGTCCTACGCGCTAACCACTACACCATACACTATACTTTCAATTTGAAAGTAAAAAAAGTACAAAATTAGGCATAGTATACCTGGTGTACTCCAATTGAAACTGTCCTATACAGCAAAAATATCTTTAAGTATTAAATAAAGTAAAAAATATTGGATGAAGCTTATTTTACATAATAAAATTAACGTCGATGTACCAAAATCGCTCAGTTGCAAGGGTGTTATTCGAGTACAAGAGAAAAACGGAAGCGACAAATGTTTTGGTGATTATAACATATACTGAATACGTTTTTGGAACCTGAAATCTCTCTAGTTATGCTGACGGCATTAAATAAATCAACAACCACAAAAACACAAAGGGTACCCAAATCGCCCAGGTAGAGATATTTAGTCACGTCAAACAAAAGGTACCCAAATCGCCCAGGTAGAGATATTTAGTCACGTCAAACAAAAGGTACCCAAATCGCCCAGATAGAGATATTTAGTCCCGTCAAACAAATATGCATTAAAACTACTGTTACATATAGAAGAATATAAGTTTTTAGTATTTCCCAACAAACTTATTCATTTTTTTCATTGTTACGTTTAAAAATTAAAAATGTGTGGGCCATTTTAGTACTCTTATCGATTTGGGTTCCCCGACGTTACCATCTAAAACTGGAACATACATGTATCACAGAAACAAAGGAACGGCACTTTTACTGCTTTTCTCATCTTGAAATTTACAGTAAAACCAGAACTATAACTCAATAAAGCAAGATAAAGGCACCCCTGTTGTTGAGAATGGTAGATTTTGCCGTTTGCCATTGCCGATACCAGCTACATGTGCATTAATCTAAGGTTCCTATGACGTCGTGCAGCCTGTTTTAGAATTGGCTTGTTCGTGAAATGGCAAACATGTATATATTATCAGGTTTTCTGCAAACGTATATCGTAAAATATCAGCCGCGAGACACAATGTGAAGCTTTTTCGGCGAGTGATCGTAGTGAACGAGATAAAAATCTTCATATTGTGTCGAGAGCTTATATTTAACAATATTTGTTTGAAGAAAACTTGATGATAAATTTATCGTATTGTTAACTAACAATCTTCATGGAATTTCTTACTTTTCAATGGCCATCAGCCTATAACCGGATGTTTTTTCTGATATATTCGGGTCAACAATGTGTCAAACATTACGACGTCGCTGATATATTCGGTTCAGCTAATATTAGGGTCGGGTCAACTCTTTACGACGTCACAATGCCGAAATACGGGCAATTCTGAAGGCCTCAGAAGGTCGATATAGGCTTGGGGAAATACGACAACCTTTAATATATAATTGCAATCACTGCAGGGTATTTTCAATCACAATATATACATTGTATATATATATTGCTTTTCTATTGCATGAAGCTGACATACAACTAATCAGTCAGCAGAAACAGAAATAATTGGTTATTGATTAATGATATATTCATTTACTTCATTCAATTACAATTTTTATGATCATCAAGAAATAAAGATTGTCATGTATGCAATATCTTAAAGCTATTTCTTAAACCTGATTATTCCTAAAAGTACATTTTTATGTAAAGTACAGTTGTATTCTGTCGGATAAAAATGGTGCGACTGGTGAAGACAACCATGCTTCCAAATACACTGTGCATCGAAAATGGTATCATAGAAATGTTTATTGTTGCCATTGAGTGGATGTATCTGTTAAGGTCCCGTTTCACAAATACGAATAGTCGTAAGTATGATCTGATTTCCGGTCTTTATGTCTTTCTTGTATTGATGTCTTGGTACCAGTATCGATAGTAATCGTACGAATGTTTATTAAGGATGCTCGCTGGTCATGTTTTGGTCTTTTTTGTCAGATTTTCGGAATCCTCGGGTTTTATCCATTTCTTAAACATGAAATTTTTTGCCGATGAACCCCCAATTTTTCTTTTATGATTCAATCATATATACCTTAAAATGGTATTTGACAAAATTTTTTTGAAATCCTTTTTATTTTTTCCTACATTTTCGAGAGACTGAAGTTGTCAATGCAAAGACAATGAAAAATCCAGAGAAAACCCATTTCCTGCAAATTTTCAAGGCCTTATAGCTCTAAAATGAGCACATGAACATATATTTTTTTGTTGCTTTTTTGTATACTATTCATATGTTCTCTCAAACTAAAACACCTATTTCAAATCCTATTTATTTTCTATTAGACCAGCGATCATCCTTAAACAGCATCTGACCTTCTGCAAACATGCCCTTGGTTTTATAAAGTGTAATTAGCTGTCAGGACTGATCTTGGCAGAATTCCATTAGAAAGTTTTATACTCAGACAATCTGTTCTATATTTTATAAGATTGAACGAAAGGCTCAGAGGGCTGAGCCCGTATTGCTCATCTGGCATGAAAGCCGTTTTTATTGATGTACCTCAAAGACAGAAGTCACTTCTCCCTAACATTATGCAGTGTGGTAAGCGTTGTAGGAACCACATTTTCTTCATCAAGGTCCTTCTTATTACAGGTCAGCATATTCTAAAATCCAGAAGATTTTTGCATGTATTTCCCATGTGGTCTTATGTTAACCTAAGACCTCTGATGACGGCCATCTAGAATGAGTGATTGGCACCAAAGTAGCAACACTTGGTCAGAAATATTCAAGCCATATTTGGTTTCAAGCAATTCTGTTATTCTGTATATTTTTGTTATATGCCATAGACACTTTTTGTCAATTTTTTCGCCTGAACTGAACTGTCCATTGCGGCCATACTTAAAAGATACATAAAATAGAATTTGAATTTTTGATATTCTATTTTTTGATATCAGAAAATATTAAATTTTTTTTCATATCAAGAAATTGATTTTCTGATATCAAAAAATGATTTTGTGATATCTAAAATTCAAATTCTTGATATCAAAAAATCCTTTTTTGATATCAAGAAATATGCTTTATTTTTTGATATCAGAAAATAAGAAAAAAAATAATGAAGGCCCCCTTACGTGCAAATGTTAAAAATATTGACCCGTTATCCACCTATTTCATGTATGAATCATATCTCTGGCCCTACATTGATAACGTGCTACCGTATTCAACGTTTCGGGATTTTTCAGGAAATTTGTCCTAGGGAAACCCTCTTCAGAGGCGCCCTTTGTGTTTTTATTTATTTCATTTGATTTTTCAACAAATCTTTTAAATATATATTATATCGAATTTTTGATATCAAAAAATTGTGATTTCTTGATATCAAAAATTCGATGTTTAGATATCAAAAAATATTTTTTGATATCGAAAATTAATTATTGATATCAAAAAAAATTTTATTTTGATATCAAAAAATTAGGAATAAATAGTAAAACGGCGCCTCATAGAACTGAGGATGAGAGACTATACAGCTAGTATATCCATATTGACTTCTGTTTTGTGCTTTTTTTTTGTCAAAAATCACAAACCTCTGATTACATGTAGATTATATGGAAATAAAAAAATTGATTTGATTTGATTAAATTTGGACCAGGATACTGTTTCACTAAAGATCGTAAGAGTTACGACTGATCGTAAATCCTTTGAATATATACAAGTTACGACTAATCGTAATTTTTACGACCTTTAGTGAAACAGTACCTCGGTCTAGTCAACAACCAGCCCAGATCTAGTTGATACTTAAATTACTGTCACAACATTACAAGATATTTGCACAGTAAGTGATTTAAATGGTTTTTGATTCAAGGCTTTTTTTTTATTTTCGATATGAATTAGCTTTAGAAAACAAATTCTAATTCAACGTATTATGTAACATTGGATAACGTCGAAGATTTCATGCCATCTGTATACTGCAATTGATGCCGTCAAAATTTAAGGCACCGGCAAAACGTCTTTTCCGGATTTCAAAAATCTTCATGCTTACTCACTCAAAATATTTAAATTTGCATGAGAATGGAGATAACAGTATTATATTTAATATTTGCCAGCATCAGTTTTTTATTTAATGGTTCCAAATATCTGCTAACAGCGACATGCCGGTAAACTCAATTATAAAGTGCGCCAAAACGTTAACTTAGAATGAAATTCGCGACATTTATATGGTTGTGTCTCGTTACCTCAAAGCTGTTAGACCCACCCATAATAAATTGATATAATAGGAATTTCAGAAATATTGAGATATCAGTGTTATAACTTTATTTGAAATGCAAATTTATACCCCGAAGGGTTGACGGCATTATTTAAACATTAAAATGACATAAATACAAAGTAGAACATGTTTTGACATTTATTTTCTGTGTAATTTTTGGGCTTATTTTTCATATTTCCCCTGTCATGTCTAAAGCACTGTAGCGACATCACATGTCAAAAATCGACTCTTACTTTCATAGGACCTATTCTCTGCTAGCTATTATAGACCGGCTCTTGTTAGATGTATTTCCTCTCTACATTACAAATATGTTGTCGTTTAAGCTGACAAAGCTGCAAACAATATAGTTTTTTTGTTTGTAAAGTTTATTACTATGAGTGTCTCCTCAAAGAATTAGGTATTGTTTGTAACTCTAGTATAATCCCACATACGTAAACGCTACTTTGGAATTCGATGAAATCCCGGCTTATCATAAGTTCTTCCTAATAACTATGAACATTTCTCTGAACCAACGGTTAAAATTTGTATTGGATCTCTAAGCTGCACAAAAATCCATACAATGAAATCAATATAAAGATTTATAGCCGGAGTGTTTGCGTTGCCTCCCGGCTTTACCAGATTATCGGGTGTTAATTGTGGCATTTCCCTTTGAGTTCCCTGTTTTGTTATGAAACTATTTGACATCCGTATAACTACTTTGACATCCGTATAACTACTTTGACATCGTATAACTACTTTGATATCCGTATAACTACTTTGATATCCGTATAACTACTTTGATGTAATTCAATTTTGATTCAGCTTTAACTTTGTTCTTGGATTTTAAGATCTGCATCTGTATATTAATCTGAACCGATCATTAGGAATATAGTTGCCTCCCCTGAATTCAGATATCAATAGAACCTTGATTTAGGATCTTCAGTTAACGTTAGGTGCAGCACTGGGCGGAAAAATCGATTGTAAACATTATATCTGGTACCCAAATCGTCTATAAATAGGTGATAAATATTTTTAACCCAGTTTTTAAGTACCTTTAGGAAAAACAGCTTCCGACTGGCGTTAGTTGAACATCCTACTTGATTTGTTCTCTTCCGGAGGTATTCAAAATTTTCGTAAATTTTCACAAAAATGTCGATCTTCATGATTTTACTGAATTAAAGATAAATGGATCTTTGAAATCTTGCCAACATGGACAAGTTACATGGTTGTCGTCAATGTGTTTCTGATTAAGAAACAAATCAAATTTAAACTGGAGTATGTACTTTGTGAAATAAAATTAATATTATATGATCTTAATTGCATGGTTTTGCAAGATGAACAAAACTTTAAGAAAGCATCAATTTCCATTTTATAAGAATTTTACGTGTTATCAGACAATCAAAATTAAGTTGAGACAATTTGTACAACCATAAAATTTACGTTAACGACTGCCTAACATAAATGTCCCATTAATTTCAATTTTAATTACCTACAGATGATGTATGGACCGAAATAGTATACCAGTGCTTATCATGATAAACAATACAAACTAGATGGAGGCCATACGAAACGACAGCTACCCCGCACTCCCAACATGTTGTATCCCTGAGCACCACTTTTACAATCATATAGTTAATAATGGCCCCAATTTTTGAAATATTCTAAAACCTCATTGCGCATCTACTGTATATAAAATATTGCATAAAATTAAAAATGAAAGAGTTAAGGTCACAAGCCTATATTCACAACACTAATTTTCGACCCCTGTGGGCCCCAAGTTTAATTTTAAAAAAACATCATTGCATATCTACATATAGTGTATGACAATAGCCGTATATAGAAATAAAATTCAAAATCGAACAGCGTTCCGAAGTACCCCGCCGCTAGAGCATCAGAAACCCTTGGACAAGTGAAACATAACAAAATTTTCTCAAAGAGAGAGAATAGAAGGACAAACAATTTGTGGTTATTGCTAAAGTTTTTTACAAGTTAATGAGTGGTATGAAGACATTTATACAATATGGGTATAGTGTTGAAATCTTATTTTACCATGTGTATTGAGAATTTATACAAATGTACATTTACTCCTTTTCAATAAACAGAAATGCTTTGATCAAAAGTATTCCGCCTAACAAACTCATAAAAAAGATCTTTGAAAATAGTATATACAGTTACATAATTAAACGTAGATATGCATATGTGTTTGAATTTTCTTTAAGACAGTATTTTTCAATTTTATAAGTATCGATAGGAGTTTATGTATAAAACCTCCCTTTAGGTCCAAGTGTATAAATATTATTCCAATGCAAGGAGAATATAAATTTTCTAGAACACTTAGATGAACAATTTTCAAAGTTATTAAGGGGCATAACTCCTACAAAAATATTTCGACATGACTCATCTTCGAACTCCCTTGAGGTATCATTGAGTTAAAGCTACTGTATAAATATTATCCAAATCGGTCAAGAAATAAATTTGCTAGAGCGCTTACATGAAAATTTTGTCAATTTTCTAAGTTATTAAGGGGCATAACTCCTACAAAAATATTTCGACATGACTCATCTTCGAACTCCCTTGAGGTATCATTGAGTTAAAGCTACTGTATAAATATTATCCAAATCGGTCAAGAAATAAATTTGCTAGAGCGCTTACATGAAAATTTTGTCAATTTTCTAAGTTATTAAGGGGCATAACTCCTACAAAAATATTTCGACATGACTCATCTTCGAACTCCCTTAAATTATCATTGAGTTAAAGCTACTGTATAAATATTATCCAAATCGGTCAAGAAATAAATTTGCTAGAGCGCTTACAAGGTGGACGGACGGACGGAAGCACGGACGGACGGACGGCGCCACGGACGGACGGACGCCCGGCATTACCATATCCCCCGCATCGCGTTGCGACGGGGGACAATAAAGTGAAGAATGACAGAGGAGTTTTAGGTCACAAGCTTAAATTCACTACTTCAAAATTCGACCCCTTTGGGCTTCAAGTTTTGAAAACCAAAATCCTTAAACCTTATTGTACTTATACATATAGTGTATTACAATGATGTATAGAAATAAAATGCATAAAATGACAAATGAAAGGGGCTTAGGTCAAAAGTTTAAATTCATAGTTTTCGAAATTCGACCCATTTGAGCCCCGAGTGTTGAAAATCTCAATTCTAAAACCTTAAGGTAGGAGGTACCTAAATCCGCTAAATGATGGATTTTCATGAAATTTTACCTGGAGCTAGAACATTCGAAACTGCATCTAAATATCGAACAAATTTTATATTTAGCTTTTATATTTTTTTCATAAGGTTGATTTAAATTCATTGAAATAAAGGACTTTTACTGTAGATGTCATATAAAACCTGCCGAAAAAAATAATAATTTCACTTTAAATCGTAACTTCTCAAAAACTGATCCCTAGGATCTTCTATAAAAACGATATGTTATTGCTTTCAACTTTTTCGTATCAATGATACTAAATAAACATACAAATGTAGGGTCACCAGCTTCGTTTTTGTTGTGGAAATCATTCAACTATAGGTCCTGCATGTCTGTAAGAACAGTAAAAATCTATATTCTTATCGCGAAGTCGTGACGACATTACGCTTATTTTGGTTTTTGACGCTTATTTTCACTCTTCATACAGTAATCAATCTAATATACTAAAAGAACGAATCTGGTGACCCCCAATAAATTTTATATCAATGAAAAGAGAATTTAATTGGAAATAATATATAATTTAAAAAAAAAATTGTAGATACTGGATTTTCAGAAATCATAATTTAAAATCTAAATAGTTGACTTTTTTGAGCGATAACTGCGTGCATTCTATGTATTTACCCATTTGTTTGCCAAATCTTGAAAAACCATATTTTGGGAAGTATTAAAGGGACCTACGTTATTTTGGGATATTCAGATGCAGTTCAGCATACTCTAGTTGCATGCCAAATTTTATAAAAATCTGAAAGTTTGCCCAATTAGGTACCTCCTACCTTAATACGCATCTACATGCAGTGTGTGACAATACTGCAAAGAAATAAAATGCGTAAAATGAAAAAAATTAAGAGAAGTTTAGGTCACAAGCTTAAATTCCAAAGTTTCGAATTAGACTTCTATTGACCGCTAAGTTTTGAATTCTAAATACGGTGTCTGACAATACTGTGTAGAAATTAAATGCATGAAGTTAAAAATGAACGAGGAGTTTGGGTCATAAGACAGTGTGACAAACAGGCGGGGGCGAATACAATATCCCCGAACTTTATTCAAAAGCGGTTGAATAATCATAAAAACCTTTGGTCAAATGATCTGTCAAAAGAAAGGACTAAAAACACACTTCTGCTATACATAACAACTGCATATATACATTGTTAATAGTAGTATATAGGAGGTTTTCAGTTAGTATTTGATGAGGTGCCGGATATGACGTTACCAGAAGCGGAATTGACGTAACAGGAAACAGAAGTTACGTGACTGGAACCTAAAGTACCCGGAGGTGATCTGCGAGCACGTGCAACCGAATGTGATGGATTTTCGTGCATTTATCTATGTATTATTCATGGAAGTGACGTAAGTCACATGCTCAGACCCGGAACTGTGTTGTGCGCATGCGTTTGTGGAACCAGAAGTGCCCGGAAGTGGTTTGCTCGCATGTGAAACAGGAAGCAGTGGGTTTTCGCGATATTTTTCGTGTATTGTTTACGGAAGTGACGTAAGTAACATACAAGTACCCGGAAGTTTGTTCTGCGCATGCTTAACCTGAAGTCGGATTGGATTATCTCCCCATTTTCTGAGCTTTTCATTCTCGGTTGTTTCTTGGTCGTTCATCTGTCTGGATAGAGTAAGGACTCTAACTGTCCGAGAGTATACACAGTACAGAGGACTTTTGGGTTATTTCCCCTTTTTCCATGCTTTTCATTCCGGTCTCTGTTCTCCTTTGGGTCGAGGAAGTCCAAAGGTAGGATTGGATTATGTGTCCTTATGACACGCTCAGCCTGAAGTTTAACTTGCTAGCTCAATAGGAAACAGTCCATAGGAAGACATGTCACCTACACCGAACACAGTCTTTGCTCTTACTCCTAAAGACCGTGTGCTTGGTCAAAAGCATCGAATACCAATTAAAAGCTTTTAGTTTGACCCGGCTGGGGATCGAACTCGAGACTTCCGCTTTCGAGACGAGCACGATACCACGATATCACCGAGGCGGTGATTCCTATAAGATGAATAATTAGCAAGGACTTTGTCAGAGAAACAGTTGAACTAAAAAAAAAAAATTAATGTTTACGCCTGTATAATCTTAGTAATCTGTTTTGCCAATTCTGTGGTCACATTTAACAATATTTTATTTCTTTCACGAGTAAATATCATGTAAAATAAAATTTTGTTTGAATACGGCAACATAATACTATATTTACACTATCATTTACCATCTGTAAATTTTCCATGGAAACATTATGCAATCGGATTTTCTATAAATTCATTTTGATAGTGGCCTTCATAAGGTTCCCCGAAATTATAATTGATGGTAGATTCGGCATTGTTATATATTCCCATGGCAGCTGAAACATACTTTCTTTCATCAGCAAAATAATCAGTTATTTCTCGTCTGAAATGTTTTTGTCATGACAAACTATAGAGCGATCCAATCTCCATTGTATATACATAGATATTATAAGTGGTTGTCCTACTTCCGTAGTTACGGAGCAACCATCTGATTTTTACGGATAGTGGGAAAGATTTGATCTTAGACCATGTAACACAAAAAAGAACAAGTTTATTTGAGCACATCAAAAAGACAAATTCGAAAATAAAATTTATTTTTATCCATTTTCAAGTACAATACAATATAAGAGCCATTGTGTTAACTTCAAGCGGATTGCAGCGAAGGAATTATGAGGGGATTGTCTTTATAGTATCTTTGTTAAAAGTTTTCATAACCAATATTGATTATTTCCAAATATTATGTCACAAATTGATATAAACCATACATGTCTAATTTAAAACTATCTCTTTTGTATACGAGAACAAAGAAACAAACGTCAACTGGTCTTGTCGTTTCATGTATTCTCGTAATTGGATTTGTTAAAAATTCTATATATTTCATGTGTGATATTTCTGGAACTAAATACAATATGACAAGAAAATATATCTGATTTGGTTGTAAATTGAACAAATATGGGTACAGACATGTTTGATGTTCTCTGAACTGGTTGCCAAATGTAATTTGTCAGCCACTGACATGTTTATTATTTAAACTCGCTTCTGAAACCAAATTCAACTTTGAATGAATTTGAACTAGACATAATAACAGCGCAGTGAATAGATTGTTTGGGGAATAAAAATAACAACTATCAATAAATATACAACTCTCAAGGCATTTTTTTTCTCTGAATGTGAGAAAGAAAGGATCTGGAGTAAAGAGGTCAACATTCCATCTCCTAATTAAACAGACCCAAAACAGGTGCAGTTACCACATGATCTGCAATGATTATGAAACTCCACACCAAGTGTCGAATTCTGTATGAAAGCCACATTTTATTAAAAAGAAAATCATACACTTAAAAACTTTCACTATCGTGACTTCATTCTAGCAATTTTCAAACAATCTACGTGCATATTGTGATGCACAGTTCTTGCAAATTAAGCAAGATATTAATTAAGTATTTCAAAGTGAAAATTTCTATTTCATACGTAATCCAATGACGAAACGCGCGTGTTTGATGTACAAAAAAGGAATAACTGAGTGGTTACTGCGCTCAAATGCCCGAGACCGAGGGCGGATCGCCACTTCAGATGTGAGTCACTATTTTGACACTGCCGTGAAAATAATAAAATGTGTTGTCATAAAATTATGAAAATATTTTGGAAACTAAAATTTCTCCCAAATCATTCTGTTGTTTTGCCATTTGAACCAGGCTGAACTCTTCAACAGCTTGGGTTGTTGTTTTTGGCTTCAAAATTGTTGGCTTTAGACACCACTGGAGAGTCGTAATTCGGCGCATATCTTGTTCATCAAAACTAGTACCTTGGAAAGTTCATCGAACTCACCATGTAGTAATTAATAAAAAAATCAGTTATACGTTCGATGGAACCATTCTGAATGAAGAAGATGTGCATATCATCGCTTTTCTTCTCATCAAAGCTGCCAATATGGAAAGCCGAAACTACGACAAAAGCGCTGTGCTGTAAAACTAAACGTAGTAAAAACCTCCTTATTAAACATTTTCAGAAGACTGGTTAGAATCGTCGGAGGAGTTAACACGATTCTAGCTAGCGGTCACTTTGTAATCGGAAACGATAAATTTTAAATTGTCGGAAAGGTTAAAAATATGGGTACGTGTAAAGTGCGAAATGAAAAAAAAACGGAACGGAACGAAACGAAACAAAACGAAATCAATTTTTAAAAATTTATACTTAAATTCCAGCTAAAGTCATGAAAATCTCGCATGTACATTGTGTATTACTCATTATCGTATTTCCCCATGTCTATATCGACCTGCTGAGGCCTTCATAATTTCCCCTATTTCGGCACTGTGACGTCGTAAAGAGTTGACCCGACCCTAATATGAGCTGACCCGAATATATCAGCGACGTCATAATGTTTGACCCAACTTTGACCCGAATATATCAGGAAAACATCCGGTTATAGGCAGATGGCCATTGAAAAGTAAGAAATTCCATTAAGATTGCTAGTTAACAATACGATAAATTTATTATCAAGTTTTCTTCAAACAAATATTGTAAAATATAAGCCGCTCGACACAATATGAAGTTTTTTGGCTCGTTCGCTACGCTCACTCGCCAAAAAAGCTTCACATTGTGTCTCGCGGCTGATATTTTACGATATACGTTTGCAGAAAACCTGATAATATGTACATATCTTATACTGTGTGTCGCAAAGTCTTAATACTTAATCTACATTTGATTTAATTGTTTTTATGTCGTTCTGAATGAACAACCGTGCGCTTAGAGAAGGAACTTCCGTACAGGGATAGTAAGGATTGGGTTGAGGTGGCAAGTTGGGAGGATGCGTAAATACAGGAAGGACAGTGGGAATTGAGATGGGTCCGAAAATCGGGATGGAGTATCCCATTGCCCAATATCGGGATATGATTAAGTGGTTTGGTTATCATGTCTTTCTGTGGAATGTGTTTTCATGTCGGCAAGTTTGAATTCGGCTGAAGCGTTACGTGTAAAGTACATTACACATCGTAATGTTTTTTTGTTGTTGTTTTTGTCATGGTTGAATAATTACTCCTTGGCTAACGTTAAGCAGTCATCCATATCATCGGATCATCGTTTGTGTGTTTTATCTCAATGTCACGTCTAGGTATAGACCCCTCCCCCCCACCCCGAAATATGTTCGCCGCTATGTGTTTCATTTGATTTGTTCCGATAAAAACAATTGAATTCAATTGCAGATTAACTATTAAGACTTTAAGATTGATTTCGTTTCGTTTGCACCTAGGGGTCGGCCCCCATCCATTGGATAGGAGCGCCATGGACCGATAACTCCGGTTATAGATTGTTCGTTTCGGTCAATTTCGTTTCGTTTCGTTCCGTTTTTATTTCATTTCGCACCTTACAGGTACTCAAAAAATATTGTCGGAAAAAAAAATAAAAAAATGTCGGAATGAGTCGTCGCTGTAATCATAATGCATTGTTTTTACAGATCAGAAAAAAAGTCACGTGATAGGTTTGGGCCCTAAATTAAACCGGCTCTGCCCTGCCACCGTAAAGTGTCTGAACAAAGCCACATTATGTGTGTTTTTGCTCTATGATTATTGTTTTATGAGAGGTTTGCTTGGATGCTCTTATTTGGTATATGCCGCTGTTAACAATTTCTGAATCTTTTTAAATTCTAATTTACAAGACTTCTGATGTAGAAACAGGATAACAAACAGTAGGAAGCAATCTGTAATATATATATAGAGTCAGGGTTCATTTCGTCTTTCGTCTCTTAAAGGAGATCCATAATAGCTTTATCTTCTATATGTAGTTATCATGGTTATGTAGTTATGATGGTTATATGTAGTTATCATGGTTATATGCAGTTTATCATGGTTATGGATTTATCATAGTTATATGTTGTTATGCATGGTTATGTAGTTATCGTGGTTATGTAGTTATCATAGTTATGTAGTTATCATGGTTATATGTAGTTATGCATGGTTATGTAGTTATCGTGGTTATGTAGTTATTATAGCTATGTAGTTATCATGGTTATATGTAGTTATGCATGGTTATGTAGTTATCATGGTTATATGTTGTTATCATGTTTATGTAGTTATCATGGTTGTGTAGTTATTATGGTTATGTAATTATCATGGTTATATGTAGTTATCATGGTTATGTAGTTATGCATGATATTTTGTGTTAATGTTATACATGAATGTCGTTGTTCTTGTAACTGTATACTACAGCCCAATTGGGTTAATGTATGTATTTTAATGCTATATGCACTAACGCCTCACATAAACTTAAATAAGCAAACATTTTTTTTATGAATCTTACAAAAACAGTCCTCACAAACCAAAATAGTTTCTTTATATCCAGAAAAATTTGAGATGTGAATATGAGTGTCGTTTTTATATTTGTTTTCTGAATAGTAATAAGACATTTGTTTGTCTGACGAACCAGCAAATCTTTGTAATAAAAAAAAAACAACTAGATTATGCAACAGTCCCCGAAAACAATGTACATTCTTAATTGGCGAACGGTATTATTAGAAATCTTACATGTACCTGCACGAAATTGGACTGGTAGGATGATTGAAAAAATGGAGGAAAACTCTATATTTATGAATACATTTATTACAATTATTCTCGTAATTGGATTTGTTATATATGTGCTTTAGCAGAAAATGAAGGTAAAAATTTTAAAAGATTTACGGACGTACAATTGACGAACGCAAAGGGACAACAATATTGGTGGTTTTCGCTTGACCTTTTCGGTCATTTTGGTGTTTTTTCATTTGCTTTTCAATGTGTTATTGTTTTAGTTTTCAACATTTTAGGCCTTGAGCACAACCGATTATTCGCAAATCTTGTGTATCAAAATTGGTATAAGAGCCACTCCAAATTGATTTTTAGCGATCGAAATTTTAATTTTAATTTTTTTTCTGGAAGAATAGTTTTTTTGTTTTTTGTTGCGAAGATCAAATTTACACGCGGCACACATTTTTTTTAGCTAAAAACTGCAAAAAATGGGAACAAATCTAAATTTTTACAAAATTTTAGGAGCGGGCGTACAATTTTATTTTTTAATTTCTTGAAAGATGAGGCGAATTTTCAAAATGTTTGCAAAATAAAGCGGCGAAACGAAATTTTCTTAAAATTTACATAGTCCAAAAACTGGAGCGAAGAAACAATTAAAGATCAATATGAAGGCTCAAAGAATTTATTCTATGGTTAAGTTAAAGTTTTGTTTTTTGTGTTTGTCATATGCAGTTTGTTTGGCGACGACTGATAAATTCCTATTTAAATGCAACATGACATTAGAAATATTATTAATTCAGAAACAGAAATTCATTCCTAGAAGTAATAATAAGTTCTATATCTTCAGCATGAATATGGATGAAATGAACAACTTTACTAGAAGCTGTCATAACCACTATCGATTATACTAACATATTATGACCCATGCTGATAGTACGGACGAATTTCACAGTTTTCATATATCTAATGTGTCTGCTGCAGCAGACGTTCAAATAGATGATTGAATTTTCATTAGTAGACGGAATTTTTTTTTCTTTTCAGCTTTTCTTAACTGTTCCAAATATAATACGAAAATGCGTTTATTGTTTTCCTTCCACGAAAAGCCGGGCATATTTCAGCAAATAACAGAGGGTCAGTGAACAATCGAATGGGCTAAAATTAATAAACAAAGGTGAGAATGACCAGTTAAAATTAGGGGATCAGAGAAAATGCGACTGATAGGATAACCAGTGGACAAAAGAAGACGTATATGGTGATGCTATATATCATAAGAATAAAGAATAAAGAATTTTATTTCCAATTAAGGGCCCATTAAGAGCAAGCAATCAAATACAAATGATTATATCAATGGAGGTACATATAAAGTTTACATATATATATATTTAAACCCACAATAACCCCAGTCAGGTCAGAGCCATACTATATACACAATATCTATATTATCATAATATATCAATTAAAATATTTGCATGTTATTATATAGAATTTCTTATTTCTTAACACTTATTTATAAATATACCCAATGTTTTTAGGACATTAATATTTTCATTAGTCAATAGCCAAATAAACTTTGCTGTTTTATTCAGATTCCCAAAATTATTACAAAATAAAGAAAGTAGTTCACAGTAGTTCACATTGTAAGTTCGTTGTATATTTCAACTGCAACTTCCCCGTGCACAACAGGAAACGCCGGAAAACGGCACCATTTTCGATTTTTTAGTGAAAACTAATTCTAACAAGAATTAAGTACCAAGATGGCTTACTCTTCAAAAGACACTTCAGGTGTTTATGGGAAGGACAGTCGTATTTTCAAACATAAGTGAATCTAATTTTCTGGGATATAGAAAGAATACTTGAATGTTTGAGGAAACGGCTTATTTCCTAAAATATATTAAACATTTCGTTTGGTACCAGATTGCACCCAGTTTTGCTTTGTTATATATATATATATATATATATATATATATATATATATATACTAGTCAAAAAAAGAAACGTTACATACCTTTAAATCCAAATTTATCAAAGAATATTGAAAGTGATAAAAAAAAGCAATTATTCTGCTAAAATTAATCAATCAATAAAAATTATTTGATTGATCTCGATAATCTGATATGGCAAGAACAGGTATAAAATCCGGATTTTTTATCGAAAGGTTCAAATTCAATTTCGCAAAAGTCATGACCAAAATCATCATCAGAATTGGAAAACGAGTCAAAATTTTATAGTCCAGTATTATTGAAACAGAACAATATGGCAATGAGACATTATGTGAACATTTAAATTTTTGAAAAAGTTTTTAAAATCTCAAAAAATGCGAAAAAATCTTGTTTTTTGCACAAAATCTAAGGTTTTGACGAGAAAACGATGCCCCGTGAACATGAGAAGGATCGGACAATTTTTAAGCTCGCTACGACGTTTTGAAATCTTGTGTCCATTGGAAATACATTACCATGTAACGTTTCTTTTTTGACTAGTATATAGATAATATATATTATGCTTTTATTTGCGAGAATAGAATATTGGCTTTACTGCGCTATGATAGGGCAGTCCGTTTGATCACATATTTTTAAATCGGGAATAAAAACTAGAACAAAAATGAAAAGAAAATTTGAATTTATGCATACCACAATCTTATGTAACAGTTTTTTTCATGCTGCTTTTAGGATATTAGGAGGATATAAACATGTTTTGTACCAGTGTGTATTACGTAACTATAAGATGATTCAGAGTGATAAATATAAAGTTATTCAGACTAATTCATCTAAAGAGGATCGAAGCTATAAATGATATCTCATATTGCTAATAAAGCCATAATAACTGCATTATGACTTGTCATAACCTATACTGATTTTTTTTTCAACTTGATATAAAACAATCGTTATTCAATAATTACAGTGTACTTATGGCTACTTCGGAGAATTCATATACACGTACACTGATTCTTCTATTAGGCCGGGTGGTATGCATGCTTTTCAAAATACGGGTGGTTTTATTGTATTCCGAAGGTATTATAAGGTTAATGAGCTCGAGAAAAACTAATTCAGGTAACACTTGGACAAATGACTAAAAATATATGTGAAAAGCTTAGCTTTTATTGCTGTTGTTCACCTCAATGTCATTGTGTACTCTAAAAGCCCATACTTCACAGCCAGATTAATTTGCCAGGATTGGTTGCGGATTTTATGGAGTTGACTAGAGATGCTGTAGCCAAACGGATATTTTCCAACCATCAAATCCAAAATTGATGCCGACCAATATTAAAATACAATACTGATATCTCTATTCTAATGCAAATTTTAAATAAAAAACGATTTTTTGGAAATCCGGAAGTGACGCTTTGTGTGTGCCGTAAAAATAGAGTCCATCAATTGCAGAATTATAGCTTGAGCGTCATTCAATGAATATCAACAACCAACGTTACATTAGAATTGCTATTCCTATCTAAAACCAATCATTTCCAGACGATAGACTGCATGGCACTGTTTCAATTGGGATTTAGTCAGCTGGACAGAATCTAATTTTAAGTATCTTTTAACCATACAGATGAAGCCGATTTTAAAGTCGATGTGATAATTGTATCATTTGTTGTCTGTGTATAGCTTACTCTTTTCTGTTGGCTAACAGTCGAGTGAACCCGAAAATAGAAATGTCCATCCCATATTCGAACAATCGAAGTAATATAGATTGCAATGTACTAAAACAGTTGAAGACATCTGAAAAAACAATGGTCTGAATTGTATTTTTCATTTGGACTTACATTTCTGCTGACCTTTTGGTGATCGCTTAAGAAAGGCTTCAATTCCAATAGGCCCTTGAAATTGTTATTGAAAGTACCTGAAAAGGTCCTTGAAAACAAAAAATTGTTCTTATCTGGATAATTTAAGAACCAGAGTATTCATATTTTGTGGTTATAAAATAAATTATTATTCATTTTATTGAATGGTTATTTAATATGTTAGTTTTTAGAAATTGAATATGTACTACGGGGTGCCGAACGTGACTCTTGTGGTTTGGTACTCGAAATTCAATTTTGTACGGACAAAAAGTGAGTTTTGTTCAACAAAAATGAGTACAATATTGTTTATTCTAATATGACGTCCTTCTTTGGCTTTAATGTCAACAAACCCATGTTACTTATGGGAAAGCCAAAGAAGGACGTCATATTAGAATAAACAATATTGTACAAAATGTCCTATATTTGCAATATATACTTTATTAGGTATTTATACATACTTTTGCAGAATAGCGCATCACCCATATGATGTGTCCTTGAACCAGCGAGACCAGCGGTTACTATATCCAATGAGAGGTCTTCTTACAAAATCGTGATGAGAGAATTCATTTGCATACAAAGTTGACTTTTGTGACACAAAATTGACTTTTGTGTTAAATGTTCACTTCTGTTTAACAAAACTCAATTTTGTATGCAAATATGTTTATATTTGCATACCTATTTGATAAATTGAATTTTGTCTACAAAAATGAATTTTTTCATTACAAAATTGAAGTTTTCATAAAACAAGTCTGTATCACATAGTTTTGTAAGACAAAAATGATTTTGTTATGACAGAATTGAATTTTGTGTACACAAAATTGATTTTGATTACAAAAAGTTCAAGTCCCATTCGGCGCCCCGTAGAGGTTCGTGTTGGTCAAAAGTTTTACATTTATATATAATTTGTACCATTGAGTTTGTGTGTTTGCTTCTTTGTCCAGTGTTTGTATGTCCTTAGCCCACATGGGCGTAATTTTGCAAATAAAGATCTCACTCTATAACCGGTCTCTTTGATTCGATGGGATGTATTCCTTCTCTTATTTCCCTGTACAGTAGAATACCAATGGGGTATCTAGGTAAAAAGAATTTTAGCACTTTTATTAAATTATTTTGTTCTACTTATATGTCAGAATTTTATTGTCAAGCTTGATTTTCTTCGAACATTTACTTCGAAATGCTTTTTACATTTAACAAATACTGAATTTGATACTTCTAAATACGATCTAATAATGTTTATAAAATACGAAATTTCATTTTACACTGCACTGCGTTTTCATCTGAAAATGTTTCAATATTATTGAAAGTTATTAAATGTTGCTTGGTTGGTAAAAAAAGGTTTGAAATATGACATATTTGTCAATTTAAACTGGTTATCAGCTGCATTTACTCTAAATACGAAAACATTATATAATTTTCTCTCGAATAGAATTAAACAAAGTGCGTCTTCTTTTTATTTGATTATATGGTAATTTTAGAATGTAAACTATTTTTCACAGAACTACAGAATAGATACAAAAAAGAAAATTGAGGAGGAAGTAAAAAATGCGTAACCATGCTTTGCGCAACCGACGGAACCATGAGGAAAATTTAATAAATTAAAATCTTTTTCGTATATTAAATTGTTTATCCCAATTTACTGACAAAATAAAACAGTATCTTAAATTCCAAAGTAAGTAAGGTGTACGGTCTTCTCAGCGCCCCTTACCTTCACCTGTTTAAATGGCGTAGCTACGTATAGTCACACTTAATTCTACACCATTTTGACAGGTAAAGAAAAAATATTAAAATTGTATGCCAAAGACTTTTTCTAAACTCAACGATCAAAGATAAAATGAGACCTGTCCCAGTGACAGCAAACCTTCATCACTGTTTAGGGCCACAAACCATCCACCCGCCATACATTGTACATAACCAAACTAACAAACCATCCATTCGCCATACATAACCAAGCTAACAAACCAAACACAAGCCACACATCCACCATACATAACCAAACTAACAAACCACCACCAGCCATACATAGCCAAACTAACAAACCACCCATCCACCATACATAACCGAAACGAACAAACCACCCATCCACCACACATAACCAAACTAACAAACCACGCATCCGCCATACATAACCAAACTAACAAACCAACCATCCGCCATACATAACCAAACTAACAAACCACCCATCCACCATACATAACAAACCTAACACCCGCCATACATAAGCAAACTAACAAACTACCCATCCACCATATATAACCAAACTAACAAACCAACCATCCGCCATACATAACCAAACTAACAAACTACCCATCCACCATATATAACCGAACTAACAAACCAACCATCCGCCATATATAACCAAACTAACAAACCAACCATCCGCCATACATAACCAAACTAACAAACCACCCATCCACCATACATAACCAAACTTACAAACCACCCATCCACCATACATAACCAAACTAACGAACAACCCATCCGACATACATAACCAAACTAACAAACCACCCATCCGACATACATAACCAAACTTACAAACCAACCATCCGCCATACATAACCAAACTAACAAACAACCCATCCGACATACATAACCGAACTAACAAACCAACCATCCACCATACATAACCAAACTAACAAACCACCCATCAACCATACATAACCAAACTAACAAACCACCCATCCGACATACATAATCAAACTTACAAACCACCCATCCACCATACATAACCAAACTAACATACCACCCATCCACCATACATAACCAAACTAACAAACAACCCATCCGACATACATAACCAAACTTACAAACCACCCATCCACCATACATAACCAAACTAACAAACCACCCATCCACCATACATAACCAAACTAACAAACCACCATCCACCATACATAACCAAACTAACAAACCAACCATCCACCATACATAACCAAACTAACAAACCACCCATCCACCATACATAACCAAACTAACAAACCACCCATCCGCCATACATAACCAAACTAACAAACCAACCATCCACCATACATAACCAAACTAACAAACCAACCATCCACCATACATAACCAAACTAACAAACCAACCATCCACCATACATAACCAAACTAACCAACCACCCATCCGCCATACATAACCAAACAAACAAACCACCCATCCGACATACATAACCAAACTAAGAAACAAACCATCCACCATACATAACCAAACTAAAAAACCACCCATCCGCCATACATAACCAAACTAACAAACCACCCATCCGACATACATAACCAAACTAACAAACCAACCTTCCACCATACATAACCAAACTAACAAACCACCCATCCACCATACATAACCAAACTAACAAACCACCCATCCGCCATACATAACCAAACTAACAAACCACCCATCCACCATACATAATCAAACTAACAAACCACCCATCCGCCATACATAACCAAACTAACAAACCAACCATCCACCATACATAACCAAACTAACAAACCACCCATCCGCCATACATAACCAAACTAACAAACCACCCATCCGACATACATAACCAAACTAACAAACCAACCTTCCACCATACATAACCAAACTAACAAACCACCCATCCGCCATACATAACCAAACTAACAAACCACCCATCCACCATACATAACCAAATTAACAAACCACCCATCCACCATACATAACCAAACTAACAAACCACCCATCCACCATACATAACCAAATTAACAAACCACCCATCCACCATACATAACCAAACTAACAAACCACCCACCCGACATACATAACCAACCTAACAAACCACCCATCCGCCATACATAACCAAACTAACAAACCACCCATCAACCATACATATCCAAACTAACAAACCAACCATCCGCCATATATAACCAAACTAACAAACCAACCATCCACCATACATAACCGAACTAACAAACCAACCATCCACCATACATAACCAAACTAACAAACCACCCATCAACCATACATAACCAAACTAACAAACCACCTATCCGACATACATAACCAAACTAACAAACCAACCATCCACCATACATAACCGAACTAACAAACCAACCATCCACCATACATAACCAAACTGACAAACCACCCATCAACCATACATAACCAAACTAACAAACCACCTATCCGACATACATAACCAAACTAACAAACCAACCATCTGTATAATAATATAGAAAAGGCCCCTTGAAACAGAAATCCTATGTAATTGTAGAATTCATTTGAAGCATATGTCCGCTTTCATACAGATGTGCATCAAAATTGGTATCAAAGAATTATATTTTAACCACTGAGTCTATGCCACTGCTGGTGGACTCCATGTACCCGAGGGAATCCCCAGGTCAGTTGCTAGTATTTCGATACTGGCCCGAAATTGATGCATAAAATTTAAGGTTACAAATTTAAAATTTGTGAAAAACTAAGAGTACATGTATCTCCCGCGTGCATAGCTCTGTCCTTGGATGGTTTCGGATTTACCCCTTTTTGTCATTTTTGGTATTTTGAATTTGCTCTTCAACCTTTTGGATTGTTGTTTTGGTTTTAAATATTTCAGGCCTTGAGCACAATTGATTTTTTATTTCTAGGTAAAATGATATCTAGACAAGATAGTAAAATTTTATTAATTTATAATATGAGTCAGTTTAATTGATATCAAGCCAAATTCTCAATCACTGTTTGGACTTGTCCACTTATAGTGTACAAAGCCATACTCGTAACAATTTTTTTTCTTCTTGAAAATCTGGCTAAATTTTTTTTTACATCTTCGGTAGATATCTGAAATGGACTGCATAACATAATAAAATAACAAGCCCTGACAATCAAGACACATCCCACAGTCATAAGATCAGCCCTGAGAATCAAGACACAACATCCCACAATCATAAGACAAGCCCTGAGAATCAAGACACAACATCCCACAATCATAAGACAAACCCTGAGAATCAAGACACAACATCCCACAATCATAAGACAAACCCTAAGAATCAAGACACAACATCCCACAATCACAAGACAAGCCCTGAGAATCAAGACACAACATCCCACAATCATAAGACAAGCCCTGAGAATCAAGACACAACATCCCACAATCATAAGACAAACCCTAAGAATCAAGACACAACATCCCACAATCACAAGACAAGCCCTGAGAATCAAGACACAACATCCCACAATCACAAGACAAACCCTAAGAATCAAGATACAACATCCCACAATCATAAGACAAACCCTGATAATCCAGACACAACATCCCACAATCACAAGACAAGCCATGAGAATCAAGACACAACATCCCACAATCATAAGACAAACCCTAGGAATCAAGACACAACATCCCACAATCACAAGACAAGCCCTCAGAATCAAGACACAACATCCCACAATCATAAGACAAGCCCTGAGAATCAAGACACAACATCCCACAATCATAAGACAAACCCTGAGAATCAAGACACAACATCCCATAATCACAAGATAAGCCCTGAGAATCAAGACACAACATCCCACAATCACAAGACAAGCCCTGAGAATCAAGACACAACATCCCACAATCACAAGACAAACCCTAAGATTCAAGACACAACATCCTACAATCACAAGACAAGCCCTGAGAATCAAGACACAACATCCCACAATCACAAGACAAGCCCTGAGAATAATACAATCATAATACAAGCCCTGAGAATCAAGACACAAGATCCCACAATCATACGACAAGCCCTGAGAATCAAGACACAACATCCCACAATCATAAGACAAGCCCTGAGAATCAAGACACAACATCCCACAATCACAAGACAAGCCCTGAGAATCAAGACACAACATCCCACAATCATCAGACCAGCCGTGAGAATCAAGACACAACATCCCACAATCATCAGACCAGCCCTGAGAATCAAGACACAATCCCACAATCATAAGACAAGCCGTGAGAATCAAGACACAAAATCCCACAATCATAAGACAAACCCTGAGAATCAAGACACAACATCCCACAATCATAAGACAAGCCCTGTGAATCAAGATACAACATCCCACAATCATAAGACAAACCCTAAGAATTAACAACATCCCACAATCACAAGACAAGCCCTAAGAATCAAGACACAACATCCCACAATCATAAGACAAACCCTGAGAATCAAGACACAACATCCCACAATCATAAGGCAAGCCCTGAGAATCAAGACACAACATCCCACAATCACGACAAACCCTGAGAATCAAGACACGTCCCACAATCACAAGACAAGCCCTGAGAATCAAGACCCAACATCCCACAATCACAAGACAAGCCCTGAGAATCAAGACACAACATCCCACAATCACAAGACAAACCCTCAGATTCAATACACAACATCCTACAATCACAAGACAAGCCCTGAGAATCAAGACACAACATCCCACAATCACAAGACAAGGCCTGAGAATAATACAATCATAATACAAGCCCTGAGAATCAAGACACAACATCCCACAATCATAAGACAAGCCCTGAGAATCAAGACACAACATCCCAGTCATAAGACAAGCCCTGAGAATCAAGACACAACATCCCACAATCATAAGAGAAGCCCTGAGAATCAAGACACAACATCCCACAATCATAAGACAAACCCTAAGAATCAAGACACAACATTTCACAATCATAAGACAAGCCCTGAGAATCAAGACACAACATCCCACGATCACAAGACAAGCCCTGAGAATCAATACACAACATCCCACAATCACAAGACAAACCCTGAGAATCAAGGCACAACATCCCACAATCATAATACAAGCCCTGAGATTCAAGACACAACATCCCGAAATCACAAGACAAGCCCTGAGAATCAAGACACAACATCCCACAATCATAATACTAGCCCTGAGAATCAAGACACAACATCCCACAATCATAAGACAAGCCTTTGAGAATCAAGACACAACATCCCACAATCATAAGACAAGCCCTGAAAACCAAGACACAACATCCCTTAATCACAAGACAAGCCCTGAGAATCAAGACACAACATCCCACAATAATAAGACCAGCCCTGAAAATCAAGACAAAACATCCTACAATAATAAGACAAACCCTGAGAATCAAGACACAACATCCCATAATCACAAGACAAGCACCAGATAGATGTTAAAAATACAACAAATTATTACCACAAATTCAAAATAAACATATATAACAAGCAGACAACAAGAGACAATCACTGAAATTTCAGGGTCCGGGATTGAATCAGGCATATATATAATGTAGGGGGGTTTAACACCTTTTTACCCTTAAAACATGAGTCAATTGGAGTTTACCAACATGGGAAGCACTATCAACAAATTACTCGATTATAACAGAGAAAGAAATCTAACAAATACTGTCATAGATTGGCATACATAATGGAATTCATAAACTGGTAGATATAAAAATATTCAAAGAGAGAATATATTATGTAAAAATTGCTTGAAGTGGATGATTAACAGCATTTTATTTCTACATTGCAAACTGGATTTAAATTTACGGAAAAATTTGTTTTGTAATATTTAAAAAAAAACTTTCCAAATTTCATCAACGATCAAGCATTAATGAAAAACGGCAGCCACGCTACATATCACCGCGCCACTGTTGTGTTAATCACAAGATTAAATGCTACGCGTTCAATCAAAGGAATATTTCGCAAAAGAACAATAACATTTTTTCACTGTTTCACTACAATTTCTTCTTTTTAAAATAATTCAGCCAGTGCTATGAATGGCAAAACACAAATGACCAAGGAAATTATACTCAGATGTGACAATAACTTTAGTAATGAATTGGACAGTTGAGTAGTCATAGTGTTAAACGAAGTGTGACTGATTAGGATTTCATACACTGACAATGTAAATACATATAGTGAACTGTTTTTATGATGACTTGTTCTTCTAATTAAGTGTAAATTTACCAAAGTTGGACGATCTAAAATTGACAAGGATTAACAATTTTCTTACCGAAGGTCGGTGGTTCTCTCCGGGTACTCCGGCTTCTTCCACCAATAAAAACTGGCCGCCGCGAAATAGTCAAATGTGCTGAAAACGGCGCAAAACCTCAACTGAACAAACAAACCAAAGTTGGAATATCAATTTTGGAAATTAAATTTTTGGCCTAAGTCTTGTGACATTACTAGCTATTAATATGCATGGTTGCTAGATACATTTCCAAAAAATGAAGATCTTAGAGTCTTTCAGGAAATTTACCAAAATTGGAGTTATTTTTTTTAAATCAAAATATTCCATTTAATTTTGGAAATTTAATAATTCCCTATACAGCTGTTGCTTTTTGTAAACAAATATGTATTGTTGCTAGGTACTGTTCCAAAAAATTCAGATCTTAGAGTCTTTCAGGAAATTAACCAAATTTGGAATTCCATTTTTGGAAATTGAATGGTAACTTTCAGGAAAAACAGGATTACTGCTGTCACAAAAGCTTCTTAACCAGGGTTTTATCAAGGAAAAGTTGATGTCATCACTTTGGAAATTTTACGGTCGTCATCACGAATTGATTCACCATTACAGTGTTCCAATATCTAATATGATGTTGGACCTGTTCCCACTGTCGTAACCTTTCATGTGCCTCCACCGATTTGTGACTTCCACCGGATTGACTTTGTTGAACTTCACGACGGGTGCCGTATACGGAGCAGGAACTGCTTACCCTTCCGAAGCACCTGGGTTCACTCCTGGTTTTTATAGGAGTTCGTGTTGTTCATTGTTTTTTAGTTTTCTGTGTTTATTTGTTGTGCTTGTGGTTGTTCATTTGTCTTCCCGGGTTTGTCTGTCCAATGGATTACGTTTGTTTTGATTGCTACTTAGGTATATTTGTCCTTTTTTTTTCACTCTAATGATATTAATGGCTATTAATATGCATGGTTGTTAGATACATTTCCAAAAAATGAAGGTCTTAAGAGTCTTTCAGGAAATTTGCCAAAGTTCGAATTTCATTTATGGAAATTGAATGGTTACCTTAACTCTTATGACATTAATGGTTATTAATATATATGGATGCTAGATATAGATGAAAGTTGTTCTCTTCTTCTTCTTCTTGTCGTTCGCCATTACACTTGAACGCCAGTCTCCTCAACAAATCTGGCAAAATTTGTTCATGGTTTCAAGTGTCATTTTGGCTGTTTGTGCGTGGTGTTGTGGTCTGTTCGAGTGCGCTGTATAGCCCAACACCTCCGTCTTCAGCACTCTAGGTTTTCTTTCGGAGTTACCTCACCCTTAGCTTCTGAACAAAAGTTCTGATCCTGGAAGTACAGGAAGGAAGTTACAGATTCCTGGTTCTGGATTTTCCTCGAGGTTGTCTCCTGAAGCCTTTCCCTGTCGAAGGGTGTAGCCGCAAGGCAGCGGAGGTTTTAGATCAGAGTTTTCCTTCTCCTAGATGGGTTACCCTCCAAGGTTTACGAGCCCCATCTACCCGAGGCTATCTGGTTTTAAGGCGCCAGTGACTCGCCTTCGCCCCTTCTCCAGTCAGTCAAAACGGCCGCACCAGGTCCACCAGTTGGTAAACCCGTCGTGAAGGTTGGAGTTGGACTTTAGTTGTCAGAGGCTGTTTGAGACGCACGCCGAAAGGAGCATTTAAAATGGTATTGAGAGCCCATTCCCAACACCACCCCTTGGCTTTGACAACCTTCCGCGACCAAAGTTGTTCTCCATTTCCAGTTTTCAGTGATTTTTCTCTAAAAACCACTTATTACACCCAAAAATGCCTTTTCCGCAAACAAATATTCATGTATATTTTTGATATGTTGTTAGTACAGGTATATGTTCCAATTTGCACCTAAAAAAGCTTGTTTGCAATTAGTTGAGTTATATTAAAGGTAGGTTGACTAGACTATTTAAGATAAAATAAATGTAGGGTTTATAAATATTAAATTATTTGAAGATAAATAAAAATATATGATGATACAAAACAATTAATTAAAAAATATAATTTCCCTTTTTACGAACTGCTAGCAAAATCTAACAGAACTGAACCACTTGCAAAGTATGTATTGTGACATTTTCATAATAAAATAGCGAACTAATTTTCAAAATATGCACAAAAACGCGTTCGAGACGCGACAGCCATACTTCCACGTCGTTCTTAGGACGTATCGGCCATAATGCCAAATCGTCCATACGACATATCGACCATACCTTGAAAAGACGAATCGGCCCTACTTTAAATATTTATTCCATTGTGGTAATAACATAAAATATAATAATACAACAAGTATCATTTCATAGTTGTAACATAAATATGATTTTGTAATATTTATTATGTACAGGTTTGCCGGTTTGAAAGAGATATAAGAAATAAAGATAATATTTTTGTTTTGTATTTTATTTATTCATTCAGTCATAAAGATAAACAAATATACAACAAACAACATACACCATACATACAACATACAAAGTTACTAAACACTTAGTCGGACTCTTCTGAGTCTGATTCTGGAAGGGTCTCTGAGGAACTGGTGGTGCATATAGATGTCCAACTGAACGGAGAAAGTCAGAGATACAGATGCTATCGTCGTCATGCTGGTCCCAGAGTGATTCGAGACAGCCTTGTAGATGCTTGTATTACATTGGTAGCGGGTCCGCTGTTGTTCACTTACAAGTTGCTGGGTGTTGGAAACAGTCTTGGCTCCCTGTTGGAAGGCTGGCACGATCTTGTAACTGTGAAAAGTCCAAACAGAAGGCTTGCACACGTAGGTCTGGTACTACCTCCTTCAGTCTTTCAAAAACCTAAAAATTAAGACCAACTAGACATTGAACCCGCGCGAGCGCGGGAAAATAAGCATTTTTTTGTGGTGGCCATATTGATTTTAAAAAGTTTTTGTGGCCATGGCATTCGTGGAACAGTAACTCAATGTGGATGTTGTGGCAGGCTTTCCTGTCAAGTAGGTGGTGTCAACTGATAGTTTCATGTCTATATATGCTGTAGTATTCCAGAAATGGATGTTAATGCAAAATTTAACCAAAGTCAATGAAGCGTGAAATGTAGGTCAACGTGACCTAATTGTCATATGGTTGTTTGTTACTACCGAAGATGTATCCACTGATGAAGTAGACTGTATGCCACGTAGAATTACCAAAATGGACCTTAAGGTTCCATCATAGTCAAAATCTATGACGAAAATACAACCACTTAAATTGTCAATATGTTTATGTTACAATTAATTCTGAACTGGAACTTGATGAAAAGCTTTCATTAAATACACATTTCATAATGCATTACCTTTTTCATTCAGAATAAATATGAAAAAGAATATGAATAAACATTTCCTTAGTGACGGATGAATTTTTCAAAAGATGCCGTGAGTTAAGTAGAGCATATTTTTGGAAAATAATTGTTCCAATTGTTCATTGTCATCATGGGCAGGGCAGGCGAGGCTTAATTTCACAAATAAATCCAATAGACGATAAAAACATTTTTAATGTGTGGCTGAGTGTGCTGTCCACGTTTATAAAGATGTCCGAGATAAATTTCGTCATTAATGATAAAGTAGACCATTTGTTAAAAATATTTTTATCTAGAGCTTACAGGGAATTGTTCGGTAGAGCTATATTTAGACAGGTCACATGACAAATAATGTTAAAATGGATAATGGCTGGTTTTATCACTTTGTGCAAAGTAAACATCCGAGCAATCCAAAAAACAACTAAGTTAGGAATTCCTCTGAATTTTGCCTTACTTCTTCATAATCTTCAAAGTTCATAACCTTTACAGTTAGGAGAAATTGCGTTATTGTAGAAAAAAACAATCCTGAATACATGAAACGGAAACATCCCACTCGAAGGAGAATGTTTTTAATTTGTTTTATTCTTCTTCCGTAATTTCAAACAAAAATACATTTAAAATATGTGCATAATTGTTTATTTAAATCAATGTGTTAAAATGATGCATTCGAGAACCTTCTAAGGGATATGTTGGGAGAATTCATACCGGAAAAGTCCATGCAAATTCCATTTGCACATAAACAAAACTGCAGTTTAAAATTTATAAATGCAGATTGTAAAATCCGACAATAACCTTTATAATCTGAACCATACATCGTTTATTTTGAACCACGCGTTTTGCCGCCTATTCGGCTAATTCGTAAATTTAGTATTATAGATAAACATAAGTACGTGCTATATAATTGCATATAAATGAAGGGTGCTTATATATATGAATGAATGAATGGACGGCTCTGACTCATTACTTTTATAATAATAATGATTTCATATCAACTTACTGCCTTGTAGTCTCTTCTCCTTTTAAGTGTCATCAGCACAAACACCAACGGAACTTGCTTTATGGAATCTTCTTTCTGCAGGAAGGAGTGCACTGTAAAAAGCTGTGTGAAAGGTGTACATACAACCTTGAAGGTGCCGTCCAGAATCTGCTGCTGTGCTGGTGAAGAAAACATGACATGACCTGCAGTGTCAACTCTAAGGTCACCTACTAGAAAGTTGTCACAGGCTAGGAACTCGCTGTCAATCTAAAAAAATGATACAGTTATTTAGATATATGATGATATATATACATGTTAATTATTAGGCATTCGTGTCGCTTTGTGTGGCATTTTATTTTTACAATTTTATAACAAGTTACAAATAATTAGTTTTCGTAATGCCTGGATCACTTGCATGAATATAGTCTATTGAACCCCTAATGAAGTTGTCACCACTCTGAGTCACAGTGGCTTTGCACCATACTTTTTTGTTGCGCACACTACACCTCCAGTTGACCGTCTTAGATGTTGATGACTGTAAAGAGAAAAATGAAAATAAGATTAATATGCTATATTTATTATAAAAACGTCTTCTTATTTTTGTAAAAAAAGTATAAAATAACTGGTCAATGGTGGATAATTGCAATAATATCATATTGTTTTTTAAACATGTGTAGTTTTAGGCACAATCTATATGATATTATGGTCCGTGTAACACTTTTAACAATTCAATATTTTAAAAAGTTTTCAAATTTTATATACTAAAACCAAGGACGTATATTAGATATACGTCCTTGCTAAAACCTAAATTTTTTTACAGGTACCTCAACCTCGATTTCTTGTGGTACGGCGACACATTCTGCACAATGGAAAACAATGTCGACTTGTTGGTTGACCATCAGGCGGTAATCTGATATTGATATAACTGAAATAACATAAACTACAAATTGATGTCATCAGAAACGATGTTAATCCCCGCACTGCACAAGTCAAAAAACAATTAACAGTGAAAAATTAGCAGTTTAACAATTTCAGTCTGAAAATTGGAAAGCTCAACCAAATTTCAAAATTGAAAACCTTATTGCACATCTACACATAGTGAAGAACAATATTATACACAAAGGAAACCACTGAAACAAAAAATGAATTAGTATTTCCAGAGACAAAGCAGAATTAGCAATATCACCATTTTCGGTCCCAAAATTTGATCCCTATTAATACATTTTCAAAATTAAAAACCTTTTCGCATATCTACAGAAAATAAAAAACAATATTATATATATACAAATAAATTTGTTAAATCTAAATGAAAAATGAAAGAGGAGTTTAAGGCACAAGCTTAAATTCGCAATTTCCGAAATACAACTTGTATTGTTATAAAAATTTCACTACCAAATGTATGTTTGTATCCACTTGAACTCAGTTTGGGTACTGTTGTTTTCATAGTGATCTCGTTTTGTATTTCCTTTACAATTTCTTGACAAAAGCATAATTAATACTCAAAGAAATCATTATAAGCAATTAACAATCTTCTTAAATTTTAAAATTAATCATTATCTGATTACTTAGTTTTATTTTTCAAAACTAAACTTATTGTTTTAACCAGGAACTGTATATGAAGTATTATATAACCCCTGTTTTAACTATGACAGAAATTAATCTCCCATTTTTGATTTTTGATTTTTTATTTTATCAGTTTGTTTTATTTACACAAGATATTAATAATATAAATATTTTATTATATAAAGCACATTTAAATATGATATATTTCCGGAAAAAAACATGGACGATGTGGTCCTATGGCCGATACATCCTATGGACGACGTGACAGTATGGCCGATGCGTCTCCGTGCAATCTTGTTTGAGTTTTTTTCCCTTTGTGATAATGGCATTCCCGAACTAACGATTTCGGAGATGGAAATCTTGAATAAACAGGTAAATAAATATCAAATTTCACAATAAATAGGATTTTTATCTTTTATCGAATAAGTCAATTATTTAACGAAAATAAGCATTTTTTAGATTTCTGCCTCGGGAATTGCGGCTCGGGTTCGGTTTCGGCATACTCGAATTACTTACTATCTCTTAACTGGTTTACGGTTATTCTTCGATCACTCCAGACCAAAGGAACCAGAGGCGTGTCATATTTCCAAAATAGAACTTGCTTACAACACTATATAAATTAAACATTTTGACTATTTTTATGACTCCGACGAATTGATCAGCAAAGTGAGTACACGAAACGAAAAGTTTAATCATTAACAAATATTATTGAAATGACAAATTCACCAAATCACAAAAATAATATATATACAAAAAAATATTTTATCACATAATCGGAAAGTGATAAAATATTTTTTTGTATATATATTATTGTACCATATTATCTGATTATTGATTTTTTTTATAAGGTCATGAGGTATAATTGGGGCACCTCGAAGATTGTGGGTCAACTGTATAGTTGACAAAAGATCTTCATTTGCCCACAGGGGCTCGTTACAATTGACACAGTATGTCATCTGTGACTGATCCGGCCCCGATCTATAATACCATAACACAAGGGAGGAATCAATTCCGAGAGCGCCAAATTTCAAATCATCAGAATTTTTTTTCTGTTCTCCATCCAGTCTGCTTTTTTGCTTATTTCTGCAGTAAAATGATTATATTTTAACAAAATGCCTACCTTTTAGCTCTAATTTCCCACCAATCGGTTGTATTGGCTCATTTTAGTCCCATTTCTGATAAAATCATACTTCCACTGGCCGGAAGTGACCCATATTTGTATAATTTCCGCACATTTGACATATCCATTCCGGAGATAATTTGGAACTTACCAGAGTTTTCCTATCCTCACATACTTTACCCCAAAGGTATTCCGATAAAAAAAAGTTAGTTCCAAATTATCTCCGGAATGGATATGTCAAATTTGGCGGTAATTATACAAATATGGGTCACTTCCGGCCAGTGGAAGTATGATTTTATCAGAAATGGGACTAAAATGAGCCAATACAACCGATTGATGGGAAATTAGAGCTAAAAGGTAGGCATTTTGTTAAAATATAATCATTTTACTGCTGAAATAAGCAAAAAAGCAGACTGGATGGAGAACAGAAAAAAAATTCTGATGATTTGAAATTTGGCGCTCTCGGAATTGATTCCTCCCTTGTGTTATGGTATTATAGATCGGGGCCGGATCAGTCACAGATGACATACTGTGTCAATTGTAACGAGCCCCTGTGATTTGCCCCTATACCTTATTATTGAAAAAATTTCCAATTCATGTTATTTTATATACTACATCTGCTAGTCATATATTACAAGAAATTAGTCCAAGTACTTATTTTGTAACCAGTTACACAATGGTTACAATATAGTAACAAATTAAAGCATCGATGCAGATATGCACAAGACGTCAAAATATACTGCTAGTATTACACAATACTGTATTTGCTAAAAGTGAAATACTAATATCAAGGAAAATCCGGCAACGATCCTTACAGGTTAATGCATTAGTGGTATGGTTTTTAGTCCTATTATCAGATTTTAATTCTTCTTGTGTGTAAAGCTTATTTTTCGGGCTAACACCTACATGAGAGTTGAAAATATGCTCATTTCTTTTGATTCCCTGAGGTTTAGTGCAGTTTGATAAATATACATGTTTTTTCCTATTTACGAAATAAGGTCTGTAAAGTAGCGTCAAATGTTTTCATACTAAATAATAAATTGACCATAATTTACTATGGGTACGAGTGTAAAATCCATAAAAAGTAAATTTTTTTAAACTTAATATTCATTTTTTATTGATATTTCCGTAAGCATTGTTTACGAATTTAATTATGCATATTGACCAAATGGAAAGTGGCTTTAAAAAAAGTTTCAAGATTTTTTTTATTTCTTGGTTAGAACATGTCTAATATAAAAAGCAGGTAGAATACTTTAAGAAGCACCAGACTCTCTAACGGCAAAAATAGCTATTTAAAACACTTCTAAGGACATTAAAGGCACATGACTAACAAATCCAATGTTGAATGACCAGATCAGACCTCATTGCTCATATTTATATTGTCCATCAGGATTTTTGTTTACAGACAAGGAAGAAACCATTTAAATTGATTTAATGTGTTCTGTGTTTACAAAATTTAAAGATAGGAACAGAAAGTGACATCCAAAACACAGCATGTGCATGCACATAACAAGTAAATAAAAAAGTAGACCAGGGCTTCGGAATTCCCATTTCCCGGGGCAAGTAAAAAAATCGCCGGGAAAGTAAAACACAAGTACCAGTTTTGCGTCGGGCAAGTAAATCGCCAGTACATGGTACATTCCAGTGCATTGTTTTATTGTTTGACAAAGTGATTGGACGAATCTAAATTTTAGAAATTGCACAAGAATTTTGCAGTCTTGTCACACCTGTCAATTCATGTTCCAAATCATTGATACCACACCTTCCTTGTTAAGAGTGTAAACAATCAAGTTGATAATACCTTGACCTGTTACTTAAAACGATATATACCACGTGGTCAAGATAATTGTCAATCATTCTCTGCAGGATGACCTATTTATACTGACTCTATTGTTGGATGAAAGTAAAATATTGTACTTTCGATTTTACAGGAAATTAATAACTATGAAAAGATTGGAATTAAAGCAAAAACAATGTTAATTTATAAAATGATTAATAATTTACATTTATTTTTTTTAATAGCAAGAAATTTAAACATGTTTCTTGCCGTTAAAAAACATTAAACTTTGTTTACCGCAAAAATGAGGGTAAACATATTGATTATTCATTACTTGTTGGTAAATAAATTATGGAGATTTTTTACTCCAGGAGAAGACCGATGATAATAATGTGTATTACCCAAAACAAACGTTACCACGATCTGCCACGATATTCTATCGCGTTGGACTGACCGGCCACGGTAGCACATTGATTAAAACTCAATATATAGTGGCATGCCACGGTAAAATAGCGTGGCGACAGTCTTTGTCAGGACCACGATATATATGACCAGTCAGGAAACCACCAAATTATAACTGTACCTTTATGTTAGTTAGAGATAAATAAGGACAGCTTTATTGAAGTCATGATATTCCTGTTTTATTTTTCAGAGTTTTGGCCACGTGCAGTAAATACTGGTAGTAACAATAAAAAAATGACAGAATGGTGAAACATTTGCATGACATATGTCTAACTTTCATCCAAAACAACCTAAATAGAATTCCCAATGCTGGAAAGAGACTACCAACAGTACACAAAGAACTTCTACTAGAACGTATTGTTGACCATGATTTGTTGGCGCCTGATTATATACCATTTGTCACCCAGCAACTTTTTTCATCATCTCTTCGCCACATAACATTTTACAAATGTGATCAAGTAAACGATAACTTTCTATATATACTGTCCAATCAGAAGTGTGTTCTTGCATCATTGACTATTAATCGCTGCCAGAACGTTACAGGTAAAACTGTATGAATTTTAAGAAATTTAGGATTAAAATAAAATGTAGAGCAAAGCTGTTTATTTGACGACTGGTTTCCTGTATCTTGTTTGCAATCATTGGATATTCAATGGATAAATAGTATTTGAATTCTTTGCATAAAGATGCAACCTTTATCTAGACCTCACTGTTTCATAATTTCATCATGAATTGCCTTTTATTTATGAGGTTTAATCAGAATTACCAATTTATTATTTTTCAGATTATGGCATTAAAAAACTTACAGATGGTCAAGATCAGCTGTCCTTATTAAGACTGAAGAGGTTGATAAACATCACATCTACAGGATTATCATGTGTAAAATCTCCAAAACTTCAAAATGTAGATTTGACAGGATGCTTGGCACTAACAGTTGCTGGTAATTGTGATTTTCAATATGTACATATACTGAAAACGCTGAAATTATTCCCTAATATAATTACCAACCCACACTTCATTTTGGCAGTCGGCAACTATAAACAAACAATTTTTTAGATGTGGCCTGATTCTGAAAATTATGCTCACTTTCAAAGATGCCAATTAATAACCATTTATTATAAATTTGGTACTAAATACAGCACTTTTGAATATACGATAAAGCCACTGATGTTGGTCCGTGTCTTGACGTCTATGATGTCATACCCTTTATCGCATGGCTTACCCATTATCGCATACCCTTTATTGCATGGCTTACCCTTTATCACATAGCTTTTTTCAAATTTTTATTCATTTTCATTTATTTTGTATTTTCTGGGGGGGGGGGGGGGGTCAAATTTCCTAAAACAAATGGTTCAATTTTCCCCTATTATTTGACTTTTTTTTCAAACCCCCTCCCCCCCCACCCCCCAGAATATGCAAAAAATATACAGCTATGTCTCTTTAAATTGTAATTATTGCATTCTCAAAGAAGAGCATTTGTCTTAATAATACTACAGTCAAACTGAATATTTTTTTCTCAATGTTTCTGAATAATGAGGTAATTTGTAGGCGTAATATATACATGTGTATAGAATATGACATGGCTTTTTTCAAATCACACCCCATATCAACCCGAGAGCTTTATCCATATCATATTCTTTTTATCTTATATTTAAGCCTTAGATGAATTGACATGAAAAGAGTATCATATCTGACATTGTTTTGTATCCAGTAAATAGAATAGAGAATGGAAACAGGGAATGTGTCAAAGAAACAACGACCCAATCAAAGAGCAGAAAACAGGTCAAGGCTACCAGTGGATCTTCAATGCAGCGAGAAAATCCCGCACCCGGAGGCAGCCTTCAGCTGGCCCCTAAACAATAATGCATACCAGTTCAGCAAAATTGAGGCCACACCAAACTCCGAAACATAAATGAACCAAAATTAAAAAAAGACACAAGACTATCAAAGGCTAGAGGTTCCTGACTTGGGACAGGTGCAAAAATGCGACGAGGTTAAACATCTCAACCCTCCCCCTATACCTCTAGCTAATGTGGAATAAACAAACACACAGCGATCCACACATTAATACTCAGGTCAAAAGATGTCCGAGTCTGATGTTAGAAAAGGTAACAGAAGAAACTAAGCAAAATGACAATGGTCAATATAAATTAATAAAGGACTACTAGCTGTTGCTGACATATATGAGATAAAGCAGATTTTCATGTTTTCACCTCTGATACAAAATATTACATCATATGGCCATATAAAATTAATTTTTTGGTTTAATTCGCTACGGACACGTCTTTGTCTGCTATCTTGTCTGTAGTGTCTGGTGACATCATT
Organism: Mytilisepta virgata; assembly: GCA_028015205.1. Taxonomy (NCBI): domain Eukaryota; kingdom Metazoa; phylum Mollusca; class Bivalvia; order Mytilida; family Mytilidae; genus Mytilisepta; species Mytilisepta virgata. The sequence continues at coordinate 70,148,386 of CM051517.1, forward strand.
ATTCGATCATGTGATTGTGATACGGGATATGGTGATATGGACTATGTGCTTCAATCAATATCTTGTATACAGAAAACCCATATTTAGTACTAAATATGGTGGTTTTTGCATATGTGTAACAACCGGAAGTGAACAACCCATGTCTGCAAACCCCAGCTAATAATGCATTATTCTAGTGCTTTTTATACGACCGCAAAATTTTTGCGGTCGTATATTGGTATGACGTTGGCGGCGTCGTCGTCCGAAGACATTTGGTTTTCGCACTATAACTTTAGTATAAGTTAATAGAAATCTATGAAATTTAAACACAAGGTTTATGACCACAATAGGAAGGTTGGGATTGATTTTGGGAGTTTTGGTCCCAACAGTTTAAGAATTAGGGGCCAAAAAAGGGCCCAATAAGCATTTTTGGTTATTATCATGGTGTAAGGGAGGTAATCCAAACACATTTAAAGTAAAATGTTGTGTATGATTCGATTACCTCCCTTACAAGTTGTAAATTATGTATAAAGAAATGGGGGGGGGGGGAGGTGAAAACAAAATTTAGGGGAGGTAAATGAGGAATTTGGGGGGGGGGGGAATTTTTTTCTCATTTCAGATTTCAGAAATTAAAAAGAAAATTTCAAATTTTTTTTGCAAAGTAATTTTTATTGTTTTTTGTTTTTTGTTTTTTTTTTTTGGGGGGGGGGGGGGTCAATGTGCAACTCCATAGTGTATTGCACAAAAGCAAAAAAAGGGGTAAATTTTTTTTTTTGGGGCCGGGCAATTCGCCACAGCATATTGTATTGCACAAAAAGCAAAAAATTGAATATAAATTCAAATCATATGACCAATTCTAAGTTCTTTGATTACAGTTATTCTGTGTCAGAAACCTATTATGTGTCAAATATTTAATTACAATCCAAATTCAGACCTGTATCAAGTGCGAATATTGTGTCTATTTTTGCCCCAATTGTTCAGGGTTGGAGCTCTGCGGTCGTATCCAGCTGCGCTCAGCGAAGCAATTTATTGAATTTACCCGGGCTTATATGGCCATATCAGACTGGGTGTATTCGGAATAAGTACTAAGGCAGTATATGATAAACAGATTAATACATGACCTAATCCATATCGGACCAGGTATCATCCCCAGACCCATACCGGACCCAGGGCTGAGTCTCGGGATGATACCCTGTCCGATATGGATTAGGTCATGTATTAATCTATAATTATTACATCTTATCTACATATTATACATTTATAGCTTTTGTATGAAGTTGGTACATGGTTGTATCAACATGACAGTCATATATTGATCGAGGAAGAAGTCTGAAGTTGATATAAGTCTGTTGGTTGGTATAATCTTGTATTGACCTCATACATAAGCATGATAAGCTACAATTGTTATATTATCAGTTGGGAAATTTATTTTATCTATTTTTAATATACAGAATACTTGTAGCATTCTGCAGCTAGCTATAATTTGTTTTCTGTACAGCCTTTGGAAATAAAAATTGTCATGTGATCTAGTGATATTAAATCATATTTGATGAAAATATCAATTAAATAATATTTACTTATATAGGTTTAAAGACATTGGTACAAAATAATCCCAGTATAAAGTTTATGAAGATTGATGGTTGCCATAAGTTGTTGGATGATGTGTTTATAGTGATATCTATGGGCCTCCAGGGCAGTTTAGTTAGTACTCCTTTATACCATGGTCCCATTTTACAAACATTCGTAGGGGCCTCGATGGCCGAGTGGTATAGGTAGTTCGACACTGAGGTTGTGAGTTCGAATCTCACCTATGGCGGGGTGTGTTCGACTCCGATCTAAAATTGACAAGGATTGCCAGTTTTCCTACTGAAGGTCGGTGGTTCCTCCACCAATAAAAACTGGCCGCCACGAAATAGCCAAATGTGCTGAAAATGGCATAAAACCACAACAAAACTAAACTAAACAAACATTCGTCATAAGAATTATCTCATTTTTGTGTCTTAAGCCGTTTTTTTTTTTAATTTGATGCAGCAGGGTTTTCTCTAAGAAAATTTTTCAAACTCGTGCATATAGAATTTACCAGCTGCATCATGAAAGACCTTTCTGGTCACCATTATTTTTTCTAAAGAAATTGAACTGGAAGTCATTTGTATTAATGTATATTATACACATATGAAATTTTCTAGGAAAATATTTTCTTATTAAAAGTCATTCTCAATGTGACCAGTGTAATGGTAATTGCATATACAAGCCTTAGTTTTTGAGTAAAAAGAAGAATAATTGCAGAATTAATACGCCGTAAGTAATAAGGTGTAAAATATTGACAACCAATACATGCTACCTTTGACATGGTAAACATATTTTTATTGGTATATTTTTAGGAAGAACTTGATGGAAATCCACATGTTATGAAAAGTGAAAGTCTGAAGAGTTTGGCAAGATACTGCCCAAATCTTAGAAAGTAAGTGGCAAGGCAAGATACTGCCCAAATCTTAGAAAGTAAGTGGCAAGGCAAGATACTGCCCAATACTTAGAAAGTAAGTGGCAAGGCAAGAATCTGCCGAAATTTTAGAAAGTAAGTGGCAATTGATAATAATTAAACTTGATGGATAGAGTCAGTAATGATAGTGATTGTGATTATTGGTGTGAGTTTGTAATTCACTGTTTGTGTGTTGGTGTTTGCAGACTCCAGTAGTAGTAATAGGACAGGACTATAGTTGAATATTGGACATAGTCATTACATTATAACTGATCTTGAAATTTGAATACAAGACTTTTGTAGCTATAATGTTTCTCTGATTTTTGTCGAGCCTGGGACTTCTGTCGCGGAAGCGAAACATAGCGATCCTACATTCTGACGGCGGCAGCGGCATCATTATTTACATTCACTCTGTGGTTAAAGTTTTTAATAAAACATTAATAATGTTTTTAAACTATCCAGGAGTTTTATCAAACTCGGACAGAAGCTCTAATGATCAAAAGATAGTATCCAGAGGAAAATTTGTAATAATTTTGTTCCCATATTCCATAATTTATTTATAATTTGACTACATTTTTCTCCCAGTTAACATTACATACAGTCTGCACATAAAGTTTTTAAAACATTAATTGATTTCTTAAGTCATCCTGGATTTTTACCAAACTTGGACAGAAGCTTTTTCGCAAATTTTTTTATGCACCTGTAATTTTAAAACTTGTTTCAGATTAAATCTCCATGGTTGTTCAAATATAGATGGCAAAGCTGTGTTTGAGGTGAGTTAGCAAAAGCAGATTCAATAGACTTTACGTATTTTTGTAGATAAATGAAATGTGACACTTATTTCCTTGGCTTAACACACAGGCACTTATCAATATGAGGGCAAGAGCACCGTTAAAAACTTACAAATATACACACTAGGGTTAACAAAGGAGGTTTGGAGGTATTGGCCGCCTAAGGCCCCAGCGGACGCAGGACGGATCCCAAGCTGGTTTTTCAAAATAGGAGGTGCACATTACCAATGTGTGTGTAATCAATGTGCAAACTGAAACTTTGAATAATGAGGAATGAAAACGTTGGGAGTCCTAAGTGTTGTGAGACGGACGGACGTACGGATGGGGTAGAGCGGTTCCTAGACCTGCTTTCGCCATTTAAAAATATATTATTAAGAAAAGAAAAAGATCGTAGCATGCAAATAGTATGTATACGTCTCAACATTAACAAAGGAGCAGTTCGATTTTTACCAAATTTAATGTATCCTTTTAATAATTCACGTTGTAAATTTGCTCTTACATAAGCAGTTGATATCAATTATATGCATGTCAATAGTTTTCTTCTTTAATAAGAGGTAGAGTGCGTATAGGAAGCCTCGCCCTTGTGAGGGTCCATTATAACTCAAATAGATTTATTAAAGTATAGTGAAATCCAACTTTGATAGAAACAAGTGCCTGTTGCTAAACATCAACAAATCACAAATAATCAGTTATTGTAACATGGAAATAATAATTGTGATTATTGGGAAATTTTTGGGAAAATGCAACAACCAGAAATTGTAAAGCATCATATTAAGTATTTGTATTCAAAATTGCCAAATTATTCTGTTAATTCAGAAATAAATAAAAGATGTAACGGGCTCAAAATACAGTATAAAATTCGTTTGAAATTTAATTTTAAGCTCATCACTTCTCCTCTGAAACCACTGGGCCAATTGGGAACAAACTTTGGTGCAAAGGCCCCCTTCCAAAATTGTGTCCAGCATCCCTGACTTCCATCCGACATGGCTGCTGTGACTAAAAATAGAAATAAGGGAGGATGCATTTCAAAACTCTTCTATGTAACTACATGGCTAATTGGAACCAGACTTGGCAGCAATGATCATTAGATGATCCTCTTTCAGAATACTGTCCGTTGACCCGGACTATCGACCAATATGACTGCCACAGCCCAACATAGTTTAACATACGACTCTATGGGAAATTCATTTAAAAATCTTCTTGTCTGAAACAACTGAGCCAATTGGAACCAAATTTAGCAGCAATAGTCCTTAGATGGTCATCTTTCAGAATTGTGTCAGATGATCAACCAAGTTGGCTACCACAGCCAGACTTAGTTTAACATAGGATCCTATGGAAAATTCATTTAAAAATCTTCTTGTCTGAAACAACTGAGCCAATTGGAACAAGATTTGGCAGTAATGGTCCTCAGATGGTCCTCTTTCAGAATTGTGTCTGATGACCGGACTCTCAACCAAGGTGGTCGCCACAGCTGATCATAGTTTAACTTTGGACCATATGGGAAAATTCATTAAAAAAATTCGTGCAAAAATCATCTAATTTTTTTGTCTTTTAATTTATCTTGGTGAATTTTTCCTTTAGTATGTCAGCAATTTTTTTTCATCTTTTATTGTTTCTGAGATACAAGGGGTCAAAGTTAGCAATTTTGGAGGAACATAAATTTTTATTTTTCATCCGATTTTAATTGAAACATTTTCTTTAATGCATCTTGATAAGTACTTTCAGTTGTATGTCAACAGAGTTTACTATCTTTTACAGTTCTTGAGAAACAGGGTATTAAATGTGTCAAAAAAGCATCTTGCAGTCATATCATGCTGCACTTAGCGAAGCCCTTTATTGGTATCTGCTTATATTGGATTTTGTCTCACGCGCATTTACCCCAGATGCCTTTTGTACACATAAATTTCTGAATTAACAGTACTGAGTTCCACAAACTTATCCTCAATGACAGTTCTATGGAAATTTAAATGCCCCACAGAACAATTGTTTCGAATCATGTCCCCCAATGGATAAACCTGTCATTTACATTTGCCTTTATAATGACATTTACCAGTTTGTAAGGGAAGCCTGTATCCAACAATTTCTAAAGCCATTAAGTGTCAAATTGAATATTTAACATGTGAATATTATAACCGTCGTTCAACTCCAATTACATGTATGTAACTATACCTAGCTATAAACCCCTTATAATGGAGAGGATGAGGAGATACTTATTTTTTCGAAATTCCATAAAATCTTTAAAAACTTAATCTTACCAAACCAGACGGAATTATGCCTAACAAATGCAGAAGTGATATTCACTAATAAAAGATTTTTACTAGTGCTAGCGAGGATTTCAAACAAACATTTAAGAATTAAATGCTTCATTATTGTAGTTTTATTGGGGTGTAAAAGCCTTGACAAAAGCATTTTTTTTAAGAAACATGGAATTGGTTCAGGGCTATTCCAGAAAAAATGGTATGGGGGGGTTGGAAGGCATTTTTTTTCAGCACCCACTACCCATACAATTTAAAATAAAATTTCCTTATGCTTCCTTTAGAATTTTTTTCCAGACCCCCGACCACCCATACAATTTTATATAAAGTGCCTTCCAACCCCCCCCCCACCCCCCCCCCATACATTTTTTTCCGGAATAGCCCTCATATAAAACATGTGCCCGGTCAAGGCTTTTACAACTGTGTAAAATACTAAAATGATGCATTCAAATTTTAAAATTACATTTTATATTTGACAAGTAAAAAAATTCACTAATTTTAAAATATTCTCTGTTTTGTCTTAAAATATTTCTCCATTGCCTTGTCATGGTCATGAAGCATATGCTTAACAAGATTCTGAATTTTATTGGGTTATAAAACATCACTTTTCAGAACCACGTTACTAGCATCTTCCAATAAGAATTGCGGAGTTCAATGAAACAAACAAGTAATATAATTATATTGAAGTATATAACCATGTTTACATCATCTGTTAAAGGTAATACTGCTGATAATTACAGAGGTCATTATCATTGCTTTGCTTGCAACATTTGGAATAACGATGTATTATGTAGCCAATTTCTTTTCTCAATTCTTTAATTTTGACAATAAAATATTTTAACATTACAACATGTACATATAGTAATAAAACTCTTTTGGAGAAATTCATCAAAGTGTTATCGAAACCAGCTCACTCCAAAAGTAAATTTTGTTAATGAGTTGGTTGAGTTTACACACCCATGAATTCCGTAAAACAACTTTTATTACTTATAATGCCAAAAACATCGAGCAGTTTAACAAAAAAATTTAAATTTTAGCCCATAAGAACAGCACAATTTCTCTATCACATAGTTTCCAACCCTAACATCGTTCATCAAAAATATTGAAGCTGACCAATGAAAATTTGACTAATACTGGAATTATATAGATGTAAAATTTATTTTCAGTTGTCACAGAGTTGTCAAAACTTACAACATTTGGATTTATCATATTGTAATGGACTAAGAAGCCATCCACACAACGAGTATTTATGGACATTGCCGACCACACTGACAAGTCTATCGTTGTGTGGAGTTTTATTAGAAGACGAAACTTTATTTGTTGAATGTTTACAAAGGTTGAAGAAATTAAAAAATGTCAGATTGAGTGGAGTTACGGCTTTAAATGATAAAACATTTTCACAGGTAACCTAAACAAAAATTATTCACATAATGGTATACTGATTTAAGGCCACACCTAAATGTAATCATGTGATCAGTACTATCGGATATTGTCTCATGATGATTACTCCGTCTTCTTACATTTTCACGATCAGTCAGTTTGACTGTACTAAGAAGACAGTAATCATAAGTCTTATGATTACTGTCTTCGAAGTACAGTCAAGAGATGATCAAGTTCTTTGAGTATACATGTGGAAGGTCGCATGTTCGATCCATGGCCTGGTCAAACCAAAGACATTAAAATTGGTATTTGATGCTTCTCCGCCAAGCACGCGGCATCTGTGAGTAATAGCAAAGACCGACTGGTTGGCTCAGAATCAGTATAATGCGTCCAAGTGGGGTGATATGTCTTCTGCGAACAGTTACCTCATGAGCTAGCACATTAAAAATCCGGCTCAGTGTGTCGGTCTAGTACAAAGCAGGGATTATATTTAGTCTCATATCAACATGTTCTCGTCCTGATATGCACCTGGCTGCCACTGGACGTTAAACAACAAATCATCCATCCATCTTTATAATTTTTATTTAAATGCTAAATATAAGATTTTACTTGTCTTGTGTGTATTTGTTTCTGTTGATACAGCTGATTCCCATGTGTTTGTTTTACCACATTGTTTATTTAATGCTTCAAAGATCTCGCTTATAAGTCAGTATACCACTTACAATTCTTACTTTTTGTCCCAAAATTCGGACTTTTAAGAGTAAATACAGTATGATAATTTCCAGTGAAGAAAAGGTGTCTCTCCCAACATTTCAGGTGCTTTTAGCTCACCTAGCCAAACACCATGTGAGCTTTTGTCATCACTTGGCATCTGTCGTCTGTGCGTCATCCTCTGTGCGTCGCCCGTTAACATTTCACATTTTAATCTTCTCTTCTGAAACCACTGGGCCAAATGGAATTAAATTTGGCAGGAAGCATCTATGTAAGGTCCTTTATAACAATGCTCATTTCATCCCAATCGGACAGTTATTGTTTCTGATTGGCTGAGTTTTCAAAGATCTTCTCCTCTGAAACTTGACAGGAAGCATATATGGGAGGTCCTTTATAAAATTTTGTCCCACTCGGACTACAAATATGGCCGCCATTGGCAGCTGTTGTTTCTAATTGGTTGATATAAAATAATCTTCTCCTCTGAAATCGATGGCCAAATGGAATGAAACTTGACAGAAAGCATCTATGGGAGGTTCTTTACAAAGTATCCTCATTTCATCTTGGGCAAAAACATGGCTGCCATAGGCAATTCATGTTTCTCATTGGTGGATTAAATAAATTTTTTTCTCAGGAACTGCTTGGCCAAATGGACTTAAACTTGACAGGAAGCATCTATGGGAGGTTCTTTACAAAATTTCTTTATTTCATCCCGATCAGAGTACATATATGGTCACCATTGGCAGTCCTTGTTTCTGATTGGCTAATATAAAAGAATCTTCTCCTCTGAAATCGCTTGCCCAAATGGAACGAAACCTGACATATATGGGAGGTTCTTTATAAACTTTCCTTCGATCGGAATACAGATATGGCCGCCATGAGCAGTTCTTGTTTCTGATTGGCTGATATAAAAAAAATCTTCTCCTCTGAAATCACTTGGCCAAATGGAATGAAACTTGACAGAAAGCATCTAATTGGGAAGTTCTATACAAAGTTTCCTATCTTGTCCTGATCAGGCAACAAACATGGCCATCACAGGTAGTTCTTGTCTTTCATTGGTTGATAATATTCTTCTTTGAAACAGCTTGGCCAAAGGGAATGAGACTTGACAGGAAGCATCTGTTGGAGGTTTTTTTACAAAGTTTCCTTATTTTGTCCAGATCAGGCGACAAACATGGCCACCATGGGCAATTCTTGTTTCTTATTGCTTGATTTGAGAAAAAAAATTTTTCTCTTAAACTGCTTGGCCAAATAGAGCCAAACTTGACAGAAAGTGTCTATGAGATATAACAAAAATCAACAGAACTGCAGAATTGCTTGAAACCAAACATGGTCTGAATGTTCCTCTTAAGGTTCTCACCACGTGTTGTTACTCTGGTGCCGATCCCTAATTCAAAATGGCCTTCAGAAGAAGACTTAGGTTAACATGCAAAAATCTTCTGGAGAACCACCAAATTTTAGAATATGCTGACCTGTAAGTTACATAAGAAGGACCTTGATGAAGAAACATTTTGTTCCTACAAGGCTTACCACACTTCATAATGATAGAGAGAAGTGACTTCTCTGAGGTACATCAATAAAAATGGCTTTCATGCCAGGTGAGCGATACAGGCTCATCCTAGCCTCTAGTTCTTCTAAGTGAAAATACTACAGCATATCACAAATGTAAATTAAAGAACAATTCTGTATATGTAACTATTGGTAAAATGTCCATTTTGACAAATATTTACAAGCAATTCACTGCATTAGAGGGATCACTTTCTGTCTTCATCCACATCTGTGTTGTTGGTGTCACATTTTCTGTCTGCAACTCCTCTTATTTCCTTATTTTTTTGTCCAACCTGTTTTGTCATATATTTTAATTGAAGTAATACTAATTTGGTTAGGATTTTAGTACATTAAAATTTACTAACTTACTTACTAAGAGGGTAGACAACTTTATCGTGCACTCCTCCTTAACCAGTAATTGATGGGAGCAGGTGATGCAAGTGTTCCATGGAACATTCTAACTTAAGGTTTTTTTTCTTTTTTACAGATTTTAGCACATATTGGGAAGGATCTAATATGTTTAGACCTAAGTGGGACTGTAAATGAAGATTTAACTGATGAAGGACTAAAATGTATACCAAAATATTGTAAGAGTTTAGAAGATGTGGATTTTAGTATGTGTCACAGACTTTCATTGGTTACACTTGTTCCTCTCCTAGAAAATCCAGACACTGCATTGTTATTACGGAAGTTATTTGTCAGTACCAAAAAGGTATCTATTTTATGTAATGGCTTGTCTTGGAACATCGGATCACAATCCTTATGTGTAACGAAGAATTTTGTCTCGAATTTCAAAACTAGTTCTAACTGTTAAATACTGTTTTTATCCTTCAAAGTTTTTATTTCTTATTGGTAAAAGTCATGAAAATGGCACATTTCTTGCCTATTTTAAGAAGGTGATTTTTGGTGCGTAATCCAAGGGAAACATGACTTCATCAAGACTGTGAAGCAGAAGACACTACAAACATTCATTGCAATTGAAGACAAGGGTACCAGGAGATGATATTATGCTACCAGACGAATATCGAAAAAAATATTTGCCACCCTTTATTTGGGTAGTAAATGGGCCAGTTGCAGGATAAAATAATAAAAATTGTTTTGGGCCAGGTGAGCTATTAACATCACTTGGCTTCTGTTGTCGTCTTTGTAAACTTTCCTTTAAAGATCTTCTCATCTGAAACTACTGGGCCAATTGGAAAATTTGGCAGCAATTGTCCTTATGTGGTCCTCTTTCAGATTTATATCCGATGACCCAGTCTGTCATCCAGGATGGCTGCCAGAGCCGAACATAGTTTAACATAGGACCCTATGGGAAATTTACTTAAAGATCTTCTTCTCTGAAACCACTTGGTCAATTGGAACAAAACATTGGCTGCAATTGTCCTTAGTTGGGCCTCTTTCAGAATTATATCCGATGACCTTGTCTGCCTCTGAAGATGGCTACCAGAACTTAGTTTAACATGGACCTAATAAGAAAGTTCACTGAAAGATCTTCTTGTTTGAAACCAATGAGCCAATTGGAACTTGAAAGTAGTTTTCCAGGCTGTCAGTGAAGATGGACATAGTCCAGGTGAGCGATACAGGCTCCAAGGAGCCTCTAGTTATAAGATGAACTGTTATTTTTAACCATAGAAAAAAAATTAGATGGAAATTGAAAAATGATTTTTTCATGGCCTTGGGAATAACTTTTTCATAAAGTAATGAATCGGAGAAGTATATATGGGGTACATAGTTTATTTAGTATAAATTGTGTTCAAAATACACATGGATTGATATTGTAAATTGTTTCAGTTAAATCTGGATGTGTTGTTGGCAGCGGCTGAGAACTGTAGAAACCTTGAGAAACTTGATGTAGCAGGACAAAAATGTGTTACTGATGAATTGCTAGGTACTCTGTCCAGAAATTGTTCAAAACTTCATAGGATTGGCATGAAAGGTTGTTCACAGGTATATATTTTTTTAAATTCCTACAATTCCATCGAAAATTATTATGAGGGATGAAAAAGATTTGTGTTCTTATACCTCATCCATAAATATGTAAAATGGGCAAATAAATTTACCATTCTTTAAAGATGCATCTTGTCAGCCTCAGAAAGAGAAGTCGCTTAAGTTTATAAGCCCTGTGTATATGAGTGTCCCACCTGAAAAGACAAGATGATTGTTGTTTTTAAAAAAAATAAGATTTTAACTAAATCTTTTCAAGATCTTCTCAGTCTAGCTGAAGTAACCCATATAGAAAGGATCTTTAGATGATAGTCATTCAAATTATATGCATATAAAATTACCTGTCTGGGAAATAAGGCCAATTCATGTTAATTGATAGATTACCGTTGAAAGACGGCCTGCTTCATATCTTTTTTCTTCTGAAGAGTCGTCTCTAGTTCACTATCTTTTACCGTTTTCAGTCATATATGGGGCCGAAAAAGGGACATGCCTCAATCTCAAACTTTTTTATTGATTCGATTTTGATGATTTTTTGCTCACCTTTCCTATAAGGACATGTGATCTGTTGCCATCACTTAGCGTACGTCCGTTGTAGTCCAGAGTAAACTTTCTTCTCCTCTGAAACTACAGGGCCAATTATGACCAAACTTTGGTGGAATGGTCCTTGGGTGGCCCCCTTTCAAAATTATATCTGGCATCCCCAACTTCCAACCGACATGGCTTTCTGTGACTAAAAATAGGGGGGAGGAATTTTAAAAATCTTCTTTCTAAATACATGGCCAATTAAAACCAGACTTGGCCTCAATGGTCCTTAGATGGTCCTCTTTCAGAATTGTGTCCAATGACCCAGATGATCAACCAAGATGGCTGCCACAGCCAAACTTAGTTTAACATAGGACCCTATGGGAAATTCATTTAAAAATCTTCTTTTCTGAAACTACTGAGCCAATTGAAACCAAACTTAGCAGCAGTGGTCCTTAGATGGTCCTCTTTCAGAATTGTGTCCGATGACCAGGACCATCTACCAAGATGGTTGCCACAGCCATTTAACATAGGACCCTATGGAAAATTCATTTAAAAATCTTGTATGAAACCACAACCAATTTGAACAAGACTTGGCAGCAATGGTCCTTGGATGGCCCTCTTTCAGAATTGTGTCTGATGACCATGACCATTAACCAAGATGGCCGCCAGAGCCCATTATTAGTAATTAGTGATTTTCAAAATATGTCTTGGTTGATCAGACTTACCAAGTCGTACATACTTCAGTAACTCGAACTACCGATAATTTGAACAGATTCAACAGTACCTTGGAGTTAAAGCATCAAAGTTCTACTGTATTTCATTTATTTTAAGTTTTTTTCGTCTGAAAGTGCCAAAATTAAATACAGTACTGACAAATAATGCCAAATTTTAACACACAAAAATTTAACATCCATATTTTTAGCAAAAACTGCAAAATTATCCCTGCCTGAAAAATTATTCTGATTTACGGTTGTTGGTGAAAAAGATCATATTTAGAATTCTTGGAATGTTAACTGACAACTAGGTCAAAATACTGATAAGTGATAAAAATAAAAGGTTCATTCTAGACTATTATCACGTACTCTCTCTTTAAAGTTTCTTCTTTTGAGGTTTAACTTATATGTTGGTAAGTGAAAAAATATGAACCATGAGCTTCGCTTTATACCATATATTAAAAAATCAAGACACTTTTACAGATTACAGATGAAGGTGTGTGTGAGCTAGCTTGCCGTTGTGATCTCCATGTGATTGTATTATCAGGAATTCTGAATCTCACAGACAAGAGTATATTTTGTATAGCTAACCACTGTAACATGTTAGAAGAAATCTATATGAATGGATGTTCTCAGATATCTAATACTACTGTGTCTTATCTTATTGTAAGTTATATACCTACAAAATGTATATATACCCAATTCAATATTTTTAAAAAAAAAAAAAGAGAAAGAACAACTTATGTCAGGAAAGATAACTCAGACATATGGGAGACAACTCCAATATCTCCAAGTAGGAAATATATGTGTACAGTAGACTGAACATGTCTTTGTAGCAGTTTATCGGTGTGTAAACTAGACCAACTCATTCACAGACTGTATGACAAACAGGATGAGGTCCAAAAGACTTCATGTACAGTTTGTGATTGAGTTAGTTGAGTTTACATGCATGTGAATTTTTTTTATACGACCGCAAATATTTGCTGACGTATTATGGTATGAGCCTGTCATCTGTGTCATTGTCGGTGTCCGTAGACAGCTAGGTTTCCACTTATTATACCCCCCGCAAACGAAGCTGGGGGTATATAGGTTTCAGTCTCTCTGTCCATCCACCTGTCTGAAATAACGTCAGCAACTCCTCCAACATTTCTTGCAGCATTCTCATGAAACCTTCTGAAGTGTTAGATCACTCTATGGAGATGTGCATATTGTCAGGAATTTCTATTTGGACAAGAAATGTAAAATATATGGCTGTTTAGACTTAGGGATTTTTTAACAAGACTTCATTCCAAGTGTTTTGTCTGCAACTCCTCCTACATTACTTGCATGATTCTCATGAAACTTTATGGGGTGTTAGATGACATTATGGAGATATACATATTGTCAGGATTTTCTGTTTGGACGAGTACTTTGAAAAATATGAAGATTTGAACATATTAAAGCAAATGTTGTTGTTGATCCAAACTGATGTTGTCTGCAACTCCTCATAAATTACTCACAGGATTTCTCATGAAACTTTATGGAGTTTTAGATCATTTGTCGTAGGCTTCAAAACAGACATGTTGCTGTGGGGGGTATTAGTCCCATTCAGGACAGTTCTAGTTTACTTTTATCTATGGAACGTATCCTTAAAATAAGTTACAAGGTTTCCCCATACAATATACAGGTTTGGGTTGATATTTATGAAATCTGGCCCCTCCGTTTTTTAGCTCACCAGGCCTAAAAGGCCATGTGAGCTATTGCCATCACTTGGCATCCATAGTCGTCGTCCGGCTTAAAAATTTTCTTTAAAGATATTCTCCTCTGAAACCACTGGGCCAATTGGGACCAAACTTTGGTGGAATGATCCTTAGGGTATCTAGTATGAAGTTTATGTTTTATTTTCTTAACCTTTGAGAACCATAGCCGCCATGGCTAAAAATAGAACATAGGGGGGTAAACTCCATTACAATTTCATTTTTTGATAACTTCCTGTAACAATTCAACATGGTTTTCGTAATTCGACTATTTTTGTGACCTTTAGAAGTCTTTTGGTCAGCTTAAGTCTGCAGAGATTGAAATTTCTATTGTGCATGTTTCTGGAATAAAAACATATATAAGCCATTTTATAACGTTTACATATTAATAACACCTTACAAAATAGTTTCATATGAAATAAAAAATAAAATCCTCCCACCCGCCCCATTTTTTTCAAAAAGTTGGATGAAAATCTACTAATTAATTTTAGTTGGCCTTATAGCTAAAGACAAACTGTAAACAGCAAAAATGTTCAGCATAACTTGAAATAAATTAAATGGTGCCTGTACAAGTAAAATGGAGGGTCAAGGTCATTGAAAAAGTCTATAGCAACCATATATATTTGGGTTCAGGATTCTTTATTTTAGTCAGTATTAAGGCAAAAAATGTGAAGGTCTACATTAAATAGCAAAAATGATCTACACAAAAAATAACAGGTGAGCGATTCAGGCTCTTGGGAGACTCTTGTTTTTCTGATGGTCATTAAGGGTTTTTTGATAATTTTTGTGTAACTTTTAAAATTTTTCTCCAGTTTTAATGAGTTTTGGTGTATAATTTTTCTTAATGATATTGGAAAAACTTCTCTAGATTCATTTTCACTCTCTCTTACTGTTTTAGAGTTAAAAGGGACCAAAAAAGGGACACACCTTAATTTTAAAAACTGTTATTTCTTATCCAATTTTGTGGATTTTTTTTTTAAATAGTTTGTCATAAGAAATGTAATAAAATTTACTCTAGGCATTTTAGTGTTACTTTTTTCGTTGCAGAGATAAAAGAGATTAAGGGAGCCAAAATTACCCACTTTGCAGGACACCTAAATTTTTGATTTATCATAAAATTTTAATGGGGATTTTTAATTTAAATTCATTTGATGAGTGCTACCAGTAGTATGTCAACAGAATTTTTCTGTCTTTTACAGTTTTTGAGGTATAAGGGGTAAAAGGGCCAAAAAATAATGTAGCTTAATATGTAAATTTTATTATTTTTCATTCAATTTTATGGGGATTTTTTTCTTTTAATTCACCTTGATGAGTGATTTCATAAGTATGTTAATAAATTTTTTCTTTTATTTTTTCCAAGATAAAAAGGGTCAATGTTGCTGTCGTATGCTGCACTTAGGAAAGCCCTTTCTTTACTTATTCCAAAATCTTTGAGAAATCTGGCAATTAAAATTAAAATTTTAGCCTGTAAAAACAGCACTATTTTCTCCAGCTCTTGGATTCCTACTCTAACATAAATCATCAACAAGATTTTTTTCTACACGTAGCCATATGTTCCCCGCTGCTGTAGAATCAGTTTGCATAAGAAGTCATATCGAATGAAATTGAATAACGAACATGAGAAAAATTCTAATAAATCACAAGGTTGTAAGTTGTTCATACTGTGAAAGGAGTTTATTCTTTGTGTCTTATGATAACTTGGATGATGGAAAATTTAAATACATTGAAGGAAAATGGTACATGACACAAAAAACAGCAGAATATTAAGCAAAGGAGTTCTGGCAGTTATGGTATGACTATTACAAACATAACTTGAAGTTTGGATATGGTTCCAGTCTGGCAGTTTTTGGTCATAGCTCCTACAAAATCTGCACTTCATAACAATAAATCCTACCAAGTATGGAAGCTATCCACCAAGCAGTTTCAGAGGAGATGCCTCCAAAAGGTCTTCTATTGTTGAGAAATGTTGAAAATAGTCTAAGTCCCATAACTCCTACAGGCGCCCACAAGGTGTTACAGACAGATGGATACCATATGTCCCTCTGTCGCTTTGCGGGTGGGGGGGGGGGGGGGGACAAAAATGGCATGCTACCAGAAGCCGCGATGTTGACCAATGAAAATTTCCAATCAATATTGCAAATAATATCTGACAACTGAGTTGAGTGGTTCATTAGTGGAGCCAGTAAACAGATACTATCTATACAGAAATTATTGGATCCACTTTATATTTGCGAATCTTCAAAAATCCAATAGCTGCAACAAGACATGAGAAAAAATTAAAATGTGATGCCCAAGTTCCATTTTTCAGTTCAATAAAAACGTTGCATTAATATCTGAATTTAAAAGTATCCCAGACATTATGAATTGGTGACTTCAAATATACATATTTATAATAAATATTATATACTTATTACATTGAGTGTGGTGAAATACCGGGATTTCCGAGTGAAATAGAATCCGATAATTCACCCAGTGAAATCAAAAGTCATATTTCACTCTAGGAAGTGAGGCAACAATAGCTGTGACCAACGATATTACTATACAAACATTGTTGCGTAGTCGCATAAAAACATAATTCCTTGTATTTTCTCGTTAAATTTTATGAATACACGGAATATGTCAATGTAATAAACAGAATAACTAATCCCGAAATTCGAATACCAAAGATCTACAACTCGTGACCGAAAACACAAATAATTCACTGTTGCGATAAGAATGTTTTTTCTATATAAAAATTAAGACAATAATTCTACTATTTTGTCTGTTTGTAACCTTGAAAACATTGACCAGTCAATAGTTTCTACCAATAATTAGTACCTCGGGGACAATAAACTTACTATTTCCCTCATACACAGTCAATAATTATAGTATAACTAATCTTGAAATGCGAATACCTAAAAATCTACGAGTTACCGAACAACTAATTATTGGTAGAAACTATTGACTGGTCAATAGTTTCAAGGTTAGAAACAGACAAAATAGTAGAATTATTGTCTTAATTTTTATATAGAAAAAACATTCTTATCATATAATAATTGTTGTTATCTTTTCTTTAGTGCAAGTGAAAAATATCATGTAAATTTTAAAAAACAGTTCATGACAGACATAAATTTGTTGGAGATTTAACATGGGTAAACAAGTATTTGCAGAAATTTAATTCTGAGAATTGATTCTGTCTCCCAACAATTGAAATGTACCAGTATTTAAAAAAAATCACTAATCCCTTGTTTTTATACGACCGCAAAATTTTTGCGGTCGTATATTGGTATGACGTTGGCGTCGTCGTCGTCGTTGTCGTCGTCGTTGTCGTCGTCGTCTACGTCGTCGTCCGTCGTCTGCGGCGTCGTCCGAAGACATTTGGTTTTCGCACTATAACTTTAGTATAAGTTAATAGAAATCTATGAAATTTAAACACAAGGTTTATGACCACAAAAGGAAGGTTGGGATTGATTTTGGGAGTTTTGGTCCCAACAGTTTAAGAATCAGGGGCCAAAAAAGGGCCCAATAAGCATTTTTCTAGGTTTTCGCACAATAACTCTAGTATAAGTAAATAGAAATCTATGAAATTTTAACACAAGGTTTATGACCACAAAAGGAAGGTTGGGATTGTTTTTGGGAGTTTTGGTCCCAACAGTTTAGGAATTAGGGGCTAAAAAAGGGCCAAAATAAGCATTTTTCTTGGTTTTTGCACAATAACTTTAGTATAAGTAAATAGAAATCTATGAAATTTAAACACAAGGTTTATGACCACAAAAGGAAGGTTGGGATTGATTTTTGGAGTTTTGGTCCCAACAGTTTAGGAATTAGGGACCAAAAGGGTCCAAAATTAAACTTTGTTTGATTTCATTGAAAATTTAACTATTGGGGTTCTTTGATATGCCGAATCTAACCGTGCATTTAGGATCTTAATTTTTGGTCCCGTTTTCAAATTGGTCTACATTAAGGTCCAAAGGGTCCAAAATTAAACTTAGTTTGATTTTAACAAAAATTGAATTCTTTGGGTTCTTTGATATGCTGAATCTAAACATGTACTTAGTTTTTTTATTATGGGCCAAGTTTTCAAGTTGGTCCAAATCGGGGTCCAAAATTAAACTTTGTTTGATTTCATCGAAAATTGAACTATTGGGGTTCTTTGATATGCCGAATCTAACCGTGCATTTAGATTCTTAATTTTTGGTCCCGTTTTCAAATTGGTCTAGATTAAGGTCCAAAGGGTCCAAAATTAAACTTAGTTTGATTTTAACAAAAATTGAATTCTTTGGGTTCTTTGATATGCTGAATCTAAACATGTACTTAGTTTTTTTATTATGGGCCCAGTTTTCAAGTTGGTCCAAATCGGGGTCCAAAATTAAACTTTGTTTGATTTCATCGAAAATTGAACTATTGGGGTTCTTTGATATGCCGAATCTAACCGTGCATTTAGATTCTTAATTTTTGGTCCCGTTTTCAAATTGGTCTACATTAAGGTCCAAAGGGTCCAAAATTAAACTTAGTTCGATTTTAACAAAATTGAATTCTTGGGGTTCTTTGATATGCTGAATCTAAACATGTACTTAGTTTTTTTATTATGGGCCGAGTTTTCAAGTTGGTCCAAATCGGGGTCCAAAATTAAAGCTAAAAAGGGGGTAAATTATTTTTTTTTTTGGAAGGGGGGGCAATTCTCCACAGCATATTGTATTACACAAAAGCAAAAAATTGAATATAAATTCAAATCATATGACCAATTCTAAGTTCTTTATTTCAGTTATTCTGTGTCAGAAACCTATTATGTGTCAAATATTTGAAGAAATTTTCAATTGCACAGTATTGCGCAATAGCAAGAAATTGATATGTGTGCCCTGTTATCAAAACTTTATTATTAACAAATTCCATTGGAAATTTGCCAATATAAAATGTGCTGATGAAGCTTTTTTGTTTATCTTATCTAAACTGCTTTTAATATGTATATTTAAAATTTGCCATCCATGACTATGATGTCATTTTCTATTTTAATATGTTATGGTGTATTTAAATGGGCTGTTATGGTTGCAAAGTATAAAGTAATGGGGGGGGGGGGGGGGTAAATGAGAAATTGGGGAGGGGGTAATTTTTTCTCATTTCATATTTCATAAATTAAAAAGAAAATTTCAAATTTTTTTTAGCAAAAAAAAGGGGGGGGTTACAATAAATTTTATTGTTTTTTGTTTTTTTTTTTTGGGAGGGGGGGTCAATGTGCAACTTCATAGTGTATTGCACAAAAGCTAAAAAAAGGGGTAAGTTATTATTTTTTTTGGGGGGGAGGGGGCAATTCTCCACAGCATATTGTATTACACAAAAGCAAAAAATTGAATATAAATTCAAATCATATGACCAATTTTAAGTTCTTTGATTTCAGTTATTCTGTGTCAGAAACCTATTATGTGTCAAATATTTGAAGAAATTTTCAATTACACAGTATTGCGCAATAGCAAGAAATTGATATGTGTGCCCAATTTTAAATTTGGGGTTCGACATCTGCGGTCGTATCTAGCTGCGCCCAGCGGAGCATTTTATTATTAATTGTAGGACTGCTGTATATCCAAACTGTATGTGCAGCATATCATCCCAAATCATCACCCTGACCATCTGATGGCAAAAAATCTGGATACAGGAGAATTTTGTAATGCTATATTTGATTGGACATCTGTCTAAAAACATCACTGACCACTTTTGTAACACTGTGTTTGATTGGACATCTGTCTAAAATATCCCTGACCAGCTGATGGCAAAAAAATGGACACAGGAGAATTTTGTAATGCTATATTTGATTGGACATCAGTCTAAAAACATCCAGGACCACCTGATGGCAAAAGATCTGGATACATAATTTTGTAACACTGTGTTTGATTGAACATCTCTTTAGTGTCTGGGGCATATGAGAATTTTCTTAATACTCTCGTTGATTGGATATCTGCAATAAACATAGACAAGAAATTTCTTGTAATTTTAGTTTGTTTAAACAAATGTAAAGAATCCTTTTCAAAGGAGTGATTGATGGAACATCATGAACAGTGGTGAAGTCTTTAAGTAACAACCATCTGATCTTCATTGGGGATTCAAAGAAGAGATTAAAAAAGAGCTGGCCCCAAAAACTGGTACAACAACATTGTTGATATGACTTTGAATCAAATATTAGTGTAATTCAAAACAAGAGACGTGTGCTGGTACACTAAACAAATTTTTTAAGACTAATGGCTGATGCAAAAAGAAATTTCCAAAATCTCTTCTTTATACCCCCTCCCCAATAAAAATGAAATGGTTGCTCCCTGATGTAGTGTTTGGCTGTCTCTGTAGAGAATATTTTTGCACAACTGTCTTAGTACCTACACTGTTCTACAGTGGTTTAGAGATATTTGTCTTATACAAACATGAAAGATTAGGACAGAGAGAGTTTATACAAACTTTATATGTATTTTGATATTAGTGCCTTTAATAAAAAAAAATGCTATCAATTTATAAAACATTTTAAAATAGTCCTAAAAACAGTGATCCTTTTTCTTATAGGGGTATTTTTTAAAATATACCTATGATTCCTATTTTTGCTTTCAAAGAGGTTTTTTTTAACTTTCAAAGAGTATAACAATCATGACAATGTTTCAGTGTTAATATCTTAAAGAATTTTATTTTTCAGACTTTGTGCAATATTGGTAAGGGCTGTTCCGGCAAAACATAGATGGGATGGGGCGAAGGCACTTGAAAAGTGGAGTAATCATCCATAGAATTGATTTTAATTCACTTTACCCACCCATAGAAGCAAAAGCAGAAGCTTTATATGCACAGACAGAATCAAATTAAATAGTTAAAAAGCATGATTTTGAAACTTCTGCAAATCTTGATTATTAATTATGGTGATTTTTAAAAATATATAGCAAAGAATGCTTTTTAAAATCATGTTAATATCAACTTAGTTTTCATTTAAGCGAAATAGTCATGCAACTTTGTGTTGATATATTCACATTCTTTTGTTTTCATGTATCACATTATTTGAAAAAGAAAACAGATGCCCCCACTTGAACATAATTTCTGAACGGGCAAAAAAATGGTATAGTAAAATTTACAATAACCAAATTCAAACTTAATCTGTATATAATGATAAAAAGCATTGTGTATAAGTTTTAAATGATCATGATCAATAAGATAAGGCAAACCAAAAGGTAAAAACGTTAAAAAAAACTTTCATTTTTTCATATAAGCACCCACAGAAGCATATTTTGAGATCCAACAATGGACCATAGATGCACTTTCCACTCACTAACAACCAAGTAGATAATTTTTATATTTTGTCTCCCTCCCCTCCCCATCCCATGTATGTTTTGCTGGAACAGCCCTAATATTGAATATCAACTACTGGAAATTATTCATGACAAAATGAATAAAACTGTCTGTTGTAGCTAGATTGAAATTTTGAACAGAATGTGAAAACTTGACATAAATAATAATGTCATTAAATAAGTAAAATAAATTCTTGATACCATTTTTTATGCAAAACATTTACCCATTTTGTTAATTTACGACTCATTAGGGCCTTAAATGTTGAAACTAACAACAATATTCCAAAAAGTTTAAAAAATTGTGATTCTGGATAAATTGAAAGCGATTAGAATGTAATTGTATTCTGTTGATGTAACATAAAGGATGAAGTGTTTATACATTAGGTAACATTCACCCGTTTCACTGCCAATTCCTTCTCAACAGGTACAAGGTTGAATTGGTATGTTTTTTTAAGAGTTGCCTCCCTTATGAACAGCAGCATTTCAACAAAATAAAAAGAATCTGTGAAAAACAAATTAAAAATGATTTGAGCAATAAATTGGTGGCATAGAATATATTTCGAAAACAATTCCTGGTAATTTTATGGTATAACTTATATAACAAGACATCAAACATATAAGGGACCAATAAATATTGATGCTTTGTTTACATTTTATAATGTTTCTAATATACATCATATATTTAAATTCTAATTGGCTGCATTACAACTGTGCAATTTTTGTTATTAATAACTTACATCTGCGCACATTTCAATATTACCACTGAGAACTGTTTTTAGCTCACCTGACCCAAAGGGTCAAGTGAGCTACATTATACTCTCATCACTTGGCGTCCGTCGTCAGTCATCCATTGTCCGTCGTTAGCTTTTTACAAAAAAATATTCTCCTCTGAAAATACTGGGCCAAGTGGAACCAAACTTGGCCACAAGTATCATTAGGGTATCTAGTTTAAAAAATATATACGATGACTCCGCCTGCCGACCAACATGGCTGACTTGGCTAAAAATAGAACATAGGGGTAAACTGCAGTTTTTGGCTTATATCTCAAAAACTAAAGCATTCAGAGCAAAATGGACATGGGTTAAAAATGTTCTTCAGGTCAAGATCTACCTGTGATGAATTTTTCAGATGAATCGGTCAACCCTTTGTTGGGTTATTGCTGCTGAATTGTTATTTTTAAGGAAATTTTGCAGTTTTAGGTTATTAGCTTGAATATTATTACAGATAAAAACAAACTGTAAACAGCAAAAATGTTCAACAAAGTAAGATCTACAAATTAGTCGACATGACCAAAATCATTAATTGACCACTTATAGGAGTTTTTGCCCTTTAAAAACCTTTTAAAATGGCGTCCGGCGTAAACTTTGCTTTAAAGATCTTTTCCTCTGAAACCAATGGACCAATTGGGTCCAAACTTTGATGGAATGGTCCTTGTATGACCCCCTTCCAAAAGTATGTCCGGCATTCCCGACTTCCAATGCATATGGCTGCAGTGAAAAAAAATAGAAAAATGAGGGGATGAATTTTAAAAATCTTCTTCCATGAAACTACATGGCCAATTGGAACCACACTTGGCAGCAATGGTCGTGAGGAGGTTCTCTTTCAAAATTTGTCCGATGACCCAGATTGTCAACCAAGATGGCCACCACAGCCAAAATTAGTTAAACATAGGCCCCTATGGGAAAATTCATTTAAAAATCTTCTTGTTTGAAACAACTGGAACCAGATTTGGCAGCATTGGTCCTTAGATAGTCATCTGTTGATCCAGATGGCCGCCACTGCTGAACTAAGTTTAACTTAGGACCCTATGGGAAAATTCATTAAAAAATCTTCTTGTCTGAAAGCTTTCAGCCAATTGGGACCAGACTTGGCAGAAATGGTCCTTAGACGGTCCACTTTCAGAAGTATGTCTGATGACCATGACTGTCAACCAAAATGGCTGCCACAGTCAAACTTAGTTTAACATAGAACCATATGGGAAAATTCATTTAAAAATCTTCTTTTCTGAGACCACTTGGCCAATTGGGACCAGATTTGGCAGCAATGGTCATTAGATGGTCCCCCTTCAGAATTGTGTCCCCTCACCTGGCCTGTCAATCAAGATAGCCACCAAAGCTGAACTTAGTTTAACAAATAGGACCCTATGAAAATTTAATTTGCAGATTTGGAACCAGACTAATGGTCCTCTTTCAGAATTGTGTGTTTCATAATCTTGAATGTCAAGTAAGATGGCCACCACACCTATGGTAAAGCTAGCCAAGAGAACTGCTACACTTAAATTTTCAGTCCTGAAGGTGGACAAGTTACATCCAGGTGAGCAATACAGACTCTTGAGAGCCTCTGGTTTTTTATTTGACTAAGTTATGTACTTTTGTGGACCATTTCCCTGAGGTTTTAAGGTCAAACTCTGTTTATGACAGGATATGTTTATTTCTGATGTTATTTGACATGATAGCCAGACTTCCTGCAGAAGACCAGTGCTTTTCTCTGGGTAGTCAAGTTCGTTAACCGGTAAAAATTGATCCTTATATATACAGTTCCACTGAAAATGGGGGCCACTTAGGACCAAACTTTTTGGAATGATCTTTGGATTATTCCCTTTCAAAAATTCTCCACAGATCCAGACATCCATCCAATATTATAATGTTATAAAAATCAGGAAACTGACTGAAACTAACTGGTCAGTTGGGAACCCTACTTTGGTACAATTATTTTGGATGTTGTTCTTTAAACTAATAAGTCAAGGGGTCGCTAAAATATTTTTTAAAAATGCAAAAACTTTTCTTGTAACTATATGTGCTTGGCAAAAAGGACCATCCTTTGAATATACATTTTCAAAGTTCAGGTCGTTGATCCTGATCCAACAGCATTAAAATAATAAAACTCAAAATTAGGCTGAATGAAGTGTTTGTATTTACTTAAGTCCTTTCTAGAGGCCATAAAATATTTTGTTGTGATTTAGTCAAATTTGCAATTCCCATATACACGTACCTGTTCATTTAAAATCTGGTAGGTATATTATAGCATGAGAATTCTAATCTGTCTATGCTTATAACCCATTTATCTTTGTATTTATATAGTGTTAGAAAAATTATTTATAAGAATCTCTTTGTTAATTATTAATTGTTAATTATATACCCTTTGTTCAGTGAAATAAACAACAATCTGTTAGATTTATATGTATGTGTTTGTCTTAATAAATAAAATGTTATTGCTAAACCTGGCCTGATTGTAATCAGAAGACAAAATCACACAGTTTCCACATTTTCATTTAAAGTAAGAAATACTGCATGACAGCCTACGTTTGTTGTCAATTTTAACATGGGTAAACAGTATTTGAGCAAAATATTATCCTTAGGTCGTATAAAAAAATAAGAAATAAAAAAATCTGTCCTGATTTTACAGACTTTTTTTTTACTGAATAGAGAAAAATGGGAGAAAAATTAGAAGACCCCCTCCAACAAACCAAGACATTCATATACAAAGTAAAAAGCAAATATCATTACAGGGTAGATCATGAGATTGACCTTTTCAAGACAATGGTGTCAAGAAGTCTTCTGTCTTATGTGGAAAAGTGTTTGATTTTGTCTCCATAGAATTACATGAAATACTTGTAGTAAATTATATTTAAAAGTGAACAAATGATTGCTCAACATGTGTAATAAATTAGTAACATGTATTCTTTTAATTCTCTTTATAAAATGATTCAATAAAAACCAATTTAACTGTCAGTGATTTTTGTCCTTGAAGATTTCTATAAATGTCCCATAAAACCATACACTTACTTTCTTATCAAAAAGCTGTTTATAATTATTCCAACTAAATACACCGTTGGAAACCTTTTAGAAAGGAAGTCAAAGACAAATTGTTTTTACATTGAAGATTTCTATAAATGTCCAATAAAACCATACACTTACTTTCTTATCAAAAAGCTGTTTATAATTATACCAACTGAATAAACTGTTGGAAACTTTTAAGAAAGGAATTCGAAGACAAATTGTTTTCATATCAGCAGCTAGTATGTAACACCTACAATAACTGCTAATATGATTTATTATTTTCTCGTCATTATATTATCAACACGTAGCCATATGTCCCCCGCCGCAGAGAAAAGTCGAAGCCCCATAAGATATACAAAATATGTATTATTGAAATGGCGCGGCATAGGGTCAAATACAAAAGGTGACTAACAATCCTACAAAATTTAAACGAAATCCTATCAGGGGTCTCGGAGGAGTTCCGTCCACAAAGTGTTCGTATAGTGTCACATGCACAAAAACGTTAAAGTCCCATTACTCCCGTAAAATTTGTCTAATCAAAATCGAAGGTTCGATAGGATCAAGTAGATATGGTGACTAACAATCCTACAAAATTTGAACGAAATCTGATCAGCGGTCTCACAGGAGTTACGTCCACAAAGTGTTCCTATAGTGTCAAATGCAGAAAAAGTTAAAGTCCCATAACTCCCGTAAAAATTTGTCGAATCAAAATGGTGGTGCGATAGGAACAAGTACATATGGCGACTAACAGTCCTACAAAATATTAACAAAATCCGTTCGGCGGTCTCAGAGGAGTTGCGTTAAAAAAATAACTGTGACGGGCGGACAAACGGACGCAGACGATTACTAAGTCCCTCCGTCGCGTTGTGGCGGGAGACAATTATTGTGGCCCCGCATCACATGATGCGACCCTATAGTTTTCTCCTAGTCCGTCTGTCCATTGGTCAACAATTGTCAATTCTACATTTCTCAAACGGATTTCAACCAAATTTATATGGAAGGAGTATATTGGCAATACCCTGATCAAGTTCGAAGACAAGGGCTATCGGATAATTTTTGTGGGAGTTGCTGCCATTGACTTAGTTGTGTCGCCTGCGGAACGCATGGTCGACACATAGGGATCCCTATCTGTTGTCTTGCGTCGTCTTGCGTCGTCACACTTTTCTTCTATCCTCAACCACTCGTTAACCGCTCGAAGAAATTTGATGAAACTTTCTCTGTACATTAACCTTAATGCACAGGTGTGCATTTATGTTTCATTTTTAGAAAATTAAATTTTTTTTGTAAAAATTGACATTTTTGAAAAAAAGGGGGGCCCGGGGGGTCAAGGTTCTATCCTCAACTACTCCATAACCGCTCAAAGCAATTTGATGAAACTTTCTCTGCGCATTAACCTTAATACAGAGGTGTGCATATATATTTCGTTATCAGAAAATTTTAATATCTTTTGTAAAAATTGACGTCCGCAGGCGACACATGTCTTCCTCGGAAGACTCGCACATTTTTTTCCCTACCAACTTCTTGTTAGCGCTCTCAATTCTACATTTCTCAACGGATTTCGACCAAATTTATATGGAAGGTGTATATTGGCAATGCCTTGATCAAGTTCGAAAACAAGCGCTTTCAGATTATTTTTGGGGGAGTTATTGTCCTTGACTTAGTTTTTCCCTATCAACTTCTTTTTAGTTCACGTTCGAGCATAAGATTCCCTTCAGTTCTTAGAGAATTGTGGTTCAATTTCACAGACTATATTTAAGAGATAATTCTATGAAATGTTTATGAAAAGTTAATTAATAAAGATGTTATTAATTGACAATTTGCGTATTGGCTGAGTTATTGGTCCTCGGACAAATAACAAAGCCAATACGGAAATTGTTAATTAATAATATCATATTATTGACGGTTTTCACTTTTGTTATTCTATCAATATTTTGTTGCTGACGAATTGTGAAATGTAATACTATGTGTTCAGATTTTATTTTTTTAATTCTCAATCTGTCTATAGTTATAGCGCTAATAAATTATATACTAACAATAACAGGAGGGTTTTAATTTTTACATAATATCTTGGATTATTACACCTCAGTATGTTTTTAGCTCACCTGGCCTAAAAGGCCATGTGAGCTATTCTCATCACTTTGCGTCCGTCGTCGTCGTCGTCGTCGTATGTCGTCGTAAACTTTTCACATTTTTATCAACTCCTCTGAAACCACTGAACCAATTTAAACCAAACTTAAGTGGAATGGTCCTTGGATGGTCCCCTTTAAAAATTATGTTCGGTTTTCCCGGGCGCCATCCAATATGGCTGCCATGGTGGGACATAGTTTAACCTTGGACCCTATGGGAATTTTAACATTTTCGTTATCTTCTCTGAGACCATTAGGCCAATTTGAACCAAACTTTTGTGGAATGGTCCTTGGGTGGCCCCTTTTAAAATATATGTTCAGTTTCCCCGAACGCCATCCAACATGGCCGCCATGGCTGGACTTAGTTTAACATTGAGCCTATGGGAATTTTACTTTTTCGTCAACTCCTCTGAAACCACTGAACCAATTTAAACCAAACTTAAGTGGAATGGTCCTTTAAAAATTGTGTTCGGTTTTCCCGGGCGCCATTCAATATGGCTGCCATGGTTGGACATAGTTTAACCTTGGACCCTATGGGAATTTTAACATTTTCGTTATCTTCTCTGAGACCATTAGGCCAATTTGAACCAAACTTTGGTGGAATGGCCCTTGGGAGGTCCCTTTTAAAATGTATGTTCGTTTCCCCGAACGCCATCCAACATGGCCGCCATGGCTGGACTTAGTTTAACATTGAGCCTATGGGAATTTTACTTTTTCGTCAACTCCTCTGAAACCACTGAACCAATTTGAACCAAACTTAAGTGGAATGGTCCTTGGATCGTCCCCTTTAAACAGTATGTTCGGTTTTCCCAGGTGCCATCCAATATGGCTGCCATGGTTGGACTTAGTTTAACCTTGGACCCTATGGGAATTTTAACATTTTCGTTATCTTCTCTGAGACCATTAGGCCAATTTTAACAAAACTTTAGTGGATTGGTCCTTGGGTAGCCCCTTTTAAAATCTGTGTTCAGTTTCCCCGAACGCCATCCAACATGGCCGCCATGGCTGGACTTAGTTTAACATTGAGACTATGGGAATTTTATTTTTTTCGTCAACTCCCCTGAAACCACTGAGCCAATTTGAACCAAACTTTAGTGGAATGGTCCTTGGGTGGCCCCTTTCCAAACTTATGTCTGGCATCCCTGACTTCCAACTGACATGGCTGCTGTTACTAAAAATAGATGACCCAGACTGTTAAACAAGATGGCAGCCACAGCCAAACTTAGTTAAACACAGGGCCCTATGGGAAAATTCACTGAAAAATCTTCTTGTCTGAAACCACTTTACCAATTGGAACCAGACTTTGCAGCAATGGTCCTTATATGGTCCTCTTTCAGAATTGTGTCCCATTACCTGGACTGTCAACCGAGATGGCTGCCACAACCAAACTTAGTTTAACACAAGGCAATATGGGAAAATTCATTGAAAAATCTTCTTGTCTGAAACCACTTGACCAATTGGAACCAGACTTTGCAGCAATGGTCCTTAGGAGGTCCTCTTTCAGGATTGTCTGATTTCGTGGAATTTGAACTAAGATGGCTGACATAGCCGAACTTAGCTTAACATAGGACCCTATGGGAAATTCACTCAAAAATCTTCTGGTCTGAAACCAGTTAGCCAATTAGAACTAGACTTGGTAGCAATGGTCCTTAGATGGTTTTTTTTAGAAATGTGTCCATTGACCTAGACTGTCAACCATCTTCGCTGCCAAAGCCGAACTTAGTTTAACATAGAACCCCATAGAAAAACCAGCCAAATCTTTAGTCCTGCTCAAGATGAAAAGTTCAATGCAGGTGAGCGATACAGGCTCTTTAGAGCCTCTAGTTTTTTTCAATATAAAAATCAAGACATTAATTTTACCTTTTTTTTTTTACCGGTGATTAGTTTCCAAAAATGTTTCGGTATAATAAAACAGTTATTTAATAGTCATTTCGGGATATAGCCATTTTATTTGTCCCCTCGGCACATTGACTATTTCCCTCCGCTATGCGTCGGGAAAATAGTCAGTGTCTCGGGACAAATAAAATGGCTATATCCCTCGATACTGTTAAATAACTGTATACTAACACCTTCTTCCGCAAAATTCTCCTTTATAAATTACTTGTTGATTTATTATGCACTTAAAAAAGTTATAGGTCATCTGGAAAGGGGGGAGGTGTACTCTAAGATTTAATTCCTTGCGCGTAGGATCGTAATAGGGTTGGAAACGGGGGGGGGGTAATTTTTCTCAACTATGGTATTTCGAGGGGTTAATAAAAGAAATATGAAATTGTGCGGTTTTTTTATAGGCTTATTTTCCAGAAGTATTTCTATGGAGTCGAATTTTAGAAGCAGTGTTAAAATAACAGCAAATAACAGCATTACTGTCAGCATTACACCCATTCTCCAGATTGGCAATTTAGTCATTTTTTAATTTGATCTTCGGTGTTTTGAACTAATGTTTTTAGTCCTTGTGCAGAATTTATGAATCGTAACTCTACGAAATATGCACATCTTGTACATCAAAATTGGCTTCATAGAATTCATTATGATAACATATATCACAAAATACGAGGAATTGTTTTTTTTTGTGGAAAACTTTCCTGTGGTATTTATTTATGGTAACTGTTTTCCCAGCTACTTTATTTTTTATTGGGAGAAGTAGATATGCAAATATTTCTTACATTAGTTCCTTTTCACTGATAATTCATTGCGTACCGTGTTCCAATATCTAAGATGATGTTGGACCTGTTCCAACTGTCGTAACATTTCATATACCTCCACCAATTTGTGACTACCACCGGATTGACTTTGTTGAACTTCACGACGAGTGCCGTATACGGAGCAGGAACTGCTTACCCTTCCAGAGCACCAGAGTTCACTCCTGGTTGTTATAGGAGTTCGTGTTGTTCATTGTTTTTTTAGTTTTCAGTGTTTATTTGTTGTCCTTGTGGTTGTTTATTTGTCTTCCTGGGTTTGTCTGTATAATGGATTGCGTTTTTAGCTTACCTTTCCTAAAAGGAAATGTGAGCTGTCGTCGTCTGTCGTCATCGTTAACAATTTTTCAAACATCTTCTCCTCTGAAACTACTGAATGGATTTGGATAAAACTTAGCATGATTGTTCCTTAGGGTATCCTGCACAAAGTTTATGCTTCGATTTTTGATTCGTCGAAAAACATGGCCAATGTTACTAAAAATAGAACATAGGGGGTCAAACAACAGTTTTTCGCAAATATCTCAAAAATCAGTAGGTTACGGCAAATTCTGGCAGGTTGAAAGTGTTCAGCATGATGAGAGCTACCTGTGTGCTGATTTTCGTGAAAATCTGTCAAATGATATTAGAGTTATTGCCCTTTTTTGCTTTTTTATGTTATTATTTCAAAAATCTTCTTCTCTGAAACTACTATTCAAAATCAAATGAAACTTGGTAAGATTGTTCCTTAGGGTATCCTGCAAAAAGTTAATGCTTGGATTTTTGATTGGTCGAAAAACATGTCCGCCCTTACTAAAAATAGAACATAGGGGTCAAAATGCTGTTTTTTTCTATTTTTTCCTGAATTATAGAAAGAAAATGAAGATGAAAGCTACTTTCAAGGTAAACATGCTATCCCGAGTTGAATGATGATGATGAAAGTTTGTTTTGGACGGCCATTTTTAAAATGGCCGCCATTTTCCCGCCATTTTTTACACTTGCTTGGATTTCAACAATATTTGGTTTTTAAAGTAAACATGGTATCCTTAGTGAATGGAGATGATGAGAATGTTGTATAACAATGATTAAACTTCATAATATGTGAGCTTTTAATTGCCATCACTTGGTGTCCGTCATCATCGTTGTTAACAAATTTTCAAACATCTCCTCTGAAACTACTAGGAGGATTTGGATGAAACTCTACAAAATGACAGATGAGTAAAGCATGGTTTATTGGATAAAAACCAACAGTTTAGTCAATATGATAAAGATGAAGCATAATAGAAAATAAAAAGCCTTAACCCATTTTTACATAACCTCTTTCAAACATTTTAAAAACGAAGACAACATATAGACCAAAAGATTTATACTTGTATTTGAAGATGAATTAAAGCTTGTATTTTGTATTGTGAATCATCAGATTGACCATGACTGTATCTTAATCAAGCGTATGGAGAACTCGTGCCCATTTCTTTCCAGAGGTTCTTGAAAGGCTTTTAAAGGTATTTTCAGCGAATGCTAGACAACTCGCCCCACTGCAAACTCGCCCCATACCAACTCGCACCAACTTTTCTTCAACTCGCCCCAACTCGGAAAATATTTGTTACAAACTCGCTCCAACATTGAAATCATCATCACCAACTCGCTCCAACTAGTGAATATATTTGTTACAAACTCGCCCCAACTTTGAAAGTAATGATTTTAAACTATCTCCAATGGTGAATATCGTATTTACCAACTCGCCCCAACTAGTGACTACAGTAGTTACAAAGTCGCCCCAACTTTGAATGTAATGATTTTAAACTAGCTCCAACGGTGAATATCATATTTACCAACTCGCCCCAACTGGTAAAAATATTCGTTACAACTGATGGAAATAGTATAGTGTCATTATCCTAAATAAAAATCAGAATGTACTTTATAATCTTTTATTTATCATCATCAAAAACAAATCGACCCATGAGCACTAAAACCAAGGACGTATATATGTTAGTTATACGTCCTTGACTAAAACATATCATAATTACAAGAGAAACATAAAAAATATTTACAGGTCAACGTCTAAGATGGGACCATTCACACGAGCACACTGGTTCAGCAGGGTCGTTGTCCACCAAGCTGACAAAAAATTCGGAAAAATGTCTCATTTCTTTGTCGGTATTCTGGCTTCTTCGTCCTTTTGAACCGTAGAACTGGTAGTTTTGTTTGCACAAACACAGTTCCTTTAATCTTTGGTTAATGAGCAATCATTAACCTTAATTGTTTTGACAACTTCCGAAACAGAAAGTAACCTAAATATCTATTGATTATATGGCTTTAATCAAATGACTAATTATTATTCAATCAAGTCTTCAAAGGCTGAATAAACAAGATGTAATTGGTGCAAGTTCCACACTTGGAATTCAAATCGTTATTGTAATAAGCGAATATGGAATTATTATTTTCATGAGTTGGGGCGAGTTGGTGACTATGATAATTACGTATGGAATTATTATTTTCATGAGTTGGGGCGAGTTTGTGACTATGATTTTCACAGTTGGAGCGAGTTTGTAACAAATATTTTCAGAGTTGGGGCGAGTAGGAGAAAAGTTGGTGCGAGTTGGTATGGGGCGAGTTTGTAGTGGGGCGATTTGTCCTGCACCCTTTTCAGCATTTTACATGACCTTCAATATTCAGTTTAATTTACAACAAACTTAATATATTAATTTAGTTTATAGTGCATTGTTTGCCAGGTGAGCGATTCAGGCTATTGAGAGCCCATTGTTTTTCTCCTTAGGTATATTTGTCCTCTTACGCTTACTGGAGACAATCTGTTTCTAAATGTTCCTGCGTGTTTCTTTTCCCTATCGTTTATTCGTGAACGTCAACATCATGCCTTTTTCGCTTAAAAAATTAACCAATTTCAAGAAAATACTAGTAATTAATGATAAGTGATAGGAAATGTTTGTTAAGAGTTTACCTAAGGAAAAAAAACGCCGTTAGATATTGAGCTGATTTTTTGGTATGTGAGTCTACCATGATGAGTTACAGACAAAGTTTAGGTTTCGTTCCGTTCCGCTGATTTTTGCAGAAATTACGGGCCTTGGACTTTTGTGAGAGACGCCATCATAGTCGTGTCGTTCCGACACATCTAATTTTCATTCTGATTGGACGACAATCATGGCTGCCATGGGCAATTCTTGTTTCTGTCTGGCTTATATAAAGAAATGTTTTCACTGAAACCGCTTGGCCAAATGGAACGAAACTTGGCGGGGCAGCAATTGTCCTTAGATGGTCATCTTTCAGAATTATATCCGATGACCCCGCCCGTCATCCAAGATGTCCGACAGAGCCGAACAAACATAGCTAGGCCCTATGCTTAAAGATCTTCTTGTCTGAAACCACTTGGCCTGTTGGAACAAAACTTGGCAGCAATGGTCCTTAGTTGGTCCTCCATCAGATTATATTCGATGACCCCATCCACCATCCAAGATGGCCGCCAGAGCCAAATATAGTTTAAGACAGGGGCCCCTGGGGAATTTACTTAAAGATCTTTTTGTCTGAAACCACTTTGCCAATTGAAACAAAAGCTGGCAGCAATGGTCCTTAGTTTGTCCTCTTTCAGAGTTATATCCGATGACCCTGTCTGCCACTGATGGACAGGTGAGCTTTACAGGCTCCTGGGAGCCTCTAGTATGTACATGAGAGGAACTTAGTTTAACATAGGACCTAATAGTAAATTTCACTGTAAGATCTTGTTTGAAACCAATGCGCCATGCAATTGGAACTAGCCAGCCGTAATCCAGGCTATCAGTCAAGGTGGACAGGTGAGCGACATAGGCTTCTGGGAGCCTCTAGTATTTAAACGAGAGTTTAAATGATCAAAACTTAAAATACATGTAGCGTGTTTTTTCAACTATAAGTTTTAAAACTTAATCCACAAAATGTATTCTAAAAATGTCATGCAAAACTTATGAATAAAATCGACCTTGACGTAGAATAGGAAATATAGCAATATCATATATGTATAATACTAATGAGACTGCATTTGATAGTTTTCAGAACAGGCCATGCCGAAGAAGAAAGCAAATGAAACTCGTTTTTTAAAAAAAATAAAAGAACAGTGTTCCAATGTCCCTCGCCTCATGGCACTTCGTTTATCGAAGAAAGTTAAATAGGTCCAACATAATTTTTATCCATGATAGACACACACACTGCCAAACTATTCAAAAGTGCAAAGGGCAATAGCTCCACACGAAAAAAACATGTAACCGCACTCGAATTCAAATTTAATAAAAATTACAATCAAAACACGTCTTCCATATAAATTTCATCAAAATCTGCAAATAAATGTAGGCGTTATAGCGCTAACAAGGCATTTTTTGGAAAATTTCAAAGGGCGATTACTCCGCCAAAAATCATGGTACCACACTGGAATTTGAACTTGATCTTGATCTAGATACCATCAAAACACATCTTCCATATGACATGTATGAATTTCATAAAAAAAAAAACACAAATAAATGTTGGCGTGAGAGCGCTTACAAGGCAATTTTAGCAAAATTTCAAAGTTCAAACGGCAATAACTCCGCCAAATATCATATGTCACCGCACCGCATTTGAACTTGATCTAGCCATGATTCCATCTAATGAATGTCATCAAAATCCGCAAATAAATGTAGGCATGAGAGCGCTTACAAGGCAATTTTAGCAAAATTTCAAAGTTGAAAGGCCAATAACTCCTCCAAAAATCATGTCACCGCACTCGAATTTGAAAGTGGTATAGATACAATAAAAACACATCTTCCATATGAATTTCATAAAAATTAGCAAATAAATGTAGGCGTGGGAGCGATTACAAGGCAATTTTAGGAACATTTCAAAGTTTCAAGAGCACTAACTCCGCTGAAAATCATGTTACGGCACTTGATCGAGCTGCTATCAAAACACATCTTCCATATAAGTTTCATCAAAATCCATAAATAAATGAAGGCGTGAGAGCGCTTACAATGGGGACAAAGAGACGGGTGGACGCCTGACATTTCTTTGTCCCCGCGTGGCGGCGGGGGACAATAATTACATCTCATTAATTATATCATTTTCATCATAATTTTTTATTAGCTCACCTGGCCTAAAGGGCCATATGGGCTATTGCCATCACTTGTCGTCCGTCGTCGTAAACTTTCCTTTAAAGATCTTCTCCTCTAAATCCACTGCGCCAATTGGAACAAAACTTGGCAGCAATGGTCCTTAGGTGGTCAGTTTTCAGAATTGTATCCGATGACCTGACCCGTCATCCAAGATGGCCGCCAGAGCCGAAAATAGTTTATCATAGGACCCTATGGGAAATTTACTTAAAGATCTTCTTGTCTGAAACCACTTGGCTACTTGGAACAAAAGTTAGCAGCAATGGTCCTTTGGTGGTCCTCTTTCAGAATTGTATCCGATGCCCCGCCTACCATCCAAAATGGCCACCAGAGCCGAACATTGTTGAACATAGTACCCTATGGGAAATTTACTTAAAGATGTTCTTGTTTAAAACCACTGGGCCATTTGAAAAAAAAATAGTAGCAATGGTCCTTATAGTTGTTCCTCTTTAGAATTATATCCGATGACCCAACCAGTCATCCAAGATGGCCGCCATAGCCGAAAATAATTTAACATAGGACCTAATTGGAAAAATCACTGAAAGATCTTCTTTTTTGAAAAAAATGGGCAAGTTGGAACTTGACAGCAATATTCCAGGCTGAGAGTCAAGATGGGTATAGTCCACGTGAGCGATAAAGGCTCCAAGCTGGGAGCCTCTAGATTCTTTGATCGTTTGTTAGTTATTCTTTTCTTTCCATTCTCCATTTATTTCTTGTAAAAACGACACATTTCTTAATATTTTTTTCCAATAATTTTATATTTATACCTTTCTAGCTATTTCCCTACTGAAAAACAACTTAAATGACACACCTTAGTAAGTTTATAAATTCTAATTGTCATGAAACTTTTATTGCATAATTATGTCTTTAAAGCCGCATTTCTACCTAAATAAACAATTTTTCTCAGCTGGGCACCTGTATATCTAATAATCAAATAGCACCTAATCTTCTGAGGTTCGCCCACCTGGTATTTGTTAACCACATGTGTTATGATTGATAGTATAACAACGTCACACAGCTAATTATTTCAGTCTTACACGTAACATTGGATCACCTCACCCTGATACAGCTTGGCGGCTCTTTTTCCGGAAAATCCATAATGAAACGCGGACGTCGATGACGACACCCGAAGGAAATTTTGAGACGGCCCCAGGATTATAAAAAACCGGAAGTTATTGCAGAAAATGAAATATGGAAACGAGTGGCGAATCCGCTGTAAACAACGGAGGGTAATAATCATAATTCATAAATTTATATCGTTCATTGTTAAATTATACAGTCAACTAAAAGTTATAATGTTTATAGTAATACATAAAATTCCCATTTAGACTCGCAGTCTCACAAATTGACACCATGCAGTTGCACTGTCCACTACATGTAGGTATGGTATATTTTAATTAATTAATTGGCTTTCACCTCATTAAATAAGCCCTAACCCGATCCAAAATTTGGAGAAAAAACGTATAATACCGGAAAACATACAAAATAAAATTAGTTAAGAAATAATAAACTTAATTTCAACAGAACTATCATAAACAGACAAATAATATAACCCCAGGGTTCTTGCTGTCCGGCCACTTTACCCCTGACAAAAATAGTTCATATATTACAGGCCTGTCAAAGATTGACTATTTGCACTGCATTGCACAACCAATTGCAAATCATAATTGACACTTTTTTTAGCCCCGACCTTAAACACAGTGTACATGTAAAATGTATAACCTGTGGACGGTCACCAAAAATGGAAGTTGCTACACTGTCCCACCAAGAAAGCTAGAGTTGCTTACAATATTTTCAATAAATTCAAGATGATTTCCTTTAAACATCTTTTTTGACTGGATGAGATTACTATAACTGCATAATGGTAAATGAATTTTATTTCTTATAAAAAAAATGGGGGGGCCTCGGTGGCCTAGTGGTGGAGGTAGTTCGTCATGACTGCTAATGATCATTAGCCTGTCAACTTTGAGGTTGTGAGTTCGAATTTCACCTGTGGCAGGATGTGTTCGACTCTGATCTTAATTTTCCTACCAAAGGTCGGCATCGATATATCGTATCTAACAAGCAAAAGCAGAAATCATCAGGCATGTGAGGTAAACATCAGTGGGTAGTGTGTTCTCGGTCAACGAAATGGTTTAAAAATCTGTCTTCACAAATGCTGTTATTCATGTCATGTATTTTGTCGTTATCTGATGAAATAGACATCCTTCTTTGTACATTATTGTACATCTAACATGTCTAATTACAACTGTACTTAATCATTAGTTGTTCAATGTAAACACTCATCTGTCCTCCTAGTTGTGTTACAGGTTATAGAGTGTGTTTTTTCTACAGTCTAGTCCTGGACAAATTTAGTATTTTCAAAATTTTAAATAATTCATGTATTGCCTGGATGTTCTCGACTGAAGGAACAAGCTTATTTAGTGGTCTGGTAAATACTCTTCAACGAAGTCAAAGACTGGTCGATTGAACTTAATTTAGAGTAATATTATGTCATTCTGTATTAAAAATCTTTTGCTTTGCTGTTTTAAGGAACGCCAGTGTTAGATGGCTGGTCCATGTCGGTGGTTGTCGTTTGCTTTGCGGCACATGGCATAATATATCTAGTAAACCGTAGAAAGCCGGTAACGCTACCCCCTGAAGTACCTTAAAAACATCTCAGAGTCTTCAGAAGTGACCTGCTAAGAATGCACACATAGAAACATGTTGGCCTGTGTACTTCACAGTGATACAATGTAGGTCCCACAATGGTTGCACGACGTTGGTAGCAAGGCTGATATGTACCAGGAATAACCTCCCCCTGGAACTGACAGGCCAATGAAGAGAGGACTGTCTGGTGTCCCTGCAAGTCCTTACAGCTGTAATGATTGAGACATTACTGATGATGATGTACTGAATATGTTCTAAATGTTTATGATGGAATGTTCCATTCAGTCACAATCATGTATTGGTCTTTACAGCCAAGGTACCATACTGGTTCAACTTTATGTACGACCTCTCTATGTAAAGTACACAGACAGACCTGCATCTTTGTGTACCTTGAGTAGGTTACATCCTAAAACGTCCGAGGGTCTGCATCAGTACCATCATGACCACTCCTTTATGGGTTTGTATTAGCTTGACTGCTGCACATGCGATGCCACCAACCTATCAACTACCTGTACTAATTGCAACAACATATCAAAGTCGTGAGACACCTCATGTCATTCAAGACATTAAACCACCATCTGAGTTGTTCCATTTTTCAGCCAGTATTTGTGGGTAAAAACTGGTATTATTTACCACTGGCATGGAAAAAACTAATATTTGGCAGTTTTCTACCAAACTTGAACATTAATGCTAAATAATGGTAAATGAGCAACTCAGACTCAAGCAAACCGTCCCAATCCTTTTTTTAGTACAAATTTTTAATTAGCATACATGTAAGTGTAAAAAAGTATGAAATTTTAGAATGAAAAATAAAAAATTTCAAAACTGGAGAAAATGCACAATACTATGCAGACAGGACAGAAAAACACATTAGCAATAGGCATACAGGACTGTATGGTAAATTAGTCCATTGTCAGGAAAATAGCAAGTTTAGAGCAGTGTTTTCCTTGCATTGAAAAGGCCAATATCTATATCAGCAAATATTTAGGAAATAATGGCAATCATTAAACGAGTTATTAAGAAAATTAGATGATTACCCACTTTCTTTGAATGAGAACAAACTACCCACTGATGTTTACTGGATGATTTCCGCTTTCCTCTTTAAATAGGATACTGTTTTCTCATTAGAAATAAAAAATCATTTTCCAATGCAGTTATTGCATTCCTAGGTGTGCTTTGATTAATCCTGTCAAAAATGATTTATCAAAGGAAATCGTCCTGAAATTACTAAAAATAGTGTAAGCAACTAAGCTTTCCTGGTTGGACAGTGTAGCAACTACTGTTTTTGGTGACTGCCTCGGTGGTCTCGTAGTAGCGTGTTCGCCTCGAGTACGGAAGGTCGGGGGTTTGATTCCCGGCCGGGTCAAACCAAAGACATTAAAATTGGTATTTAATTTGCTGCTTCTCGGCCAAGCACGCGGCATCTAGGAGTAAGAGCGAAGATCTACTGGTCCGCTCAGAGTCAGTATAATGTGTCCAAGTGAGGTGATATGTCTTCCTGTGGACAGTTACCTCGTGGGATAGCACATTAAAAATCCGGCTCAGTGTGTCAGTCTAGTACAAAGCAGGGATCATATTCATTATCATATCAACATGTTCTCATCCTGATATGCATCCATCCACTGGACATTAAACAACAATTCCTCCATCTATCCATCCGTTTTTGGTGACCGTCTGGTTATTATACAATGTGTTAAAGATACAAACCGAAAACGTGAGTTTGCCAAGATTTAGATTTCAGGAAAAAAGTTGTGGCATATTTTTATAAATACCACTTACATTAATCCCATTTGAGATTCATTTCTAGTGGGATATTTTTAAGTGCTGCCACCTCTCTGTGTTCTATATCTCCTTGTCCACTAGATAGGAAATATGAGTCTAATAGAATAGAAAGTAATCTATTGGAGTGCTTTTATGTACCATGTTATGTATAAAAAAAATGATTCTTAGTGATATACACATGCAAAATAGATTGCATGTGAGGCAAATCATTTTATTGCTGTTTTCGTAGCTGTTGTGAACTATGATCATGATGAGTTGTAAGTTGAGAACTGATTTCGTACATGTGGCACATGTACATGTATCTACTTCTTGTTTGATGAATTAACCTCATGGACATATGGAAAGTTTTAGTCTCAAAATTCTTAGTAATTATAGTATCGGTAATTCTTAATTTGTGTGAAATATGACCATGGTGAATTGCAAGTTGAGCACCAATTTCACTACATATACACTGTAAAATCACTAATTTTGGTGGGTTAAAATTTATTGGATTTGCTTTTGAAAATGATTTCGTGGATTTTAAATTCAACAAATATTGTTTGACTATTAGGGGTCGTATTTGAGCATTTTAAACATGCTTTTAATGAAATAAGTGAAGGGAAAATTGATAGTAGTGAGTATCCCACACCTTTAATGGTATCAAAAGATCTTGACTTAATTATCAAACGATAATGACACATGCACTTGGGTGTTACAATAGAGAATTGAAACAGGGCATGTGTCAAAGAGACAACAACCCAACCAAACAGCAAAAAAAGCTCAAGGCTACCAATGGGTCTTAAACGAAATGATATTTCTTAACGTGTATTTTCTTTAATTCAGCAGGATACAATGTAAAGCTTTTGTATTTCTGAAATTTATTTATACCAGATACATTTACATCTATTATTTATGATGGTAAATCATTTTGAGAAAATATTTCAGATATATGAAAGCTTTACATTCTGTCCTGATTGGCTTGAATTGTCCTACTAATCTTAGTTGGTCCATTTTCAAAATATATTGGGGGCCCCGGTGGCCGAGTGGTCTAGGTGGTTCGTCGTGACTACTAATGATCACTAGAATGTCAACACTGAGGTTGTGAGTTCGAATCTCACCTGTGGCAGGGTGTGTTCGACTCCGATCTAAATTGACAAGGATTGCCAATTTTCTTACCGAAGGATGGTGGTTCTCTCTGCTTACTCCGGCTTCCTCCACCAATAAAAACTGGCCGCGACGAAATAGCCAAATGTGCTGAAAACGGCGTAAAACCCCAACTAAACAAACAAACAATCAAAATATATGGTGGATTTTGGTTTAAATTCTGAACCAAGATGGTCGTCATTATTAAATAAAGAAAAATCAAGGATTTTTTTAAATGTTGTCGGAAAAAATCCTAGCAAAGTATTAGTCTTTTTGGGGGCTGGCCTCCCTTTTGGAAATGCAAAAAAAAAGCAACAAAAAAAATTAAAAATAATAAAATGATGAAAATTGTGTTCATTATCCTTCTTTACAGTGAAAAAGAGAGTGATAAACTATTAACATCACAGGATACTGTAAAGAATGGACAGAATTCTACACCAGCAAAAACTCTGGGAGTTCAAAAAAGAGAAAACTTGACGGTCAGTTCAGCTAGCCACAGTTCTATATCCAGACCATCAGATGTACCACAACTTCGTGTTACTGAGGTATATGATTAACTTGTCTGTCTGTCAAACCAAAAAATGTACTATTATATATGTGAATTGAAAAGCTGTAACATGTTCAACATTAAAGAAAACATACACATTTTTTACCTTGAATAGCCGGTCTAATCTTTTCTGGTTTCAAAAATCAAATTATAAAACTGCATTTTAAATTGATTTTTCTGCTTTGCCAGTATGACTAATGGTTCATGGCTTTGAAGAGCAAGAGGGAAAAGCAAACAGAAAATTTATGAAAAATATAGGTACAAATGTATGAATATACATATATATATATTGGATAAAGAGTTGTTTCCCCTGATTGTTGGTTGCCATTTAGGGCTTGCCACATCATATTGGTTTCCACAAGATTTCTATTCTTGGTCTGTTTTGTCTGGTGATGACCTGTTGTCTTCAGTATGCATTATTTCTTATATACCAGTATATGTATTGTATGTTTTTAACTTTACATTCAAGTTTGATAAAAAGTACATTGTATGTTGGAGCATAAGCATTTCTCAGGTTTATTATTATTACATTTATATACCTGTACTTGATTAAAATAATGCTTTCTGTTTACTCAGCATTGCCATGATTGCTGGGAACCAGTAGTCATACAAGAAATCGAAACAAATCCCTTGAAATTATACGCTGTCTGAATTTGTGAAACTGGGCTTCTAAAATTTTTATATTGTGCTTACCACCAAGGCTGAAGGGTAATTAAAAGTCAATAACTAAGAACAATGGAAAGGTTTGATCTTTTTCAAGAATTCTATTCTTTTCTGTTGGTCCTAGGGCTTTGTTACCATTAATGGTGGGTCTTTTAGAAAAAATAAATTCCATTTGGTGAATGGAAAGATTTAGAATGGAAGAAATATATGGCTTATTTGATAATTTGTTAATCTGATTTATTTAATCACCTATAATCCTCATAGGAAAGAAATAGAGAGATTTTTTGATAGGTTATTTAAAACTTTTCTCCTATCAACTGCTTTTTATACTATGTTTACATATATAGGGTTCTATTGGTGATTTTTATTTAAGTGATATTTTTACATTCAATTGATAACTTTCCAATTTATCATGTCATACATGTGTTACCTCCTCTGTTTTCTGCCACTTTCCAATTTATCATTTATTACCTCCCCTGATTTCTACTATGCCTCTGTATATTGGAACGTGTAATATACATGTATATGCAGAAATTTACTTGCATAATTGTGTAAAACATAATATGTAAGTGACATGATATGTAAATACAGTTAAGGAATTTGCCCCATGCAGGAGAACAGGTAAAGTAATGTTTATTGGTGCTATGTTTATTGCAGCAATGAACAACAGCCTCTGAGCCTCTACTTTCATTCCAATATGAAATAGAGCTTTGAACTAGTTTATGTTTGATGTACTTAATGAAGAAGTTCAAATTGATCTTGGAATTCTTGATATTTAGTTTTTCTATGATATTATTAATTGACAATTTCTGTATTGGCTTAGTTATTGGTCCGAGGCTTGCTGTATTGGCCTGAGGCAAATTTTACTTTTCATAAACATTACATAGAATTATCTTTTAAATATAAAAAATTGAACCACAATTCTCTAAGAGCTCAAGGAAATCTTATGCACAAACGTGAAGTTACGAAAGTATACTTTTTGTAAAGAATGAAAAAAAATCATCTATTTTCTAGTTAAACTTTTTGAGACAAGTAAAATGAATGGTCACAAGTGGGGTAAAAAATGAATAGTTAAAAAAAATCTAAGTACATGTAGCTTTTTGCACAATCGTCCAACAGTGCGATGTCCCTATAGATTTGCATGTGTGAAAATCCCCGGATGTCGGCCAATATGGGAAAACTCGGCCAATACAGATCGGAGGTTCGTATTGGCCGAGTTTTTCTGTATTGGCCTTGTTGGATTATCTGTATTGTATAGACAGATTAGATGTTATTTAAGCAAATAACAAAGTAGTCAATTAATAATAATATATATTGAATGGATGAATACCAACCTTCAATATTATTATTCTTTTGTTCTTTTGTTACATACATGTATATAAGCATTACACAATAATCCACTTTCCATATTTTTTACTCTAAACAAATACTTAAGCATTGTTAAGATGACAGAAAAATATAAAGGGAACCTTCCAAGTTCTGTTAGCACTACTGCTAAATTAGAAGCCTTTCTATTTACTTAAAAAATCTAAAATGAGACTTATCTAAAAAATCGTTGATATAAATGTGCTGCAACAAATTTCACTGCACATGTAATTATAATTATAATATCACTTTTCACTTCAGTACTTAAAATGAGTTTTATTGTATGATCATATAAATGAGGTAAAGTAGAAATTTTTGGGTCTTCAGATTACAAGGATTTGTATAATTTGAAAACATCTTTAAACGATTTCTTGTAAATTTCCTCGTTACCTTGGTTAAATAATCGACTAGATTTAAATGTTATACCTAAATATATATAACACATTCAATACTATCTAAAGCTGAAGTGTTACCTCAGATGTTTTCAAGGATTGTTTGATATTATAGGGTTATTTGCACAAATACCGGGAAATATTGTCCCTAGTAAGATGTTATATTGCACGGGCTTAGGGTGTGGTATAATATTCTACGAGGGACAATATTTTCCAATTTCGTGCATTAACCTTTTTAATGTATGGCACCACCACCTTGATCCTGGAAATAACCTGAAAATGATCAAAGACATCGTCCTTACAATGCAATATTGCTGTCCGTGCAATATTGTCGAATATCGCACGCTAATATTTGGTTACGTTCTGCAGGGAATATTACGTTGCTATACAATAATATAACTTTACGTTTTGAAAGATTAACTTCTAAACACCATTTAGTACATAGTCCTAAAATGAATTTATTAGTCCTGATAGCTGTAGTCAAACACC
Source organism: Mytilisepta virgata (assembly GCA_028015205.1). Taxonomy (NCBI): domain Eukaryota; kingdom Metazoa; phylum Mollusca; class Bivalvia; order Mytilida; family Mytilidae; genus Mytilisepta; species Mytilisepta virgata. The sequence continues at coordinate 70,192,445 of CM051517.1, forward strand.
AGGGGAGGTAATTTTTTACTAAATTTGAAATGGATTAGTTTTTGGAATTGTATCCAGTGATTCGGCTCATCAATCAATCAATGAATCAAAATTAGAACTAGAAACACTGACACTGTTTCTTAAAACAAAGTTTCTTTTGTCTGTTAAGTTTGAATCAAATGATCCAAACTGAGTTCGGAAAAGATAAAAATCTAAAAATGTTTTCATGGATATCTGATGAATCTTATGTGGCCATCTAGTTTAAAAAAATATATCCGGAAATTTTATTCATCAACAAACATGGATGCCATTGCTAAAAATATAACATAGATGTGAAATGCAGTTTTTGGCTTATATCTCAAAAACTAAAGCATTTAGAGCAAAACTGACATCGAGTAAAAATGTTCATCAGATCAAGATCTACCTCCCATGAAATTTTCAGACGAATTGGTCAACCCTTTGTTGGGTTATTTCCCCTAAATTGTTAATTTTAAGGAAATTTTGCAGTTTTAGGTTATTATCTTTAATATTATCAAGAAAGTAGATAGAGAGAAAGTGTAAATTGCAAAAATGTTCTACAAATAAGTCAATATGACCAAAATGGTCAATTGACCCCTTAAGCAGTTATTGCCCTTGAAAGACAAATTTTTCAAAATTTTCTTGTTGAAGTCATTTACTATTTCAAAAATCGTCTTCTCTAAAACTACAGGAACAATTTCAACTTAACAGTACCTGAATGTTCCTTAGGGTATATAGTTTAAATATTATACCATTCAGCAAACATGGTCGCCATTGCTAAAAATAGAACATAGGGGTGAAATGCCCTTTTTGTCTTATATCTCAAAAACTAAAGCACTAAGAGCAAAACTGACAATAAGTAAAAATGTTTATGAAGTCAAGATCTACCTGCCATGAAATTTTCAAACAAGTGGGTCAACCCATTTTGGGTTTATTGCCCCTGAATTGTAAATTTTAAAAAAACATTTGCAGTTTCAGGTTATTAACTTGAATATTATTATAAATAAAGACAAACTGTAAACAGCTAAAATGTCCAGCAAAATAAGTCAACATGACCAAAATTGTCAATTGACCCCTTATAGGAATTTTTGCCCTTGAAAGATTATTTACATGTACCTAAATAGCAAAAATAATCATTGATGCAAGATCTACACCTAAAATTACATGTGAGCGATTCGGGTTCTTGGAGCCCCTTTATTAATTTTTTTAAAATAAGGAAAAAAAAACTCCATGCTTGTTTTTTCACCATTTGCACATTGCGATAATTATTACATACATATATAGATATCACTATAAAATGACTGAAACTGGATGGAAAACCTTCTTTAAAAGTACTTAATACCTTTCCTACAAAGATTGAAAAATAGTTGAAAAACATAATTATTTAACTTGGGTAAATTATCAAATTTCCAATCAAATATTTTTTCTAAATACATTATATTCAGTTTAAAGTAAAGCAGTTATAAAAAAATTATTGAAGATGAATTAAGTGATCAAAACATCAATTTTATCCATATTAATCCATTTTATTTAGGCATTCAAGGTAATACAAAAATAAAAGTCCAGGGCAAAATTTCAGTTCTCTTTTTGATGTGTCACACAACCCAAGCTCTTATTAAAGGTCCTTTATTCTTAATTATCTTTCATCTCATTTATCCAACTTTGATTTTTTACCTCTAAACCTAATTTTCGTTGTGTAAAGTTGGATCAATTGGGAATGAATACTGTATTTTTAGTTTATGTTTTTAAAAAATAGCTGTTTAATAATTATTGCAATGAATTAGAGTATTTCAACACAAAACTGGCACAGTGGTCAATGTGTATGGCAGGAGAAAAATGGGCTTGGAAATTATATCACCGGGTTAATTTGCTAATTAAATATATACAAAAAATGCCACAAAAAATAAATGAACTTTGAGGAAAATATTTGTATTATTCATGCTGAAATCTGACAAAGTTTACACAAAAACTAAAGCTGTTTAAATAACTGAAATTACACAGCGACCTCATTTGACATTTGCTGTTCAACCTGTTTTATTTGATAAAAGTTACAGAGAAATTGGGATTATCTCTCCCTAACAGTTGGGAGGAGTTTATGGAAATTGGGGCATTCATAGGTTATTTAAATGTTAGCTTGGGCATCTCTGATGTCATCATCAGATGTTAACGTAAGGTAAAATTAGGATTAAATATGTTACAAATGGTTACATTATATTGTGAACAAATTTTGACTCACCAAAAATCACATGATAGAAATGCTGCAAAAAAATCAAGATCACTCAAATGCTTGCATGCCCCTATTAAATTCAAATGGTTTCTGTTACCTTATTTAAAGTACAAAATATACAAATTGGCCAAGTTTCTTGAGGGGAGTTATGTGTAAGTAGAAAGACATTTAGGGTCAAAATTCTGTAAAGAACAGGTTGACCTAAAAAGCAATAAATACTGTATTAAGGTTTGAGCTGTATTTATAAAGAGACAATAATTGCATAATTATATTTTCATGGATTATGTTATAAAAAGGATTAAAATCTGTTGTGTGATAAATAGCAATTGTGTGAACTGTTATTGAATAATCACTGTTCTGACATTTTTCAAAACTGCTAAGTTTTAATCACATTAGTGAAAATTATTTTCTAAAAAGGATTGAAATTCATAATATCAGAAATATGAAAAAGTATAAAAAAAATAATAGTGAGAAAAAAGGAAAATCTTACGTTATAAAAAGATTTCAGACAAAGCAGGATGATACAAAATTTAACTTAAATGTCAATGATGATATTGAAAAGGTAGGTTTTTGAGAGGAAAAAATCCCATTAAAAAAATATAATTATTGTTTAGACTTGTATTTTTAGATCATTAGATTATTGTCCCCCACAAACGCGAGCATTTCGGGGAATATAGTAATACATTTGTAGTATCCGTCCGTCTGTCTGTCCCAAAGACTTTGTGAACGCAAATGCTCTGAAACCGTATTATGAAAATGTTTCAAACTTGGAGGGATTGTTTGCAATAATATTTAGTTGATCGAATTATATCACCATTTTGATTTGACAATTTTTACAGGAGTTATGGGACTTTGACCATTTTTTGGTGGTATTGCAACATTGACATCTTGTGAACGCATTTAGACCTCTGAAACCGTTTCACAGAAATATTTAAATTTTTGAAGGATTGTTTGCCTTCATATGTAGTTGACCATATCTTATCGGCATTTTGATTTGACAATTTTTATGGGAGTTATGGGACTTTAAAATGTTATCTATGTTCTTGTTGTACAACTGTATATATATTGGCGGGGGACATGTCACTACAGCGTAGCAATCTTGTTAATTTTAAGATATTATTTAATTTCAACTAAACTTAAATGTAGAAATTGGACAAAATTTAAAAACATACTGGTCCTGTATATACACACCCATCTAAAATTTACCACACAAATTTCAAGGATAAAGTTCAGTGCTTTCATTTTTAGTGCTGTAATTTTATTCATATAGACATTTGAAATGAATGTTAAAACAACAAAAACAACAAAAATCTTTATGTAAATTGCCTGTCTTTAACAATGTTTTGTTGACATGTAAGGTGATATGCAGAACAGCAGTGAGGAGTTCAGTTGCATTGACTGTTAATGATTGCATATTTTGGAACAGAAACTGGAAAAGTTGATATATTTTTATTTAAATTTTATTTCAGGATGCAGGTGATGCTGGTAAGACCTCCATGAAGAGACGGGTGTTGAAGGTTGCTGTAACGATAATGTTCCTGATTATGGCAGTTGGAGTCATTGTGATATGGTCATTGCATGATGGCGGCAGAGAAGATAAACTGGAGGAATTCTTCTTCTTTCATACACAGGATCTTTATTTGAAATCATTTACTGAATTAGATGAAATATCAATAGAAGGAACCATGGGTGGACCGCTGTTCGTTGTTCCTGACTCACCGGACCGTGACAAAGATACCTGTGAAAGTGATACAAAATGGTGTTTTACCTGGAAAGAGAAAACTGTTTTGCTGGTTGACTATATAGATAAAGAAAACATGAAATGTATGACAGCATCGTGGGAAAATGTTACCTCTGTATTTCCAACCGATTGTTACCAACTAAAGATAGGATATTGGTATGGAATTGGAGGAAAAGATAAATGGCCAATGACTAACTACCAACTCCCTCAAGAATTTTATGTTCCAGGGTATGACGAACAGAGGGGTAATGTTTATGAATTTTATTTACTTTCCTCACATGGTACATCACTGTATATTACCAGTGAAGATCCTATTCTTTTAAGCTTCAACGAAACAAACGATTCCAAGCTATGCATATCCCTGGCAGCCGTAGGACCACGAATGCTCACATCACTTCAGTATTCTATTTGTCAAAGTGATACAATTCAGGAAACACATGCAGGAACATCACTCATGTCTCACGTACAATCAGATGAATTTATTAAATTGAACCTGACATTGTTTGAAAGATTTTCTTGGAAAATTGGAGATGCAAATGAGCTCCTTAATGTTACTAAGATAGCAAAGTTTTTGGATAAACTGACAAAGAAGGATTACATCTGCAGTACAGTGGAAATAGATTTTCAGTGGGAAAAACATCCAGGTGATTTTGAATTTCATCCAGATATTCTGAACAGTTTGCAAGCTTTGAAAGACTACAACTGCAAATTTATTTTGCCATTGTCGCCTGTGGTTTCATATACTTCCAAGACATTTGACTATGGTTTAAAGAATGAATTTTTTGTCAAAGATTTATATCAGAAGTCCGTTAAACTTTACAGCTATGACAACTTTCAAGGAAGTATGTTAGACCTGTCACAGGAAAACACAAAATCCTTTCTGATGGAAAAAATGAAAAGTTTGTCAAATATTATAAACATTGCTAGCTTCAAGCTTAAAAAAATCCCAGTATCCTTGCAAACAGCCGATGCCTATGGTGGAAAATTTTCTATAAGTGGTATTTATAGGGGTTGGATTGGACTGTTTAAAGATGTAGGAAAGATGACAATATTAGAAAATGTTTACAGAGCTCAGGACAAAGCATTACTGGTTGAAGTACCCAACATTATTAACAAAAATTCTGAAAACAAATCATGTTTAGACAACCCCTTTCCAACTGTTTTTACTATTGGATTGGATGGCTACCCATATTTAATGTCAACCATTTCTAATAATAACCTTACTACCGAACTTCTCATTCGATGGTTACAGTATTCTGCCTTTTTCACAGCATTGACTTTACCATCTGATGTTCTGGACCTGAGGAATGGAGTGAATGTTTTCGTGAAAAAAGTCGGCAAGTTTCGTGATGGATTTGTGTCACAGATGTTACAGATGCTACAACCAGACATGTCATCAAGTCAGCCGATTCTGCTTCCCCTTTGGTGGTATTACTCAAACGATGCAAATGTATTTTCAATTAATGACCAGTTTTTATTCAACAAAACAATTCTCATTGCTCCAATATTTTGTGAAGGGCAGACGATGAGGGATATATATCTGCCGTCGATTGATGGTATTTGGTCAGATCATGTAACACATAAAGATTATAAGGGCAATAAGTGGCTGAGGAATTACGTTGTTGGCTTGAAAGAAATTCCATATTTTGAAGCAAAAATGTTATATTAGATTGTAAATTTTTATATTGATGTGTGAAGTCAGAATTTTCAGTTCAAGAAATGAGGTAGTCACAAAATGTAAGTAATTGAAACAGAATGATGATAATTACAGTCTTGTTTTGTTTTTTGGAGAGATAAAAGAAACAAAGTATAAAATTAAACAAAACCATTAATGGTTGAAGTGTTTATTGAGAAATTTCTTATTTAATGACATAATTTCATGCATATTTTATAAACATGTGCTAGACTTGTTAGGACCTTCCTAAAAAGTTTAAGGGTTGGAAGGCAATTTTCTTTTCACACCCATTACTCATGCAAATCTGATAAGAAATCCATCTTTAAACAGTAAAATCTCCATATATTAATTATTAATTTAGAAGGTCTCCCAACTGACCCATTGCTATAACTTTTTCGGGTTCTTTATAAAGTATAGTAATAATACAAACATGCATGACTGTGTATAGTCATGAAAATAGCAGTATAGTACATGTACTTCTGCATGGGATTTTCTGTTTTTTGATACATGTATTTGCTCAACATATTTATTTATTAATTTCTACATATAGAGGATCAAAACTGAATTATATACAATGTAATTTTTACGATGATGTTTTATTTTTAACTTGGAAAGAAATTACATAAACAATATCTTCTGACTTCTTTCAAATTCTTTTAAGTTCTGGAAAATTGTAACAGTTTGAAAGTTCAAGAATCACGCAAAAGATGATAAACTGATATCAAAATGATTAAATTTTGTAATACATGTACATTTACATGTAAATCATGTTGTGCCCAGTGTACAAAATGTAATTCAATAGTCTACGATATCTTGGTAATGTTTTTTTTTTTTTTTTTGACAAGCTATGACAGTATTTGTTAGATTTCTGTTGGGGAACAACCGTTTGATCTTGATGAGGGTGTGGATTTTTGGATCTCAACTCTCAAATTATGCATTCAGTTTATTTTTATCCCATTTTTCTATACCCTATCAAAAAACAATTACTCTGTAAAATCTCGCAAGGTCGAAATTTTCTACTGTCTAGACACCTCAGTTCGTAAAATGGATTTTTCAGAATTTGAATACCTTAATATGAATTGTCTTATAGTTACTCAGGTGAAAGATGCAATGAACTAAGTCTTAACTGAAACAATTGAACTTACCTTGTTTTGTTCAATCATGTCTTCAAAAGAAACAAAAACTTCCGCTTGGAATTTTCAATGTAAAAGGGAGATAAATCTTCTTATGAGATTTCATAAAATTAAGTATTACAACCCTGTAATTCATGAAATATGCACAAAGTGCATTAAAAATATTTAAAATAAGAGTTTTACAAATTTTAGGATAGGTCTGCATGACAAGTTCAAATTATTAATTCAAGTGCTTTAATTTTTCTATTGGAAATTCCCCATTCAGAACCATTTGTGAGGTATACAAACATAACCTTTATAAACAACTTTACAATTTTGATGTTTTCTTGGACGACTCAGTAAGGTTAATTAACCAACAAAAGATTGTCTAGTAACGTTTAGACTTAAAAAATGCTAAAAATCCATTTTATGAAATGAGGTGTCCAGACAGTAGGTTTAAAGCAATTTTTTTTTAAATCTGTACAGTCATTTTCTGTAATCAATATTATATTTTCTTCAAATTGTTGATCAATTTTTATTTATTCTGTAGAACATCATTATTTTTAGAGACCATTATTTTCTATTCATTAATTTTTTAGGTAATCATCATCTACATTGTACCCTATAATTCCTGTATTGATTGTATTAAAATTAAATTTTCAACGGGTAACATAGTGACTTCAGGTTACGCTTAATTTTTTCAATGAATGATGTTAGCATAGAAATCCATGAGCTTGAGAAATAGTGCTATTTTTACAGGCTTAATTTTAAACTTATTTTTATAAAACTTCTCAAAGTTTTTGGATTTTATAAGTAATAAAAGTTGTTTGTATAGAATTCATTGATGTGTAAACTCAACCAATTGCAACTCCCTCACAAAGTTTGGATGAAGTTCTACAGACTTTATTCATTTTTTCAGTGAGTTGTCTCATTTACACATGATCAACACAACTTTTATTACTATATTAAACTCCATTAAAAATACTGTATTTCAAATTAGTTTTGACAGCAAATTCAAATTTGAGATGATAAAAATCAGCTGTGTTACAATGTATAATCCTGTTAAGGATGCTCGCTGGTCATGTTTTGGTCTTTTTGTCAGATTTTTGGAATCCTCGGGTTTTATCCATTTCTTGAACATGAAATTTTTTGCCCATGAACCCCCACTTTTTCTTTTATAATTCAATCATATATACCTTAAAATGGTATTTGACAAAATTTTATGAAATCTTTTTTATTTTTTCATACATCTTTGAGAGACTGAAGTTGTCAATGCAAAGACAATGAAAAATCCAGAGAAAAACCATTTCCTACAAATTTTCAAGGCCTTATACATGTAGCCCTTAAATGAGCACATGAACCTATATTTTTTTCTTGCTTATTTGTTTACTACATGTATTCATATGTTCTCTCAAACTAAAACACCTATTTCAAATCCTATTTATTTCCTATTAGACCAGCGATCATCCTTAACAACAGTTATATATATGTACACGTATAAATGTATAATAATGTATATAGCATGATTATGTGCAATTAAATGTCTTAAAAATTTTTGTAAAATTATAGATTTTACTCATATCACAATAAATATGTGATATCAATTGTTTTAGTTTTATCACTGTTGATGTGGGAACCTTGTGTTGATGTTAATGTGATATTAATGTCTATTGTCAGTGAGGCTATGTACAAAATAATTCCTTGATTCTTGTCCAAAATTAATAAAAATTGAGATAGACTCTTTATTTTATTTTAAACCACTTTTGAGTTGAAAATTACATGTATGTATTTTCTATATCAAGTTCCCAGGGCGACTGAGAGCTGACTTGAAATTTGTGTTTTTTAGATCAAAGTAGAAATATATTGGGGAGGGGAGGGGATTTTTGATGAGTTTAAATGAAATTTTCAATATTTTTAAATTTAGATAGGTAAACGTGGTGGTTTAATGCGTTGAATATGGTAGCTTTTTTTCTTCTATTTACACAAAAATGTGAAAAGTAAATTTAGGTTAAAAATGCAACTGAAGGTGGGGTCGGAGGATAAATTTAAGGGATGGATGGCTGACTAGGATGAGAATCAGAGAATTATTGAGCCAAATTGATATTGCCTGGTATTATATTGTCTAGTCACTGTAATGTTAAATGTTTGTTTGCATTGTTTTGTACATACCTGTATGTGTATACATGTGTATATAGAACTTTTCGAAAATTCATATTGGTATTAGGATCCCACTTTCAATATCATAATTTCATATACATGTAGAGTCCTTTCCCTTAAGAATAAGTGTACTGATTGGCTCTCAGTGGTGAGAAATTATTTTATCCCTGTTCATTTTGAAGTAATCTCTTAGATATTTAAATTTTAAAATTGCTTGTGCCAGGAATTTATGATTTAAACAATTTTTTAATATAGCTTATTTACATTGGAAATATTTGGGTTCAATAACCATATGTGGTTAAAATAGATTGTAAAACTGTGACCAGCCATCATACTTACATGTACCATCAAGCCGGGAAACAAATACAGTTGACTCTCGTTATCTCAAACACATTTAAGTCGAAATTCTGTGTAAGTCCAATTATCTGTTTGGACGCTCAACAGCAGTAACTATACAGGTTTACTTCTGATATCTCGAATTTTCGCTTAAGTCGAACTAGATTCTTAGGTCCGAATAGATTCGACACAATGAGAGTTGACTGTATGTAATTTCTAGAAATTTGAATTTTAGAGTTGGATTGGTGATTCTTAGGTAAGAGCTTTTCGAAAAGGCTATATTCATTATGTTGGGTATTCAGAACAAGAAAGAGTTCCTATTTTTTTGCAATATCAGTTGAAAATCTGATTTATAAATGATTATGAGTTGTCTCATTTTGTCTGTTCTTTTAGTGTTTTATTTTGTAACTAGAAAGGACTTTTGTCAAACATGCTGTTGGATTCTTAAACTACATTGTACCATTAATGTCTGCATTTTTAATATGAATAAATTGAAGTATGTAGTTTTTTCGTGAGGTTTTAACCTCAAGCAATATTCAGAAATATAAAATATATTGTGTGTATAATCAGATTATTTAGTGTATAAATTTCTTTATTTCTTTGATATTTTCCCCACAAGAAAAGATTAGGGTTATTATGTATTCTGTACCCATTCATATCTTTTTCTTTGTATATCTAAAACATGAATGTAAAAAATTCCTCTATAATTAAATTTTATATTCTCTTATGATTGACCGATATTAACTAAATGTTTGTGTCTAACTCTCAGCCGGTAAGGGAAATTTGGTATTACATTGTGTACAGTGTGATTTGAACTAGTGATATGAAAAATCTGCCCATTTGATTGTTCAATGTATGATTGTGTAGAAAATTTGTATACATTGTATTTTGATTGGGCAACAGTTTTGTTACACAGTGGCTTCATATATGAAAGCCATAGCAACAATTGATGTCACAGAGAAATGAACGTCAAGATTTCCCACTGCTCATATGCCGCATCACAAACAAATAATCCTAAAAAATCGTAAGAGAAATAGGTTTAACAACTCGTAAAATTAGATATTGCTTGATATCAACTCTCGTTATTTAATTTGGATTTAGTTTAGTCATACATGTATTTAATCTAATAATTAAAGAAACATAATAATTAACAGACAAAATACATTAAAAAACAATATAATTTGGAAGCAAGCTAATATCTTACATTTGTATGTAGATTTCCATTTCCTTATTAATATTCCTGCATTATAAAAAAAGATGTCAACGTTACGTGAACGTGGTGTAGTGTTTTTTACATGTAGTAGCATGAATTTAAACCATATGAAAAATAAAAAAAAAAAGAACAAAAATAAGCATGTGACTAAATGCAAAATAGCTACACACTTTAGCTATTTTTTTCAATATTCGTCTAATAGTTGAATATCATCTCGTGGTATCCTTGTCTTTACTTTCAGTGAAAGAATATATTGTGTACTGGTTCACAGTTTTTATGACACCATTTTATCCCTAGATTTTGCACCAAAATTAGCCTTCTGAATATATTCTAGAATTTGTATTGCAGGATAGAAACAATATATGTACATTGACAGAAAACATACAATTTATTTGTACTTGCTGTGAAAACAGGTGTGAATTGCTCGGTAAACCTCGCATTTCTATCTTTTTCTAAGGCTCATACAAATAAATTGTATATTTTCCAACAATGTACATTGTACATATATTGTATATATATTTGTATTAACCAGTTCATCACATACAATAGAAAAGGTTGTTTTGTTACGCAGTTGCGTTTATTTTTGACAAGTACATGTATAAACAACAGAAAATGAGAGGTTGACTCAACATGACCACATGTACAGTTAGGTGAAACAACCAAATTGTGACAGAACATATGTTCATTTATGTTATATTCTCAGTTTTGCGTGTAAAATATGTGCAATTCTGGTACCTACATAATATAACCAAAGGTTCGTTCATTATTATATCCAAATTAAATAAGAATAGTTGATAATTATTATCAAGCAATACCTAGTTCTCACTCATTGTGAAACCTATAAAGCATTGTTTAAAATGAAATTTTGAAAACATTCCAATACATTGTCGTTGTACTTAGAAAACAGGGGAGATAATAAATCTTAAATTTGAATGTGGTTAATTGGAATGGTGACTGATTTTATAAACATACTTCTCTTGGGTGAGTGTGTTATTATACAATTACTGACTGTTAGGTCGCCATCAGGATTTATCAACCCAAGAAATGTAATATTCACCGAGCATACACATTGTACCAGTACAATTGATTTTACAAAATAATTTAAAGAACTGATTACAAGAATCTATAGTTATGCCTGATATTTCCAACTTATTTCCGGCACTTTACTTTTGGGAGATGACAAAATTGGATATCAAGTCGTACAATGTATACAGTGTATATCGGTAACAAAATTTGTGTTGTATATTTTTGCCAGATTTCAATCCTGTTAGCTTGTTGCTGTGAATGTTGTGTTGAAATTTGACTTTGTTATTATTGATTTAAATAGTTCGAAGTGCATCTAATGTTGCACATGTGTATATATAGAAATTTGTTTTACCATTCCAGTTTATAGCTCACTGTCCAAAAAATTACTAACTTTAGAAACTTATTATATATTATATAGCGTGATATTAATTGTTCCCCTGCTGTTACAAAATGTTGAAATGCTATGCCTGTCCATCCGATTTTGTAAGTTCTCTCATGGCTTATTGTCTCGACTGATTTTAATAGAATTTATGTCAAAGGTTAAAATTAACATTGTCTCGGAAAAAATAATTTTCCTAGTAGTTAATCTCCTTAGAGAAGTAAAAATATGGAAAATTGATTTTGTAAGTACTCTCATATATATACATGTCTCAACAGATTTTAATGAAATTTATTGAAACGTTTAGACCAGCATTGTCGCAGACTAGTTTAAAGTTCACGGACTCTGCAACTTTCTGTGTTTTTGTTTATTAATGTTATTTTACTATTATTGGAGGCGACATTGGCTACTCTATAACAATCTTGTTTAAATTTGTTTTTCATATGATGGAATCATTATAAATACATTTTTTTATAGGTTTCAACAACAAAAGGTTTATATGTTATATTAAATACTATATTTCTATGATTGAATTCATTCCTCTATAGATCTACTTAAGTAGCCAATATACTTGAATCGACATCAAATTTTACAATTTTGATAATTATAAATTTTCACTTAATTTATCTTACTTTGATCATTAATTAAAGTAATTTAATATCATTTGGTTGGTTAACTTTTTTTGGTCTATCATATCATAGAATAATTTGTTCTTTTCTACTAGGACATCATAGAGGTGGAATCCGAATATTTTAGACATCAAAACAACTGTTTTGTTTTCCTATCTCACAATTCAGTTATGGATTATCTCCCATCTCTCTCTTTCCTTTAAAGTATAGTTATATATCATCTTGCAAGCCTTTCAAAATGGTTTTTAAAAAGTCATAAAAAAAATATAAAAAATATTAACTTTAAATTATTTTTACCATATATATACCTGTTTATTTTGTGAAACATTACACGGGTTGCAATAATCCATCTTAAACACTTGTGAATCTGTATCACCTTTGTTTTTTGCAGTTTCTATGTCTTGTGCCAAAAATTAACGATCAAACTTTTGCACATTGTCTTAGTGAAATCCTTTGTAACACTTTTTTTTTGTTTTTAACAATTTTTGCACTTTATTGTTAAATATATAGATACATGGTTTGTTGATTTATTATATTAAAAAAACTAGCTTTATTCTGTTTATTTATATATGCCCCTTAAAACTTGTGCTCCATGTGCAGTCTCCATTACAGCAGTATCACTGAACATTATCAGTAAAAAGGGACTTTTTAAGAATAAGAAAATTCATATAAAACGAACAAAAAGCTGTAAATTTGACCCAGCAAATGTTTAACAAAGATTTACCAGTTTAAATTTGGTTTTTCTCACCTGTGACGAAAGTCGCAGAGTGAGACATAGGTATTACTATCCGGCAGCGGCAGCAGTTGTGTAAACTATTTGTATAAAGCTTTATATTTCAGATGGTAGAAGACCTGGATGCTTCATACCTTGTATGCAGATACCTTATGTTATGAACTTTCCGTCTCTCATATGTCCATTGTCCTTGACATAATTTTCATGGTTCAGTGACTGCTTGAAAAAAAAAATGTATATTTGTTTGGTCATGGGAATTTCTCTCTTATTATGAGTAATAGGATAAGTATATTTGGTATATAGGTTCCTTTCAATGTTTAAAAGTCTGTGAGACAGGGTTCACCTGACCTTGACCTCATTTCATGGATCAGTGATCAAGGTTTAAGTTATGTGATTAGGTCCGTTTCTCAGATACTACAAGCAGTAGGTCAACTATATGTGGTGTATGCAATGATCGTAAGGGGTACATGTCAGTCTGGCAGGTTTCATCTGACCTTGACCTCATTTTCATGGTTCATTGGTCAATGTTAAGTGTTTGTGTTTTGGTCTGTTTTTCAAATACCATAAGCAATAGGTCAACTATATTTGGTGTATGGAATCATTGTAAGGTGTACATGTCTGTCTGGCTGTAATCATATCCTTGACCTCATTTTCATGGTTCATTGGTCAATGTTAAGTTTCTTTTGTTTGGTCCTCTTCTCAGATACTATAAGTTATAGGTCAGCTATATGTGGTGTATGGAATGATTGTAAAGTGTGCATGTCTGTCTGGCAGGTTTCATCTGACCTTGACCTCATTTTCATGGTTCATTGGTCAACGTTAAGTTTCTCTTGCTTGGTCTTCTCAGATGCTATAAGTAATAGGTCAACTATATTTGCTGTATGGAATGTATTTTATTATTTAACTGCTGATTACTTATATTGAAATAGTCTCATTATTTTATAATAAAATGCTCCGCTGGGCGCAGCTAGATACGACCGCAGATGTCGAACCCTGAATAGTTGGGGCAATTATGAACACAACATTCAAGCTTGATACAATACTGAATTTGGATTGTGAATAAATATTTGACACAGCATAGGTTTCTGACACAGAATGAATGTTGTCTAAGAACTTAAAAATTTTTAATTTACCTATTCAAACCATATCAGTATTATTTGTTTTTATATATAAATCAGAAATAACCAATTTAAAATTTAAAATTGGGCACACATATCAATTTCTTGCTATTGCGCAATACTGTGTAATTGAAAATTTCTTCAAATATTTGACACATAATAGGTTTCTGACACAGAATAACTGAAATCAAAGAACTTAAAATTGGTCATATGATTTGAATTTATATTCAATTTTTTGCTTTTGTGTAATACAATATGCTGTGGAGAATTGCCCCCCCCCCCCCAAAAAAAAAAAAAATAATTTACCCCTTTTTTTAGCTTTTGTGCAATACACTATGAAGTGGCACATTGACCCCCCTCCCAAAAAAAACCCCAAAAAACAATAAAATTTATTGTAACCCCCCCCCCTTTTTTTTGCTAAAAAAAATTTGAAATTTTCTTTTTAATTTATGAAATATGAAATGAGAAAAAATTACCCCCTCCCCAATTTCTCATTTACCCCCCCCCCCCCCCTCAAATTTTGTTTTCAACCCCCCCCCCCCCCCATTTCTTTATACTTTGCAACCATAACAGCCCATTTAAATACACCATAACATATTAAAATAGAAAATGACATCATAGTCATGGATGGCAAATTTTAAATATACATATTAAAAGCAGTTTAGATAAGATAAACAAAAAAGCTTCATCAGCACATTTTATATTGGCAAATTTCCAATGGAATTTGTTAATAATTAAGTTTTGATAACAGGGCACACATATCAATTTCTTGCTATTGCGCAATACTGTGCAATTGAAAATTTCTTCAAATATTTGACACATAATAGGTTTCTGACACAGAATAACTGAAATAAAGAACTTAGAATTGGTCATATGATTTGAATTTATATTCAATTTTTTGCTTTTGTGTAATACAATATGCTGTGGAGAATTGCCCCCCCCCCCCAAAAAAAAAAAAAATTTACCCCCTTTTTAGCTTTAATTTTGGACCCCGATTTGGACCAACTTGAAAACTCGGCCCATAATAAAAAAATGTTTAGATTCAGCATATCAAAGAACCCCAAGAATTCAATTTTTGTTAAAATCGAACTAAGTTTAATTTTGGACCCTTTGGACCTTAATGTAGACCAATTTGAAAACGGGACCAAAAATTAAGAATCTAAATGCACGGTTAGATTCGGCATATCAAAGAACCCCAATAGTTCAATTTTCGATGAAATCAAACAAAGTTTAATTTTGGACCCTTTTGGCCCCTAATTCCTAAACTGTTGGGACCAAAACTCCAAAAATCAATCCCAACCTTCCTTTTGTGGTCATAAACCTTGTGTTTAAATTTCATAGATTTCTATTTACTTATACTAAAGTTATTGTGCAAAAACCAAGAAAAATGCTTATTTTGGCCCTTTTTTAGCCCCTAATTCCTAAACTGTTGGGACCAAAACTCCCAAAAACAATCCCAACCTTCCTTTTGTGGTCATAAACCTTGTGTTAAAATTTCATAGATTTCTATTTACTTATAGTAAGTAAGTAAGTAAGTAGTAAGTAAATTCTTTATTTATCGAGGGTTACTCAATTAGACTTAATCTAATTTTCATTGAGGCCCTCCAAAACATCCATTAACAAAATCATACACATTCATACAATACACATTCACATAATAATCAACAAATTATAAACAGTATATAATAAACGTATATAATTAAGATATAGTACATTTTCCTTAAACTCCATTAAGGAAATATTTAAAACAATGTTCCTTAAATATGTTAATATTTCGAGAATTTTTTATGCAATATGGCAAATCATTCCAAATTTTAACTGCTGAATACTGAAAGGATTTTTTATAAATATTTGTATTTGTTCTTTGTAAGAACAAATCATCATTTACTGAAGATCGCAGATTATAATTGTGAACTTCACTAACAGTTTGTAAAAATAGATACTCTGGAACAAGACCATTTACTACTTTATACATTAGCACAGATTTTTGATATTTAACTCTTTCTACAAAAGGTAACCAGTTCAGAGAAGAGAAAATAAAATTTGAAGGAACTGTATTATCACATTCTAATATAATTCTTGCAGCTCTTTTTTGAAGCTTAGTAATTCTGTCTGAATCTTTTTTAAGTACATCACCCCAAACAGAACTGCAGTAGTCCATATATGGTAATATATATGAGTTATAGAACAGCTGTCTAACATAAATTGGTAAAAAATGTTTTAATTTATTTAAAAGTGCAATTTTGGATGATATAATTTTACATACTCTGTTTACCTGATCTTCCCATTCTAAGTTTTCATCAATATCAATGCCAAGAAGTTTATGACATTTGACGTTTTCAATTTCGGTTTCATCAATTTTGATGGAAAGCTCAGGTAATTTA
This sequence comes from Mytilisepta virgata, assembly GCA_028015205.1. Taxonomy (NCBI): domain Eukaryota; kingdom Metazoa; phylum Mollusca; class Bivalvia; order Mytilida; family Mytilidae; genus Mytilisepta; species Mytilisepta virgata. The sequence goes on from CM051517.1 coordinate 70,209,172, forward strand.
ATAAGTTTTCTTTTGGAGCCAATGGTCATACATTTAGTTTTGTTAGCATTTATTACCATGCTGTTATTATCACACCAAGACGCGATAGTATTCACATCATTTTGCAGCTCGGTATTTATACTTTGAAAATTTTTGTCATGATGATGCAGAGTCGAATCATCAGCATATAAATCAATACCATATTTTTTTATATGAAAAGACAAATCATTTATGTATATTATAAAAAGAAGGGGTCCTATAATACTAGAGTTATTGTGCGAAAACCTAGAAAAATGCTTATTGGGCCCTTTTTTGGCCCCTGATTCTTAAACTGTTGGGACCAAAACTCCCAAAATCAATCCCAACCTTCCTTTTGTGGTCATAAACCTTGTGTTTAAATTTCATAGATTTCTATTAACTTATACTAAAGTTATAGTGCGAAAACCAAATGTCTTCGGACGACGCCGCAGACGACGGACGACGACGCAGACGACAACGACGACGACGACGACGACGACGCCAACGTCATACCAATATACGACCGCAAAAATTTTGCGGTCGTATAAAAATCTTTAAATAACATTAATAATGATAATAAATAATAAAAACTTTTAAGGGATCATTACTAAACAGTGATTAACAAAAACATTGGAAGGTGTGAAAATGTTAAAATAAGGTCACTCATGCATGAATGTTTAACATAGAATACAGTTCATTCCAGTCTCTGCATAAAGATTAATTAACTTCATGTTCATTCATCATTAAAATGTTAATGTAAAGCTTATATAAACTTATTTTTTTTACTTTCAACATAAATTCAATTATGAACATTAAAAGTCAGGCGAGACATTTCAGTGTGTCCACTCTTGTGGTGTATTAGGTTTTATGTCACTTTCACTGCAGATGACGAATAATGGCAGCCATTTTTATTGGTGGAGGAAGCTGGAGTTATACCAGAGAGAACTGCTGACCTACAGCTGGAAAAATGGCAATCCTTATCAATTACGATCGGAGTCGAACGCAACTTTCTGTATGTTGGATTCAAATTACCAACCCCAGTGTTGATGGGATATAGCCCAGTCAACCTAGCAAAAATGGACCCTAAACCTCAAACTAATTGGAATAGAAGAAATAAATGTTATTTTGTGTCATGAAATGTACAAGGATTAACCAAGAAAAAATCCCCACGAAATGAATGCAAACAGATAAAATTACAGCTGAAAAAAAATTCCTATGGGAATTTGCATTGAATAAGGGAGATAACCCTGTAAAAACTGCTTGAAATTTGGCCAAAACCACAATAAAATAATAATTACCATTTTTCTTGTACAAAATGTTTTGCCAAAGTACATGTTCAGCATTAAAAAGGGTAAAACCAATTATTGTAACAGAGTTTTGAAGTTTTGAATTAGATTTTCTCTTCCTAAGATCCCTCATTTCTAAAAATAAATTAGGATATCAAGTTTATGAAGTCAAATTTTGATGAAAATATAAGTAGTACTTAAATTTTTTGTGGTTTTAAAAATTCTTTTAATATGGATCATTACTTAATTATGACGAATTATCTAGATCATTTAGCTACTGTGGCCCCAATGCAAGTTTTAATTAGCTTTTGTTGTACCGGTAAATAAAAAGAAAGAATATTTTTTCAGGGATGATTTTGAAAACAGGGAAAACTGTGGAAATACATGTACACTGTACTGTATTAGAATCCAAATTACTATACATGTATAATGAAAAAACATACTCGACAAATCTGTATTGCAAAACCAGAATTCGACTAGAAAACAGAAAAAATTCCTAACTGTCTCACCAGATTTTGCTGTTTATGTTTTCAGTGTAATAGTTGAATGTACATAATTTTTCTCCACATGGTTTAAGAAAGTTATTAATGTTTAAAAAACTTTAACCATAGAGTGAATGTAAATGTTGATGACGCCGACGGCAACGGAATGTAGGATCGCTATGTCTCGCTTCCGCGACAAAAGACGCAGGCTCAACAAAAATCACTTCTGATGATCCTGAGCTACATTCCTATATGCTTGTTCAATCCCTGTATTTAATTGCTTGGTACTTTTTTGTATTCAAAATGTCTGATTTTATCTCTGTTGTATGAAAATATATTAAATGATATGGGATTGAAAAAATATATATTGCTACAATGTTTTGGGTTACTGATTTGACATTTTAAGGATGATCGCTGGTCTAATAGAAAATAAATAGGATTTGAAATAGGTGTTTTAGTTTGAGAGAACATATGAATGGTATACAAAAAAGCAAGAAAAAAATATAGGTTCATGTGCTCATTTTAGAGCTATAAGGTCTTGAAAATTTGCAGGAAATGGGTTTTCTCTCGATTTTTCATTGTCTTTGCATTGACAACTTCAGTCTCTCGAAAATGTAGGAAAAAATAAAAAGGATTTCAAAAAATTTTGTCAAATACCATTTTAAGGTATATATGATTGAATCATAAAAGAAAAATTGGGGGTTCATGGGCAAAAAATTTCATGTTTAAGAAATGGATAAAACCCGAGGATTCCGAAAAATCTGACAAAAGGACCAAAACATGACCAGCGAGCATCCTTAAGCCTTATGCACAACTGATGAGTCTTAAATCAATAAAACGTCCACATGTTGTCGAATTTTTACAACAAATCATTGCAACAGATATGAATGGATATGGTGGATAAATCCTTTACACAAAATCCACATAAAATTTCAAGCAAAGTAATAGTGACTTTATTAGCTGTCCTAGATCTGAACATCATAAAATATTTTTGGAAATTTAGCTTTAGTATTTTTAACTAATGATACGTAGCTTCAAATCATCTTCTGCTGTAATACAAAAAAGAAATCACACAAGTTGCATTAGTTTAGATTTTAACTATGTAATATCTTTTATATTTCTTTGAATGAGATCAATTACACTATCAATATCAGAGTCTAACTGTTCTTGATTTCCATTATTATTTATAACGAAATTCCATTTAGCATAATTGTCCAATCCACACTCAGACTCGGCATCATCAACACCTACAATACAAAAGTACAGTCATAATGTCAGAACCATAATGACAGACAACACATCTTCACTGTAAAACAAGAGTCCTAGGAACACTATTCTTTGTTTTGCGGTGAATAAATAATACAAGTTTGTATATTGCATTTTTCTCACCTCAAATAAGTATTTTAGCTAGAATTTTTGAGCATTTTTATCTTACAGGTCTGAAAAGTGCTAACAATACATGTATAATTACTTTAAAAGTTTCTTGGGATTCTGTCACACTGATTTTGACCAAAATGTACATTAGGATCTAATGTTAAACTATGTTTGGCTCTGGCGGCCATTTTGGAAGGCAGATGAGGTCATCAGATAGAATTCTGAAAGAGGACCACCAAAGGACAATGCCAAATTTTGTTCCAATCGGCCAAGAGTTTCCAGACAAGAAGACCTTTAAGTAAATTTCCAATAGGTTCCTTTGTTAAACTATATTTAGGCCAGGTGGGCTAAAAAAATTTTTTCAGAAGTGCATTTATCATTTTTTAACTCGAAGGACAAGAATTGTAACTGTCGTTCAGCATATGATTTGTAACAGTCAGCATATTTTCCTGTATCAGACTATTATTTGGTGAATAGTTTTAGCTACATTTAGTTTTAGAACCTTAAAAGTTATATCTAATCCTGGGACAGGGTTTACATTTAAATTAAAAAATTTCATTTACCTGGTGTAAATTCAAATCCTCTGCTTTTTCTAACAACTCCATCTGCATTAACTCTCAGTGTGTATGTTTTATCTTTGTAATTTTCTTTAAAATAATCTATGTCTGTTTTTCTCCTAGCATCAGTGATAACCCAAATCTTTTTCAAGTCTTCATCGGCGGTTGCTAGGCGACAGAAATATCCTGAGTCTTCACTACGTTTATCTTCACCCCACTTTATCATATCTACTCTGAACTTCTCCTTGTATTCAGAAGAATCTAGCAGTCTTTCAAAATCTAGATTGTGATCCTGTAAAATTAAAGATAATAAAAAATTTGTTTTTTGCCATAAAAGGAGTTTCTGTTATAAATTAGAAAGTTTCAATAAACCAAACTAAAGGTTCACCTGAGCCTGGATTGCTCAACTGGCTTTCACAATCTGTTCATTCAACAAGAACCAAAGTAGATATGTTGTAAAGATCCTTCCATACATCCATCCTTCCAACCTTGGTTACAATCTGCCCATAAGTTTCTTAACTGAGTCCCTCATGCCGGTAATGTGGGTCATATTGACCCAACTGTTGGAGAAATGATTTATATATTGTAAGAGAATTATAGTGGTGAAATGTCATTGATATACTACCATGGAGCTAGGATATGAAATTAAAGGCAAAACTTTATGGGTTTCTGAGAAATGGACCTAAAAGCAAAAACGTAACTAAGCTTGATAGACATATGGAGCGACAACGGTCAATCTATATGCCATTTCCAAATTTGTGGATGGGGCATAAAAATGCAAGTCATAAATATTTTTTAAACCAAGTTTTACACTTTTGGAACAATAAGATGAAAAATATATAAAATGCATGAATTTTTACAAAGTTGAATATGATAGAGAGACCTGCTGAAATTGAGTGTTTGAAATCTTGTGACTGTTAAGTAGATTTGGAAAAGACATGTTCTCCAGGGGAGACAAATAAATTTGAATTTTTGACTAATGTTACAAGTATCTCTCCTGGGAAACTTACAAGGCAGACACATGAATGTTTCTCAGTTATCTCCCCTGGGAAATGTAAGCCCAGACATCTGAATAATTTTTCTCAATTATCTCCCCTGGGGAACTTACGAGCAGACGCCTGAATAATGTGTTTCAATTTTCTACCCCTTGAGACAAAGACAGAAATCTGAATGATGGTTCTTAATAACTCTCTGAAATTCACCTCTCCTATAAAAAGACCAGAGAAATTGTTCTAGCATTTGATCAAACTATCCAAAGAAACAAATGGCCTGAAGATAATTTCTATCAAGGGAAAATTAAAAATATATAGACATGAAGATTGCAGGCACAGATAAATAGAAGAATGTTTAACTGATTTATTTCATACATGTATTTGTTTTGCCCTTACCACTATGTCTACATATATATATATATAATACTATTCATTTATTTATGAACATTTTATTACACAGAACAATCATTTTGTTTGTCAATACATGTATTAATTCATATACACAATATTCGTGCTTCATTTCTTTAAATAAAAATTTCTCCGCCTTCAAATTTTCTGAGATGCTTACACTGTACAGCATATATACTGATTTTACCTTAGCATATTGCTTTTTCAGTGGTCCAGAAATCTGAATCCTGCTACATGTCTCTATTCCTATTCTTTGGAAAAATCAAAAGAAAAACAAACAAATGTTAATTAATAGTTGTCTTTGATTCATATAATAATGCTTTGTCCTTTTGAATACCCGAACGTAAAAGGGAGATAACTCTTCTGTTATATTTTCTTCAATTGGATATCCCTATTAAGTTGCACTGAGTGAATGAAATATACTTAGAATAATGGTTTTAGCAAGCCAAGTGAGCTAATCTTCAAAGTTTAAATATTTTCAATTATTCAAGCTCATTTGTTTCCTTTTGGAAGTCCTGCATTTATAATCCAATTTAGGCATAAAACTAGAAATTGTGTCTTTAATACATGGATGCTCTGCCCTAAAATCCATATAAACACAAAACTTAATCACATATAGTTAAAACATATGTATAGATGGATGTACACACTGATGAAGTTTCACTGATACACTATGCTTAGTTCCAAAGAAATGTACCTATATGCAAAATTTAACCACAGTCGCTGACGCATAAAATGTAGGTCATAATGACCCAATTATTGTATGACTGCTTAGTACTACCCAAGGCACATCTACTGATGAAATTTCATTGATACACTATACTGAATTCCAAAGAAATGAAGCAAAATGCAAAACTTAACCACATAGTTCAGATGTACTCTATATGCCCCATCCATATTCGTGGGCGGGGCATAAATGTTTTTAAAACAATGGTAAATTTTAATCTTTCTTGGGTGAATAAACATGGTTATAATTAACCAACAGAAAATTGCAGTTTATTCAATTGTAACGGGCTTCCCTTGATTAATATAGAAGTTATAGAACCGTAACAGGTTTATAACCACCCTCCATTAGCTGCGCTAGTGGAGTACTCCTTTAGCTCAGTTGGTAGAGCGGTGGACTACTGAACCAAAGGTTCCGGGTTCGATCCCCGGTTGGTGCGGTAGGTAATTTTGGGAGACAAATCATGCTCTACTGTTACATTGGCGCCCAACTAAAAAACCCACGATTGTCAAAAAGGGCTAGTTGGCAAAAGGGTTGAGGTTGGATATCGTCATCGTAGGACGATGACTCTTGAGGTGGGGGAAGTGTAACGGGCTTCCCTTGATTAATATAGAAGTTATAGAACCGTAACAGGTTTATAACCACCCTCCATTAGCTGCGCTAGTGGAGTACTCCTTTAGCTCAGTTGGTAGAGCGGTGGACTACTGAACCAAAGGTTCCGGGTTCGATCCCCGGTTGGTGCGGTAGGTAATTTTGGGAGACAAATCATGCTCTACTGTTACACAATAAACTTAAGTTTCAAATTAAACAATAAAACTGTATAATGTGTCTGTGGGTGCAAGAACTTTAAGCATTCAAATATGTATGCAATATTCTGTAAATACTTATCAATGTTTGAACAGAACATATGTACCTGTTACACAAAAGAGATGTTACATAGTCTTTGCCTGCTTTTCTCTTTCCACTAAAAACCAATACCAACTCCGGATATTTCTTCATCCCCAGTTTTGGTTGTATTTAATTTAAAGATATTTTATCAGAAGAAATGGTTATCACTGAATTAATTATAGTATCGTTTTGTCGTTTATAGATAGAAAACGTTATATTTTTCAAATGCCCACTACTCCGGTAAGGCCTAATCGACATTCTTGCTGGATGGATGTGTGGTCCGGATATGATCCGTTTTTATAAGTCGCACATGCTTCCGGTTTCGACTCACCGTCTTGGAACTGTTGAATCTATAGGTGGAAAGAAGCATTATTACGAATGTGGATTGGGCATATAGGGTTACCCTTGTCTGTCCGTACGTCCAAACTATGTGGTTAAGTTTTGCCTTTAGGTTCATTTCTTTGAAACTAAGGCTAAGCGTAGTCGAAATTCTAATATGAGGCAGGTGTTACCTGATGTTTAATAAGGGTATATTAGGAAATGTGTATCCATATTTCCCATGAAAAATTATTTACCAAAATATCTTAACAAAGGCAAAAATACATACATTAGGGCGAACGGACCCACATTCATGTCTTAGCGCAAGTCCAGAAGTTGGATTCAACTTCTGATTGAATAAAAAAATTTAAGTAAATCGAAACTTCTACCATAAAAGCTCCCTCTGGGAGCTTAATAGTAATAGTAATAAATGAAACTTCATCAGTGGATGTGCCTTGGGTAGTTTTGAGCTAAAAGTAATAAGTCATCATTATGGCTTACATTTTATGCTTGAGCAACTCTGGTTAATTTTTGCGTTTAGGTTCATTTCTTTGGAACTAAGCATAGTGTAACAACAAAACTTCAGGTTCATCAGACGGAATTGTCAAATATGGCTGTTCTTACACCTGAAATTTTGTCTGAGTACAGACATACTGGTACATCTAGAAACATTTTAAGGCATGGCAATATGACCTAGATACGAAAAACATAACTAAAGTTTAGGTTAAAAGAAATTAAAAACTTACCTGGCTTTTCGTGTGCATTTTTTTTTTTTCAATCTGCAGAAGGTGGCAAAATAAACAAACACCTGAGTTTCATTTGTTACGGTCCACTCATTTACACAGTTTAAATCACCTGATGTTGTACAGGTGTCTATTGACGATGTCAATTAGTGAAAGCTCACAACATTCAATATACTGGGAAGCATCTCAAATATTTCTTCAACTTTGTTTATTTTGCACCCTCTGTAAGATTGATAAAAAACACACAGCTAAATCCAGTGAAGTTTTTAACTTTCTGAAACATAAAATGCATTTAAATCTTAGTTATCAAGGTCCAGCCATGCTTTAATTTTTTCCAGGTACACAGGCTTGTCTGTAAGTCTCAAGAGTAAAATTTGTGGTGTAAATATGGCCTTATTTGCTAAAAGTTATGGTGAACCTTAAGTTTTGTGTTTATATGGATTTTAGGACGGGGCATCCGTGTATTACAGACAAAATTTCTAGTTTTTCTACTAAAAACTGAATGCATGATAATAAAATTAAATCTTAGGAAACACATTAAAAACTTCACAAGGTGACTAGTCGAATTTTGTCATTTTTGACAATGTAAAAAACCCTTAGTTCTGGGTCTACATAGCCATACACTCATGTTTACGTTTATTGTTGGATATGACCAGTTTCCAACTTAACAAGATTAACTGCCCTGCTGTTCTACTAAGTGTATATAAGACCTCAGGGCTCACCACACTTGAAAATAACAGGGAGACTCAGAGTTTCCCTCAGGGTAGCAACAGGGAGACTTCAGGGCATGACAGGGAGACTTCCAAGTCTACCAGGGAGACTGTGTTTTTTTCTCCCAATTTGTCGCCTGTCGAGTAAATACCTGTTATTTTGTGTCTTATAGTGTATACTATACATTCCTTTATTGTGTTTTATCCTGTATTGTTTGAGATTTTATCTACATTTACTCCATATCCTTCCATTTTAGTCATAATCTGAGATTTTGTCTCATGTGCATTTAATCAATATCCTTTGAGAATTTTTCATGATGAGTCCTGGGACTCATCATTTTTCAGAATGGCGAGTCCCAGCTGATTTTGATGAGTCCCAGTCCCAGGACTCATCGCCACTTTTTTAACGTACATTGCTGCATGATTTTCACCATTGTAGGCCTATTGTACTATTGTTAAAGTTTAATTTAAATCATGTGCTGCCTTTAAATACTGATGAATATAATTTGAAATAAAAAAAATTTAAAAAAATGAAATTATGCAGTGGTGCTCCGAACTTGGAAGAAAATTTCTGTTACAGATATGAGCAAAAATATTTGTACCTTTTGACACAACTTATTTATTATTGCCATTTTATTTTTTAATATTTATTTATCTATACTCTACTATTATTTTTTCTCAAACATACTCTTAAAATCTTCCCATTCACCTTGCTTGAACACCTTTCAATACATGTATTGACAAAATTTCCATTTGAGCATAGATATGTCAAAATCCGCTAAATTTATTTTTAAATAAGGTCTACATATTGTTACCGGTCGGTAAAAAACACCGTGACCAATGAAAAATCACGAGAATTCCGATTGCCGCCATTTCATTTTCTAGCTTACTTTTTGTCGTTTCTTTCCCCTTCCTCCAAGAAAACAAAAAATGGCGGCTCGAGATTTTTAATGAAAATAACGGTCTTCAGACACAGCTGATTACGTACGTTGTTCGGAGGCGCCTTACTTAAAAACACAGGGCGACTCATTTGTCGCTCTGGAGCCGATGACAGGGCGACATTGGCGAGCATTAGGCGACTTAATCGCCCTAATCACCCTGTTTGGTGAGCCCTGGACCTTATAATCATGTATCTGATAGTTTATTGCTGTAATATAAAGCTTAAATTTACATGGTTGAGTCAGGCATAGACCAAATTTCCTCTGACCTTGCAACCCTCCTTTCTGTCCCCCGACACTTCGTTGAAGGGTACTATGGAAATGGGTGTCTGTCCATTCGTCCATGTGTCCCAAATTGGTTTCCAGATGATAACTTGTGAATGAAAAGTCAGATTGCAGCTATGCATAGTATGAGAGAGTATCTTATAAATAGCTAGGCCAGTTCGATAATGACAATTTTCAGACAAGTCTTACTAGAGTTATGCCCCTTTTTGTTTAGTGATAGTGAAAGTCAGATTGAGGGTAGGTTTAATTTGGTACCGTATGTTTGTGTATCTCATGAATATCTAGGTCATTGCTCTTTATTCATTACTATTTGGAATAACCTGACCTGAGAAATATATTTGAAGAATTAAGTTTTCTTGACAATTATCTTTCATCTGAAAATGACTTTACAAGTTTGATAGCAAGCATCATAAACATTGATTTTTACGTGTGTTTGTTTACATTGAAACCAGAAGTGACATCACAATCCTTGCAGAATTGATACGTTTTGATTTCACACATTCAAAAGTGATAAAAGACATGCATATTTATTTTCATGACTAAAAAATTACCTTAATTATCAAAATAAGTAGAACTGCATTTGGCCCTAGAGGGTGGTCAATCAGGAGTGCAGTGAAGTGTAAAAGACCTCAGAACCGCATGCAAATTATTGATTATCATTTGTTGGTTTACTATGAAACACCAGCATTAATTAGCCTGAAATAATCTGTTCAATTATCATAGATAATATTCAACTTACAAATGATGTTCGTTAGTCATCATTGCAAAATGTTTTTTTTCAGTAATGTATTCAAAAAAAGAATACTATATCTCCCCTCCCTGTTATCTTTTATGTGCCTATATGTTGTTATCATTTTCTCACAGAAATTAAATACTGTTCAAATTGTTTGGCATTGCCTGCAAGACTATCCCTTAATGGAAATTCACAATAAATTTTAAGGTGCATACTATTACATACAATTGAATACAATACAATATTCTTTTATTGCCAAAAGATAGGTGCCCTTACTTGCAGAGTTTACAAATAATACAAAGACAGTCAATGACAATTTTATTTTTCACATCAGTTTAACACACAATACTCTTACAAGGGAGACAACTAAATTTGTCGTAAAAAAATCCAGTAATTGTTGGAAAGTGGCAGTACCCTACACCAAAGCTCTTCTGTATTGTATGTAAGACAAGTGTGTTGTTTTACAAATAAGCCTGAATGCCCAGTTTGCCTGCGTATGTCCTACCATGTACCACTTTGACGTCAAAATATTGATACAAAAGTACATGTGTTCCTGTTATTTTGAAGTATTGCCAGATGAAAAAATGCAATATTTTATCAATACAAATGTTAAATTCTTGTCACTGTTTACATCGATGTGAAAGTTCATGACACTCAGAGGGTCAACTTCTGTTTCTGTTTTTTATTATTTTGTTGCCTTTGTTATCTCTATACTGTAGCAGTGTTCCAGATAGCTTAAAATAGAAGGTTGCAGCACCCTGCCCCTTTTTCAATCTACCTCTCTGCCCCTCTGCAGTAAGTATAATAGTATAAATGTAAGTATAGGCAATAATGAATGAATTAAAATAGAATTAGAGAGTGCAGAGAAACCAATAGACCTCCTAAGAAGACATTAGATACAGTCAAAACTGTCTTTTATTGACCACCTGTATTAAGCAATAACCTGACTTAAAAGACCATCATTTCAAATTCCCTTTGTAGTGCATTCTATTTAATATTAACCTATGTATAAAGACCACCCGTCTTTAGTAACCATAATCTTGCTCTCCCTTGGAAGGTCACAGAAGGCAGGTTTGACTGTAATTGAATAATTGATATTTCTTGATCTTGTTTGCCCTTTTCAGACATGGAAACCTGTTAAAGTGTCCATTATCCTCAATATTTATGCCCCTCTGACCTTAAATCCTAGATTGAACACTGTATAGTGTATTGTTTCATTATTATTTTTAAAATTGCATTGATCTGTGTGCATGCAATATAAAAGTAAAGATTTATTAATTTTATTTCAGACACACTAATGGAATATTGATATGATCAAGAGTTTATTTATAAGAAAACGACTGCAACTCTGTAATCCTGCAACACTTTTGAGATTTATGACAACCATGGAAGGAGAAAACATGGAGTTTAAAACTGTCAAGGAAGGCAAGGCAGATGTTCTGTTTCCAAAGAATGTTTTCTACAATCCTGTTCAAGAATTTAATAGAGACCTGACTATTGCAGTTATGTCAGAATTTTCTAAAGAAAGAATGATTGAAAAGGAAAGAAAAGAAGCAAAACTTCTCGATAGTGATGTCAAAAATAAAATGGATGTTGACGTACAAAATGCAGATAATGGAGATGTACAAGAAAGAAACAAATTGCATCCTGTAGCTGCCAAAAAGTATGAAAGTGGAATTAAGATTTTAGAGGGTCTATCAGCATCTGGTCTTAGATCAATAAGATTTGGTCTTGAAATTCCAGGAGTTCATTCCATTGTTGCTAATGATTATGACAGGAACGCTGTCTCTGTGATTGACAAAAATATTGAAAAACATAACCTTCAAGAACTTGTCAGGTCAAGTTGTGATGATGCTGCCATGGTAATGTATAGACATAGAGATTCCAAGGACAGATTTGATGTTATTGACCTTGACCCCTATGGCAGTCCATCCCAGTTTCTAGATGCAACTGTTCAGGCTGTAAGTGATGGTGGGTTGCTGTGTGTTACCTGTACAGATGCGGCTGTTTTATGTGGGAAAGCAGGAGAAACTTGTTATTCAAAATATGGTGCCATGTCATTAACTTCAAAATGCTGCCATGAAATGGGTGTTAGAATTATTTTGCAGTGTATCGAATCTCATGCAAATAGATATTCTCGATACATTGTGCCTGTTATATCATTAAGCATTGACTTTTATTTTAGAGTATTTGTTAGAGTGTATTCTGGTCAAGGAAAGGTTAAAAGGTCAGCCAGTAAAATGGCAATGGTTTACCAATGTACGGGATGTGGATCATTTTCACTGCAAAGAATCGGAATAATGACACCCACCAAAGGAAATAATTTTAAGTACAGTCCAGCATTCGGGCCTCCTGTTACAGAAAAATGCATACACTGTGGTGGTCAGCATCAGTTTGGTGGCCCAATCTGGGCAGATTCAATATGTGATGAAGATTTCATTGATAAAGTCATTAATAGTGTTAATGATAATAAACAAAAATTTAACACTTCCGGGAGAATTGTGGGAATGTTAAGTCTGCAGAAGGAGGAGTTACAAGATGTTCCATTATATTTTATAACTGATGAACTGTTTAAAACTATACACGCCGTTACTATGCCACTGAATCAGTTTAGGTAAGCAAGGTACTGAATTCTGTGTGGTTGTTGTTCATCTATGTATGTTTTAAAAGTCAGAAGCCCTATGCAAGAGTCAAGTAAAGTACAAAATTAAAACAATTCAGGATAATAGTAAAAATTAAAAACTAGAAACAAATTTTGTTGGAGTTGCTAAAAAGATGTTCAAACTGAAATTTCTACCCATAAATTTCATATATTTGTACATGTTCATGTACACAATGTAGTTATCTACATTGTACATACATGCACATGTACCAATGTACATGTATATATAATATGTACATGTATCAAGGGCTTGTTAATGTTGTATTCCAACTAGAACACACTTATACACTTAATAAAAATGGATTGCATGTTATTGTAAAAACACCCTTTTAATCTGGACAAACCCTATTTTTCCAGTGATGACCCTGAATTTTTTGGGGCTAGACAAAATGTGGATCACAGTGATTTCTGTCTTAAAAATGTATTTCAATTTAGAAATTGCAAATGCTTTACAAGGTGGAGGTACAAAATGTGTTAGGAAAAAAAATGCAGAGTGCATATTTTGTACACATAAATTTATGCCAAGAAAAAAAAAATACTGGCCTTTTTAGCTCACCTGGCCCAAAGGGCCATGTGAGCTTATGCCATCACTTGGCGTCCTTCCTCATAAACTATTTCAAAAATCTTCTCCTCTGAAACTACTGGGCTAAATACTTTCAAACTTTACCTGGATGTTCCTTAGGGTATCTAGTTTAAAACATTTATCCGGGGATTTGATGCCTCAACAAACATGGCTGCTGTTGCTAAAAATAGAACATAGTGGTGAAATACAGTTTTTGGCTTGTATCTCAAAAATTAAAGCAGTTAGAGTGGGGGATGGGGGGTTAAAGTGATTAACAGGTCAAGATCTATCTGCCATGAAATTTTCTGACCAATTGGACAACCCATTGTTGGGTTACTGTCCCAGAATTGTTAATTTTTAGGAAATTTTGCAGTTTTTAGCTCACTTGTCTTCGTCTGTCATCGTAAACTATTTCTCTTCTGAAACCGCTGAACCAAACTTGGCTTGAATCATCCTTAGGGTGTCTAGCTAGTTTGTCTAATACGTTCTGAGATTGGGATCATTGATGTTTCCCTTATCATTCCTTTCCTGTTTGTAGCAACCTGGTTACAAAAATGTAGATCATGCTTCTGTCTGTTGTTTCATTTAAAAGTGTTATCAGTGTACAGTATACATTAAATAGCAAAAATAATCATTGATGCAAGATCTACACAAAAAATTACAGGTGAGCGATTCAGGCTCTTTGGAGCCTATTTTTTAGCTTTTCATTGAAATCACTGTTTCTCTGAAAATATGAAGCCAATATTAACCAAACCTACCACGAATAGTATATGTAAGGTTCTGATCGATATACAAACGATATTAAATGTGCAGTATATTATCTGCTTCATTATCCAGTAGATCAATTAAGGCTCACTTGAGCCTCTAGTTTGGTACTGTTACCAGAAACACATTGATATTTTAAGGCCATGGTCATGGTTTTGAACATATTTTTAAGTCAAAGAGAATGAATGATGTTAGTTAATAGTATTTCCATTTATGTTTTCTTACTCTCTTTTTTAGCTCACCTGGCCTGAAAGGCCATGTGAGCTTTTGTCATCACTTGGCGTCCGTCGTCTGTCCGTCCGTCCGTCCGTCTGTCCGTCCGTCCGTCCGTCCACAATTCACATTTTAATCTTCTCCTGTGAAACCACTGGACCAATTTCAACCAAACTTTGCAGGAATGGTCCTTGGGTGGTCCCCTTCCAGAATTGTATCAGGGGTCGCAATCCACCAACAAACATGGCTGCCGTTACTAAAAATAGAAAAAAGGGGGTGGTTTCTTAAAAAATCTTCTCCTCCAAAACTACTCAACCAATTTATGTCAAACTTAAGTGGAATGGTCCTTAGATGATCCTCTTTCAGAATTGTATCCGATGACTCCACCCGCCAATCAAGATGGCTGCCACAGCCGAACTTAGTTTAACATAGGACCCTATGGGAAATTCATTAAAAAATCTTTTTGTCTGGAACCACATGCTCAATTTGAATCAAACTTTGATGGAATGGTCCTTAGATGATCCTCTTTCAGAATTGTATCCAATGACCCCGCCCACCAACCAAGATGGCTGCTTCAGCCGAACTTAGTTTAACATAGGACCCTATGGGAAATTCATTAAAAAATCTTCTCGTCTGGAACTACTTGCTCAAATGGAACCAAACTTTGGTGGAATGATCATTAGGTAGGTCTCTTTCAGAATTGTATCCGATGACCCCACCCGCCAAACAAGATGAATTTTAATGTCAACTTTGGCAACTGTATGCCAGGTGAGCGATTACAGGCTCCTGGGAGCCTCTGGTTTATATTTCAGGTCTGCTTTACTGAATGCTGGTTACAGAGTTTCCAGCTCCCATGCTGCTAAGAATTCTGTGAAGACAGATGCTCCTCATTCAGTTATATGGGTAGATATTTATCATAATGTCATTACTGTCTTTTGTGATAGCTTAAAATTTTTTCTTTCACTTTAGTTTTATTTGGTGCAAACCAAGGATTTGATACCCAAATTAAGAAAATCTCACATGAAGAATAATCTCCCCTCTACATTGAAATTCCATATGCCCGATATCTTTGTTTTTCTGGAAGACATATTTCAACAAAATCTGGGAAGTTCAATCATTTTTGTTGTGACTTGGCTAATTAAATCATACTATGAAGCAATAAGACAGTTTAAATGTGTTTAAGTATATGAATAAAAAGAATTAATTAAATGACCCAAGGTTTTCGGATATTATTTCCATTATTATAGCTCATATCTTTGTATCAACACATTATTGATGGCAGTTGGATGAATTTTCATGTTCGATTATCGCTTATTTATAACAAACTACTGATCGATTAATAATCGGAACAATATGAAAACTGTTTTCTTCATTTTTTTTAAGTTAAATGTGCAGCTTTTGTTAATACTTGGTTGTGTCATTATACATTGAGCATTTATACTTTCGATATACGCATGTGCAAAACCATATTCCCGAATTGAAAATTAATCCAAGATTCTGGATGCAAATTCAGTCTCACTGACTTGCTTTCTTCTTATTTCATTATAAAACACTATATTGGGGTCAGATTTTTAATAATGGCTCTTATGCACATTTTCAATGAGATACGAATCCAAACAATCAACACTTGATGATTTCAGCAGAAATAGGAGTCAAAATGTGAAAGTGTATAGAGTAGAAATTTTCCGATAAATCGGATCATAACATTTCATAATCGATTACTTAAAATAGGGTTACAATCAACTGATTTTCGATTATAATTGATCATCGGGACACCACTACAACACATGCAGAATGGTCACTGTGACGTGATTTTTAACAGTCCACAAGTTTTCCTTGCACACTCAGAATTTATGTCCTCTCTAAAATCCATGGAAACAATCAGCTGATTGATTTTTCTTTCCACTCCAATCCACCAATTTTTAGTGGAAAGGATTAACACATTGAACCATATTATACATGTTATATGATTCTAATAAACATATTTGTTTTCTTAATAAATTATCATTTATTGAGTATTATTTTGTATGAAATTATACAAAAATATTTTTATAATAGTTTTTCCCAAATATACTGATTGTCAACAAAAGTTTGAGTGGAAATTCTGCAAATTGAGTCATGTCAATTCAGATTTTGAGTGGAATCTACTAATTTTTAGGGGGCATCCTGCATTTTGAGTGGATTATTTTAACTTTCCACAGGTTTCCACTTCCCTTCAAAATGCAGGAAAGTTCAGGATTCTCAATTGACTGTACTTTAGGGATCACAATCTGTTGTCTTGTTTCATCGTCTGCATCAGTGTTGTTGGTGTCACACTTTCTCTATCTGCAGTTTCTTTTAATAAACCTGCAAATGGATTTTCATGAAACTATCATAGAAATTCTCAGTGACTTGTACCAATGTGTGCCTTTTATTCAATGTTTTCATCAGAAAGATTTTTGGGGTTTCCACATAAACTTGATAAAAATATGGACTCATTTTTTCTAACAATGGACTTTGAGAAAATATAATTTTGTGTAATAAGGGAGAAAACTCTTAACAGTTTTTGACAAACATTTTTGTACATATATTGCTAGGATTTTCATTTGATAAAATTTACTTTCTTATTTAGTATTAAGGGGGGGGGGGGTGATGATGTCCTCCTTCTACAGTGATTGATTGAAGCAGACAACAAAACAGATTCAAACCTAATTGTTGTTAATTTTTACTCAGGACATTCTAAGAACTTGGGTAAAGGATCACCCAGTAAAAGCTGAAAGATTAACAGAAGGGAGCACGGCTAAAAATATTTTGGATAAGGAGTGTACTACCAAGGTTTCTTTTGAGATTCACCCTGAAGCCAATCCAGAATCCAAGAAACAGAAGCTACTTAGGTACCAGTTCAATCCGGAGAAATACTGGGGACCGAAGGCTAGAGCAACTCGTAAAGCAGCTGAGGAAACAGAGGAAGAAAGACAAAAGAGATTACAAGGCAAAAGGGCCAAACAGGTAATTTAAGGTGAACTGACTTCAGTGTATTTATTTTTTTCTTGTCTGAAACTACCAAGCCAATTCGAACCAAACTTGGCAACAGTATCCTTCGATAGTTCTTTTTCAGAATTATATCAGCTTACATGGCTGTCATGTACTCCTTTCAGAATGGTATTTGTTGACCCAGAAAACCAACAAAGATGGCTGCAAGAGCAAAATTTAGTTCATGGGACCTATGGCAAAATTCTTAGGATCTTCTTGTCTGACACCACTTCGACAATTGCAATCAAATTTTCTAGCAATTTTCCTTGTGTGGTTCTCTTTCAGAATTATATCCATGACCCAGATTGCCAACCAAGATGGACATAGTCAAACAATTTATTCTGCTTTAAGCCTGCAAATGACATAAAAGTGAGGCTCCTGGGAACATCTAGTTCTAAATATTGTTAATCAATGCATGCATTAGTTAATGTCACGTGAATGTCCACAAGTTGAACAAATGCAAAATTTATTAATTTGACACTTAGAAAACACAGCACTTAACATAGTGAGTTCAAAAATGCAGGCTATACATAGTAATGTTGTAACTAAACACATTCTTCAATTAAATTATAATCATATTTCTTTCTGAATTTTATGTACACATATTTTGGTCACAAGTCAGTATTAGAAGAAGCTGAAAAAAGAATTTTCTCCCCAGTATCGATCAAATTGTACTCAGTTTTAGGATCATCTTTTCCAGACAAACATTACATCGCAGAATAATGTAGACAAAATTAAAGAGGAAATAAAAGAAGAAAATGCATAGCTGGAGGTAATTGTGTATATTATTTGATAGTGTTTTATACAATTTTTGATGTATTAGCCGTCCAGTTTTTATTTTGCCATTGATTAAAATTGCTGAAAGTGACATGTATGTACATGTATGTTAGTTACTGCATGGCTGTGGGGCAAATTTGAAGATTTATTCACACCAGAAATATCATATTCAATGAGGGCATACTGAATCAAACCAACAAAAACTGGCAGCCACAATAAAGCTTAGTGTGGTTAGTGTCGTAAGACTCCAATAAATCAAATCAATAGTAACATTTTTGTCTTCACACAGTTGACCATTTTGAAAACCTCTCAGTCAGATGGATTGGGTCAATGTTTTCAATATTGCATTTTAGCATTGAATAACTCATTTTTGATAATGCATATGAATGGAAATTATTACAAATGTCACATAACATTTTTATTATATTAGTGTGGTCATTTTGTAGAACATTTTAAAGTAAAATTCTCTGTCTTTAAATCTTGTTTATATGTACTTTCATCTCTTGTAGGACACTTGTGTATCTAAAAAGAAATTACCTTCATGGGATGTTGCACAAGTTGGGGAGCATCTGAACTAAGAAGGCATATAGCAGATCAATAAACTGATTTTTCTATTACACAGATAAATATAACAGAACTACCATCCTCAATAAAATTTAGACATATTCTATTTTAAATAATTTTAAAAGCATTCTACATCTTTGTGATAAAATTTTACCATTAAAATATTATATACATGTATCAATTGTTTTTGAACTTTGGGTTGAAATAAATGTTGTTTACCCTCTGCTATTGTCTGTAAACCTCAGTTCAGGTAAATGATTTATACCATTTGAAATTCTAAAAGCTTGAACAGTATTAAAGACAATTTGTAATTGGATTTTCCATTGTTTAGCTCCAAACAGTAAACATACATTTTCAAAATGATTTGCAGGGTGAAAGGGAATGTTTTTTTTCATAAAGAAAATAAGTTACATAATAAATGAAATAAAAATATTCAATGTTTAAAAGTTATTCGATCAACTCATATTTCTTCATACTCATATTTCACATTGTTGTGAACAGACTGTCACCTGCTAAACATGTTTATTACAAACAATTAGATGTTAGAGATACTGGCATGTATTATTTATTTGTTTGTTTATGGCACCATTGACACATGATTGAGGTGCTTCACAGGTAGGTCGCAGGTATTCTTAACCACATCCAATTTGACACCTTGTGTTCTAATTAACTAATGGGCAATAGTAAACTACACTGCAATATATTTTGTTTAGTTGGGGTTTTAAGCCATTTTCAGCACATATAGCTATTACGCGGTAGCCAGTTTTTATTTGTGGAGGAAGCTGGAGTGTCCGGAGAACCACGACACTCGGTAGGAAAATTGGCAAACCTTGTCAATTTAGAACGGAGTCGAACACACCCTGCCATAGGTGAGATTCAAACTCACAACCTCAGCGTTGACAGGCTAGTGATCATTAGTAGTCATGACGAACTACCTAGACCACTCAGCCACCGAGGCCCCACACTGCAATATGATATTCAACATGAAATCCAAATGAATAAAAATATGAACATATTTATTGCAAACCTACATAATTACCGATGATTAACAAAATTAAATTTGTAGAAGAAAACTAAAGGCGTTATCAAAATTGTGATTTTGAAAAAAAAGTAATAAAAGGTAAATGTATCTTTTTTGTTCTGACAAAGGGATTTATTGTTCACTCTCACAGAAAAAGAATCCCTTGACATTGAATTTCAAAAGATTTATTATGATTCAGAATCCATTGCATACTTACTCTTGATTTTGAGTTAGACCACAAATTCTATATTTTTCTTACGTTTTCTACAACCTTGGATGATTGTGTATTATTTTCGATCTACTTAAAATAGTGAGTTGTTATGACACATGACGAAATGATTGGCAGTCACAATACTGTGATTAGATGGATTACAGGTGTGAAATTATTTCACAGTCTGATTGGTTAACGATCTTTCAATATAAGAGGTGTGGCTTTGACAAATAATTGCAACAAGAAGTTGCATGCGATGTCGTATTTAAGATACCCCCACTCGTAAAAAAAAACTATGTTCAATATGAAATTTTTCTAAGTCAAAGTCCCGTCAAAGAGGAAGTTGGGGTCCAACATAACTGAAAATATGATACAATGTACAACTCACATGTCAAAGCTTCATACAAAATATGAAATCAGTCTGCCCTGTAGAAGATGAGAAAAATGCAACATAAATTTTTGTGTAACATTGTATTTTTACAAAGTCAAAGTCCCGTCAAACAGGAAGTTGGGTTCTGGCAGAACTGAAAATAGGAGACAAAGTACAACAACATACCAATTATAAAATTATCCTGCCCAGTAAAAGCTGAGAAAAATGTGAACAAAAAAAGTTTGTGGACGAACAAACGGACAAGGTGAATGCACTGTATAGCACCCCCTCTTACGAGTGGGGGTATAATATTCAACATAATTTCAACATTTATCAAGCAGTAAACACAAGGGGTCTCCTAAATATCGTTCACAGGTAAATTGTTACATGCAGGTCATTTAAGTACACCCTAAGGATAAAGTCATACTTATTTTTGAATTGCAAAATATGTACTATTTAACATCACTTGTGAGAATTTACTACAGTTGTTAATATTTTTTTTTTCGATGTTGTGAACTGGGTACAATTATTTTAATTCTTAATTTTTAGCTCACCTGGCCAAAGGCCATGTGAGCTTTTGTCATCACTTGGCGTCCCTCGTCCGTCCGTTAACTTTTCACATTTTAATCTACTGGTAATTTGACAGGAAGCATCTTTGTAAGGTCCTTTATAAAGATCGCACATTTCGTCCCGATCGGACAACAAATATGGCCATGGGCAATTGTTGTTTCTGATTGGCTGAGTTTTCAAAAATCTTCTCTCTAAACTGGGCCAAATAGAACAAAACCTGACAGGAAGCATATGTGGGAGGTCCCAATCAGACTACAACTATGGCCGCCATGGGCAGTTCTTGTTTCAGATTGGTTGATATAAAAAAATCTCCTCTAAAATCGCTTCGCCAAATGGAAAGAAACTTGACAGAAAGCATCTATGGGAAGGTTATTTATAAAATTTCCTAATTTTGTCTCGATCAGGCAAAAAACATGGCCACCGTAGGCAATTCTTGTTTCTCATTGGTTGATTAAAACTTTTTTCTCTTCTCTGGAACTGCTTGGCCAAATGGATTGAAACTTGACAGGAAGCATGTATGGGAGGTTCTTTACAAAATTTCTTTATTTCATCCCAATCGGATTACATATATGGTTACCATTGGCAGTTCTTGTTTCTGATTGGCTAATATAAAAGAATCTTCTCTGAAATCGCTTGCCCAAATACAAGGAAACTCGACAGGAAGCAGTATGGGAGTTTCCTAATTTTGTCCTGATCGGAATACAAATATGGCCTCCATGAGCAGTTCTTGTTTCTGATTGAATGATATAAAAAAACCTTCTTTGAAGTTGTTTGGCCAAATGGAATGAAACTTAACAGAAAGCATCTAATTAGGAGGTTCTATTCAAAGTTTCCTCATTTCGTCCTGATCAGGCAACAAGCATGGCTGTCATGGGCAGTTCTTGTCTTTCATCAGTTGATAATCTTCGTTGAAACCACTTGGACAAAGGGAACGAGGCTTAACAGGAAGCATCTGTTGGAGGTTTTTTACTAAGTTTCCTCATTTTGTCCAGATCAGGTGACAAACATAGCCAATTCTTGTTTCTGATTGGTTGATTTAAAAATTTTTTGTTAAAATACACATTTGTTACTGTGAATATCGGTATTTTTTTTTTCATAAATATATTTGTAATAGGCATGTTAATTTTGGAGCAGATTTGTCCTATCCCTTTAATAGCTACAAATTTATATCTATGAATAAGGCTGCAGGACCACTTTGAGTTTTTAGTATTGGACTATTCAATAAAATAGAAGAAAATAAATGCACAAAAAGATTGTTCCATTTTTTATTATTCAAATGTAAAATTGTATTTTGCCTTCCAATTTTCTTGATACACAATATCATCCACAAACTGGAATTCAAATAACATAAAAATGATGTCTGGATTAGAGACAGAAAAACAGACAAATAACTGTTTGTTGGACAAATATTTTATGCAGATAATTCACTTTCCAAATAAATTTCAAAAGGCCAAAACTATAATCCATCATAAAGAAAAACTAATGAATTTATTATTATATTTTTAGAAATGTTTGAACTTAAATGTCCAATGGAAAATAGACAGCTACATCAACTTTTTTCCAGAAGTTATAAAATCATATTTAATTAAAATTTAGGTATTGTATCCAATGTTTACAATCAATGTTCTTCGCCCAGTGGTGCAAGAGCAGATAATTTTTACAGTCAATCTAATGTAATGTTAATTTATATTTAAACTCTCATTTTTTTTTTAAATAAATAGAAATATTTTGATTATAACATGTTAAAAAGGATCTAGAATTAAACAACCTGAATCAAAATAAACCAAAAAATTATTACTATATTAAAAAAATTAAGCAAATGAATGATATAATAAAGATTATATTATTCTGTGAGTTTTTTTGGCATCCATTGACAGGAAAGAACCATGTCACTTGAAAAAATAATATTATATTTTAATTATATACAATTCTATTCTAATATAACATTGCAGCACCTTTAATAAAGGTTAAATAGAAAAATAAATGCACTTTGAGGATTCTAGAATAAATATATATCACAATGAGGAACCAGAGTGAATTATCTTTCCCTAACCAATGTAGGTAAGGGAGATAATTAAATACTCTCCCTTTTGTCCTGAGGCTAAAGGGGAGACAAATTTATTATCTCCCTTACCTACATTGGCTAGGAAAATATAACACACTCTGGTTTCTCATTTTATTAAATTGTGCTCACAAACATACAATGACTAGAAGAGTGCACATAATATACGCAGAAAATTTGATATATGCTTTTCTGGGTTGTCCGACTTTCAAACACAAAAATATATTGATATAAACAATATACATATATATTTAGGAGAAATATTAACCCTGTATGAGATGGCATATGGGATAACATCAAAAGTGCAATGTACAATGTAGGATGAAAAATTTAATTTAGTTTTTTCTTGACCACCCCAACTCCTTTCTCCCTGTTAATTTAAATTGGAAAATATTGATTGATGAACAGAGAATATGCATCAGAGTATAGTCAGCGGCCATGAATGAGTTCCCACTTGAAATTTTTCTATGCATTACATATAAAAGAACAATTTTTAGTTTGTCCTGAAATTATTTTGTCTGATTTTAATGAAATTTGTATTGATGAGAGAAATATCTATAATTTATACTCATAATATTAAAATATAATATTTCATTGTTTTTTAAAATCCACAATTTAAATGCCAATATTAATTTTCAATCACATTTTCTCCATTAAACCTATGTAATTTTGATACCCGTAAAAAATTTATTTTGTTTTTAAATAACAATGTTTGTTGTTTTTTTTCTGCAAACTGTTTCAGGCATTAGAGTGACTGGTAGGAAATTTAAGCAGTGGAAAGTAATGTTTCACATACATGATACTAAATTCTGAAAATCAAGGCAGAATAACAAACCTTCAGGAATTTTGATCCCATCCCTCCCCCCAACTATATGAATTTTTTATGAATTAAGTTTTTTTTTATCCTTCATTGAACTTATAATGTCATCCCTAATTTATAAACTAATATTTGGCTAACAAAATGTACAAAAACAGTGTTTTATGAAATTTCAAAAGTCCAATTTAATTGAGACTTAAAATTCCTACTGATTTCATCCAACTGTTTGATTTTTCTTAAGAAAAATGAAATAAGAAATTTTATTTGACCTGAATTTTTTTTCCTTGGCCTGTTAAATTACAAATGAATTTGAATATTACATATCAATAATATAATAAATAATAATAATATAATAAATATTAACTAAATAATTAACATCTCAAATCTTCACAAAAATTATTTTGTACGCTAAATATACTTCATCATAAAAGATGAAAAACTTTGTGTATGATTATCATAAGGACGGAATTACTTATTATAAATAAAAATAAAAATCATATCACAGTATTATGACAATATCACAGATGGGCAATTATATAAATACAATTTCAAAAGATAAATTTTCCAATTAAACAAAAAATTCTTCATACCATAAATATCCTTTTTCTAATTTTCTAATTTTTTTTTATAAATATAAAATTCAGCATTTTGGTGTTTTTTTTAAATTTATGCTGCAACCTAAAATAAATTAAAATTTCATATTCTCTAATAATCAATTTTAACAGAAAAATTATGACAATTATTCTCGCAGAAAATGTATTTACTGGATATTCATGTAATGTTCCCTTGCTTTATCTAATTCACTTTTGTGAAGTGATAAAGCGGGAAAAAAACACACCTAAAACCCTAACCTGAAACTTCCTTTTCCCATCATCTCTGTATCAAACTGAAGAGATTACTTTTTTGCACTGCATATGATACCTTTATACATGTTTTTTTAAGTATGTTAAGGCAACAATAGGCACATGATTCAATAATTAATATTAAAGAAAAAATATTAAATGGAACGTAATCATAAATATTGCAAACAACACATTTTATAAAATTTTGATGCAAGTTTACATGATGTGTGTTCATGGACAATTTTTTTCACAAGAATGGTAAAACTTTTATGAACTTTGTTCTTGCAGTTCAGCATATTCCTCGGCATTTTCTATTGTTATATTCAAAATGGCTTCAACGTCTTTAATAGCACTCTGAAAAATATGAATTAAAACAAACTTGTTAATAATTAAAATGATGTAATGAAAACGCCATGCCATACGAAGTAAATAAATTCCCTCGACATTCTAAAATTCTAAAATGAAGTTCTTTGAATGATAGTGAACCGGAGTTTTCCCTAGGTCACTGTTTGGATCCAGACACCCAACCAAGAGCCAAAAACATTGCCTGCTGTACTTTGCCATACAATAAGCTGATTTTTTGTCATTTGAAAGTCTGCTGATGAAAATGTGATTTGGTAATCTTGCTGTGAGTATACCGTAATAACCCTAATTATTCCACACACTAATTTTTCGACACGTTTGAAAATTAAAGGAAAATCAAATTTTTTTTTATCTCTTATTTTTCGACACTTTCAAAATTTTCAAAGTTTTGATCCTTGTTCTAGGGACAGGATATTCAGAATTTTTCAATTTGAAGTCTAAAAAAATTAACTGTTGTTGCAATATACCGGTAGACGTCCATTCTATGTTTTTAAACAACCATTTGCCAAGACGTATTAAAGTGATATACATTATTTTTTTGATATTCAGATGCAGTTCAACATGCTCTAGATGCATGCAAAATTTTATAAAAATCGGACATATAAGCCATTTAGGTACCTCTTACCTTAACATTAATAAAAAATGTAGGGTCAAATTTTTCAATCTAATTAGTCTGCACAGAACAAATTCAACTTTAACATTCAAATAATGTTTGTTTTAATTCTCAAATCAGTAATTGTTTGAATTTCCATAATTTGAAATATTGAATATCAAAAGAGGTCACGAATAACACAGTGTAATACTATTACATGTAGAGTTCAACATTGTGGTTTACATTACCAACTATATGTACGAGTGCTTGTCCCAAAATACCATGAAACAACATCTGATTTCCATTTGAAAATACATGTGAAAAAAAAGTTCATATCATCTGTCACCTTTGTGCAGTATTGCATGAAGCTCAGTACCTACCGTTAATGCTTTAGAATGTTCTGCGGCAAGAGGATGCTCAACCCAATAATTAAACTTTAAAGAAAATACACTTTATATTAATCTTTGCATTGAGGGTTTAAAAAATGCTTTTATAAAATTGAGAAAATGTTTAAAATTTGTTTTTTATAGCAACCTTTATACACTGAACATCATCTAAATTAAACCACTTTTAGACAAAATATATTGTTCCGAAAACAGATAATTGGTTTATACAGGTTTCCTAAATAACAATAAACATTCATTGAAACCACTATGTCAATTTGAACAAAACTTGGCAGCAATGGTCCTTAGTTGGTCGTCTTTCAGAATTGTATCCAATGATCCCGCTCGTCATCCATGATGGCCTTCATGGCAGAATATAGTTTAATAGTACCCTGTGGGAAATTTACCTAAATATCTTCTTGTCTGAAACCACTGGGACAATGGAACGAAACCTGGCAGCAACGGTCTTTACTTGGTCCTCTTTCAGAACTATATCAGATGACCCTGTCCGTCACTCAGGTTGGCTGCCAGAGTGGAACATAGTTTAAACATAGGACCTAATGGGAACTTTGAAAGATCTTCTTGCCGAAACCAATGTGCAAGATGGAACTTGACAGCAACATTCCAGGCTTCCATGCAAGATGAACATAGTGATACAGACTCCTGGTAGCCTCTAGTTCATCTTTTTAAATTCTTTGTTGTCTGGTTTCAATTTGCTAGAATTTGGAATTCGCTCTCACATCCCATGACCCAAGCTAATTTAAAAGAGGCTGTTGGACATAAGAGGAACTCAGATTAATTGAAGTTTTCTGGAACTTGCTTGAAATAATTTAACACAAAACACTGGACGAAAAATTTCAAATGCAATATCTATATAATAAAAGTTACAATCATGGGTTCTGTTTTTTCCTCGTTTCATATACAACTCTTCATTCAAAGAAGTTATTTTCTCACAGTAAATTTGTTATTATCTAAAGTGTAACAGTATTTACCTTGAAATTAGTCTCTCCTTGCATGTTTGGTGCTGAAATCTCATGATGAATTGTTGATAAATTCCTGGCAAAATTAGCTAAAGAAGATTTCAAATCATCACCTATTGTTCTGTAAATAAAAATATATACAAATTAAAATATATACGTCTTACAAACAATACAATAGATTCAAATATAATGCAAAAAGCTATTTATTGTTTGTTTGTTTAGTTGGGGTTTAACGCCGTTTTCAGCACATTTTGGCCATTTCGCGGCGGCCAGTTTTTATTGGTGGAGGAAGCCGGAGTACCCGGAGAGAACCACCGACCTTCGGTAGGAAAATTGGCAATCCTTGTCAATTAAGATCGGAGTCGAACACACCCCGCCACAGGTGAGATTCGAACTCACAACCCCAGCGTTGACAGGCTAGTGATCATTAGTAGTCATGACGAACTACCTAGACCACTCGGCCACCGAGGCCTCCAAAAAGCTATTTAAGAAAAATAACAAATTTATCAATAATCATTTGGATGACAAGTAGTAATAGTATAAACAGATAATTTAGACTACCACAGATAAAATGACAGCATGGGTTGGTCAGCATCTTATAAGTGGCAACATACAAACCCCTTCAAAAGGTTGTAGCAAGTGTTTTTTTTTATGTGCATTGAGAGTAACACTCTTCAAACATATTTTTTTTTTCTAGTTGTCAATTTGACTGGATTTGGTGGTCAATTTTGAAAACAGAAAAAGCATTTTATGAGCAGAAATTCACCAAATATTTCTGAAATAAATTAATGGATTATTGGTTAACTTCTCGTAGCAATTATTACATGCACATCAGGAAGAGAATATGCCGATGTGATATGACTATGAAACGTTAAGCCAAACATAATGGCTCACTAGTCTAATAGGCTGCAGGAAGACATGTCTCATCATATGGACATATAATTTTGTCTCCCGAGCTGAATAGTCTTTACTCTTACTCTTTAATGTTGTCTGCGTTGTACTGAAGCAGTTAATTTTGTACTTACTCCTTCTATCTTACTATACTAGTTCAATCTATCCGAGCTTAAAGAGAACTGATATTCATTTACCTCCCTTTAACTAAATTTCCTACATCAGATAACTTTGGATTATATCCCTTTACAAATGGACTAATATTGACCAAACAAGAACGAGAAACTGACAATAACTTACAACATCCCAAGTCTCTCTCTTTTTGTGTTATCAATAAGTGTAAATACTGTGCCTTGTTTTTCCTGAAACAAAATAAAGTTTTGCATAGAAACCTCAAAGCAAACATCCAGTGTTCACCAACTTTTATGTTGTAACAAGATCCTGAGGATAGTTTTTTTACTATCCTTATCTATGTGATATTAATATTTAATTTCCCTATGATTTTTAGTGTTCTTTATCTTAAGATTTAGTGTTTGAGAGTAACATTTATGTTAAAATACCAGGATTTTCCGCCCAAAAAATTCCCTCTATTCACTTCTAACGTTAGAATTTCTTTTTAAAATCGACCCTAAGGTATTTCAAGTAATACTGATCAAAATGAGGGCATCGGACTTGTTTTCTTGTTATTCCATCTCAAACTTTTCTCGTTTTAAGAAATCCTTAAGAATAATATGTCATTTTCCATAGATTCGAGTCATTGTTCTCATTCCGTTGATCAACGATTGATAATTCTTATGAAATGTTAGAAGTCCTCGGACGGCATAATACCGTTGCGCTCCTACATGTATATGTGCAAAAACAGAAAGGAGATTTGTCTTTTAAGTTTTATTACCTGACTAAAGTCTAAATGGTGATTAAATTTAAAAGCGTCTTTTTTCTATCAGAAAATATCAATATTTTATAATGAAACAGCTTGAACATAAGCCAAGGAGCATCACTGTGATCTATTCTAATATTATTATTCAACTTTCCTGTGGGTCATCTGTTGTTGAAAAAGGTTGTCATGAATATGCATGTATGTTTGTCAAAAAAAATTTCTACAGTAACAACAATATCAAACTGTCTGGAAGAACACACCAACCTTTATATCATAGCCTATACCATGAGCTCTACACATCTGGAAGAACACACTATAATGAACTACAGCTAAATTTGTGTGCAATAACTTGGTACTCATAACACCATATCTACTTGTATTTGGTGGACCCTGAAAAAAAAAAGAGTTCTTTCATAAAAAGCAAATCAGTTGGAATATATCTTACAATATAATAACTAGAGGCTCCCAGGTTCCTGTGTCGCTCACCTGGACTATTTCATCTTGACTGGCAGCCTGGAACATTGCTGTCAAGTTACAACTGGCTCACTGGTTTCAAACAACAAGATCTTTCAGTGATTTTTCCCATTAGGTCCTATGTTAAACTATGTACCACTCTGGCAGCCATCTTCAATAGCAGACAGGGTCATCAGATACAATTCTGAAAGAGGACCACCTAAGGACCATTGCTGCCAAATTTTGTTACAATCGGTCAAGTCGTTTCAGACAAGAAGATCTTAAAGTAAATTTCCCATAGGGTCCTACATGTATGTTAAATAATGTTTGGCTCTGGGCACCGAGGTCATTGGATATAATTCTGATAGAAGACCAACTAATGACCATTGCTGCCAAGCTTAGTTACAATTGGCCCAGTTGATTTAGACAAGAAGATCTTTAAGTAAATTTCTCATACCGTCCTATATTAAACTATGTTCGGCTCTGGCGGCCATCTTTGATGATGGGCGGGTTCATCAGGTACTAATCTGAAAGAGGACCATTTAAGGACCTTTGTGGCCCAGTTTTGTTCCATTTGGCCCAGTGGTTTCAGAGTAGAAGATCTTTAAAGGAAAGTTTACAACAACGGATGATGGACGCCAAGTGATGGCAATAAACATTATTTATTGTCAATCACAATACCCTTTAATGAGCTGAAGAATAAGGTGGAATTTTATAATTTACCGTTTACTTGACATTCATTACATATGACAACAGTATAAAAGTTTGTGTTGTGATTCAGTATTGTATGAATTGATCTGAATTAAATTCTTGTGTAAATTAGCTCAACAATACAAAATCAAAAACCAATAAAAATAATGATAAATGGTAAAAAGTTGGTATGAATACCCATCAAATGCCATTGTTGATATAGATTTTTCAGTTTCTTATATTAAATAGATTTTTTTTTAATTCAAAGAATAACCTTTACAGGATTGAGATGTCCATAACGCCTTGACAACAATAATAACTGGCTATCAAACTTACTTCTTCTTTTTCTCCAGCTAGCCTCCTCCTCCTACGCTTACTATTATCTTGTTTTGGTGGTGGAACATGAAACTCATGAGTCGCAGGGTCAAGGACACCATTACTAACATACTGCATTAATTGATACATTGCTAAACTGTCACTGTAATGTAAGCTCAGATCCAAGGCCCATAACTTTTGTTCTTCCTGCAAATTTAATTTAAAAATTGTATCTGTTGTATTTAAAAACATTATAGATCATACCTAATACACTGAGCATCTTTTTCGGGCATCTTGCAAATTTGTATGTAAATATATATTTTCACCGAGCAACTAGTATTTGATATAATGTAAAATTTATATTTTAAGTTTATTTAAATAAAAAAATTGAAAAAATGCATAAATTGCAAATTACAAAATTTTATTCTAAAAAGACCTCTTTTCAGGGGAGATAATTGACCAAAAATTTTTCTAATGTAAAGGAAATTTTAGTTTTTGAAAGTGGGAGTTTACGACCATCTTTCATTCCTACTGACCATTCTGTTGGCTTCTGTTATGTAACATTTGGGATCGGAAGGTGATAGCAGTAAATCAACCATGCAAACGAGAAAGCAACTGTATTACTTAATTTTTTCATTTTGTAATATAATGAAAATTGCTTATTAAACATTTGAATCGGCTTTACAAATATTGATTGATTTGGTGTATTTTGCGGAGTAATACAGGAAGTGAAAAATTCATCTTTGCGCGATCGTCTCGCAAAGATTTTCTCTGTCTAACATCACTCACTAGGTATGGAATTATTAAATTCTTCTCCGTGAAAAGTTTTTGGCAACCCGAAAAAGTCTTCTGATAGGCTGTTTAACATCTTCCAGTCTTTAATTTTGGCATCGCGGCATCAAAGTTTGATTTTATAAAGAATGAGAATACTTTGTTTGTTTATTTAGTTGGGGTTTAACGCCATTTCGCGGCGGCCAGTTTTTATTGGTGGAGGAAGCCGGAGTACCCGGAGAGAACCACCGACCTTCGGTAGGAAAATTGGCAATCCTTGTCAATTAAGATCGGAGTCGAACACATCCCGCCACAGGTGAGATTCGAACTCACAACCCCAGCGTTGACAGGCTAGTGATCAGTTGTAGTCATGACGAACTACCTAGACCACTTGGCCACCGAGGCCCCCTGTGAATACTTAATCTATTAATACTGATTAAAAAAAATGTAAAGAAAATCTATTGCAACTGGATGATTTTGAAACGAATTCATTTTTTAAATAATTTTTGTCAAGTGTCAAGTAGATAAAAGAAGTTTTTCTCAAAAGGGGAAGAAAGTCTGTTTTTTTAATATAACCCATGACATCAACTGTGTGTTTTATGTATGTATAAAAGAGGACTGAATTATTTTTCTCTGACTAATAAACCTTACTTATTAATAAAAATCTCTCCAAATATAAAAGGAAAATTTTAAAAAATTTGACAATTTGATTTTCCGAAAAATCTTATAAAGAAAGATGAAAACTCTCAGTCAATCTATGACACGAACATTTCAAATTTTTGTTGTTGTAATAATGATGGTGGTAAATACGGATTTTTTGTTCTCAAAAGAAAATTAAATTTTTCTCATTTTAAAGTTTAAAATGTAATACCAATTACAATGTACATATATACTCACTGTTTTAGGATCAATAAATGTTATAAAATCTACACAAAAATTTCCAATAATGCCCCTGGATTTACAAGCCTCTGCCACACGTTTACAAGCACTGTTGAGATCGTCAGGCTCTATAGACGACTGTGGAATTGACACGCCCCAGCAGCTGAAAGGTGTTTCTGCATGGATCTGATCACCCAAACAGACAATATTATATTTTCCTGTAGGCTCTATTAACATATCTACTGATATTGTGGTTGTCGTATCTGATGGTGGACATGCCTCTATTACACCACCTGCAAATTTTTTTTTCAAATTTAGAGATCGTATGTGCGTAAGACAAGGATGCCTCATTCCCCCTGCACATAGAATTCCCATCTATCATTTGTGACTGGAAACCATTTTGAGAATTATTTAAAATATACAAAAGTTTCATATATCCAGCTTACGTTAACTTTTACCTCCTTTAAAAATAATGACTCCACAGTACTCAATCCAGTTTCTTACATAAGGAAACAAACAATAAAATTGAATGGAATCAATGAAGCATAAAATGCAGGTCATGTGGACTTGTTATTTCAGAAATAGAATGAAATGCAAAATTAAATCAAATTCACTCCATAATCAAATGTAGGTCATTGTGATTCAAACGTAGCTGAGCTGTGTTGTACTATATGAGAGGACTGTAATGGTGACATAACATTAATAGATTAACATAGGTTCTTAGCAAAAATTTAATCAAAGTCACTCAAAATGTAAGCCGTGGTGACTCAAATGTTTCTGAGTTGTGTTGTATTATTTAAGGCAACTTCAGCTGTAAAATATCATTAATACATTACTATAGGTTCTTTAATAATACATCTGAATGCCAAAATTTAATCAAAGTAACTCGAGCATGAAATGTAGGTTGTGGTGACTCAAATGTTGCTAAGTTGTGTTGTACTGTATAAGATGATCATAGATGTGAAATATTATCAATATGCTGTTATAGGTTTATATGCAAAAATTTTACCAAAGTCAATCAAGCATCAAATATTGTAAACATATCATAGGATGCAAATAAAATATGCCAATTGATACACCAGAAATTATATTGGTTCATTGTCTTTCAATTTTCAAAATCTTAAACAGGGATATTGCATGACTTTTGTTATGAAATGCAATGGTCATTTTGGTACCTAGCGAGGACTGTAACATTTTGACTGTGTCCAGATGAATCATAGAGTAATTTTCTCTTTTTTAAAGCAAGCATCAATTTGCAGTGATATTTCAAAGTCTTAGAAGGAGTTTTACTTGACATGGTTTTAAAGTTATATGATGGAATAGAAAATGGAAACGGGGATTGTGTCAAAGAGACAACAACCCGACCAAAGAGCATAAAACATATCTACCTTGACTAAGAAATGCATCAAGAAATGAATCCCATGTTGGAAATAACTTTGTATTGACAGGCTTGGCATGAGTAGCCAGTACCTCTGGTATTTCTGCATGGATCTTTATATATGCCGCTTCCTAAAATGATCAATTATAATTACTTCTTTTAAATTTATAACAATAAATTTCAACCTACAAAAACCCAAAATTACTGCCCCACATTTTATTGACCTAAAATTACAATTTTCAAACTATTTTTCATGTCTTTAAACAAAAATATCTGAAAGTTTATTTACACCTCTAGGTGTCTTCTGGTCAGCATGTTTGTTTTTAATCATCAGAAATGTGGTTTGAAAAAAACAAAAAATGTGCCAAGAAATAATAATTACACTGGCTCCATAATTTTTTAGCCAAATTCATATGTGAATTATCTAACTTGCAAGAAGTGGCGTAAATATAGATTCTCCTTCAGGTAGGAGATAGTTAAATTTTCGATTTTCAACACGTGAGCTTTTGGGAGCGTGTTAAAATCTAAAATTTAACTATTGAGGGAGGAGAAATTCCATTACTCACGTGTAAATTGAAGGAGAACCTGTTTCTCCTATGATTTTCAACAAAAACTCAAGAAAATGTCATTGCTATGTAGTTTGTTTACACAGACGTCATTTCGGGACTTCTCTAGTTTATCGTTCCAATAACTGTAGAAAAAACTGTGGCAATTCCCACGTAGAAATTTAATCATCGGAAAGTGTATTAAAAATATTATGTATTTTTATCCCACCGATTAAACACATCAAGAATAGGAGAAAGCCCAAAACACCAAATTCCAAGAAATTCTTAAGAGGAAATCCATTAGAACTCACTTGAGCCCACTTTCTATCCCATTTGTCACCATATCTCCTAGATTCCTTTAATGCCCATGGATAACACTGTAAATGGTCTGCTATATCACAATAAGCTATTCCTCGTCCATCAAATTCATCGTCTAACTTGAACAACCATCTTCTTACTGTTAAATTTTCTGTAACTAGTTGTGCTAGACTTTCATGTAACTGAAATATAATAAAATGTCAAAGTCATCTTCAAACTCAGTTTTGATTTTAAATACCTGATCACTTATAATTTACGAACTAATACTACATCTTGAAATTAAAACTTAAACTTGACTCTGAACTGCAGTATACTATAAATAAACATATTTCACTGCAAAATGTACTAATATAAAATTATTATGATTGTTGAAGATCCAGATATACCCCAGTATTGTCCTTTTTTATATTTATCGTGAATTTTAATGACTTCAACACTGCAACATGCCTGACTATTATCTTATTACATGTATATATATACAATAGGTAATATAAGTATTGTAAAATATATTTACTTCTTTAGCTATGAATTAAGAAATAATTCATGGACGCCCGTGGTTTTTGGAGATTTCTGTTGGAATTTTACCCTGAGCGTAGCGAGAGGTAAAATTCACAGAAATATGGCCATCGCGTGGTAAAATCGACCACAAACCATGGGAATCCATGAATTATTTAGATTCTAATAGGGAAAAACCATTGAAAACATCCAGTGGTAAAATCAACCACAAACCATGGGTATCCATGAATTATTTACATTCTAATAGTGAAAAACCATTGAAAACATCTTCAAATTGCCAACGCCATTGAACAAAATATGATGTTTTTGCATTCGAAACATACTGTGACGTCGTCACTTCAAGAGGGTCCTGGTTTATTGTAAATTTTACCACGGGTTTGTTTCAAAGAACTTTTCAGCAGCCCATATTAGAATAAACATTAAATCATAGTCAAAAGTGATAAGCCACTGGTTTAATTTTGTTATTCTGAAAAGTAAAACACTCACCTGACCAAGACTATAAACATCATATTCACTGGGAGGCATTTCAACATTAGCACTGGCAAAGATCCGTTTACACCCTGATTTAGTTGAATACAGATGAGCCACCTCAGGCTCAGGGGCTAAAATGGGGACATCTAAGTACTCAGCTATTGCTAAATCATCTTTGTGAGGAACCCCTGTTACAATAAAGGCTTCTCTTCCTTTTATCAATGTTTTAATCCTTCTAAGAGCTCTAGGACTATACTTAAGTAATGATGACAGACAGAATCGATGGCCCTGAAAATAAACATGATTGTTTAAATTAAAGAATGGTTCAAGCATGGACAAATAGGATTTTAAACATAGCTTTTAATTACATGTTGTACAGTCTTTAAAAAGGTGTGCTTGTAAAGCAAGAAAATATACTAGAGGCTCCTAGGAGCCTGTGTCTCTCAAGGTAACAATTTATAATTGCCATCCTCCCAAGTCAGGGTTTTGTATCCACGTTCATTCCTACAAACCCCGGACATCAAACATTCATATTTTGCGGGTCGAACATATCACCGCCTGGTGTGTGACCTAGAAATTCCTTACTACGACGTAAATGGATTCTCTTTTGACCTTGAGAAGTAGCAATAAAAATCGTTCACTTCCAACCCGCAACATATGAATGTGTGATGTCAGGGGTTTGTAGGAACGAACGTGGATACAAAACCCTGACTTCGGAGGATGATAATTGCAGGATAAAAACAACCCTATTCAACCCTATATGCTTCAATTCACTCATTATACAGTGTCTTTAATAAAGAAATGTTTTACCTGAAAACTATTTATAGCTTCTGGTGTGATTATATGATACCGATCTGCCATGACTGACTGATCTTCAACTTCACCACTGTCAACTGCATTTTTTAGACCAAGAAGTTTGGAATAATACTGTTCTGTTTCATCGTGTATTGCAACAGGGGAGACAAATATCACATCAACATTTTTATCTACAAGGAAACAAAAATAAATTAAAAAATCCTTATTTCTAGTAAAAACTAACAAAAGGATCTTTTCATTTTATATCAACTTGGAATGATTTACAGATATTTTAAAAAAGCTTAAAAATTATTTCATACATTTGATCAATCCAAAAAATTCAGGAGTACGATTTTTAAGAATCAAGGGTGATATTTAACTAGAGGCTCCCAAGAGCCTGTGTCACTCACCTGGACTATGTCCATTTTGACTGGCAGCCTGGAACATTGCCGTCAAGTTCTAACTGGATCACTGGTTTCAAAAAAGAAGATTTTTCAGTGATTTTTCCAATTAGGTCCTATGTTAAACACTGTTCGGCTCTGGCAGTCATCTTAGGATGACGGGTGCGGTCATAAGTATAATTTTGAAAGAGGACCACCTAAGGACCATTCTTTTCCAAATGGCCCAGTGGTTTTAGACAAGATCTTTAAATTTCCCATAAGGTACTATGTTTAACAATGTATTGCTCGGGTGGCCATTTTATGATAGTGGGTGGGGTCATCGCATACAATTCTGAAAGAAGACCACCAAAAGACCATTGCTGCTAAATTTTGTTCCAATTGGCCAAGTGGTTTAGATAAGATCTTTAATTAAATTTCCCATAGGGTCATATGTTAAAATATGTTCGGCACTGGCAGCCATCTGGGATGACAGGCAGGGTCATCAGATACAATTTTTTAAGAGAACCACCAAAGGACCATTGCTGCTAATTTTCTTCCAATTTGCCCAGTGGTTTCAGAAAAGAGTTCTTTAATCAAATTCCCCATAAGGTCCCATGTTAAACTATGTTCGGCTCTGGCAGTCATCTTGTATGACGGGTGGGGTCATCAGATATAATTCTGAAAGAAGACCATCTAAGGACCATTGCTGCCAAGTTTTGTTCCAACTGGCCCAGTGGTTTCAGACAAACAGATCTTTAATTAAATCCCCCATAAAGTCCTATGTTAAACTATGTTCGGCTGTGGTGGCCATCTTGGATGGTGGACGTGTTCATTGGATATAATTCTGAAAAAGGATCACCTAAGGACCTTTGCATCTAAATAAGACTATGGCAGATATCTTGGATTAAAATGTAATTGATAAATCCAAGAGATTTGATCACTGATGAGAAAATATAAGGGTTATGATTTTTATGTCACTCAATGTTTCCCATATATTATATGACATAAGTTTTCTGAACCAAATCTAGTACCTTATCCAGCTAATTGACTGACCATACTGACATTGTTAACAACATCTGGGGTTTAAAATAACACTCACCAAATGGCTACAGAAATTCACCTTGTGCCTATTACAATTTCAGAATCGAGTATAGAATTGTTATTTTTGAACAACTAATATAATTCCAGAACTAGGATAAATAGTAAATGCTTTTCATCAATTGCATAACCACAATTTCATCTTGTGCCCTATTAATTATGATTTCAGAATCAAGCAGAGATTGTTGTTTTTGGACAGCTAATATAATCCTGGCATTAGGGTAAATGATTTTGGTCAATTTTAAATACCCATACTAGTAAATTTCCATGGCCTTCAAATTCTTGTCTAATACTTTGACCCATCGGGCAAACAAATTCTGTAGAACAAAACCCATAGGCAAGTGAGTGTGTCCAGAAAATTCTTTTTTGTCTATTGTAAGTCTGACATATCCCCAATTTATAACTCACCTCTAATATCACAGAGTCTAGCCATCTGTGTATTCTGTCTGATTGAGAAATCATTGATATTATCTCGGATATCTTGTGACAAACCCAATGAAGGAATGTGTATAACAACTCGTCTAGAATTCTTGATCCTATCCCACGACATGGCAAATTTCTGTAAAAGATTGTAATGATTGTGAAAAAACTTGTACCATGCTGAAATGTTTAATATGATTTACCAAAAATATTGGTTGATTACAAATCTTTGACTGTAGTGCTTGCAACAATGTCTGCATAAACAAAGAAATGAGTTCATACTTATAAATAATTGTAATAAAATTCCTAGAAATAATCAAGACTATTAATCAGTTTATGAATTCAAAGTTTTGTCTTTTAAGATTATACCGTAATGACTCTAAATTTTTCGACACTTTGAAAATTCCAGGAAAATTGAATTTTTCAATAACCCTTATTTTGGACACTGGCAGAATTGTCAAAGTTACAAACTTTGTTACCGGCTGGTGACAGTCGGTAATTTTAACTTCTTAAGCAAGTTAAGTACTTTCATTCCTTATCCATTGTTTATTTTGCCCTTTAAGGATGCTCGCTGGTCATGTTTTGGTCTTTTTGTCAGATTTTCGGAATCCTCGGGTTTCATCCATTTCTTAAACATGAAATTTTTTGTCCATGAATCCCCACTTTTTCTTTTATAATTCAATCATATTTACCTTAAAATGGTATTTGACAAAATTTTATGAAATCCTTTTTATTTTTTCATACATCTTTGAGAGACTGAAGTTGTCAATGCAAAGACAATGAAAAATCCAGAGAAAACCCATTTCCTGCAAATTTTCAAAGCCTTATAGCTCTAAAATGAGCACATGAACCTGTATTTTTTTCTTGCTTATTTGTTTACTATTCATATGTTCTCTCAAACTAAAACACCTATTTCAAATCCTATTTATTTCCTATTAGACCAGCGATCATCCTTAAACCCTTTTAACCATCTATCTTATTAAAAGTGATTGAAACAAGAAGTATTTTTAAGTAAATTTTAAATGATTTTTTCTTACCTGAAATTTAACTTTTGAAAAGAAATCCGAAACAATTTTGGAATGAACATGCATATTTGTGTTTCTCAGAGGAATAAATTTAAAATATTTAAATGAAATCCACAAGTTTTTAGAAAACAAATCCTCTTACAAGACATTTAAAAGTTCTAATTATAGATATTCTAACAAGATGACAAAGTCAACAACATTGAATATGTGTTGTAAGAATCATTTGCGAGATGCTCCAAATCTAGATCTGTCAACATGGTGGGTGCTTGAAGTTTGCTACTGTTTTTGTCTTCTATTTTAAGGAACATTATAGATAAATTCACGAACGCAAAATGAAATAACAATAATGCAAGTATGAACTATTATTTGATTTTCCTATTCTTAAAGAGCATTGACCAACTTGATCTTATGGAGTCATAAAATGAGGACAGAAAGATGGATGAATTATTATTTAATGTCTAGTGGCAATTATTTTAACCCTTTTGCCGACAAGTCCTGGTTTACCGGGATTGTCACATAGGTTTTATATTTCCCGTTCTTGGAGCCAACATCAACAGTTATCTTTCTTATATTTAAAACCTAGATACATATAAAACAATGGCGGATCTTTTACGAAAAACTGGGTGAAAAAATACCAAAATTTGAGGATTTTAAAGTTGGGAAAATGAATTTTAGAAATTTTTTGGCAAGATTGGATGCCAGGAAAGTATCTATTGCATATCAAACGTGCCAAATTTGTCCAAAAATTGATTGGAATGGACATCAATGATTGGAAGTTTACTTCTTGAAATAATTTTTACGATTTTTAATGACAAAATTGCATATTTAGACCGATTTTAAAGTTATTTGAAGAATTTCAACATATCCAGCTGCGGAAACCCCTGTTTGCTACCGAATCTTCTCATTTTCATTCA
The DNA here is from genome assembly GCA_028015205.1 of Mytilisepta virgata. NCBI lineage: Eukaryota > Metazoa > Mollusca > Bivalvia > Mytilida > Mytilidae > Mytilisepta > Mytilisepta virgata. The sequence continues at coordinate 70,249,109 of CM051517.1, forward strand.
AAAACTAAAAAGATCGCAAAGATAACATATATTATTAATATTTATATTAAAATAAAGAATAAATGACCTAAAATTAATGCTCTAAAGCATTAACAAAGAAGTAGCCACTCAAGTCTGGCATCTTGTCAGAGAAGCCATCGTGCAATGGTTACTTCCTGTGGAAACTCATACGGTGAAAGGGTTAATGCATATCAGGACGAAAAAATGTTGATAAGATATGAAACCTGCTTTGTACTAAACCGACAAGCTGAGTTGGATTTTTAAAATGCTAGGTAATGAGGTCAAAGTCCACAAGAAGGCATATCACCCCATCTGGATATATCATACCGACTCCGAGCCGACAAGTCCTTTGCTTGAACTCCTAGAGGCCACATGCTTGGCTGAGAACAGCAAATACAACTTTTAATGTCTTTGGTTTGACCAAGCCAGGGATAATTTTCCTCAAAAATAGGTGCATTTTAGTGTAGAAAAATTAAAGTAATTATGGTAAATCAAGAGAGATGGTATTTTCTACGAGATACATGATTTATGTAATTCATTGAATCCACAAAAATTAAGTGCTCAACTCTACATTCAAATAAGAACAATCAATGTCAAAAAATCAACTAAACATATTGCTGGCATTACTCAAATAAAGGCAACAAAATGTTTCAACTAATATACATGTATTTTTCTCATTAAAAAAAGAGAATTATATAAATATTTTCTTTGGAAATTCTTTGAACGTAACCAAGATGTAAAAATGATCGGTCAGAAAGTTACGGCAAATTAAGCAATTAATATGCACATGAATAAGACGTGCACTAATTTGAACTTTACACTTGTAACTTACACCAATGTGTATATATTATTAAGAAATACCTTAGCTCTTCTTCTATAAGATTCCAAATTATCATCCCTGGTCTGTTTCAGTTGTTCCCTGACTTTAGACATTTTGATATGCATAATCCAGGAGATTGCAATGACACCTGCTGCCCATTTCTTCTTTCTGTATTCCAAATATTCTGTCCTGTCCTTGAACATCCTCCACGCTGATTGTATTCTGGTAGCTGCTATATCCTGTCCTGAAGAACTTCTGAATTGTCTCCCCTGAAAATATTACAACCACACAGTGAATTACAGTCAACCCTCTTTACAGCGACCATGTTGGTTTCAGCTCATCATGGATGTTAAACTAAATTTGCTGTTATAACGAAACTGCCCGTTTTCAGATGCTTTTTCAACAGCAATAACCATTTGAGTCATATGTATCTGTATGTTGTTTATTTGTTACACAATGTGTTTTGACCATTCTTTTTGTGTTTTTGTTTTTTTATAGGTATTATAGAATTGTTCGTCACTTTTTGAATTTCATGGAAAAATGAACTTTTTAAAATCTCTAATTTTCGTCACTTACGAAATTTTCAAATCGCGATCATCATGAAGTCGGAATTTTCAACATTATTCCAGAACTGATAAGTTGTAGTCATTATCCTTTGAATTGACTTTAATCTTATATAAACACAAAAGAAACAAATCCCAATCATATTCATGAGCTTCCATCCCTAATCCTGATTATGACCACTTGCTGCCCTCATGTCAAAACATGGCACGTCGTTTGAAGTTTGTCTTCATATTTGTTTTGGGATTTAAAATTGCAATTTTGTAAAAAAAAAAAAAAAAATTTTAACAGTGTTCAAATAGGTAATTGACACTTTTAGTACTTGTGGGATCATCCATAAAAAAATCAATAATCTTTTATTGAGAACATCAGATGATCGACAAATTATTGATGCCTTGTTGTTTTTGTTACCGGAATTGACTGTCGGAGTCAGATACTGAATATTCCGTTGTATTGTGTCAAATTTACATGTATGCAAGGCATTCTTGTCAGAAAATGTATATTGAGTTGTATTGAAAGTCATTGTAACGTAGGCCAACTGTATATGCAAATTCAAAAAATTTATGAAATAAGACGTAGATGTATACCAGATCATTTAAAAAAGTACAGAGAAAGGTTACATAATATGAAACCTGAATGCACCAAATTTTTTAAGGATATAGTATATACTCCAGCCAAAAAATTCCAATGTACTGATGAATGGTGCCAAAAACCAGAGCTGACCATTTTTATTTTAAAAATCTGTAATAATCCAGATTTCCGATGTTTTTCGTTATTGACCAATTCCTTTTAGTTTATGACACATGTCTCACCATCTGACTATAAAAGCTACATTGCTCCCTAATCAAATTTTCTAAAAATTGTTTAAGACTGTAAAAATCCTTTTGTATAGTTTGATCCAGAATATTTCTATGATTTTTCTTTCTTTGCTTTCAACTTTTGTTTTAAATATAAACACACATGCTCATAAATGATGCGGGTTCAGAGACATTCCTTAAAACAGTAATTTTATTATATTGTTTTTTTCACACTTGGTAGACTGAGGTTTATGGTATTTGCTAAAAAAAACATTCTATTAATGAACATTGAACACGTACAGGTTTGTTAATGATATTTTCCACATCATCCCGGTTTATTATAACAGATAATAATTCTGATATTGATGGCGCCTTCTCTAATTCATACTCTAGTGCCAAATCTGCCAATCTGAAAGTATACAAAATATCACATAACAAAAGTTATTATAAACAGAAATTATGTATTATTATAACTTTCACAAGTACAGTAAACCCTGCTTTAAAGGGCACCTCTATATAGCAAATCACTGTCTATAAAGGGCACATCTATATAGCAAATACTTGTCTATAAAGGACACATCTATATAGCAAATCACTGTCTATAAAGGGCACATCTATATTGTAAATCACTGTCTATAAAGGGGACAATGAAAATGTTCCAGTCCTCAACAAAGCTTGTGAAATTGACCTCAGTATAAAGGGCATTTGCTAATAAAGGTAATTTTAATCTGGTACCATAGGGACCCTTTATACACAAGTTTGACTGTATTATCTTTATGCTATCTTTTTTATTAACCAACTAGGTATAATTATAGCTAAAATGCATGTGTATTACAAATTTCCTAACAGGGCCATTACGACAAAACAGGGCATTATTACAGGGCCGATTATGAAAAAACAGGGCCATTATGAAATCAGAAAATTAAAGATGGCTACACATTTCTGAGAATTTTGTCGAATGGAATTTGTTGTTGTTGATTGTGCTGATAGAATTCTGTTTTATGCTATTGACTAGAAAGAATTTCTATTCAGCCGGAATTTGTTAAAAAGACTGTATTTTACACTCAACATAAACATTTACCCTGGGAAGAGAAATTCTGAGACTGACTATCCCACACCCTTCATTACATTAACTGGTAGCAACGAACAAATGGGATGTAGAATAACTCTTACGGAACAAACATTTTATAACAAGTTACAACTGATAGAAGTGTGTAATAGGCATAAAAATACCTCTAGCTACAACATTGTTACACTAAATTTGCATTTCATCGGTTGGTTAATAAAAGTATTAAGAAATGGGTGTTTTTATAATGGCCCTGTAATGTGTCCTTGGTCTGTAATAATGACCCTCTGCGTTGCCTTGGGCCATTACAACCTTTCTCGGGTCATTATTACAGACTTTGGACACATTACAGGGCCATTATAAAAACACCTATTCATTAATACTATATTAATGCACCTCCAAATTTTAAAATCATTTGTTACTATTACAGGTATTACTTACTTATTAATTGAAAACGTTATAAAGACCCTTCCACAGATGCTTCATACCAAGTTCAGTTCAGTTGTAGTCCGACCGAAATGAAATATGCAAAGTTTATATAGGTCTTTCCATAGATGCTTCATACCAAGTTTTAGTTAATTAGGCTTTGTGGTTTCAGAGGAGAAGATTTAAAAAATTTGTCCACTCAGAAATAAGAATTCATCATGGTGGCCATATTAGTTGTCTGACCAGAACAAAATATGCAAACTATATAAAGGTCCTTCCACAGATGCTTCATACCAAGTTACAGTTCATTTCGATGTGTGGTTTCAGAGCAGATGATTTGTAAATTTGTCCAATCATGATAAGTTGTCCGACCAGAAAATATGCAAACTTTATACAGGTCCTTCGACACGTTACAGTTCATTTGGATGTGTGGTTTCTTGAAAATCGTAGGAGAAACAGATTCTTCTTCAATTTACTCTTGGGTTATGGAATTGCTCCAGCCTTGTCAGCCCTTGATATTAAAATTTAGATTTTAACATGCTTGCTAAATTTAACTATTTCGGGTGGAGAAATTCCATAACTTACTCATACATGAAGGAGAATCTATATCTCTGTGGATGTGAGGTGTGGGAATGGTCGAATAATTAGATACTGTTGTATGTAATGCTTGAATATTAAATAAACATAAAATTTATTTTACATAACATACCTGTCACCATTTATAAAGGCAATAGGAATTGTATATTTCTTGAGAAGTCTTTGTAAATATCCCATCATTGTTACAATGCTGTAAAATACAGAAAATGTGTCTTGTAGAAATACAGATGTGGGGGTTACAACAAGTAACGCTGGGCAACAATGTTGATTTATATCCTTCACTTTAAATTCAGATACCAAATTTATTACATATGAAATGCACAGTATCTTAAATCACATTCCAATAAAAGCATCAGATCTATTTTTTGTTTTGTTTTGCTCATGATGAAAAACTATTATTCCCAGAAAATTTATCTTTGGTTAACCAATCCTGACTGCTCCCTAAAAATCAGCTAAAAGTCCATTTATTAGTAAAATATGGAAAATGGGAAAAATATTTTTACAAAATTTTCCTCTGGATACTATCTTTTGATCATGAACAAGCTTCAGCCCAAGTTTGGTGAAAATCCGGGATGGTTTAAGAAAGTAATTAATGTTTTAAAAACTTTAACTGCAGACTGTATGCAATGTTAACTGGGAGAAGAACTAAGTCCATTTATAAGTAAAATACGGAAAAATGGAAAAAAATTATTACAAAATTTTCCTCTGGATACTAATTTTTTACCCAAACAAGCTTCTGTCCAAGTTTGCTAAAAATCCAGGATGTTTTAAGAAAATTATTAATGTTTAAAAAACCTCAACCAAAGGGTGAATGTAAATGTTGACTCCGCCGACACTGATAGAATGTAGGATCGCTATGTTTTGCTCCCGCGACAGGCTCGACAAAAATGAATGAGGAATTTAGGTCACAAGAAAATGTGACAGAAAAACAGGGGCGATAACAATATAACTAGCAGAGTAAATTTTTATATTTTAGGATTTGAACTCTGCTGTGATCTACCTACCTTCCCCATGACAAACAATAATGTTGTTTAAATGCAAAGAAATCAGTCGATGTGTCTCTTATTTTACCGTTCTGTATAGCGAATCTGTGCATAATCTGTTTCTGGTCACCGCTTGCAGGAGTCGTTGGCGGGGGCTAAAATACAAACAATAAATTTCAAAATATTCCCTAAAGTAAAAAATGTGTGAGTCTTCCAAGGAAGACATGTGTCGCCTGCGGACGTCAATTTTTACAAAAGGTATTAAAATTTTCTAAAAATGAAATATATATGCACACCTTTGCATTAAAGTTAACGGACAGAGAAAGTTTCTTCAAATTGCTGTGAGCCGTTATGGAGTAGTTGAGGATAGAAGTTTTGAACCCTTCTTTTTTTTTTCAAAGATGGCAATTTTTACCAAAAAAAATTTAAAAGTTAAAAAAATAAAATATATATGCACACATGTGCATGAAGTTTAATGCACAGAGGAAGTTTCATCAAATTCCTTTGAGCGGTTATAGAGTAGTTGAAGATAGAAGTTTTGCCCCCCCCCCCCCCCCCCCTTTTTGCAAAAATGTCAATTTTTACTAAAAAAATTTGAAATTTTCTAAAAATGAAATACATATGCACACCTGTGCAATAAGGTTAATGTACAGAGAAAGTTTCATCAAATTCCTTTGAGCGGTTATGGAGTAGTTGAGGATAGAAGTTTTGACCCCCCCCTTTTTTTTTCAAAAATGTCAATTTTTAGAGAAAAAAAATTAAAATTTTCTAAAAATGAAATATATAAGACGAAAGATAGTGATCCCTATGTGTCGACCATCCGTTCCGCAGGCGACACAAAAATAACAAGTAAAACATGGTTTTAATATAAACTTCAGAAACATAAACTCTGGTTTTTACAAATTTTTTTTAAATCAAATTTGCTTTCAAATAGTTAAAATCAAGGCATGAAATCCATTAATCATTAATCTTTTGGTTCTATTCAAACTAATAAAAATATTTTGGCTGTATCAAAGGAATTCTATGTATTCTATATAATAAAGTGTCAACAAATAACAGTTCTGAAATCTCAAAATTTACTTTGCTCCAAAATTAATTTAAAATTTCACTTAAAATATATATTTCAGCAAACTAAAACTTTTCTTAAAGTCACAAAAACCAAGAAATAAAAAGACAGGTAACTATACATTTCTGTTGTAATGTGCAATTTTTACTTTTTCTGAATATATTTTAAACATGCACATATTATTATGATTTGTATCAGCATTCATACAGCAAAGTGTAAATTCTTGTGAAAATTGTTTGCTGTGAATATTTTCTCAAAATTTTTTGAATTATCTCAATGAAGAGATGAGAATTATGTTAATTTCACTAGAAAATAGACAATATTGTATTATATCAAATTTTACTGAAAAAAGGAACTATGCACTAGATCTGGTTTAAGGAAACATCTCAAACTGAAATTTTCCTGAAAAAAAAAGTTTTTATGAAACCCAGTGAAAACAAAATTGGTACAATGATTGTCATGCAACAAACAAGAAAATATCAGCAAAAACAGGCTGGCTATAAATGAGAAAAAAATATTATTCCCCGAAAATGTATCTTTGGTGTATCATCCCAGGGGTAAGCTCCGTAAAAGTCAGTCAAAATAATATTTTTTTATTAAAATCTCTAAATCCTAGATTTATATCCATGTCCCATCAACCCTACTCCGGAATGACAAAATCCTGAAGCTAGTCTGCTAGCATCTTCTGTTACATCAACGTGTTTGTAGGATTAAGAATATTGTTCCACCTTGAACTGTACAATAAGAAGTAATATTGGTAGTTTGTACTGCTCATGATTACTAATTGCTGCTGACGGACTGTTATTCTCCGAGTTGATCATCCTTCTCAGTAATCATTGCTTTGTAAATGACATGATTTTTAGACATAGTGTGAAAATTCTCATTTGCTAAATTTTGAAATTATCTTAAAAGTAGAGTTTCAACTATCTAAAGTTGACCTGACCTGGATTTTGGCTAAACAACCTGCTCAAGTTGACATGACCTGACCTGGATTTTGGCTAAACAACCCCCTCAAGTTGACCTGACCTGGATTTTAGCTAAACTGTTTGTACTGCTCCCATTGTTTTGGTTCAAGGTATTATCATGACTGATAAAGGTTAATAAAGAAATGTGCTTTGTACGCAAGGTATTTGGGTATATTGTCAGTTTGTTTTACATAACTATTGCCTGTTTTCTTTGGAAGGTTTTTGTTCACACAACTATTGCCTGTTTTCTTTGGAAGGTTGTGGTTTACACAACCATTCCCTGTTTTCTTTTGGAAGGCTTGTGATTTTATTTAAGTATTTCGCCAAAACAACTGGCAGTCCCATTAAAAATCAAATTGTCCTGATAATTAATGGCATAAACTCCCAACAAACAAACAAAAGGAAAAAAATTAAAAAGTTTGCATTAAAAATCTAAGAAAATAATCATGCAATCAAAATGGTCTGCAATTTGAAAATCATGCTGATTCATGCCTTAACGAAAAACTGAGATGAAATACATTAAAGGTGGCTTTACAATACAGGGAAATTATGGCAGCTGGTACAATTAACCGGTTGTTACTTCTTGGTGGAAATGATACCTAAGCAAGAGAGTTAAATATTAATATAGAAATATTATTTAGATTTATTCATAAATATATAAATATGTACTTAAAAAATGTTCTTTATTGATAGTTTGAAATGCAAGTTGCAGATCATACAAAGAGCAAAGTTAAAAAAAAAAAATTTTGTCTCGTTTTCATTTTAAAAATAATAAATTAATTTGTACTTTTTTTTTAGTGTTAACAAGGTTCATTAGAAGATACAAAGCTTCCATTGGTTTTGAAAATGCTCCCAATGAAAAGTAATACCACATCTATACAGTAAATTAAAAAATAAAAATTTCAATTGAAAAACAAAGGTTTTAGGTAGGGATAGCATTTGGAATTTCTGTAAAGGCAACATACAATGTACTAAAAAAAATAGTGGTAATTTAAACATTAGAGAATTATAAACTCTAAATATAGATTAGAATACAGAAACGATTTGACTATATTACGGAAAGTGAAACTGTTTGAAATAAAAACATGTACCTGTTCATATAAAACAAAACTATTTGTATATATTTTCATTGTGTAGAAACCTAATACAAGAGGTTATGGAAAATGAAATACTATTCACTGTTTGCCTACGACTGTGACCGTTAAACCGTTACAGAAAAAGAACTAGAATACTGTGATGTGATCATCACAAAGGGCCCCGCTGCATATATATTGTTGTAGAGAACAGAAAAATATTTCAAGTGACTGATAGGGCATTGTCAATATACAACTTCCACATAAACTTGGTTAAAATGGATAAAAAAATGTAGAATCTAGAACCAAGTTGATAGGAAAAAACTACGTCAAGGGTAGTTATTCCCGTAAAATTTATCCAAAAGCCCTCTTAAACTTAATAAAGGTATCATCAATATACAACTTCCATATTAAGTATGTTAAATTCTGTTGAGAAATGTAGAATTGAGAGCGCTAACAAGAAGTTAATAGGAAAAAACTAAGTCAAGGGAAGTTACTCCCACAAAAATTATCCGATAGCGCTCGTTTTCGAACTTGATCAAGGTATTGCCCATATACACCTTCCATATAAATTTGGTTGAAATCCGTTGAGAAATGTAGAATTGAGAGCGCCAACAAGAAGTTGATAGGGAAAAACTAAGTCAAGGGCAGTAACTCCCATAAAAATTATCCGACAGCGCAAATTTTCGAATATGATCAAGGTATTGCCCATATACACCTTCCAAATAAATTTGGTTGAAATCCGTTGAGAAATGTAGAATTGAGAGTGCTAACAATTGTTGATGGACAGACGGACAGACACAGTGAAAACCATAGGGTCCCGCATCTGCAGGGCCCTAAATATTAATCATTGTTTTCCTATGACTGTGACTGTGAAACCATTATGGAAAATGAAATATTAATCACTGTTTTTTTATGATTGTGACCGTGAAACCATACCAATATAAGACAAAACTACCCTGTTGCCACCTTTAAAACAAAATTCTGAAAAATATTGTACATTTATAATGTTACACAATGAATAACAAATGGAAAGGCTGGAGTTTATTCCCAGAAAGGGTGCACTACTCTACCAACCCTCAGGTGACTATATATACATTTGTGCAGACCAAACCCTCTTAAATATAATATATAAATGTACCAGTTGTGGTAATGAATCCTCCTGAAAAACAATAACACATTAAAATTTTGTAAAATATGTGTCAAAAGATTTAAAGAATATCTCCAATTCATTCTAACTAATCTAAGTTTGCCTGAGTGACAGCAAATCAGACTTGTCTTTCCCAGTTTTGAGCCACCCTCCCTCCCTACTTCCCAGCCGCATGCCATAATTTTCCAAATTTATACCTAGATTTTTTCCATTAGAAATCTGATAAAAGTTATTGTACTTAAGGTATAAAAACAGGATTTGCCAGATTTCGCAAACTTAATCCCAACCTGTATTTCTAATGGGGGGCCATTGTGGTAAAATATCATAAGGATACATTCAAAAGAACAAAAGTAAATGAGCGGAAACCTAACTGTCTACTAATGCCGATGTACGACAACGCTGACGGGCTCATAACATACTACGACTACAAATAATTGTGGCTGTATAAAACGGGAAATTAACATATAACATTACTCAAAGTTACATTTATTTTCATCAAAAATTTGAAATTTTAACACTAAAAAATAATTATCTTGGAGTCTATTTTTAATTTCAATAGAAATTTATTGATGTTAAGTCATATTTTTCTTTCCTGATATTATTTTGTCACATTTTACTTTGGTGTTTTCCAAGAATTACTTCCCTTTTTGATCTTCAGAAATCTGTTTTAGAGTTAACTGTTATCATAGCTTAGCACCAATGTGATCAATTAATTTTGACATATGAAATGTTGTAAAAATAAAATTTTCAGAGGAGAAATTATTTCAGTATGTATGAGTGAAATGAAACAATTGTATGTAAACAAACCAAGCTGAAAGACATTATATGTTTAGGAAGTGCATTTTTCACAATGCCCTTCTCAATATATCTGTCCAAAGTATAAGAAACATTCTGAATAAAGTGTTGGTTATCTAAGAACGCAAGCAAAAGATAAACAAATCACAAATGAATTCTTTACTTTACAAAATATACGAAATAAATTTAATTAAATCACAGAATTTAAATTATTTTTTCCAATGGCAATGTTAACTGGCAATGGTTGCCAAGTTGTATTGAGGGGAAATTTTCATTATCTTGTGAAATATCTTTATACAAGTTTAACATACACGTATATATGCTCTTTTATATTGGAATTCACAGAAGTCTTGAAAATTCATTTAAATCTACCTGCAATGTTAACTAATTTACCTGTGTATCATATATCATTATTTCAGAAACTTTAATTACTGTAAACAGATGTTATAAACAAAGAAACACACAGAAGAAAAACTGATTATTATAAAACAGAGTGCTCAGAACTGAAATAGAAAAACATTTGTGTTGTACAATGTAAATGGAAAAATAAATATGCGGAAAGTATTCAGAATGTAATTCTTACCCCATAATAACGAGTCTAAAATAAATTTAGCAAGAAATTTGTTATCTCATTTCCATAACTGTTAACATTTTAAACTGTGAAATTATGTAAGCAGAAAATTACAATACAATACAGTCGACTCTTGTTATCTCAAACTCACTTGAGTCAAATTTTCAGATGAGTCAAATTTTTGTGTGGTCCCAAATATTTTACAGTGCAAATATATTTATTTTGACTCCCGTTTAATCAAATTTTTTTTTATCTCAAACGAAATATTGAGTCCTAAATAATAAAAACAAGAAAAATTTATTCTTTATGTTGAATATTTATCATCTGTCAAAACATCACTTTGCAGGTTAAATGTCTTCACAGATGTTTTACTTCCGGTAATTAACAGTCAGCATTGATTGATTTTTTGTGCTTTTGATTTATTGAGAATTCACTTTGGTTTGTAAAAACAATGCATTTTGAGTAGATTAATAAGTAAATTGTGGTCTCAATAGTACGTATAAGCTATCGTTTTACCCTGGCACCTGCAGAGATTTTAGATCTATCAGAATTACCTCCTTAGTAACTAGGAATTTGTCAGCTCCCTTTAAGTCGAATTTTGTCTATCTCAAAAAATTTTTGTGGTTTGACGAGAGTCGACTGTAGTTATTTTTCTGAGAAAAGTTACTGATGAAAATACTTTCTTGTTATTTGTAAAACCTATAGAGAAAATATGACAATTTACTATCATAGTATTACATTATCTATTCATACTTATGACCAAAAAAAAAACAAGAGGCTCAAGAGAATTGAGGCCTGTATAGCTCACCTGACAGTTCCACAATCAATCCATTTTATTTCATGTGAAAATTGTAATGGACCTTCCATAGATGTTTCATACCAAGTATCAGTTAATTTGACTATATCGTTTCAGAGGAGGAGATTTTTGAAATTTTGACCAATCAAAAATAAGAATTCATCATAGCTGCATATTAGCTGTCAGACCGGGACGAAATATGCAAACTTTATAAAGCTCCTTCCACAGATGCTTCATACTAAGTTACAGCTCATTTGGCTTTGTGGTTTCAGAAATTTTTGTTGTTGAATTTTTGACCATTCTGAAATAAGTATTCATGATGGCGGCCATATAAGCTCTTTGACCGGAACAAAATATGCAAAATGTATAAAGGTCCTTCAATGGATGCTTCATACCAAGTTTAAGCTGATTTGGCTTAGGGGTTTCAGAGAAGATTTTTAAAATTTGTCCAATCAGAAATGAGGATTCATCATGACGGCCATATTAGTTGTCCGACCTAAACGAAATATGCAAACTTTATAAAGGTTCTTCCATAGATGCTTCACACCAAGTTTCTTTGGGCCAGGTGAGCTAAAAATTACACACTTGCATAAGATTGATTAATTTTTTAAGCTTAATACAGAAAAACACCAAGCCATAAATATTTAAGGCAATGTTGTAACACCTCAATTTCAATGAAAAACCTACCATAGGCTGTGAATAAACCATCTCGAATGTTTTCATTGAAGCAGGTGTCTTGACTTGTGGGATAGTAGTGGTGGTGGCCTTTGATTTGGCTGAGGGTGTACGTGTCTCTGTACTTCCTGCTGATTTTGGTTTGGGAGGTACAACTGGCATTCTTGTAATGTTATCAGACTGAGTGCTCCCTTTTGTGCTGACATCTAGTTTAACTCCTGCCAATGTTGGTGCTTGCTCTGCAAAATTGAATGTATGGTTTTGACATCAAGTTTTTTCATAACTATTTAAATGTGCAAACATGGAAAATCAAAATTGTTATCACAAGGTTAAAAGTCCAGTGTGATTATGGACCATGCATGTTGCATACACAAAATATTGTTTTTATGTGTGTCTCTTATGAATATATTGTATTTTGTGTAATAAATTTAAAATAATTGATATGACACCCGTTATGAAGTCATGTACCGTTTCTACACACTTATAAGACATGCCACATACCTAGAAGAAGAAATCTTAGTAAATATAAAATTTAGGTCGGTAAATTTAGATATTCCGTAATTTCTCTAATTTTTTGTCACTAAAAAAACTTTTAACAAGATGATATTAAAGCCCGTACTTTTCGAGTTGTTACTTCGTTTTTCATGAATTCATCGTCAATAATCCAAAAACAACAACGATGACAAACTTCAAATGACCCGCCATGTTTTGACATGTGGGCAACATGTGGTCGTAATCCGGATTCGGAATGGAACCTAATGAATAATTATGTGATTTGTTTCTTTCGTCTTTGTATAAGATCAATATCAATTCATTTTATAGGTTAAATAAAAGGAATTATGAAGTATCATATTTTTAATTTTAAAATATTAATTTAAATATTATCCTCGTTATCTAATGCGAAATTGGAAGTGTAGTTATACCGAACTTCACTTTGTTTGTTACTATCTTAACCTAACTTCAAGGTGCAAAAAAACGATTAAATTCTTTTAAAATTTTATATTTAAAAGAATTATTTTCATGTTTTGGGTGAATAAACTTTTGTTTTGAGGAATGGAAGACTCGATGATGACAAGGTTTTCTGCATTTTAGGATAAAACTTCATTCCAGCCTTTGTCAGATCATTGATATGATTTGCCATCGTCTTATATGAGGGTCAAGGCAAAAGTACTGCCCAAATTTCCCAAGAAAGGGCCTTCGTCTTATAGGACACGTAGGCTTAAGGACGAGAGTCAACGGTACCTCAATGTCTTTTGAAATGTCATAAATAATTTGAGATATAAAAATAAATTTACTTCAACAAACCCAAGATTTCTACTCCTCTAATTTCTAATATAACATAGTAGAATTCTATATACATGTATTTATATGTACCCACATTTTAGACTTTCTAAAATTTTGACTCATCCTAAGTTTCACATCAAATTATTTACAGAGAACAAGAGTCCACTTTACATTAATATATTATTTTGTCATTCTGGTATTAACAATGAGTAATGATACTCAAAAGTTTACAGTTATGAAATTGTGAAATTATCCTATATTGTTTTGGATTACCACATTTTTGGACTTTAGCATCGCTGATGAAAATACAATGCCTCAAAAATTGGAATAAGAAAACATTCTTTTTTTCTCCTGGAAAAAACTTAAACAGTAAAACCTTAGAGAATTTATTTCTTGTTCAATGAGCAGAAATTCAAATTCTATTTTCCTTGATCATCCTTAATCTTAAAAGTCTAATTTAATTACGCAACTGATTCCTATATTACTGGCCGTACCCACACATGTAAATATCTACAAAAGTGGTAAAGGTAGGGTATCTACAAAAATAGTGGTTGAGGTCCGAAGTATGTACAAAAACAAGGATTTGTGAAGGTCAGGATAAATTCAGGCTATTGTTTAGTTTACCTGCTTGCTGAGGTGGTTTAATTTTGTCCTGTGGATCATGTAATGGTGCTACTTTGTTTCTGACTGGAGAAGGATCAAGAGTCAACTGTGCAGCAGGTGGTATGAGTCCTCTCTCTATTAAACTTAATATCCCTTTCCTGGCATCATCTTCTGTAATGGCTGGTGGGGCAATCTGAAATTGTATAAATTTCTAGGTTAACTAGAATACTGGTATGTGATCATCACAAAGGGCCCCTCTGCATATACAGTCAACTCTCGTTATGTCAAACTCGCTTGAGTCGAATTTTCGGATGAGTTGAATTTTTTATATGGTCCCAAATTTTTTACAGTGTAAACCTATGTAGTTTGACTCCTTTTCAATTGAATTTGCATGAGTCAAATTCTATTCTATCTCAAACTAAATTTTGAATCCCAAATTATAAAAACAACGAAAATCTTATTCATTATGTCGAATAATCATCATCAAAACATCACCTTGCGGATTTATTGTCTTCACATGTAAGTTTTATTTCCGGTAATTGACAATCGGTGACTATTGATTTATAAATAATTCACAATGATTGTAAAAACAATTTATATTGAGTAGATTAATTAGTGTCAATTTGCCTACAGATGTTTTTAATCAACAAATTAATCACCATCTATCGTTTTCACCGTCACCTACATGCACAAAGGTTTTAGAATTATCGGTAGTAAATTACCTCCCCTGTAACTTGGAAAATTTTTCAGCTCCATTTTAGTCGAATTTCTTTGATCTCAAATTATTTTTGCCATCCAAAGGACTTTGAGATAACGAGTCGACTATTGTTGTAGATAACAGAAAAATATTTCAAGTGACTGATAGGGCTTTGTCAATATATAACTTACACATAAACTTGGTTAAAATTTGATAAAAAAATGTAGAATCTACAGCAATAACAAGAATTGATTGGGAAAAACTATGTCTACTATAAACTTCTATAAAGGCAATTATTAGATGTAAATTATGTGTTAAAATATCAAAGTATGATTCTTTATCATAAATTTAAGGTTGATATAGGTAGTTTTGGCCATAAGATACAGCCAGAAGTGAACTTGCCATAAAATATCCACAAGGCCAAAAATGCATATCATATCAGTAATTTGATGTCACATCTGTTGTGCTAGATTCATAAGCTGCAGCTATTTTGTTTCTTCATGTTGCAGATGTTATACTCCAATATCCGTAAATAATAACCAGAGGCTCCCAGGAGCCTGTATTTCCATTTGTTCATTGTTAAAGGACTTTTGAGATTAACATCCATGTTATTTTTGCTTGGTTTCAAATCCATTCATTAATTTTTAAGAAGAATTCGTTTGTAATTCCCATAGGGTCCAATGTTACAGCAAGAAGATTTTTGTATGTATTTCCCATAGGGTTCTATGTTAAATTAAGTCCCTCTCTGGTAGCCATCTTGGATTACTGATGGGCAACAAAGTAATAACACTTGGTAAGCACCTCATAAGAACACTCATGCAATGTTTGGTCTCAATCCATTGTATGTATTTCCCATAGGGTTCTATGTTAAACTAAGTCCCATGCGCAAGGCCATCTTGGATGATGGATCGGAAACAAGGTAGCAACACTCGGTCAGCACCTCATAAGGAACATTCATGCCATGTTTGGTTTCAATCCATTCAGCGGTTCTCTAGAAAAACATTTTCGTATGTATTTCCTATAGCGTCCTATGTTAAAATAAGCCCCCCACTGGCAGCAATTATGGATGACGGATCGGCACAAAAGTAACAACACATGATTTGCACCTTCATAGGAACATTACTATAAAGTTTAGGTTCAATCAGTCAAGCTGTTCTTCAGAAGAAGTTTTTTTTTTAAATTCAGCCAATCAGAAATCAGAAAGGACCTTATAGGGATCATCTCTGCCTAATTTGGTTTCATTCTGTTCAGTGGTTCTCTAGAAGAAGATCACTATGTGAAAATTTAACAACGACGCCAGATGACAGACAACGGACTCCCTTTGGGTCAGGTGAGCTAAAAATGGGTTGTTTTAAATGATGTAGGGGATGATGTAAAATCGGAAGCAGTATTATGTGTCAAATGAGGTACTGCTTCTTTTCCATACTAGTTCCAATACAGCTTAGGACATTTAATGAGTCTTGGGATGATATCAGGACTGGTATGGAAAATGGAATGTAATAATCTATATTTATCATTCAGTAAGATTAGCACTCAGACAATTGCTACAGTCATGGTACAATGTGTAGATTTCCAATTTCAACAAATATATACAAATTCAAGTTTAAAAAACTATAATTTATAATTTACTTGTGTATCTACTCTGTTGGCCTTAGGTAATACTGCTAATGGTTCTATTGTAGATCCTAACACTGGCTTTCCTAGAGACTGTAAATACAAATTTTATCATGATACTTATTTTACAAATTTAGACTTTTTGGCATATATATATATGCATTCTAATTTTTCTGATGCCACTACCTATTACTACTGATTGACCTTAGTTAAAAATGTCATAATAGTGTTTTATTTTTTTTTTCAGACATTGGAGGGTCCTTGGTGGCCGAGTGGTCTAGGTAGTTTGTCATGACTACTAGTGATCACTAGCCTGTCAACACTGAGGTTGTGAGTTCGAATCTCACATGTGGCAGGGTGTGTTCAACTCCGATAGTAATTGACAAGTTTTGCCACTTTATGGGAAATCCCTTCTGTAAAGGTTCGAGACTCCTCCAAATTTCTGATTATTCTCGCCTGAACTGCTGACAAAACTTCTGGTCTCTTTCTCCTTCATTTTGGCATGCCACCAAATGTCAAACTTGATGGTCATGGTTACCAAAGCGTTTGTAAGAAGTGCGTAAATAAGCAATATCAAGCGAATAAAGACTCAGTTTTGCATTCAAAACTTCCTTGAGACAAAATATTACATACTGTCGTCTTGTTTTATTGTAACATCTTTGTTAACATAGAAATGACAAATTGATGTGTAAAGGATAATTTTGAGGGCCAAAAATAGTAGAAACAATGCTAAGATCATAGTAATAAACAGTTCTGCTTGTCTAAAAGAAAAATAAAGTAAAAAGGATATGAAAATCTAATATATAATTTCTTTCAACTTTAAAAATCCATGACAAACCTTTGATTGTTTTTTCTGTGGAATCAGTGGTAATACTATACCAAAGTTATCATTCAGAGATTCTCTGTTGTATTTATTCTGTGGATTTAGTACAGCTCGTAGTGTTAATACATGGCGTGCCTAAAACATAAAACATATTTTTGGCAGCAAGTTTGAATTTGATTACAATAAAATAAATTTCAGCAACAAAAATAACTTCAATAAAAGATTTAAAATCTAACAACAGTAGGACTGTTTTTAATAACATAATAACAGTACATCTGAAAATATTTATCTATTCATTCCACTGGAATATTATGCCACTTTTGGTGCATTTTTTTATATCATAACAGCTAGTTTTTATTGGTCGAGGAAGCAGGAGATCCTTGTCAATTCAATGTCTGAAAATAAATTTTCTCCAGAAAAACCATATTTTCCTAAATGCTGAAGGTCTCAGGGTAACTTTTAGATACAGAATATCATTAGAAATATTCATTTAAATTTTTTTACAGGCATGTATATACATGTACGTATGGATTCTTTGTCTAGAATTTATCTAACATATTCTTTCTTATCCATTAATATGAACCAAATAAAGCACCAAACAAGAAAAACATTCTCCACATAACCAAACATAAGTAAAAAAAATATTATTATACTACATGTCCGTGGCTACAAACATCAATGTCATTACACAAGCTAAATGTTACAGCAGTTTTTACTATACGATATTCCTAACATTTTATGTACTGTTATGATATTGTAATTATTATATTTATTTATCTTGGCCTGGTTTGTTTTGTGTGGCCTTGTGACGTGTATAATGTGTTTACATAATACTTATAGTTGTTTACCAAATAATGTTATAACTGCGCAGTTTAGAAATCACTGGAACAATAATGGATACTGGTGGAATGACTAGAACTTTCTATTTGACTTACGTAATAATTATGGTGTGATTCGAACTTCTACCGTATTCCAGAAGTTTCCGTTCTACAGTATATATATGGACACGAAAGTTAAACTTGCAGAGCATAGCATATTGGACCGTACATAGACATTCTTGTGTTCTCAGCTGTTGGATTTATTTACGTTTCATACATCGTACTTGACAGACTGTTATTTTCATTACATCATACTAGATTGTGACTGATTGGATATAATACTCCGTTTGGATTCAGGCAACAGTGACCAGAATTCCGGATCAAGAAAAAACAGGATTTTGAACAGTTAAGTTGACATTTTAGTTTTTTTTGTAATATTTTTGTAAACTTTGTATATATAATAAATCTTGTTAAATTTTATTATTGATTTGTGTCTTTTGTTGGCTACATTTTAAAGGTGATTTCGGCCGTAACAGAAATTGGGGGCTCGTCTCGGGAGAACGTTAATATCTTAATAAATTTTTTCAGTATTTTTATTAGAATTAGCCAACAAAATTCTACAAAATGGAATTTGATGCTGGTAAATTTTTGAAAACGCCAGACCTGGAAGGGTTTGATAAATTAAAGAAAGAAGAATTAGTGTTGCTTGCTAAACATCTAAAAATAGATTTTAGAACATCTATGAGAAAACAAATTATAAAAAATTTGGTAATAGACAATTTAGTTGATTTAGAAATTTTTGGTGAAGAGGCTCTTGACCTCAAGGTCGAAAATGTTGATGCTTTAAAATTAAAACAGCTTGAATTAGAACACGAACTTAAATTAAAACAATTAGAAAAAGAAGAAAAACAATTACAGGCAGAACTTGAAATGAGAGAAAGGTTAGAGATGGAGAAAATAAAAATAGAAATAGCTAAAGTAGAAAGCAACACTAAGTCAAAATCAGAACAATTTGAGGCAGCAAAAAATATACGTTTGGTTCCCAAATTTTGTGAAAAAACGGTGGATAAATTTTTTCCACAATTTGAGAAAATTGCTCAAAATTTGAAATGGCCAAAGCCTTATTGGACTACAATGTTGCAAAGTGTTTTTGTGGGCAAGGCCGCTGAAATTTACTCAGCACTTTCTTCAGAAAAAAGTTCTGATTATGACACTGTTAAACAGGAAGTTTTGAAAGCTTATGAGCTAGTGCCAGAAGCATATAGACAGAAATTTAGGTCTTATAAAAAGTTTGAAACACAAACCTATGTTGAATTTGCTAGGGAAAAAGAAGATTTATTTGATAAATGGCTTACGTCAAAGAAAATAGATAAAAATTTTGATAAATTAAGACAATTAATGTTATTAGAAGAGTTCAAGCAGTGTGTTAATTTAGACTTAAAAACACATTTAGATGACAAAACTGTTGAGACATTGCAAGATGCAGCTGTTGTTTCCGATAATTATACCATTTCACATAAAAGGAGTTTCAAAGGTCACAATTTTAATACTTCAAGCGGAAATTACAAAAATCAAAGCACTGAGCGTACTGATATTAAGCCTGTTGCACAGAATAAGAGTCCGTCTAGTTATAACATGTCTGGTCCAAAATTTGATACTTTTGAGAAGAAGTCACTAACTTGTGCTTATTGTAAGAAAAATGGTCACCTGATGGCTGATTGTTTTAGACTCCAGAAGAAGAATGAAAGAGATCATAAGCCCAAGTCCAGTGCTTGTACGACACCCGTTGTTACCAATAAGTTGGAATGTCCTGCGAGTCAGGCTTTTAAGTCCAGTTTTTGTGATTACATGGAGGATTATAAGCCCTTTATGTCTGATGGGTTTGTTTCTATTGTTAATAATACTACTCCTCAGCCTATTAAGATTTTACGGGACACTGGAGCTTCTCAGTCTTTGTTGTTAGAAGGTGTGTTGCCTTTGTCCGAGGAGACGTCCGTTGGTGCCTCCGTTTTGTTACGAGGTGTGGAGTTAGGTTGTATAGATGTTCCCCTCCATCGTATTTATTTGAAGTCAGATTTAATTACTGGACCAGTTGTTGTGGGTGTTCGTCCTACTCTCCCTGTTGAGGGTGTTTCATTATTGCTAGGAAATGATCTAGCTAGGAACAAAGTGGTTGCTGAACCAATTGTTACAAGTGAACCGGTGGTGGATGTTAAATCACCTGAAGAAGATGCTGAACTGTATCCAGCTTGTGTTGTTACTAGGGCAATGGCAAGAAAACAACAAGATGAGGATTTACAAGAAGGCCAGTATGATTATATGGACCTTTCTGACACTTTCTTTGCCGACATTGAAGGTCCCGGTAGCTCAGAAAAGGCCATAATAAGACCACCTGGTACTAACAAACGTGTAATTATGCCATGGCCAGACGTGAACAGCCATTCATTAGACAAAAGAACATTTAGGGAAGAACAGAATAAAGACCCTGAGGTTCTTCAGCTCGGCAAGAGGGCTCTACCCCAAGAAGAAGCAGACAAAGTGGCCGAATGTTACTACCATCAAGACGGCATTTTAATGAGGAAGTGGAGGCCCCCTGATGCTATCCCAGAGGAGGAATGGAGAGTGTTATACCAAGTGGTGGTGCCTAAAGTCTATAGGCAAGAAATTATTGGTCTTGCCCATGACACCCCCTTGGCTGGACATTTAGGTATAAGGAAGACTTGCCTTAAGATATTACAACATTTCTACTGGCCCAGACTTAGAAATGATGTCACAGAATACTGCAAATCATGCCATATATGCCAGGTTGTTGGCAAGCCTAACCAGAAAATACCACCAGCACCACTTCTGCCAATTCCAGCCTTTGAAGAACCTTTCAGCCGAGTACTTATTGATTGTGTTGGGCCTTTGCCAAAGACCAAGACTGGAAATGCCTATTTATTGACGATCATGTGTACATCCACTCGCTTTCCTGAGGCTATTCCCTTAAGGAATATCAAGACACCAACTATTGTCAAAGCTCTTATCAAATTTTTCACATTAGTAGGACTTCCTAAGTCTATACAGTCCGACCAGGGTTCAAATTTTATGTCAGGTTTATTTCAGCAGGTCGTTTACCAGTTAGGGATTGCTCAGTATAGATCAAGTGCTTATCATCCAGAATCTCAAGGTGCCTTAGAACGTTTTCATCAAACATTGAAGAACATGATTAGGACTTTTTGTCTTCAATTTGATAGGGACTGGGATGATGGTGTTCACTTTCTACTTTTTGCGGTCCGAGAGGCTGTTCAAGAATCCCTTGGTTTTAGCCCCTTTGAGTTAGTGTTTGGTCATACTGTAAGGGGACCTTTGAAATTGATTAAGGAAAAATGGCTTACTGAACACACTGACTTGAATCTTCTAGACTATGTATCTAGATTTAAAGAAAAATTGTATACTGCTTGTCAAATTGCTCAGAAAAACTTAAAAACTGTACAGAATAAGATGAAAATATGGTATGATAAAGATGCCAGGGACAGAGTTTTTGAGCCTGGTGATAAGGTACTTGTATTTTTGCCAGTCCCTGGGCATCCTTTACAGGCTAAATACTGTGGTCCTTATACAATTGACAGTAAAATCAATGATTTGAATTATATTGTAAAAACTCCAGGTCGGCGTAAACAAAATAGAGTGTGTCACATTAATATGTTAAAACCATATTTTGAGCGTACTAATGAAGGTGAGAGTAAACCAGTTGCCACTTTAGCCATGGTTAAATCAGAGAACGATCATGACAAACCAGATATAATTGAACCATCTTTTGATTCGAAGACTATGGAACAAACTGTTAGATTGAAAAATTCAGAAATTTTGTCAAATTTAGACTCAAAACTTGCACATCTGTCTTTCGATCGCAGACAAAAATTGAAAACTTTGGTATTTTCTTTTAAAAATCTTTTTCCAGATGTGCCAAACAAAACCACTGCTGTTTGTCATGATGTTGATGTAGGCGATGCTTCTCCAATTAAGCAACATCCTTACCGGCTCAATCCACTTAAACTTGATGTTATGAGACAAGAAATTAGATATATGCTTGACAATGATATTATTGAGCCGAGTAACAGTGAATGGAGCTCTCCTTGTCTTCTTGTGCCCAAACCAGATAAAACCTTTCGTTTCGTTACTGACTTCAGAAAAGTCAACTCAGTTTCAAAATCTGACTCCTATCCGATTCCAAGGATAGAGGATTGCATTGATAACATTGGACAATCAAAATTCGTAAGCAAATTTGATTTATTAAAAGGTTACTGGCAGGTCCCCCTGACACCGAGAGCTCGTGAAATATCAGCTTTTGTCACACCAGACGGCTTATTTCAATATACTGTCATGCCGTTTGGTATGAAAAATGCTCCAGCTACGTTTCAAAGAATGATCAATAATGTTATAAAAGATTTAGACTGTTGTTATGCTTATATTGATGATCTTATTGTATGTAGTGATAGCTGGGAAGAGCATTTAACACATTTATATGATACTTTTGATAGATTGTCACAATCAAATTTGACTGTTAATCTTGCTAAAAGTGAATTTTGTAAGGCCACTGTTGATTATTTAGGGCACACAGTTGGCCAAGGTCAAGTGAAACCTATTATGGCTAAAGTGGATGCAATTACCAATTTTCCTCCTCCTACAAATAAAAAAACAACTTATGAGATATTTAGGCATGATTGGATTTTACAGAAAATTTTGTTCAAATTTTGCTACTGTTGTTCAACCATTGACTCATCTTTTACGAAAAGATTCTAAATTCATCTGGAGTGATAATTGTCAAAACTCTTTTGAAAAAAGCAAATCACTTTTAATTAACAGTCCCGTTCTTATCACTCCAGACTTTAAAAAGCAATTCAAACTTGCCGTTGATGCAAGTGATGTAGGAGTTGGAGCTGTTTTATATCAAGAAACAGATGATAATGTTGAGAAACCTATATCATATTTTTCCAAGAAATTAGATAAACATCAGAAAAATTATTCCACTATTGAAAAAGAATGTTTTGCACTGTTGTCTGCACTTCAACATTTTGATGTATATTTAAATCCCACTATGCATCCTATTCTGGTTTATACTGATCATAATCCTCTCACCTTCATACATAAAATGAGAAACAAGAACCAGAGGTTGACTAGGTGGAGTTTATTGTTACAGGAATATGATATTATTGTAAAACATATTAAAGGTAAAGATAATGTAATAGCAGATGCTTTATCTAGATCTTATTAAAACACTGTATACATACTATATATATATATTTTTGTATATATTGTTCATGAAGTTCTCGTTACACTCAAACTTCTTTTAAGGGGGGAGGTGTTATGATATTGTAATTATTATATTTATTTATCTTGGCCTGGTTTGTTTTGTGTGGCCTTGTGACGTGTATAATGTGTTTACATAATACTTATAGTTGTTTACCAAATAATGTTATAACTGCGCAGTTTAGAAATCACTGGAACAATAATGGATACTGGTGGAATGACTAGAACTTTCTATTTGACTTACGTAATAATTATGGTGTGATTCGAACTTCTACCGTATTCCAGAAGTTTCCGTTCTACAGTATATATATGGACACGAAAGTTAAACTTGCAGAGCATAGCATATTGGACCGTACATAGACATTCTTGTGTTCTCAGCTGTTGGATTTATTTACGTTTCATACATCGTACTTGACAGACTGTTATTTTCATTACATCATACTAGATTGTGACTGATTGGATATAATACTCCGTTTGGATTCAGGCAACAGTGACCAGAATTCCGGATCAAGAAAAAACAGGATTTTGAACAGTTAAGTTGACATTTTAGTTTTTTTTGTAATATTTTTGTAAACTTTGTATATATAATAAATCTTGTTAAATTTTATTATTGATTTGTGTCTTTTGTTGGCTACATTTTAAAGGTGATTTCGGCCGTAACAGTACATGTATTTGAGACGACCAAGCTGAGACGAGTTCACATGCATTCGTCTCTACTTGTTGTGATATGCAATAAGACGGAACAGTTTGTCTTACATCATAGTTCGTTACTAATATAAACGTCCTGAATTGTTTGACGTCACAATTGTAGGAATGGCTTCTTTGCCTTCACTTTAAAGTTGGTGCTTTACGGAAGAAATAGGTACTTACATGTGTTGTTGGGAAAGCCCAGGTGATCTTCCACTTGTGATTGAAGTTTTTGTGTCTTTTTGAGCTCCACTCGCGAAATGACATAAAATTTCTATCACTTGTGGAAACTATCTTTCCCAAGAACGTATGTAAAAACCTATTAATGTTTGACCTGAAGTTGTTGAGATTTGACCCTAAGTAATAAGATCTTGAAAGAAGGTAGTAAAGCTATATAGTTTGTCTGCATTAAGATTAATTGCCCCATTAAGATTATGATAAACATATCATCATGTTCTCCACATACAGATATTATAAAATATCAGCCGCTCGTCACAATATTAAGCGTTCTTGCTTCATATTATGACTTGATCTGAAATTTTACTTTATCAATCTGTAACAAACCTAATAATCTATGTCTGGTAGAAAGTTTCTTATGCATCTGAAAGTATTTACCTGAAAAAGAAACTACAGCCTGTCTTTTAGAAACAAAGTGTCAATGAAAGGAGGCCTTAAATTGTTAATTGCCAATTTTTTCGGAAAACTGCGGTTATATGTATGTAAACAAGGTATAATTGAAACTGGATGCAGTTTCGAATGTCTCCCAAACGAAGCTCTTTCTCTTTCAGGGTATTTTTGGAATTCCTAGTGTTTGAAATACTGGGCAAGTGTACAAAGAGATTGAGTATATGCAAAATGTTTGATATATGGTATTCAATATCTGCAGTTTTATATGTTGTAATCGGTATTAACATGATTAACAGATGTTTTATCAAAATATTTTATTATTGAAGGTGCAATGGCCTCCACCTCCCATTTAGCCATTTAAGGGGGTGGGGCATGACCCCCCCCCCCTCAGACCCCCTATGGTACCAAATGATTTGTCTTATCATAATGAGTAATAATATATATGGTTATAGGGTGGGGATCACAATGGTTTTCAGAATAATAAGTATTTTGTCATTTGAGGGGGTGGGGCATGACCCCCCCCCCCCTCAGACCCCCTATGGTACCAAATGATTCGTCTTATCATAAAGAGTAATAATATATATGGTTATTGGGTGGGGATCTCAATGGTTTTCAGAATATTTAGTATTTTATCATTTGAGGGGGTGGGGCATGACCCCCCTCAGACCCCCTTATGGTACCAAATGATTCGTCTTATCATAAGGAGTAATAATATATATGGTTATAGGGTGGGGATCTCAATGGTTTTCAGAATATTTAGTATTTTATCATTTGAGGGGGTGGGGCATGACCCCCCTCAGACCCCCTTATGGTACCAAATGATTCGTCTTATCATAAGGAGTAATAATATATATGGTTATAGGGTGGGGATCTCAATGGTTTTCAGAATATTTAGTATTTTATCATTTGAGGGGGTGGGGCATGACCCCCCTCAGACCCCCCTATGGTACCAAATGATTTGTCTTATCATAATGAGTAATAATATATATGGTTATAGGGTGGGGATCACAATGGTTTTCAAAATATTAAGTATTTTGTTATTTGAGGGGGTGGGGCATGACCCCCCCTAAGACAACGAAATGGAGGGTATAACATAATACCTCGCCACTTCGTGTGGCGGGGTATAAAAACTTAAATATCCAAGGTAACAGGTAGTATTTCCAAGTTAAAATCACAAATGATCAAGTTATATCACTTTTCCCATAGACTTCTATAGTAAAATTTTGCAAAACCCCACCCCCTTTTGAGACCCCCAAAATATATGTTCCCTCCCACAGATTGAAAATTTTTTTTCAGGAGGCGCATCTAGGAATATGGGCCTATCAAGTCGTATGATATCAAGCGATTCCGTCTATTTAGTATTTTATCATTTGAGGGGGTGGGGCATGACCCCCCCTCAGACCCCCTATGGTACCAAATGATTCGTCTTATCATAAGGAGTAATAATATATATGGTTATTGGGTGGGGATCTCAATGGTTTTCAGAATATTTAGTATTTTATCATTTGAGGGGGTGGGGCATGACCTCCCTCAGACCCCCTTATGGTACCAAATGATTCGTCTTATCATAAGGAGTAATAATATATATGGTTATAGGGTGGGGATCTCAATGGTTTTCAGAATATTTAGTATTTTATCATTTGAGGGGGTGGGGCATGACCCCCCTCAGACCCCCCTATGGTACCAAATGATTTGTCTTATCATAAGGAGTAATAATATATATGGTTATTGGGTGGGGATCTCAATGGTTTTCAGAATATTTAGTATTTTATCATTTGAGGGGGTGGGGCATGACCCCCCTCAGACCCCCCTATGGTACCAAATGATTTGTCTTATCATAAGGAGTAATAATATATATGGTTATAGGGTGGGGATCACAATGGTTTTCAGAATAATAAGTATTTTGTCATTTGAGGGGGTGGGGCATGACCCCCCCCCCCTCAGACCCCCTATGGTACCAAATGATTCGTCTTATCATAAAGAGTAATAATATATATGGTTATTGGGTGGGGATCTCAATGGTTTTCAGAATATTTAGTATTTTATCATTTGAGGGGGTGGGGCATGACCCCCCTCAGACCCCCTTATGGTACCAAATGATTCGTCTTATCATAAGGAGTAATAATATATATGGTTATAGGGTGGGGATCTCAATGGTTTTCAGAATATTTAGTATTTTATCATTTGAGGGGGTGGGGCATGACCCCCCTCAGACCCCCCTATGGTACCAAATGATTTGTCTTATCATAATGAGTAATAATATATATGGTTATAGGGTGGGGATCACAATGGTTTTCAAAATATTAAGTATTTTGTTATTTGAGGGGGTGGGGCATGACCCCCCCTAAGACAACGAAATGGAGGGTATAACATAATACCTCGCCACTTCGTGTGGCGGGGTATAAAAACTTAAATATCCAAGGTAACAGGTAGTATTTCCAAGTTAAAATCACAAATGATCAAGTTATATCACTTTTCCCATAGACTTCTATAGTAAAATTTTGCAAAACCCCACCCCCTTTTGAGACCCCCAAAATATATGTTCCCTCCCACAGATTGAAATTTTTTTTCGGGAAGGGCATCTAGGAATATGGGCCTATCAAGTCGTATGATATCAAGCGATTCCGTCTATTTAGTATTTTATCATTTGAGGGGGTGGGGCATGACCCCCCCTCAGACCCCCTATGGTACCAAATGATTCGTCTTATCATAAGGAGTAATAATATATATGGTTATTGGGTGGGGATCTCAATGGTTTTCAAGATATAAAGTATTTTGTCATTTGAGGGGGTGGGGCATGACCCCCTCAGACCCCCCTTAGGTACCAAATCCTTCATCTTATCATAAGCAGTAATAATATATATGGTTATAGGGTGGGGATCTCAATGGTTTTCAAGATATTAAGTCTTTTGTCATTTGAGGGGGTGGGGCATGACCCCCCTCAGACAAACCCTATAGTACCAAAGTCTTCGTCTAATCATCAGGAGTAATAATATATATGGTTATAGGGTGGGGATCTCAATAGTTTTCATGATATTAAGTCTTTTGTCATTTGAGGGGGTTGGGCATGACCCCCCCCTATAGTACCGAAGTCTTCGTCTTATTATCAGGAGTAATAATATATATGGTTATAGGGTGGGGATCTCAATGGTTTTCAAGATATAAAGTATTTTGTCATTTGAGGGGGGCAGGGCATGACCCCCTCAGACCCCCCTTAGGTACCAAATCCTTCGTCTTATCATAAGCAGTAATAATATATATGGTTATAGGGTGGGGATCTCAATGGTTTTCAAGATATAAAGTATTTTGTCATTTGAGGGGGGCGGGGCATGACCCCCTCAGACCCCCCTTAGATACCAAATCCTTCATCTTATCATAAGCAGTAATAATATATATGGTTAAAGGGTGGGGATCTCAATGGTTTTCAAGATATTAAGTCTTTTGTCATTTGAGGGGGTGGGGCATGACCCACCTCAGACCCCCCTATAGTACCAAAGTCTTCGTCTAATCATCAGGAGTAATAATATATATGGTTATAGGGTAGGAATGTAAACTATTTTTGACCTATTCAAAAAATATCAATTTTTAAGGTATTTGAAGGGGTGTGGCACTGCCCCTGGGGCCCCATCAGACCCCCCCTTAGGTACCAAATCCTTCATCTTATCATAAGCAGTAATAATATATATGGTTATAGGGTGGGGATCTCAATGGTTTTCAGAATAATAAGTATTTTGTCATTTGAGGGGGTGGGGCATGACCCCCCCCCCTTCAGACCCCCCTATGGTACCAAATGATTCGTCTTATCATAAGGAGTAATAATATATATGGTTATAGGGTGGGGATCTCAATGGTTTTCAGAATAATAAGTATTTTGTCATTTGAGGGGGTGGGGCATGACCCCCCCTCAGACCCCCCTATGGTACCAAATGATTCGTCTTATCGTAAGGAGTAATAATATATATGGTTATAGGGTTGGGATCTCAATGGTTTTCAGAATATTTAGTATTTTATCATTTGAGGGGGTGGGGCATGACCCCCCTCAGATCCCCCTATGGTACCAAATGATTTGTCTTATCATAAGGAGTAATAATATATATGGTTATAGGGTGGGGATCACAATGGTTTTCAAAATATTAAGTATTTTGTTATTTGAGGGGGTGGGGCATGACCCCCCCCCTAAGACAACGAAATGGAGAGTATAACATAATACCTCGCCACTTCGTGTGGCGGGGTATAAAAACTTAAATATCCAAGGTAACAGGTAGTATTTCCAAGTTAAGATCACTTTTCCCATAGACTTCTATAGTAAAATTTTGTAAAACCCCACCCCCTTTTGAGACCCCCAAAATATATGTTCCCTCCCACAGATTGAAAATTTTTTTTCGGGATGCGCATCTAGGAATATGGGCCTAGCAAGTCGTATGATATCAAGCGATTCCGTCTATTGGTTTATGAGAAACGGTGCACACAAGTGTTCGAAAAAACGCACCCGGAAAGAAGAAAAATAATAATAATAATAATAATAATAATAATAAGAATAATAAGAACTGAGCAAAAACAACATGTCTCCAAACTTCGTTTGGGAGACATAATTACCTGTTGTCCAGGTGTAGGACCAGAGACTTGCACAGCCTGTCTCTTTGGAAGCAAAGCACCCGATCCTGAAGGAGGTTGTGGTTGTTGAATAAATCTCTCCCTGTACAAAAATAATTTTACATTTAAGTTGAATACAACTAACAAAACAATTACCGCTCTGAAATCATTACCTGTAAAAATTATCACTGATATCTGAAAATGTGCAGTGAGATAAGGAAGCTAAAAAATTGTTGATAAAAGTTACTGTTCATAAAAAAATCTGAAAATTATAAAACTTTTACTTGAATTTCTATATAAGTTATGAAATTCCTGTCCACCAGAGGACAAAGTACTGTAAATTCAGAAATTATTGCATGCATTTATTATTGCGATTTTGTCATTTTAGACCAAAATTCGATTTTAATTTTTGCGATATTGAGAAAAATCCTGCTTCATTCATATAATAAATTCCAAAATGCGAGTTTAAATTATTGCAATTACATCTGTCACATTTTTCGCAATAATAACAACATTGCAATAATTTCCGAATTTACAGTATTAGAAATTTATAGTACTTTTAAATATAGGTGACCTGTGTATTGTACAACTGGCAACTGAGCACACCATTTGTACTAAAATATTTTTACCATGAAAACCACAGAAAGTTCATAGTTCATTCAAGGTGTAATATGCAGAGATAATTTCTTATAAACTTAAATACAGATTCTCCTTCCGTTGTCTCAGAGTAAGTCGAAATATTTCTTCACTCAAAACAGTTAATTGCTGGCATGTTAAAACCTTAAATTTGAGAATCGAGAATATTGTAACCATCAAGCAAAACAGAGGTAGAATTTGCTTTTTTTTCCATTAAATTTAATATTTTAAGCAGAATATTTTGTTCCGGAAAATGAATTATTGCCAAGGATGTTGCTAATATTGCACCACATATTTTAGACCAACCAGAATTTCAAATCCAAAGAGTAACTCTCATGGGGATTAAATTATTCTTAACCATCAAATAATGCGAGAAACTGTTAATAACCTTTGAACAGAAAGTCCTGACATTCTTTGAACATCTTCAATTCTTGTATGTGTCCGAAGATCAAATGTAGATTCCAGAGACACATTTTGATCAAACCTACTGGCTGTGGCATATGGTAAAGTCTGGACTTGATTGTTGTACTGGTTTATTATTTGTTCTGTTTTATTCTGAAAATATATATAAACTGGAATGTTATCTTTTTAAATGTGTAAATTACATCTTACATGTATCTTAATTTTCCCATTCAGTGTATGGTAATTAAAATAACAAACAAAACCTCTAGCAGTTGTTAGTCTTGTGTGTTTTTTTACTTTTGGTTCATTTTTATGTTTCAGAGTTTAGTGTGCCATCCATTTTGGTGAACTAGTATACATTACTGTTAAGAGGCCAGCTGAAGCCGGCCTCAGGGTGTGGGATTTTCTCGATGCGTTGAAGACCCATTGGTAGCTTTGAGTTGTTTTCTGCTCTTTGGTCGGGTTGTTGTCTCATTTGACACATTCCCCATTTCCATTCTCTATTCTAATATCAGGTAATCACAACAGAAATTCAAATAATTGACATTTTCTAATATTGATATTTGATTCTTCTGTCATGTAAATTTTCTTTCTCATTCTTCATGTGTTCTTCCTGGTGGAGATAAAACCTGTCATTGGCCTTTAAAAAATTTCTAAACTTTACTTTTGAAACTGTCTACTTGTTTTTTTTTCTGTTATCAGTATATTTCCCTCAAATTCTTTATCCAGTTTTAAATATTTTTTATAATGTAGAACATCACTATTTTATTTTTAATTTTTTTATGTCAATATTTTCTTTTCTGTAAACCCCATCCAACCCCTTATTTATCCTTCAAGTAACGAATATTATACATACTTGCAAACCTTCTTCAGTTTTAGCCAAGGCCTTCTCTAAATCTTGTATATTAATATTAGCAGTATCACCATGTGCAATCTTCTCCCGTAATTGTCGTATGTCATCTTGTACCTGTAAAATTATTAAATCTTAAAACTGAATCACTGCTAAATTTTAAACATGAGGGGATGGTTTATTGGGGTTTTATCACACTCTCCGTGCAATTGTCTACATACAATATATCGCACCAATCAGTTTTTACTGATGGACAAAGCTGGAGAACCACTAACCTACAGCACAAAAACTGGCAATTAAGATCGGTGTCAAACAAAACTCGCAACAAGCTGGATTTGAATTGACAAAAGTATCAGAACCTAGACAACTTGGCCGCCACTGACGTCTTTTACATATTTACTCAATAGGACAGTGTTTTCAATTGCATGTATGAACTCAGTATTCAAACATTGTAGAGGGTAGTATATATTTTTATATCTTCAAAATCAATTGTTTTCTAACAATAAAAACTTAATGACTATATTGATTAAACTATTAACGAATCTTTTGATCTCCATAATTCCATCAGTCATAAGTCTTTCTTTTGAATTGGCTTGACTAATTGGAACAAAATTTTGCAGAAATGGTCCTTGGAGTTGTCCTCAGATGTACATATCTTCGTCAGCTGAAATTAAGCTATTTTGGTGACAATTAGCTCAGCAAATGGCACCCTGTAGGAAGTTTTACATTTAACTTGAGGTAAATACAAAGAATTAACAGATGAAATTAAACATTTGACGAAGACAAAGACTAAGAATTAACCCTTAATAAATGTAATCAAACACCAGTAGCCTCGTTTTCAAGTTTGTAATTTTTCATGAAATAAACTTTTATATTTTCACTACATAAATGCAATGATTAATAGTCAAACAAAACAATATAAACATGTACAAACATATATGAACATGCATGTTCAATCGATACACATACAATCATTGTCAATTCACTTTCAAGGAATATTAATTCAATATTTACGTGTTATTTTATCCATTTCTGGTACAACTTAATGTATTTAACTTTAAGCATAAATCTATTCACAATGTTTGATTAAATTCTTTAAATAGTAACATAATTATACAATTTAAAATTGTTTGTACAAATTTGGCCTTTGAAAACCTTCCAAACAAACATGACAATTATATTTACCAGATGATCACTATACCATAATTTAAATAAATAAAACTACATAAATGTATTAATCTGAACAAACTTGATTACAAAATTACAACTGATTAAAGTAACTCCATGTATGATACATTTAGCTACCTGTATATAGCAAAGAAACACATATTTTCAGCATGAAATGGACAATCTTTCTGTTTTCATGTGTCAATTAAAATCAATTTAGAATACCGTGTACCGGTACACATCACTATGAGCTGGATTCCAAATCACAACAAAAGGATTGACAGGCTAGTGATCAAGTGTAATTTCAACAAAAAACTGAGACCACTTTTGCACCGAGAGTGAGAATTTATACAATTACTTAAAACTTCCAAGGCTAACTGTGCAATATACCAAGACAAATTCAAAATGCTAGTATAACTAACTTTATATTTCTACTTAAACAAGTAAAATAGTATAAACACTGATCATCAATTTTAGTTGCATGTATATACATGTAACTTAGAAAAATATAATTTTAGACCCTTGAAAATAATTGTTTATAATATGCATTGAAATTTAATTTCAAAAAAACTTGAATATGGATAGATCATGAAAATTTTGAAAAGACATTTCTGAATACACCAATCACAAATTATACAATTTTTATTTCAGAACTAACACAATATATAAATATCTATGTACAGTGGAACTTTGAGAGCTCTAACTCGGATCTCTTGAATCGTTTTGAAAGTAACGTCAATTAATCCTATATTTTTATGTTGAAAAAGCCCAGGTTTCTTGAAAAGTCTAACAAAAATCTGGGTCCAGAAAATTACAAAATAGTGTATTTTACCACTGAAAACTCAAACTTAATAATTAAATGAACAACCTTGTTTTCTGATTCTGGGTACAGGCATGAATCTACATGTAATAATCACAGGTTTAACAAGAACAGATGAGTCTGACGGATAATATTTACTGTTCAATGAAAATGTAATAAATATATCATGATAACTGTTGATTAGTGATTAACTGTTCAATTTTAATTAAAAATATTTCGTGATAATGATAAGCTATATCAACTCGTACATGGATGACTCTAGCAATTTTTTTTTACTTGAACAAACTTCGGAAACTCAAACTACCGATAACTCCAACAGATTTTCGATGGTTCCTTGGAGTTTGAGCCATCGAAGTTCTACTGTAATACAATAAGTAATTAACGATAACATGAAAATTGTTGTAAACAGCATGTAAATAACACAAAATATACACTTATCCCTAAATATTTCAAATTTCAAAAAAAGAAATTAACACAAAATACTAAATTAAATCCACCAAAATTAATCACTCTACAAGGAAACAAATCTTTTGAGAATGCTGCAATTACCTAGATACATTTGAACTGGTTGTTCTTTGGTTAAATATGGCAGAGAGAACCCAATTTATTAGAACAAATATCTCTGGTAAGTTTCTTAAATAAATACTCTAACTCAAGCTGACAGTTGCTTTTCTTTGCAAAAAACCTATTACATGACAAAATTAAATTCTACACCACTGAAATACACAAAATAATATGATCGACTCAATGAATGAAATAACAAATCCAAATAATGTTTGCTTTCATTGATATTCTATAATAAAATTTAATACGATAAAATAAAATTTTTAAAAAGCAATCTGAACAACTTAAAGGAAAATAAAACCCTTTTACAAATAAGTTTCTTGCAATATTCAAAAACTCTTTTTAATGTTATGACACTTTAAAAAATCATAATGGAATTCATTGTTGTATTTCAGCTATGTACAAAAGCCTAGTATTATATATACAATTTAAAAACAAATTACTGTGCTAAATATAAAGAAAGTCACTTTAAACTTCTATGAACCATTTCTAACATTTTATATAATAGGGCTATAAAAAATTAAATTCTATAAATAAAATTATCTCTGAAAAAAAACAATAATAAATAACTATACACTGATATTTGTTGAATGAAAACCTACAACGAACTGTTCCACACAGAAAAATAAGAAAAGAATAACAAAGTTGTTATCTCAAAAACTCAAAATCCTTCAGACATAACAATTTAAGAAACAGTAATATTTTCATTTAAGTTAAATCTGGATTTAAGACTTACACTTTTCAAAACATCTTGCATTTCTCTCTGAGCATCATACTTTTTACCATTATCATTCCAATTGTCATTGAATATACTTTTAAATGTTCCAACTCTATGGGTTACAACCATAGGTTCCTTACTAAGTGCAATGATTAATTTGTTATCCAGAAGAGATGTTCTTTTTCTATCGGCAGAAACTGAGAGAGGTTCTGATGTAGACTTGTTACATTCTGATTCCTGTAAATCCCTTGCACTGGACTCTTCAATCTGAGACGGTACTTTTGGTAAAGGTGATCTCCTAAGATCAAATGATTTCCTGTCCAGTGTACTTCGAGGTTTAGGTACTTTTAAATGTAAAAATTTCTTTGCTGTAGGTTCTTTTTCAGGTGTTAAAGACTGATGTCGTTTCAGAAAATTTTGAATTTCTGCACTTACATCCGACATTTTAAATGATGTTTTGAAAAATAATTCACACAACAAATTTAAAACAGTGTTCTATCATGACGAAAAATACACTTCATCAATGATTTACTATGCTTAAGATATATTTTGACACTGGAAAAAAATTTCAATATATATCAAAAATGAAAATTAACCAACAGAATAGTAAAACCACTTGAAAGTTGTATTCTAATTCCAATGTTTGTAAATTTACAACTTAAAAACACCACAAATGTTAATTTTATCTTAGTATCTTTATCTGAAAGGATCCCAACAGGGAATTTTGAATGACAATTTCTTTTGTAACATTAGAAATCTTACTTATATATACCAGGGTAGTACATATAATCTTCAATTTGATAATTTGCAGAAAGTGAATCAAATTTTGTAATTTATGAAAATATTTTTTAATCATATGGTCATTCTTAGACCCCTAAATGGCCTATATAGGTTGCCCAGTAATTTACAATTGTGAAAGTACTCAGTGATCGATTGAACTGCCTTTAAACAATGAATTTATACCAGTAAACAATTAAAGAGTGTTCAGTTTCACTACAAGTAACTTTATATGTTATCAAAGAAAAAGATCTTTTTCCATATCAAATTTACTCAGATAGAAATCTTACCTAGAGTTAATGAATAAATTGGTTAAAAAGTTAAGACCATAAAAATATTATAATCATGACATTTATTGATTGAGTCACAGATAAATTGAAAAAATTGTATTGTTTGTATTGATATTCCCAATTTACAATTCTGGAAAATTACCGAGAAGTGTGTCTTCAGTACATGTTTGTATCTTAGGTCATATTTTGCAACACAAATCAGAAAGGGTTTCAGATTTAAAGGTCCAAGCACACAGTGCATGTTGATAGGTTGTTAATTTCACTCTGATAATGACGAGGTTCAATTACAACCTATAATTTTGTAAAATAATTTGATTAAAATAGAAATCCTTATAGTATGCACACCTTCAATATGCATACAGTGATTCTGCAAAATAAAAAACTTTCTACATGTAGTTTGAAATTAACACAAGTAATCCATATAAACCAAGTACTGGAAAATTAAAATGTGACAAGGAATAAATTAAGTATTAATCAGAATTCAAATGTAGGGTCATAAGGAGTAAACAACATTATTGGAAAATAAAGTGGCTCGATTGCAATGTAATGAAAAGAAATATCATATTGGATAGATTAAATTTACTTCTTTAAACTGAAATTATAGTCCATGAAAGCTGACCTGGCATTTTTAAAAACTTTGTCTGATGGAAAATATTTATGGCACTCAATATTTTTAATTCAAAGGCACAGATTAAGTGTAAACTTTTAGTTCTGATCATAATTTTGTGAATTCTGTTTTGTTTTGTTCATTGAAAACAGCATTTTGGCGCTTTATTTTCGGAAGTCTTTGATTTTATCGATCTCGTTCTGGTATACTTCCGATGTTATTGAATGTAAAGAACTTATTCACATTCTATACTAAAACAAAAATTCACTGTTGTTAATATATTATATATAGAAGAAAGGCAAAATAAACCTGTCGTGGCAATATTTACAGAAGCTATAAATAAAAAAAATGAAATCATCCTGACAGCGCACTGAAATTTCTGGTCACACCTGGACGACTGGTTACTGATGATTCAATCGCCCAACTCAAATTTTACGGCATTTAGTTTTCATCCATGAAATACCAATGAAATACGATGCAGTTTGCGTTAAATTCTGTCATTTCTAACATGACATGATTCTCATACAACCCTACATAAAAATAGAGAGAGTAAAATTGTGACAGGTTTGGACCTTGGTGTCAATTCATGAAATTTTTCAGAAATTGTCTGCCTTTAGTACTTCATATCTTGCATCTTTTTTCTACCTACATGGATTACTGCGGTGATCTGAAGTCTTAACCTTCTTTAGCCATCTCGCGGTGCGCAAACAAAGTAAGACTATTTTCTTCTTCCATTCTTAGATAAATCTTACCTTCAATAGTATCTGACCAACTTCTTCAGGGCGTGCTTCAACTTCGGTCATTTTAAAACCTGTATATCATGCACAAATGTGGTGTATTTTTATTTTTATTATTATAAGTTTCTCTACTTCAAAACAAGGAATCTGAATTTTCAGCGGATGCAGCCATTCGTGTTTCTCAGCAACTATTTAAACACCCAAAATTGATGACGTATTTCACACTTCCGGTAAGAGAATGACAAACCCATGTGCACTGTTTACTTCTTGCTGTGATAATTTCCCATCCGATGAACTAATTAAGAGTAAGTACTCATTGCGACTTACGGGTGAAAACAGCAAAAAAAACCCGCAGTTTCTTGCACATTGGTCCCGCTCGCAAGTGGCATTTAATCATTAATGGAAATAATTTGCAATGCCAGGCATGATGCATCTGTCTGGACACCTCAGTTCTTAAAATGGATTTTTCAGAATTGGAATACCTTAATCATTGTGAACTGTCTATTTACTTGGGTGAAAGATGCAATGAGCTATGTCGTAACTGAAACAATAATATGAGGCAGGTATTACCTAATGAGCTCCCTCAGTTTTTTTAAGAAGGGTATATTATTTAACAAAATATCTTAACAAAGGCTTTGAACGGATCCAGGGGCGAAAAAATGTACATTGGGGCCAACGGATGCACATTTGTGTCTTAGCGCAAGACTGGAAGTTGGTTTCAACTTCCGATTAAATAAAAAAATATAAGTACAGTAGCCAAATCGACATGTCTACCCTAATAGCTCCTTTCGGGAGCTTATAACTTACCTAATTTTGTTTAATCATGTCTTTCAGAGAAACAAAAAAGTTCCGCCTATGGAATTTTCAATGTAAAAGGGAGATAACTCTTCCTACAAGATTTGATAAAATTAAGTATTACAACCCCGTGATAAAATTAAGTATTACAACCCCGAGATATGTCCAAAGTGCATAAAAAATATTTAAAATAACAATTTTACAAATTTTATGATAGGTCTAAGTTAATAAATTCAAATTATCAATATTTTGAAATTTTCAAGTGCATTAGTTTTTCTATTGGAAATTCCCATTTAGAGTCATTTTTGATGTATTCAAGCATAACCTTTATGAATAACTTTAAATTTTTTATGTTTTCTTGGACGACTCAGAAAGGTTAAGTAACCAGCAAAAGATTGTTTAATAATTTTTACGTTGGACTTCAAAAATGCGAAAAATCCATTTTATGAACTGAGGTGTCCAGACAGTAATGACAACTGACCTTTGCTCACTGGATTTATGGATGAAAAAAAAAATAGCTCTGTTTCATATTAATGCTGTACATGTCTTCAGGACTTCATAATTAATATTTTCACAAGCTATGCCAAGGTTGAGAAATAGAAATATTTGAGCCCAAGGCCAAGGGTAAACAATTGAACAAGTTGGAGAAGATTATCAGGTCTAATCCCTTTTGGGATTATGTGTACAGAGCTATTTTTCTGACAAAATAGCTCCAGAAACAGAATCCCAAAAGAGTAGATCAGGTCAAGAATGGATAGTAGCCTCAATAATCATGATAATTGGTTTTTAATAAAATGTTTTATTTCACAATGCACACATTCATGTGAATGGCAACAATTTTCCCTTTAAGATCATAGTTCAAATGAGAACTAAATAAAAGTTAACAACCTCCTAAAATTCAATTTTTTAAAGGCCAAGTATTTGAGTCTTGGTGTCTGAAGGCAAAATATTGCCATTACATGCATCAATGTTTTAACTCCTTGCATGCATATTTGTGCAATGACAGGACAGTATTGAATTATCAAGCCCCCTCAGAATCTAATGGTTGTCCCTTAAGAGTGTTTTGACAGTAAAAGAAACTGTAGTATACAATAAAATATTTTTGAAAAAATTGCATTTATTATTTTCCTTCTTAAAAAAACTGCAATATACAGAATGAATGACCCCCTCCCCCCACCCCCACCCCCAGTAGCTGAGTCATCAGTATTTTATCCCTCTGTTGGAAAAAAGAAGGCAAAAACTGTTGCTTCTTGTCAATATTTTTTACTGGAAATTTAGTTGGATAAAAGCTGAGAACACCTAAACATGCTAAATTTGTCTCAAAAAGCTCATTTGAAAGTACATGTACCAAGACCTAATACATGTAGATATATATTCAGTGTCAACTTCTCGAATAAGACAGGATGGTCTTGAGTTAAACATTCTAGGTACCAATATTGTATACTATAATAAGGGCCCCAACACATAGGTGTTTGTTTTATACAAATAACAGCCCCATACACTACTATACAACAGGGTGTATGGGGCTGTTATTTGTATAAAACAAATGCCTGTGCCCCAATACTATAGCTATGTGTTGGAATACTGCCTCGGTATGTTTAAAAAAGAAATCAGAAAGTCAATTCTGTTAAAAGGCTTTATCCTCCAAACTGTCAGACCATTACTTATTTGTTTATTGCCATTTAATAAAAAAAAATACCGTGAATTCAAAAATTATTGCCATGTTATTATTAAGGCGAAAAAATGTGATGGTATACATTAAATAGCAAATATAATCATTGAATCAAGATCTACACAAAAATTACAGGTTAGCGATTCAGGCTCTTGGGAGCCTCTTGTTATCTATTACTCTATATATTATATTCCAATGAGAAGGAAGTAGAAAATTCTATATTTGTATTTTAGTATACAATGTACATGTAAATAAATTTTTCCAGAAAAAGGATGTGCTGATAATTTCTTACCATTGTAATATTAATTTTGACCGATGTATATAATTTTTGCTTTTGAAGCAGTGATCTGTTCCCTTTTTCCTTAGTTTACATTAACGAAATCCAGAATAATTAAAATTTCTACATATTAATTATTATTTATCATACATTGTAAATCATCAGAAGTTATATTTTAATTCTTATAAATGCCTTTATTACAATGATAGAATGATTCATTACAAACCTTTGTGTATTTTCTATCACAATGCTGTTAAAAAATTCTGGGAAGTACAATGTTACTGTCTTTGTTTGGTCTGCAATATACAGTCATGAGGGGAACAGTCAATTTATTACCCGAGGCAATGCCGAGGGTAATAGTTGTACAGAGGGGTAATAAATTTACTGTTCCACTAATGACCAGTCAACAAATGTTTTATTATACTGAATAAACAAAATCCAAACAAAAAAAGTTTCATTAAAACCCATTCAATAGAACTTATATTTGTGCATTCAGAATGACCGGTGAAATAGAACAAACAAGGACTTTTGGAAAAAAAACCCACGAAATATGAATACAGTACTGTTCCCTGGTGAACAGTACATAAACCTGATGACCGATAGCCAATGAGATTATGGGGAAAAAAGACCTTCAAAATATGAATACAGTACTGTTCCACTGTTGAACAGTACATAAACCTGATGACCGGTGAAATAGTACAAACAAGGACTTTTGGATGAATCAGTTGAAATGTTACACCTGATTTACTATAGTATAGGGAAAACATACTGAAGTATAACAACAAGCAGAAATAGCTCATATAACAAGACCACCATTGAATGACCCAGGAAAAAAGGGGTATCAAATAGCTGAAAGTCAGTTTCTGGAAACTTAAAAGAGTTGTAAAAAATTTAATTGTTCTTGCAGTTACATTTGGTTTAATATTATCTAGTCATTTCTTTCAGGAATTAAAAATGAAGATCAACTAGAAGACGGAATAAATGATTTGGAAAATATATGGCGTTATGATTGGCATATTGACACAAAGTACTACACAGCAGATATCCATCTGTGTCACACAACTGAAAGAACCATTGGTAATGAAGAGTTTGCAGAGCTGGTACAGGCAGTGATTATATATTTCAATCCACAAAAGGTATCAACATACAAACTTACTGTTGATTGTAGTAAAACTGTTTATTGTACATCTATATGGTCTGTGGCAGTCCATATTATACGTCGAACATGATTTCATAATTTACATATTTTGATCAAAAGTATATAATTTGAAAAGTTGTGTCTTTAAACCTCTTGCTGATTGGCAATTTTATGTCACGCTTAATGTGTATCAATGGAAGACGGAGGTTCAAGTACACTATGGTAATGGACAAAATAAAATATTTTACCTACCTACCTATCTACCTACCCAGTCAAAAAATGATGGGTCGAAGAAGAGCAAACAACATATTTTTATTAAAAAAGGTCAAAAGGTAAAATGGCCCAACTTTGTCCATCTGTCCGTCACAGAATAGGTTACCTACTTCGTGTAATCCAAAACTCCATACACCATAAACCCAGCGCTTCTGAAATTTTGCACACCTTGAAGATGAGCACCTCCTCTTTTTGGGGGAAAAAAATAAAAAGACAGGATCACTTTAGGTGTGAAAAAAAAAATGCAGAACTTGTGTAAATCAGGAAAATTTTGGGTTTAAGTGAAAATAAAAATCCAGGATCAAAATTTCGACAAAAAAAATAGGCAGGATCAAATATTTGGCATTTCTAAAATTTTAACCACATTGTAGATCTGTAAACCTCCCCTTTTGGGGTGATTTGAGAAAAAAAATGTCAAATTTATCATTTGTTAAACTTAGTCATTTTTAGGCACAAAAGGTACGAAAGGTACCTAGTGTGTGTAATCAGAAACTCCAACGTCTTTCACCTGGCATTTTTGAAATTTTGCACAGTTATTCTGAGCACATGGAACGCATGAATATGTGACCAATAACCGTAACGAATTTGAAGGATTTAGTTGCAAGCAGGTTGATTGATACTTTGTTAGCAGTATACGGAAATCATCTACTGTAGTTGGGATGCATCAATATTTAGAAGATAGAAATGTACAAGCTACCTTTATACTCTTATATAGAACAGATGAACATACCGGTATTAATTTATTTTTGCTGATGTATTTCCTTAGAGGAGTTTTAATCAGAATTTTATAGCAGAACATATCAGGCTTGTTCATGCTTGCCTTTTAACCCAGACAAGGCCGTCATTTAATATAATAGAACTATAATGGAATTTGGGTATGCGTCATAGAAACAACCACCCGACCAAAAAGTTATGCCTTTTCTCTCAACTGATTGTTAGCTGATTAAATCAATACAGAATAACTTTCTAAATTCAAAGATATATCTTACAATGGTCGATAACTAAGTCTTATGGAAACTGGGAACAGTGGATGCTAAAAATTCTCTTAATTGCATGTGATGCTGGTCTAGACACCTAATTGGTCTTGTTGAATTTTAATGAACACCTAGCTAAATATAAAAAAAAACATGAAAAGTAGACTGAGCATTCAATGGTGAGGGATGCTCTATAACTTTGCTTTCTAAGACAGTTTTTGTCACTTTCAGAAATTATTTTATATTATGAATTTATACTTCTTTTATTATTATAACATATTTTTACTGCAGGAGTTGAGTTTTGAAAAAGCAAAATCATGGTTACCTTACCTTAAAGAACTATTGCCACCCATTCAGATATTGGTGTGTGAAACCTGCTGTGATGATCACGGTAAAGCAATAGTGTACTGTAGTTGATTCTAAATAGAATGGTGCCTCACTTTTTGGTATTTTGAGGACCTTAATTTATCCATGTTTATTATACATGTGTGCTTTGATGTGCCTCCATGTAGTGTCCAAACATATCCATGAAAATGAATAGTAAATGTCTTGATAAAATGATTTTGGATTGTTGTTTGGTTTTCAACATTTGAGGCCTTGTACACAACTGATGGGTTGTAAATCGACAAAGTGACAATAAGATAAGATGCAAGTTCACGATTTTAATCCTTGATACATAACTCAGCTTTGGGGCTGTGGTGGCTGAATGGTCTAGATAGTTCATAGTTACTTATGGATTGCCAGCCTGTCAACACTGAGTTTGTGAGTTATAATCCATCTAGTGGCGAGGTATGGTCAACTCTGATCTTAATTGTTGTAGGTTGGGGATTTTCACTGTGTAGTCCAGTTTCTGCCACCAATAAAACTGGCCTCCACAATTGTGCTAAAAATAAACCATTATTCAACTGAAATTATACTCATTTTAAAAAAGGTACCTATTTAATCAAGACAGTAATTCATAATACAGCACCCTATGTTTACATGAACACTGTATAAATAATAAGGTTGAAACTGTATCTTTGCCTTATCATTGAAATTTGTAGCAGGAGGAGCAGGCTGGGCCATATTTTAAGCAACAAAATCGGTACATTAATATTCAACAGTTCTTCAAATATATAAAACTTTATCTGTGAGAGTAAAATTTTCAATTTAAGTTAACAAAAAAAAAAAACAAACAAATTGCAATGCATGAAGTACTACATAGCAGGTTTTACCTGTGCAATACCTCTTAAAAGACTTTTGGTAACGAAAAATTATTATAATAGAATAGAGAATGGAAACAGGGAATATGTCAAAGAGACAACAATCCGACCAAAGAGTGGAAAAAGCTCAAGGCTACCAATGGGTCTTCTACGCAGGGAGAAAATCCCACACCCGGAGGCGGGCCACAGCTGGCTCCTAAACAATAATGGACAAAATGGATGGCACACCAAACCCTGAAACATAAAAACGAACCAAAATTAAAAAAAACACACAAAACTAACAAAGGCTAGAGGTTCCTGACTCGGGACATGTGCAAAAATTTGGCGGGGTTAAAAATGTTTTGTGAGATCTCAACCCTCCCCCTATACCTCTAGCCAATGTGGAATAAACAAACACACAGTGATACACACAGTAAAATCTGTTCAAAAGATGTCCGAGTCCGATGTTAAAAAAGGTTACAGAAGAAACTAAGGGAAATGACAATGATCAATATATATTATCAAAGGACTACTAGCAGTTACTGACATGCCAGCTCCAGACCTCAATTAAACTGATCAAAAGATTATGT
Source organism: Mytilisepta virgata (assembly GCA_028015205.1). Taxonomy (NCBI): domain Eukaryota; kingdom Metazoa; phylum Mollusca; class Bivalvia; order Mytilida; family Mytilidae; genus Mytilisepta; species Mytilisepta virgata. The sequence goes on from CM051517.1 coordinate 70,292,956, forward strand.
CTATATCATATAGAAAATCAGCCACAATCCCTCCCGTTAGGGGTTTAGTATCATGCCATCATAAATTATACAAGAGGAAATAACCCGTATCATGCCAACAACTGATTTTAGAATAAATGTGTTTATTTGTGATCCAAACTGTATGAGTGAATCAATATTAATTCAAAAAAATACCATCTTTAATGACTTGGCAACAGTATCGTAACTATTTGTTGATTAGTCTGTTTAAAGGTGTGATTAGCTTTTCAGGTGAATGACGACATTTTTGTGCTTTGTATAGAATATTACAAATGTACCATTAAAGATGGGATGTGAAATACCTGAACATATAAGATGTTTGCACGTTGATTTATATTTTTGAATGAGGTCCTTGTACCGATGATAAAATTTAATAAAAGTTTTGAAAAGTTTGTGATATTGAAATCCCAGGCGTAATAATTTTTCAGTAATACAGTCAAACCTGGTTTAATGGGCACCTCGAAATAGCAAATCACTGTCTATAAAGGGCACACTGAAAAAGTGCCATTCATGAACAAATTATGTAAAAATTAGCCTCTGTTTAAAGGGCACTTTTTTATGGTCCCTTGGGTGTCCTTTATAATGAAGTTTGACTGTACAGAGATTTCTTTGTTAAATTTAAATACGTTGTTACCTTCAGGAGCGAATCGAACAAGTTGAGATATATAAACACCATACGATGGTGCAAGGAAACGTCGCCATCTAAAAATGGATGATTAACAATAGGAATTGAAAAATCATCTCTCTTATCGTAAATTTAAGTGTTTGATTAACTAACCTTTCCAAATTGTGAACAACAGATTATTGGTACATATTTTGATAATTATTTTTATTTAACATTTATGTTAATAAAATATCACATGTACAGGGTTCATGCAGGTCATGCAAATTTATTTTGGCTATAAAAGGTCTTCAAAGGTCATGGAATTGAAAAAATATAATGAAAAGGCATGGGAAAGTCATCAAAATTATTGTGAAAGAAATGCATGTTGCGGTGGTATCATGCTGAGCTTAGTGAAGCCTAATTATTTGAATATCTCTCTCTAATGTCTCAAATGTCTAGTGTCCAGATCACGTGTTGCATATTTTTCAGAAATTTAGAAAATCTGAATTGCTGTCAATCAGACAGATTCTTACGATTATATTTTTTATTTCAGTCATTAAGAAAAGTGCAGTACAACAATGGTGCATAGAAAACGAGTTTGAACTTGTTGAATTGTCACCATGGCAAGATGGAGATATTGATGAAGAAGGTATAGTGTACAATGTACATATTTATTAATAACACAGCAGATCAGTAGCTGTATTTGTTGGTGAATATTTTCCCGTCTGAAAATGAAAGGATATGGTTTGTTAGGACTAGAAGATATTGTGATCTAATATATACATGTACATGTAGGTCATAAGATAGCACTACTTAAGAAATAATTCATTGGTGCCATGCTCTATAGTTATTTTAACATGGTTAGGCGTTATATTTTACACCGAACATTAGTGGTGTGGCACCAAGGAATTATTTCAATTCTAATAGGACAATACATCATTTCTGTAATCTATGCAAACCATATAAGGCATCATATACGGTCAGCCATTTCGATTTTAACAAGGCAAAAACTTTTACAGAAAAACGTAAAATGTCTATTAACAAACAAAATGAAATCAGACTTACATTTTTGTGACATTTTAAAGCAAATACCAGCATTCTAGATCCTGTACAACGTACGATTTTCCGTTTTTGACTGTCGATCTGGCGTCATGTGATGTATGACGTTATACTTTGGATTATGACGTCGCACTTTCGACTGTCATACCATTTCGCGAAACAGTTATCATCGTTGTATTTCAAGCTTTGCTAAATGTTCGCAAAGCGATATATGTAAGATAGATTTGACAGTGAGATGGAAGAATATGACTTTAAAACTTTATTTTATCAACAAAATACAACAGTTTAGTGATTTCATGTGTGCTTCATGCATCACGTCATCAAAGCATTGAATGCATATATCAATAATAATTGTTCTATTTAGAACACGGTTGTGTTTCTCTCGCGAAAGTGACACGTCACATTAGATTTGGCTCCATTTGATATTTGCGAATATTGGTTGTACTCTATGTTAAAAAAATTTATAAAATAAAAATAAAAATTCTTACCTTACTACACTCTTTACCTATGCTATGAAGATTATCATACTGAACTGCTATTTTGATTTATGGATTTTTATATTTTTATGGGACTATTAAAGTTTATTATCCCCTCTGAGATCATTTGCTGGATTGCTTTCATGTTGGTCATGACGTGTAGTTAACAATACTACATTTATCTCACCATTTTGATTTGACATATTTTATTAGGAGTTACATGTATGTGACTTTGATCATTTTTCTCCCTTTTATAACTTAATAACTTGTAAATGCTACAATGTGAACCGTTTGCCCATGTATTATTACAATCATTCCTTGTCTTCTAAAACTACCTTACCCTCCAGTGGTGGCAGTGGGGGACATATGGCTACGTGTAGCAATATTGTTCATCATGATGCAACAGGAGCTGCACTTATTTTTTTACTTGGCCTAAGTGCAGCTTGTTATATAATCATGTTTCAAGAGAAAATATATTTTTGATATAAGATGCTAGTAATGAGTTACATGGTAACAGTCTAACTTCGGTAGCTCCAACTCGGATTGCTCCAACACCTACGATCGAAGGGTATTCAAATTCCTGTCAATGTTTCCTTTATTTTCATGTTAAAAGCCAAGGTTTCTCAAACACCGATTTCTTTAAAAGTTGAACAAAAACTTTGGTTCCGACAATGATGAAATTGTGTATTTTATCAAGAAAAACTTGAACTCTAACAATCAAAGGTGTGATGAAAATAGATAAGTGTTGCATGTAAATTTTTACGGTTCATTGCATTAAATATGTCACGATTACTATTAATTAATGATTAACCTGTTTAATGTTACATCAAAACTATCTTCTGGTAATGATCAGCTATACCAACTCGTACACAGTAAGGCCTCTAAAATTTGCTGTATTTGATGAAACTTCAACCAATTAGTCCAACAAAATTCGACAGTCCCTTGGAGTTTAAGCCAATGAATTTCTATTGTTTAAGTACTCAAGACCACAAATTGAAGGAGTATGCTTTATCTAAAACCATGATACCCAGTTAATTGTGACAGTGATGCAGAGGTAAAACAAAATACTCAATGCACGCAATGCTTATCTGAAAACTGATTGTTTATCTGATGTCGTGTAAATTAATATAAGTTATTTTGTAATTGTAGATGATTTCAGAGAGACAACAGGCATCAGCAGAATAATACAAGCTCTTCATGCTCACACTTGGTCAAATTTGAAAATGAAAGGTAGTTTTTAGAAATCTTTAATTTGAAAAGTTTGATGTGAGGAAATTACAGGTTGAAAGTTAGTTTCCATAATCATTTGGCCTCTGATACTAAATGTAAATAGAAATTACAGATGTAAATGCAATGGTTTTTACCAGCAGGTCTAGTAACTGCTTGACTCCGTCCATCAGTCAGAAAGACGTTGGATAGGAAACTTTATCAAAGTTTTCTTGGATTCTACAGAAGGGAATGATTTTATATTTTGTCTGCAGCTTCATAATGTTGAGTTGTAGCGTGTAAGCAATTTTTGGATCTGTCATGCAGCCACTTCCTGTTTGCTGATAGTTAAAAATTCAACAATACTCAAAACACTAGAAATATTTTCGTGAAAGATTTCTTGCCTTCTACAAAAGGGAATGATTTTACTTTTTGTCTGCAGGTGATAATGTTCAGTTGTATCATGTAAGCAATTTTTGGATCTGTCGTACAGTCATTTCCTGTTTGCCAATCAATGAATTGCATGCTGTGACACAGGTCCAGACCCGGTTTTGGTCTTGTTATAATTTTATATTCATTCAAAAAATGAGACACAATAATTAGTATAATGGTCTCCTGCCCATGCAAGATTCACAATACAATAAACTTTATATTTTGTAACAGCTCTGATTGTAAATAAAAATGATGATCTTACAAAAAAGATATTTTTATTCAGACAATCCATCAATACACAGTCCATATATGAGAAAGTTAATGGAGGAAGAGAAAACATCTAGTGATAATTCTGAGTCCGAAAAAAACAAAGACTTGGAAGGAGCATGTGGTGACTGTAAACGTTTGAATGAATCTGATGAGAAAGATTCAGGGAAGCAGACGGCAGAAAAATCTGATGATAAAAAGTCTACCAAAGCTAAATCTAAATCAGAAAGAATAGGTTTGTTTACCTTTTCAGTTATTTTACATAAATTAATAGGTGCAATCTTAGGAGTGAAAAAATAAAGGTCATGACAAAGGTACCATACTCCAAGGTGTATTCAATAGGGGAAAGTCTACAAACACTGACAAAACTGAAAGAAGCTCAACCGTATCAACCAGCGGAACAACTGGAAAACAACTGATATTCCTGACTTGTTACAGGCATTTTCCGAAGAAAATGGTGGGTTAACCAGGTTTTACGGCTAGCCAAACTTCCCACTTTCCCTAACATTTGTGGAATTTTCATTTCCCAGTAGATTTCAAATACAGTACACAATAATCAGATGGAGGGAGTTGATAGATCTTCATTTGTCAGAAAATTTTATATGCAATAGTTTCATTTTTGCATAATTATGTCTCCCCCCTTTCCAAGGGGAGAAATATTCTTTTAGTTCTGTCCATCTGTCACAAAAGTTTGTGAAAACAAAATTTCCCAAAGTTTACAGCGGAATGGAATGAAAATTGACAGAATTGATGCATACCACGTGTAGTTGTGCACTACATAAAACTTTTTTTGGATCGGATTGATTTCTAGGGTTGCCCATACCAAAACATGGACTTTGTCATTTTTATAGGACCGCAAAATTTTTGCGGTCATATATTGGTATGACGTTGGCGTCGTCGTCCGAAGACATTTGGTTTTCGCACTATAACTTTAGTATAAGTTAATAGAAATCTATGAAATTTAAACACAAGGTTTATGACCACAAAAGGAAGGTTTGGATTGATTTTGGGAGTTTTGGTCCCAACAGTTTAAGAATTAGGGGCCAAAAAAAGGCCCAATAAGCATTTTTCTTGGTTTTCGCACAATAAGTCTAGTATAAGTAAATGGAAATCTATGAAATTTTAACACAAGGTTTATGACCACAAAAGGAAGGTTGGGATTGTTTTTTGGGAGTTTTGGTCCCAACAGTTTAGGAATTAGGGGCTAAAAAAGGGCCCAAATAAGCATTTTTCTTGGTTTTTGCACAATAACTTTAGTATAAGTAAATAGAAATCTATGAAATTTAAACACAAGGTTTATGACCACAAAAGGAAGGTTGGGATTGATTTTGGGAGTTTTGGTCCCAACAGTATAGGAATTAGGGGCCAAAAGGGTCCAAAATTAAACTTCGTTTGATTTCATCGAAAATTGAACTATTGGGGTTCTTTGATATGCCGAATCTAACCATGTATTTAGATTCTTAATTTTTGGTCCTGTTTTCAAATTGGTCTACATTAAGGTCCAAAGGGTCCAAAATTAAACTTAGTTTGATTTTAACAAAAATTGAATTCTTGAGGTTCTTTGATATGCTGAATCTAAACATGTACTTAGTTTTTTTATTATGGGCCCAGTTTTCAAGTTGGTCCAAATCGGGGTCTAAAATTAAACTTTGTTTGATTTCAACAAAAATTGAATATATGGGGTTCTTCGATATGCTGAATCTAACCATGTATTTAGATTTTTGATATTTGGCCCGGTTATCAAATTGGTCCACATTGAGGTTTAGAGGGTCCAAAATTGAACTTTATTTGATTTGTATATTGGAAATTTGCCAAAAACTTTATTATTAAATTTCTGATTTATATATAAAAGCAAATAATAATGATAAGGCCAGAGATACACACCAAACAGGATGTGTAAACTATTATAATAAGTATTGTGCAATAGCAAGAAATTTTCAATTGCACAGTATTGCCCAATAGCAAGAAATCTTCAATTGCACAGTATTGTGCAATAGCAAAAAATCTTCAATTTCACAGTATTGCGCAATAGCAAGAAATCTTCAATTGCACAGTATTGCGCAATAGCAAGAAATTGATATTTGGGCCCGGTTATCAAATTGGTCCACATTGAGGTTTAAAGGGTCCAAAATTGAACTTTATTTGATTTCATCAAAAATTGAATCATCAAAATTGAACTATTGGGGTTCTTTGATATGCCGAATCTAACCGTGTATTTAGATTCTTAATTTTTGGTTCCGTTTTCAAATTGGTCTACATTAAGGTCCAAAGGGTCCAAAATTAAACTTCTTTAAAATTTTCCATTTTAAATTGGTTATTTCTGATTTATATATAAAAGCAAATAATACTGATATGGTTTGAATAGGTAAATTAAAAAATTTTAAGTTCTTAGACCACGTTAATTCTGTGTCAGAAACCTATGCTGTGTCAAATATTTATTCACAATCCAAATTCAGTGCTGTACCAAGCTTGAATGTTTGTCCATACTTGCTCCAACTGTTCAGGGTTCGACCTCTGCGGTCGTATCAAGCTGCGCCCAGCGGAGCATTTTATTAAATATAGGGAAGTTTGTGAACATAGAATCTCCTAAAATTCAGACTTGAATAGAATAAAATGTGACAGAATTAATGCATACTAGTTGTAGTTGTGCACTACATAAAATTTTTTGGGATGGGATTGATTTTTTGGGTTTACTGTACCAAAGGGCCATGTGAGCTTTTTTCGTCACTTGGCACTCGTCTGTCTTCTGTCCGTCTTTTGATCTTCTCCTCTGAAACCCCTAAGCCAAATGAACTGTATCTTGGTATGATGCATCTATGGAAGGACCTTTATAAAGTTTGCATATTTCCGTCCGGTACGACAACTAATATGGCCGACATGATAAATTCTTATTTTTGATTGGACAAATTTTAAAAATCTTCTCCTCTGAAACGACATAGCTAATGAACCGAAACTTGGTATGCAGCATCTATGGAAGGACCTCTTTAAAGTTTGCATATTTCATAATGGTCGGACAGCTAATACGGCTGGCATGATGAATTCTAATTTCCGAATGCTAAAAATTTCAAAAATTTTCTTCTCTGAGCCTGCAAAACCAAATGAAGTGTACCTTTGTATGAAGCATCTGTGGAAGGACCTTTATAAAGTTTGCATATTTCGTCGAGTCGGACAACTAATATGGCACCCATGATGAATTCTTATTTCTGATTGTACAAATTTTATAAATCTTCTCCTCTGAGAAAACATAGCTAAATGAACTGAATCTTGGTATGAAGCATCTATGGAAGGACCTTTATAAAGTTTGCATATTTCATTCTGGTGGACAGCTAATATGGCAGCCGTGATGAATTCTTATTTCTGATTGGTCAAAATGTTAAAAAAATCTTTTCAGAAACTGCAATGCCAAATGAACTGTAACTTTGTATGAAGCATCTGTGGAGGGACCTTTATAAAGTTTGCATATTTCGTTCCGGTCAGACAGCTAATATGGCAGTTATGATTAATTCTTCTTTCTGATTGGTTAATTTTTAAAACTCATCTCCTCTGAGACCAAATAAGCCAAATTAACTGATACAATGTACTTGGTTTGAAGCATCTGTGGAATTTCCAATACAATTTTCACTTGATAGGAAATAAAATGGATTGATTGTGGAACTGTCAGGTGAGCTATACAGGGTCAATTCTTTTGAGCCTCTGTAATTACAGTGTTCATGAATATGAAATACAGGTAAGGATTGATTTTCGGAAATCTGGCCCCTCCCGTTTTTTTTTCTTCAGGGGGTCATTAAGGGTTATTTGATAATTTTGGGGTAACTTTTTAAATTTTTATCTGATACATTTATAATGATTTTTAATGTTACTTTATGAAAATGGAAATATTTCTTAAGATCCGTTTTTCGCTATCTATCACCGTTTTAGAGATAAAAGTCGCCAAAAAAAGGAATACCTTAATTTTAGAAACTTTTTTATTTCTTATCTGATTCTGATGATTTTTTTTTAAATGGTTCATCATAAGTAATGTTATAAAAGTTACTCCATGCATTTCTGTGTTTATTTTTGTCGTTGCAGAAATAAAAGAGATTAAAGGGGCCAAAATTTGCAATTTTCCAGGACAGTCCGGCACCTTAAATTTTTATTTATCATCTGACTTTAATGGGGATATTTTCTTTCAGTTTATCTTGATGAGTGCTTCCAGTAGTATGTTAACAGATTTCTTCTATCTTTTATGATTTTTGAGATATAAAGGGGTTAAAAGGGCCAAAAAAGCAATGTGGCTGGATTTTGAAATTTTTGGGGTTTTTCATCTTGTTTTTATGGTAGGTCTAATATTTCTTTGTAATGTATATTATAATATTCAAAACTTTATTGGATCAAGCATAATAGTGTATTTACACTTATTATGCCCCCGCTTTTTGGAAAGATTGCAAATCGTTCCTATGGCATCAGCCTCCAACCGAAAGTGTGACCTCTTCGATACCATCGGACATTAGTACATAAAATGTAGTTCCAATGATGGCAGCATTTTTTAAATTACGAGTACTTTATTCTTTTTGATCGGTGTTGATAATATCTGAACTAATATTTTTAACTTACATAAAACTTTATCGTTTACCGAAATTACCAAGGAATTAAAATGAAGTCAATGCAGAATCTACAAGAAACAGCTTCCCGTATTCGTGGTTGGGAACTTTACTTTCGTCAAAACTAATTGCGCATTTACAAATTTAACAATTTTTACCCATTATTTGAGAAAAAATACTTTAAGATTACCTATTTATATAACTCAGACATTCGCTTTCAGAATCTAAATGTTTTATGCAGGGATCGGAAATTTTCAACAGCCTCTGTTGGACATTTTATTGATAGACATGAATTGTCAGTTTTAACACTTTTTAGCAATTTCAACACATGATCTTATTTCATACAAATGTTGTTATGGACGATTTATTAATGATTTGGGTAAGACCTGAAATAAATGTCATGTGTATCAACTCTTTAAAATTCTGTGCGGCGTTGTTTCTGTGTTTGTGTATTGATAAATTCAATGTTATACATATGATTCTTCTTCGAGGTCCGCGTTTGGTACGTATAAATAGATCAACATGATCAATAGAAAAATGGACCACACAACGACGTAGAATGAATTTAAGAAATGAATAAAACAAATTCAAGTTTAAATACATTGAAATCAGTCTATGAAAGTCTTCCGGAAAGATGAAATTTTTCTTCCTTTTCAATATTTAACTACAAAGATTCGCGCATGCTCAATTGGTCATAAGGTGTACAGTAATTATATTTAAGCGTAATAAAAGCACAGACACGTTTAATGTAAATTACTTTTATGTCATGCGAAGTAAAATTATGATTTAATAACAGAAAATGTTGGTGACAAGAAAGTTTGAAGGGTTGTCATATCTTTGTGGTGATTTTCTTTAGTTGCTGTTGCGAATTTAGTGTGGATGATATTTGTTTATTCGTACGTTCATTTGTAGGATTTGCTAGTTTGACTTTATTTTGTTTGTTTACATTCTGTACAATGTTCAAGACAAACTGTAGCAGGAACTAACAATTACTCTCAATTATATTTTTTCATTTTGAAATAAAAAAATGTTTGTTGAATACCATTTTTTTTTCACGCCTGGGACAAAAAGTCAAGAAGGCAAGACATAGGTATTACTTTCGGGCGGCGACGGCGGTGTAAACTTTTTAAAAACTTTAATAACTTTGCACACATAATGCCTACAATTAAGATTTTTGGTTGACAGATACCTTATCATATAAATTGTGCCGCAAAATACTTGTCTGGTGACCGTGACCTTGTTTTCATGTTTCACTGACTTCATAAACATAAATGTAAAATCTGCATCTATGTTTCGCGGTTAAATCCATTTCTCAGCAACTGTAATATCTAGGCCTACCATATTTGGTCTATAGATAGTTCTTAATGGGTACATGCATGCCAGTCTGACACCTGGCTTGAGACTTTGACGTCAATTTCATGCTTTAGTGACTTAACTATTACATGGTCTAAGCAACTATAATACCTAGACCCACCATATTTGGTCAATAGATAGTTCTTGGTACATGTCAGTCTACATGTCAGTCTGACACATGCCTTTGACCTTGACCTCAATTTCATGGTTGAGTGACCTGTGTCACATTTTCGAGATTAAGTCAATTTCTTAGCAACTATAGTACCTAAGCCCACCAAGCCTGGTCAATAGGTAATTCTTAGTAGGCACATTGCAGTCTGACACCTGTCTCTGGACCTTGACTTCAATTTCATGCTTGACGGACTTTGTCACATTTTCGAGATTGTCCATTTCTCAGCAATGTAATATATAGACACACCATATTTGGTCAATAGATAGTTCTTAGTATCTACATGTCGGTATGGCAACTGCCTTTTGACTTTGACCGCAATTTCACGCTTGAGTGACTTGTTTCGTGTTTTGGGATAATGCCAGTTTCTCAGCAATTGCAATACATAGACCAACTGTATTTGGTCTATAGATACAGTAGTCCTTGATGGGTACATGGCTGTCTGAGACCTTCACCTGGTTTTCACACTTCAGTCACATTCGAACACCACTAAGATTTCGAATATTGACACTAAAACTTGACTTTTGTTAAATGCTAAGCCTAAATACACATTGAACTCTTACAGAAAATGATGTCCTGGTTTCCATACAACGGAATGTACATTGATTTTGAAAAAAAACCCTCAATATTTCAGGAAAAAAAGGAATATATTCACTGTAATTGATCTCACATAACAAAGAACAAATCTGTGATAAAATTCAATTTGAAATTATACACAACTACAGTTGCAATCTTTCCACCACTGCTTTCCAGCATTTTGATTTGTATATAGTATTTGGTGTGTCCGTCTATTCGTCCGACCTTTGTATCCGCAACTCCTCCTAAACTACTGAATGGAATTTGATGAAACTTTCAGAGAATCTTCATCCCATGATGGCATTGTGCACCTCCTATTTTAGAATTTGATTGGACCAATTTTTGGGGTTTCCCATAGAAAAACATGGACTTTCAATGTGATAGGGGTACCATGATGCCATCCGCAACTCCTCCAAAACCACTGTATGGAATTTGATGAAACTTTCAGAGGATCTTTATTACATGACACTGTAGTGCACCTCCTATTTTAGATTTTGAGCTGACCAACATTTAGGGTTTCCCATACCAACACATGGACTTTGCCATTCAATGTGATAGGGGGTTCCAGTATGCCATCCACAACTCCTCCTAAACCACTGAATGGAATTTGATGAAACTCATTTCACTGGTGTTGGAGTTTTCCTATCCAAAATATTGACATTTCCTTTCATGTATCTTATATATCAAGTAGTAAGCTTTGCTCACAGTATTTCTAGTTTGAATTGTTAACATGTCGATATGTTGTGGTCTTATCATGCTGCGCTTAGTGAAGCACTTTATTACATATGGGGAAGTTTGTGTATACGGAATCTCCTACAGTTCAGACTGGAATAAAACAAAACTTGACAGAATTGATGCATACCTAGTGTAGTTGTGCACTACATAAAATATGTTTGGATCAGATTGATTTTTTTCCTGGAACAGGAACATGGGACAGGATGAAAGGGATGAGACATAGGTTTTTGCATCAAAAACAAACTTTAATTAAAGAATTATGATAATTTTATTTTGAACAAGATAATTTAGGAATATCCCTGTAGGAGAGATATGTTCATGTATTATAAAATCATTCACATTTCATTTTATATTATATATTCAGAAATTGATGTGATGTTTTATTAACACAAAAATTGTGACAGGGTGTAGATCTCAATAAGTAAATCTCACTTTTTACATTCTATTGCAACAGATAGGGAATTGGCATTAATATTAATTGGACATTTGCCTTGTTGTTGATTGGTGAAGGTTTGCAATACTGTAAATTCAGAAATTATTGTGTGCATTTATTATAGCGATTTTGTCATTTTAAACCAAAATGCGATTTTAATTTTTGCGATATTGAGAATCCCGCTTCATTCATATAAAAAATTCCAAAATGCGAGTTTAAATTATTGAAAATAATTTCTGAATTTACAGAATACTTAATTCTATATTTTCAACAGAGATTAATATTTTATAGATGACCTGATATTACCAGATGATGATATGGCTTTATTTGACGCTATTGGCAGTGAAGACCCAGGAGGATCATTTGAAAGTCTCTTTGCAAAATTTAGTTTTATGAAAGGTAATTCATAACAAATATTCTTATGAAGTAGACATTTAAAATATATCGATTGGTGGATGGATTGATTATTGCTGAATGTCTATTGGACAGTATCAGGACAGTAACACATTGATATATATAGTATGAATATGATCCCTAATTTGTACTAGACTGAAACACTGAGCCAGATTTTTAAGGTGCTAGATGAGGTAATGGTTGACAAGAAAAACGTCAACCCAAACAAACACAATATTCTGATTTTAGTCTTTGCTTTTACTCCTAAATGCTTGGCGGAGAAGCAGCAAATAAGGTTTTTGGTGTGACCTAGCCATGAATTGAGCTGAAGATTCTGCACCCGAGACAAGCATGCTACACAACACAACCGATGCAGTCTTAAATATAAATTGAATAGAAAATTTGAAATATCAGGAGTAAACGTAATATTAAGTGAATTCTTTGGACCATAGATTTCTTTGAGATATCAGGAGTTTGCATTGTTTGTATGGCAAAACCTATACCTGAAATTCCAAATAATCAGTTGGGTCAGTGGAATGTTGTCTGAATGAAGTAGACAAGTAATTTTCAGCCACACATGGGAGACAGGTGAACCAGGTTTCAACTGTACATTATATATTTTAATGTAAATTGTCTGTATAAACCATTTCACAAATATTTCGGCCTCAGGCTTTCTGCAGTGTAAACTTTTATCTTCTTTAATTTCCTACATGGAAATATATTGTGAAAATGTTTTTAAAATCAGAAAAAATACTGATTTTACTTTTTATCTTGTTTTAATAGAAAAAGCAGAAAATTTGCCTCTAGAAGAAAGAAAAGCATATGCTGAAAAGGTATGTTTTATTTTGAAAAAATTGATGTAGTATCAGTCATGAAGTTTGCTTACTTGCATCGGTAAAATTACAAATCAAAGGGCCATAACAGAACATTTTATAAAATCAAGATGCAGACTCCTGTAATGCCCACTTGAAATGTGCTGCAACGTCAGATAATTTTTCCAGAATAAACCATAGCCATCAAGATAAAGCTGTTTTCTAAACATTCTGACATCTGCAGTGTCACAAATTTAATTTTAAAACTATTAAGTTATTTCCCTTGTCAGATACCAATAGTTTGCCCATTCAGCCAATTTTTTCAACAAACATTTTTTCAATTGTGTTTTCCAACAGAAACAAGAGGCTCCCAATTGCTGTCAAGTTCCAACTGGCTTACTCGTTTCAAACAAGATCTTTTAGTTATTTTCCCCGTTATGTCCCATGTTAAACCATGTTCCGCACTGGCAGCCATCTTCAATTGTACCATCGGATACAGTTCTGAAAGAGGACCAACAAAGAACCATTGCTCCAAAGTTTTGTTCCATCTGGCCAAGTGGTTTCAGACTAGTAAATTTTACATAGGGTACTATGTTTAACAATGTTCGGCCCTGGCAACCATCTTGGAAATAATTCTGAAAAAGGACCACCTAAGAAACATTGCTGCCAAGTTTTGTTCAAATTGGCCTACTAGTTTCAGTCAAGAAGATGTAAATTCCCCATAAGGTCCTATGTTAAACTATGTTTGGTTCTTGCAGCCATCTTGGGGTTTGAGTTTGGCAAAGTGTAGCGGTCAGGTTGGCATTTGGCCGCCGAGATCACCATGACATATTAAGCATGGATGTCTCCCACTCTTAAATTTTCAGAGCCACTTTTAAATTTTAGCCCCATCCTTAAATATTTCAGCGCCACAATTCTCGATCACAACAGTTTTTCAGTATGGTGCAGGTAAAGGAACATAAAAAGTTTAGTTTGTAAGCTGTTACATTCCGTAACATCGGTAGTATATGTTAAGGAGATAATTCAAATCTGAGACAACCAAAAGCAAATTGTAATCTAAATCAATCTTTTTCTTCTATTAGGAAAAAATACCTGAAAGATTCATCTATGTGAATAAAAACTATTTGATAAATGATTTTAAAAAGGACAGAAATTGAAATGCTTAACAAATAGATAAAAGCAGATATAAAGTTCTTTGATGTTAAGATCATGTTGACTGAGGACAAAACACATTGCGTGGTATAAATATATGTAAATTGAATGTTTGAACATTAAAGAAAATTGCAAAATATGAAACTCTTCCTGTAACACATGCACCAAAGACTTCAACCTGACTATACATTATATGAACATGACAAAACAAGTTGGAAGATAAACAGTAACTTTGGCCAGTAGGGCACTTGATTGATAATTAAGAAAGTATTAGACAGAAGACCATTGGTTTTTGTCGAGCCTGTGAAACATAGCGATCCTACATTCCGCCGGCAGTGTCAACATTTACATTCACTCTGTGGTTAAAGTTTTGAAAACATTAATAACTTTTTTAAACTATCCTTGATTTTTACCAAACTTGTACAGAAGCTTGTTCATGATCAAAAGATAGTATCCAGAGGAAAATTTTATAATTTTTTCCCCATTTTTCCTTATTTTACTTAGATAGACTTATAAAGTTTTTCTCTCAGTTAACATTACATACAGTCTGCAGTTAAAGTTTTTAAAACATTAATTACTTTCTTGAACTATCCTGGATTTTTACCAAACTTGGATAAAAGCTTCTTCATTATCAATTAATAACATGTGGAGAAAAATTTTGAAAATAATTATTTCCATATTTCTGTATTGTACTGATAAATGGACTTTTTTGGAGTTCAAGTTTGAGCTAAAAGTTTTTAAAAGATTTAAACATTTATGAAACATATATGCAATTTATGTATAATTTTAATCAAGAGATAGGATCTTGAAAAGATTTTTGAGAAACAAATTCTTCCTTTTCCATATTTCACTGAAAACAGACAACAGTATAAGTAGGTGCAACACTGGGTTCTGTGGAACCCTTACAAATGTTTTTTCTGTGGTGATCCCTGCAATGACAGAGAAAATCTGGTTTGCTGTCAATTTGTTTTTCATTTTCTTTATAAAGTTAGGTGGAATATATGCTGCGATTACAATCCCTTTGGTAGAAAAAATTGTAGTCTTTTTCTTATACAATGAAAATAGCACAAGCAATGCTTTAAATCATTACCATACTATTATCAGTAGTAGAATCAAAAATGTGTGAGTCTTCCAAGGAAGACATGTGTCGCCTGCGGACGTCAATTTTTACAAAAGATATTAAAATTTTCTAAAACTGAAATATATATGCACACCTTTGCATTAAGGTTAATGCACAGAGAAAGTTTCTTCAAATTGCTGTGAGCCGTTATGGAGAAGTTGAGGATAGAAGTTGTGAACCCTTTTTTTTTTTTCAAAGATGGCAATTTTTACCAAAAAAAATTTAAAATTAAAGAAAATAAAATATATATGCACACCTGTGCATGAAGTTTAATGCACAGAGGAAGTTTCATCAAATTCCTTTGAGCGGTTATAGAGTAGTTGAAGATAGAAGTTTTGCTCCCCCCCCCCTTTTGGCAAAAATGTCAATTTTTACTAAAAAAAATTGAAATTTTCTAAAAATGAAGTACATATGCACACCTGTGCATTAAGGTTAATGTACAGAGAAAGTTTCATCAAATTCCTTTGAGCGGTTATGGAGTAGTTGAGGATAGAAGTTTTGACCCCCCGTTTTTTTTCCAAAAATGTCAATTTTTAGAGAAAAAAAATAAAAATTTTCTAAAAATGAAATATATATGCACACCTGTGCATTAAGGTTAATTCACAGAGAAAGTTTCACCAAATTCCTTTGAGCAGCTATGGAGTAGTTGAGGATAGAAGTTTTGAACCCCCCCCCTTTTTTTTTTACAAAAATGTCAATTTTTACAAAAAAAAAAATTTTAATTTTGAAAAATAAAATATATATGCACACCTGTGCATTAAGGTTAATGCCCAGAGAAAGTTTCATAAAATTCCTTTGAGCTGTTATGGAGTAGTTGAGGATAGAAGTTTTGCCCCTCCTATTTTTGCAAAAATGTCAATTTTTACAAAAAAAAAATAGAAATTTTCTAAAAATGAAATATATATGCACACCTTTGCATTAAGGTTAATGCACAGAGAAAGTTTCATCAAATTCCTTTGAGGGGTTCAGGAGGAGTTGAGGATAGAAGAAAAGTGTGACGACGCAAGACGCAAGACGACAGATAGTGATCCCTATGTGTCGACCATGCGTTCCGCAGGCGACACAACAAGCTTCTATCAATGCCATTATAGTCTACAGTATGAAACATTTCCGTTTATAGGTTGCAGTATCATTCTGGAAAGCATTGGGCGGAGAAGATGAAGAAATTGAAGGACTGGATTCCAGTGGAGATGAAACATGATGCATTATTTACAGAATTAAATAACATTCCCAATACTCTATATACTATATTAAATAATCATGGCTGTGATTAAACAAATTGATATTTTATTGTATATTGTAGCTACATGATTGTATGTAGCCACAGAAGTTGTACCATTACTTTGTATTTGTCTGCTGACTTTATAATTTGGGAATTTTTACTGAAATTCCTTAAAGAATTAAAACCTGAAGGTTCTGTGTGTAGATTTTAGATGTTAGCTAAGTCATATGGCAATGGGTAGCATTTTTCCTAATTTTTCAAAGGTAAAAATAATTTTCCTTTTATTATAAAGTCTTTGCTATATCGACCAAAAATGTAAAAGGTGAATTGTTTGCATGACCTCCATGTTTGGATGAATGTCTTGCTTCCCAGCCAAGTCACAGTACAAGTTTTGATTTTAGTGTATTGAACCTGTATGTGGTTAACCTGAGACTACTATAACACCGAGATTGGTCACTTCATGTACTGACCAGTCAAATTATAAACTTCCCGTATTGACCAGTAAAATTATAAACTTCCAATACTGACCAGTCAAATTATAAACTTCCAATACTGACCAGTCAAATTATAAACTTCCTGTACTGACCAATCAAATTATAAAAAATACAGCAACTATGATAATGTGACTCAGACTGATTAACAACAATGAATCAATCTGTCGTGTAATTTTCTAATTGATATGCATGATTGAAGAGTTATATTTGAAAATAAAAATGTAATTATACCTTTCTTTAAATACACTAAATATAAAATTATTATATTTAATTGCTTAAATTTACTGATGAGACCTGAAAATAACAGGTTTTGGAGGTCAAGTCTGTTAGACTGGGTCATTTTTGCAATTAACGGGTTAAATTTTGGCAATCAATTGTTTTTTTATGATAATGTATTTGGTTTCTATATTATTAATCCTAGAAAAAAATTGTAACCATATGAAATACCAACATGTCTACAAAAAGACAACGTACCCCTGCATTTCCTAACAGTAGTTTTTCTAGATTCATAATTATTTCTTAGTTGATCTTTGGTGTTCTTCCTTATGAGGTTTTATCTATTATACTGATAATATTGACCTATTACATTTTCATATTTGGATCCCCTCTTTTTTAATCAGCAAGTTTGTGTATCTAAATCATATTCACAGCGAATCCACAGGTGCAAGTTGTGAGCTAATCTACTAGTTAATCCGAGAATATTTTGACAAGGTTTGTTATACATGTACAACAATAAACGGAGCCTTGATGTATCTTGGGCACCCAGCAGTGAAATTAACAGTCATCTTCCAGGTTTAGGCCAGGTGTCAGAGCTAAAAAGCACAAGTGATTTGGTTTGACTTGCAGGGGTTTTACATCACTTTCTCTGAAATTGACTTTTTTTTCTCGCAGAAAGTTTTTTATTGATTCTGGAAACAGGATTAACTGGATAGAACACCAAATATGTCCAGAATCAAGTATCTGCATTTGTAACCCTTATTAGGGTATGTAATTGCTGGTTACAAGGTGACATATAATTATACATAATCACCATAGTTTTTTTACAAAATCATCATTGGAAAACCATGGCAGGTCACGCTTACGCTTCGCTTCCACTTACCGTGGGTCAATTCATTATTTTTTCTCGTTTTCATGAACATTCATGAATCAAATTGGCCATTGAAATTCCTGCTAACAATAATGGAATTCTCCACTTTGGAGATTTTAACAATAGTGACATTCTCCACTTTGGAGATTAAAAAGTTTTTTGGAAGGTAAAACGGTGCCCACATGCGTAATGCAGTTGATGAATTTTTGTTGTGTAGTGATTTTTTTCACGTGATCAGTAATGCATTCTCTTTGAAAGTATGAAAACTTGTTTACTTTGTTTGAAAACTATATCGAAAATACACTGGAATTGTGTACCGGTGATGACATATATCTTGACCCAAAGCTTGTCTTTTAACTGTCACTTGATAGGCTGTATAGAATCTTAAGGAAACCAATCAAAATAGTTGATGAATATATTCATGAGGAGAAAAAATGAATGAATTGACCCATCATCGGTAAGTGGAAGCAAAGCGTAAACACGACCGGGTGTGCGTTTCCGACGATGTTAAAAAATGAGGCTGACGTTTTCTGGTGTATCGTCTTGATGGATTTGAAACTGTTTAATTTTGTTGTGTGTGTCCATTGTTTTTTTCTTTGTTTTGCATCCGCGTGCGGGTAGTTTTTTGGCCTCATATGGTCAAAAACAGACAAAATTTTCAATCGGTAAAAAAATTGTAAATTTGTCCCCAACTGTGTTTTAGTTTTTGAAGTGGCCCCAGACCATCACAAATTACTTTCCATTTGAATCTCTTGTTCTTTCTGGTGTCACAGATTAACTGTCCAATTGCAGTTTTACTCTTAGGAAATCTCTATGAGAAGTAAATGCCTTATGTTTTTTTCCTGGCTGGCTGGTAGGTTTTCACAGATTCAGTTGACGCAAAACAAAGAAAAAAACAGACACTGCCTAAATGGAAATTAACAAAATTCTGGCCTTGTAGAACAAATGTCATGTAAATATACCCAAATAGGTTGCCCTTTATACGAATTCAATTTTTTCACATTTTTTTGGGATTTTCAGCTACTTTCAGCGAAATTTTGCCTATATAAATGGAAGTTGATTCTTATAAGTTGAGAGTCGCCAAGTTTTGGCAGAAAAATTAGCTTTCCTTGTCATTTAACAATGGATTCACTAGAAGGGCTTGTAATCTTAACCTCTGACAGTGTTGACAAACTACCTAGACCACATGTGAGATAAAATCACAAGAGATTTTGACAGAGCACAGCTCAAGAACCTTGTGTGGGTCCAAAGAGTTAAAAAGACAACCAAATGATTTCCAAATTATATTGCATCCATCCCAACAGAAATTTTCAATACATTTTTTTTTCATTACATTAAAAGAAACTGCATCAAATACATTTCCTAAAAATATTTGACAAAAACAAAAATTACAATAAAAAATCATTTCTTACAAGCTAAAAATACTAATTACTTGATTTTTGTTATAATTCCTTTTACCCAAGTACTTTAAACTAAAACTAAGAAGAGGTTACAACCAAATATTTGTGGTAATAATTTACATTTCATGTTGTACATGAGAAAAAATTAAAAATAACACAGATACATGTATAGAAAAACAACAAATACATTAATTGTTCGTAAAGCTAGACAAAATTTCATCTTCTGTCACTTCATCATTGACTTCCATATTTTGCTCTAAAGTATTTTTTATTTCTTTTTGATTTGGTATAACTTCACTCATTTCCTCACTGTCCAGTGTACATTTAGATTTATCCTTAATTTCCTTTGACTGTCCTAATAATGGTATTACTTCACTCATATCACTTTCACCATTTGTGATGTCGCCATTAACGATTTCCATTTCTTGACTCAATTTCTGTTGAATCTGAGATAAATCTTGTGTGGATTCATGAGACAATTTGTTTTCACCAAACTCAAAATTTGTAATACTATCATCATTTCTTCCAATCTCCTCCTGAGAAGTTGTTCTGATTTTCATAGGAGATGATAAATGCGACGTTTTGGATATCGATGAGGTAGAAGGACTAAAAGGTGAAGAATTATATGTGGATGACTGTGCTGATGAAAGCTTTGGAGATGAGAATGGCGATTGTAATGGAGGCACTGCTATAAACAGAAAAAAAAAAAAAACTGTACATAAACATAAGGTTCTCTAACTTAAGTTTGCCTCAACACAGTTCAAACAGATCATATTTGGCGTCACTTTTACCCTTCTCAAGTTATGTCCCTTTGTAATTGCTAAAATTGCCGAATCTGCACTCTTAACTTTACTTCAACCAAATGTTATGAAACTTATTTCCACCAAACTCCGATCAAGTTCGAATTTGGGTGGCGTCACTTTTACCCTCAAGTTATGTCCCTTTATAAATAGAAAAATTGCTGAATTTGCCATTTCCACATTACTTTACTTTGCTTCAACCAAATGTCATGAAACTTATACACAATGCTTATTACCACCAAACACTGACCAAGTTCAAATTTGAGTGGTGTCACATTTTCAAAGAAAACAAAACATCAATAGGTTTGAATTAGTACATTGACTCTTCAATATATATATTGTTTGTTTGTTTAGTTGGGGTTTCACGCTGTTTTCAGCACATTTAGCCAGTTTTTATTAGTGGAGGAAGCCAGAGTACCCGGAGAGAACCACCGACCTTCAGTAGGAAAATTGGCAATACTTGTCAATTAAGATCGGAGTCGAACACACCCCGCCACAGTTGAGATTCAAACTCACAACCACAGTGTTGACAGGCTAGTGATCATTAGTAGTTGTGACAAACTACCTAGACCACTCGGCCACCATGGCCCCTGATTATTTATAAGCGGGGGCATCTGTGTCCCATGGACACATTCTTCGTTTATTTAGGACATTAGCCTAAGATGCTATTAATTCTAAATGCATAATGAGATACCTGGTGTTTTGAATCCTTTACCAAGCTTCTTTTGTAAGGCCAGCTGTCTGTTTCTTTCTATTCTTTCTCTCTGTTCTGGTGTTAGTCCCTACAACAAACATAACATTAAATCTGGCACAAAAATACAAGAAATAAATACCATTACACCATGAAAAATGTTTAATACTTGTGTATATAATCTTTATCTACACTTAAAGTGTTCATTTCACATAAATAACACCATTATTTAAGATTTAATTAAGATAAACTAGAGATTGTGTCTGTAAGACTTGATTTACTTCCATCTGTCAAATGGTTTCTGATAAGATGTCATTTTGCTTAGTTTCTTCTGTTACCTTTTTTAACATCGGACTACGACATTTTTTGAACTGAGTTTTACTGTGTCTATCGCTGTGTGTTTGTTTATTCCACATTGGCTATAGGGGGAGGGTTGAGATCTCACAAATCATGTTTAACTCTGCTGCATTTTTGTGCCTGTCTCAAGTCAGTAGCCTCTAGCATTTGTTAGTCTTGCATTTTTTAAAAATTTTGGTTCATTTGTATGTTTCGGAGTTTATTGTGCCATCCATTTCGCTGAACTAGTATGCATTACTGTTTAGGGGCCAGCTGAAGCCCGCCTCCAGGTGTGGGATTTTCTCGTTGCATTGAAGACCCATTGATAGCCTTAAGCTGTTTTCTGCTTTTTGGTTGGGTTGTTGTCTCTTTGACACATTCCATTTTCCCATTCTCTATTCTATGTTATTGTCCTGTTATGGAGGCCATCTTGGATTTCAGATTGGCACAAAAAACATAAATTTTGTAGAGGACCATGTACGGATTATTCCTGCAATATAACAATTCAATTGCTTTTGTTGTTTCAGACAAGAAAATTTTTTTAAATTTCAGCCAATCAGAGTGCATAAATGACCTTAGCAGCCATGTTGAATTTTGGATCAGAACCAAAAACATAGTTTATAGAACATCCCCCACCAAGTTTAGGTATTTTTACATGGTTCTACAGCATGCCTACTTTGGGCACCATGCTGCCCTCTGGATACTCTTTCAAATTTGCCATGAAAGTGCTTTGAGTGCCTTCTATTTTTTTTTCAAATTAAACCTTTCTGGGGCTTCTTTTCTGTAAAATTAACTTATCTTGCTGTATGTTGACATGTTTATTGCATTTAATTGTCCGAGTTAAGGAATTAAAAGTGTTAATTACTTGATTATAGGGCGAATATGGTAATGGATAATTATAGCAGATGCTTTATCATTTAAGCACTGAAATTGCCCTCATTTGGATAAATTGCAATGCATTAAAATTTCTAGGGAAAATACTACATACTGACAGGATTGGTAAGATCCCAGAAGTTCTACTCAATTCTAACCTAATTCCAATGTGTGAGGTCTCAAAAAATCTCCTTTTCAACATTGATTTGTTTGTAATGTTTAGATATTAACTAACCCCTCCTGATGATGAACTAGGAACAGGACTAGCTGTATAGGGCTGTGACTGACTCTTCAGATCTAGCAAAGGTTTAGAAAGTTGTGTTTTCAGCTGTGAGATGGGACTTGTTTCCTGTTGAGAACTCTGTGATGCCTGTGACATTTTCTGTTCCTCCTCATGTTCTCGTATGATCTCATCCCATTCAGCTTCATCGACAGGATCAACATCATTCTGTAAAAAACAAGAATAACAACAATAAAGATCTTACTGAAATCTTTTACATTATTTTTTTCTACGGATTTATGATATAGACAAGCGAGGCATATGACTGAGGGATATTATTAAAATCAGTTAACAGCTTCGTATTAGTCCTACTAAATAACTGATACACTTAAACTTAACACCGTACAATGCCCAAACAATCTTGTCTTAGGAAGCAAAGCTGAACAGTCTGTGTGAAAAATAAAATTAAAGGCTCTATCGCTCACCTAGATCTATTTGATCAATGAATTTCTAGTAATTTCTATAAATGAGTGTGATCCAGTCCCAAAGACACAGTCCTGAAGGAGGATGCTTTAAAGGCCATTCCAGTCTGGGTCTGATTATCTGGCCATTCAATACACATTTTATTTTAATAAGTTACAGTTGTCGTTTTTGACTTGACTTGAGGATCAGTTGACAACAGAATCAACATTTCTGCCTCTATAATCTCAATCACATTGTATTGATGTACCTAAATGAAACCTGGCCAAAAATAATAGAAAAGTATAATCCCCAAATACAGACTAAGGGACGAGGTCAAAAGTTCAATGTCAGATAAAAAACTTAATTCACAGTTTTTTCACTGACCCCCCCCCCCCACCCCCCTCTTAACTTAATTTGGGAAAAATTGATTGACAAATATAGGCGTATACAAAAATCGATGTCGGATAACAAAACTTCCAGTGATTTTTACCCCCCCCCCCCCCCCCCCCCCCACCCCCAAACTATTTGAATTAAGTTTTTTACCTGACATTGAACTTTTGATCTCGTCCCTAATTACATGTATATAAAATACCTTATCTAAGTCGGTTTTGTCCTTTTCCCCATTTTCTTCTTCCTCATTATCTGAATCCAGTATATAGTCCTCATTCAGTAAAGGCATGTCTAGTCTCATCTTCTTGATACAGGTCTACAAAGAATTAATACAATTACCATGTATCAACAAGAGGCTCCCAAGAGCCTGAATCGGGAATTTTGTACAGAGGTCTTCTTGTCAGAAACTACAAAGCCAATTGAAATGTTTTTGATCATTATGTTGATGTGTGAATGATCATTTGATAGACCACTACAAAATTTTGTTTTATGTGCCGATCGGAAATTCAATATGGCCACCACAGCCGGACTTAGTTTAACATTGGATCCTATGGGAAATTTGTATAAAGGTCTTCTTGTCAGAAACTACCAAGCCAATTGAAATATCTTTATGAATGAACAAGCATTGGATGAACCTCTACAAAAGTTGTTTTTTATGCTGATCGAAATTCAAGATGGCCACCACAGTCAGACTTAGTTGAACATTGTACCCTATGGGAAATTTTGTACAAAGGTTTTCTTGTCAGAAATTACTAAGCCAATTGAAATATTTTTGTTGCATGAAGATCCTTGGATAAATGTATGCTACATTTTTGTGCAGATCAGAATCCAAGGTAGCTGCCACAGCTGGACTTAGTTAGTTTAACATTTTTTAACATTGAACACTGGAAGAATTCTTTACTTATCGAGAAGCGCTTTGTCAGTTGTGGTCACCTAAAATCCAGGTGAAGGATTCAGGCTCTGTGGAGCCTCTGGTTTCAATGACCTTGACCCTTGAGCCTCCATATTGACCTGTACAGAATACTCACAAGAAGACCTTTCTACAAAGCCTCTGGTTTCAATGACCTTGATCCTTGAGCCTCCATATTGACTTGTACAGCTATATTATAGGGTCCTGAATCTAAATATATATATTTGCTTTGGGCCCTTTTTTATTGGTTACTACGGACTTCCTCAATGAGTTTGACTCTTGACCTTTCTTATTGACTTGTACAGATAAATTATAGGGTCCTTGACGCAAATATATATGGTTGCTAGGGACTTTTTCATCTTTTGCTATGGAATTTTTCAATGATTTTGACACTTGACCCTCCATTTAACTTGTACAGCTACTATTTAATTTATCTCAAGTTATGCTCCAAACATCTCTGACAATATGTCACACCATTATTTTTATTGATAATTACTGTTTACATGTAATTAATCTTTCAAGGGCAAAAACTCAGCACTACAAGAGGTCAATTAACAATTTTGGTCAAGTTGACTTATTTGTAGATCTTACTTTGCTGAACATTTTTGATTTAACAGTATGTCTTTATCTATAATAATATACAAGTTAATAACCTAAAACTGCAAAATTTCCTTAAAATTAACAATTCAGGGGCATAACCTGAAAATGGATTGACTGATTCGTCCGAAAATTTCATGGCAGGTAGTTCTTGACCTGATGAACATTTTTACCCAGTCAGTTTTGCTCTAAATGTTTTAGTTTTTGAGAAAAAGGCCAAAAACTGGAGTTTACCCCCCATGTTCCATTTTTAGCAATACCGGCCATGTTTCTCGACAATTAAGAAAATAAAACATAAATTTTATACTAGATACCCTAAGGATCATTCCACCAAAGTTTGATCTCAATTGGTCCAGTGGTTTCAGAGGAGAAGATCTTTAAAGGAAAAGTTTATGCCGGACAGCGACGGATACCAAGGGATGGCAATAGCTCACATGGCCGTTTTCAAAAAAAGAATTTATGAATGATTTAAAGAATGTTATCTTTTTAGCTCAGATGGCCTAGGTGAGCTAAAAAGATAAAATTCTTTAAATCATTCATAAATTTTTTTTACCCAAAAAGCTGAATAGGCAGGAAAACTGATTGTTCCAAAACATATCAAAAGCATGGGGAACTTTCTGTCCATGTTTATGGACAACTCAGTTAAAAATGAATTTCCAAACTTCTGATTGTGATGTGCGAACAAAATTTCCAAGCATTTCTTAACTTCTGTAATACAATTTACCTGAACTTCTTTCTTTGTCCCAAGTTTCTCTATTCTTTCTAAGACCTCATCAAATGGCATCATGGGAAATAATCTATGTGACCAATGTTCTAAATATCTCATAATGATTCTCAAATCCTGTGCCTGCAAAATACACATGTACATCAAACACTTATTAAATATAAGAGATTTGATTAATTTAGGTTTTACATCACTTTCAGCATATGGGTGGTGGAACCCGAACACACCATGTCAAGAGCTGGATTTGAACTCGCAAACTCCATGTTGACAGGCTAGTGGTCATTAGTATAAAAGCAAACTACCTAGACCTCTCGGCAAGCTAGGTGCCTTAAACTATGGGAGACAGGCATTCAAAATCCATGTACTCAGTGTTATAAATATTTACAATATCTGCAATGAAATCATCAAGCAAATCAGCTTTTCATTTAGGTTCAATTAATCTTTTCACTGAACATTTCAAAGGTAGGGTCTATGTGAAAATGGCCGTCCATAGAAATACACAGGAGTTTCAAAATCTTCAAGTATCTGATACTTTTAACCAGCTGGAGACATTAAAAGATTTTTGAACATATTTCCCATAGGGTCTTATGTTAACCTAATGGACAGTTCATCACACTGTTAATATTCAAGGAAAATGCCTACTGACCAAATGGCCATTTTGATCATTTGGCTATCAATTTAATGGCACAGTTTTATCATTTTTCTCAATTTTGTAAACTGAATATAGTATTCAGGTAATCTGCATAATTGCAAGGTAGATTTTAAATTTGCTCAGTAGAAATATTAAAAAATGTATAAAGAATATATATGCAAATTTACAGGTATCACGGATTACGCGTTTGCTTTATAGGTGAAAGAATATACAACCAGGTGAACCGTTCCGACGCACTCGCGTTTGCGATTTAGACCAGACCTGCTAAAAGGTCATTTATGTGGAATTATACTGGGAGCCCCAAACAAAACACCTTGTGGATCAATCTCGGTGAGTTGAATATTGTCTTGAACAATATTTTTACAGTTTAATCGGGGTAAAGGATGGTTTAAGGAGAAAATATTGTACATGCATCGAAAGACCACATGAGTCAAACTGCATTGTATTTCATAATTATTTCACATTCTGCAAATTGGGGATGACTCTTAGTTACTGTATAACATTACTGTACCTAAGAACGTCGATCCGTACTCCTGAAGGCCATTTGCCTTCAACAATTCACAAATGCGTGTTGTATCCATTTTTTATAGATCTGGAAAGGAATTAACTCCCTTTAACTTCCGGTTGAAGGGAAACAACCCACTTCCGGTTAAAGGGAAACAACTCCAATTCACAAAGGTAAACATTGTCCATACTGAAAATTGCGTGAATAGCAACATTTACCGTGTTTGTACCACGATATTTTGACAACGCATGGCAAAATTAAGACTCAGCAAACGTCTAGATAATAAAATTTTCTTTGTTTACACCCCCTACCAACAGAAATCGAATTTGGTATATCCCCCAACCAATATTTTTACATTCATATTTTACCTACCACCAACAGAAAAATAAAACAATGGCATTCCACCCCCTGGTGGAAAATTTAAGTGTAATAGCACTTAGTAATCAGAGTAAATACTGCTAAATTATTTCTTTGTCTTTATTGTTCTAATTTATTTTAATTTAATCTTTACAGTACACCTGGATACTTCATCAACATACAAAGTCATTAATTCGTCAAGAAATTAGCAAGTTGGTTAAATAGACATTTTCAAAGTTCTGTAATTTGGTATTAACTTATTTAAAAAAAATTCAAATCTTTTACTGTTACTTTTAAATAGGAAAATTATCTTTAAAACGAACATCAAATGATAAAATATATCACATTTAACCAATTTTATAACAATTTTGCATAACAGAAAATATCTATTAATAATTTTGTGAAATTTTTTACATAAACTAGGGAGATAACACAACATTGTTTACGAAAATAATCAGAAACAAGAACTGCTCATGGATCAGCCATGTTTGTCACTTGGTCAGGACAAAATGAGGAAAGTTTGTAAAGAACCTCCAATAGATGCTCCCCGTCAAGTTTTGTTCCATTTGGCCAAGCAATTTCAGAGGAGAAGATTTTTTTTTCATACATGTATTAGCCAATCAGAAAAAAGAACTGTCCATGGCAGTCATATTTGTATCCGATCGGGATGAAATGAGAAATCTTTGTAAAGGACCTCATAAACATCATTTGAGCCAAGTTAAAAATTATTTGCACATGTAGTTTCAGATAAGAAGATTTCTTAGGATAGGATCAAAATGTGAAATGTTAATAATGACAGATGGACAGACGACAGACGTTATGTGATGGCAATAGCTCACATGGCCTGTGTAAATACCTCATGTCCTTTCCCTTTCAACTGAACTTTCTCAAAAACTTTAGGAAGTATGGGTATTCCCCTCTCTCCTGTCAGCCTGAAATAAATAATTTTAAATAATATTAAACAAAGAATTGGTCACTTATGCATTAAATGTAGGTCAAAGTATTAACCAAAATGTTGCTGATCTGTGTTTAGTGTTATAAGAGGATTGTAGTCGTATAATATCATTGATATCATAATGAGTTTCTGAGAAATGGACATAAATGCAAAAACTTTACCAAGCTGGACGCACGTACATGTACAAGGGTAAATCTATATGCTCCTTCTTTATTTGTTGAAAGGGCATAAAAATATTCTTTTCCGTTATAGTAATGACCTGCTCTTTCATGTCTGGTTCTATTCCAATATAATTCAAGTATTGGTTATAAGGCCAATTTTCACTGTTCACTGTCATGACTCCTAATGACCTTCATTTTTTATGAATGATGTCAACATAGGAATCCAATAAATAATGCTGTTTTTACAGGCTAAAATTTAAACTTAATTCTGCACAATTTCTCAAGGTTTTTGGAATAAGTAATAAAAGTAGTTTTTAAGGAATTCCTTGGTGAGTAAACTTAAGATTGAGGAAGAACTTTTATTACTATATATTCAATTGTAGTAAATGTTAATACATACATTTGTACAACAATAAGCCGACAACCTTCTATGAATCTGAGAAGGGGAGGGGGGGGGTCTGAAAATGGTTAAACATGTACACTTTGTGCCTGAAGCCAGCCATCGTGCATTTTCAATTTTTGTCTACATTGTTCTTTAAAAGAATATGTAATTCCTTCATTTTTTGTTGATTTCTAATTTTGACAATGTTAATTTCAGAGGCCAAAGATAAGTAAGGAATATCTACCCAAAATAATGTTATTATAAAACTCAGCAACTAACCCTAAATAAACCCCGTACAGTACGCTCCTGCTAATTGGGTATCAAAAATGTCAACAAAATATATCCCAATATCCAGCATATTCAATTAGACAGAAACAACAATTCTGACAAAAATAAGCCATTTACGTAATTTCATTTTTATATATTTTATGTGCATATAATGTTGTATCTTCTGGCATATTTCAATCTATCGGCATTTATTTGAATTTTAAGGTGAACAAGGTCATTTGACCAAACAAATACTTTCAATATAATGAAATTTGTCTGCTTGAAAGAAAATTTGTTGACTCAAGGAGTAATTTCTTATGCACAGAAACAAAAATATTCTACTATAATGACATTGTCATCAATGTTAGATGAAAATTCTATCCAATTAGAAGGAATATTCTATTATCAGGTATGCAAATACCCAATAAATTTAACATAGAATAACTAAGAAATAGTTTTGTGTTTTGATATTATATCCCATTTCCAGATATATTCCTTTATCAGATATCCAATTTCATGGAGTCTACTGTATTGAGTTTACCTCTGTGCATCCAATTTTGGCAAAGGTTTTCTTACAACTTTCTTTGCAGCTCCTTTAGATAAATCCTGAAGTTTGGACATAACATCTGTGTCTACAAAATAAGTAGCATTAAAAAATGGCATCCTCTTTAAAACAAAATAATTTTGGGGCATGACACTGTGATGAAAGTCCAAGTATAACATCAATATGATCAATCCAAAATAGTCAAGGGTAAGACTTTTTGAACTTAGAGAAGATATTATGAAAATTAACAAAGAAACATTAAAGAGACTAAG
This sequence comes from Mytilisepta virgata, assembly GCA_028015205.1. NCBI lineage: Eukaryota > Metazoa > Mollusca > Bivalvia > Mytilida > Mytilidae > Mytilisepta > Mytilisepta virgata. Next base: position 70,322,642 of record CM051517.1, read on the forward strand.
GAACTTCAGCAGAGAGATTTCCCAATTTTATAATATAATCAAATCTAAGAAAATTTAGGATTAAAAAGTTTTGTCCCTTAAGCATTTTTGTCAATTATATATATCACATCACATGTATAGTATAATGAATATGATGATGGAAGGCAGAGTGATGTACAAAATGTAGGTTTGTTTAGTTGGGGTTTTACGCCGTTTTCAGCATATTTGGCTATTTCGTGGTAGCCAGTTTTTTTTGTTGGAGGAAGCCGGAGTACCCGGAGAGAACCACGACCTTCGGTAGGAAAATTGGCAATCCTTGTCAATTAAGATCGGAGTCCAACACACCCACCCACAGGTGAGATTCGAACTCAAAACCCCAGCGTTGACAGGCTAGTGATCATTAGTAGTCATGACGTACTATCTAGACCACTAGGCCACCGAGGCCCCCCAAAATGTAGGTAATAATTTACCTAATTTTTATTCAGTTCTAAACAAATGGTCCATATGCTGTATGTAAATAAAGAGAGAAATTGTTACATTTTGGAGTCTGGAACCTCTCACAGAAGCCAAGAATAGGGGTATTCAGTAGTGCTGTTCCAATGATCGGAATAAGTCGGAAATCAGTTGGTTCGGCTCAGATATGTCTATAATCAATTGGGATTTTGTTAAATTGATTGTCGGTAACATTTCAGGAATGTCAGCATATCTACTTCCAGTCTGTTCCAGCTTGCATTTAACATGCAGTCGTACGAAATTTGAAAATGGCAGCAAATGTTGTAATTATAAGACAAAATATGTCCAATCTGAACCGGTCTCTAATTGATTCACTGTTTTAATTGCTAACTAAAATATGAAAAGTAAACCTAAGATCAAACATGAACAAATAAAGCTGTGCAATGATATATATATATATATATATATATATATATATATACACACATTATACAGACATCTATATCATGTATAATGTGGCTGAATGCTTGATTTCATATAAAAAAGAGCAAGTTATAATAATGAGATTATAACCGAGTCGGTCGGTTGCTGTCAACCAATAGTAATAGATCATATGTTGGAAATTTTGACCGATTATCCAACACTAGTAATCACCACATACCTTCATTGTCTCCTCCTTCAGCACCCCCTTCTTCCCTCTCTGGTAAATCTGGGAGAGGCCCAACAGAGGGAAAATCATCTTCATCTGCTGCTTCTTCTTCAAACAAGTCCTCCATTTCTAAGTTGACTGATTCCATACCTTTATTTCTTAACAAACTGGATAAGAATAAACAAACAGTTTACTTAATATCAATAAAATAATTCTGAAATGTAACAATTGTGTCTAAGACAATGTTTATTGTATGCAGATATAATAATATAACCCACCAAATATTCAAACTTTATTATCAAATATTTAACTTTAATGCATACAGACTCAATTACTGAATTAGGTAAAATCTTGATTTTATTTAAAAACTAGGGGCTCCCAGGAGCCTGTATCCCTCATCTGGATTCAAGTTGCAAATCAACAGCCATTAAAGCATCTAAGAAACAAACGTTAGTATTATTTTTAAATGGATTTCCCATAGGGTCCAATGTTAAACTAAGTTTGGTTGTGGTGGAAATCTTGGTTGACCGTTCCGGTCATCGGCCACAATTCTGAAAAAGGACTATCTAAGAACCATTGCTGCTATGTTTGGTTCCAATTGGCTCAATAGTTTCAGACAAGAAGATTTTTAAATGAATTTCCCAAAGGGTCCTATGTTAAATTAAGTTGAATTGTGGCAGCCATTTTGGTTTATCGTCCGGGTCATCGAACACACTTCTGAAAGAGGACCATCAAAAGACCATTGCAACCAAGTTTGGTTCCAATTGGCCATATAGTTTCAAAGATATTCATCACCCCTTTTTTCTATTTTTAGTAACAGCAGCCATGTCGGTTTAAAATTGTAAAGGAGAAATGACATTTTTATTGTTTCCTATTCCTAATGGTTAATAACAGAATAAACAAAACTTTACTTTAATTTCTCTAATTTTTTCGACATTAAAATACAGCTACAATGTATATATATACATGTAGGATAAAATTGGAAAATTGGAATTTTTTTAGTTCTGTCAACATTTTTAACTTTCATACGAGCGATTTGGCTAATGCATAAAGGGAAACCAAACAATAGGGCACTATGAATAAATTTAATTTGATTTGCGTATTGTTAATTTTGGTTTTAGGAATTTATTTTGTTCCTTAAAATAGTTGTGTTAATGTTAAAGACAAAAATATCTGCAAACTTCAAACTAGACAGAATTTTCTGTCTTGTGTTCCACATATTTATAATTTTTTAGTGCTGCACAAAAAAAATAAATATGCGGAACATGAGACAGGAAATCGGTATAACTTCAAACGTACCATCATGTTGTTGACAAATATGCAGGGGTGTTTCCAGGATATTTGAAAAGGGGGGGGGCATGAAAAAAAACTTTCGCCGAGCATAGCAATTTTTTGGACCTTTTTTTTGGCTAAAAAACATAAAATAATTGTGAAATGTACTAATGTAACGGTTCCTGACTTGGAGCATGTATATTTTAGAGTATGTGTTTAATTAATGAATATGATAAATTGCCATATTCAATACAATATAAGCAGATTACGATAGTTTTTTTTTTTTTTTTTGAAAAGGGGGGGGGGGGGGGCGTACACCCATTACGCCCTCACCTGGACGCGCCCCTGATATGCAACAAGTTCTGGATCTTGTAGAATGTAGATTCATACAGGTCAGAATAGTATTGATGGTTACAGAAAAGTGTTGAAATTGAGTATCAGAGTATTATTGGGTGTCAGGGTTAACGGTATAGGGTGTGTTTGCCCTAATAACATGTTCGCCCTGCATGGATTCGTTTGCCCATAAGAGTATGTTTGCCCTAGGTTCGTTCTCCCATATAGAGTCTGTTCGTCCTGAGTTTAGTCGCCCTGTAAATATATATAGTGTATTACAAACATATGACAGTCTAAGCTATGCTATGCATTCCTTTTAGAGGTTTCCCTAATACGTTTTGGCGATGCGCGGCGCCATGCTGACCTCAATCGGCGCCATGCTGGTCCTGCCTTCATAAATTATGAATTTAAGACATAATAAAAACATGATAATTTCCATGATCGAAAGTTGAAAGAGACCGACAAAGAACGACCATTTTAATAGTCGACAGGTCTAAATATTATATAAACGAAAGAAATTGTAAACGGGGGATACACATTTTATTATTAATACTCGTTTTGCTAACGGAATAGTTTAGTTTGAATTTTGCGAAATGTAACACTCGAGAAAACAACGACAGCAAGTTGTCTAGTTTGTGAAATAAAGATCGTAAATAACTACAATTGCACACGTTCGAAGAATAAACTTAATGGATAGTGATATTTTTGAGACCTGCATAGACTCCTTTAGAAAGCAGTCGGGGGGAAAACCGCCGCTTATTCCATTAAATAATTAACTTTGATAAGAACAAAATTTAAATGAACTAACAATTTTAACTTTTACTGGATTTTTTTTAAAGATTGTCATGTAGTCCCAGTTATTGCTGCCGTATTATATAGATAAACAGTCATGGTAGTCATGCAATTTATAAATTTTCATCCTTGTTTATCCATCAATTATCATGCTGCTCAGTTTTTTCACATTTCCCATAAAGATGTTTTTTGTGTAATTAACAAACACATACAATAAAATCCTCTTACACACTATTTTTCCTGACCAGGATGAATGAAAATGGTATTAATTGCCCTATGTTTATCCAATTTATAAATAAAAAACAAAGCTAAAATGTAAAATATTTTATTTGTCAATATGCAAGGAATATATTTCCAGGAAGGGAAATTGAACCTGTTGCAAGTAATACAAAGTATCTGTTTTACATGGAAAACCTACAAACACTCTAATGCATTAGACACATACAAAACGTGTATAAAAATGACAGATAACATGCGATATGGGTTCCAATATAGATGACTAAGTTAACTATGAATGTGCCTCCGAAACAAAAGTTTCCGCATAAAAGTGCCCCCAGACTGACATTTTACCATGCCTTACCGAATTCCTGGGGAAAACACTACCTTTACATATTAATATATAAATTCAGGGCGAACCGACACAGCGCGAATAAGTGTCGGAGCAAACGGTCCCAGGGCGAATAGGTATTAGGGCAAAACGGTACTATAGCGAATGTGAATTAGGGCAAACAAACCTGGATTCAGAGTAAACATGGTAAATGGAAACCCCCCCACCCCCAAATCTAGCATCTGACCATGCCATCCAGATGTTTAAGTATCCTGATATTCCTGTAAGTTAAAGGCCTGATACTGATTTATAGATTAGAGAACTTTGATCGAACCAAAAGAGATAGAATAGTTTTGGATATTTCGTTAAAATTACCTGCACTATTCAATGTTTTGCTTTTCGCGGCATTAATTTTAAGGTCGTGCTTGAATCGGACTTCGTTGAATCTGTAAATAAACAGATGAACAGATGAAACCTATTAACTTTAAGAGCAAATAATAATTTTGTAATACATCTAGTAGACAGTATTACTTTTGCATTTAAATATCAAATCTCGCAATGAGTGCAAAATTGCCGTAGATTAAAACATCGTGGACAAAAAATCGAATTCCACATCACAGTAATAATCAAATACGACCGTATTTCCGGATGTCCGTCTTGGATGTTCCTCTTACAATCGTCCTGTTGCAAGGTCAAAAACTGAAATTTGTCTGAACCGGCAAACGGCTGGATAAATCTCAGTATGACCAGGTCTTTGCCCTTTTTAGACGCTTTAAGGCACAATTTTAGAAGAGCAACAACAAACAGCATGAGGAATAGATACAAAAACTGGTACGCGTATAAAAAAAAATAGTCTGACTTTTTCATTCAATCATTGCCATTGCCATTTGGCTTTGTCTTTGGCAGGTTGGGAACAAACCCACAGACAATGTATAATACCTGTATTGGGAGAATATCCGGAAAGAGTTCCATATGGCACCCCCATTCATGTGTATATCTTACGGAATAAGCATATAGCAGAGTTCGCGTAAATCGTCAGTCCACAGTCGGTCTCGACCACCAAAATTTCATAATGTCCGGTATTTGAGTGTCTTTTGCCAGCCCGATTGTCCGACTGCTCGTTAGAATTTCATGAAAACTCTTAATTTGTCAAGTCAGAATTTTCAAAATTATTCATCAACTTAAATTATTAGTTTTTGTCATCACCGAGTCTTCCATTTCTCAAAACAAATAAGTTTATTCATCCAAAACATGAAAATAAATGTTATAAATACAAAATTTTTAACAAATTCAATCGATTTTTTGCACCTGGAAGTTAGGTTAAGATAGTAACAAGAAAATAAAGTTTGGTATTACTACGCTTCCAATTTCGTGTTAGACACGAGTACGAAATTTAAATTAATATTACAAAATTAAACATATTCTACTTCATTGAATTCACAATTCCTTTTCTTAAACCTATAAATTGAATTGACATTGATCTTATACGAAGATGAAAGAAACAAATCAAATAAATATTCACATTAGGTTTCGTTCCGAATCCGGATTATGACCACATGTTGCCCACTTGTCAAAACATGGCGGGTTGTTTGAAGTTTGTCACCATTGTTGTTTATGGATTTAAAATGGCAATTTTCATTAATATTGATAATGAATTCATGAAAAACAAATGAAGTAACGACTTTGAAAGTATGGGCTTTAATTTCGTCTTGTTTTACGACGTACCATTCATTAACAAATCAATCTACTGGAAGTCAACAACGATCCCATAACAACAAAAACCCTAATTTTCCATCAGTTTTTTTAATTTTTCTAAAACATAGGTGTTTTTTAGTATCACCAAATTTTCCGCAGAAGAATAAAATTTTATACAAATAAAAGATTTTTTTTTTACTTTTCAGTTTATTTTCAGGTTTGCTGTTGATGTTCCAGTTAATAATGGCCTAATCATCTTTTGTTGTTAAAAGTTTCGCAAATTGTAGGACCACCAATTTTTTTGTGGGACTAGCAGAATTTTGCATTTTGTCAGTCCTATGACTGACAGAAAATTTGAGGTATTCGTGAACTCTGATATAGATGTACTTATGAGGGTGCCAAATGGAACTCTTGCCAAATATCATTCTGTAGAGGGACAAATTTATACATCTGTAGGGAGATTTTTACCTAAAGATCAAATTTAAGAATTTTAGATAAAAATCAGTTATTTTTACTTTTAATAGTTGTAATAGTAATTGATAAAGTTACACAATGGTAAAGAGGGTATTTCTTTCTGATGTCCAGATTCTTTATTATCTAACAAAGATTAAAATCTATCATTTGGTTGATCTAGTGATAACAGGATGATGTAAAGGTCAGGTAAATTGTATGGGTGCAAGACAATTCGGCCCGAAGACAATTTGGACTGCCCATATTGAAGGAAATTCATACAATTCTATGGACACAATTCAGACCATTAACTGTTTCAACACCATGCAACTATTTATAGTAACCCCAGTACACCAAGTAACTTTCACTGCAAGCAGACAATTTCACCTCGTTAAGAAAAAAAATAATTAAAAATATAATTTTTGTAGTAATTGACCCTCATGTATTGTATATCAATTTAAAGAGAATTGATTTTTTGATAATAAAAAAATGTAATCAAAAACATTTTTATTATTATTATGTTATTACATGTAAAATTCTGGAAAGTTAGCATTTGTTAAATTAAAAACTAGTTCACGGAACTGGCGCTCCAAGTCCCTGCTCTGCCTTTCCGGCATCTTAAGGTTAAAATTCCCCAATTCATCAAAATATTCAATGCCCGAAGCTCCGATTCCTCAGAATCACTTGCCATTTTCTATCAAAAAATTTCCATTACCTTAAATTGCTTATAATTTAATCATTTTGGCACCAATTAAGTTGGAAAAGTTTAAAAAAAAATGTAAGAATAGGTAGAACGTTCCATAATTCATTTGGATGGAATATGCACAAACAACGCAATTATAAATATAGAATGAACCATGAGTGTTTACGTTTTTAGACCGGAAAAGCGGTCTGTGGTGTTGTTAGGTAGCAAAATTACAGAACGGTAAACCAGCCTGTGGTGTTGAAAGGGTTAATGAAGACAATTTTGATTGTCATTGAAATAATTCTATAGAGACAAATTGTGCCTGGTGCGAATATAAACATAGTGACTAATTGGTGTATTTGTAGGGTGGTTTATAACTATCATTTGTTGAAACAAAACTGTTGAATAAACTATATATATATATATCTTTATGTTATATGCAGATTTTTGTTCAATATATTTTAAAATGTATCCAAAGATATATATTCCTCTATTCAGGTATAAATTAATCCCTCTGTTGAGGGATATTCCCCTAATATAGATATAACACACTATATGAGGGTTTGTTCCCAACCTGTTTGGTCCTTGTCTAGCCATGGCAGGGATAAAGACTAATGGTCGACCAAGGCGACTAAAATTGAGTTGGGCGATTGAATCGTTGGTAACCGAAAATTTCTGTGCACCATCAGGACGATTTCAAGTTTTGATATGTTCTGGAAATATTGACATGAATGGTTGATTTTGTCTCTCTTCAATGTTGACAACAGTGATTTTTGTTCAATGCAGAATGTAAATAGCTTCTTACAATCAGTAACATCGGATAAAATCCAAGACTTCCAAAAACAAATCGCTATCTAAATCAGTTGCATGCTTTATCTTCTTCACAGAAAATCTGATTTAAATGGGGATTTTTTCTCTTTTAATTCATCTTGATGAATGTTTCCAGTTGTATGCAACAGATTTCTTCTATCTTTTACAGTATTTGAGATATAAGGTGTTAAGGATGATCGCTGGTGTAATAGGAAATAAATAGGATTTGAAATAGGTGTTTTAGTTTGAGAGAACATATGAATAGAAAACAAATAAGCAAGGATAAAATATAGGTTCATGTGCTCATTTTATAGCTATAAGGCCTTGAAAATTGGCAGGAAATGGGTTTTCTCTGGATTTTTCATTGTCTTTGCATTGACAACTTCAGTCTCTCAAAGATGTATGAAAAAATAAAAAGGATTTCATAAAATTTTGTCAAACACCATTTTAAGGTATATATGATTGAATTATACAAGAAAAAGTGGGGCTTCTTGGGCAAAAAATTTCATGTTTAAGAAATGGATAAAACCCAAGGATTCCGAAAATCTGACAAAAAGACCAAAACATGACCAGCGAGCATCCTTAAAAGGGCTAAAAAAGCAATGAGCCTAGACATGTAAATTTTTTTTATTTTTCATCCAATTTTAATGCAGATTTTTTCTTTTAATTTACCTTGGTGAATGCTTTCTTTAGTATGTAAAAAAAAAATCTTTTTTTTCTTAATGAGATACAAGTGCCTGTCAAAGTTGGCAATTTTGGATGAAACATAAATTTTTTATTTTTCATCCCATTTCAATTGAGACTTTTTCTTTTAATTCATCTTGATGGGTTCTTTAAGTAGTATGTCAACAAATTTTTAGTATATATTACAGTTCTTGAGATAAATGTATGTTGAATGTGCTAAAAAAGCATGTTGCGGCCATATCATGCTGCGCTTGGCAAAGCCCTTTATTCATATGACCGATGTCATGAAGTGATGGTTTATATGTTCAGCAACCTGCTGGTAGCTGACCAGTTTGTTTTATTATATACCCATATAAAACCGTATATTAAATAAAAGATTTTTTTCCAGCTTTCAGCTATATAATTAGTTTATGACATTTATTTGTGATAACTATATTAATTTTCAGCTTTAACATGAAGAAAAGTGACAAAATGTTGACCTCTCCGATCCCCTACCAAATTGAAAATCCCACATGGTGGCCAATTAAAGCCCAATCTTGTAATATGTGCAGAATATAGAGGTGTATTATTACAGGCATTTGAAAGGGTACATATATCTTTAAAACATAGTTTCAGGATACATTTGCCTGCTTCCAAAGATGCTACATTACCTGACATAAAAATGTTAGATTTTCCCTCTACTAAAATCAGGATGTTTACAGAGTTGCCTCCCATTGGTTAATATTTTCTTAAATCTTTCACTTTTCACATTTATTAACTTTTTAGCTCACCTGACCCGAAGGGTCATGTGAGCTATTGCTATCACTTGGCGTCCGTCGTCCGTCCGTCCGTCCGTCGTCCGTTAACTTTTTCAAACGTTAACTCCTCCAACACCATAAGTCCAACTGCAACCAAACTTGGTACAGTTATTAATTGGTATGGGTGCTACAAATCTATTGTTTGGATTTTTGATTCGTATAAAAACATGGCCGTCATGGCTAAAAATAGAACATAGGGGGTAAATCGCAGTTTTTTGCAAATAAGTCAGAAACGGTCACAGATATCAAAATTCTGGCATAGGGTAAAAGTGATCAGCACCTCAAGATCTACCTGCCCTGAAATTTTGAAGAAGATCCAACCACTCATTTCAGAGTTATCACCCTTTTTTTTGACATTTTTGGGTTTTTTTATGTTATTATTTCAAAAATCTTCTCCTCTGAAACTACTGAATGGATTTGGATAAAACTTAGCATGATTGTTCCTTAGGGTATCCTGCACAAAGTTTATGCTTCGATTTTTGATCCATCGAAAAACATGGCCACTGTTACTAAAAATAGAACATAGGGGTCAAACAACAGTTTTTCGCAAATATCTCAAAAATCATTAGGTTATGGCAAATTCTAGCAGGTTGAAAGTGTTCAGCATGATGAGAGCTACCTGTGTGCTTATTTTCGTGAAAATCTGTCAACTGATGTTAGAGTTATTGCCCTTTTTTGACATTTTTGGTTTTTTTTTATGTTATTATTTCAAAAATCTTCTCCTCTGAAACTACTGAAAGGATTTGGATAAAACTTAGCATGTTTGTTCCTTAGGATATCCTGCACAAAGTTTATGCTTCGATTTTTGATCCGTCGAAAAACATGGCCACTGTTACTAAAAATAGAACATAGGGGTCAAACAACAGTTTTTCGCAAGTATCTAAAAAATCATTAGGTTAAGGCAAACTCTGGCAGGTTGAAAGTGTTCAGCATGATGAGAGCTACCTGAGTGCTGATTTTCTTGAAAATCTGTATACTGATGTTAGAGTTATTGCCCTTTTTTTTTTCATTTTTGGCTTTTTTTTTTATGTTATTATTTCAAAAATCTTCTCCTCTGAAACTACTGAATGGATTTGGATAAAACTTAGCATGATTGTTCCTTAGGATATCCTGCACAAAGTTTATGCTTCGATTTTTGATCCGTCGAAAAACATGGCCACTGTTACTAAAAATAGAACATAGGGGTCAAACAACAGTTTTTCGCAAATATCTCAAAAATCATTAGGTTACGCCAAATTCTGCAGGTTGAAAGTGTTCAGCATGATGAGAGCTACCTGCGTGCTGATTTTTGTGAAAATCTGTCAACTGATGTTAGAGTTATTGCCCTTTTTTGACATTTTTGGCTTTTTTTTTATGTTATTATTTCAAAAATCTTCTTCTCTAAAACTATTATTCAAAATCAAATGAAACTTGGTAAGATTGTTCCTTAGGGTATTCTGCAAAAAGTTAATGCTTGGATTTTTGATTGGTCAAAAAACATGTCCGCCCTTACTAAAAATAGAACATAGGGGTTAAAATGCTGTTTTTTGCTATTCTTTCCTGAATTATAGAAATAAAATGAAGATGAAAGCTACTTTCAAGGCAAACATGGTATCCCGAGTTGAATGGTGATGATGAAAGTTTGTTTTGGACGGCCATTTTTAAAATGGCTGCCATTTTCCCGCCATTTTTTACACTTGCTCGGATTTCAACAATATTTGGTTTTTAGCTCACCTGGCCATAGGCCATGTGAGCTATTGCCATCACTTGGCGTCCGTCGTCGTCGTCTGTCGTCGTCGTCGTCTGTAAACTTTTTCAAATGTTAACTCGTCCTAAACTACTGGACCGACTTCAACCTAACTTTGCAGAATTGTTCTTTAGGGCATCTGGAAAATTTCTATTGTTTAAAATTTTTGAAATGTCGAAAAACATGGCTGTCGTTACTATAAATAGAACATAGGGGTAAATTGCTGTTTTTTGCTAATAACTCAAAAACCGTTACAGATATCGAAAATCTGACGTGGGTAAAATTGATCAGCATGACAAGATCTACCTACCCTGAAATTTTGAAGGAAATTCCAAAACCCATTTAGGAGTTATTGCCCTTTTTTCACATTTTTGGCTTTTTTTTATGTTATTATTTCAAAAATCTTCTTCTCTGAAACTACTATTCAAAATCATATGAAACTTGGTAAGATTGTTGCTTAGGGTACCCTGCATAGAATTGATGTGGGGATTTTTGATTCGTCGAAAAACATGGCCGCTGTTACTAAAAATAGAACATAGGGGTAAATTGCTGTTTTTTGCTAATAACTCAAAAACCGTTACAGATATCGAAAATCTGACATGGGGTAAATTTGATCAGCATGACAAGATCTACCTACCCTGAAATTTTGAAGGAAATTCCAAAACCCATTTAGGAGTTATTGTCCTTTTTTCGTCAAATTTTCATAATTTAACATTTTTCGTCATTTATCTCCAAAACTATTTGAGATAGAAGTGAAATGTAAATTTGAAAAATGTTTGCCATGTTGAGATCTACATACCCTGAAATTTTAAAGGAAATCCCAAAACCCATTTAGGAGTTATTGCCCTTTTTTGTCAAATTTTTAAAATTTTAACATTTTTGCATTTATCTCCAAAACTATTTGAGATAGAAGTGAAATGTAAATTGAAAAATGTTTGCCATGTTGAGATCTACCTACCCTGAAATTTTGAAGGGAATCCCAAATTCTATTTAGGAGTTATTGGTTTGTGTAATTTGAGGTCGGGTTCTGTTACATTTATTTAAGGTTCACCCTTATTCCTGGTCAATTTTGTCAACTTCCTGCCAGGACTACCACCATCAGGGAACATATTTTAACATTAAACCTTATGAAAAATAAATCTTCAACAAATTTTCCCTAAACAATTGAACCAATTGCAACAAACTTGGTCAAATAGTTGATTAATTGTCCAATGAAAACCAGACTCCAGGTGAGCGATACAGGCTCTGGTGAGCCTCTTGTTAAAGTAAACATGGTATCCTTAGTGAATGGTGATGATGAGAATGTTGTATAACAATGATTAAACTTCATAATATGTGAGCTTTTAATTGCCATCACTTGGTGTCTGTCATAATCGTTGTTAACAAATTTTCAAACATCTTCTCCTCTGAAACTACTTGGGGGAATTTGATGAAACTTAGCATGATTGTTCCTGCAATATTTCCTTTTCAAGTACAATAAAAAGCCTTAACCCACAATTTTTACATAACTTCTTTCAAACATTTTAAAAACGAAGACAACATATTGACCAAAAGATTTATACTTTTATTTGAAGATTAATTAAAGCTTGTATTTTGTATTATGAATCATCAGATTGACCATGACTGTATCTTAATCAAGCGTAGGGAGAACTCATGCCCATTTCTTTCAAGAGGTTCTTAAAGGTTTTTAAAGGTATTTTCAGCATTTTACATGACCTTTAATACTCAGTTTAGTTTACAACAAACATTAATATATTAATTTAGTTTATAGTGCATTGTTTACCAGGTGAGCGATTCAGGCTCTTGAGAGCCTCTTGTTATACAACTAAACTGAAGTTCAGGTTTTTATTCAGATAATAAAACACAAAAAGTAATCAAAAGTCAGAATGCAATGCTTATAAAATAGGGAATTCCCTACCCATTATTTATAACTTTTAGAGAGAAAAAAATAGAATTTTAACTGTTGTTTGCATTCATAGCGTCTATTTGATTATCTCCCCTGAGTAAAATGTGAAGGCAGATACGTGTAACTGGCTGATGTGTATTTTTAAAATTAAATTTTTTTTGCTTAAGAAAATTATTCATTCAATGGTCTGACAGGTAAATACCTCTTTCTATTTTCATTTCCAAACAGGTTTGTACCTGCAGCAACATTTGGAGCGATAGGAGGAGTAATATTTCTGTTTGTTACTGATATCCAGATGATTATGGGAAAACTTCCATTTTACAACATTAAATTTAGACCTAAAGAAAAAGAAGAAGAAGAAGAATGATAAAATTTATTTTAGGATTTATAATGTTTGTTTAATTGTAAGTATTGATACCTTACATGCCTGTCTGAAAACAGTTTCCAAAAGAAGGCAGAACTCCAGATTTTTTATCCTGAGTATTTACTTCCTGTTTGGAATTTCAATGCTCAAATTAATATTTTCACAGGCAAAATTTACACCTGAAAATAAAACCTTTTAAAGTGAAATTGATTAAGTGGTTGAAACTAAACATCCTAAATTTATGATTAAAAATCCTGTGTGTTGGTTAATTAAATTATACATAATTACCCCTAAAAAGCAAGTTTTGCATGCTGTGTGTTGACTGTGGACTCATTTTCAGAAAATTTGCCTGAATAGAAAAACAAATAGGTTTCTTTGTGCTCTTATCATTTATGTCATCACTTTGCTTCTGCCATCGTCGTCCGTAAACCTTTCACATTTTGATTTTCTCCTCTGAAACTAATTGGCAGATTGCAACCAAACTAGGTAGGAATGATATATGGAAGGACCTCTACAAACATCTACTCTCCTGCCTGATCGGGACGAAATGAGGAAACTTTGTAAAGAACCTCCCATAGATGCTTCCTGTCAAGTTTCGTTCAATTTGAACAAGAGACTTCAGAGAAGATTGTTTTATATCAGCCAATCATAAAAAAGGACTGCCCATGACAGCCATATTTAAAGTCCGATCGGGACGAAATGAGGAAAATTTGTAAAGAACCTCCCACTTATGCTTTCTGTCAAGTTTGGTTCCATTTGGCCAAGCGATTTCAGAGGATAAGATTTTTTTTATATCAACTAATCAGAAACAAGAACTGTCCATAGCGGCCATATTTGTAGTACGATCGGGACAAAATGAGGAAAATTTATAAAGGATCTCCCATATATGCTTCCTGTCAAGTTTTGTTCTATTTGGCCCAGCAGTTTCAGAGGAGAAGATTTTTGAAAACTCGGCCAATCAGAAACAACAATTGCCCATGGCGGCGATGATTGTTGTCCGATCAGGAAGAATTGAGCAATCTTTATAAAGGACCTTGCATAGATGCTTCCTGCCAAATTTAATTCTGTTTGGTCCAGTGGTTTCAGATAAGAAGATGAAAATGATAAAAGTCAACGGACGGACGACGGACGCCAAGTGATGACAAAAGCTCACATGGCCTTTGGCCAGGTGAGGTAAAAATCTACAGAACCGCATAATTGCTTGAAACAAAACATGACCTGAATATTCTGACCTGTAAGTAGAAGGACTGTGATGCTGAAAAATTTGGTCCCTACAAAGTCCTCTGAGCTTCTAGTTCATCATTTTATTCAATATATATTGTATATAATGAGGTATGGTAATGTATTTTATAACACTTGTTTTTTTTTTTCTTTCAGATAATTGCGACGGTGAATGACATGAAAGTAAAAGTTTACAGTATATGACAGTCATTATTTAATATATTGCATACTTTTTGAGGAAGTAGCATTAAATGTTTTTTATGATGAAAATATGACATTGTTTTAAAATTTTATGTTCAGGCTTGGAACATTTTGATGTGATATACATGTATATTGTTGTACTAGACCAACACGTGGGGCCAGATATTTAATTTGCTAGCTCACAAGATAACAGGGGCCTCGGTGGCCGAGTGGTCTAGGTAGTTCGTCATGACTACTAATGATCACTAGCCTGTCAACGCTGGGGTTGTGAGTTCGAATATCACCTGTGGCGGGGTGTGTTCGACTCCGATCTTAATTGACAAGGATTGCCAATTTTCCTACCGAAGGTCGGTGGTTCTCTCCGGGTAGTCCGGCTTCCTCCACCAATAAAAACTTGCCGCGGCGAAATAGCCAAATGTGCTGAAAACGGCGTTAAACCCCAACAAAACAAACAAACACAAGATAACATTCATTATTCTGACTCAGTGTTGACCAGTCTTTGCTCTTATTCCTTAGCTCAGCAGCAGATTATATACCAGTTTCATTGTCTTTGTTTGGACCCAGTTGTGGATTGAACCCACGACCTAATGTGTTGCACGATACAGTAAAACCACTAATCCCACCTATTAGAAATTGAAGCAGAATTATACTGATGAGAAAATATCCATTATTTACTATCACAAATCGGGATATATTGGTTTATGGATAATTCGGTGACATTTGCCAAAAAACACAACTTTCTGTAAAAACTGAAATAAATCACACTATATGAAATTAAGGTATGCTGATCTGTTTTTTTAGCTGTCATTATTATAATGCTATCACTGTAAACTGACATATACAGTGATGCTGTGATTGACAATGCTATCACTGTTTTTAACAATATTAACAGTTTGAATTGTTTATTAGAGAAATCTGATTCTACTTTCCATTGAAAGGTTAGCAAGAGACCTTGCACGCTGTTATTATGACCTTTAAGTAACCACAAAAATTACTTAAATGTAATATAGTTAATGAAACAAATGGCAAAAATCTTGGCACGATTTTTTTAATAGTGTTGAAAACTAGATAATCTGATGCGTGTGATGCGTTCATCACAAAGGGCCCCGCTACATGTATATTATTGTAGGGGGAACAGAAAATTATTTCAACTTCCACATAAATTTGGTTAAAATGGACAAAAAAATGTAGAATCTAGAGCACTAACAAGAGACAGTAACTCCCACAAAATTATCCGATAGTGCTCGTTTTCCAACTTGATCAAGGTATTGCCCATATACACCTTCCATTTAAATTTGGTTGAAAAATAACAATCCAAAGATATTATTAGATATAGTAACTTTATACTATACTGTATACGACGCATTTCAAGGAGTTGCAGCAGCATTAAAACCGAAACATTTGGAAGACCAAAACTATGGTGGCCGGATGCGGCCATTTCACCTTTTCGCATTTTCGCGTTTTCTCCTTTCACTTTGCAAACGAGAAATCGGGAAATCGAGAAAGCGAAAACGCGAGTGTTTACAAAGTAATTTGTGTAATATTTATTCGCTTGAAACAATTTTTTGTATAGCAAACTGAAGTTCTAGACCCGTTTGAATCTGACAAATCGGGGGATTATCAAGTTTTTGAATGAAGCATTGCCCTACGAAATCCCAATTGCAATGAAGCACTAAGAGATTTGTTTACTTCAGATGGAACACGGTGACATCCATAATGATGTACATTCAAACTTCCTTAACACGAAAATGTATGAAAAGTTATCAAAGTAGAAGCGGCTGCATTTATAATATGTAAATAATATCAAGTATTAATACCGTAATAGACTAGGTCGGATCTAGCCAATAAAAACGGGGGTTTCATGCTAACATTTGCTATTTTTTACTCAAATGCTGCACGAAATTTAAGAATTTTTTCCGCCAACAATAGGAGGGGTTCCAACCCCTGTAACCCCCTTTTTGATCCGCCACTAAAAGACAATAATTAGCTAAACTTTAAAGTGAACTTCATCAATATTATTGTAGCAATTTTTCAACAAAAGCTTTTCTTTTACTAGAGTCAATCTTAAAGCGCGCGAATAACAAACATCCAATTAGACTCTAATTGATAATGTAGTTAGCATCTTTACTTGCCTTCTCATATTTTGTAAATGAGTAACATAGCTATAAGCTGTAGTTCGTTAAGAGTAATAGCTTTAAGTGTGTATCTACAACATAAAGTAAACAAATTTAAAACAAATATAATCAAACATTTACATTTCAAGACTTTTATTATAGTCTGTAAAGTTTACTTTTTGTCGAGCCTTCGACTTTTGTCGAAAAAGCGAGACATAGCGATCCTACATTCCGTCGTCGTCGTCGGCGGCGTCCACAAATATTCACCCTGTGGTTAAAGTTTTTGAAATTTTAAAAACTTTCTTAAACTATCCTGGATTTCTACCAAACTTGGACAGAGGCTTGTTTATGATCATAAGATAGTATCCAGAAGGAAATTTTGTAAAAAAAAAATTCCAGTTTTTCCGTATTTTACTTATAAATGGACTTAGTTTTTCTGCCAGGAAACATTACATTCACTCTGTGGTTAAAGTTTTTAAAATTTTAATAACTTTCTTAAAATATCCTGGATTTGTACCAAACTTGGACAGAAGCTTGTTTATGATCATAAGATAGTATCCAGAAGTAAATTTTGTAAAATAAAAATTCCAGTTTTTCTGTATATTACTTATAAATGGACTTAGTTTTTCTGCCAGGAAACATTACATTCATTCTGTGGTTAAAGTTTTCAAAATTTTAATAACTTTCTTAAACTATCCTGGATTTGTACCAAACTTGGACAGAAGCTTGTTTATGATCATAATATAGTATCCAGAAGTAAATTTAGTAAAAAAAAAAAAAATTTCCGTATTTTACTTATAAATGGACTTAGTTTTTCTGCCAGGAAACATTACATTCACTCTGTGGTTAAAGTTTTTAAAATTTTAATAACTTTCTTAAACTATCCAGGAATTTTACCAAATTTGGACAGAAGCTTGTTTATGATATAAAGATTGTATCCAGGAGAAAATTTTGTAAAATATTTATTTCTGTTTTTCAGTTTTTTACGTATAAATGGACTTAACATTGCATTCACTATGTTGTGAAAGTTTTTAAAAATTTTAATAACTTTATTATTTTTATTAAGTTTGCAGAGAAGTTTCTTCATTATCAAAATAGAGTATCCAGACGATAATTTTGGAACTGATTTCATTATTTCATTGCAGGAATTTATTTACTGTGTTTCAGAGCCTATATTAATTTTTTACAACAAAATCTTTTTTCATACATTTCAAATGTTTTATTTCATTAACTGCAAATCTATTATGTGCATTCACCTATCACACTGAAAATATAGACAACATCAAAAGTAGGCGAGACACTGGGTTCCGCGGAACCCTTACGAATTTTTTACTTGCAGTAATTAAAAAAAATTCCATCCTGATATTACAACAGGACGCACCATTGATTAAATTGCTACAAAATCTATTTTTAGAAGTTGTGATTTTATCTTTTAACCGCTTAAAACCGCAAGCAATTTTATGAAAAATTTGTTTGTTTTCGCTATCTCGATTTCTCGATTTCGCTTTCTCGTTATTTTGTGTGAACGTGAAAGGAGAAAAGGCGAAATAGCCGCATCCGGCCACCATAAAAAAAACAAACTTATTTTAAACAAGAAGTACTCATGACCAAAAATACCGAAATAGGAAGCCAAATTTCAGCGAAGGAGTTATACCATATGCAATACAAGGAATGAACCCTTAGTATTTCTATTATTTTTGATTTGTTACAGAAATTACCAGTATTTAGCAAAATTCAAAAATAATAGAAATAATAAGGGTAAATTCCTTGTATTGCACGTGGTAGATCTCCTTAGCTGAAATTTGGCTTCCTATTTCGGTATTTTTTTTTACGAGTACTTAAAGTAAGTTTGGTTTTTGGTCTTCCAAATGTTTCGGTTTTAATGCTGCTGATGGGAGGTAACTCCTTGAAATGCGTCGTATACAGTATAGTATAAATTTACTTTATCTAATAATAATATCTTTGGAATTGAAACTCCTGGGACGATGCCTCTGCATGGTGGATCCGTGGTCAAGACTTGCCTGACATGATTATTCATTGATTTGTTACAGTAATTACCAGTATTTAGCAAAATTCAAAAATAATAGAAATGCTAAGGGTTTATTCCTTGTATTGCACATGGAAGACCTCCTTAGCTGAAATTTGGTTTCCTATTTCGGTATTTTTGGTTATGAGTACTTCTTGTTTAAAATAAGTTTGGTTTTTGGTCTTCCAAATGTTTCGGTTTTAATGCTGCTGATGAGAGGTAACTAAGGAGATATGAAAACGATATTATGCGATCTAAGCGGTAACCTATCAAGCAACGACCCTTTCAAACCACCCGGAACTGCAATCAGAATGGCAAAATTTTTCCGGTTCTCATTCACACATTCGATGAGACCGACGACGGGTGATAATTTTGAGGAAAATTTCGTGATCGTATTTTAATACTTACTCGAGCAGCAGTAATCTTGTGGCTATCTATGCTTGTCGGGGATGTGTGAAGTTAGATTGACAACACATATATGCCCAGAAATGTGTGCAAAGAATCAACTATCTGAATTTGTAACCAGGTATGGCAACTGGTGGTTACAAGGTAACTTAATTATAATTATACATAATCACCATTGTCTACTACAAATAGTAGGTGACGTATGGAGCTAGGCCCTTTGTAAGGTTCGACGATGTTCACTTTTTGTTTCAGGGAGGTATAAAAATAGGAAATGTAGTTAATGATACATTGTTGCTAATAGAAAGAAAAATCGTTTAATATAATTACATTTTACTCCCATTAAAGCGGCGCGTCTAAATAGAGTCTGGTGGCAAAATATCAGAATATAAACATGTTCGATAATATTTTATTGTTATATTAGTGTTATTATAACATTATTTCATTAATTCAATAAAAAAAAATTCATAACTTATGGTTTGTTGGTCGTATTTACGAAAATCGGCAAACGTCTTCGTTTACTGTCATGGCGGAAAGAGAGTCTGGTCGAAAAATAGATTATATATAAGTATGTTAACATTTTCTTGCAGTTTTTGTTTTATGCCATTATTATTTCACCATATTAATGAAAAGAAATATTTTTTTATTAGTATTTTGCAAGATTGACAAACACTGCCGCTCGCTGGCATGGTGGGACACAAAAGTCTAACATGAAAATAAGGGGAATGTTATCATTTCAATTCATTATCTTAACATTTAAGGATAAATTTTATGACAACAATATTTATTAAATTGATTCAAGTCTTTATTGTAAGTATTATAATATAGTTTGAAGTCGATGTAAACAATAAAACCATCAATATGTAAAGACTAATTTCTGAATAGCATAGACAACTCGTTGATCTGTTCACACCTGGATATAAATGCTTCCAGACACAATGAATAAATAGGAAATAAAAGAATTTTAGAATGTAATATAGGTGTACTGAGGTCCAACTTATTTTGTTTAAAATTGTATAGAAAACATTAAAATGTTGCCTAATTATTCCACTTGTCCTGATTTAAAGTTATTGGCCTACCGTATGTTAGACCAGACTTTGCATACAGTAAAAAAATATCTCCCCAAATAAGATATTACTTAAACGACAGTCTTAATTCAGACTTATTCTTATTTGCTACTAATATAATAAAAATATCTTTAAACAGTATCATTATAGAGAAAAATTTCTTATTTTCATAAAGTTACAATAATTAAAGTTTAACAAAATTATATTTTTTATACCTTTTTAAATTTTGTAACTTTGAATTTTTTCTCAAATGTAAATATTTTGTATAATATTCGTTTATTTTGGGACAAATATTCTGTAGATATAGTTTCTGTTTGTCAAGTGTTTAATGTGTTTATTAACATACTGATTTATTTCCAGTAACACCCGTAACTCGCAGTTTATTTAGTAACATCCTTTTCTGTTTTTTAGTAATATTTCTGTTTTTAATAACATGATTTTCTGTTTTTGGTGATAAAATATTTCTAAAATATTTGCCGTAATATTTCTGCTTTTAGTATCGTCCGTGGCCGCAAATTTTCTGTTTTCAGTAATATTTATTTACCGTAGGCCTAATACTGATTTTTTTTTTTTTTTTTTTTTTTTTTTTATTAACGTGATTTTCTGTTTTTAGTTTATAAGTAAAGTCAAGAAATACCAAAGGGATATTCGAAGGAGAGAAAAATCGTAACAACTGACAAACTCCGGAAAACAACGAAGACAAGACCAAAACAATACATGTACTACAGTTGTGAAATATATACTCCATAAAGTTGCCGTGATATGTCTGTTTTTACAAATGTAACAACACTCGTCCGCCGCAAATTTTCTGTTTTCAGTAACAACACTTATAGACGCAAATTTTCTGTTTTCAGTAACAACACTTATAGACGCAAATTTTATGTTTTCAGTAACAACACTTATAGACGCAAATTTTCTGTTTTTAGTAGCAAGGCTTGCCTTAAAATTTATGGTTTAATAATATCCCCAGTCAAAGATTTTCTATTTCAGTAGCAAAGTTTCAGGGTATTTTTTAACAATTAGGCTTGCCGAAAATTAATCAAATTTTCCGATATTTTTTTTTTTCACGGCTGTGACAGATCAAGCGAAAGCTATTTTAAGACCAAGCTCGCTGGAGAGAAATACTCTTTGTTTTCCCAAATCTAACATTTTTATCATAGTAAATTCGGTGTTGCTTTAGAGTGTCGGTGCAATCTTTTATCGACAGACCACTAGCAACTGAGATGGAGATACCGGCGGGGACTTGGGTTGACCTTTCTGCTGCATTAATAACACCGTACGGTACCTTCGTGTATATAATAATTACGTACTTGTCGACAAAAAATGTTGCATCAGCCGTGCTCAACGTAAAAATTAGATAGACTATAAACATTTAAGGTTATGAAAAGGGAGATCACCAACTTAATTAAATTCATATATGGAAAGCCGCAATTTATACTTATAAACCACTCATTCATTTAAGTCTTGTTTTCGCCACTTAGGTTTTATTTTGTTTGTTACATTTTATTACATATATTTAAAGCATATTTGTGGTAAAATATACACTGAAATAATTGCAGATTAAAATGTTACATTTTACATAAATTACACTGTGGCATAGAAACAAAAAAAAATCAGTTGAAAAGAATATTTTATATCAACTTTGATTGGTCAGAAGACCAGGAAATAAGTATCGTCTAGAAAAAAAATATCTACATGTAGAACACATCAAATGACGTTTGTAAGGGTCGGTTACATGCCTTAACACTCTGTCTTACACATGTATATTTATTGAGCCTAATAACAAGATGACGTCCAGGTAAAAAAAGGCCATATTAATGCATCTCACATAAGCTGTCAACAGTTATATAAATCAAAAATTTTCAGTCACTTTTAGAAATTGTATCATTGATGCAGAAATAATTAATTAGTCACGCGTTCTGCTGTGTTAATGGTCTGCCGGCGGCTGGCCTCTCTACAAGTGATGTGGCAGTTGAGGGCGTTATAAGTGACGCAGTGTATCAACTTTTGAAAGTATAAATGTCAACATTATTTCATCTTTGAAGGTTTACGCATCAGCTGGCTGTTTATATAATTAATCGTTTACCTGAGTAAGACTACGAAAGCTACCATGTATAGAAAGTGACTGTGTAGATAACAGTGGGAAATTTGGACCTTTAACAATATACAAGTCTATATAGTTTCTGACTTTATAATTCATCTTTCATTAAAAAAAAATACAATGGTAAGTCATTAATTTAATTTTATTTTATTTTAAACATGTTTTTATACTAGAAAGAAATAGTGCTGTATACATTATTTGTGATAGGAAGACCTTATTTCATTATTGAAACTAAACAGAAGCGGATTCTTCGTTTTTTCTTTAAATAGGTGGTAAGACAAGGTTGTCGTATCTGTGTTATCAAATTTACAATTTTTGTCCGTGTTAATTTATTGAGATAGAATGTTATGTAAGAAGAAACATCTATAAATAAAGCCATCATTTAGTGAAAAAAAATAAATGATATATCAAATAGATTTTATATTTAAAATAAAATTAACTATATAAAAACCACAACACTTAATTATTTCCTAAACAAAAATAAAACCGAACAAATGTCAGTTCTATACATATAAATTATTCAACTTTAAGATTTTTGAACCAAATATAAATGAAAGGTAAAGAAAAGTATAAGAAATAAGTTTATATTAGTAATAAACTGTAGCTATTTTTAACCTCTTTACTCTAGTTTCTATTTTTATTTTGTTTTTCGTTTATGAAAGTATCCTGCGGCTCTTCATCTGTATTAAATGTTTATTGCCGTCATACAAATTATGTATGTGACAGAAAACAGAAAAAAGGATAAAGAACAATGAATAGTTATACTTCTAAAATTGTTATGCACAAACAAATGTATGACTCCCAACTTTCCTCAGTTGTAGAACAGGGTACATGTACTTAATTTCTGCTTTGTTCTCGCGATGAAGGATTGAGGATGATTTTACTTATTTTTTCGATTTGAGACGTATTATTAAAATTGTCGAACTATCTAAATATTGAAAATACTCTATTATAAGGTTGGATTTAATTTGACAGTCGAAATAAAAAAAAATATCGACTAATGTTTTGCACCTTGAACATAATCTTTCTTCTCTAGCTAGGAATTTTCAAATATCTGTCCTTTTTTATATTACAGTTGATAGTCCAATATTTAAATGCCATGAAAATCAAACTTAATGTAGAATAGAGAATCTTTTTGAAGTATTTGGATCAGACAGTCTGAACCTAAAACGACAGATATGATGAAATATCTACATGACTTATATTCAATAAATATTGTTTTATTACTAAAGGTGTACATTTTATTACACAACGACAAGTTCATAAATTTCTAAATGTCTTGCATTTTTTCACCTAGGCAAATGCGTCGTATACAGCATAGTATAAATCTACTATATCTAATATTAGTATCTTTGGATTGTTATTTTGAAACTCCTGGGATGATGCCTCTGCTGGTGGACCCTAGGTCCTCGAGGGCATTCGCCAACCCAGTCGTCAGACTTGTCCGACATAATTCTTCATTGATTTGTTACAGAAATTACCAGTATTTAGCAAAATTCAAAAATAATAGAAATACTAAGGGTTCATTCCTTGTATTGCACATGGTAGATCTCTTTAGCTGAAATTTGGCTTCCTATTTCGGTATTTTTGGTTCTTGTTTAAAATAAGTTTGGGTTTTGGTCTTCCAAATGTTTCGGTTTTAATGCTGCTGATGGGAGGTAACTCCTTGAAATGCGTCGTATACAGCATAGTATAAATTTACTATATCTAATATTAGTATCTTTGGATTGTCATTTTGAAACTATGATCAACATCTTATCGGAAACAGAAAAGTCGTCAAAGAATAAATAAATAACAATCCTAACTACATGTATTAATTTTCAATATTTGGAAAACCAAAGTAAAGTGTGACCTTTTATAGTTACCCCTTTTTATATAAAACTTTTCTGAACTTGCAACAATATGGAGAATAGATAGCCTATTTTTGCTGATGGTTTTTGTTCAAACTGCTGGTGTTGTTGAATTTTCTTTTTTGTCACTATTTACAATATTTTTTTAAAATTTTAATTCCTATTATATTTTTCAAATATAAATTAATTTTTCTATTTCCGCTTGTGATGTTTGGTTTGGTATTTGCGGACGTATTATGTTATGAGCCTGCGTGTCGTCGTCGACGTAGTCGGTGTTGTATGTCGATCGGCGTTTGCGTCCGTAGACAGTCAGGTTTCACCTCATTTACTTTTGTTCCATTGAACATATCCTTATAATATTTTACCACAATGGTCCCCCATAAGAAATACAGGTTGGGATTGATTTGGGAAAATTTAGCCCCTCCAGTTTTTTTCTAAGAGTCATGAAGAGGGGTTTTTTTTAATTTTGGTGTAAATTTTTTAATATTCGTTCGATATTTATGAGTTTTGGTTTTTAATGTTCATTGATGTAAATAAAAAAACTTATGTAACATCCATTTTTCACTACCACTTAATTTTTCGAGATTTCAGGGGGTGTAAAAGGGACACGCCTTAATTTTTGAACATTTTTATTTCTTATCCGATTTTTATGATTTTTCTTTAAATGGTTCGTCATAAGAAATTCAATACAAATTACTCAAAGCACTTTTTCTATTTCAGAGATAAAGAGGATTAAAAGGGCCAAAATCAGCCATTTTGCAGGAAATCTTAATTTTTTTAAAAATGTTTCATCCAATTTTAATGGGGATTTTTTCTTTTAGTTCATCTTAATGAGTGCTTCCAGTAGTATGGAAACAGATTTTTTCTATAACTTATGGTGTTTGAGATATAAGGGTTTTCAGCATAGAGGATATTTGATAAGTCGTTATTCGACGAAATATGCGTGTCTTGTGTATTAAGTTGTTATCATGCAATATTTTCATTGACTAATATTGTTCCGTACATTGCAAATTGTCATATTTAAAACAAGCTGCTTTCATGGGTCACGTCCTAATATTTGATCGGACAAACGTATTATGTCATAATCAAATAATTGTGGTCTTGTTATGAAATAAATATTTTCTTCAAATATATAATGTCATGAAGTACATAATCATATAATTAATTAAATTTGTTATCATTTTTGAAAAAGAAAACGATTTGTCAAAAACTAAAACGTAAAATGTCATTAAACTGACAGGAAAATAGAGTCACGAGCAGATATGTAAAAATACAAACAAAACAATTACTAAAAATTGATCAAATCTTAATTACAGTTTTAGTCAGTAGAGTACATTCTTTTTGATGGCAGAATGACAAAAAAAATCTAATTTTAATGCATTATCATGAAATATTAGATTTGGAATCCTAGACATCAAAATGCACATTGTAAACAGTTGATTCGGTGTTTTATATAGTATAATATTATACTTTTACATTTTTAGTATTCTATTTATCTATGTTATCTAAGACGGTCCATATAATGTTATATGGACCGGCTGTACATTATATGGACCGCCTCGTTTTGGCGAGATCGATTAAATTCGATTAAATCCCAGAAAAGTATAATATAACAAATAGTTCATGACACTTCGGGTCAAATGTCAGTACATGTATATGGAGCGGTTGGTCGCCCTCCAAAAATTATATGGACCTCAGCTTCGCTTCGGTCCATATGATTTTTGTCGGGCGACCAACCGGTCCATATACTGCCATATGACCCTCAGTGTCATGAACTATTTGTTAATGAATATTTAATATAGCATCCCAATTTTTATGGCATTAAAGTCTCGAAGAATCACTTATATATTTATTTTCTTTCAAAATTTAATTAATTAAAGAGATTATAAACTATGGTAGTTTTATATGCTCAAACTGACTTTCAGGGCAACAGTTATCATTCATTCAGGAATTTCTGAAAATTGGACCATTTTGACACGAACCAATATGTTCGATCTATAATCTGTTCAAAATGAATAAGTAGAATAGAGATGTGTCAAAGAAACAACAACCCGACCAAACAGAAAACAGCTAAAGACCTACTATGAACAAGATATCTTATATCATATAATACTATCTTCATATACAGTTCCTGCTTTTATATATTTAACTACTATACTTTGCAAAACAAACAAACAAACAGCCGGAAAGATTAAGAATGAAATAAACATTCTACATGGCTTAGCTATTAATAATATTTCGCGGAGCCAACTCTTATCCAGAGTCTTATTTATAAGAGTGATATACAAAAAATGATTACCTGCCGAGTAGAATGTTACCCTCGTCTAATTAACCAATGAAAATATGGGAATTTTACATGAAGCCATAATAATATGTGTTATTATACTTTATGAAAATTTCTCTACTTTTAATGCATTTTCATTGGTTTACAAGAATGTGGTATTTTATTCGATCACCCGCTGGAAAAGAAACAGCGGCGGACAATTTTTATACTGTCACCCGCTCGTGATCTACATATAAAATTCAAGACATTCAGTATAATAAAATAAATAACAAATTTCTAAATTGGTGACGGAGTATATTGTAACCCCTCTGAAAACATTGTCAACCTCGGCTTCGCCTCTTAGAAAAATGTTATTTATATAATATATTCATCGTTTTTGTGTCAGGAGATTCGAACCTGGGTATGTCAACTGAATATGTCTCATCAAGGGTGTTTTTGGCAAACAATTTGGAAAACATAAATAATATTTTAAAATTTTATGGAGCAGATTCACATATTCACTGCTATGGATAGTCCCGTGACTGAGGACGGAGTGAAATATCCTTAGGGAGTAACCATTTGATTTTAAGGGGGAGGGGGGCTAGGATCAAATTTGAAATAGAAAAGGCAAAATAAAAAGACAGGACCACTTTGGGTGAAAAAAAAAGCAGGACCTGTGTAAATCAGGATATTTTTTGGTTTAAGTGAAAATAAAAATTTAGCAGCCGAAAAAATCACTGAGGCTGAAGGTTGCACAATTGTGATGCACAAGATCTGCATATTATTACCTCGCATTATAACTCGTCGGTTGTGCTGAAGGCCGAAAACAGTCAAGAGTTATGCAGGAGGAAGATAATTGTGGGCAAAAGAGTTATGCAGGAGGAAGATAATTGTGGGCAACCTTCAGCCTCAGTGGTTAGCGCATTGGACTACGAAGCCGAGGGTCCCTGGTTCTATTACCGTTACGGATGAAAATTTAAGGAAACAAATTTCCGACACCCGATCAACACCATTTGGGGGGAATGGTTTCGATAAAAAAAATCTACTCCGTCGGATGGGGACGAAAAATGGCTGTCCTGTGTTAAAGAAGAACTACACCCATAGCTCTGCAGATGTGGGAAAAGAACCCAGGCTAAAATGACACTACAGGTTTCGCTCTTGCACCCCCAAGGGGAGGGGGATTAGCATAAGTTAATATAAATTGTTTCCGAATCCGCTATAAACAAAAATTGTGTAATAGAATGTTTAAACGCATGCATACCAGTAGATGCAGCAATTGATGTACACTTCACCAACATGTGCTCTAGACAGAATAAATAAATAAAATAGGTTCCTTTTTTAAAAGTCTTTAGAAGTGAGGTCACGGGAATCTTAAAGTATTCATTGTTTGTCTTCTTATATTTGTTTGCTGTTTGTTACCTACAATTGATGTATAATGGCTAATAAATTTGATTTGATATAACTAAAACAAAAATCACAGTAATGTGTTAATTTTAGTCGTTGAGTTTAAAGCGTCCAAGGAATTAACAGTTAAAAATTATAAATAAATAAAAACAACAGAATAAGTAAATTTTTTGCATGAAAACATTTTTTATTTGGTAGAATACAAATAGATAAATAATTATAGATATATGACACACACAAAATAGTCGTAAATGTTCAAATGAAATTAATCATTCGACGTTTTTGTTGTTTATTACACAATATGAAGATTTTTTCATGCTGAATAAAAAGCGAAAAAGGGAACATCAAATGTGTAACGGTGTTTTATTAACGTACTAGCTGAAAAAGACATTTAGAAGGTAGCTATCAACGTCGGAATAAGAGTACATTCAAGTAATTCTAAACAAAAAATTGATAAACGTGATATAGGTACGGAAATTTAAAAATTCGTCAACACATTTAAACCAATTAATGGAATGATATTTAAACAATATATGGGATATAACCACGGAAATCGATCGACATCTCTTTAATTATCGTAATTTAATAAGCAATAAATGTCACCAATCACGGTCACTGAGCAGGTGATATTGAAGATTCACCTACGCCTGATGAATATATTGATAATTTAAATACGATGTTTTAAGTTTTAAATGTTCATCAATTAATCAACGGAACTAGACTGCATTGTTACGGGAGCATGGCTTATTTGCTACCAGATGTAAGTTTTAATTTATTGTGTAGATTTTACTTTCTATATTTGCTGTGAATTTGAGAAATATTTTTAAAAATTTAGATGATAAAAATTACTTTATGTAGCTTTAGAACAGTAAATCATAAACTGCCTCTTGAGACTGGTAGATGGCAAATATAACAACAGAAAATAGACTATGTTTACTTTGTAATTCAGGCAACACTGGAGATGAATTTTACTATATTTTTACATTTTTGTATTTCATGATGATCGTAAAAAGTTATTGAGAAGTAAATATAGAAACCGACCAAATTCATTGAAATTCTATGAACTGAAGAACAATAAAAATTTATTTAATCTGAACAATTTGTGTAAATTTATAAGGTTAATCAATATGCGCCTAGGCTCTCCTGGGTAAACCACTGAATATATATTTTTGTTGGTTCTACTCTCTCTGTCTTACTTTTGTATATCTGTACATGTACCTATGCATACAAATGTATGTAATTTATATTTTTGTGCATCTCTATACCAATGTAAGTTTGTTTACTGAGAAATAAAGATATAAAGATGAAAATCGAAAAATATTTTCTGGTGAATGATAGCAAAATAATTGGAAATTAAAGAAAATGATAACAAAAAAAATTAAATAAAAACTATAATTTATTTCTTGCTAAAATCTGGTTGTAGAAAAAAAATGACAAACCGAATTTATTATGTCAAATAAGACTGGTCACTACTTTACTTTAATGTAGGAAATTAAGTATAATAGCATGCTGAACGCCATTGATGCGCCTGTTTTATGTTTTAATACGAAGGCATATATACGACAACCCTGGCAAACTCCCTAAAGACTGGAAAATTACTATCTTATTCTTTTGATGTAGAACTGACATATCATATGGTGTATGACAATACTGTAAACAAATAGAATACATACATTGAAAATGGAAAGAGTAGTTTAGGTAACAAACTTAAATTCACAATTTTAGAAATTTAACCCAAGTGGGACCCAAATTTTTAAAATCATCAAAATTCTAAATACTTATTGAACATTTACATTTTGTTTATGACGATAATGTTAAGACAAAGAATGTAGAAATTGAAGCTTGAAACAGGAGTTCAGTTCACAAGCTAAAATTCACTATTTTTGAAAGAGGAGTTCAGGTCACAAGCTAAGATTCACTATTTTTTAAATTTGACCTCTGTGAGACCGAATTTTAAAAAAATTAGATTCTAAAACCTTATTGCAAATCTAAAAATAGTTCAAAACAAAAGTGAAAAGAAATAAAATGTATAAATTTAAAAATGATTGAGGAATTCACGTCACCCAAGTGGTACCCAAATTTTTAAAATCAACATTCTAAATCCTTATTTCACATTTACATTTTGTGTATGACAATAATGTTAAGAAACAGAATGCAAAAATTAAAGCTTGAAACAGGAGTTCAGGTCACAAACTAAAATTTACTATTTTTAAAAGAGGAGTTCAGGTCACAAGCTAAAATTCACTGTTTTTGAAATTTGACCCCCGTGAGCCCGAATTTAAAAAAATTAGATTCTAAAACCTTATTGCAAATTTAAAAATAGTTCATGACAAAAAGTAAGAAATGAAATGTATAAATTGAAAAATGATTGAGGAATTCACGTCACCCAAGTGGGACCCAAATTTTTAAAAGCAACATTCTACATCCTTATTGCACATTTAAATTTAGTGTATGACAATAATGTTAAGAAACAGAATGCAGAAATTAAAGCTTGAAACAGGAGTTCAGGTCACAAGCTAAAATTCACTATTTCTGAAAGAGGAGTTCAGGTCACAAGCTAAAATTCACTATTTCTGAAAGAGGAGTTCAGGTCACCTAAAATTCACTATTTTTGAAATTTGACCCTGTGGAACCCAAATTTTATAATTAAAATTCTAAAACCTTATTGCGCATCTACATATGGTGCATGACGATAATGTTAAGAAATAGAATGTAGAAATTGAAGCTTGAAAGAGGAGTTCAGGTCGCAAACTAAAATGCACTAACTTTGAAATTTGACCCCTGTGGGCCCGAATTAAAAAAAAATTAGATTCTAAAACCGTATTGCAAATCTAAAAATAGTTCATGACAAAAGTGTAAAGAAATAAAATGTATAAATCTAAAAATGATTGACAATTTTCAAAATTCGACCCGTGTGTGCCCCAATTGCGGATCTAAATATAATGCACGACAATACTATATAGAAACTAGGAAGCTGGACTGTCGGAATCAACAGTTATCCCCGCACCCCTGCAATTAGTTGGAACACTTATCCAATTGCAGAAATCTAAAAGATTATGACCATTTAAAGATGTTATGCAATTTTTCTATGAAGAAATTAAATCAATAGCTCCAATTACAATTAAATGAAAACAGTTTATTCACAAACTTAAATTGACAATTGTTGAAATCCGACCCCTGTGGACCCCATGCAATTTTAGATAATTATAATTCTAAAACCTTATTGCACATCTACATATTGTGCATGATACTACTGTATAGATATGAATGCATAAATTGAAAAATAATAAAGAGTTTACGTCACAAAATTAAATTGACGGTATTCGAAATTCGACTGTGGGCCCCAATTTTAGATAATTAAAATTCTAAAACCTTATTATGCATCTACTTAATAAAAATACTATATAGAAAAAAATGCATATATAGGAAAATGAAAGACAAGTTTATGTCACAACCTTAAATTGACAATTTTTGAAATTCGACCCCTGTGGGCCCCAATTTTAGAATTAAAATTCTAAAACCTTATTGCTTCTGTAAATATTGTGCATTATACTACTGAATAGAAATAAAATGCATAAACTGAAAAAAAAATAGTTTGCGTCATAATCTTGAATTGACAATTTTTCGAAATTCGACCCCTGAGGGCCCAAATTTTAGAAAATTAAAATTCTAAAACCTTATTGCGCATCTGCATACGGTGCATGACAATATTGCATAGAAATAAAATGCATACATTGCAAAATGAAAGACGAGCTTGAACTCAACATTCCGACCCCAGTGGACCCCTTGTTTAGAAAATCTAAATTATAAGGGGGTCGAACTTCGAAAATTTTGAATTAAAGCTTGTGACTCGTCTTTCATTTTTCAATTTATACATTCTATCAATACCAGTGTCTATATGAATAAAGTTGGGACAAAGTCTAGTTATAAAAAGACGTTTGCCCTAAAAACAGATTTTTTTTTTTTGTATTACGTCAAATGGAAAATAAATGTCACATTATAAGGTGTTGAAACATTGTATGAAAAACTTGTACATCATAAATACTTGAGATTCGACTTAGTTTTAGTTGTTTTTACGATATCAAATGTAGATGTTTTTAGTTGTAATTTTTTTTAGGAACTATCTGTAAGTTGTTTATCATCTTGTTAGTTTTTTAAAAAAATGAAGTGTCCGATATGTGTTTAATGGACGCAAATACGTTGACCCTACTTTCAAACTAGTTTCTTGTTAATACCCTTTATGTGGCATATCACATCATCAGTAGTTAAATTTCTTGCAGTATTTTTCTTTTATCATGCTTACAGATATAATTTTTATTAACTTATTCAGACCTATTTAGACAACTGTAAGATATGTACATATTATATAACTTAGTGAGTACTTCTTGTTTTAAAATAAGTTTGGTTTTTGGTCTTCCAAATGTTTCGGTTTTAATAACTTTATTTAGAAATGCATAATTGTACCCCTAAGGGTTGAAAGCATATATATGTACAAACATATAGAGTACAATACAACATTCATAATAAGAAAAAAAAATGAAACCTATATGACTCTATATGTGAATCTGACAATATATTGTCTGTGGTGAACCATGCAATTATTTTTCCACTTTTCTCAGTATAAGTGACTTTTTAATAAATGGAGCAACATATTGCTAGTGAACCGATAGAGACAATATTCTAGCAAGATTTTCAAATTCATTTTCATTATTTTCTATTTTAAAAATGTTTACATTTTGTTTTTCAAATTCTTCTCTAATGGAAGTATATTTTGGACATTTATAGAAGAAGTGAGCTTCATCTTCTAATATATTTAAATGACAATATGGGCAGATTCTATTTTCTCTTTTTATATTTTTGAATCTGCCTCTTTCTAGTTCTAAAAAATGATCACTTATGCGCATTTTGCATACATTTTTTCTATTTTCAAAATTAGTTTTTATGAAGAATATTTAGTTTTAATTTTACTGTATAGAAAGATTTTATTGTTTTCAGTAGACGATTTCAATTTATGAAAGAAAGTGTTTTCATATTTATTTTTTAATTTTTGTTTTATATTATTTAAAGTTTTATTATCTTTTAGATAATTTAGTTTTTTTAATTGATTGAAATCAATATCATTTGATAAGCAAATATCATTTACATACGAAAACCATGAATATGTTCCGGCTGTATGAAGATTTTTGAATGATGCTGATGAGAGGTAACTCCTTGAAATGCGTCGTATACAGCATAGTATAAATTTACTATATCTAATATTAGTATCTTCGGATTGTTATTTTGAAACTAATGCTGAGATGATCACAAAGCAAGTGTCAGTTTTCATTTCTAAATGCAATTTCCACTTAAAACGCATTTTTTTATTTGGAAGCTATAACATTTTTGAACAGTCTTCAGATAAGAATTATTTTTGTTCCTTTATTTCGGGTGTAAAAACGTCCAACAACGAACACTTTCTACGAAGGTACTTTTTTTTTTATAAAACCATAAATCTTGCTGAAAAAAGGAAGAAAGAAGTTTTGATACATTTTTTATAGCTCTATATCTTATGGTTTCTACATTTTTTATAGCTCTATATCTTATGGTTTCAATAATTCAAATAACACTTTTTTGCCATCTTTGGCAGAAAAAAAAATAATAATCATAAAAAAAACTTATGGTTGCTAAGGAGTTTCTGGTAAGGTACTCTTGTTGCTAAGGTGTGACCTTGGGATATGACATTTGACCTTGGTCTTAAATTGAAGCTCTTTTCTTACTGAACACAAAAAGTATACATGTTTACTATATAATCTGTAACGGTTTAAAAGTAATTGGTAAATAACGCAGTTTACAATATGTTTTTGGCCGCCATTTTGAAAACACTCAACCGAATCATGTACTGTTTGGGCTCAAATTGTAGGTCTTTTAATTCTCTATCAAATGAACTCTATGTTTTATTCATTATCTTTTATGGGTAAAAAGTTATAAACAAAAAATAATAAATTAACCAAGTATAAATAGAAGTTCGTGTTCCCCAATTTTTTAAGAGCCAGTAGTTTTTGTTCAATACTGTCCCTTATTTTGTCTGTCATATCTGTGATTTAGATCTTTTTGCCCAACAGCTTGTATCTTAACTGTATATAGTTTTGGTCATTTAGGCATTGGGATCTGCTTTTCAACATTTCGTGTCTCTGTTTCGCCTTTCAGCATTTGGCCTTGAGCATAACTGATGAGTCGTAATTCGACGAAATGTGCATTACAATTGGAGCCATGGAATATTGAAGCAATCTATTGAATTGCAAAATTGAGGTCCAAGTTGTCAAAACTGCAGTCATGCTATTTATTGTCTTAAGTTTTGCAAATATATATTAGGCGTGCGAAAAAACACTTCTAATTTAGAAACTAGAGTTGAATTTGGAAGACTTCCTTCGTAATTAAATATGAAATCTAAGTCAATTTTTTACTTGATGAGATTGCACTGTTTTAAAACAAGGATTTGATTTAAAGACAGAATTAGACTCCACTGGGATATATACATGGTTTACTTATGTTAAAGACATAATCGATGGTTTTGGTATTGAGCTCGAAAACTTTTGTCAAGATGGCATAACAAAAAATATCATAAAACAGAAAAAAGAAATTGATTAAAAGTGAAATAAAATCCTGGTATGAGAATTTATTCAAAATCAAAATTGAGAAAATTGATGACCCACACAATTAAATTTTTTTTGAAGACATAAAAGATGATCTAATAGAGTAACACTGCCTTAATTATATAAATTTTGAATCAAGAAAACTTTTTACAAAACTAAGATTAAGAAATCACAATTTAATGATAGAGACAGACATCTAAAGATACCAAGAGAAGACAGGCTTTGTCAGATTTGTAGAATTCTTCAAGATGAGAAACATTTTTCTGATTTATTGTAAATCTAATGGAAATAGTCGAGTATTTTGAATATTGTCAAGAATCGATACAAAACTTTAACTCAATATCAGAGCAGAACAAACTAAGATTTATTCTCAATCCATCCTCAACTGAACAAGTAAATAAAATATGTTCCTTTTTGAAAAAGTCTTTATAACTGAGGACAGGGGACTCTTAAAGTAGGGTGTGACTAAACATCGAGTTCGAGTTAGAGTTCGAGTTACAGTTCGATTATAGTCGAAAAAAAATAAAATTGTGTCCACACTTTGAAAAAAATTTCAAACCAATATTTAAAAAACCATACCCCCCCTCCCCTTTTGAAATTAAATGTTGTGCCCTTAAAGGCGAGCTTATATATGCTCCTTGTAGCCTCTTGTTTGTTTGAAATATTGTTTGTAGTAAAGAGTACTTGTAGGCTTGATATGTCGTGTTCACATTTTTCTAAATTTGGGGCAAATATAGTGTGTTTATATCTCCGTCCATATGTTGAAGATCGTATGGTAGAGTCTGGTTGACTTGTTTTGCTAGGATTGATTATCTACACCCGGAATAAAAGAAAGCTAAAATTCTCATTGAACTTTTATTAAAAAATTAAAAATTACAAATTATTTTCAGATGAAGCACTCTAAAGGCCAACGTAGCAGCATTTTATCATGTGAACTGTGACTAAAATGTCTGTTGATCAACACTTCCAATTCGTCACTGATTTCCGTATTAGAAAAAAAATGTACCAGGAACAAGTGTCTTTATCTGAACTCGAACTTTAACTCGAACTGTAACTCTAACTCGTAATGTAACTCGTTAAATGACATAAGAAATTAATATTTCGAGTTCACTCAAACTTCAACTCGAACTCGAATTATAACTCGAACCCTAACTCAAACTTCAACTCGAACTCTAACTTTAACTCGAACTCTAACTCGAACTTTAACTCGAACTCGATGTTTAGTCACACCCCTTAAAGTATTTACTTGTTTACATACATTTGTACCTCGAGATTTGTATATTTAAATCTTTTTTACTGTTTGTCACATACAGATTATGTATAATGACTAATAAATACTGATTTGATTTGTAACTTTCTTATTGCTTTGAAATTGAAATATCCTCTCTCCATGTTTTGTTAACATTTTTATTATTATGATTATATATCTATTTTATATGTATGTGCTGTGTTGTACATGTATTTCGTATTTGCTTGACCACTATGGGTGAATTTTGTATTTATTATAACAATTCAGTGTATGCCTCTGCTGATAGACTCTATCAATCCCCGAAAATATCAGCAACTCATTTGCTGATATTTCGATACTAGCGCGAAATTGCTACTTTAAAATGTATTATCATAAAATCGTTAAATTTTGTGAAAACTAAGTAGTTTCCCCCTCGTACACAGCTGTGTCTTAAGATGGTTTTGGCATTATCTCTCAGGGGCGGATCCAAGATTTTAGAAGGGGGGGGGCCTAAAATTTAGAATCGAAAAATTTAACGACGAGTTGAGCGAGGCGAACATTTGTTTTTAACGGTTTTATGCTAAAAAATTATATATATCGATAA
Source organism: Mytilisepta virgata (assembly GCA_028015205.1). Classification (NCBI taxonomy): domain Eukaryota; kingdom Metazoa; phylum Mollusca; class Bivalvia; order Mytilida; family Mytilidae; genus Mytilisepta; species Mytilisepta virgata. Next base: position 70,358,897 of record CM051517.1, read on the forward strand.
AAAAATACACCCTCTACGCCTCCCTCTGGATTCGCCATTGCCCCTTTTGTCTTTTGAATATGCTTTCAATATTTTGTTGTTTTTTTCGGTTTTTAACATTGATGAGACGTAATTCAGCGAAATATGCATATCACGTCATATCTGGTACATCCCAAAATTGTTTTCATAGAAGTAATAGTCCTATTTTCATTTCTATCCCTTTCGTTTGATAAAAAAAAAGAAAACGAATAGAAAATTAAAAAGTCATTTGTTCGGAGAACAAATGTGAGGTCTTTCCCTTGACCTATGACATCAGACAACTTGGACCCAACAGACTTGTAGAGTTCAAAGAACAAAGTTCAAGCAAGCAACATCTTTTCTGTTAGTTTTTGTTCTAAAGTTTTAAAGATAAACACTATTTTTAATTTAAAGGGGCCCTGTCAGGACAAATTTATATAAACTAGATATCATGGAGATGGTACCCATCTCTGTGGGCCCCGCTATAAAAACCTGGGCACCACAGGGCACCCATACAAAACCGAATTATTTAACCTTAAGACCACAGATCAAGATTGAAGGTAAGGTAATGCAAGGGTGGAGCAAAATGAAACAAACTTGATCTGCATCTCGTCAAGCTAGACTTACATACCAACAAGAGTTAACACTTAAGTATGTCTTGCCTGCTGGAACCATCAGAAACAATAATTCTTTCTTACTTCCACTATATTTTCATAAATTTATAAGGATTTTCAGTTTCTGAGACCAAAAGTTGTTTATAAAACTTGAACATTGCTAATATATGCAATAAAAATTATCAAAGTCACTCAACCAGAAAATCAAGGTCAAGGTTAAAAGATGGGGATGCAACTGTGCTAAGCTATTACTAGGGCATATGCATACCAAGTTTCATCAACCTAAGACCTATAATTCTTGAGATATGGATGTGCTCATAAAACCTTAACACTGCTATTATATGCATTGAAAATTGTCAAAGTCACTCAACCAGAAAATCAAGGGCATGGTCACAAGATGGGGATGCAACTGTGCTAAGCTACTACTGGGACATATGCATACCAAGTTTCATCAACCTAGGGCCTATAGTTCTTGAGATATGGAGGTGCTGATAAAACTTTAACACTGCTATTATATGCATTAAAAATTGTCAAAGTCACTCAACCAGAAAATCAAGATGGGGATGCAACTGTGCTAAGCTATTACTGGGGCATATGTATACCAAGTTTCATCAACCTAGGACTTGTAGTTCTTTAGATATGGAGGTGCTCATAAAACCTTAACACTGCTATTATATGTATTGAAAGTTGTCAAAGTCACTCAACCGGAAAATCAAGGTCAAAAGATGATGATGCAACTGTGCTAAGCTACTACTGGGGCATATGCATACCAAGTTTCATCAACCTAGGACTTATAGTTCTTGAGATATGGCGGTGCTCATAAAACCTTAACACAAAAGTCAACGCCGCTGCCGTCGCCGGTAAAGTAACACCTATGTCCCGCTCTGCTTCGCAGGCGAGACAAAAATTGGTTCAATATCTGGAAGAATTTGTTTAAAAAAGTGCGGGAAACTGAAATTTTAGTAAATTTTTTTAAGTCCAAGGGGCATAACTCTGATAAAATTATCGGAGTGGAACGAAACGTAAACTTGATCTGTAACTCATCAAGGTAGACTCACACCAAAAATCAGTTTGATATCTGCAACCATTTAAACAAGAGGCTCCCAGGAGCCTTAATCGCTCACCTGGTCCTTAGGGCCAAAAGGGTCTCTTCTACATGGGGTAATCTGACAATTTTAATCTAATAGAGACTTTTGTAGAGCTTAAAATAAGCTGAAGGTTTAAGCAAGTAACAGCTTTTCTCTAACATGAAAAAAAGCTATTTTATCATTAAAGGGCCATAACCCCTATAAGGGGTCATCTGACAATTTTGACCCAATGGATACTTTTGAAGAGTTCAATGAGCTGAAGGTTTAAGCAAGCAACAGCTTTTTTCTCTATCTTCAAAAGTTTTCATTCTATATGGCAAAAACATGAAAAAACGCTATTTTCAACCTTCAAAGGGCCATAACCCCTATAAGGAGTCACCTGACAACTTCGAACTAAGGAGACTTTTGTAGAGCTTAATGAGCTGAAGGTTTAAGCAAGCAACAGCTTTTCTCTATCTGTAATAGTTTTCATTCTATAGGGCAAAAACATGAAAAAACCCTATTTTTGACCTTTAAAGGGCCATAACCCTATAAGGAGTCATCTGACAACATCGAACCAATGGAGACTTTTGTAGAGCTAAATGAGCTGAAGGTTTAAGCAAGCAACAGCTTTTCTCTGTCTGCAATAGTTTTCATTCTTTAGGGCAAAAACATGAAAAACGCTATTTTTACCTTTAAAGGGCCATAACCCCAATAAGGGCTCATGTGACAACTTCGACCCAATGAAGACTTTTGTAGAATTTAATGAGCTGAAGGTTTAAGCAAGCAACAGCTTTTCTCTATCTGCAATAGTTTTCATTCTATAGGGCAAAAACATGAAAAAACGCTTTTTTATCTTTAAAGGGCCATAACCCCTGAAAAAGGTCATCTGACAGCTTCGACCCAATGGAGACTTTTGTAGAGCCTAATGGGCTGAAGGTTTAACCAAGCAACAGCTTTTCTCTGTCTGCAATAGTTATCATTCTATAAGGCAAAAACATGAAAAAAAAAACCGCTTTTTTTACTTTTAAAGGGCCATTACTCGAAAACGGTTTGTCGAACAGTTTTCGACCCTTTATATCAAATGAGAGGAGTATTTTCCCCATTTAATGTCTGCTTCTATCTTTTATGGTTCATGAGATATACTGCACACAATGTGTAACATGACCTCTGACCTTGAGCTTTGACCTTGACATTTTTGGATGCAACATATGTCACCTAGGATGATAGGTGAAGGTCCAAGTTTCTAGGACTAACCGTTTTGAAGAAAAAAAATTTGACGCGTCGCGACACTTTTCGACTCAAAAACGCGTTTCCAGGAAGTGGATCGAAAAAAAAATTTTTTGCATGACAAATCATGGCCATGAGTCTGACAACATTTTCCCCACTTTAGATTTTTGATATCCATTATGGTTTTTGAGTTTATCTGTACACAATGTTTTTGGTAGCGGGGCAGATAACTCTGTTACTAAAATTAGATTGGTTTCGCAGGGTCAGACAGAGCGAGTCAGAGTATGACCGAATAATGGTACCAAGTTTCGAAATGATACGTCGCCGAACACTTTTTTGCCATCTGTGGCAGAAAAAAAAATAATCATAAGAAATACAGTAAGGTCTTCCCTTTGGAAAGGGAAAGACCTTAATTAAAGTTAAATTTCATCTGTCTGTCATGCAATCTATGTCAAGGTCGATCTTTATCGTCAATCATCCTTGTCCCAAATATCATCACGATTTCATTCCAAAAAAAATTGATTTGTCGAAAGCAGTCAATCAGTTTGCCTTATAAAACAGCTTGATTATATCAAATTTTTATTGGCTAATACGATACTATCAATTTTACCAGCTTCAGGTTTATAAATTTGAATGAATCTGATTGACATCTCATGATTTTTTTTCAGGCTTTTTATGTATGGTTGACAGTTTTGAGTTCCCTTGTCATATACATCGCACAAGGTGAGTTATTGAAAGTAATAATTAAAAGTAATTATTGAAAGTAGAGTTGATATTTGATATAACGGATTTAAGATAACGTTTCCTCATTCAATTTGAAGTCAATTTGACAAGTTCATTTTTAAAAATTATTGAAAATTATAAGTACACAGACAATACTATAGCAATGAATTAATGAATTCGGGTAGAAAGGTAAAAAATTGAGGAAGGTCAAGGAAACTGTGCAAGACGATTTTTTTTATTTGTAGCAATACTCTGAATACCCACAAGGTCAACAACGCGTTTATTATGAAAAAGTAAGGGTGACGCGTTTATTATGAAAAAGTAAGGGTGACAGTTCCGAGTCAAAATCTTCATAAAAGGTAGACTGACCTCCTTTACTTTACACTATATGAAAGATCTATAAACTCCATGATATGTTGAAAACTAACGTGTAAAATACATCTATTATTTATATGCTTTTTAAACTTCCTGGCAGATGCAGAGATGCTTCGGCTGTGGCCCAATAAACCTTTATGTTTATAAGCAACTGTCTTTATGCAAGCAATTCCTATTAGGGACATATCATACATCAAAACATTATATATATATATATATATATATATATATATATACACGTCTGAACACCAACCGAACACTGTTAAACATTTTAATACTGTCAAATTCATAGTTAAATTTCCCCCTTGGTTCAAATGACGTTGTAATGAAAGATACAACCGCTATGATATCTTCAGTTGTTCAAGATTAGAAGCAATTTATTTTATTCAAATCTAAAAAGTTCTTATAATTACTTTAAATCGAATTAAAACTAGAAAACTGTAAGTCGGAATCGACAGTGATCCCCGCAACCCCTGTAATTAGTTTGGCCACTTACATATAGTCAAAAATATAAAACCTTATTCCCATCCAAACATAGTATGCAATCATTCTATTAAGAAATTAAAATTAATAATCCTAATAAAAAATGAAAAAACCTCAGTTCACATGCTTAAACTTACATTTTCTGAAATTTGACCTGAATGGGCCCCCAGTTTAAAAATCGATATTCTAAATCCTTATTTTGCAAGTACATATAGTGTAGGACAATACTATATATAAGCAAAATGCATAAATTGCAAAATGAAAAAGAAGTTTAAGTCACAAGCTTAAATTGAAAATGTCAAATTTCGACCCCTGTGGGCCTCAATTTTACAAAATTAAAATTGTAAAACCTTAATGCCCATCTGCATATGGTGTTTGACAATACTGTATAGAAATAAAATGCTTAAATTGGAAAACAATAGACAAGGTTACGTCACAAGCTTAAATTGATAGTTTTAAAAAAATCGAACCCTGTTGGCCCAAATTGTAGAAAATGACAATTCTTAAACCTTATTGCGCGTATGACAATACCGTATAGAAATGAAATGCCTAAATTGAAAAATTAAAGAGAAGTTAAGGTCAAAAGTTTGAATTGACAGTTTTTCGAAATTCGACCTCTGTGGACCACAATTTTAGAAAATCAAAATTCTAAAACCTTATTGCGCATTTGCATATGGTACATGACAATACTGGGCTGTATAGAAATAAAACACATAAATTGAAAAATGAAAGACGAATTTAGGTCCCAAGCTTGAATTCAAAATTGTTGACGATCGACCCCTGTGGGCTACTTGTTTAGAAAATCAAAACCGAAAACATTATTGCGCATCTACAGGTAGTATGCTACCATTCTATGTAGAAATTAAATTCATTTACCCAAAAGTGGCGGACGGACGGACGGACGAACGAACGGACGGTACGACTCTCGGACGGAGACAATCGCTACATCTCCGAACTTTCTTCGAAAATGCGGGGATAATGAAGAAATAAAGTGTTTTGTAAAATTCCTATTTAATGTGAAATGCATAAAAAATGACATTCATCATCAATTTTACAACGAATAATTGTTTTATACATGTGTCTACCTATTTTAATTAACAGTGTCCAAATTTGGACGATAGAAATAGAAATGCAATATAACCCTAACCCAAAATATAATAATCAGATCAGAATTTTGAGGTTTTTTTATCTTGTAAATGACAATAAATGTCAACAAATTATTTTATAGCAATTTATTTTGTCTGATATTTCAGTTATTCAGAAAAAAGTCATTTATTCGTATTAATAGCTCATGAATTATACAACTCTCATAAATATAAGATTCGAAAATGTCAGTAAGATGAAGAATATTGTATTTTTTCTTGATTGGGTTTTCATTTGTTAAACATATTTCAAGTGACGGGAATATTCACCAATAAATTATAAATAGCTTTTTGACATGAAAATATTATCGCTTAATTATTAATTATTCAAAGACATCAAAAAATATATATTATTATTTAGTTCAAGGTAAACAAATGGTAATGAAAAATCTTTTTATTTTGCTTTTTATGGTCAATATGTCATATTTGATTGCAAACTGTTTCATATTAAACCATAATAATTATATCAAATTGACTGTTCTACTTTCAACATGACAAAACAAGGTCTTCATTTAAAAATCTGTCTGGTTCGTGAAAACACTAAAAAGTATATACAACAATGAAATAATTGTATGAGATAACCGCGAACATAAAATCGTTCCATGCAAATCATTTTAAAAAGCATATTTTATGAATAATCATAAAAACTGATAAAAGACAATAGAGGTCTATAATGATGGTGGTTTTCTGCCAGCAATTATAGAAATGATTTATTAATTACTGTCGGTTAGGGAATCTTTCTATTCTTTCCACAAAAGATTTTGAGAGTAACAAAAAGCTTTGTACTTTCCTACCACAAATCATGATCGATAAAATAGATATATATTAAACGAAGAACTTGTTTTGTCATATATATACATACATAATTATATTAGCAAAGATTGTTTTGAAGTAATTCATCAGCGTTGATTTGATGAATGCCACAATAATAACGTCATTCATGAGACCGTACAACTTAAAGCTTAAAAAAATTACTACGCGCTTAAGGATGATCGCTGGACTAAAAGGAAATAAATAGGATTTGAAATAGGTGTTTTAGTTTGAGAGAACACATGAATAGTAAACAAATAAGCAAGAAAAAAATATTTGTTCATGTACTCATTTTAGAGCTATAAGGCCTTGAAAATTTGCAGGAAATGGGTTTTCTCTGGATTTGTCATTGTCTTTGCATTGACAACTTCAGTCTCTCAAAGATGTATGAAAAAATAAAAAGGATTTCATAAAATTTTGTCAAATACCATTTTAAGGTATAAATGATTTAATTATAAAAGAAAAAATGGGGGTTCATGGGCAAAAAAATTCATGTTTAAGAAATGGATAAAACCCGAGGATTCCGAAAATCTGACAAAAAGACCAAAATATGACCAGCGAGCATCCTTAACTGGTTAATTTTTAATTTAAAGTATGAATGTTGTGAAACGGCTGATGTAACAATAGAATACGACTGAAAACAAGTCGAACAAAACCAAATCCAAAACAATAGCAAAACAACAAATATTAAAATTGCCCAACTTTTGGGCCAATACGGCATTCATCACGAGCAGGAAAAAATAAAAATATGTTGACTCTTAGAAACACCTTGCAAGACTAACTCCGTACTTAAAAAGTAAAAAGCACTACTTTTATGTACGGACTCAGTCTTTCTCTGGGTTTCTAAGAGTCAACATCTTTTTATTTTTCGCTTTTGCAACATATCATACAGATAACATCACTTCGGACATGTAAACTGGTTGTTTTGCACTTGATTTGAGTCTAAATGAAATTTTCATTAAGCTTTTTATTTATTTATGCTCGTCCAAAGTTTTATAAAACTTTTATTGACTTCAAATTGAATGAGGCAACTGTGAACATGTAGTCATCCTTGTCCCTTATATCATCCCGACACAAATAGTATTTCTAAATACGACACTTTTTTTTAGCACATATTAAATTTGCTGTTGAATAAAGTAGGTTACTTTCTTTTAATTCCAATGTTAATTGTGATGAGTAGATAAGTGTACAAATATTTGAAATAGAGAATAGTTAAATTAAAAAAGACATGCAATTTTTCATGATTAAGGAGCAACCGTTTGATTTTTATTGAGGGGGGGGGGGGGAAATAAAAAGACAGGATCACTTTAGGTGTAAAAAAAAATGCAGGACCTTTGTTAATCAGGAAATTTTTCGGTTTAAATGAAAACAAAAATTTAGGTCGCAATAGGACCAAAATGTCGACGAAAAAAATAGGCAAGATCAAACATTTGATCTTAGTCCCCCCCCCCCCCCCCCCAATTAAATGATTGCCCTCTTACTTGCGTAAAATATTAAATACCACGATATTATACAACACTTTCATACATCGTGAAAATTAATACACCCGTATACATATATGTTTAATAAAACATTAATTAATATACTTCTGGTTGAAAAACGGCAACAAAACGCCTGTTGAAATTGTGGTAGAACTGACAACCCCATCAGTATGACTTATCATTTGCAACGTTAAACTAAATATATTAAAATAGAATTATTTTTTAGGCTATGAAGGAAGTCGATGGATCACAAGGACAGTCAATGATTATAGGCGACCTCCGTTTCACCGACAACCACCAATAGATTACAATCCAGAATTTGATCCATCTTATCGACAGCCCTACCAACGTCAACCATCTTTTTCAGAATTTAATATGGTCCCAACAACTCCACCTAGACATTACGACTTCTTCGATCCCATTTCTGGTCAAAACCACAGAGTACACCGCAATTACGCATACAAAGCTCCTACGCATAGTCCACAGACATATTCTAGATCTTATAGACTGAAAGATGCATCAATGTTTCCGTCATCGTATGAGAAGAAACGTCGACGCATGTCTTACAATGCTCCACATGAAAATTCATACGCAAATGATAAACAGTTTTATTCAGATTTTGCCACGAGAAGACATAAAAGTTTAATGAATAATGCTCAATATTCTGGTCCAGTTTCTAAAACGAACGGTTTTAATGATGAATATGTGATTTTTCTCCTGTCGAACTGGAAGGATCTCAGACTATGAAGTTGAAAAAATTGACACAAACTAGTGAAATACCATTACAAATCTGCAAGAAATTCCAAAACTGTTAAAATTAAATTTGTAGAATGCATATATAGTTGAAGTGGTTGACGATTTTAAATATATACATACAAAACAGAAGATAATATAATTTTTTATTTTATTTTTTCACATGTTAAAACCTGACAGTAATTTAAAGATTATTAAACAAGTTTTACTATTCTGAAGGTAATTACATTTAAGTGAACCATTCAAACAATTTATATTAACGAGTCACTTCCATTACCACCCAAACCGATTGAAGCAGCCTCCAAAATTTTTCTGAATCCCACTTCTTGTCAATAAATTCTTTGAAACAAATTTTCATGCACAAGGTGTGTACATTTTGTGGATTCACGACTCAACAATTATACTCGTGACATAAAACGTTGAAAAATAAAACCCCGCACCCTCCCCCCATTTATTTGGGACACTTACCCAAATTCAAAAATCTAAAACCTTTTTGCCCGTTTACAGATGTTATGAAACCATTCTATGAAGAAATTAAATCACTAAATCCAAAAGAAAAATGAAAAAAGGTTTACTTCACGGCGGGTGCCGTATACGGAGCAGCAACTGCTTGCCCTTCCGGAGCACCTGAGTTCACTCCTGGTTCTTGTTGTTCATTGTTTTTTAGTTTTCAGTGTTTTTTGTTGTGCTTGTGGTTGTTCATTTGTCTTCTTGGGTTTTGTCTGTCTAATGGATTACTTTTTTTATTGCTCCTTATGTATATTTATCGTCTTTAGAATACAAGTTTAAATTCACAAATTTCGAAATTTGGTCCCAGTGGGCCCCAATTTTAGAAAATGAAAATTCTAAAACCTTTTAATGCATATAAATATGGTCCCACTTTTAGAAAGTCAGAATTATAAAACCTTATTGTGCATCTAAATATGGTGCAAGACAATTCTGTATAGAAAAAAATGCATAAATCGAAAAGATTTTACGTCACAAGCTTAAATTGACATTTATTTTGAAATTCGCCCCCTATGGGCCCAGATTTTAGAAAATTTAAATTCTAACACCTTATTGCGAATCAACAGGTGGTTGCAACCATACCCGAGTTTCTGTTAATGTCATTAGGAGGGGAACTGAAACTATTCTCAGAAAAACCCTAGATCTTGTTCGCACTTTTTCACGAAGATTATTTTAGACGAAAAAATATATGATCCTAACTTAAGATAAGATTGAAACCTTCTTTATAAGTCATCTCTGTATTTATTCCAATATATAATTTGTTTGCAAGTCTTCAACTTCGTTGTTGATTGAAATTATAATATTTTGTATTAGTATGTTCTTTTTAGGGAGAAATATGTATTTTGTTTGATAAAAATATCAGTTTTGCGCTGTTAAGGCATACAAAAATAAAACAAAACAAACAGAAAATTATTTTTTTCATTTTCATCAATATATTCAGAATCCTGATATGTTTAAGATTTTTCAGGTACAATTAAGATTTCAGAAACCAATATATATATATATATATATATATATATATGATTAAGTTTCTAGCAATTTTTTTTATGAAGGGACGAAGTTTAAACTTAAATACAACACCTGATAGCGATGCAGTAGATATATATAAGGGACGAAGTTTAAACTTAAATACAACACCTGATAGCGATGCAGTAGATATATATATATATATCTACTGCATCGCTATCAGGTCGCTATCAGGTGTTGTATTTAAGTTTAAACTTCGTCCCTTCATAAAAAAATTGCTAGAAACTTAATCATATTAATCTAGTGATGCGGAACCCTCTTTGTAACAAGTAGGTTGATATGTTTTTGCATCGCTATCAGGTGTTGTATTTAAGTTTAAACTTCGTCCTTTCATAAAAAAAATTGCTAGAAACTTAATCATATTAATCTAGTGATGCGGAACCCTCTTTGTAACAAGTAGGTTGATATGTTTTTGCTGTTCAGTTTTAGTTGAAATGATTGATGTTACATAACTTTTGGGAGTCTCCCTATCTTTTATAATAAAAAATAAGTAAATACCTTTTGTTACTTGAAAAAACATTTCCGGTTATGTTTTTTGAAAAACATACATTAACATGGATAACAAAAACTACAGTACAAACACTAGTTACAAACACTAGTAACATAACTACAGTACAAACACTAGTAACATAACAACAGTACAATGATTTGTAAAACAACTGCAATACACGTAAAGAATTATCAATAATCATATTTCTGTTTTACCTTCCTTCTGTATTTCTATAAGTGATGACAATAATAACCTCCCGTCCATTTACTGGATAAACAAGTGTACAAATATACATGCCTACAAAGATATATAGCTGGCTCTGTCAAGTGACTAATACAAATATGTTGGTGAGACAGCTTCCAATAAAAATATTTAACAGAAAAAAAACTTTACTGGACTGTCATCTTTTGGAAGAAAAAACTAACTTACAATATATATAAGATTTTCACCATTGAAATTATGAAATGTGAAAACGAGGTTATCTCAAATGGCTCTTTAAGCAATCTGTGGACCAGATACACTTTTAAAAAAGATGTTAAAGCTCACATCAATTTGACTGAATTCATATGAATTCCTATAAGAATTAAATTTATTGCTTGTTTTCATTGTTTGTTATAAATGTATGTTTCTAAGACATTGGCGCATATTGGCGTAAAAGTTCTTTTCCATAAAGTATCTTATAACATGACTCGACAAAGCACACTTCAAATATAAAACGGTCACAATTAGCCATCCCGTCGGGAATCCACACTAACCAATGTTTTACTAGCTATATATAGTCTTTTGCACGATCTTCGACCAGCTGTTTTTAATTTAGGCTCGACACGGTAGTGTTACCATATTTGTTTTTACTTTAGTTCTGAAGTCTATTTTATCTGTAATATATGGTATTCAGTCTACAACTGGTATTAATTTTATGAAATCAAGGATTCGCACACCAGATTTAACTAGTGGACACCCGTTTCCATTGAAGTTGCCACTGCAATGCTATCTGGGTAATTCTAGGACAGGTCGGCCGAAACTGGTCTGATCATCAGATCGGCATTACATATTAGTTCATGTGCAAACATTGCTGGAATCAAAAAGGTCGGAATATGGAACAGACCAAGTTATTGTCGATTTTAGTTACTTTGAACGTCCGGGTTATATAAATGTAGAAGAGGTCTTAACGCCGTATGTATTTAAACCTTCAAACACGTGGTCAATGTATTATTGACATAATTTCGAAGCTCCACTATCTTATAGAGCTAGCAGAAAGAATTTAAATTTTGACTTAATAAATCAATAAGATACCAGTAATGTTGAAAAAGTTAATTTAAAATTTTGCAAATTTTTACTAAATCTGGGTAAAAAGTGTGTTAATATTGCTGCAAGAGTTGAAGCAAACAATTATCCATTGGATCAAGGACATATAACTAACATACGTCCTTGATGGGATGTATTTATTAACTGCCAGTCACTGAAATATCTGCATAATTCAGATTATAGAACATTTATTTGCAAAATGAGAATAAGCGATCATTTTTTAGAAATAGAAAGAGGGAGATATACAAACATTGAAAGAAATAAACGTTTTTGCAGTTCATGTCAGTCCAAAGTAGATGATGAATATCATTTCTTTTTAAAATGTTACAAAAACACAATGCTAAAAGAAGATTTATTTCAGAAATTGTAAACAATATTACGAACATTTTGAAAAACTGAATGATAACAAAAAAATTAATATTCTTTTAACAGATGCGCTATGTTGGTCCCTTTATTAAAACGTCTTGGTTACTGAGGAAAGCGGACTAAGAAGCTGCATAAGATGATTATGTCTGTTTTAGTTTGTCTGTTTATTATAGTTATTATGTATGTTTTTTTCTTTTTTTATGTTTAAAAGCTTTCAACCCATATTGGGTATAACTGTGCTTTCATTAATAAAACTATTATTATCTATAAAAATAAACAATAATCGAGGTCCGCTTCATATTTGGATTTGTTTCTTGAAATAGACAATGAAGGATATTTGAAGACAAAAACTTTATAACAAACGTGATGACGTTTCTCAGTTTATCCGATATTCAAGGGCATGCGTGAGTTACCCTGACGTTCGACAAATAGTATTACTGCTGTCACAAAAGCTTCTTAACCAGGGTTTTATCAGGGATTGGTTGGTGTCATCACATAGGAAATTTTACGGTCGTCATCACGAATTGATTGACCGTTACAGTGTTCCAATATCCAAGATGATGTTGGACCTGTTCCCACAGTCGTCACATTTCATGTACCTCCACCCATTTGTGACTTCCATCAAATTGGCCGTGCTTTGTTTAACTTCACGACGGGTGCCGTATATGGAGCAGGAACTGGGTTCACCCCTGGTTTTTATAGGAGTTGTCGTTGTTCATTGCTTTTTAGTTGTCAGTGTTTATTTGTTGTGCTTGTGGTTGCTCATTTGTCTTCCAAGGTTTGTCTGTCCAATGGATTACGTTTTTTGATTTGGTCCTTAGGTGTATTTGTCCTCCTCTTTACCGTATCGAGCAGGTAATATTTAAATGTCTTCACTTGTCTTTGTTTTAAAGCATTTTCTGGCGTTGGTGTGAAGACTCGACAAGCAGAAAAATAGACAAGTAAAAAAGGTTAGGATACTTGATTATAATATTAATGAAAAAATGTTGTCGGAAAACTGTAATAGACAAAATAATTTTCATTTTATGATTAAATATTTCTGAAATATTTCCCTCACTTTGCAGGTCGGGAATATATTCAGATTAGGAAAATATTTTCACCGACATTATTATATGATATTATATGTATATTTGCAGTCTAAGACTGACATATCTGAAGATTCATGTTGACAAGTCTGATAAATGTACAATATGTCTGCTAATGAGACAGATGTTATATGTCAGATCTAATAATGTATTCAATTATAGTTCTTGAAAGCGTTCAATGAATTATTCAAATATCTCCCGTTGTAAAATGTATTGTTGTTTTATAATTGTAAATATGGTTGCTTCATGCATTACTGAGTTGAAAAATGTATCGTACAGTCTGACTTTACTACTGGTACCCACATTACCGGTGTAACGGGGCTTCATCTCAGGTGCAAATACTGTAGACCAACAACATGGATACCGGAAGTGTTACCAGACGTTAATTGTTGTCTGGAATTACTGCCGGTTTCCATGTTGCTGGAACACAATTAAAGTACATGTATGTTATTACTTCTGTAGTTGGATGTCTGGTTTTACTTACATTATATTTGTTGCCAGACCACAAATAAAGTCTGGTATTACGATACAGTAGCAGGGGGGATAATGATGTCGCAAAGAGATGCACATTGTGACCGTGTCATAGTATCCTTCAAGAAAAAACTTTAGACTATACTAAATTTTTTTTTCTCAAATATATCTGCAATGAGCACATGGACCCCAACGTTTTTCTTTTGCAATCAGAAGCTCATTACTTAAAGTTAAGTATACTAAAATTTAAAGAAAAAATCAATAGTGGATTTTTTTCTACGTGCATCTAAAGTTACCAAATTATCATAAATATTCCTTATTTGAATTAAATTTGCATAATTTCCTAATTAATTTATCAATCCTTTTCGTCAATTATTTATCAAAAGACAATGTCTATGTAGTTGGGAATATTTTACAAAATACCTGGTGAAGCTATCTTTTTTCGTTAAAAAGTTAGACACTGTTTTGTGACAGTCTTGAAGGTATGTTTTTCTTTGCTTATTTGAAAAGTATACATAAAAATTGACCATTTAGTAAATGTTCAGCAAAAATTCATTGGAGGAACCTTGTTGTATTGTATTCCCTTAAAATGGAAACCGGAAATGTAGAAAGGGGAAACAATTTTTATAGCTGATTAAATATTAAATATCTGTCTGCAAGGCCCAGTTATTAAAAAGGTAACAACAATTTTCAGTTTAAAATTTTGACTTCTTTGGTTATGCCTAAGGACTGAAAATTTTCTGATGGGTTAATCCTGTAACTTTGTGTGTCTATGCAAAATTTTGTACAGAAATATTACTTAACAATCGAAATAATGGAAAGTGAACAACTAGGCCCTGACGTCATTTTATAAAAGGATGCATTCTAATTTGATGTCCTATATATCATCAAACGAAACCGGTATAGCCACCTTTAGCACATGCGTATAGAGGCTTTTATGTAAACTCAAATTTTGTAAGCTTTAATGGCAAAAATTATCCTTTTTTTCAACACGAAATTGTTTACCTTTACCAAGAAATCATTTGATACAACCACACCAGTGTTGTGTACCACTACAATTATGACAATGTTGTAAACTGCAATACACATTTACGTAGGCCGTGGCATCTTGATTTTTGAATGACGTGACGGTTACCGAGGACAGGGGCTCTTGAAAATTTACTCTCATAATGTATATAAGTGATCATGTTGATGTTGTTTTCATTTTGTTATGTTGGGTCACATGCTATAAAATGTAGTAATTTGAATTGAATATGAATTAACCAATAGTTAAACATGCGTTGTATTATTTCTTTCTTGTGTAAATGATGAATTATGTAATTTGACTGTGTAAATGGTTAGCTACCGAAAATAGTTTGATTTTAGATATGCTCTTAAAACGACAGATTGAACCATATTAATCGTAAGAGAAAAGGAACATCCAAACCATTATCGGATACATATTTAAAACTCTTGAAAATGACCAAAATAAGCGTATTTGTCATATAAGAATAGAAATAATTCATGAAGATTATATAGTTGTGGTCATTTGAACATGGGCTGGGCATTTATATTCTCATCACTGTATAATATGGCTCGGTATAAAATAATCGAATATAAAGGCCCAGCCCATGTGTAAATGACTTCAACTCCATAACCCCCATGAATTATTTCTTATGTCAAAATATACGAACAATAAATTACCAACATCGGAATGAAGGCGGATGGTTTTAATTTAAACAAATGCTAAAGGACGTGAATTTATGTATTGGGTATACCCTTGAAGGTGTTAACCAAATAGGGATATATGCTCGGTTTATCCCATGATACTTTACAAGTGAAGTTGATATCTTTTAATGGGGGTCCTCCAGGGATGTCACCTTAAGCAATCATCATTGTAAAAATGATCTTTTGGTAGATGATAAATTTGTAAGTAAGGTTTTCGATATGATCAGCAATTAGGTTACGTCCCCAGCCAGAACCAGTTTTAAGAAAGCCAGTTTGAGAAATCTCGAATTATACAACATCCAAATTATACAAATGAAGTGTCTTCTAAAAAATATTAAGACTAATACCCTAAACTGGAAATGATGAATTGCCATAGCAACACTCCGCACGAGGTTAATACCTCCATTCAAAAAGTCAACTGGCAATGATCGGGTACCATGGTAACACTCCACAGTAGGATATTTCCTCCATTCATTTGAACTATCCACAAACATAGCCGTTTGTGCTCTCTTTCCATTTTCTTGGCACAAAATCAATAAATGCATTTTTTTATTCGACAAAGGCGCCTACATCGTAAGGCAGACCCAAAGAAAAAAAATTATATGTTATTTTACTAAGAATGCAAATTTGACACCATTTGTAATGGCTAAGACGGAATCTATTGCCGTAAGGTGTCTGATTCAGAGACAAATTTTATGCTTTAAAACTGATGCACGACAGAAGATGTCAATCTTTCAATTCATTAGTGATTTAAATGACACTTGCATAAAGAGTCATAGCTCCATCTTATTAAATAAATGTATTTATAGAAATACATAAAACAGGGGTTCTATTAATCTGACATTTATGTGATGATGATGGCAGTTAGTGGTAAAAGTGTTAACTATCAATATATTTATCTTTATGTCATAAGTTTTAGATGCATATATACATGGAAGCATGTCTGCAAAGATATCTATAATACTAAATTTACGAATTAGCCGAATAGGCGGCAAAACGTGTGGTTCAAAATAAACGATGTATGGTTCAGATTATAAAGGTTATTATCGGATTTGACAATCTGCATTTATAAATTTTAAACTGCAGTTTTGTTTATGTGCAAATGGAATTTGCATGGACTTTACCGGTATGAATTCTCCCAACATATCCCTTAGAAGGTTCTCGAATGCATCATTTTAACACATTGATTTAAATAAACAATTATCACATATTTTAAATGTATTTTTGTTTGAAATTACGGAAGAAGAATAAAACAAATTAAAAACATTCTCCTTCGAGTGGGATGTTTCCGCTTCATGTATTCAGGATTGTTTTTTCTACCATTATGCAATTTCTCCTAACTATAAACATTATGAACTTTGAAGATTATGAAGAAGTAAGGCAAAGTTCAGAGGAATTCCTAACTTAATTGGTTTTTGGATTGCTCGGATGTTTACTTTGCACAATGTGATAAAACCAACCATTATCCATTTTTACATTATTTGTCGTGTGACCTGTCTAAATATATGTCACCCATACAATTCCCTGTAAGCCCTAGATAAAAATATTTTTAAAAAATGGTCATCTTTATCATTAATGACGAAATTTATCTCGGACATCTTTATAAACAGCACACGCAGCCACACACTAAAAATGCTTTTATCGTCTATTGGATTTATTTGTGAAATTAAGCCTCGCTTGCCCTGCCCATGATGACAATGAACAATTGGAACAATTATTTTCCAAACATATGCTCTACTTAACTCACGGCATCTTTTGAAAAATTCATCCGTCACTAAAGAAATGTTTATTCATATTCTTTTTCATATTTATTCTGAATGAAAAAGGTAATGCATTATGAAATGTGTATTTAATGAAAGCTTTTCATCAAGTTCCAGTTCAGAATTAATTGTAACATAAACATATTGACAATTTATGTGGTTGTATTTTCGTCATAGATTTTGACTATGATGGAACCTTAAGGTCCAGTTTGGTAATTCTACGTGGCATACAGTCTACTTCATCAGTGGATACATCTTCGGTAGTAACGAACAACCGTATGACAATTAGGTCACGTTGACCTACATTTAACGCTTCATTGACTTTGGTTAAAGTTTGCATTAACATCCATTTCTGGAATACTACAGCATATATAGACATGAAACTATCAGTTGATACCACCTACTTGAAGGGAAAGTTTATGGGAAGCCTGCCACAACATCCACATTGAGTTTCTGTTCCACGAATGCCATGGCCGCAAAAACTTTTTAAAGTCAATATGGCCACCACAAAAAAAATGCTTATTTTCCCGCGCTCGCGCGGATTCAATGTCTAGTTGTTAATAAATTTAGCAAAACGCACAACAGAGAATTATCACCAATTTTTGTGTGTGTGGCTTTTTTTTTAAATCAAACTCCACCAGCTAGTACTACGATCAAATTTTAGAAGGCCAAGAACCGTCAAAATTTAAAAATATGATGAACAAGAATATGTGTCCATAGGACACGATGCCCCGCTGCACTGTCAGTCTCTATGTTCAATAAACCAGGAAATGGGGGTCAAAACCCCAATTTCACATGCAACTGAGACAGATCATATAATAAATAATCTAGGAAGATTTTAATTTGCATGCTTTTGCCATTTGCGACGCAGGTAAAAATTTTAAATATATTATTTAGAAAAGACAAAAGATCGTAGCAATCAAATAGTTCATGTATACGTCTCGACATTAACAAAGGAGCAGTTTGATTTTTAGCAAATTTAATTTAATAATTCACGTTGTAAATTTGCTCTTACAAAAGCAGTTGATACCAATTATCTGCATGTCACTAGTTTTCTTCTTTAATGAGGGGTAGTAATTTTGTTTTACATTCAAAAAAAAAAAATTCTGATTTGAAAAAAAGACGCACGTGCGTAGAGTGCGTATAGGAAGCGGCGCCCTTGTAATTTGACGTGATTACGACTTTATCCTAGACTACCTTCACCAAAAATTTTAACCTGAGAATGTACTGTTTCCACACTTTCATATTTCTATGCTCAGCGAACCATAAAAATGGGGTCAAAACCCTAATTTGGCATGCAAATTAGAAACATCATAATATAAGGAACATGTGTATCAAGTTTAAAGTTGATGTGACTACAACTTCTACCAAAAAATTTAACCTGAGAATATACTGTTTTCACACTCATATTTCTATGCAAAGCGAACTATAAAAATAGGGCCAAAACCCTGATTTGGCATACAAATTAGAAAGGCCACATTACAAGGAACATGTGTACTAAGTTTTAAGTTTATGTGACTACACCTTCACCTTAAACTACCTTGTCCAAACTTTAACCTGATTCGGGACTGACGGACGGACGCACGGACCGAAAAACATAATGCTTTCCACTATCGTAGGCGGGGCATAAAAAAATATTCCATTGCACGACTTCTGTAATGTATAAGGGATTTTGTGTTCAGAATTATCCACAATATCCCTTCCTTCATATTAAACAGAACTTAAGAATCAATAAAAAAGGGAAGTTCAATTTTTCATAAGGATTTTGAAATCTCATTAAAATGCGGATCTACAAGATGTATGTTAGAAGGTTAAGAGCGGTGTAAGAAAGAATGAAAGAATAATGAAAAAAAAATATTCAAACATTTTTTTTTAATTGATATACATATTTTTAATTTAATATCTAATCACACATGAATTTATGATATGCTTATATTAAATGAGTAACCGTATAGGTCGACTCGAACACATCTTAAATATTCTGTAAAGTTAATAAATTACATTACATTATGTATTAGATATTTTTAATGTACTATAACAGGAAATGAAATAAAGACAGCACATTTCCAGTAATTGTATTTTATTAAGGATTTGGAAACCTTTTCTGAAGGTAAGAATTTATAATTGCACGGACTTCACGTACTGAAATGCAAGAAGGCATGTGCTCAGAAATATAATATTACGAAGTAAATGTTACAAATTTAAATAAAACGAATGTGCATATGGTCAACTGTCTCCCTGAAAGAAAATATTTCAATGGCGTACCCTGATTTGGGGGCAATTGAAATCCCTCAACTTGTCTTTCAAACGCATTTTCCGGAAAGATTAGCAATTTTGAACTGCTATATTCCTTTAAATAATCCGTTACATTTGTACTTTGACTGAAAATTGTAGATTTCATAGATATTATTGTGGAATTTTGTTCTATTTATTTCATATTTCAATATCCAGGATACTTTCTTTATTGCAGACAAAAACCCATTAGGGTTATACAATACAAAATACATATATATACATGTAACAGCAAAAGTTCATTAACAGTACACAGAAAGTTCATATTCAAAACAACTATGAGTCTCCTTTCCTAAGCTTTAATGACTGGTTAATAAACGAAACTACTGTTTAAATATCTTCAGGTATTGATGGGTTTAATATTATTATTAGTTTGTCTCTGAAGCTAAGGTAATTAAAATTTGTATATATGTTTCTTCGAAATATTTAAAAAATGTTCTACGTTTTTGCAAATTTAGTTTACAATTGAAAAGGAAATAAAATTCATCATCCAAATTATTGCAGATACTTAAAATTTAAATATCAACAGTGTGGGTTTTAAAAAAGTACCTTTAGCAAAATACACTATTTATATCAAAATGGACATTTCATGCTTCTTGTTACCTTAGACCCCCTGCAAAGGAAGTTTGGGGAGGCTCATAGGAAATTGTCTGTGTGTCCGTCTGTCGGGAGCAATTTGGCCAGTCCTCACCAAACTTGACAGAGTAATTGACCATGATGGCGCTTCCTTTATAGTAATAAGGATGTTCTGGTCCATTTAGATTTTTTCCTAAGTTATGGCCCTTTGAACTTGATAATTTTGACATATATGATGCAAACCTTGTCATCACCACTCCTCTGGCATGGTTTGATATATACATATGAAAGAGGACAAATATACCTAAGGAGTATTTCAAGATTCTACTTCGCAGATATGCATATGGATAGGATTTTCCAATCCCATAATTATGGCGCTTCGAACTTGTCATTGCAACTCTTGTGAAACCACTGGGCCAATTGAAACCAAACTTTGATTGGTCATCGGGTGCCGAACCTACCCTCAAGATGAAAAAAGGTAGATGAATGTTATAAATCTTCTTCTATGAAACTATATGACAGATGGAATCAATACTGTGCTGAACTGGTCTCTGTGGGGTTAACTTTAAAAACTATGTCAAAACAACCTTGGCGTCTGTGAAGAACCTCCAAGTCTGAAACTACTGCGCCAACTGGAATCAAACTTTGCAGCAATGGTCCTTAGATTGCCTTCTTTCAGATTTTAATCGGACGACCTGGACTTTCAGCAAAGATTGCTGCCACAACCGAACCTAGGTGGACATAGGACTCTATGGGAAAAGACAGTGAAATTCTTCTAGTCGGAAACAATTGATCCAATTAAAACTAAACTAATGGTCTTTAGATTGTACCCTTTCAGAAATAGGTCCGATGACCCGGACTGACAACAAAACGGCCGCCACATTCGAACCTGCATGGTTTAACAGAGTACCGTATGGGAAAATTCATTTAGAGATCTTCTTGTTTAAAACTAGTGGACAAATTTGATACCAAACTTAGTTCATTTGTTATATACATATGAATCTTGGTGCATTGTTAGATCCTAGTGTGCAGCTATGCATGTGGGTAGGATGTTTCGGTCTACTGAGTTTTCACGAGTTTGGCCTTTGCACTGACATGGTTTTAATAAACAAATGAACTAAATTGTTAAATCCTTGTGTGCATACTCGTATGTAGCTAATAGTTATATTTTCAATATTACCGTGTCGAGCCTGTAATATTAAAATGTCTTCACGGATCTTTGCTTTAAAGTATCCAATTCAATCGTTTATGTAAGTAAAACTTTTTGATGTGTTGTGAAGACTTAAGAAGAGAAAAATGTAAATAAACAATTAAATTGATAAGAATATTCAATAATAATGTTAAAAATACAAATGTTGGAAAACGAAAATGGAGAAAATCATAATATTTCTGGAATATTTCAATCCCCTGGCGGGTCAGCAAATTTATAAGACCAGGAACATATTTTCATCCACATTATTATATAATATTTTGACCTGATATTATATGAATATTTGCAGTCTAAGACTGACAAATCTGAAGATTCATGTTGGTAAGTTTGATAAATGAAAACCATTTGTACTAATGAAGCAGATGTTAAAAGTAATGTCTAAAAATGTGTCGAATTACAGGTCAAGCGTTCAATCAATTATCCATATATCTTCCATTGTCTGAAAATGTATTGTTTTTTCTATAATTGTATTATGGTTGCTTCAGGCATTACTGAGTTAAATTATCATATCGTACAATCTAGTGTTACTACTGATACCCACGTAACGGGCTTTACTTCCGGTACAACGGTACAAATACTGGAGACCGACAACATGGATACCGGAAGTGTTACCAGACGTTAAATGTTGTCTGGAGGTACTTCTGGTTTCTATTTTGCCAGGCCACAATTAAAGTCTGTTCGTACAGTTAAAGTAGAAAGTTACAAATTACAAAGAAAAGAATAAAATTTGCTAAGCCAAAAAATGGACAAAGGCGAAACAAAAGCACCGAACTGACAAAACAGTGAGAAAAGTCCATAAATTCGAAATCCAAGGAAAAGACAAAGTCACGAGAATGGAACAAAACAAACAAACACCACAAGGATACTTTTTATAACTGAAAGAATAAAATAACATATAATAAACTTAACAAAAATAGAACAAGACAGCACAGAAACTAAAGCACTAGCAAAGTAAAAACCTGTTGTGACATCAGGTGGTCTGGAAGGGTAAGCATGTAATGCTATGTTAACATTGGTATAGCTGATTAACTATTAACTATCTGTCTGGTGTCATTTTATAAAGGGACAATATATGAAGAATAAACTACCAACATCGGAATGGAGGTAGTATTTTTTAATGGTAAAGGAAGTGGAATTGGGTGATACTTTACATAGGGGAGTTGATAGCTTTTAATGTTGGTCTTCCAGGATTTCCAATTGACCCCGTTTAGGAGTTTTTTCCCTTGAAAGATTAGTTACATGTAAACAGAAAATAATGGTCTGACATATTCACAGATGTTTAGAGCATAACTTGATATAAATTAAATGGTAGCTGCACAAGTAAAATGGGTGGTCAAGGGTCAAGGCCATTGTAAAAATCCATAGCAACCGATGAAAAAGTCCCTAGCAATGGTAAGGTATAATAAATGGAGGACATCTGGTTATATTTTTTGGTATCATGGTAAAAGGGATCTTTTGGTAGATGATAAATTTGTAAGTACTAAAACATTGATAAATAAAAGTTCTCGATTTGATCAATAGTTTGACGCACCCCAGCCCGAGCAAACTCTAGGAAAGCCACTTTGAGGAATATCGAATTATACAACATTGAAATTATAGAAATAAAGTATCTTCTCAAAAATATTAAAGGGGGCCTCGGTAGTTGGTCATGACTACTAATGATCACTAGCCTGTCAACACTGGGGTTGTAAGTTCGAATCTCACCTGTGGCGGGGCATGTTCGACTCCGATCAAAATTGACAAGGATTGCCAATTTTTCTACCGAAGGTCGGTGGTTCTAAACTAAACAAACAAACAAAAATATTAAGACTAATACGCTAAACTGGAAATGGTACATTGCCAAAATAACACTCTGCACGAGGCTAATTCCTCCATTCAAACTCTCAATTGGCAATGACACGGTACAAAAGTAACACTCCACATGAGGGTATTTCCTCCATTCATTTGAACTCTACAGAATCAAAGGTGTTTGCGTTCTGTTTCCTTTTTATTGGCACAACATCTGAAAATTCAAAAAGATTCCTACATCTTAAGGCGGAAATAAAGAAAGAAATTATCTGTAATTTTCCTAATAATGCAAATTTGATATCATTTTAATGGCTTGGGGGGAATATATTGATAAACTGTCTGTTTAAGAGACAGATTTCATGCTTTTAAACTGATTCACGACAGTAGTTGTCAATCTTTCAAATTATTGGTGATTTAAGACGAGTGCATACAGAAAAAAAGCTTCATCTCATATTGTTAATAAATTTAGAAAAATTATTACAATTTTTTTGTGAGCGCGACGCTTTTTGTCTTAAATCAATCTCCACCAGCTACTACCATGATTAAAATTTAAGAAGGCCAGAAATCGTCAAAATAAAAAAAATATGCTGAATACGAATTCCATTGCATGCATGGACTTTTGTAATGTATTAGGGATTTTGTGTTAAGAATTCTCCACAATACCCCTTTCTTCATATTAAACAGAATTTAAATATCAGTAAAAAAAGCAAGATCAATTTTTCGTAAGGGTTTTGAAACTTGATTTAATTATGTAACAACAAGATGTACGCTAGAAGGGTGCAGGAAAAAAAGAAAGAAGAAAGGAAAATATATGTTTAAAATTTATTTTTCAAGTTGATATACATATTTTCCATTTTAATATATCCAATCACGCATGAATTTATGGTATGCTTATATTAGATGAGTAACCGTATATGTCGACTCGAACACATCTAAATATTCTATAAATCTATATAAAAAGGATGTGCATATGGTCAACTATCTCTCTTAAAGATAAGATTTAATGGGGTAAGCAGATTTGGGGACAATTGCAATCATCAAAGGAGATTTTCTGCCGCATTTTCCAGAAAGATAAGAAATGGGGACATGACAGTTTAAGTTGCTTTATTACTTGAAATAATCCGTTACATCTGTACTGTGAATGAATATTGTAGATTTAAAAGATATTATTGTTGAATTTTATTATTTAATATTTTGATATCCCTATACTTATATTTTGTATTCAATAATTTATGAAATGCCTGCATTTTGGGCTCATTTGAGTCAAGGGATCAGGCTCTTTTGTTTTAAATAAATCCAGGTTATAATTTTAATATTAAAAGTGTGAATTTTAAAGAGTATCTTTAGCAAACTCCACTATTTATATCAAAATGAACATTTCATTATATCCCCTGCAAACGAAGATTTAAAGGGTATATAGGAATCAGTCAGTCTTTCCGCCTGTCGGGAGCAACTTTGCCAAATCCCTTTGAAACTTGACAGAGTAATTGACCGTGGTGTGCTTACTTGATAGTAATAAGGGTTTCGGTCGATTGAGTTTTTCCTGAGTTATGGTCCTTTGAACTTGGGAATTTTGACATGTATGGTACGCACCTTGTCATCGTTACTCTGACATGGTTATATACATATGAAACTTGGTGCATTGTTAGATTCTACTGTCCAGATATGCATATCGGTAAGATGTTCCAGCCCAATAAGTTTTTACTGAGTTATGACCCTTTGTAATTTGAAATTTTTGACACTATGTGGTATACGTATTGTCAGTGCAACTCCTCTGAAACCACTGGAACAATTGAAACAAAACTTTGGTGGAATGGTCATCGGGTGACCCCTTCAAGAAATGTGTCCAGCATTCCGAACATTTTACCAATATGAATATGGAGAAAGGAAGATGAATCTTCTTCTATGAACGTATATGGCCAGATGAAACCAAGATGTACTGAAATGGTTCCTTTGAGGTCAACTTGAAAATCTATTTTCAATAACCTGGACTGCAAACCAAAATGGCTGCCACGGGCGAACTTAGTTTAATTTAGGGCCCTATGGGAAAATTCATTGAAAAATCTTCAAGTCTGAAGCCACTGAAAAATTGGAACCAAGCTTGGCAGCAATGGTCCTGAGATAGTCCTCTTTCAGAATTGTGTCCGATAACCCGCACTGTCAACAAAGATTGCTGCCACAGTCGAACTTAGGTTGACATAGTACTCTATGGGAAAAATTCACTGCATGAAAATTCTTCTACTTTGCTTCATTTGTTATGTAAATATGAAACTTGGTGCGTCGTTTGATCCTAATGTGCAGATTTGCATGCAGGTCCATTTAGTTTTCCCGAGTTACGGACCTTTTGACTTTGAATTTTTTTTACAATATACGGTAAACACGTCATTGTAACTCATCTGACATGGTTTTAATATATAT
Organism: Mytilisepta virgata; assembly: GCA_028015205.1. Classification (NCBI taxonomy): domain Eukaryota; kingdom Metazoa; phylum Mollusca; class Bivalvia; order Mytilida; family Mytilidae; genus Mytilisepta; species Mytilisepta virgata. The sequence goes on from CM051517.1 coordinate 70,384,573, forward strand.
AGGAACTCGTTAGATCCTTGTGTGCAGATGTGCATGTGGATAAGATGTTCTATTCCTTTGAGTTTTGCCTTTGAACTTAACATTGTTTATATACATAGACGTTGCTTCAATCTTGGAAGCTCTCTCAAACCTACATTTCCACTTTTCACTTTACTTTGAATCTACTGGACATTGAATTTCTCGTCGGTGGGGGTTATTAGTCCTGCTTTAGTTTTTAATGTTGGTCTAAGAATATACATATCCCCTAGTAAATTGGAGCCTCATGAAACCAACACTTGAAATAAAGAGCTTAAACATAGAGACATACGCTAAAATCATGAAAATAACCATAAACTTATTAAACTTCTGATAAATGTTTAACATGTAAACCAACTAAAAGAGATTCTCATATTAGGTCGAAAACCAAACTAAACAATATTGTCATTTAATGATGCATTGGAAATGTTCACCATTCCACTTAAAAGTGAAATGAGCGCATCATTATTATGCTATTTACTATATCTTATATTGGTATCTTTGGCTTGTTATTTTGAAACTCCTGGGACGATGCCTATGCATGGTGGACCCTAGGTCCCCGAGGGTATTCGCCAACCCAGTCGTCAGACTTGTCTGACATGATTATTCATTGATTTCTTATAGAAATTACCAGAATTTAGCAAAATTCAAAAATAACAGAATTACTAAGGGTTCATTCCTGTTATTGCACATGGTAGATCTCCTTAGCTGAATTTGGCTTCCTTTTTCGGTATTTTTGGTTATTAGTACTTCTTGTTTTAAAATAAGTTTGGTTTTTAGCTCACCTGGCTATGCCAGGGTGAGCTTTTGCCATCACTTTTCGTCCGTCGTAAACTTTTCATTCAAAAATCTTCTTCTCTGAAACCGCTGGGCCGATTGGTTTGAAACTTAATAGGAATGATCTATGACATGTCCTCTACAAATGGTCCTCAATTTATTTTGATCTGACATAAAACATGGCTTTCGTAGCTAAAAATAGAGTATAGGGGTGGATGTGTTGTTTTTGGCTTATAACTTAAAAACCGTTACAAATATAAAAAATCTGACAGAAGTAAAATTGATCAGCATAACGAGATCTACCTACCCTGAAATTTTGAAGGAAATTCCAAAACCCGTTTAGGAGTTATTGCCCTTTTTTCGTCAAATTTTCAAAATTTTAACATTTTTCGTCATGTCATTTATCTCCAAAACTATTTCAGATAGAAGTGAAATGTAAATTTGAAAAATGTTTGCTGTGTTGAGATCTACCTACCCTGAAATTTTAAAGGAAATCCCAAAACCCATTTAGGAGTTGTTGCCCTTTTTTTGTCAAATTTTCAAAATTTTTTCATTCAAAAATCTTCTCCTCTAAAACCGATGGGGCGATTGGTTTGAAAATTAATAGGAATGATCTATGACATGTCCTCTACAAACGATCCTCCATTTATTTTGATCTGAATTAAAACATGGCTGTCGTAGCTAAAAATAGAATATAGGGGTGCATGTGTTGTTTTTGGCTTATAACTTAAAAACCGTTACAGATATCACAAATCTGACGGGGTAAAATTGATCAGGATGACAAGATCTACCTAACCTGAAATTTTGAAGGAAATCCCAAAACCCTTTTAGGAGTTATTGCCCTTTTTAGCTCACCTGGCTATTGCCAGGCTGAGCTTTTGCCATCACTTGGCGTCCGTCGTAAACTTTTCATTCAAAAATCTTCTCCTCTGAAACCGCTGGGCCGATTAGTTTGAAACTTAATAGGAATGATCTATGACATGTCCTCTACAAACGATCCTGAATTTGGGATTCCCTTCAAAATTTCAGGGTAGGTAGATCTGAACATGGCAAACATTTTTCAATTTATATTTCACTTCTATCTCAAACAGTTTTGGAGATAAATGCAAAAATGTTAAAATTTTTAAAATTTGACCAAAAAAAGAGAAATAACTCCTAAATGGGTTTTGGGATTTCCTTTAAAATTTCAGGGTATGTAGATCTCAACATAGCAAACATTTTTCAAATTTACATTTCACTTCTATCTCAAATAAGTTTGGAGATAAATGACGAAAAATGTAAAATTTTGAAAATTTGACGAAAAAAGGGCAATAACTCCATAAAAGGTTTTGGGATTTCCTTCAAAATTTCAGGTTAGGTAGATCTTGTCATGCTGATCAATTTTACCCCATTTCAGATTTTTGATATCTGTAACGGTTTTTAAGTTATAAGCCAAAAACAACACATGCACCCCTATATTCTATTTTTAGCTACCACAGCCATGTTTATGTCAGATCAAAATAAATTGAGGACCGTTTGTAGAGGACAGGTCATAGATCATTCGTATTAAGTTTCTAACCAATCGGCCCAGCGGTTTCAGAGGAGAAGATTTTCTATATTTTTTTTAATGAAAAGTTTACGACGGACGGACGGACGACGGACGAAAAGTAATGGCAAAAGCTCACATGGCAGCTAATTAACACACTAACGATTAAGGCGGACACTTTAATGTGGTACTTGGAAAACACCGTAGAGTTGTTATAACATGGTAGAGTTTATTAAAATATTCAGAAACCATAAAGTAAGGTTTGGTTAAAATAAATAACAGATGTAGATTTGGATTTTGTGAGAAAGTTGCAAGTGGTAAAGTTAGTTTATGTTACAAATAGTGAACTGTATACACGTACTTTTGTCTAGAATTAAATCGTGATTATTCTTATATTTTTATATGGGATAATATGAATATTAAAGATGTGAACTTTAACTAGTCTTAGTAAATTATATAACTATAGCTGGTTCCCTTTGTGTACGTGTTAAGCTACATTCAAAACAATATGGATAATACGATCCCGGAATAATAGACGAATACAAAACAATAAAAGAACCCGTCACATCCATGACATCTGGTGGAGAAATCAGAAATTAATTATGTGCATATCTAAATTAAACGTATAATTTAAGAAATAGACAAGTGAAATCCAACAAAATGAATGGTGATGAAAGTAATTCTGGGAACAGTATATGATCGTAACAAAATCCAGTTTATTTGAACTTTGTAATTGTTAAACAGTAATATAGGACATTCTCCCAAATGTTGTGGTGTAAAGATTACAAATATCGATGACATCATCAAAACACAATAAAGGGACCGCACATTTCTTTTTTAAAAATACTTGTAAAAGCAAGACAATAAGGTGAATACAAATTAAGTTAGTGGCCGACTCAATGAAACCAAAAGCCACGCATATAAAATAACAATCCCTGTTATCAGTTATATAATTTTAAAAAATAAATTGATGATAGTGCTCCATTGTTGTTAGAAATGATATATACACGAATAACTTCAAGTTGGTGTGAAAAAAAAAGACACACACTAAAAGTTTCTGATTTTACATTACTGGTTTAAAAAGCGAACGATTTATTAAAATGTTAAAATAGATATGTAAACCAGATGCATTCTCTTTTCAACTTCTTGTATTTTGGTATATATTGCATAACTCATATTTTGTTCCAAAGATTGTGGGCATTCTTTCACTATGAAGTGATTTTCCGGGGAGAGCTTGCCTGTTGATGTTCTGACTACTCAAAGTATGTGCTGATCAAAAACTGAAGTCATTGCTTCGAATATGTATACTTATCATTATGAATGGGTAGAAGGTTATAAAATATCAGTTTCCCGAAAACTTATCTCTTCCGTCTGACGTACTGGACTTGACAGTGAACAAAACGACGGCGGTTTTGTATTTTAAATTTAGCGATTTGATCACATTAATAAGCCATATCTAAATTTTATTCATGTTATTAGTGGTGGGTGACTATGAATATATATATATAGATATATAATTACATGTCAATGTTGATGTATAAGATGTGCATTAAGCCATTTTTCGTCGATTTACTACTCATCATATGTGCACAGGGTGTTAAATGTTAACAAGAGAGCTGTCTGAGTGACAGCAAACCGGGTTTTCCCCTTTTATTTCATTTTTACTGAGTAACTTTTCTCCAACAAACTGCTTATAGCAATATCTATATGAACATAGTGCCTAAATATTCGAATATACATGTATTTATTTTGAAAGTAAAATTGAGGTCAAAGGCCAATGACACCATCCCTTGTACCTGACACATCATTGTGAGGTAACATACTTACACATCAAATACCCGAGGCCTAGGTCTTATGACAAAAAAAAATTACGAAAAGACCTATTTATTGATCTTGAAGTCAAGGGTCAAGGTCAGATGTCAACATCTTTAGTACACGACACATCATCTTGAGGTATACTACCCACATATCAAAGATCTAAGATCTAGGTTTTAAGACAAAAAAAAGTTACAGGCTGGACATGATTAGCAATTTATTGACCTTGAGGTCAAAGTTCAACGTCAACATCCTTAATATGCGACACGTCATCTTGAGGATACCTACGTACACAACAAATATCCAAGGCCTAGGTCTTAAGGCAAAAGAAGTACAAAAATGACCAATTTATTGACCTTGAGGTCAAGGGTCAAGGTCAATATCATTGGAATGAGAAACATCGTCCGAGGTAACATACCTACACACCAAAGATCTAAGGCCTAGGTCTTTAGACAAAAACGTTACAAAAAATGACCTATTATTGACCTTGAGGTCAACGGTCAAGGTCAATATTCTTGGTACGCGACATATCATGTTGAGATAAACTACCTACACAGCAAAAATCAAAGGCCTAGGTCTTTAGACAAAAAAGTTACAGGCCGGACACGAAGATGATCTAAAATGATCTATATATTCACCCTAAGGTCAAGGTCATAGGTCAACATTTTTGAAACATAACACATCGTCTTGAGGTGACATATCCACATACCACAGATCTAAAGTCTAGGTCTTTAGACAAAAAGTTGTAGGCCGGACACGATTGGTAACCGCCCGCCCGCCCGACCCCCGACTTCAGCAATTCAATAACCGGATTTTTCCAGAGGAAAACCCGGTTAAAAACCAAAACAAGAACCCAAAACGATGAAGAGCAGATTAAAATGCCAAATGATTAAAAGAGTAAAGCAAAAACCATATAATTACCTAGCTATGGACGAGGGAGAAACTCCTCAGTTGTCACAATTTTATAACATCGAATTTAAAGTATCAATTTCATGCTAGTATCGAAACACTAGACACTAAGCTTAGTTTTTTTTTTGTTCTCGAGATGTAGATTTTGTTATTCGATTTTTAAGGTTAGATATCTTGTTTATTATGTTGTTAAAATAAATAAGAAAATATGTGGCATTATTTTTATACGACTAAGCCAGACTTCTCTGTTATCCGTTTCTTGTCTATGTTAATCCTTTGGTTTACAAATGCGGTAGATGGCAAGGACACGAATGACGTCACAACGAAAGGAAGATAAGCGAGTCACGAAATATCGATCTTAAGGATGATCGCTGATCTAATAGGAAATAAATAGGATTTGAAATAGATGTTTTAGTTTGAGAGAACATATGAATAGTAAACAAATAAGCAAGAAAAAATATTGGTTCATGTGCTCATTTTAGAGCTATAAGGCTTTGAAAATTTGCAGGAAATGGGTTTTCTCTGGATTTTTCATTTAATTTGCATTGACAACTTCAGTCTCTCAAAGATGTATGAAAAAATAAAAAGGATTTCAAAATTTTTGTCAAATACCATTTTAAGGTATATATGATTGAATTATAAAAGAAAAAGTGGGGGTTCATGGGCAAAAAATTTCATGTTTAAGAAATGGATAAAACCCGAGGATTCCGAAAATCTGACATAAAGACCTAAACATGACCAGCGAGCATCCTTAATTCAAGCTTGTGTAGCTAACGCATACACAATGGGGTGACAAAAAATAATTTATCTTTGCATAAAAGGAACTTAATCCTTTTTATTTTTAAAATTTGAAGTTATTAAAGCTATATCTCTTCCTGTGAACTTTAAGAATAGCAATCGCAGTTTTGATTATCGCTTAACTAAAGTTTTGCATTTTACATTATATGATGTGTATATTTAATGACAATGTTTTAAATAATCTCCAATAAATGAAAAACCAATTATTTTATCAGTTTTGGAAATTAAATTATGTTAAAAATTAACAGGACGTTTAAATCGAATTGCAAAATGACAACAAGACTAAAAAATAATCGATGGGCGTATACAACGAACGTTGCATGTCAAACTGCAAATTTACACTTAGAGTACTGTGTGTAAGCGTCTGACATCTTTACAAAAATTCAGAAAAAAAAGACGAGAAACAATAGGCATATTGACATTTTGTCAATGTGTACACGATGATATGTTCTTTGTATTGCCCTTAAACCACAATTACCTTGCACTGTCAATCCTCCTGATAATATAATTAGTTTTAAATGACAATTAAAACACCAATTCCATATTAACTTTTTTCGACTCTGTCTCTTCCAATCTTTTTTGTTACATTTCCTCTGTATATTAAATGTATGATAAAAATCATAAATGTGTTATTTAATGGATTTATTTTTCATTTCTTTTTTATTGCTTTACATCTTTTTATCTACGGAAAGTCAGGCACTAACCGTTGTGTTTTCGGACAGAGTGGGGTAGGCTTTTTATTTGAATGTAGAGCGGGCATAAACATTATGAAAAGTTGTTTTTTATGTATATAAACACTTGGAATATAGTCGGCATAAACTTATTCCCTTTTCCTAGGTCACAGCAAACACACCAACATTTGGGATAAATTACAGACAACCCCTCACTTATAAAACCTTTGGTCAACATTATATAAAATCAGTGGGGAAACATAACGTCATATGTGTGATATTTATACATCGTAACGGCCAAAACTATTTGTCACGTGGACCGTAAAACTTCCGTATTTTTGACAAAAATTATCCCTGACAAAAATTGTCTGGTAGCGTTTGGGATGGCAATAAAAATTCCTTTTCATTTACTTACATAAAAAAAATAGATAAATCTACGATGGCCAAAAATAAATGAACAGAGCTACACCTGAGGGGGATACTCCTTTGTTTCCATAGTTACCAGTTGTGAATTTCAAGTGCCTTAATGGAATACGATAATAAGATTCCTCTACTGATTTTTTTTCTGATACTTTACCATATTGTTAATTTTATTGTATACTTTTCATACATGCAAAGAAAAACATACATTCAAGACGTAGTTTTTAAGATATATTACATTGATTTTGGTATATTTGAACCAAAAACCCTTCATTTTTAATTTTTCAAGACTTTCACAAAACACTGTATGACCTTTTTTTAACAAAAAAATATAACTTCACTGGGTCTTTTAAAAATATTCCAAAATACATATATATTGTTCTGTGATGAATATTCAAGGAAAATATTCATATTTAGGCCAAATAAGGGAATACGATACAGTAGCAGGGGGAGATAAATGACGTCGCCAAGAGATCCACATTGTTATCAAGGAAAACCTTTATACCACACTTGGAGTTTTTCTCAAATATCTCTGCAATAAGCACATGTACCCCAACTTTTTTCTTTTGCAAACAAGCTCATTACATCAATTTAAGTATACTAAAATTTAAAGAAAAAAATCAGTAGAGGATTTTTTTTCTACATGTATCTTAAGTTATCAAATTATCATCAATATTCCTTATTTCACTTAAATTTGCATAATTTCCTAATTAGTTCATCAATCTTTTTCATCAATTATTTACCAGAAGACAATGTCTATGTAGTTGCCAATATTTTACAAAAGACCTGGTGGAGTCATATTTTTTCGTTAAAAAGAGACTTTTTTGTGACAGTCTTGAAAAAATGAAAAATGTATGGTTTTTCTGTCAGTTATACCAAAATTAGTGTTAATTATCTTAAAAGGTATGTTTTTCTTTACATATTTGAAAAGTACAAATAAAATTCACCATCTGGTAAATTATCAGCAAAAAATCAGTGGAGGAACCTTATTGTATCGTATTCCCTTAATAATTGCAACTGAAATAATGATACCTTAGTTTTAACCTATTTATTTATAGTGGATTGGGAAACAAGTTATGCCAACTTATACTAATCCCTCTCCACTTGGCGGGTGCGAGAGCGGCCCCCTGTAGCGGCATTTTAGCCTACTCTTTTTCGACATCTACAGAGTAGTCCTTAGCGTGCTAAGGGTGTTGCTCTCTCTTAACACGGGAAAGCCATTTTTCGTCCCCATCCGACGGACTAGCATCGTTTATCGAGACCATCCTCGCAAATGGTGTCGTTAGGGCGTCGCAAATTTGATCCATGAAATTTTCATCCCGAACGGGAATCGAACAAGGGACCTGTGGCTTCGTAGTCCGATGCGCTAACCACTACACAACGGCGCCCTAATGATACCTTAGGGGATAAAATGGTACAAATAGAGTCATATTAAATATATATAAACTTGTCGGATGATCTTAATGTATATACAACTTCTATTAATACTTTCTAACTTTCTGACAAAATATAACTCCAGAATACAACCACTGGGTCATGCTGTGAATGTAACATTTTGAAGCAATTGAAAAAAAAAAAAAGATTAGACGGGAATTCCCCAAATCCGACTTCCTACAACCTTTTTCTACTCTGTATGCAAGTTCTGTTACAATTATAATAATCTTGGTAATTATATGTGGTTTTTTATATGTCAAAAAATCAAAGCTTCGAACATTACATGTTTTACAAATTAATTTTCCATGTAAATCACTCGAGTATTCAAATTAAGATGGATTACTTATGTCAGATATTCTAATAAGTGTATAGCTTTATTGTTTGAATGAAACAGTCTGAGTATATACTATTTTTCTAAAGACGCCTCTGTTGTAATATAATACAAAGGAGGAAACAAAGATAACATGCTTATCTTGTGCAAAATAAATTTGGGAGGAATCTTCCGCTGGTGAGCGCCGAACCCAAAATGTCACCTGTTCAGTTGCTACTATTTCTGTACTAGCGTGAAATTTATACTTTAAAAAAAATGTTATAAAATTGTTCAAATTTTATGGAAACTAAAGAGTATCTGTCCATATGGTTTTGGTTTTAACGCTTTGGTCGTTTTGGCATTTGACTCCTTTCTTTAACATTTAGTGATAGGGTTTGGGCTTTCAAAATTTTCGGCTTAGAGCACAACTACTGATTCGTTATTAGGCAAAATATGCCTATCTTAATTGTCTATTAAAAGTACTATCACAGGATATAAATAAACAATAGGATGACAATAAAAAATTTAAGTGTTAATCTTTTTTTTCTTTCGGCGCTGTATTAGTGTCCAACAGATCTGCAATATCTCCTTATTACATATTTGTAATTATTTTTAACATAATATATCATTTTTTTTGGACAGTCATATCATAATCATCAGATATGAATGGAATTTTGGTTCACTATGTGTGCATTTCAAACATTTATTTCTCCACAGTACTCAAGCTAAAAATTTGTTCCCAAATGCGAATTTGGCACCTCGAAGTTCTTTAAAGAGCGATGAAACTAAAATAACATCGAAAGGAAGACAAAACGGTAACCCTAGGATTGCATGGAATGGTTATTTCTAGTGTAGATTACCAGTATGTACACTTATGAAAAACCTATAAGTACAAAATTTAAAAACCTTGTAACTTAATCTCCTATGGATAATTTGTTTTACCTCAGCAATGAACAAGGTTACTATGGTTTCTGCAACACATTCATAAGCTCAGCCCTGATAGGCATTATGTAGTTAGAAACTAGAGGCAGTTACAAAAGGCTAATTGGAACTAGAGTGCTCTCGGAGACGACAGTTATACCCGCATCCCTACATTCGTTTCATCCATGTGATGATTTTGATGCAAATTAAGGATAAAACTTACCCCGAGTTAAAATAAATCATACACAGTTTATTTTAGGATCAAAGATCTTTATGTTAATCTCCGACATTCTTTACTTGATCAACATCTTAAATTAAAGACATTCTGATAAACTAACGATGTGGATTCATGTGTCTCAATAGAGCTGTGACCAATATCTTTTAAAAAAAATTAAAGTGATAAACTAACAATGTCTCATTAGAGCTGGGATCAATATCTTTAATTATAAATTAACGGGATAAACTGCCTGAAGTAGAAAAAATAAAAGGTTAACTAACCGTATTGATTCATGTGTCTCAATAGAGCTGGGATAAACCTAAATTGTTAAAATATGTAAATATAAAACATATACAAATATATAAAAATATTTATAAAAAAATATTTAAAAAAAACGGTACCCTGGTGGACTCGTATAATCTATGCGAGTTTGAGGTTCAAATATTCTAGTCTGTATACATATTTAAATATTTTAAAATAAGAAAATAGTTTTAAAACACTTTTTAAATAACACATTCAAAAGGCCAAGTGCCATATCTGCAATACGCTGTTTTATTTTTTTAAGCAAAACCCATTTCAGTCTATCCCACATAACCCAATAAGGGGATGATCATTTGATTTTGAGGGGATGGGGTGTATGGGGTGCTGGCAGATTTGATGATGTCAGACAATTTATTTACATTCTAGCTTTAAATGGAACAAAAAAATCAACAGCATATTTTGATAATTATAATACTTCCTATATGCCGTGTGTTGAGCATCCTTTTTTGCATCTGTCAATCATGGACAATCTACCTATGATGAAACCAGAAACCTTATCATAAAAAATGCCTCAGAAATTAATGTTTCGAAAATTCGCTCATTTTCGGTCCCAATCGCTCCATGAATGAAATCAAAATGTTAAAACCTTATTGCGCATCTACATCATATGTACAATCATTCTATAATCAAAGTAGAAGCCTATCATCAATAATCAATAAGGAGTTGATGTCACAAGCATACTATGATAATTCGCTCGTTTTGGTCCCACATTTCACCCGTTGAGCGAAATAAACGATTTTAAAACCTTATTGCGCATCTACAGGATATATGCAACACTACTGTGAATGGATTAAAATGCTATACCCAAAACTGAATGAGGAGCTGATGTCACAAGAAAGTGTGACGGACGGACAGACAGACGGTCAGATGAACGGACGGACGGAGAAAACGACAATATACCCGCAATGCGGGTATAAATAGGTCAGTTCGAGGTGTTTTGTGAATTTATTTAAAATTTTGACGAGGAATAACGCTTGCTAAGGAAAAGACAATCTATTGTAATACTCATCTCCTGTAAAACAATGTAGATTGTCACCAGCATGCATAAATTTAATGTCTTCAATTTTGTTTCATCAATAAGCCTTTCTGCTGAAAAAAATGAAACATTATTAATAAGTCCATGAAAACATTTTTCTTATTGTTTCCAGTGTGAATATTCATAATTATTCTAAAAAAACTTAAATCATCGTTACTAAAATGGTGAAAAATGGTTACAAAATATTGCCAAGTTCTTTGTATCTGTGATCAAAGTTTGAAGTTGCTAAAACGACTGGTACAAGACTCACTAGACTGACATTTCCTTAGCCTCCTTATACTGTTACATTTTTGAAAGTCCGGTGTTGTTCTGGAGTTAAGTCGCCTTGTCCATAAAAAATCAAATATGCACAAAAAATCACAAAATTAGCAATTTTTGGATAAATTAAAAAAAAAAAAAAAAAAAACGTGTCCACTTCGATGGGCTCAACATATCTTGTTAAAATTTGAAACATACTTTGTTAAGGTAAGATCTTTCAATGGTCAACTGCTAATCAATGCTAAACATATAGCTTCAACTCCTATTTTGTGTTTTAATTTAATGAAGTTTAGCCTTCACTTAATGAAACACATCCAGTAAAAAGCCTACAGCAATGGATACATTTTGTTTTCAGTAAGCGACTACATGAAAACAATTTAGCTTTTTCCATTTCTTCTAAAACTGATCGATCAAATGAAGTTATCTGTAGTAAATTTTATTTGCCCAAAAACCTTAGAGACACATTTAAAGATATACCTAATACCAAATTAAATTAATCTTCTAATGCTTTGAATTCACTTTAGTAAATACTTTGATTTTTAATGAAACTTTTATGGGTCATTGTTAACTAGGACTAATAGTGTTTCCAATTCCAATGTCTGCATGGTTTCAATCATGACTGGGCAGAAATAAATTTTCGAAATGGAAAAAAATGTACATTAAAATATGTAGTGATTCTTCCGTAAATGGCTGTTTTCAGTGGGAGATCGTTGCACGTGCATCAATCTCCCACTCTCAAATTTGTCATAAATTTGGCCGGTCAGATCGTAATCCAGCGGTTTCGGATTGTTTGTTTGTTTGATGATAGATCAATGTTTTGTCTTTAAATCAATAAAATTATTCTTATTCTTAAAACCCGGAATTTAAACAGAATCAAATCATTGAGAAATTTAATTTCAATTTTTATATATATATTTTTTTACGATATGTGAGAAACAAAACAGGTCATGTCTCCATAGCATAGTCCTGAAGGGGGGGGGGGGGTGCTTCAATTGCCTCATGGTACAGAAGGAGAGTTTGCAACAGAAATGTGTTTACCCAGAAGATTTGCTCCAACCCACTCATGCAGCTGATAAATAAATTTTAAAAATTATATCGCTATTACATGTAACGAAAAAGACATCAATTTTAATAATCTTACAGACATTGAAAAGTTGAAATTTATTCTAACGCCATCGACACCCAAACAAGTAGAAAAACTAAGTTCCTTTTTAAAACAGTCATCAGAACTGAGGGCAGGGGACTAAAATTGTATAAACTCAATTTACTTTATTGTATTTACAATAACGTTTTTTCTTTCTTGTTGTATTTCATTATGTTTGTCACAAATCGTATTGCATGTTTTAAATGACAATGAAAGTTTGATTTGATTTGATTTGATTTATTCTCCTATACAAATTTTGATGCTCATGATAAGCATATTTCGTCGATTTACGACTCAACATTTGTGGCCAAGACAGAAAAAGCTGAAAGCCCAAAATGTATTTCAAAATGTTGAAGAGTTGAGTCAAATGTATGTCACGATCTCTGAGGTCACGATAACTTAACACACAAAAAAGTTTTTTAAAAATCAATCAATGAATTATATTATAATAATAATAAATTAATTGATAATAATAATAAATTAATTATTAATAATAATAATAAAATTTTATCTGCACATATTGTAGATTTTATGTTAGGATTAATTACTATTTTTGGAACGACCTATGGCAGTATAATAAAGGGAAATAACCCTACTTTTATACTGGACATAAAAGTTCAATAAGTAGGACGTACAGGTTATATCGCTATGGAATATTCATACGTAGAAGGAATTACCATTGTAATAGTTGTTCTATTTACATGGCTCTGGATCAAATCTAGACGCCCTAAAGACTATCCCCCAGGACCGACTCCATTGCCGATACTGGGAAATGCACTCCACATTCCAAAAGGTGATTTCCTACTGGCCGTTCGGCAAAACAGGGAGAAGTATGGCGATTTTTTCACTCTGTCACTCGGATCGTTTTGGGTAGTTGTTGTGAACGGAGCTGATAATATTCGTGAACTAGTTACGAAGCAGGGGGAACATATGTTGGATAGACCCCCTATTTACATCCTAAAGTTAAACGACAATCACGGTAAGTGTGAACATGTATTATGTAGTTTTTTAAATGGTAGCAAATTTCTGTATCCGTGTAAGAAAACTTAGTGTTCAAATATTAATTTCTCATTTCAAAAATATTAAATTCTCTGTCAACTGAATATAAAGAGAGACAATCCAGAGGCTGTTTTTTTAGGCACCGACCATTTAAAATATTAAATTCTCTGTCAACTGAATATAAAGAGAGACAATCCAGGGGGCTGTGTTTTTAGGCATCGACCATTTTATTACCGGATGGGTTTGGTCTCTACTCCTAAAGTTTATTAAACTTATTTAGTACTTTATCAGGAGGACTTTTGTCAATGAAATTAAGAGGTTCTACTTTTTTATTGTTTTTATCTACTCTAACTGAAGCACAATAAAAGGATGAGTATATATCCATATATATATATACCATATTTCACAGTTGTAACTTAATATTTGTCTAACTAGTTATGGAAGGGCATCACCACCACTATTCTAAGTTCTAAGTTTTAAATTATAAGTTCTAAGTTCTAAATTTTATATTTCACATCCCATATTCTGTATTCTAATTTCGTTATTCTTAATTCTGTATTCTTAAACTTGTTAATTCTAATGCCCGTTTTGCAATTTGCATTATACTTACTGGTAAATTACAACTTCTATAATTCATAATGTTGCATTTTTAAAATTATATTTTTATAACTTCCCAATTCTACGTTTCCAAATTAGTTAATTTTGATTTTGGTCTTTCCGAATTCCAACTTTTATTTTCTTATTTCAAACTTTCAACTTCTAACTTCTGTTTTAATATTTGAAACTAAGTAATATTACAAATTACAAAGCTAGCTTGGTGGAGGACACACCGCGTATACAATTATGACGACAGATGGCGCTGTGTATCTCTGTCGGTATCAGAATATGCTGAAACGGATTGGACATGGAATAGTGATGTTCCCACCATGCCATGATGCATAAATGATAAATCCTAGAACAGAATCCCTTCATTGTATATGACAGGTTGGGAACAACCCCTCAAACGAGGGATAACACCTGAATGTAGTGAATACCCCTTTTATGAGGGGTTGATTTCAAGTAATAATTTTTTTTTTTAAAAAAAACCTCCTTAGTACAAAAGGGCACATGTTTATACTATTTGTAGAAACTTTGTCAAAAGAGCAATACATCTATCATGTATTGTATTGACTTCAATATTCTTTATTTTTGAAAATAAGAGGACCCCTCTTTTAGAAAAGTTGTTCCAAATATAATGAATTTTCCACCTTTCGGTTTAAAAGGTTCAGTTATTCTACAACAGCAAAATAACCCCTTGTCTGAGGGACAGTCCCTCATTTAAGGGATATCCCTGTATGGGGGGGGGGGGGGTCAGAACTTTATCGGGACTCCGGGATTTGGTGTTTTTGAGCTCGGGATTTCGGGATTGATCCTTTCGGAATCCAGGAATTCCCATTTTGGGATGTCTCATGGACATGTTTTGTCAATATTGTCATGTATTGTTCTTTGGACAAAGATTCTACAAATAATATAAACATGTGCCCTTTTATACTAAGAAGTGGTTTAAAAAAAATATCACCGACTTGAATTCAATCCCTCATAAAAAAGGTCACTACATTCAGGAGTTATCCCTCATTTGAGGAGTTGTTCCCAACCTGTTATATACGATGAACGGATTCTTTGCCATGATTTATTATTTATGCATCATGGCATGGTGGGAACATCGCTAGTCCATGTCCTATCCGTTTCAATATATTCTGAGACGGACAGAGATACACAGCGCCATCTTTCGTCATAATTGTATACGTGATGTGTCCTCCACCAAGCTAGATTTGTAATTTGTAATATTACTTAGTTTCAAATATTAAAACAGAAGTTAGAAGTTGAAAGTTTGAAATAAGAAAATAAAAGATTTTTTTCCTTAGATTTTTCTTTAAAATTCTACATATAGTGGTATTTAAATGTTATATTATCCGAGTATTCGAGTTTGTATATGTGGTTTACTATTAATATATTATTTCATCGGAAAAATTCAATACCTGCATCGAACTCGTCAGCGTTTAAAGGAAATTACTAAATTCATCAGATACACCAACAGTGAGAATTATTTAGAGTCCTTGATTTCTCACTAAAAGAGGATACATAGCAACAGAAATCGACACCATAATACAAAGGAGAAAGAGAATCCTACGTGGAATTTAAAGTACATGTATAAAGAAAAGAATAAAAACTTGAAACAACCATTGGTCCTGGCAACGCACTATAATCCCGCTTTGCCGGAAACAATTTAAAAGGAGAGCCATGAACAAACACTGGAGCATTAACCAGAATGACGTTGAAGCTAATAAAATACTATAATAGACCTCCGATAATTGCATACCGAACACAAAAAAAACCTAGAAGGCTATTTAACTTTATCTAATATAAAATAATAATTACTATAGATAAATTTATTCCCCAGTACAAATACACCAGCATTGAGAAATATTATTTCGGTGAAATAAATAACAGTTGGAAGTAAACCACCTGTTGTAAGGCCCCTCCGTAAGTCTTAGTGTAGAATATGTTACTATTGGTTTATATAAGACATTTCCTCTAATGATGAATATGGCCACGGTCAGCTACAAATATAAGTGTAGAACTTTTGGCGCCTATTTATATACCATTTATGTAACTCACTAGTTATGGAAGGGGGTCACCGCCACCATTCTAAGTTCTAAGTTGTAAATTATAAGTTCTAAGTTCTAAATTTTATATTCCATATCCCATATTCTATATTCTAATTTCGTTATTCTTAATTCTGTATTCTTAAACTTGTTAATTCTAATGCCCCTTTTGCAATTTGCACTATACTGACTGGCGCTGTGTATCTCTGTCGGTATCAGAATATGCTGAAACGGATTGGACATGGAATAGTGATGTTCCCACCATGCCATGATGCATAAATGATAAATCCTAGAACAGAATCCCTTCATCGTATATGACAGGTTGGGAACAACCCCTCAAACGAGGGATAACACCTGAATGTAGTGAATACCCCTTTTATGAGGGGTTGATTTCAAGTAATAATTTTTTTTTTAAAAAACCTCTTCTTAGTACAAAAGGGCACATGTTTATACTATTTGTAGAAACTTTGTCAAAAGAGCAATACATCTATCTTGTATTGTATTGACTTCAATATTCTTTATTTTTGAAAATAAGAGGACCCCTCTTTTAGAAAAGTTGTTCCAAATATAATGAATTTTCCACCTTTTCGGTTTAAAAGGTTAAGTTATTCTACAACAGCAAAATAACCCCTTGTCTGAGGGACAGTCCCTCATTTAAGGGATATCCCTGTATGGGGGGGGGGGGGGGGGGAGGGGGGTCAGAACTTTATCGGGACTCCGGGATTTGGTGTTTTTGAGCTCGGGATTTCGGGATTGATCCTTTCGGAATCCAGGAATTCCCATTTTGGGATGTCTCATGGACATGTTTTGTCTATATTGTCATGTATTGTTCTTTGGACAAAGATTCTACAAATAATATAAACATGTGCCCTTTTATACTAAGAAGTGGTTTAAAAAAAATATCACCGACTTGAATTCAATCCCTCATAAAAAAGGTCACTACATTCAGGAGTTATCCCTCATTTGAGGAGTTGTTCCCAACCTGTTATATACGATGAACGGATTCTTTGCCATGATTTATTATTTATGCATCATGGCATGGTGGGAACATCGCTAGTCCATGTCCAATCCGTTTCAATATATTCTGATACGGACAGAGATACACAGCGCCATCTTTCGTCATAATTGTATACGTGATGTGTCCTCCACCAAGCTAGATTTGTAATTTGTAATATTACTTAGTTTCAAATATTAAAACCGAAGTTAGAAGTTGAAAGTTTGAAATAAGAAAATAAAAGATTTTTTTCCTTAGATTTTTCTTTAAAATTCTACATATAGTGGTATTTAAATGTTATATTATCCGAGTATTCGAGTTTGTATATGTGGTTTACTATTTTAATATATTATTTCATCGGAAAAATTCAATACCTGCATCGAACTGGTCAGCGTTTAAAGGAAATTACTAAATTCATCAGATACACCAACAGTGAGAATTATTTAGAGTCCTTGATTTCTCACTAAAAGAGGATACATAGCAACAGAAATCGACACCATAATACAAAGGAGGAAGAGAATCCTACGTGGAATTTAAAGTACATGTATAAAGAAAAGAATAAAAACTTGAAACAACCATTGGTCCTGGCAACGCACTATAATCCCGCTTTGAAACAATTTAAAAGGAGAGCCATGAACAAACACTGGAGCATTAACCAGAATGACGCTGAAGCTAATAAAATACTATAATAGACCTCCGATAATTGCATACCGAACCAAAAAAAAACCTAGAAGGCTATTTAACTTTATCTAATATAAAATAATAATTACTATAGATAAATTTATTCCCCAGCACAAATACACCAGCATTGAGAAATATTATTTCGGTGAAATAAATAACAGTTGGAAGTAAACCACCTGTTGTAAGGCCCCTCCGTAAGTCTAAGGGTAGAATATGTTTCTCTTGGTTTATATAAGACATGGCCTCTAATGATGAATATGGCCACGGTCAGCTACAAATATAAGTGTAGAACTTTTGGCGCCTATTTATGTACCATTTATGTAACTCACTAGTTATGGAAGGGGGTAACCGCCACTATTCCAAGTTCTAAGTTTTAAATTATAAGTTCTAAATTCTAAATTTTATATTTCACTTCCCATATTCGTTATTCTTAATTCTGTATCCTTAAACTTGTTAATTCTAATGCCCGTTTTGCAATTTGCATTATACTTACTGGTAAATTACAACTTCTATAATTCATAATGTTACATATTTAAAATTATATTTTTATAACTTCCCAATTAGTTAATTTTGATTTTGGTCTTTCCGAATTCCAACTTTTATTTTCTTATTTCAAACTTTCAACTTCTAACTTCTGTTTTAATATTTGAAACTAAGAAATATTACAAATTACAAATCAAGCACAAAAACCACAGCACCCTTCTGTAATGGTCGGTGCCTAAGTCAATTTTTGTCTCGCCTTGACGGAGTCAAAAGGCGAGACATAGGTATGCTGTTTCCGGCGTCGGCGGCGGCGGCGGCGGCGGCGGCGGCGGCGGCGGCGACGGCGTCAACAATGTATTAGTTTGTGATTAGCTCAGTTTTATGGGGATCCACTAGTGGTAGGTCAATGATAATTGGTATGCAGATGTATTACCATTACTACATCTCATTGCTATGGAGATTATTTGGCTCCGCCCCCTCAGTCATGGTCTATTGACTTTGAATGGTTTGCTTACTTTACATGTATTAGTTTGTGATTAGCTCAGTTTTATGGGGATCCACTAGTGGTAGGTCAATGATAATTGGTATGCAGATGTATTACCATTTCCACATCTCATTGCCATGGAGATTATTTGACTCCGTCCCCTCAGTCATGGTCTATTGACTTTGAATGGTTTGCTTACTTTACATGTATTAGTTTGTGATTAGCTCAGTTTTATGGGGATCCACTAGTGGTAGGTCAATGATAATTGGTATGCAGATGTATTACCATTTCCACATCTCATTGCCATGGAGATTATTTGGCTCCGCCCCCTCAGTCATGGTCTATTGACTTTGAATGGTTTGCTTACTTTACATGTATTAGTTTGATTAGCTCAGTTTTATGGGGATCCACTTGTGGTAGGTCAATGATAATTGGTATGCAGATGTATTACCATTGCCACATCTCATTGCCGTGGAGATTATTTGGCTCCGCCCCCACAGTCATGGTCTATTGACTTTGAATGGTTTGCTTACTTTACATGTATTAGTTTGTGATTAGGTCAGTTTATGGGGATCCACTAGTGGTAGGTCAATGATAATTGGTATGCAGATGTATTACCATTGCCACATCTCATTGCCATGGAGATTATTTGGCTCCGCCCCCTCAGTCATGGTCTATTGACTTTGAATGGTTTGCTTACTTTACATGTATTAGTTTGTGATTAGGTCAGTTTATGGGGATCCACTAGTGGTAGGTCAATGATAATTGGTATGCAGATGTATTACCATTGCCACATCTCATTGCCATGGAGATTATTTGGCTCCGCCCCCTCAGTCATGGTCTATTGACTTTGAATGGTTTGCTTACTTTACATGTATTAGTTTGTGATTAGGTCAGTTTATGGGGATCCACTAGTGGTAGGTCAATGATAATTGGTATGCAGATGTATTACCATTGCTACATCTCATTGCCATGGAGATTATTTGGCTCCACCCCCTCAGTCATGGTCTATTGACTTTGAATGGTTTGCTTACTTTACATGTATTAGTTTGTGATTAGCTCAGTTTTATGGGGATCCACTAGTGGCAGGTCAATGATAATTGGTATGCAGATGTATTACCATTGCCACATCTCATTGCCATGGAGATTATTTGGCGCCACCCCCTCAGTCATTGTCTATTGACTTTGAATGGTTTGCTTACTTTACATGTATTAGTTTGTGATTAGGTCAGTTTATGGGGATCCACTAGTGGTAGGTCAATGATAATTGGTATGCAGATGTATTATCATTGCCACATCTCATTGCCATGGAGATTATTTGGCTCCACCCCCTCAGTCATGGTCTATTGACTTTGAATATTTGCATAACTTGTGTAAGATGTTAAGGTATTGCTATTATGATTTCAACATTTGCATAATCAAAATTACAAAAAGGCGAGACATATCTCTGTGATAACAGTTTATTTATTTCTGAGACTATTTTTTTTCTCCAGAAATTCAAAACAGCAAATTGATTAAACATAAGTAACATAAGTTGTTTGGGTACAAGATGCTGCTGTCATTCATGTCTTTTGAAAAGTTATTGAAATGTACATATTTAAAACCGATTTTTCACAGCCTTATTTATAATGTACACTTCCTGTAAACAGTCCATTTTTTCTCCATTTTTATAAATTAATGATAGTGACACTGTTTCTAAAGAAGAAACATCCGTGTTCGGTAAAGTTCAACTAAAATACTGTAACTTATAGTTCCTGGACTTAAAAAAAACATCCTGCGAAATTTCAGTACTGTCTGAATTAGGTCGATTATCAATTTAAACTTTATCGTCTTAAAAAACTGAGTACAAATTTGTGACAAAACATATACACAGACACTATTTCATATTCATACAATGATATATATATATACTAATGTTTAAGGTAAATAAAAGTTAGGAGTCCCAAGTCCTAAGCTGTAAGGACCCTACATCAGTAACCCCATTAATTAAAATTTAAGTAACGATGTATTTTATAAGAATAACAAAATTAACCCTCTAATGAAAGAGTCTTGTTATGTTAATAAGAAGCTACATGATGATGCATAGTCCGAGATTGCTCTGACGTCTGACGGCCTTTTCCTGATATGCTGGTCCCACGGCCCCAGCATATCACAAAAAGTTATACTCTCAAATTGTTTTTCATTTGTATTTGTATAACTGCACAATGTATATATTTGTTGCTTGATCCTGAACGCCTGGAGATATTAAAGCGGTTGTATCCTTCATTTAACGTCCAATAGAAATGAGAGAGGATAATACTAAAATTTAAAATTTAGATACATATATTTAATGTTTTGTTATCCTGTACATGCATTTATGTATGTCAGGCTATGTTCCTAATAGAGATTATTTGCTTTGATAAAGGTGATCTATTTATTATTGACATTTTTCATCAGGAATAGCTTCGGCATGCGGCAGAATGTGGAAGGAACATAGGACATTTGCATTGAATAAACTTAGAAGTTTTGGATTTGGTAAAAGAAGCTTCGAATCTAGAATATCTGAAGAAGTGGAAGCATTTCTGGAATCGCTAAAAGAATATAAAGGAGAACCGTTTGATATGAAAGAGAAAATAAACATCAGTATTTCAAACAACATTATGTCGATTGTGATTGGTAAACGATTTGACTACGAAGATCCAAAATTTAAATATTTTGTTGATCTATTAGCTGAAAATTTTAAAAAGTTGGAAATAGCGGGACCTTTGGCCTTTTTCCCATTTCTTTCTAAAATTTCAATCCCGGGGGACCCTTTTGGCGTAAAGACAATGATCGAACCAATTGAACGTAGTAGAGATTTTTACAGAGAAGAGATCAAGGAACACAAAGAACGTTTTGAAGAACACAACGTTTATGACTTCATTGATGCTTTTCTTAAAGAAATGAAAGTCCGAGAAAATGAAGAAAATACTACATTTACAGGCAAGTTTGTTTTATATTAACACATATTTTACCTTACAAGAGCCCCTCACATAGAGTTGCCATCAAACATTATGGTTTGTCAACAGATATTTAACCACGGACCCATTTTTTTCGGGGGGGATGAAATTGTAATACCCCTGGGGAATTGTGGTCCACCAGCATACTTATGAATCAAATTGCATCAATAAATAATCTATGATAATATGCGAAATTCATAACAGTACAACTCGTCAGTTGTATTCAGAATGCCGAATTTTCTTCAAAGCCGAAACAATAACCCAAAATTTTATGAGCAGATTCAAAAATGAAGTGGTCAATAGGGAAAAACTTAAACCACAGGTAAGGATCAGCGCGTCTAAACACAGTCGGGTGATAACTTTTTCCTGTCGTATTAGTGTTATTATAATATGATTTCATCAATAAAATAAAAATTTGTCATAATGTATTGTTTGTTGATCGCATTTACGAAGATCAGCCACGCTCTTTTTCCGCCATGACAGGACAGTGGCGGAAATGTTGCCGATCTTCGTAAATACGACCAATAAACCATAAATTATGACAAAGCTTTATTAAATTGATTGAATAATATTATAATAAAACTAATACAACAAGTTAAAGTTCTTTTCTTTATTTGGCGATGTGTAGCTAATTAGCACATTCAATACACGCGTCCATCAACGATATGTTATCAGACATGTATGGTTACTGAAACAAGAATATATTAAAATGCTTCATCTGTTTTATTTTATTTTATACTGCAATCGTTCTATTTGAGCAATCAAAATGCGTTGACAGTATATTTACAAGTGATATACGGACAATGACAGTATATAACATTTAGGCCACACCTACGTGACCTGATCGACGGGAATGAAATGAACAAACTTTTATTGACTTCAATGTTTAGGAAAAAAATCAATACTCGTTCTCTTGTTACTTACTTTCTATTTAAAAAAAATCTGCTGCGAAACTGTTGGTTATTTTCAATAATCTTATCCGACTATCAGTGGTGTATTTACTGGCTCATCGATTTTTGAAAAGGTGAGTTTTCCATCCAGTCAATACTCCGCCAAATCAATTGGGGCCTCTTGACTCTTGAGAGTATCCAATGTTTTAAATTATTTTGAAATTTGTAGAAATATCCACTAATGTCACAAAAAATTGCAGTATAAAGACACTAAAATTCAGTGTCTCGCCTGTTTGCGCTGTTGTCTGTCTTTTCAGTGTAATAGTTGAATGTACATATTTTTTCTCCACATGTTATTTATTGATCACGAAGAAGCTTCTGTCCAAATTTGGTAAAAATTCAGGATAGTTCAAGAACGTAATTAATGTTTAAAAAACTTTAACAGCAGACTGTATGTAATGTTAAATAACTGGGAGAAAAACTAAGTCCATTTATAAGTAAAATACGCAAAAATGGGGGAATAAATTATTACAAAATTTTCCTCTGGAAATCTTTTGACCACGAACAAGCTTCTGTCCAAGTTTGGTAAAAATCCAGGATGGTTTAAGACAGTTATTAATGTTTAAAAAAACTTAAACCACATGTAAATGTTGACACCGCCGACGACGACGACGGAATGTAGGATCGTTATGTGTCTCGCTTCCGCGACAAAAGTCGCAGGCTCTACAAAAAGTGCATTGACTTCACATACAATTCAATATATATTTTATATATATATTTTAGGAAACCGTCGAATTTTCACCTGATTCTAAGCCAGTTCCTATTATCGACTTTATGTCAATATATAAGTCGCCTTTTCTGTAGGTACGAAACGACCAGGTTACGAATCTAATACTTACGAAATGACCTGCACCCTTTATAAGTCTCAAATAGAAATTTTTAATGCAAAACTGGGGACTTTAGCAAGATAAATATTGAACCTTTTTTGTTTATGTAAGAATGGAATAAAATCCTACGACGTAGATATGCAGTTGACTTTTTTATATGGAAATTTTTATCTATCAAGTTTTACTTTTTTAATTGGAATTTTTTTCTTCTAGTTTCCTTTTAATGTAGATTTTCAGAGAATAATTTTAACAATGCATACCTTTTCTTCAATTACACAGACAAACAGTTATTGTCCGTCGTAGGTGACCTATTTGCAACAGGTACGGAAACTACATCAACAACTATACGGTGGGCTATATTATATCTTCTTCGGAATCCAAATGTCCAAGAAAAGATGCACAAAGAAATTGAAAACGTCGTCGAAGATGCCCGTCTTCCAAATTTATCAGACAAACAGAATCTCCCTTATTGTGAGGCTGTCATTCATGAATCTCTCCGGCTTGGAAATATTGTGCCGTTTGCTATTCCTTACTATGTAACAGAAGACTTCTTCCATAAGGGATATAAGTTTCCGAAAGGTGCAATTGTATTTCTTGGCCTTGATTCCGCTTTATCAAGTGAGGAACTGTTTCCAAACAGTAAGAAATTCAATCCGGATAGATTTATTAATGAAGATGGTAAACTCAGTGGACAAGAAAAAGTTTTAGCCTTTTCAGCAGGTACAGTAGAAATATTATAAAGATATTCTTTAAGGCCACACCAAATTGATCTTTAGTTCTTTGGATTTCGCCGCTCCGATTTTTGGACTATGTAAATTTTAATATTTTTTTGGCTGCTTCATTTTGCAAAAATGCTGAAAATGCGCTTCAAAGAATTTAAAACCAAAAATTGTTCGCCCACTCCTAAAATTTTGTAAAAATTGGGATTTTTCCCATTTTTTGCAATATTTTATTTTAAAAAAGTGTCTGCCGCACGTCAATTTGATCTGCACCCGAAAAAAACAAGTTCTCAAGAAAAAATATTAAAATTAAAATTTCGCTCGCTCGCACCTATTTTTGCCATCCAAAAATCCAAAGAACGAAAAATTAATTGGGTATGGCCTAATCATTTCTAATATTACTCTAATCTGAACTATCTTGTTAATGTATGGTTGATTTGGTAAGGCGAATACTCTTTAGTGTATTATCTACAGAGTATGATGAGACTAAAACCATTGAAAATATATACATTTTACACAAAACTGAGAATACTAGTATATATAATGTGCAAATGTTTCCTTGTAGATTTACACTGAAGTTTTTTTTTCTACTTTCCCTTTCTAAGACTGTGGAATAAATGCAAACTCCTTGTCAGTAACCCATATACAATTATATAAGGTCATGTCATAGTAAAAGCTTAGATAGGGTTTCTCCCAATAATTTAAAATTTTTAAACATATCCTGGCCCATTACAAATACTACCGAATTTAAAATCAATTGCAGTATAAGATTAAACCCTTTTTATATTCGAATAACTTGTCTGATAGCGGAAAATTTTTATATCGGACCAGTAGAGCGGACAATTTTTATATCGGACCAGTAGAGCGAAAATTTGTTTATATAGGACCAGTAGATATTAGTAAATGAGAAGTGGGGGACCCTTCTTTAGCCCCGGCATGTGGGTAGAGTATTTGACGGTCAGTTTTAACCAATCAAAAAAATTGTGTTACATAAATATTGCATTAGAATTTCCCGTTTTACACAAGGAGTGTATACTTACGTAGCACGGTCCAGACCAACACTAAAACTTGCTACTCCTCGTGACTATTAATGGAAATATACTTATGTCTACAATATTTTTAACATTCTCCTTTACAGGAAGGCGAGTGTGTCTGGGTGAATCCTTAGCGAGAATGGAGTTGTTCCTATATTTAACAGCACTTGTCCAAAGGTTTGAATTCCTTCCACCTGAAGGAGTTGATCCTCCTCCTACTGATGGCCATCTTGGTGTCACGTACACCCCGTTGCCATATAGAGTTCGAGCCATTCCCAGAACATGATATTTATATTAAAAAATATATGCTCGCATGTAACAATTTGCTCCCTAGGTATATTTTGTTCCCCTTCTACTTTTCTATTTTTATAGCAAAAAGTTACTTAGAAAGTCTGGAAATGTCTCTTTATCTACAGTCAAAGACAGTTTTAATATGCATTTTACTTATGTTTATGGTTGAATGCAGGTTTTTGATATCAACTTGAGGACAATAGTCTGAGAGAGGTGTACTAATTTATACAATGATAATTCAAGTGTTGTTTTCAAAACATCAAATGCAGTAATTTCATTAGCTAACAGCAACTTCCGGTAAAAAGTTTATAACTTGATAAATTCCTTTCATGACGTCGTGCGTATGAATACGCACGCCTGCAATATAGGGCATGAGAAAATGTTAATTTCAAATTGAAAACGTCATATTTCTGCATTAATTTGGAATTATAAGTAATAAAGGTTATTTTGACGGAATTTATCATTGTGTAAACTCAGGCTTATCAGTCATAAACTTTGCATATTTAGTTTGTGAGTGAATCGCCAGAGTTTACACATTGATAAATTCCTTCAAAATAACCTTCATTCCTATAATATACTCTGTGCAGATAATAGCTTTCAGTAATTTAGGAGGAAATATTTAAGGATTTTAATCTTAATTCATGATAAAATTTGATACATGTAGAATACCTCATTACATTTTATATCATGGTATAGAACGCATGAGAAAGTCTACGTGAATATTTGCTTTGTCAACAATCATCCTTTAGTCGTGTAAAAATATTCCAGGAAACTTAAGATCTGTTATACATTGTACATGTTATATTCTGGAAGAAGAATCTCCTATCTTCTTACGCTATATTTCATGTTCTTTTTTGTTTTATTTTATGTAAACGTTTTTTACTTTGTTTATATTTTTCTTTATCAGATTAAAATGCAAGAGCATTCGATGAAGCTGATAAAATATATATATATATTTTTAATATTTACTGTTTTTTTTTCAAATTTACATACTGTGAATTTTTTCGTTTAGTTTAGTTTAGTTTAGTTGGGGTTTTACGCACTTTTCTGTTCATTTGGTTATTTCGCGGAGGTCAGTTTTTATTGTTGGAGGAAGCCGGGGAGCAATTTCTCTTATATACGTAAAAGACTACCTTTCATCTGCAAATACACATTTAATTCATTCAAAAAAGGTAATAATATATATAGCTTCTTACACGTGGCTTCTGACACGGACGGCTTTTTATCGTATCGTCGGGTTGTGTATACTAGTTCAGTAAATTGGACGGCACACGTAAATGAACCAAAATTAAAAATAACACAATACTTAAAAGGCTAGAGATTCCTGACTTGGGACAGGCACAAAAATTCGGCGGGATTAAACATGATTTGTGAGATCTCAACCCTTCCCCTATACCAGCATACATTTTTCTGTTAAATTTATCTATTTATTAGAAATGCACATTTATTCCCCCAAGAGTTGAAGGCAAAATAACAAAAAATGAACAAAACAAGAATATACTGTATATACAACAGTAGTCATGATTTAGATTTATGTAAGATTATAATATTAGGTATTAGTAATATGTACAAGGTAAATCAGTTATTGAACATTTATATTTTGATATCAAGTTCTAGTTGTCTTATTAAAGAAAAATAACGCTAGTATGTATGAATAATATGCTCTATGTGTCTACTGTCATTGAATAGATTTTTTTTCTCACTATTGTTATTTTGCTCATGATGTATTTGTTAATTTTTTATTTGTTTGTTCTTGCAATTGATTGATGATAGATCAATGTTTGTTCTTTAACGGGGTACCCAACACTTTGACTAAAATAGATTTGGCTCATTTAATTTTCATAAAATTTTGATGAAATATTTACTTTGACCTGTTGACAAAAATATAAAAAACTCAAGAAATTTTATTGGATATATAGCAGTTTGGCAAACACAAATTTTGATCATTGAGAAGCTTGATTTCTCTTTACTAATAATATGTGATTAAAACGTTCAGCTGATTTTTAAAGACTTATTCTGTACCCCCTTAAATCAATAAAATTATTCTTATTCTTATTCTTAAAACCGGGATTTAAACATTAGAAAGTCCAGCATCTTCAGTTGCCAAGACTTTTTTTTATAAGGGTTCTGCAAACTGCATATTAAGATTTTCATCTATTAAAAATGTGTGAAGTTTGTAATCGTTTAATTCATTTTTGTGGTCATGTTGACATTTAAAGTTCTTTTCTAAATTTGGAGTTGGGGATACATTTAAAATAGAACGGTATCTCACCTTTAATTTCAGATTCCGACAGAATATACAAAATTTATTACTTCTTTTTTTCTGTATACCTCCTTTAAATTTCTAGAAAATGGTCACTTCTTTTCATTTGGCATAAAAATAATTATGAATGTGTGTATGGTTCTAGGTCCAGGATATACTCTTTATATCTTACTAGTCTTTAAAAAAAAATCAACAATACATATTTTTCCTATCTTTTGATGTTAGGTACTGTTAAATATTAAATTAATTTTAAAAGAAGTAACCTGTGATTACAAACTTTACATACTCTAAGATGTCTAGGAACATTATTTTAACGACCACATTCAACTTCTAAATTGTGATCAATAGCTCGAAATTTGTAGTTTCCACAAAAAATCCATGAAATGAAGGAAAAATAAGAAGAGCGACTGTAAAGGACATTGTCACATTTCATGTCATTTCTTAAAAATTAACTTCTTTCAATATTCAAAATGTCAGTCTAAAATTTGAGAAATTTAATTTCATTTTTTATATAGTTTTTTTTTACGATATGTGAGAAACACAACAGGTCATGTCTCCATAGCATAGTCCTGAAAGGGGGGGGGGGCTTCAATTGCCTCATGGTATAGAAGGGGGGTTTGCAACAAAAATGTGTTTACCCACCAGAAGATTTGCTCCAACCCCCTCATGCAGCTGATAAATAATGACCCATCCCTAACTGGCTCATAAACCCAGTGATAAGTAGATATATATGAATTTCCAATTCTGATTGTTAAAGACAGATGAAAGCTTGAACAAAATACTCGAGTGGCAGGAAAACTACGGAGAGATTTTTGGACATATAATTTAGCCTTAGCTATCGGCCATTAACCCACTCTGTTTTCGAAATCTAAAGACCCAAGTTTACAGCCTTATCCACTAAAAGGCAGCTTTTAGATTCATTACGGGGTTCTTCTTGAGTATGGCACAAATAAAGTAATTTCAGAATGGATAATTTATTTTTCAATAGAAAGAAACTGGTAGTCTTGATCAAGAAGCATACATTACAGGAGTATATAATAAATACATTTATTCCCCGATACAAATTTTGATTTTTCAAGATAAGCATATTTCGTCGATTTACGACTCAACATTTGTGGCCAAGACAGAAAAAGCTGAAAGCCCAAAATGTAATTCAAAATGTTGAAGAGTTGAGTCAAATGTATGTCACGATAACTTTACACACAACAAAAAAATAAATTAAAAAATCCATCAATCAATTAATATATAATAATAAATTAATTGATAATAATAATAAATAAATAAATAAATAATAATAATAAAAAAAATTATCTGGGCATGCACATATTGTAGATTTTATTTAGGATTAATGACTATTTTTGGAACGACCTATGTCAGTATAATAAACGGAAATAACCATACTTTTAAACTGCCTATAAAAGTTCAAAAATAAGTAGGACGTACAGGATATACCGCTATGGAATATTCATACGTAGAAGGAATTACCATTGTAATAGTTGGTCTATTTACATGGCTCTGGATCAAATCTAGACGCCCTAAAGACTATCCCCCAGGACCGACTCCATTGCCGATACTGGGAAATGCATTCAACATTCCAAAAGGTGATTTCCTACTGGCCGTTCGGCAAAACAGGGAGAAGTATGGCGGTTTTTTCACTCTGTCACTCGGATCGTTTTGGGTAATTGTTGTGAACGGAGCTGATAATATTCGTGAACTAGTTACGAAGCAAGGGGAACATATGTTGGATAGACCCCCTATTTACATCCTAAAAATAAACGATAATCACGGTAAGTGTTCAACATGTATTATATAGTTTTAAATGGCAGCAAATTTCTGTATCAGTGTATGAAAACTTAGTGTTCAAATATTAATAGCTTGTACTGTTTTCTCATTTCAAAAATATTACTGAATATAAAGACAGACAATCCAGTGAACGTTGTGGGTTGTTTTTTTAGGCACCGACCATTTTATTACCGGGTGGGTTTGTTCTCTACTCCTAAAGTTAATTTATTAAACTTATTTAGTACTTTATCAGGAGGACTTTTGTCAATGAAATTAAGAGGTTCTACTTTTTTATTGTTTTTATCTCCTCTAACTGAAGCACTATAAAAGGATGAGTATATATCCATATATATATACCATATTTCACAGTTGTAACTTAATATTGGTCTAACTTGTTATGGGAGGGCATCACCGCCACCATTCTAAGTTCTAAGTTTTAAATTATAAGTTCTAAATTTTATATTCCAAATCCCTTATTCTATATTCTAATTTCGTTATTCTTAATTCTGTATTCTTAAACTTGTTAATTCTAATTAATGTCCGTTTTGCAATTTGCATTATACTTACTGGTAAATTACAACTTCTATAATTCATAATGTTGCATTTTTAAAATTATATTTTTATAACTTCCTAATTCTATGTTTCCAAATTAGTTAATTTTGATTTTGGTCTTTCCGATTTCCAACTTTTATTTTCTTATTTCAATCCCGACATCCCGAAAATGGAATTCCTGGATTCCGAAATGATCAGTACAAATTAGTGACAAAACATATACACAGACAATATTTCATACAATGATAAGTATATATATATAGGATATTAACGAAAGGAAACGCACTAATGTTTAAGGTGAGTAAAAGTTAAGAGTCCCAAGTCCTCAGCTGTAAGGACCCTACATCAGTTACCCCATTAATTAAAATTCAAGTAACGGTATATTTTATAAGAATAACTACATATAACCCTCTAATCAAAGAGTCTTGTTATGTTAATAAGAAGCTGCATGATGATGCATAGTCCGAGATTGCTCTGACGTCTGTCGGTCTTTTTGTGATATGCTGGTCCCACGGCCCCAGCAGATCACAAAAAGGCCGTCAGACGTCAGAGCAATCTCGGACTAGATGATGCATACTTTAGCACTATAAATCATTTGAAAGAAGAAAAGTACATAACCCTATTGTAAAATTACACGTTTTGATAAAAGAGAATTTCTTGAGTCAGTCCATAGTTTTTATAAAAATAAAATGATTGATAAAATTTCAAATATCACGTATAGCTCAAAACTCTTTCTATACAGTAAATTGAAGAGCAATATTAAACTATTACAAGAAATAAAAATCAAAGATTCGTTTAACCCAGAACTAGCGATCATTGTCTAGTAATTATCTTTCTTTCAAAGCAAAACATAATACAACAAGACATAATAAAACAAGAATAGAGACGGGTCGCTACAAAAATATTCCGGGCCTCGGTGGCCGAGTGGTTTAGGTAGTTCGTCTTGACTACTAATGACCACTAGCCTGTCAACACTGAGGTTGAGAGTTCGAATCTCACCTGTGGCGGGGTGTGTTCGACTCCGATGTAAAATTGACAAGGATTGCCAATTTTCTACCGAAAAATCGGTGCTTCACTCCTGCCTCCTCCACCAATAAATTTAAAAACTGGCCGCCGCGAAATAGCCAAATGTGCTGAAAACGGCGTAAAACCCCAACTAAACAAACAAACAAACAAACAAACAAAAATATTCCTCGAGATCAAAGACTTAGTACCAATTATAACTTCACGCCCGAATAATGACACATTGCGAAACAGCTTTTTGGCTGAATTAGAATCATGTTCTTTGTCGTCTTCGTCACTGCCATCAGTACAAAAACTAAAATTAATTTTAAATCCGAAACCTTAACTTTTATCGGTTGTTAATACCTTCATAAAACAATAGAGTGTATGTAGAAAGGTTCATGTCGGTTAAAGTTATACTCTTAAATGTTTTTCATTTCATTTGTATTTGTATAACTGCACAATGTATATATATATATATATATTTGTTCCTTGATCCTTAACGCCTGGAGATATTAAAGCGGTTGTATCCTTCATTAAACATCAAATAGAAATGAGAGAGGATAATACTAAAAATTAAAATTTAGATACATATATTTACTGTTTTGATATGTTGTAAATGCATTTATGTATGTCAGGCTATGTTCCTAATAGAGATTATTTGCTTTCATAAAGGTGACCTATTTATTATTGAAATTTTTCATCAGGAATAGTCTGTGCAGGCGGCAGAATGTGGAAGGAACATAGGAAATTTGCATTGAATAAACTTAGAAGTTTTGGATTTGGTAAAAGAAGCTTCGAATCTAGAATATCTGAAGAAGTGGAAGCATTTCTGGAATCGCTAAAAGAATATAAAGGAGAACCGTTTGATATGAAAGAGAAAATAAACATCAGTATTTCAAACAACATTATGTCGATTGTGATTGGTAAACGATTTGACTACGAAGATCCAAAATTTAAATATTTTGTTGATCTATTAGCTGAAAATTTTAAAAAGTTGGAAATAGCCGGACCTTTGGCCTTTTTCCCATTTCTTTAAAAAATTCCAATCCCGGGGGACCCTTTTGACGTAAAGACAATGACCGAACCAATTGAACGTAGTAAAGATTTTTACAAAGAAGAGATCAAGGAACACAAGGAACGTTTTGAAGAAGACAACGTTTCTGACTTCATTGATGCTTTTCTTAAAGAAATGAAAGTCCGTGAAAATGAAGAAAATACTACCTTTACAGGTAAGTTTGTTTTATATTAACACATATTTTACTTTACAACAGCCTCTCACATAGAGTTGCCATCAAACATTATGGTTTGTCAACAGATATTTAACCACGGACCCCTTGGGGGGATGAAATTGTAATACCCCTGGGGAATTGTGGTCCACCAGCATACTTATGAATCAAATTGCAGCAATAAATAATCTATGGTAATATGCGAAATTCATAACAGTACAACTCGTCAGTTGTGTTCAGAATTCCGAATTTTCTTCAAAGCCGAAACAATAACCCAAAATTTTATGAGCAGATTCAAAAATGAAGTGGCCAATAGGGAAAAACTTAAACCACAAGTAAAGATCAGCGCGTCCAAACAGAGTCGGGTGATAACTTTTTCCTGTCGCATTAGTGTTATTATAATATTATTTCATCATTATAATAAAAATTTGTCATAATTTATGGTTTGTTGATCGTATGTAGGAAGATCAGCCAGACTCTATTTCTGTCATCACAGTGACGGAAATGTTGCCGATCTTCGTAAATACGACCAATGAACCACAAATTATGACAAATCTTTATTAAATTGATGGAATAATATTATAATAACAATAATACAACATGTTAAAGACGGGAATGAAATGAACAAAATTTTATTGACTTCAATCTTTAGAAAAAAAATTCAATACTTTTTCTCTTGTTACTTACTCTTTATTTTTGAAAAAAAAATATCTGCTGCGAAACTGTTGGTTATTTTCAATAATCTTATCCGACTATCAATGGTGTATTTACCTGCTCATCGATTTTTGAAAAGGTGAGTTTCCGTCCAATCATTACTCCGCCAAATCAGTTGGGGCCTCTTGACTCTTGAGGGTATCCAATGTTTTAAATAATTTTTAAATTCGTAGTAATATCCACTAATGTCACCAAAAATTGCATTATAAAGACACTAAAATTCAGTGTCTCGCCTGTTTTCGCTGTTGTCTGTGTTTTCAGTGTAATAGTTGAATGTACATAATTTTTCTCCGCATGTTATTTATTGAAGAAGCTTCTATCAAAGTTTGGTAAAAATCCAGAATGGTTTAAGAAAGTAATTAATGTTTAAAAAACTTTAACTGCAGATTGTATGTAATGTTAAATAACTGGGAGAAAAACTAAGTCCATTTATAAGTAAAATACGCAAAAATGGGAAAATAAATTAATATTACAAAATTTTCTGGAAATCTTTTGACCACGAACAACCTTCTATCTAAGTTTGGTAAAATCCAGAATGGTTTAAGACATTTATTAATGTTTAAAAAACTTTAACCACAGGGTGAATGTAAATGTTGACGCTGCCGACGACCCGACGACAGAATGTAGGATCGTTATATGTCTCGCTTCCGCGGCAAAAGTCGCAGGCTCCACAAAAAGTGCATTGACGACATACAATTCGATATATATTTTATATATATATTTTAGGAAACCGTCGCATTTTCGTCCGATTCTAAGCCAGTTCCTATTATCGACTTTATGTCAATATATAAGTCGAATTTTCTGTAGGTACGAAACTACCAGGTTACGAATCGACTAGTTACGAAATGACCTGCACCCTTTATAAGTCTCAAATAGAAATTTTTATTGCAAAACTGGGGACTTTAGCAAGATAAATATTGAACCCTGTCTGTTGCTTATATTTTTGATAAACTTCTAATTTGTTTATGTAAAGAATGGAGTAAAATCCTACGGCGTAGATATGCAGTGTACTTTTTTTATATGGAAATTTTTATCTATCAAGTTTTACTTTTTTAATTGGATTTTTTTCTTCTAGTTTCCTTTTAATGTAGATTTCCAGAGAATAATTTTAACAATGCATACCTTTTCTTCAATTACACAGACAAGCAGTTATTGTCCGTCGTAGGTGACCTATTTGCAGCAGGTACGGAAACTACTTCTACAACTATACGGTGGGCTATATTATATCTTCTTCGGAATCCAAATGTCCAAGAAAAGATGCACAAAGAAATTGAAAACGTCGTCGAAGATGCTCGTCTTCCAAATTTATCAGACAAACAGAATCTCCCTTATTGTGAGGCTGTCATTCATGAATCTCTCCGACTTGGAAATATTGTGCCGTTTGCTATTCCTTACTATGTAACAGAGGACTTCTTCCATAAGGGATATAAGTTTCCGAAAAGTGCAATTGTATTTCTTGGCCTTGATTCTGCTTTATCAAGTGAGGAACTGTTTCCAAGCAGTAAGGAATTCAATCCGGATAGATTTATTGATGAAGATGGTAAACTCAGTGGACAAGAAAAAGTTTTAGCCTTTTCAGCAGGTACAGTAGAAATATTATAAAGATATTCTTTAAGGCCACACCAAATTGATCTTTAGTTCTTTGGATTTCGCCGCTCAGATTTTCGGTCTTTGTAATTTTAAGATTTTTTTGCTGCTTCATTTTGCAAAAATGCTGAAAATGCGCTTCAAGAAATTAAAACTAAACATTGTTCGCCCACTCCTAAAATTTTGTAAAAACTGGGATTTTTCCCATATTTTGCAATATTTTATTTTAAAAAATGTCTGCCGCACGTCAGTTTGATCTGCACCCGAAAAAAAACAAGTTCTCAAGAAAAAATATTAAAATTAAAATTTCGCTCGCTTGCACCTATTTTTGCCATCCAAAAATCCAAAGAACGAAAAATTAATTTAATATGGCCTAATCATTTCTAATTGTACCCTAATCTGAACTATCTTTTTACGGTATGGTTGATTTGGTAAGGCGAATACTCTTCAGTGTATTATCTACAGAGTATGATGAGACAAAACCATTGAAAATATATACATTTTACACAAAACTGAGAATTCTAGTATATATAATGTGCAAATGCTTCCTTGTAGATTTACACTGAAGTTTTTTTTCTACTTACCCTTTCTAAGACTGTGGAATAAATGCAAACTCCTTGTCAGTAACCGATATACAATTATATAAGGTCATGTCATAGTAAAAGCTTAGATAGGGTTTCTCCCAATAATTTAAAATTTTTAAACATATCCTGGACCATTACAAATACTACCGAATTTAAAATCAATTGCAGTATACAATTAATAAAATTTAATTGCTTGTGAATTAAATTGATTTAATGCATTTGAAATCTATTATCCATACTTTAGTTTACAGAATGCCAAAACTCGGCAAGATAAATTTAAACGTTTTGATGAATTAGAATTGAAGCGCTTCAATGATTAGTACGAGTATATAAACCGATGTTTCCCGCTCAAATTCATTCCACGCACAGTTTATCTAATTGAAAAGGACTCACGAGGAGACGATAACACTGAAAAGATAAGTTGTTTTTATGATAGAAATTTAAATTGCTTTCCTTTCTGAAATGTAAAATGATTTAAAGATTCAATTTAACTTGCTAATTTGTAGTATTATTTCACTTTTAAAATCTTATGCTTGTTTAAAATGAATTATTTAAAACATAGAAATATAACTTCTGTGTTTGTAAAAGATTTTAAATGCTAGTTTATGAAATGATTCTTAATCATGTTGTTGTTTATTGTAATTCACAGTTCAAAAAATGTGTACGTTGGGTAAGATTATATAGCTACCTGTGCATTTAATTATCCAAATTGAATACACATGCATTTAAGCTTTCGATTGACACGTAATGTAAAGATGTTTAGTTTTAAATGTAGAATTTCTGTTTTTAAAATTAATGCAAATAGTAACATCAGTGATGGAACAATAAATTATAATAGGGTTGTTCTTGCACTTTTGTATTCATGCAATATGTTAATATCAATGCTATTTCTAAATTAAATGCACACGGTTATACTATGGTCTATGATTTAAATTGTATTAGCTAAAAAATCATCAAAACATATTCTAGACTTATGGAACAACAAAATATGTTTAATTTAATGATAAATGCTCATTATAAAATCTAGTAAGAAAAATGTTTATTTGAGAATTAAATTTACTTGGAGTATTAGCATACTATGTATAAACTTATCAATGTTATAATATGTAAGGGTAAATAAAAACAGTAAAACGTAATTTAATGAATATAAAGTAAATAAATAGATAAAAATAATGATTAAAATTAATATGTAGTTTATGTTTACATGCCTAAGGGAAGAGGTGGAGCACGAGGAAGAGGTCGGGGACGAGGTCGAGGTCAGGCCAGGCAGCTGAGGCCTAGAAGAAATGGAAGAGTTGCCGTTGAAAGAGATGTAGAACCTGAGCCGATTAATGCTGAACAGCCACCAGTACAACCGGAAGTAGTTGCCCCAGTTCCCGCTGTTCAAGAACCCCAGCAACCCCAACAACAAGATCAAGAGGGTCAAAGACCTAATAGAAGAAGGGCACCAGAGCCAGTGTTGGACCAGCCCCCTCCTAAGCAAATGAGGCCGGCAGCAACACAAGCTGGTAATGACATTAATAATGATCCCCTTATAATACCTTTATCAAATGAAACAGATATAATAGTTTCACAACAGTTGAAGGACAAAATATGGAACTTTGATTATGTTGATTTTTCAAATATGATAATACAAAACAATCAATTTTATGATAATGATCAAAAACAAAATTTAGTTGTTGAGAATGGTATGGTTGTAATTTCAAACAGATCTCCAAAAACTAAAAATATTGATAATATTGAGATCTGGACAGAAGCTTTTACAAATTACTCCAAAATTATGATTCAAAGAAACCCACACTTAGGTGGTGACTTATTTTCATACATGTCCATTATCAGGGGTGCGGTTAATGATGCCTCTTTTGAAAGAGTATATCAGTATGACAAGCAGTTTAGACTTCGTGTTTCACAAAACCACACAAAGTCATGGTCAGATATTGATGGTCGCCTATGGTTACAGTACATAGCTAAAGGTTCGCAAGGTGTGATTAACCCGCCTGCAGCCAACCCAAATGCTACCTATAACATGAATAGACCTATCTGTTTTGAATATAATTTCAAAGGGTATTGTCAGAAAAACCCATGTTTTTACAAGCATGTGTGCATTAAATGTTATTTACCACACCCTGGGTTAACATGCTTTAGATTTAACAGAAACCCAAGGTATCAAGGGTTTATCAATAATGCAATGCAAAACAATGTGAGATATCAAGGAAGATTGAATACTTATCAAAGTAGACCTCGCTTTCCTCAGCCTCAACAAATAAGGCAACAATATCGTCCAAGGCACATCCTCCCTAGATTTGGATTCTAATAAAGAATAAAATTTTTATTTCAGATAAGACCAATGATAGATTTGATATTTGGAAAATAGGATATTCTCCTATAAATGTTTACATGCTTGAAAAGTTTTTATATGATTATCCTAATCAAGAAGACAAAGAAATATTGTATAATGGATTCAAATTTGGATTTTGTTTAAATTACAATGGTCCGAGACTTTCATTTGAAAGTAAAAATTTAAAATCTGTATTGTCAAATCCTGAAGGAGCAAGGGAAAAAATTGAAAAAGAAATTGAGGCGGGTAGAATTGCTGGACCTTTTCAAAATCGACCAATTTCTAATCTTCGATGTTCACCAATTGGTTTAGTTCCAAAGAAAACCGGTGGTATTAGATTAATTACCCATTTATCATATCCACCAATGTTCAGTGTCAATGACTTTATTGATGAACAATTTACAACTGTTAAATATTCCTCTTTTGATAATGCTGTTGAAATGGTCAAACTATTAGGCAAGGGTGCAAAATTAGCAAAAATGGATATCAAATCAGCGTTCAGATTACTTCCGGTTTATCCCGGGGATTTTGACCTTCTCGGTTTTAAGATAGAGGATAAATATTACATAGACAAGTGTATGCCTATGGGATGTTCTATATCTTGTTCAACGTTCGAAAAATTTTCAACATTTTTACATTGGCTACTGGAAACAAAATCTGGGTCAAATTGCATAGATCATTATATTGATGATTTCTTGTTTGGTGGAGAAGCTGACACATGTCAGTGTGAAAAACTTATGACAATGTATGGGGATATATGTAAAGAGCTTGGTGTTCCGATTGCCAATGAAAAAACTGAAGGCCCTACTACACGAATTGAGTACTTAGGTTTGACCATTGATACAGTTAAAATGATAGTTGAAATTCCTAAAAATAAAGTACAGGATCTTTTAACAAAAATAGATGAAGTTATACCAAAGAAGAAAGTAATGTTAAAAGAATTACAGTCTCTTTGTGGATTATTAGCATTTTGTACTAAAGCATTACCTGCAGGTAGAGCATTTTGCTGCCGTATATATAGAGCTATGTCAAAGGTTTATAAACCATTTCATTTCATCAGAATGACTTCAGGTATAAAAAATGATTTATGGATGTGGAAATTATTTTTGGAAAATTTCAATGGGGTTTCTTATATACACGATGTTGAATGGACATCAAATTTTGATTTGGAACTTTATACTGATAGTTCAAGTAGTAAAGGGTGCTCTGCATATTTAAATGGCCATTGGACATATCTTGAATGGCCACAAGAATGGCATAACTCTGATATAATTAGGGACATGACTTACCTTGAGATTATTCCAATAGCACTGGCTATATTTTTATGGTTTGACAACTTTTATTTGAAGAATATTTTATTCCACATTGATAATTTAGCAGTGGTTAATGTTTTAAACAGAAAATCTAGCAAATCAGAAAGAGTCATGCCATTTGTGAGGTTAGTTGTGTATTGTTCATTGACAGGTCATTTCCAGTTCAAAGCATCGCACATTTTTTCTAAAGATAATGCAATAGCTGATGCCTTATCTCGTGCTAATTTTCAGAAATTCAGACGTCTAGCACCAATGGCAGAAAAGTTACCAACTCCAATTCCAAGGGAATTTTGGAACCTTTTAAGGCTGAAGTGAATAAACTTTTGCAGAACTCTGTGTCGGGAAACACAAATAATGTATATGAAAATGCGTTAAATTCATTTGAAAAATTTCGAGCTGAATGTGACATGGAGTGTATTTGGCCTCCCCCTATTGAACATATAATAAATTTTATTGCCTATCTTTCCAAAATGAATTATTCAGCTACCACAGCTAAAACTTACATTTCTGGAATAAATCACAAATTAAAAATTAACAATTGGGACAGTTGTACTGATTCTTTTATAGTAGAAAAGATGTTGAACGGAATGACTCGCCTTGATAAAAAAGAAGATACTAGAAAACCGGTCACATTATCAATTCTTAAAAGAATTTTGTCAGTAATACATATAGTATGCAATTCTTTTTATGAAGCAATTATGTTTAAAGCAGCATTTTGTTTGGCCTTTTTAGCTCACCTGGACCAAAGGTCCATGTGAGCTTTTACCATCACTTGGCGTCCGTCGTCGTCGTCGTCGTCGTCGTCGTCTGTCGTCGTCGTCTGTTAACAATTTTTCAAACGTTAACTTGTCCGACACCATAAGTCCAATTGCAACCAAAGTTGGTACATTTGTTTAGTGGCATTATGTGTACAAAACTATCGTTTGGATTTTTGATTCGTAAAAAAACATGGCCGCCATGGCTAAAAATAGAACATAGGGGTAAATTGCAGTTTTTTGCAAATAACTCAAAAACCATAACAGATATCAAAATTCTGGCAAAGGGTAAAAGTGTTCAGCACCTCAAGATCTACCTGCCCTGAAATTTTGAAGAAGATCCAACGACCCATGTAGGAGTTATTGCCCTTTTTCTGCATTTTTTCTAAATTTTGCACTTATTAAGCTCAATATCTTGGATACTATAAAGGAAATTTGAAAAATTTAAATTTCATATTGTTAGGCACACAAAGATCTACAAAATTTGTAACAGGATCAAAGTTGTAGGTTTGTTCCTTTTAGGAGTTATTCCCCTTAGATCGTCAAAATTGACCATTTTTGCAGTCTTTATTCATTGTAATAAAATCGTTAACTCCTCTTACACCATAAGTTTAATTGCAACCAAACTTAGTGTAGTTGTTCCTTGGCATGAGTGCTACTAAACTATCGTTTGGATTTTTGATTTGTAAAAAAACATGGCTGCCATGGCTAAAAATAGAACATAGGGGTAAATTGCAGTTTTTTGCAAATAACTCAAAAATGGTGACAGATATCAAAATTCTGATGGGAAGCTAAAGTGTTCAACACCTCAAGATCTACCTGCTTTGAAATTTTGAAGAAGATGTAACCACCCATGTAGGAGTTATTGCGCTTTTTCTTGATTTTTTTTAAAAATTTGTACTTGAAAGACTCCCTTAAAGCTTAAGGACCAGGTGAGCGATTCAGGCTCCTGGGAGCCTCTTGTTTGGTTTTCTCAGAATTGGAGAAATTTCATTTGTTAATAAATGTACTGAGCAACACATAGTAAATATCTCGGATATTGAATTAGATGAACATACATTTGAAGTTTCTGTTAAAATTAATTCGTCAAAAACTGATCAATTTGGTAAATCAACAACCTTAGTATTATCAAAGGTTTCTGATAACGAGGTCTGTGTATATAAGCATATGAGGAGTTACTTAAGCATTCGACCTAATGTGCAGGGTCAACTTTTTTGTCATCTTAATCATAAAAAGTTGACACGTTTTCAGTTTTTATCAGTCATGAAATCGGCTATAAAATTTATAAATTTAAATCCTGATGATTTTAATACACATTCTTTGAGAATAGGAGCGGCAACTAATGCTTATATTGAAGGAAAGAGTGAGGAAGAAATCAAAGTTATGGGCAGATGGAAATCCAATTCATTCAAAACTTATATAAGAATAGGGGGTGTCGTTAAATTTCAGTAATGAATTTAAACAATTTTCAGGTATTTTTAAAAGAATATGGATTATTGGGTCATCATTGATAATACAAGCATCGAATCACTGCCAATTAAGACCCATAGGATACAATCTTCGTTTAGATAAGTTGGGGTATAGTTTACGGTGGGCTGGACAATCTGGTATGTCGGTTTATGATGTTGTTCCAGTAGTAAACTGGATGATTCAAGTATATGGATTACCTGATGCCGTGGTAATACACTGTGGAGGAAATGACTTGGGCTTAGTGAACTGTGCGAAACTAATGTATGACATTAAATTTATGCTGTATGTAGTTAGTCAAATGATTAGTTTTAAACCTGTAATTTATTCCAGTATTCTACCTAGGTTAAAGTGGAGGTATTCAGCTGATGTAGAAGCTATGAACTCTACCAGAAAACGAGTAAATAGAGGGGTTAAATCATATCAAAAGAAAACTGCAGGTTATACGATTGTACACTCTGATTTTGAAGATGCACACAAATGTTTGTTTTCTGATGATGTACATTTGTCTTATTTTGGAAAGGATATTTTTCTTAATTCCTTACAAAGTGCTTTAGAACAGTTTCATTTTAAACCACATTGTTTTGTTTATCCTGTGGATTATAATTGATTGAAATGAAGTTGGAAATTACGAATTATCCAGGTTAAATCAGTTAAGTTTGAATGTGATTCAGTTGAAATTGACTGTTGAAGTAGTCAAATATTTAGGTGTAGCTTGTTGATAAAACAGTTTTAAATTTACAAATTGATAATGATGAATTAATTTAAAATATCTATTTTAAAAGATTTAAATTGTTGTAGATATCAAATCGAAAAATAAAATATTAAGTTGCTTTTAAAGATATCATAATCTTCATATCATTAGCAAAATATAGTTGTTTAATGTAGTATGGCTTATTGTCATGGCGGATTAGCATTTGTCTGAGAGGTCATCCCAATGCTAATTTTGGCATTAATTTATTCAATATTTTGGAATAGCTGTTATGGATAAGCCCAGCAGCAAACTTATTATGTTATATTTCACTGTTTGGTTCTCCCATCAGTGAACAAATTGTCAACACGTTAAATGTTGGCCAGTTGGTTGGTTGATTTTGTTGTTTGTTGAGTTGAAAGTTGAATAAATGCCATGACAATTATCAGCCAAATATGAGTTTGTTGTTTCTTACTTACCATATTGATATGAAAACTTTATTTTAAGTATTAGATTACATACACAATAAACTATATAGTATAGCAAATTCTTTAATATATCCAATTGTAATAACTTTAAATTACAGTTGATAAATTAAAGTCACACATATAAATTATCAAACATGACTTTATATTGAAGCACTTCATGGATTGAAATATGCAATAAACTCTTTTTATCTTCGAATAACTTGTCTGATGTCTGATAGCGGAAAATTTTTATATCGGACCAGTAGAGCGGAAATTTTTTATATCGGACCAGTAGAGCGGAAAATTTATATATCGGACCAGTAGAGCGAAATTTTTTTATATTGGACCAGTAGATATTAGTAAATGAGAAGTGGGAGACCCTTCTTTAGACCCGGCAATGTGGATAGAGTATTTGATGGTCAGTTTTAACCAATCAAAAAAAGTGTGTTACATAAATATTGCATTAGAATTTCCCGTTTTACACAAGGAGTGTACACTTACGTAGCACGGCCCAGACCAACACTAAAACTTGCTACTGCTCGTGACTATTAATGGAAATATACTTATGTCTACAATATTTTTAACATTCTCCTTTACAGGAAGACGAGTGTGTTTGGGTGAATCCTTAGCGAGAATGGAGTTGTTCCTATATTTAACAGCACTTGTCCAAAGGTTTGAATTCCTTCCACCTGAAGGAGAAGATCCTCCTCCT
The DNA here is from genome assembly GCA_028015205.1 of Mytilisepta virgata. NCBI lineage: Eukaryota > Metazoa > Mollusca > Bivalvia > Mytilida > Mytilidae > Mytilisepta > Mytilisepta virgata. Next base: position 70,427,685 of record CM051517.1, read on the forward strand.
ACTTGGTCTGACGTACACTCCGTTGCCATATAGAGTTCGAGCCATTCCCAGAACATGATATTTATATTAAAAAATATATGCTCGAATGTAACAATTTGCTCCCTAGGTATATTTTGTTCCGCTTCTACTTTTCTATTTTTATAGCAAAAGTTAATTAGTCTGGAAATGTCTCTTTATCTACAGTCAAAGACAGTTTTATTATGCATTTTACTTATGTTTATGGTTGAATGCAGGTTTTTGATGTAACCTTGAGGACAATAGTCTGAGAGAGGTGTACTAATTTATACAATGATAATTCAAGTGTTTTCAAAATGCAGTAATTTCATTAGCTAACAGCAACTTCCGGTAAAAAGTTTATAACTTGATAAATTCCTTTCATGACGTCCTGCGTATGAATACGTACGCATTCAATATAGTGCATGATGAAAATGTTAATTTCAAATGGAAAACGTCATTTTTCTGCATTACTTTGGAATTATGAGTTATAAAGGTTATTTTTACGGAATTTATCAATCTGTAAACTCGGGCTTATCACTCACGAACTTTGCATATTTAGTTTGTGAGTGAATCGCCCGAGTTTAAACATTGATAAATTCCTTCAAAATAATCTTCATTACTATAATATACTCTGTGCAGATAATAGCTTTCAGTAATTTAGGAGGAAATATTTAAGGATTTTAATCTTAATTCATGATAAAATTTGATACATGTAGAATACCTCATTACATTTTATATCATGGTATAGAACGCATGAGAAAGTCTACATGAATATTTGCTTTGTCAACGATAATCCTTTAGTCGTGTAAAAATATTCCAGGAAACTTAAGATCTGTTATACATTGTACATGTTATATTCTGGAAGAAGAATCTCCTATCTTTTTACGCTTTATTTCATGTTCTTTTTTGTTTTATTTTATGTAAACGTTTTTTACTTTGTTTATATTTTTCTTTATCAGATTAAAATGCAAGAGCATTCGATGAAGCTGATAATATATATATATATATATTTTTAATATTTACTGTTTTTTTTCAAATTTACATACTGTGAATTTTTTTGTTTAGTTTAGTTTAGTTTAGTTGGGGTTTTACGCACTTTTCTGTTCATTTGGTTATTTCGCGGAGGTCAGTTTTTATTGTTCTTTTTTGTTTTATTTTATGTAAACGTTTTTTACTTTATTTATATATATTTACTGTTTTTTTCAAATTTACATACTGTGAATTTTTTCGTTTAGTTTAGTTTAGTTTAGTTGGGGTTTTACGCAGTTTTCAGTTCATTTGGTTATTTCGCGGAGATCAGTTTTTATTGTTGGAGAAAGCCGGGGAGCAATTTCTCTTATATACGTAAAAGACTACCTTTCATCTGCAAATACACATTTAATTCATTCAAAAAAGGTAATAATATATATAGTTTCTTACACGTGGCTTCTGACACGGGCGGCTTTTTATCGTATTGTCGGGTTTTAAAAATAATTGATACAAGTCGGTCATACGCTGTGTATTTGACATATAATGACGAAGTCTCAGTTTTTCAATACCTAGATATATTTTTCAATAATGAAATATAATTTTTATATAAAAGAATATAATTAGATCATTAAACCTATAAACTGCTGTTTGTCTTAAAAACAATTTACTTTGATTATAGAACATAGAACCAGTTACACTTTCAACACCTTCTTCTTTGCCAATGCAGTTCTAGCTTACTTTGGACAGTGTCAAGAGAAACTTGTCAACGGTTGCCTCTTCAACATCCTTGCCACCAGGTCAATCAACTCATCTTTCCGTAGTCTTGAATAGCGTCCATTACTTTAAAGTTTGCTTTTACAAAAACCCTTCTTCCTCTGAGACGTGCGCCGCGGGTTTTTCTTTCCCCTGCTCCTTTGTCCTCAATCTTTTGATGAGACCCCGCACCACAGTTGTCATACGTCGCATCTTGTCCAATTTGTCGCAAACCTGACGCTTTTGGTGTTTTTGTTCTACTGGACTATTGTCTTCATCAACACAATGTCCAGGCCCTCCTGATTTATCATAAATGAGTGAAACTATCCATGTTACTATTACTACCATTCCCCTTTAAAGTTTTTCCAATTTCCATTATTATATTACCACTTCTTCCCTTTAAGGTGTACTCACCATCCTCAGATACTCCTCCCACTGTCATATTATCCATATGTATGAAACATGAATTCATGATTTATCTAGCACTCAAATCAAACACCATTCGTTTGCATTTTTAGCTCACCTGGCCAAAAATGCCATGTGAGCTATTGCCATCACTTGGCGTCCATCGTCGTCGTAAACTTTCCTTTAATGATCTTCTCCTCTGAAACAAATGGACCAATTAGAATAAAACTTGGCAGCAATGGTCCTTAGGTGGTCCTCTTTCAGAAATATATCCGATGATCCTGCCCGCCAAGATGGCTGCCAGAGCCGAACATAGTTTTACATATGACCCCTATGGAAAAATTTACTTAAATATCTTCTTGTCTGAAGTCACTTGGCCAATTGGAACAAAACTATGCAGCAATGGTCCTTAGTTGGTCCTGTTTCAGAGTTATATCCGAAAACCTGGCCCGTCATGCAAGATGGCCGCCAGAGCCGAACATAGTTTTACATAGGATCCAATGAAAACTTTACTTAAAGATCTTCTTGTCCGAAACCACTGGGCCAATTGGAACAAAAGTAGGCAGCAATGGTCCTTAGGCGATCCTCTTCCAGAATTTTATTATCCTATGACCCAACCCGTCATTCAAGTTAGCCTGCCAGAAATTTACTGAAAGATCTTTTCTGAGTTTTTGTCATCACTTGGCGTCCGTCGTCCGTCGTACGTCGTCCGTTAACTTTCCACATTTTAATCTTCTCTGAAACCACTGGGCCAAATGAAATTGAATTTGACAGGAAGCATCTATTTAAGGTCCTTAATAAAGTATGCTCATTTTGTCTCGATCAGACAACAAACATGGCCGCCATGGACAATTGTTGATTTTGATTGGCTGAGTTTTCAAAAATCTTCTCCTGTGAAACTGCTAGCAAACAGAACAAAACCTGACAGGAAGCAGATATGGGAGGTTATTTACAACATTTCCTCATTTCGTCCCGATCGGGCAACAAACATGGTCGTCATGGGCAATTCTTGTTTCTCATTGGTTGATTAAAACAAAATTTTTTTCTGGAACTGCTAGGCCAAATGGAATGAAACCTGACAGGAAGCATCTACGGGAGGTCAGGTACAACATCTCATTTTGTCCCTTTGGGACTACAAATGTGGCCATCATGGGCAGTTCTTGTTTCTAATTGGCTGATATAAAAAAAATCTCTGAAATCACTGAACCAAATGGACCGAAACTTGACAAGAAGTATATATGAGAGGTCATTTATAACATTTTCTCATTTCGTCCCGATTGGACTACAAATATGGATGCCATGGGCAGGTCTTTTTTTGATTGGCTGATATAAAACAATTTTCTCTGAAGTCGCCTGGCCAAATAGAACTAAACTTGACAGGAAGCATATATGGGATGTTGTTTACAAAGTTTCCTCATTTCGTCCCGATTGGACAACAAACATGGCCAATATGGGCAGTTGTTGATTTTAATTGGCTGCGTTTTCAAAAATTTTCTCCTCTGAAACTGCTAGGCCAAATAGAACAAAACTTGACAGGAAGCATATATGGGAGGTTATTTACAAAATTCCCTCATTTCGTTCCAATCGGACTACAAATATGACTGCCATGGGCAGTTCTTGTTTCTGATTGACTGATATAAAAAAAATATTCTGCTCTGAAATCACTGGGCCAAATGGAACGAAACTTGACAAGAAGCATATATGGGAGGCCCTTTATACAATTTCCTCATTTCGTCCCGGTTGGACTACAAATATGGATGGCTGATATAAAACAATCTTCTCCTCTGAAGTCGCTTGGCCAAATGGAACTAAACTTGACAGGAAACATATGGGAGGTTATTTACAAAGTTTCCTCACTTCGTCCCGATCGGGCAACAAACGTGGGCAATTCTTGTTCCTCATTGAGTTATTACAAAAATGTTTGAAAACATATAAAGAAATCTTTTTCTCTGAAATCACTGGGCCTATGAAACGAAACTTGACAAGAAGCATCTGTGGGAGGGTTTTTACAAAGTTTTCTCATTTTGTCCAGATCATGCGACAAACATTGCCGCCATGGTCAATTTTTGTTTCTGCCAGGTGAGCAATACAGGCTCAGCCCTCTGAGTCTCTGGTTCAGAATTATATCCGATGACCCCGCCCGTCATCCACGATGGCCGCCATAGCAAGACATAGTTTTCCATAGGACCGTATGAGGAATTTAATTAAAGATCTTCTTGTGTGAAAACTCTGGGCCAATTGGACCAAACAGTGTTCCTTAGGTGGTCCTCTTTCATAACTATATCCAATGACCCAACCACTCATCCTATATGGTCGCCAGTGCCGAACATAGTTTAACATAGGACCCTATGGGGAATTTACTGAAAGATCTTTTTGTCTGAAACCGCTTGGCCAATTAGAATAAAACTTGACAGCAATGGTCCTTAAGTGGCTCTCTTTCAGAAATGCTTCCGATGATTCCACCAACCATCCAATGGCTGCCAGAGCCGAACATAGTTAAACATAGTACCCTATGGGAAATTTACTTAAAAGATCTTGTCTTAAACCACTGGGCCATTTGGAACAAAACTTAGCAGCAATGGTCCTTAGTTGGTCCTCTTTCAGAATTATATCCGATGACCCCACCCGTCATCCAAGATGGCCGACAAAGCCGAACATAGTTTAACATAAGACCTAATTGGAAACATCACTGAAAGATCTTGTTTGAAACCAGTGGGCCAGTTGGCTTGACAGCAATGTTCCAGGCTGTCAGTCAAGATGGACATAGTCCAGGTGAGCGATACAGACTCGTGGGAGCCTCTAGTTTATATTGAGTTGGGTTTTATTGTCTGTAAAATATGGGATAGGTGTAGTACTATTTATTTTGACATTACTACCTTCTTTCAATATATTAAAGGATATTTTCAATTTCGGAGACAGATTATATAATATAACCTACTTTTTGAAGCAGTTTACACTTCATGAACCATGAAGCTTCATATACTATTAAATTTATTTTAAGCTATATAAAAGTTCATCAAAATGGGTATCAAAGAATTTTATTATACAGAATATTAAGTTAAATAAGGTTCTGATCACCATGAGAATTCATACGTTGAGGGAACTGTCATTATAACACTTGGTCTATTGACTCCGGCCACGGTGGCGTAAACTATAATAAAATTTTTATAACTTTGCACATGTAATATCTGCCATGAAGATTTATGGTCCACCGATAGCTTATCGTATAAGGTTTGCCACAGTATACTTGTCTTGTGACCCTGAGCTCATGTTCATGGTTCACTGACTTCATAACCATAAATGTAAAATCTGTGTCCAAGTTACGTGGTTAAATCCTTTTCTCAGCAACTGTAATGCCTAGGCCAACAATTTTTGCTCTATACATAGTACTAGTGGATACATGCCAGTCTGACACCTGGCTTGGGACCTTGACCTCAATTTCATGCTTGAGTGACATTGTCACATTTTCGTGGATAAGTCCATTTCTCAGCAACTACAATACCTAGACAAACCATATTTGGTCAATAGATAGTTCTTGGTGGGTACACGTCAGTCTGACACATGACTTATGACCTTGACCTCAATTTCATGCTTGAGTGACCTGCGTCACATTTTCCCGATTAAGTCCATTTCTCTGAAACTGTATTACCTAGACCCACCGTATTTGATCTTCTTGGTGGGTACATGCTAGTCTGACACTTGTCTGTGGGCCTTGACCTCAATTTCATTGTTGACTGACTTTCATTCCAGCAGTCTCAGCATGCAATTCATTGACAGACAAAGGTAAGGATGTGGCTTTTACGACAGATCCAAAATACCTAGACCCAACGTATTTGCCGTGGTCTATTGATAGTTCTTGGTGGGTACATGCCAGTCTGACACCTGTCTCAGGACTTTGACCCCAATTGCATGCTTGAGTGACTTTGTAATATTTTCGAGATTAGGTCAATTTCTAGGCAACTTTAATACCTAGACCCACCATATTTGGTCAATAGATAGTTCTTAGTGGACAAATGCCAATCTTGACAACTGTCTCTGGACCCTGACCTCAATTTTATGCTTGAGTGTTTTGTGTCACATTTTTTTAGATTAAGTTCATTTCGCAGCAACTGTATTACCTAGGCCCATCATATTTGGTCAGTAGGTAGTTCTTAGTAGATACGTGCCAGTCTAACACCTCTCAGCTGAACTTGACCTGAATTTCATGTTTGAGTAACTTAATATACATTTGCATGATTTAGTCTATTTCTCAGCAACTGTACTACATTTGTAACGAGACCCACAGTATTTGGTTGATAGAAGTTCTTAGTACATGTATATACCACTTTAACATCGGACACCTTACCTTTGACCTCTATTTAATGCTTGACTGACATGTTTCAAGTTTTGGGATGATATCCATTTCTCAGCAACTACAATTCATAGACCAAACATATTTGGTCAGTAGATAGTGCTTGATGGATACATGGCTGTCTGAGACTTTGACTTGAATTTCAGACTTGAGTCACATTTTCATGATTAAGTTCATTTTTCTGTAGCTGTGATACCTATATCCAAATTGACCTCAATTTTAGGCTTGAGTGTCTCGTCCTACTTTTACAAATAAGTCAATTTCTCAACAAATGTTATAAATTTTTTATATATAGACCCACTATTTTTGGTCTATAAATAGTTTTTGTGGGCACATACCAGTCCCAGATCTGTCAGCTCGACTTGGACACCGTTTTAGACTTGAATGACATGCATGAGATTTTTCAGACAATTATCGCCTGACCATTACTATTTCTTTTTATACATTTTCCTTTGACTTGCAATGTGGGGTATCAGATAATCATTATTTTGTGTCCATGTGCTTACACAGGCGAGACATGTAGTGTGTCCACTCTTGTTCCTATATGTAACAAGACCAAAACCCGGTCTGGACCTGCGTCTCAGCATGCAATTCATTGATAGGCAAAGGTAAGGATGTGGCTTTTACGACAGATCCAAAAATAGCTTACACACTACAACTCAACATTATGAAGCTGCAGACAAAATCATCCCTTTTGTAGAAGCCAAGAAAATTTTCACGAAATTTTTTCTAGTGTTTTGAGTATTGTTGAACTCTAAACTATCGGCAAACAGGATGTGGCTGCGCGACAGATCCAAAATAACTTACATGCTACAACTCAACATTATGAAGCTGCAGACAAAATATAAATCATTCCCTTCTATAGAAGCTAAGAAAACTTTGACGAAAATTGTTCTAGTGTTTCGAGCATTGTTGAATTGTTGGCCGGGTTACACGGAGTGAAATCCGGGTAATAGTATGGTGAATGTCAGGCGGGCGGGCTTGGAAAGTAGGGTACCTATTTTGTGTAATCAGCTCCTCCTACAGTTTTCAATCCAGAGCCTTCAAACTTGGTAGAGTGCTTGTTTATATAATGGACATGTGCACCTCCTATTACGGATACATTTTGACCATTTTTGCGGAATTTCCAGATTGTGAAACGCTGTCAGTTTTTAACAACATTCTTTAGGAGGGTACCTATTTTGTGTATCAACTCCTCCTACAGTTTCAATCCAGAGTCTTCAAATTTGGTAGAATGTTTATATATATATTGAGCATGTGCACCTCCTATTTTGAATACATTTTGAACATTTTTGCGGAATTTTTCCAGATTGTGAAACTTAGTCAATTTTCAGCAACATTCTTTAAGGGTGGTACCTTTTTTGTGTAATCAACTCCTCATACAGTTTTCAATCCAGAGTCTTCAAACGTTTTAGAATGTTTGTATATATATATTGGACACATGCACCTCCTATTATGGATACATTATCAACACTTTTGCAGAATTCCCAGTTGCTGTAACATTACATATTCTTATAGTCTTCATTTCATCAATTGCAATAACATTTACAAATTTCCACTCCTTAGTCATTGTTAAGTAATGTAACCCGGCCATTTGAATCTTTGACCCATTTTTAACTATAGGCAAACAGGAAGTGGCTGCACAACAGATCCAAAAATTGCTTACGCGCTACAACTCAAAATTATGAAGCTGCAGACAAAATATAAAATCATTCCCTTCTGTAGAAGCCAAGAAAACTTTGACGAAAGTTTCCTACCCAAGGTCTTTCGGACCGAAGGACTGAGTCAAGCGGTTACTAGACCTGCTTTCGCCGTTGTCGACGCAGGTAGTGAACAGATGCATACTAGCATTCAATATGATTATCAAACATTTTTTTGTTTCATATATATGCATCACACAATAATGCACTTACCATTTTTTTCTTCCCGACACCAATATGTAAGCGTTGAAGAAATGACGGAGAAATATAAAGGGAACTTTCAAGTTCTACTAGAAATGCTAAAAAGGCCATGTCAGCTATTTCGGTCACCCGTCGTCCGGCATAACATCTTTCTTTAAAGATCTTTGCCTCTGAAACCACTGGATTAATTGGGACCACTGTTGGTGAAATGGTCATTGGGTGGCCCCCTTCCAAAATTGTGTCCGGCACCCCCGAATTCCAACCGACATGGCTGCTGTTACTGAAAATAGAAAAAAAGGGAGATGAATTTTTAGCTCACCTGGCCTACAAGGCCGATCTGAAATTCAAGATAGTTGCCACAGCCGGATTAGTTTTACATTGGACCCTATGGGGAAATTTGTACAAAGGTATTCTTGTCAGAAAATACTAAGCCAATTGAAATGTTTTTGTTAGATGAAGATCCCTGGATAAATGTCTGACACAAAAATTGTTTTCGTGCCGATCGGAATCCAAGCTAGCTGTCACGGTTGGACTTAGTTAAACATTTTTAAAATTGGATACTGGATGAATTCTTTACATATATATCATATCTAGAAGTGCTGGACACTGTAGAACAATTCCTTACAGATCTTACGTAGAAGCGTTTGGTCAGTTGTGGTCACCTAAAATCCAGGTGAGCGGTTCAGGCTCCATGGAGCCTCTGGTTAAAATCTTCTTCTATGAAACTACATAGAAGAACCCCATGAGAAAATTCATTTAAAAATCTTTTCTGAAACCACTGAGCCAATTATAACTATACTTGGTAGCAATGGTCCTCCTTCAGAATTGTGTCCGATGACCCGGACTGTCAACTAAGATGGCTGCCACAGCTGAACTTAGTTTAACATAGGGCCCTATATGAAAAATCATTGAAAAATCTTCTTGTCTGAAACCACTTGACCAATTGGCAGAAGGTCCTGAGGAGGTCCTCTTTAAGAATTGTAACCGATGACTCAGACTGTCAACCAAGATGACCGCCAAAGCCGAACTTAGTTTAACATAGGATCTTAAAGGTTTGTTTGTTTGTTTGTTTAGTTGGGGTTTTACGCAGTTTTCAGCACATTTGGCTATTTCGCGGCGGCCAGTTTTTATTGGTGGAGGAAGCCGCAGTACCCGGACAGAACCACCGACCTTCCGTAGGAAAATCTTGTCTGAAACTACTTAGCCAATTGAAACAAAACTTGGCAGCAACGGTCCTTAATTAGTCTTCAGAATTGTGTCCGATGATCCGGAATGTCAACCAAGACGGCCGCTACAGTCGATTAACATAGGACCCAATGGGAAATTCACTTAAAAATCTTGTCTGAAACTACTTAGCCAATTTGAACTAAACTTGACAGCAATGGTCTTCTTTCAGAATTGTGTCTAATCACCTGGATTGTCAACCAATCTCTTGGTTGAGTTAACAAAAACTGATACTACAAGGTCACATAGAGCCAAACATGACAGAAAGTGTCTATGACATATCACAAAAATCTACAGAACCGCAGAATTGCCTGAAACCAAACCTGAATGTTCCTCATAAGGTGTTGACCAAGTGTTGTTACTTTGGTGCCAATCCCTCTTCAAGATGGCCAATAGCAGAGGACTTGCGTTAACATAAGACCCTATGGGAAATACATGTAAAAATCTTCCTGAGAACCGTGACCTGTAAGAAGGACCTTGATGAAGAAAAATTTGGTTCCTACAAGGCTTACCACACTTCATAATGATAGGGAGAAGAGGTACATCAATAAAAACGGCTTTCATGCCAGGTGAGCGATACACCTCAGCCTCTGAGCCTCTTGTTTGTCAATTGCTCATTAACTAATAACCAAATAGTTACCAAAATTGGAAGGATGTATGTATAGACCTCTACTAACTCCCGGCCTTTTGGCTTCCTTTGAATGAACAGCATAGTCGCCAGAGGCCATCTGATTTTTATTGGTCAATTTCCAAAGATCTCTGAAACTACATATTGAAATATTTTGAAACTGTGCAGGATTGATGACAACAATACCCTCTACAAACGATCCACTTTTGCTTGAGTTTCATCTTATCAACCGACGGATGGGGGCTGTTCAAAGTTTCCAGTGAATCCATATGGGAAAAGACTTTTTTGTCATTTGCTCAGAAACAAATGGGCAGACTTTAACCAAAGTTGGCTAGTATCTCAGATGTAAATGATCCACCTCTTTAGGTCAAAGGTTATTCTTTGGCATTTTGTGTTGTGGATACAAAAGAACTTACATTTCATAATGGCCGAATAAAAGTGAGCGATACTGGCTCAAATGAGCATCTAATTTACCCAAATAATATATTTCACCATCTAAAATGAGATTAATCGGTTGCATCAAATAGTCGCTTTCACATGTACATGCAGTAATTTCATTTCCATACCTTAATAAGTTTTATTGTATGGTCATATAAATGCAGTAAAGTAGAAATATTGGATCTACAGATGACGAGAATTTGTGTAATTTGAATACAGCTGTAAGCAATTTCTTGTAAAGTTCATACATGTATATATATGCATGAAAAATTTAATTTAATTTCAAAGTAGATGCAAATTAAGGTTTTAGTTTAAAAAATTATTAGTAAGTTGGATTTACCCTCTAATTTAATATGCATTTACTTTAAATTTAAAAATAGTAATAAATTCCTAAAACACTGCTTTTAATGTAAAAAAATAAGTTACATTATTCTTGTGATTTAAAATTTTAAAATCTGACTAATCTTCAAATATAAATACAAAAATGTACATTTATTTATTTTAAACTTATAGTTTAAACGAAATTTAATTTAGTGAAAGTTTGAAATTTAAATGCAAATAAATTTTAGTTGTAATCTTAATTAAATTAGATTAAATTTGATGAAATTTGTCATTTGATTTTTTAAACCTGATGAAATGTCATATTTAATGAAGACTATAGTTAACAAAAGTTTCATAATATCCATGAATTCACACAAGTTTCAATGATAGAATTGCGTGTCATTCCGACTGATATTCCCTGGAATATGTGTAACGTCATCGGCATTTTGCAAGGAATTGCACGGGAACAAATTGCTATGAATTGAGCTATGGCCACCATCTTGATTGGCGAGCCAGGTCACCGAACATATTTTGAAAGGGAATCGCCAAAGGCACATTTACCACAGTTTGGTCTCAACTGGGGCAGTGGATTCGGAAAAGAATTTTCCTTGTCCTAGTAGTCTCAGACAAGAAGTTTTTTAAATATATTTTCCCATTATTCGAGAGTTCGGATCGTTTGATATATTTCTTAAAGAGGACCAAGTCAGGAGTATGACTGTTCCAGTTGTTCTGGGTGTTTGCTTGTCACCCGACCTTGTCAGTTGTTTTACTATGATTATGGCATTTCCATTGGAGTTGCTGCCATGTCTAGTTCTAACTTGCAAAGTGGTTTCAGACAAGAAATTTAAAGGAATTTTCCCATAGTAAACGTTAAACTATGTTCGGTTGTGACAGCCATCTTGGTGGACAATCTGGTCGACGGAATCAATTCTGAAAGATGATCATCTAATAACCATAACGGCCAGGTCTGGTTCCAATAGGCCAAGTGGTTTCATACAAGAATTTTTTTTAAAGAATTTAAAAAGGAGGTATCAATTCTTCGAAAGGAACACCTATGCCAAGTTTGGTCAAATTCTTTTCGGTGGTCCTAAAGAAGATCAAAATGTGAAACGTTAACAGACAATGTACGACGGGCGGACAACGGACACCAAGATATGATAATAGCCCACACTGGCCTTTGGCCATGCGACTTAATAAAATGCATAAAGTAAAAAATGAAAGAGGACTTATGTCACCACCTTAAATTAACAATTATCAAAATTCGACCCCTGTAGGTCCAAAGTTGTGAAAATAAATATTCTGAAACCTTATTGTGCATCTATATACAGTGTATAACAATACTGCATAAAAAAATGGAGTAGAAAATGAAGGAGGAGTTTAGGTCCAAAGGAACGTGTGCCGGACAGACAGACGGGGCGGTAAGAATTTTCCCAATTTGTTTTCGAAAGTGCAGAATAAAAAAAAATGAATGCCCAATCATTCTTATTCTGAGACTGAAAGAATTTCTGACACGTCTATGTTTTTTTGAAAGATTTCAAATTGACGATTTTGATTTTTGGGTCGTACATGTAGTGGAGAATTTCAACATCAACAAGAATGTATAAATGCATTAATATATCACTGTTAACGGAATGACAAACACCCGACAGATGGGAGAAAAAACAAACAACCTCTAATAAACACACATACAAAAGCAAACAATTTTATGTCACTGAAATGTCTGTGTGTGATTAAAGCTTCCCGAATAGTTGCCTTAAATTTCTGTAAAGGCCTCGTGAAGTTTCCGCATTTGTAGAATTTAAGGATGCTTGTGAATAAGGTCCCTAGGCATTTTTCAGCTGAATATTATCATTGTGACCTTCGTCCAGCAAATGCCAAGGAAGTGAGAAAAAAACTTCTAATAAAAGATCAATTTCGTTAAGCTAGAATTGACGTTTTGATGCATATCAATTAATTTTCTTCATATATATATATATACACACTGAAGAAGGCTATATGTTAAGCTGAAATATTTGTCAACACGATTTTATAACATCATCTTCGTATATTACCATCTTATATTAGTAACGTTGTGCAAATCTTTAGACTTATATAATTTTTTCCTTATCTGCGCAGTATCGTCTATTCTAGACAATCCGGTACATATTAAATTTGCTGGTTGGTCTTTTTTATAATGTAATAACCAACCTTCGAACTTACTAGACGTTGGACCGATAATAAATTAACGATACAATGCAAACTAATCAATTAATAAACGTCTAAAAAGTTGCAAAACAACATCAAAATAAAACAAATAGAATTTTGAATTTTGAATTATAACAATAATTCAAACTTAGCAAAATTTTCGATCACTGAGATCCTTCATCGTTGCTGTCGCGTTGCGAAATGACTAATTAATTACATGTAGAAAACAATATGTGTAGCATCGTCCTACTGAATGCTTAGTTGAGATGTTAACCTTGGTCCTCAAACATATTAATTACAATTTCAATGGAGAACACTACTTAAAGGTGAATGGCACAGCTAGGAGAATGAAAATAGCTCCGCCGTATGCTAACATCTTTATGGGGAAACTAGAAAAAACAAATTTTGGAATCTTCGGAAACACAGCCATTGTCTTTGTATAGATTTATAGATGATCTTCACATGAAGTGCACAGATACTGAAGAAAAATTGAACGTCTTCCTTGATCATGCAAACATTGTCCACCCATCAATAAAATTCACCCATGAAATATCCGAGACTAAAATTTCTTTCCTCGATACAACAACTACATTAAAAGACGGATATTTATTCAAAACCTACTGACAAACACCTATATCTGCTACCAAGCAGTTATCATCCCAAACACTGCTACGACAGTATCCCATATCGCCAAGCCCTCCGAGTTAAACGCATCTGTTCCTCTTCAATAACAACAGCACAACGTCTTGGTGAACTACGTGGTCATCTTAAAAATAGAGCGTATACACGCCAACGCATACAAGACGGCTTCAAAAAAGCCAATTGCTTCAGTTGAGACAATTTCTTAGAATATAAAGAATAAGAGACCACCAACATAATCCTTCACAATGTCTCTAGTACCATCAGCACACACTTGTAGGAATTTGAAAAACACCCCGACCTTTCCAGACTTTTCTCAGAACGCCAAAGTATGGCGTTCCAACGACAGAAAAGCCTGAAAGACATTCTTGAACGAGCCGATATCACTAGCAAGATGTCTCAATCAACTGGCCAATGTCAGGCTTGTTCAGACAAAATATGTAAGACTTGCTGCCAGATGATATGTACACAGAGCATTTAATGTCAAGCAAAAGCCAAAGATTTTGCACTGTGAACTGCAAATCAAGCAACGTGATTTATATGTTGGAATGGGGGATTTGTAATCTGCAGTACACTGGAGAAAGTAAGCTAACAAAAAAATAAATAAACGTCTAAAAAGTTGCAAAACAACATCAAAATAAAACTTTTTTATAACAATAATTCAAACTTAGCAAAATTTTCGGATCACCGAGAAGATCCTTCACCAGTGCTGTCGCGTTGCGAAATGACAAATTAATTACATGTAGAAAACAATATAGCTAATCGTGATCTCGTTTGTAGCATCGCCCTACTGAATGCTTAGTTGATTTGTTAACAATGGTCCTCAAACATAATAATTATAATTTCAATTTCATTGGAGAACACTTCTTACAGGTGAATGGCACAGCCAGGAGAATGAAAATAGCCCGCCGTATGCTAACCTCTTTATGGGGAAACTAGAAAAACAAATTTTGGAATCTTCGGAAACACAGCCATTATTTGGTCTTTCCACCTTTCCGTGGAAAGACCTATTGGTTTTCTTCTGATTATTTTTTTTTCTTCCGCCTAATTTTTTTCTTGCGGTGTATTTTTGTTTCAAAAGATGTCGCTTAGTTTTTTGGTATATGACATCATACAGTCTATACGCTTTTGAAACTGACCCTGTTTAACCGAACACTTTTCTTTGTAAGAGTTATCTCCCCAAACACTGTTTTTCTTGTTATGAGATCTCCTCCGCAACCGTAAAAGCAAGCGACAAATTTATTTTTCCAAATTGCTTGTTATATCCTCAGGATGTTAGGTTTTGTTTAGACCTAAGCTTTACGAAGACTCCATATGAGAGTTATTTCCCCTTTTGTATTTGATATATGTGAAATGTATTTGTAACTGGAAAACCATAAGTGATAGGGGCCTAGGGTCTTTTGATTTGAGGTCCTTGGTCCATAAAAATAAAAATGAGGTCAAGGTCAAAGGTCAAGGTCAAGTTCTAAATTTTTACCTTTACTTGTTATCGCTTCTCCTCTGAAACGGTAAAAGATAGCTGATAACATGTAATGGAGAAAATGTTAAGAACGTTGAGACCTAGCTTTGTTACATTTGCATAAAAGTTGTATGACGTCATTGTATAGGCGTAATTGCCCCCAGAACGTTTAAATTTCCGGTTTTTCGTTTATTTCTCAACAATGGTACATGATAAAGGCATGGGGTCTTTTGTTCTGACATCAAGGATTGATAACCTTCAAATTAGCATCAAGGTCAAAGGTCAAGGTCAAGTTCTAAATTTTGACTTTTGCTTGTTATCGCTTCTTCTCTGAAACGGTAAAAGATAGCTGATAAAATGTAATGGAGAAAATGTTTAGGACGTTGAGACCTAGCTTTGTTACATTTGCATAAAAGTTGTATGACGTCATTTTATAGGCGTAATTGCCCCTAAAACGGTTAACTTTTCGGTTTTTCGTTTAATTCTCAACAATGGTATTTGATAAAGGCATGAGGTCTTTTGTTTTAACATCAAGGATTGATAACCTTCAAATTGGCATCAAGGTCAAAGGTCAAGTTCTATTATTTAACATTTGCTTGTTATCACTACTCCTCTGAAATGGTTGTGGATAGCCAAGGAAATGTAATGGTGGAAATGTTTAGGACATTGGTGCGCAACTTTGTTACATTTGAGTTAAAGTTGTATGACGTCATCTTTTGGGAGTAATTGCGCCTAGAACGTTCAAACTTAAGGTTTTTCGTTTATAACTTGACGATGGTACATAATAATGGCAGGGGCCTCGGTGGCCGAGTGGTCTAGGTAGTTCGTCATGACTACTAGTGATCACTAGCCTGTCAACGCTGAGGTTGTGAGTTCGAATCTCACCTATGGTGGGGTGTGTTCGACTCCGATCTTAATTGACAAGGATTGCCAATTTTCCTACCGAAGGTCGGTGGTTCTCTCCGGGTACTCCGGCTTCCTCCACCAATAAAAACTGGCCGCCGCGAAATAGCCAAATGAGCTGAAAACGGCGTAAAACCCCAATGAAACAAACAAACAATAATAATGGCATGGGGTCTTCTGCAATGACCTCAGCGACCAATGACCTTGAAAAAGGTCACACGGTCAAAGGTCAAGGTCATGACCTTTATTACGTGTTTTGCATTTTTTCATACTTTATAAGGTTTTTTCAGATTTTTAAAGCAATTAAAGTTATTGAAAGCGTGAAATTCAGGCACTACGTTTGATGACGTTATTTCTGGCAACGTTATTATTTCTGTAGACGTTTTTAGACGTTTTGAATATATTGGAATGTTAATTAACGTGACAATGTTACAGCCCATGAAAACGTCTAGAATAGTCAATTTATAAGGTCACATTAATGACGTTTTTGATGTTTACAGTGCAAAACAGTATAATTCATCACAAACATTTAGTTAACCAGAAAGAAATATTTTTCTTAGTTATTCAAACTAGCAGTCCATATATTTTTTTAACAATTGTGAAATTACCTATCATATCAAACCAGAAGTGATATTTGTAATACGGGAAGTAGCATAATACCTCCCTTATTTCAATCAAAAGTACATAGAACCATATATCTTTGCAATTGCTGAAAGCTTAGCTATGCTCTAAAACCAACAATTACATTTTAAACCTCATTTTTGTTATCAACAAATCTGCAATTGAGGTGGAAAGACCTTCAATTGTTCTCTGAACAATTGGTTTTTAATCTTTGTATAAATTTATAGATGATGTTGACATGAAGTGGACAGATACTGAAGGAAAATTGAATGTCTTCGTCAATCATGCAAACAGTGTCCACCCATCAATAAAATTCACCCATGAAATATCCGTGACTAAATTTTTTTTCCTCGATACAACTACTAAATTAAAAGACGGAGTAATATCCACCGATTTTTATTCAAAAGCTACTGACAAACAACTATATCTGCCACCAATTAGTTGTCATCTCAAACACTGCTAAGACAGTATCCCATACAGCCAGGCCCTCCGAGTTAAACGCATCTGTTCCTCTCCAATAACAACAGCACAACGTCTTGGTGAACGACGTGGTCACCAACGCATACAAGACGGCTTCAAAAACGCCAACCGCTTCAGTTGAGACAATCTCTTAGAATATAAGGAAAAAGAGACCACCAACAGAATTCCGTTCGTTACAACATACCACCCTAACCTTAGCAATTTCTCTAGTACCATCAGGACACACTGGAAGTAATTTGAAAAACACCCCGACCTTTCCAGACTTTTTCCAGAACCCCCAGTTATAACGTTCCGACGACCGAAAAGCCTGAAAGAAATTCTTGTACGAGCCGATATCACTAGCAAGATGTCTTCATCACATGGCCGATGTCAGGCTTGTTCAGACAAAAGATGTAAGACTTGCTGCTAGATGATATGTACACAGAGCTTTAAAAGTCACACAACAGCCAAATATTACAAGAGAAAGATTCTGGATAAAAGAACTAGGCACCTTATATCCAAGGAGAATAAATAAAAAGAAATAACATTTTTTGTCATTTGATACAGAGATTGAATACTCCTTTTTTATTGTTATTTCTAAGTGCTTTAATTATTTTATTCGTGTACTTTTTCATTTGTTACGATGTCATAATTTTGTAACATAATTCTCTACCTTATGTTAAAGGATTATTATCCTGTATTATATTTATTTTTATTTAGATGCGTTGCTACACACGAGGAAGATCAAGATCACGATTAGCCATATTGTTTTCTACATGATATTAATGAGTCATTTTGCAACGCTACAGCACTGATGAAGGATTTCAGTTATCCGAAATTTTTGTTAAGTTTGAATTATTGTTATAATTCAAAGTTTAATTTTGTTGTTGTTTTGCAACTTTTTAGACGTTTATATATATATATATATATATATATATATATATATATATATATATATATATATAATTTTGTTTTCTACTATGACTGTTTAAACTGGAAATAACATCTCGCATGATTGCGTTTTCAAATAATAAAATTGTTGAAATAATTAATAAAATTAAAATTACTATCACTACTAATGTGGAACTTATAAAGAAATACATGTATTATGCAAAGTGTAACACGACGGTCTCAGTCACCCTAGATTCGATCAAGAGGATACTTGACATAGTTTTGGCTTAGATAGACAAACATACGAATGATATGATTTTATTTACACATACATAAAGAACGAAAAACTCTATTAACATAACATAAAACTAACAATGAACAATCAGTACGGAAGTACATCCCGTCTGTGTTTTTGAAACTAAATTAGTTGCTGTATTAAACCAAAACAATACCTGAATATAATTCCGATAATTCCTGCAATTAGAAGGTAGTCTTGTTGAGGTAGACTCCTATAAGTACTTTCAGGTAAATGAGAAAACATGGTTCAAAGCAGCGACTTAAGACTAACTGCTTCAGAAAATTATGATATGCAAGGTCTACAGTAAATGATGTAAATACATGTATCAAACTATCAGGAATGTTGACAATTAAAGTAAATAACTTTATACAAATCAAAATAAAAACAAAGGAAACAATTTGAAAAGAAAAGCAGCATAAGGCATTTTAGCCAAATACCCATTTGAAAACCAAACTTTTTATTCATATCTGTTAAATAACTGGAAATTTCACTCACGGTGTGTGTAGAAACCGTAGTTTAAAATTAAGGATACTATAAAACAAAGTAAACCTTATATTTTCATTTACTTTTCAAAATTGAATATGGATATTTGAAGACAAAACAAAATTCCACGACCGGCGTGATGACCTCAACTTTCCTTTCAGTGGAAATATACCAGCTGCGTATGCCTTCTGAACTGATATCCGAGGACATCTCCAAAAATTATTTTATAGAGACGGGATTGCTGTTACCGCAAAAGCTACTTAGAGTTTGATCATTAAGATTGTTGTCATCATTAAGTAATTTTACCGTAATAACTTGGTGGGTGGTAACAATTGCACCCTTGTTTGTTGGGTTATTATTTGTTTACTTTTTATTTCACGATTTATTTATCCCTGTTATATTATTTTGTAAAGGTTTATTCCAAAATGACTATCAAAATATCAAATTAATCAATAATGTTTTTGATCAGAATTTGAATTTTAATGGTCTCGTGGTACAGTAGGAGACACTAATCGTCCAGCGACAGGAATCCTCACACCCTCATAAAGAAAATATATGGGTCAAATTTTATAAAATATTATCTGGTTTACTACTTATGTTTACTAGTCGATTTATTTGATATATATAATTAGTTAGAAGTCCTTTGATTGTTTGAATTATCTTTATCTTACAGTTTAATATTAATACCGGCTATGGCACAAAATATCAAATATTTCATGAAGTCGGTGGACAGTTTCTCCTGTGGAAAAAAATTGATAAAATTTAAAAATCGTGTAGCTTGCTTTTTAAATACTATTAATTTTTCTTTAATGAATTTGTTTTCAACTGCATTCTCTTCTAAATTTTGGAAATTTTGCAATTCTTTTCGAAGATATGATTTTTCCTGTGTATATGAAAACATTTCTAAACAAACCGATTCAAGTTCCAGCGCATCCTGCAAAGTATTCATAGCTGTAAACGCCTGTAAAATGTACATAATATAAATCTTTAAATACTTATGATGGCCCTTCGACATTCGCCGATGCTCTCCATCTAATCTTTTTTATACTTTCTGTTATATGAGAAAAGTCCATGAGCAAACTTTTTATTAACCTTTTAACTTCTTTTCCATAGGATTGGACCGATTCCCTTACGTTTTCTGCAATCAAAGATTTTGTCTTCGATGTTAAAGGAATATCAACGAATGTATGTAACCAATGTTTTATCAGTGCATTTTTCATTTTAAGACTTCGTAGATATCTCGGACAAAATGTTGTACTGTTTTTAAATAATTCAGTCGATATAGATTTACCCTTCCGAATATTATTTTCTTCTGATAATCGTTCATAAATAAGCATTTCATCGTGTGATTTGAAAGTTGGCAGAAAGAACCACATATAAATAAACTTTTCTATTTTTTTCATACTATTTTCCCATACTTTAATGAAGGTCAAGATTTCCTGACATGAAAGTGCTCTTGGACGTTTGGCACAATAATCAAAATACACTAAAGGTCTTAATCGAAAGAAACTGTCGAATATTTTCAACGTACTAAAAAGTAAGTGAACAAATTTTTTGAATGGTGAAAAGCTAATAAAACTTATACGCTGTACATATTGATTTGTAACCATTTGAAAACATTTTTTTACTTGAATTTGAATCAATCCATAATATCTATATCTATACATCATACCACAAGTCCAATCAGTCATTCTGTAGTTTGTAATAAGATTATATATCAACAGTGCTAGTACATCATCGGTAGGCATGAGTCTGCTGACCTTGTATTTTTCCAACAAAACAGTAATTTTTGTTTGTTTATAAAGTTTGGCAAGACAATATGGTGTGATTCCATTGGAATCATGACAATCTAAAATCTCATGTCCATAAATTGTATTGCATTTTTCAATGAACCTTAAGAGCCCCTTTGCTGCTGCTAAATGAAGAACACTAAGATAGTGTTTTTCGAAACTACAGAAGTAACTTCGATGTTTCTTTGATCCTTCTCTTGTTAAGATATAAACTGCTGTTTCATCATATTGTACTGTTTGTTTAATATCATAAAATTCCACATGAGAATGATTTATATCATACACAAATTGTAAAAGATGAACATCAGAGCTTTTTCCATAGTATGATGGTAACGTTCCGTTTTCATGGAAAGGAGCGTTCACAATACATAGTGATAAAGGGTCAAATCCATATTTTGAGGGCATAGACACATTCATACCCTTTCCAACTAGATATTCTACTGCTATTTTATTACCTCCCATCACAGCTCTATGCAATAAATTTAAACCGTTTTTATCAAAGCATTTGTCCAAATACGATGCAGTGTACTGTTTCAAAAACAAGTGAAGAAAATGGACATCACAATAGATCCAGTGTATGTTTCGATTGTTCGTTAAGATATGATGTAGAGGGCTAAATTCACCTGAGCATCGTAATGCATTTTCTTTTGAAAGTATTCCGATTTCTACCATGTTAGGACCCTCATGTTCTATAACAGATTGTAGTATTGTAGGGTTATTGATAACAGCAGTATAGAAAATATGTCCAAAATAGGCTTTCAAAATCAAAATCGGATATATTCTATTTTTATGTATGGATTCTAAAATTAGTTTTGTTGCATTAAATTGCAAGGATTCGTTGTGGCTGAACATGTACATAGCAATTTCTAAGATACAAAGCTCATGAGACGACAAGATGGCTTTCAATGAGGTGTTGCAACTACTATGAAAGACTGTTTGAATATCACATCCTGCTGGTACTTTTATGAGTTCAACGGATATGCGTTTCCTCATAGAAAAATAAATTTCTTCGATGGATTAATACCATAACGGTCACTCTGGCTTACTAATCTTACGAAATCTACGTTTTGGAAATAAACTTTTGCGTATGAAAATGCGTAATAATTTCCGCTTTTTGCTGCATAATGTAAAAAGTTTCTTCCGTCAACATCACCTTGGTGATAGTTCAGTCTATATTTGACAGCGATATTGATTAGATCAAACACTGCAAAATTTATGTCAGAATCGTGTGAGAAAGGATTAACCTCTTGTACAAAATGTAGCATGCCATAATGCAAAATATTTCGACCTTTGTTATCTCTCAAATCTGGAACTGGAATTTCAAGATATTTATTTCTGTGAAGCATAGAATACAAGATTGGAGACCCACAAATTGCCGCTGAATGATATGGTGTTGATCCGTTAGATGACTTTACATTAAAGTCAAGATTTAACTTTTTAGCTAAAAAAATGTAAGAAATGGTACCATGGCAGAATGCATAATGAAGAGGTGTGGAAAATTCCGAATCCCTTTCCTGCCAATAAGAAAATCCTGACTGATATAAGAATAATAACACATCCAGATTATCATACATGGCCAATAAGTGAATTATTGTTGCTTCATTTGGACATTGTTCAAATATTAGTTTTTTCTTTTCTGTAGAACTTAACATTTTAGCATACTTTAAATCACTTACATTAAAACTATTCATGCATTTGTTTGACAATGATGCGCCTTGCAAAAGTAGCTCTTTGAAAATTGAAGTCCGATTATGCATTACTGCTGTCATCAAAACTGTTTTTCCGTCATAAATTGTACAGTTCAGTGCATTAAAATCTTGCTTTATTAGTATTCGCACAATATTCTTGTGGCCATTTCTGACTGCTGCATTTAATGCCGTTTCACATGTTATTAAGCGCCAATCGTCATAAAAATGTTCTTCGAATTTACTTTTTCTCTTTGAAAAATATCCGGATTTTATAGCATAGATTTGGATACCAACCTGTCGTCTATAAGAATGTAGAAAATTGGGTATCCAATAAAAAGAATTATTACAAGGCAGGCATTCGTCTTTGACACCATAATGTAAAAGCAATTCTACTGCTTTCAGGTAACCATTTTTACTTGCAAGATACAATGCATGTTGATCTGCGTATTTGATGCGTTTTAAAAACAACTCTAAGATATCAAAATGGCCGTTTTCTGCAGCAATGTGAATAGCATTCAGAGACAAATTGTTTTTTTCGTTTAAAAGGTGTGGATATCTTTCCATTAAAAGTTGTACAACTTTCGTGTGTCCGTTTTGCGAAGCTATGTGTAATAAATTATATCCACAAAAGAAAACAAATTTGCATTTTTCACAAGTTCTTGTCCTTGATATAAATTAGATACCGCTTCTACTTTTTCGTATGGTGCTTCTGATTCGACATTTACAGGAAATTTTTCTAAGTTATACTTTACACTGTAACGAGAATTAGCTCCATTGTCAAGAAGACATGCTAATGTTTGATCATGACCTAGTCGAGCAGCCACAAACGCTGGTGTTGTTTCGTTGTAGTCGTATATATCGACGTTTTTCTCATTCATCAATTTTATTATCAAGTTCGTTGTTCTATAACTATTGTATCTAATTACACACAGGTGAATTAAATCTGAAACGTTTTTCCCATTAGCATTTATGATTCCTCTAAGATACAATGATAATTTTCTTTCGTATGTAGAACTGAAAGACATCGCAACGTGATGCACAAGATCGACAATATCAACAGGAATAGAATAGTCAAGTTTACGAAAGAAGAATTGAATAAATAATGCATGTCCCTCTTTAACATCGACAAAATATTCTGAATGTCTTCTTTTGTTATCAGTCAGAAAGTCAACAATAGATTTATGCACGAATGACATTTTCCCCTCTAAAATCTGTATAAAGTGCCCTAACTCTTGACCAAAGAGTATTTCAAATCGTCTTTTGTCATTTCCTTTAATTTTTGCAATTTTAAAAACGTCCTTTTCATGTAGTGAACTCTCCGCTGCACATAAGATTTTGAACACAGGTGATACATCTTCAAAC
The DNA here is from genome assembly GCA_028015205.1 of Mytilisepta virgata. NCBI lineage: Eukaryota > Metazoa > Mollusca > Bivalvia > Mytilida > Mytilidae > Mytilisepta > Mytilisepta virgata. Next base: position 70,451,449 of record CM051517.1, read on the forward strand.
AATAAACCACTTTTTACAAAAACTCTTTCAAAATTAAGTTGGTAAATTTTTTCTAGCGTTGGCGGAATGTTATTGAAATTACAATCATTTTTTTTAACACAATATGAAAGATAAAGTTTAACATGGAGGAAATTTCCCGACGCAACTTTGATTAAAGAATTGACACTTTTAGAAGACAAGATCCCAGCTGTATCTGTATGTTGAATGTATTTCCTAATATCATCCTCGTTTTCGTCGTCGAAAACATTAAGATGAATTATTTTCATTTCAGGAAATTTTTTGTATATGTTCTCAATTGTTCTTGTGGTCATTATAAACTTCAAATTCGATGGAAATCTGTTAATCTGTGTAATAAGAAAATCTAGAAGATTTTTTCTGCCATTCACTTTACATTCATCTAAGGCGTCTACGAGTATTATAAACTGCTTTTCACCCCATTTATCACGTAGCGGTCTCAAAATCGCGAATTCTAAACATGCTATCGGATCCTGAGCACACTGGGCTCCATAGAGATAGGTGTTGGCCATTTCATCAAATAAGATAGAATTTCCAAGATCTGGATGACGCTTTATAATACTACCTGCCAGATTTTGAATGAAAATATTAGGATTTGTTGACATGACTATGTCATATCTACAAAAATGATAGGTTAGAATTTCATGGCGTAAGCCACTCCAGATAGAATCCTTCTTCGCACAAATAATATTTGATAGAATCGATGATTTTCCATAGCCCATATCTGCAGTTAACAAAATACCTCTATCTGACGTATGTAAAGATTTCTGAATTTTTTCTTTAAGCCATGTCTTTTCGATAAAACTCTCATTATTCAAAGCATCCACAAAGAAGTCAAAGTCCAATTCACTTCTCCAATGATCTTCCAACCGTACACTCAAGCAGCCTGGTGGTGAAAAAAAATCATAAAATGCGGATGATTTATATTGTTCAAATAAAATAAAAGTTACCATCATAAGTCACTATGACATACATTTCACGCTTCAATAACATTCTTCAGCTGTGGGTAGACTTACGGGAACTTTGTTACAAAAAATTGTATATTGACCTATGTTCTAAGCTTCAGATAAGAAGAGAAAGTAAAACAACACCCAAATAAAAAGCACAGAGAACAAAAACTACAAAGACAGAAAAAATTAGTAAATCAGATTCTCTTGAAAGATAAGCATTTCTTGTCCATTAATGGCGCACGTAATATTGCAAGTGAGTAAAATTCGTGGCTTACCTGATGAGGTGTTAATTCCTGTAAGGGGTGAAATCTATCTTAAGATATATAGTTTTATTCGGCGCATCTTAATTATCTGATTATATGCATTCTTCTTGTATAATTGTTATTCTAATATTTTTCATAATTTTGATAAATATGTATATATAGATTCTCCTTCAGGTACGAGTGAGTTATGGCATTTCTCCACCCGAGATAGTTAAATTTTCGATTTTCAACACGCGAGCCTTTAGCGAGCATGTTAAAATCTAAAATTTAACTATTGAGGGTGGAGAAATTCCATAACTCACGAGTAAATTGAAGTAGAATCTGTTTCTCCTATGATTTTCAACAAAAACCTCAAGGAAATGTCGTTGCTATGTAGTTCATTTACATAGACTTCATTTCGGGACTTCTCTAGTTTATCGTTCCAATAACTGTAGAAAAAAAGCGGCGGTAATACCCACGTAGAAATTTAATCACCCGGAAGTGGTTAAAAATATGTATCTTTATCCCACCGATTAAACACGTCAAGAATAGGAGAAATCATAATTAATGGTATGTTGTTTGTATTTGCGACGATTGGCAAACATGATATATTACTTTCAGCGCGGGCGTGTAAAGACTCGTAGAGTCTGGTCTGAAAATATCAGATTATTTTAAAAGAAGTATGACAACATTTAATTTTGTATTAGTTTTTTTTCATATCATTGCATCATCTTAATGAAAATATATCATATTTGATAGTTTGTTGTTTGCTAAGGTCATCAAACATTATCGTTCGCTATCATAGTAGGACGAGAGAGTCTGGTGAGGTACAAAATGTAATACTGTGTTTTTCATTGTGTTAACGATTTATAAATAAAAATGTAATGATATAATATTTATTGAATTGAATGAATTCTTTATTTAGTAGAATTAAGTATGCACTTGATGTGAACAGTATGGCTGCCAAATCATTGAAACTAATTTCAGAAGAAAACCGGAAAAGCTTAGACATGGATAAATCTCTGACATAATCAAGATATTCATTTAGCATTCATTTTGCTTTATCATTGTTTCATTTTAATTTTATTGAGTATAACAAAATATTTTAGTTTGAATATAATTCAAAAACTATTTACTGCCAGAAAATAATTAAGAATAAAATAACAAAAATGATATAAAATAAATAAATTAAAAAAATACAACAGAAAATTGAAATATTTCAGCTTAACTTTAAGTATATATTAGATTACCTTCATCTCATCTATCCTAGTGAACTTGATATTAAAGAGACCACAGGCACACCCACCTCTGCTTCTTTGTACATAGTTTATAATGGGAGATTTTGAACTTCCCTTTCTTAGCAGTTAAACTCCAAGGTATCCAGGCTTTGGTATGTACATTTCACAGTTGATTTTAAATTTACTGATGCCTAATACATTTTTGTTATTTTTTCGCATCGCTGTCGTCTAATATATCTTGTTAATTCTCCTCGGTAAGGAAGGCAAATCGCCCACAACTGGATGCCTCTGTTGTCGTGTTACAAATAAATATTTTCAATGTTCTCGGACGTTTACTTTACGTTAAGATAAACCTAGACGCATTTGAAAGAAATTTTGCTGGAAAATGCGTAATGTTTAATTCCGTGAAAGTATATCATACAGCCGGTCCAAGTTTTTTTTTTATGAAAGTACTATTAACCGGTCATGCAATAGTACTTATACAGAAACCATGGAAATTGTATGAACAATAGTATTTTTTATTATCTGTAATTTTCTAATGAAACTAATACACTGAGGTATAATACTATACAATTATTGAACAGTGTTGAGGGATATAGCAATTTTATTGGTCCCGAGACATTGACTATTTTCCCGACGCGTTCGCTGAGGTAAATAGTCAATATGTCTACGGACTAATAAAATTGCTATATTCCAAAACAGTTGTTCAATAATTGTTTTATTATACCGAAAATTGCATATATCTCCGAAATGTCGAAAAAACCCTGTGATTACTTGTTTGTAAACAGTTATGGACAAAATCAAAACCATTTAAATCTTACTATCGTGACGTTGTCCAAAAACACGCCCATTGTCGTAACGTTGTCCAATAGAAATTGTCTGAGACTGAAAGAATTATTGCCCGGGCAAAAGTTCAGTTAGGTGCAGACATAACCTCTCACCAAGTTAACTTAGAGCAGTTCTACTGACTGCTTTAGAACTGGTCTAGAATGGGATCACGACTGCTCTAGAACAGAATCCTGACCGATTCTGACTGCTCTAAGCTGTCATGGTCAAGAACAGATCGAACCTGTTATGGTCTAGAACATTTCTATATCATTGTTATTGAATTGATCATGTGACCCACCCATTCATGGTATGGATTGTATCACTGACCTGGCATTGCATACATCATTCCTTCAATGTTTCGGGTTTCTCCGGGATATTTTCCCGGGAGAACCCATCATCAGAGCCATTCCTTTTTTAGCTCACCTGACCAGAATATTTGGGTCAAATTGAACCAATCTTGGCCACAAGCATCATTCGGGTATCTAGTTTAAAAAATATGTTCGATGACCCCGCCTGCCAACCAACATGGCCGACATGGCTAAAAATAGAACATAGGGGTAAACTGCAGTTTTTGTCTTATATATCAAAAACTAAAGCAATCAGAGCAAAACTGACGGGTTAAAAATGTTCATCAGGTCAAGATCTACCTGCCATGAAATTTTCAGACAAATCGGTCAACCATTTGTTTGGTTATTGCCCCTGAATTGTTAATTTTAAGGAAATGTTGCAGTTTTACGTTATTATCTTGAATATTATTATAGATAAAGACAAATTGTAAACAGCAAAGATGTTCAACAAAGTAAGATCTACAAATAAGTCAACAAGACCAAAATCATTGATTGACCCCTTATATTAGTTGTTGCCCTTTAAAGACGTCATCCAGCGTAAACTTTCGTTTAAAGATCTTTTCCTCTCAAACCACTGGGCCAATTGAGACCAAACTTTGGTAGAATGGTCTTTGGGTGGCCCCCTTCCAAAATTATGTCTGGCACCCCCGAATTCCAACCGACATGGCTGCTATAACTAAAATAGTTCTTAGGAGGTTCTCTTTCAGAAATATGTCCAATGACCCGGACTGTTAACCAAGATGGCCGCCACAGCCGAACTTAGTTTAACATAGGGCCCCTAGGGGAAAATTTATTGAAAAATCTTCTTGTCTTAAACCACTTGACCAATTGGAACCAGACTTGGCAGCAATGGACCTTAGATGGTCCTCTTACAGAGGTGTGTCCGATGACCTGGACTGTCAACCAAGATTGCCGCCACAACCGAACTTAGTTTAACATAGTACCCTATAGGAAAATTCATTGAAAAATCTTCTTGTCTGAAACTAGTTGACATATTGGAGCAGCACTTGGCAGCATTGGTCCTTTGGAGGTCCTTTTTTCAGGAATGTGTCAGATTTCGTAGACGGTGAACCAAGATGGCCGCCACATCAGAACTTAGTTTGACATAGGACCCTATGGGAAATTCATTCAAAAATCTTCTCGTCTGAAACAACTAAGCCAATTAGAATTAGACTTGATAGCAATGGTCCTTAGATGGTCCTCTTTCAGAATTTTGTGCGATGATCCAGACTGTCAACCAAGATGGCCGCCACATCCGAACTTAGTTTAACATAGAGCCCTATGGAAAAATTCATTGAAAAATCTTCTTGTCTGAAACAACTTGACATATTGGAGCCAGACTTGGCAGCATTGGTCCTTAGGAGGTCCTCTTTCAGAAATGTGTCCAATCACCCGGATTGTCAACCAAGATCGCTGCCACACCGAATTTTGTTAAATATTGGACCCTATAGGAAAATTCATTTAAAAATCTTCTTGTGTGAAACCGCTTAGCCAGTTGGAACAAGACTTAGCAGAAATGCTGCTTTGATGGTTCTCTTTTAGAAATGTATCCGTTGACCTGGACTGTCAACCAAGATGACTGCCACAGCTGAAATTAGTTTAACACAGAATCCTATAAATCCAGGTGAGCGATACAGGCTCTTGAGAGCGCCTAGTTTTATTTTCATTTTCTTCTTTTTTTTAATTTTATTTTTTTAATTTTTTTTTATTTTAATTTATTATTATTATTTTTTATATATATGTAACTTCTTACTTTTCTTCTTGAGTATGAAATTAAAAAAAAAAAATGCAGTCGCGGACCAGGACTGCTCTAAGTCTTAACCAGAGCTGTTCTACTTCATGACTGCTCTAAGTTAACTTAGAGCAGTTCTCAGAACTGCTCTGCAAGTTAACTCGGACGAGATGTTATGACTGGTCGCAACTGGTAGTTCTTCCAACTCGAAAAGCAATGGAACAAAGTTTTACATAGTAAAAACGTACTGAGGTATAATAATGGAAACTTTTGACCGGTCAATAGTTTCAAGTTTAGAAACAGACAAAATAGTAAAATTATTGTCTTCATTTTTATACATGTATAGAAAAAACAAGTGAAAAAAACATAGTGAGTTATAATAAAAGATACTAGAGAACACTGCCCATTCGTGTATTTAAACTTAAACATAGGAAGGGTATCCAAAAATACAACAACGTTTTGATTACATTTATCTATTAGGGTTTTATTCTGTCGTTTTTGTTTTTTTTTTTTTTTTTTTTTTTGTGAGCGCGACACAGGCTCGCCATTTTTGAATCAAGTAAATCGCTTTTTTACATCATTACAGAGAAGACTGAGATTTTCCGCAAACCCTGTGATTTTCGGGAACAAGAATTTTACGGGTAAATTTATTGTGATATGTTCTAATAGTCTTAATAAAAATCCCGGAAAAACAGAAATTTTGCCGTTAAAAAGACGAATACCTTTTCCCTCCCTTGAAAGACATAGTTCCTTTTAATATTTTGTAGAGAATTCCAATTTAAATTCTTTAGTTCCCCGTAGTAATTAATAGAGAATAGTTAACATCAAATGCATTTGGTGTGGGCTCAGTTTCTACTCTTTGAATCTGGTAGAATGTGGAAAACGTTTTTATGAATGAAACAATCTTGTATGCATATTTTCCTGAAAAGAAATGATTTATATGTATTGTTTTAATACTTTATATACATAGTGTGGAAAGAGCGCTAACCTCGGACAGAGCACTTTATGTTCGGCAGCCTAAGTAGTGGGAGAAAGAGTCATTTTGATTGGCTGAGAATTAAGACATCGTTCAATCCGTTTACGTTTTTTCCCCTTCTTTTTATTCCGACTACTTTTTTCTTATATATTTTTTGTTTTAGGGCCATATTTTTATCTGGAAATGTAAATTTATTTTATCATCCGCTTTTTTCTGGATACATGGATGTTTGTTCCGATTATTCAAATTAGATCTCTTTATATGAATGTATACTATTGGCAAATAAATAGGATAATAATTCGAAGTATTAATAATATTGTTTTTCATATAATAAACTCATAACTCCTTGCATAATCCTCTGGTTATCACTGTTTCAAATTCTTAAAAAAAACAAGCCGCGAATTCACAGTACGCTACGATAGCATCAAGACCGATAACTCTTGACGTAACGTCATTTGGTAACGTCCCACGTGGAATTGACACCTTACCGGACTTGTCAATTCACAAGATTTTACTCACTGGCAATGTGACAGGTGCTGTTAACGAACCAGGACATACTTCGGGGCATCTAATGTCACTCTCAGCTTTAAGTGGGAGTTCACATTGCAAGCGCTTTATTTTCTGTGTTGTCTTGTACTATTTCTGTTTAGTATATTATATGTTTCCTTAATTTTTTTTAGTTATACGTGTATCCTGGTGCCATCGATTCTCTGGACGTTGTGTTTTCCTTTCGATTTCGACTTTTTTTAGGGAAAAAAATTAAAATTTTCTAAAAATGAAATATATATGCACACCTTTGCATTAAGGTCAATGCACAGAGAAAGTTTAATAAAATTCCATTGAGCGATTATAGAGTAGATGAGGATAGAAGTTTTGCCCCCCTCCTTTTATTTTGCAAAAATGTCAATTTTTACAAAAAAAAAGTTAAAATTTTTACAAATAAAATATATATGCACAACTGTGCATTAAGGTTAATGCACAGAGAAAGTTTCATCAAATTCCTTTGAGCGGTTATGGAGAAGTTGAGGATAGAAGTTTTGCCCCCCCCCCTTTTTTTGCAAAAATGTCAATTTTTACCCCAAAAAATTTGAAATTTTCTAAAAATGAAATATATATGCACACCTGTGCATTAAGGTTAATGCACAGAGAAAGTTTCATCAAATTCCTTTGAGCGGTTTAGGAGGAGTTGAGGATAGAAGAAAAGTGTGACGACGCAAGATGACGCAAGACGCAAGACGCAAGACGACGCAAGACGCAAGACGACAGATAGTGATCCCTATGTGTCGACCATGCGTTCCGCAGGCGACACAAAAAACTGTGTTAAAAACAAAAATATTTCGGCTAACGGATTTTTTTTCTTCTAAAAACAGCATATTTACAATTGGCGGACATTACGAAAAGCAGAAATTAGTAAATATATGGGAAACGGATATTATAAAAACAATATCACTGAAAAAAAGAAATTAGCGGATAACAGGGATACTTATATTGAAATTTGAGGCTGGCGGATAGAAGTAGTATGGTTAAGGATGATCGATGGTCAATAGGAAATAAATAGGATTTAAAATAGTTGTTTTAGTTTGAGAGAACATATGAATAGTAAACAAATAAGCAAGAAAAAAATATAGGTTCATGTGCTCATTTTAGAACTATAAGGCCTTGAGAATTTGCAGGAAATGGGTTTTCTCTGGATTTTTAATTGTCTTTGCATTGACAACTTCAGTCTCTCAAAGATGTATGATAATATAAAAAGGATTTCATAAAATTTTGTCAAATTCCATTTTAAGGTATATATGATTGAATTATAAAAGAAAAAGGCAAAAAATTTCATGTTTAAGAAATGGATAAAACCCGAGGATTCCGAAAATCGGACAAAAAGACCAAAACATGACCAGCGAGCATCCTTAAATATAAAATTAAAAGTAGAAAAATCATGACACAAAACATTTTTTGGATGATTTAAAAGCAGAAATATAAGGCAAATCAAATTTATAATTAAAAAAAGAAAACAATTTACTATCACCAGAAAAAGATCTTTTACAATTCTTTAAGTATATAAATATGTGAAACTATAGGTTCCAGAAACCCCACCAGTAGTATATATGTGGTTCTAAAGTCGGATTTGTGGAGGAGGTGCCGGATATGGCGACACCGGAACCCGAAATAACGTCACCGGAAGCGGAAGTCACGTGACCGGAACCGGAAGTGATCGGTAGTTATTTGCGCGCATGCTCAACCGGAAACAATGTGTTTCCCCGCCATTTTTTCATGATTGTTTACGGAAGTGAAATCAGTCACGTGCTAGGACCCGGATGTGTCGTCTGCGCATGTGTAGGCGAAACTGGAAGTGGTTTACGCTCATGCGCAACTGGAAGCAGTGTTGCTGTTCGTCATCGCTGCTCTTCTCTTGCTCATCGATGTTCTCTTGTTCCCTGCTGCTCATCGCTACTCATCTCTTGCTCCCTGCTGCTCTCTGCTGCTCATCGCAACTCATGACTATACTCACGTGCTCATTTCGGTGTTTGCCGCTGCTCCTGCTGCGTGTTGCTGTTCGTCATCGCTACTCTTCTCTTGCTTATTGCTTTTCTTCTCTTGCTTCGGGCTGCTCTTCTGTCGTTTTGTTCTAATGCTCATTTCGTTTTTTACTGCTGCTCCTCTCTTCCTCCGTGCTACTCTGTGATGCTCTTCTCTTGCTTAGTGCTGTTCTTTCCTGTTCATTGCTGCTCGGCACCATGCTCTCGTGCTCATTTCGGTTTTTTTTTTTTGGTGTTGTTTCCGCCTGTCGCTGTTCGGTCATGCTGCAGCTGTGGTGAGGAGGTGGAGGTGGAATTCTTACTGCTTGGTTAAAACATCTCTTTGTCTCGTTTGTGTTACGATGAACACCAATAAGCAGCATGGAGAAAGGAAGGAGCAAGAGACTACCAACGAAGAGCAGCAGGGAGCAAGAGATTACCAACGAAAAGCAGCAGGCAGCAAAAGACGAGTAGCGATGAGCAGCAGGGAGCAAGAGAAGAACAGTGATGAGCAAGAGAAAAGCAGCGATGATGAACAGCAACAATCAGCAGGAGCAGCAACAGCAGCAGCAGCAGCAGCGAAAAAGCGAAAAGTAACACCACAAAACCGAAATGAACACCGCGAGTATAGTCATGAGTAGCGATGAGCAGCAAAGAACAGCATAGAGAAAGGAAGGAATAAGAGATGACCAACGAAGAGCAGCAGGGAGCAAGAGATGAGTAGCGATGAGCAGCAATGAGCAGAGAAGAGCAGCAATGAGCAGCAGGGAGCAAGAAAAGAGCAGCGATGAGCAGAACAGAGCAAGAGATGGGTCAGGCCGCGCAATTGTTTTCCTGTTACAGAAGTCATGAAATAATAGGCTGCCATTAAGTCTGTACGTTTCGTTGAAACATGGGAGATGGCTCAAAACGATCGCCATACAATGGCACATATCCAGTTAAAATCTCGGGGTGTGAAGTCAGTCTACTTTTTCCGTAATTTGAGAAATCACGAGCCATGGTAAAAAAGTCTCCTTCCGCAAAGTAAAATGTACCTCTTTCATGCTCTCCATGTAGAATAAAAATTTTCTTGGTTTGATTCATTTAATCCTTTCAATATTTCTATGTCAAATGTCTCAGGTAAATACGCCTTTAAAACAACACTAGTTATTCAGTTATCATGGTTGGTTTTGTTACAGTAGGTCCATATATCTTGGTGCAATTATAATTTTTTTAATGGACTTCTTTCGTATCCCTCAGGTCAAAGTTCATTGCAGGTCTTGAGCCAGATCAGTGATGAGCAAGAGGACAGTGAAGAGCACCGATGATCAGTACGGAGGAAGAGAAGAACAGCGATGAGCAAGAGAAGAGCACCGATGATCAGCAACAAGCAGCAGGAGCAGCAGCAGCAGGGAAAAAAGCGACAAGTAGCACCAATCTTACTGTGCATCTACATACAGTGTATGACAATAGAAATAAAATGCATAAACTTAAAGGTCATAGAGGAGTTTAGGTCATAAGCTTCAATTCAAAATGTCAACATTTTATTCTATAGGTCTATAGAATGTTTTTATATATTATGAACGAATATAGGACAATTCGGACCGAGAGAATTCGGATCGACAATTTGGACCGTGTTTGAAAAACTATGTTAATCAATTTTTGGAAAGATTGCAAATCGTTCCTATGCCATCGGCCTCCAAAACCGAAAGTAAGACCTCTTCGATACCATAGGACATTAGTACATGAAATGTAGTTCCAGTGATGACAGCATTTTTTTAAATTACGAGTACTTTATTCATGTTGATCATGTTGATAATACCTGAACTAATATTTTTAACTTGCATAAAACTTTATCGTTTAGCGAAATTACCAAGGAATTAAAATGAAGTCAAGCAGACGGCGGATGAATTTATCTATCATAACGAATCTACGAGAAACAACTTCCCGTATTTACTTTTTAAATTAATTCATTGTCAAAACTAATTGCGCATTTACAAATTTGACGATTATTTCCCATTATTTCAGAAAAAAACTTTAAGATTATCTATTAATATAACTCGGACATTCGCTTTCGGAATCTAAATGTTTTATGCAGGGATCTGAAATTTTCAACAGCCTCTGTCGGACATTTTTTGATAGACATGAATCGTCAGTTTTAACTCTTTTTAGCAATTTCAACACACGATCTTATTTCATACAAATGTTGTTATGCACGATTTATTAATGTTTTGAGTAAGACCTGAAATAAATGTCATCTGTATCAACTCTTTGACATTCTGTGCGGCATTGTTTGTGTATTGAATAGAATAGAATGATAATTTCGATGAGGTGTCTTCGTTTCGTACGTATTAATAGATTAGCATGATCAATAGAAAAATGGACCACACAACGACGTAGAATGAATTAAATAAATGAATAAAATAAATTCAAGTTTAAATACTTTTAAATCAGTCTATGAAAGTCTTCCCGAAGGATGAAATTTTTATTCCTTTTTCATATTTAACTACAAAGATTCGCGCATGCTTAATCGATTATTTAATAACTACACGTGAAAATCTTCAAGTTTTACCGAGTTAAATCTACCAAGGTCTTCTCAAGTTTATGATTGTGAATTGTTAGATCGTCCGATAATTACCTTGTAATGAATCTTTTAATTTGAAAGCAGAAAGGTGTGCAAAATGCCTGATTGATCGTCATTGGTGAATGACCTCGGTATTGAACTTTGGTAATTGTTGACAAGTCTTAAGGTGTACAGTAATTATATTTAAGCGTAATAAAAGCACAGACACCTTTTATGTAAATTACTTTTATATCACGCGAAGTAAAATTATGATTTAATAAGTGACCAGAAAGTTCGAATGGTTGTCATATCCTTGTGGTGATTTCCTTTAAATTCTGTTGCGAATTTAGTGTGTATGATATTTGTTTTTTCGTAGGTTCATTTGTACTGTAGGATTTGCTAGTTTGACTTTATTTTGTTTGTTTACATTCTGTACAATGTTCAAGACAAACTGTAGCAGTAACAATTACTCTCAAGTATTTTTTTTTTCGAAATAAAAAAAATGTTTGTTGAATGCAATTTTTGTCACGCCTGCGACAAAAAGTCGTGAAAGCGAGATATAGGTGTTACTTTCGGGGGGGGGGGGGGGGGGGGCGACGGCGGTGTAAACTTTTTAAAAACTTTAATAACTTTGCACAAATAATGCCTACAATTAAGATTTTTGGTCGACAGATAAGTTATCGTATAAAGTTTGCCGCAATATACTTGTCTGGTGACCATGACCTTGTATTCGTGGTTCACTGACTTCATAAACATAAATGTAAAATCTGCATCTAAGTTTCGTGGTTAAATCCATTTCTCAGCAACTGTAATATCTAGGCCTACCATATTTTGTCTATAGATGTTTCTTAATGGGTACATGCATGCCAGTCTGACACCTGGCTTGGGACTTTGATGTCAATTTCATGCTTTAGTGACTTTGTCACACTTTCATGGTCTAAGCAACTATAATACCTAGACCCACCATATTTGGTCAATAGATAGTTTTTGGTGGGTACATGCCAGTCTGACACCTACCTTTTAAACTTGACCTCAATGTAATGGTTGAGTGACCTATGTCACATTTTCATGGTAAGTCCATATCTTAGCTACTTTAATACCTAAGCCCACTATATCTGGTCAATAGATAGTTCTTAGTGGGCACATGCCATGCTGACATTTTCCTCTGGATCTTGACCTATCTTGACCTAAATTTCATGTATGAGTGACTTTATCACATTTTCATGGTTAAATCCATTTCTTAGCAACTATAATACCTAGACCCACCATATTTGATCAATAGATATTTCTTCGTCGGTACATGTCAGTCTGACACCTGCCTTTGACCTTGACCTCAATTACATGGTTGAGTGACTTTTGTCACATTTTCGTGATTAAGTCCATTTCTTAGCAATTATAGTACCTAAGGCCACCATGCCTGGTCAATAGATAATTCTTAGTAGGCACATTGCAGTCTGACACCTGTCTCTGGATTTTGACTTCAATTTCATGCTTGACTGACTTGGTCATATTTCAAGATTAAGTCCATTTCTCAGCAATGTAATACCTTGACCCAAAATATTTGGTCAATAGATAGTTCTTAGTGGGTACAAGTCGGTATGGCAATTGGCTTTTGACCTTGATCGCAATTTCATGCTTGAGTGACTTGTTTCGTGTTTTGGGATAATGCCCATTTCTCAGCAATTGCAATACATAGACCAACTGTATTTAATTTTACAATTTCACACTTCAGTCACATTCGAACACCTCCACTTAGATTTCGAATATTGACACTAAAACTTGACTGTTGCTAAAAGCTAAGCCTTAATACACATTGAACTATTATCGCTTTTGAAAAAAAACCCTCAATATTTTAGGGAAAAAAAGAATACTTTCACTGTAATTGATCTCACATAACAAAGAACAAATCTGTGATAAAATTCAATTTGAAATTATACATAACTACAGCTGCAATCTTTCCACCACTGCTTTCCAGAATTTTGATTATATACTTGTATGGAATCCTTGGACAAATAGGTTGGGTTCTTTATATGATATGCTGGCAAATATTTATTTCTATGAACAATTATATAATCGATTGGCATGGGAAGCTCTTAGTTTTGTAATCCAAATTCTGCTTTTTTCACTTAATCTTGTTAAATAATTTTCAAGTCCAAATTTTTTCTTTAATAAATCATAAAATTGCCCTCTTGACGAGTTTGATATTTCACTAAACCAAGATGTAATTAACTGGTCAAATAAAATTCTTTTAAGATAGTTCTTATCACAAAAACCTGTCTGGTCTACAAAAACATATCCCAGTCCAGCATGAATTAATGTCTTTTGAAGAAATGTGCCAGTATTTATGGACCTTCCGCTTAAATTTATTATGTGTAAAATGCATGACTTGTGCTATTTCTTAGTGCTTTTGATTCATTGTGTTGTTATTTTTTATAATTTGTTATGTATAGTGCTGAAATAAATGACAGTCTTAAACCACCCTACAAATTTCATTTACCGTCCGAATTGTCTTCATTCAACAGTCCGAATTTCTGCATAGAATTGTCTTCGAAGTCGGTCCCAATTGTCATTATAGTCGGTCCGAATGGTCTTTATAGTCGGTCAGAATTGTCTTTATACATGGTCCGAATTGTCTTAAATATGGACGGTCCGAATTGACTTCGGTTCGATTTGTCTTGCACCCTTATGAACATACTGCGCATTGTATTTTCATACAAAAAATAATTCATTTGCACCATACATTGGTATATCATTTTATCCTACTGGATATTTTACTCGGAATGATATTTATGATTACAGAAAAAAGGAACTTGACCTCGCGTTTTCTCCAGAGGGAAGTAATAAAACCAGACTCCCAGGAGCCTGTATCGCTCATCTATTTACATTTGGTCATTGCCAAAGGACCTCGAGATTAACATCCAGGCCATGTTTGATTTCAATCCAATCAGGAATTTTCAAAAAGTAGCCGTTTGTATGTACACAAAATGTAATTCACATAGGGTCCTATGTTAAACTAAGCCTTCCGCTGATGACCATGACAGATCGGCACTAAAGTAACAACACTTGGTCAGAACGTCATAAGGAACATTCATGTCATGTTTGGTTTCAATCCATTCAGTGGATCTCTAGAAGAAGATATCTGTATGTATTTCCCATAGGGTCCTATGTTAAAGTAACTCCCCCGCTCGTGGCCATCTTCGATGACAGATCGGCATCAAAGAAACAACTCTTGGTCAGCACCTCATGAGGAACATTCATGCCATGTTTGGTTACAATCCATTCAGCGGTTCTCTAGAAGTATATTTTTGTATGTATTTCCCATAGGGTCCTATGTTAAACTAAGTCCCCCTCTGGCGGCCATCTTGGATGATGGATCGGCTACAAAGTAACAACACTTGGTCAGCACCTTATAAGGGTTCATTCATGCCAGATTTAGTTTCATTCCATTAAGTGGTTCTCTAAAAGAAGTCATTTGTATGCATTTCCCATAGGGTCCTATGTTAAACTATGTTCCCGCTGGCGGCCATTTTGGATGATGGATCGGCTACAAAGTAACAACACTTGGTCAGCGACTCATAAGGAACATTCATGCCATGTTTGGTATCAATCCATTCAGTGGTTCTCTAAAATAAAATTTATGTATGCATTTCCCATAGCGTTCTTTGTTAAACTAAGTCCCCCGCTGGCGGCCATCTTAGATGAAAGATCGGCACCAAAGTAACAACACTTGATCAACACCTTGTAAGGAACATTTGTGCCGTGTTTTGTTTCAATTCATTCGTTGGTTCTCTAGAAGAAGTTCAAAATGTGAAATGTTGACGGACGGACGGACGGCGGACGACGGACGAAAAGTGATGGCAATAGCTCACATGACCCTCTGGTCTACCATTTCCATGGAAATATCGTAAATTTAAAAAAATAAAAAATCTTTAACTTTCCAACGCTAGATCTCAGAAACTTTTTCAACAAAAAGGTTATAAAGCATATTTAAGGGGATGAAATGGGTGGGGTTTCTATGGAAACACAATATTCAGTTTGTTATTGATGTTACTCAAACTCTTTAAAGTTATCTAATATCTATAATATAAAAGCAATTAAAATCATTTCTAACGCATGTATACACATCATGCATTGTATGGAAATATTATTTACAAGGCACATAACATTTTAAGCTAAACGTTGTTGTTAGTTTAATGACTCTAGTTTTTGTTGTCAAAAATATTGATAAGGTTATTAGATCTTAACTACATAATTACTAAATTATTATGATACTGTACACCATCATGCTGAACCAACACTGTACAAATGATGTTGAAATATGAAATATAGTGAAAGTAGTATGTCCTGAACTTGCTTTGGGTAATTTCGCTTGCCATTCTTCTTGCTGTACCTTAATGTTGCGGTATTTTTTCTAGTATATTATGTACATTTCCGGTTGATTTTTACTCTTTATCTATTTGTGTTTTTACTTTCGCCCAAGGTAAAAATATTAGGGTTTGGATGCAAGAAAACTAGTTGAGTCACACCGCATATTTTTTGCACCTGTTGTTATAGTCGCCGATATTATCGTCTATTTAAATTCTTTAGTTTCTAATCCTTACTTGATAATTGCATGTAATGTTGTTTCCCCTTATTTTCACACTTAGTCATTTAGCATGTTTAGAGCACGTTTAGATAGTGAGGTGACCAATTAATATATATTTTTAGTCTGTCCAATTCGTATCTTTTTTAATACGCCATATATCCGTTCTTTCTCATAAATTCGAAACAAAGTTGCCCAGTTGTAAATTAGGGGTTTCATCACAAAGCATTAAAAAAATGACCATTTCATTTTCACTATAATCAACTTCGGGGAAAATGAGAATTTCAAAGAAAAAAATAAAGCTTGGTTTCAATGTAACGAAATAAATTTCGTCATATATTTTTCTTATTTTAGTGCTATCCTATGATGTGTTATTTATGTACTGATTTCATAGAAAATTTGAAAACATTTATTTAGAAATTCTGGCCCTCAGGGAATTATCTAAGTTTAGCCCAACTTGAGCAGATCTTATGAAAAAATTATAATGCAGGTTCTCTCCTAGCAAAGCTATTTATCAATATATGATGTAAGGTTTGTTAATTCTTCACAAAAGCACTTACCTTCATTTTCACCTGGATAGTAGGTATCCGATCTTATTCCATATAATACATCACCAACTACAACTGCAGTTATTATTAAATTAATTATTGCATGTAGTAAGAGTATAGCAAAATGTTTTCTTGATTTCCTTTGATGGTTTCTTTTTACATTTGTTGCGATATTGTCGATCAGTTGCTGCAATGCTTCAGTAAGCAATGAGGAGTCAGTCTGGACATTTTCAGTATCTAGAAGTCTGTCCTTTAATAACACTAATGCATTTAATGTTTCTGCGTCTTCAAGAAGAGAACTGGGTATACCTTGGGAAGATAAGAGATCATTTAATTTCTTTACAGCTCTTTTTGCGCTCCCTGTACACAATATTGTAGATTGCTCCAGTAATTTTATCATTCTGCTCAATGACCATGTTTTTTCTATATTACTCAAACTTGCAGAATAATTATGAGCAAAATTTAGATTGCGTGCCTTCTGCACATCGATAATGAGATTCCTATCAATATCAAATACATTCATGTTTATAAATAAAGATAGAACTGCTCCAATGTCTCCAAACAGTCCTTCTCGGCTATGATATGGCTCTCGAACAAATACTTTGGCCAAGGCCTGAAATGAATCACAAGTTGCATGCTGAAAGTCTAGTGTGTCTATATCCTTCCAATTTATTTTAGCCCATTGTTTCTTATAACGACACAATTTATGCAAATTATCTTTCCAAGACCGACAAATGTCGCACCATTCCTTGAATGCTTGCCCATAACGGCGGCTACAGTTATTATTGCATTTTCCTTGAGGAATTTGTTGTTTTATGTCATTGTGAACAGTCCACATAGAGTGCACAAGGAAATCTTGTAATCCGTCCTTTAAACATTTCAATCCAACTGTTACAGAGATAAGGTTTTCTAGAGTTTCGCGATCCAGGCTTTCACGTGGTAAATTTATCATTTTCTTGTATAGAAAAATTTTTTTTTTATTTTACTTCCCCTTTCTAACCGGTAAAACTGTAGGTCGCCCTAGCTACGTTCTAAACAAGAGCCTTTGGTTCGATACACACCACTTCACGGAAAGAAATAAAATCGCCCCAACAATTCCATATTAGCGAGGGGGGTTAGGATCAAATTTAAAATAAAAAGACAGGACCAGGATATTGGCAAAATAAAAAGCACGATCACTTTAAATTAATCGTATGTACGTCACGTCACGGTGGTGTATAGTATAAATACCTAAACAGGTCTAAATTAGTTTATTCAAGGGCTTACATTGACACATGAAAACAGTTTAATTGTCATTCTTTTTAACAGATAAATTTTAAAATTTTGGTGATATATTACTTTTTCAAATGTCGGATATAGGAAGTGATTCGTCTACTGAAGCTGTTTCTGAAAAATGTTCCTGGTCTATCTTGGAAAAGTAAATCTGAAAAGTCTTCTGAAGATCTTTCTACATCTGATGGTTTGTCACTACTGATGGTGCCACTAGAGCAGCAAAAGTAAGGGATCTTCAGTGTTTTAGAACAGAGGCTCCCTAGTGAAGCTGCCATAAGTAAGACAGATTTTAAATTTAAATTATAAACGCGTGTGAATTCAATGACAACTTTGCTTGTTTTGCTTTATTTCTTTCCGTGAAGTGGTGTGTATCGAGCCAAAGCAAAGTTGCTAAAGACATGTCTCTGATAAAATCTGCGGTGAAATCTGAAAACAAACACCAGGCTTTGAATTTGATTGATAGGGTTCAGAATGATATTATAACTAGAAATAAAATTGTTAAAATTGGTGGTAAATACGACTGGGATACTGTAACTGAGTATGAGGGCAATCCACTTGCTGATGACAATGATCTTCTTTAAATATACCGTTAATCATCAATGAGGCTGATGATTAGCAACTGTTGCACGCGTGTCCTATTTGCAAAAATTGTTACAAAAATGTATAAGTAAATTCAGCTCTATATTTTACAAATTGTTTGGTAACATATATATAAAGTGGTTAAAATTATATACAAGGGGTTTTATATTTAAATTAGAGTCATAAAGAAGAGCAGTACTGTGCTGCTTTCTAAAGATATCTACGGATCGGGACCGAATTATTGTAGCAGGTAATGTATTCCATTGTGGTATTGTGAAAGGAAAAAATGTTTGCATGTATCTTTAGATGTATGGATGTGTCTGAATGGGAGTTGGTGTAATTTTCTGCTTCTTGGATCTGCTTTTATAAAGATGGTGTCTGATGGAATTGCGACTAGATGATGTGAGATATTGTACAACATGACAAGTCTAGTGCGTAGTCTACGAATTAGTAGTGGTATGTCGGATACACTACTGGTATTGTGATACCTATTACAGACATACCGAGCAGCTCGCCTCTGGATCATTTTAATATTTGAGATTGATTTGTTGTGTATGGGTCCCAAACTGAGCAAGAGTACTCCAGCTTGGTATGCCTAGCACTTGATATGATGATTAGATGTTTTTAGATTACGTTTTAGAAAACCAAGAGTTCTGTTGCTTTTAGATGTTATAACATTTATGTGTTGTCCCATTTTAGATTTGATTGAAGTGTTATACCACGGTATTAAGCATTTGTAAAGCTGAGATACGTGCAATCAGTAAGCGGAAAGCATCCAAATCTTTGGAATAGCCAGGAGGTTGAAGGTTAAATGGCTTTTTCGTTAGTATGGCCAGTCATGCGAACAACAAAATTGTGGACCTTGCCGCAAATTCTATTGAGGACCTAGTCTCTAATAACTGCTTGTAATTTTTGTGATTTAAATGAGCGGACTTTGCCACTAATTCTATTAAGGGTGTGGTCACTAATAACTGCTAGTATCTTTTGTGATTCCTTCTACGTAAGCAGACCTTGTCGTTAGTTATATTGATAACCTAGCCTCTAATAACTGCTAGTAAATTTTAGTGATTTATTTTTCATGAGCGGATCTTGCCGCTATTATATTGAGGACCTGGCCTCTAATAACTGGTACTAAATTTTTGTGATTTATTTCACATGCGGTTTTATTGAGAACCTGGCCTCTAATAACTGCTAGTTAATTCTTGTGATTTATTTTACATGAGCGGACCTTGCCGTTTATTAAATTGAGGATCTGGCCTCTAATAACCGCTTGTAATTTTTTGTGATTTGTTTCTTTATTGTGCGGATCTGGCCGCAAAGTCTTAAATTTGAATATTTGATTATTGTCTGGTTCTCACTGATGTCTTTATTTTGTTTTTTTTAATTGATGATACAAAAGCTAAGTGTAATAAGAACCTATTTATAATTTGTGATTTTCTGTAATGTGCGGTCATGACCGCAAATATTTATTACATTTTCTAGTATTGAGGACCTGACCTGGATTTGCTTTAGTTTAAATAGTTTTTGTTTTTTTATCCACAATTGATGACCTACAAAAATTTGGATGTCAAAAAAAGAAGAAAAAAAAGAAAGATAAACGGTATCATATGTTATATGTTTTGATAAGTTGGTAAAAAAAACAAATGACATTCACCGAAACAATACAAAGACTATTATTGCATAAAATAAACCAATTTTTATCCAGTAAACCATTTGTTACATTACTGCAATTTAGCATATTTGATACCAATTTCTGACAAGTGTATATCACTGCAAGTTTATAGGTCAGTTTTTTACATTAATTAAAGCTATCGAGTGCATTTCATATACAAGAGCACGTGAGCCATTGTAAGAGACCATGGAGTTCTTGGGTTTTGACTAAACTGTATTTGGTTTACTTAATTTGAGATGTTGCGGGGGCCACTGAAGCATCCAACAATAATCGTCTGATAGATTTTTCAAAGGTCACGGAAGATGGCGTTCTGAAAATGCAAAAGATAGTTTCCGAAAACCTAGAATATGATGTTGATCTTTCACCTTTTGTCTCGATGTGTCTTGTAAGCTCACTGTCCCAAAGAAGTTTTGAGCTTTTGTTTTGTTTGTCCCTGTAAAGAAAAGAAATGTTTTATGTTCGGATGAACATGTGAATAAGAACAGAAATAAATTTCTTTTCGGTACAGGGACAAATTGCGGTTAGTTAAATGTTTGGATAATTAAATTAATCGTATGTATGTCACTTGGTGTATAGTATAAATACATTACCAGGTGTAAATTAGTTTATTCGAGGGCTTACATACATTGACACATGAAAACAGTTCACTTGCCCGTTCTTTTTCACAGATAAATTTTCAAAATTTTCAATTACATGTATATAATATAGTCTTTTTCATATCGATCATTTTTTTGTGGATTGATTTTGTATATTATTGCTAATAAATGTATTTTCTATTCGCAGATTGTGCATGAAGTTGAATGTATTTAAAAAAAGATAGGACATTTCTTGGTTTTTGAAACAAATATATAAAGATGATTTTTGTATATATGTTTGTTATGATATAATTAAATGACTGTGTCCCAAAGAAGTTTTGAGTTTTTGTTTTGTTTGTCTGTAATTAAGATGTTTGGATGAACATGTGAATAAGAACATAAAATTATTTAACAACCCAATAAAATTGCGTTACAATGTCAAATGTTTATGCTTCCGTGATCAGAAATAAGAAGTCGAGGGAATAGCATAAATTATTTTACCCTTGTTCATCCATCCGACCGCATAGAGGGTATATCATGGGGTTTGTCCAAATAATTCCTATAGACCTACAGTTTTCAAGGTGGAATTTTATAATGTTCTGGTTGAAATTAACAATGAGGTACATGGGGTCTGTCCGGATACTCCCCCATTTAGAGACATAGTAAATGTATGGATGGAAGAATTACTGCTTAACGTCCAGTGCATATCAATTGCATATCAAGACCAGAACATGTTGATATGATATGAATATGAACACTGCTTTGTAATAAACCGACACACTGAACGGGTTTTTTTACCGTGCCTGGGCACGCAGTCCGCAGGACACATAATACCGACTATAAGCCAACCAGTCCTTCGCTTTTACTCCCAGACGCCGCGTGCTTTGTGGAGAAGCAGCAAATACCAATTTTAATGTCTTTGGTTTGACCCGACCGGGGATCGAACCCGCAACCTTCCGCACTCGAGGCGAGCACGCTACCACGAGACCGTCACAGCAAATGTATGAGTGTACATAGTACAGTTAAGTAAAAGTGGGGAGGGGTGGTACTTAATAGATGGCACCAGAGGGACCATACTTTTGTCTATATTTTTTTAAGAAGTATACTTAAATAAGTGAGTGAAAACCTTCAGGTTGGCTAATTTCCGCATCATCAGGTGCCATAATTTAGGAAGTGGAAACATTAAAAATGATCAGAAGAGTAAAATTCATTGATAAGTCTTACCAAGATAGAATCATAAGCATTTAGTCACTAATTTTTTATTTGATTGTTTTTCATTCCTTATGATCCGTACTATGTCCTTAAAATGCCAATCTGAATAAATGTTGTATTATGGGTACCAACATTTCCTCATAAAGTGTCATATTTATGTTAAATACAAATTGAACAAATCGTCAAGCTAGTTTCTTTTACACAGTCACAAAATCAACCAAAATGATACGTATCAGCTAAATTTGTGTCACTTTAAAGCCAGAAAAATCAACTTTTATGAAGAGACTGTCTACTCTTCCGGAGAACCCGAGTCATATGTTTTCATTTGTTTTTAGTTTTTAAGTGTAGTGTTTGTATTGTTTTGGCCTTGTCTTCGTTGTTCTCTGGAATTTGTCAGTTGTTTTCGATTTCCCCCTTTTTCGAATATCCCTTTGGTATTTCTTGACTTTACATAAAAACTTTTAAAGCCTTATGACATATTCGTATCATTTTATGTCAAAAATATAGTTCACGGGTAAATAAACATCTATAGGCATTGACGCTTAGTTTGTGCGTAGTTTTTTTGGGACTGAGCGTAAATTTAACGACCATAAAATATTCCAAAGTCTTTCTATCTATAAGTTTTTTAAGGTGCAAATGATGCTGATATCACTTTATCTGGAGGTCTGTGACACAGTATTGTGTGATTAATTCAGAACACTAACATATTTACCAAAAAACCTGAAGTGTGTTACTTTTAGTGCTGTTATAGATTTTCATGTCTGGATATTTAGTTTAAAGCTTGGAACCTCTTGGTTATTGTGAATGATAAGTGTATGTAAAAATGCGAATTGAAAATGGACTCACATCATTTTGACTCTTTTAAATTGCCCATATATGCAGAAGGAAAAGGCAGCTTTTAAATATATTCAAAGGTGACAGTGTAAAGAATGCAGTGGTCACATCTGAGGGAGCAACCATTTGATTTTTATGAGGGGGCTAAGATCAAATGTTTGATTTTGCCTATTTTTTTCGTCGAAATTTTGGTCCTTTAAACATAAACAATTTCTGATTGACACAGGTCCTGCATTTTTTCACACCTAAAGTGATCCCGTTTTTGTTTTGCCAAAAACATGGTCCTGCCTTTTTATCTCAAATTTGGTAATACCCCCCCCCCCCTCCCCAATAAAATCAGATGGTTGCTCCCTTTGTATTTTTTTAATTCTGCATTTTTATTACCAGTCCTAAATTGAACTTACTTTAAGCTCTAGAATATATTTCTTACTGACATATACAATTAAGAACCAAGCTCTGTCTGGAACCTTAACCCACTTTAATTACTGTATGTAAAAGTTTATTTCATTTGGTGTAGTATATATATATTTAATTCCGCATACACATTTTTCTAACCCATTTCAGAATTTAATCTTTTATTATTATACTTTGTCAGTAATACTGTCATATTTATCATTGATCATTATTCATTGTTAGTGGGTTTTCCTGGAGTTATATATCTTAGAGATTAAGATTTGGTGCGGGACCGTAGCCCTTATGGTCCTTGTGCTTTTTAATGATAGTTTCGGCCCATCACGACTTGGACTATGGGCCGCAACTATCACTAAAACAGCAGGAGGACCATAAGGGCTACGGTTCCGCCCTATGGGCCGCAACTATCACCAATAAAGTACAAGGACCATAGGTTACGGTTCCGCAGCTAATCTTTTGTTACAATAAACATATATGCAAGTTAAGGTGAGATGAGATTTTGAGGAAAAGAACGGACATGATGCTGTTTTCAGATGATATGCCTCTCAATTGACCTACGACCTCAAGAAATCTCCATAAGAGAACTGGCGAAGATACAAGCAAAAGTATCACATGAGCCAATTAAAAAGCTTCTAGAAAGATTTGAAGATGACGAGGGATACGATAGTTTTGAGACACCACTTGGGAATGCAATCAACCAAGCAATTGACATGAAAAAGCAGACTGCGTTGAAGACCCATTGTTAGCTTTGAGCTGTTTTCTGCTCTTTGTCGGGTTGTTGTCTCTTTGACACATTCCCCGTTTTCATTCTCTATTCTATGATATTGATATCCATCTAGTAGAACCAAAGTACCAATTCATTGCTGGTTCCAATACCCTGATACAAGACAGGCTATCATACTGCAATAGGTTGGGGAAGCTCCAAATCAAGAACAGAAGAGCAGAAAGCCATGGAAAGGAAGTCATTCAAGATATACTTGCAAAACATCTGAAACCACAGTCGTCGCCTTAACAGATAGATCTTGTGAGGGAAACTCTGGTCCAAGTGGAGCAGGTGCCGTCCTATATCCCAGCAACACATCACCAGTTGAAATAAAGAAACAAGTATCAGACAGAGCTTGTGGCCATAGTTATGGTACTAGAATACTTTTTAACATATCTCAAAGACTCAGTTTATAACTCAGTTTATAACCACCTGCATATACTGTCTGAAAGCCAAAAAGGTGTAGAAACCTGTAGGAAGCCCACCAACTATAGAGATGTCGTAACAGAGGTAAGAATATATGCTGCTATTATCCATTCTGGAATAACAACTTCAATCTAGTGGACACCAGGGCATGCCTCCATCGAAAGAAATGAGATTGCAGACAGACTGGCAAAAGAAGCAGCCCACTAATAAAAAAACAACGGCAAATGGTAATTACAATTACACCACACGTGTTGACATTAAACATGCCGTCTGACAAAGTGTCCTTAAGAGATGGCAGTAGAGATGGGACCTTCCGGATCATGGCAGGCATCTACATGAGTAAAATCAAGAAATCCAAAAGGGATATTAGATTGAGGGGAAAATCGAAACAACTGACAAACTCCGGAGAACAACGAAGACAAGAGCAAAACAATACATGCACTACAATTAAAAACTATAAACATATGAACAACGTGGACCCCACCAAAAAACCGGGGGTAGACTCAGGTGCTCCGGAAGAGTAAGCAGTCTCTGCTTCCTGCAGGACACCCGCCATGCTGCCCATGTCAAATCCGGTATGAGGAAGGGAAACATCAATGGAACAGGTCCATTTTTATTTTGGAAACGATGTTTTCATACCTGTCAACCATATGACGCGGTATGTGCGTCATAAATATTTATAAGTGAAGACAAAAAGAAACTAGCCAAGTCCTTTAATTTCACTTTTCGTTATATAGATGATTTATTGTCGTTAAATAACAACAAATTCCAAGACTTTCTACATCTTATCTACCCCAGTGAGCTTGAAATTAAGGAGACAACAGATACACCAAAGTCCGCTCCATATTTGGATATGTTTCTTGAAAAAGACAATGAGGGACATTTGAAGACAAAACTTTATGACAAACGTAATGACTTCAACTTTCCTATTGTTAATTTTCCCTTCTTGAGTAGCAATATACCAGCATCGCTTGCATATGGCGTCTACGTTTCTCAGCTTATCTGACTTTCGACAAAGCCTCTTAACCAGTGTTTTATCAGGGATAAGTTAATGTCATCACTTAGGAAATTTTACGGTCGTCATCACGAATTGATTGACCATTACAGTGTTCCAATATCTAAGATGATGTTGGACCTGTTGTGACTTCCCCCGGATTGTCTTTGTTGAACTTCACGACG
The DNA here is from genome assembly GCA_028015205.1 of Mytilisepta virgata. NCBI lineage: Eukaryota > Metazoa > Mollusca > Bivalvia > Mytilida > Mytilidae > Mytilisepta > Mytilisepta virgata. Next base: position 70,476,885 of record CM051517.1, read on the forward strand.
GGTGTCGTATACGGAGCGGGAACTGCTTACCCTTCCGGAGCACCTGGGTTCACTCCTGGTTTTTATAGGAGTTCGTGTTGTTTATTGTTTTTAGTTTTCTGTGTTTATTTTTTATTTTTTATTGCTCCTTAGGTATATTTGTCATTTTTGTGAAATATATACTCCATACGCCGGTGCTTCTGAAATGTTGCCGCTCAAAAATGGGAAGTTAGAAAGTCAAAGTCATCACGTTTGTCGTAAAGTTTTGTCTTGTCTTCAGCCTCCCTCTGGTGTCAATTTCGAGCTGAAAGTCAAGATAAGATGCAGACTTGGCAGTGTCTGTGGCATCCCTAATTTCGAGCTCATTGGGATAGGTGAGATGTAAGAAATTCCCAAAACGTGAATTGTTGAGTGATAAAACATCATCTGTGTAGCGGAAGCTGAAATTAAAGGTACGGGCTACTTCTGTTTTTCCTTAAAAAGCCCGTCAAGAAAGTATGCCTCGTATGAGTAAGGAAACAAGTCGGCCAGGAGTGCATGGTGCATAATTAGTGCCCATAGGAATGCTAATAGTCTGTTGGAAAACACGTTCACCAAATTAAACAAATATGTTGTCGATCAATATGACATCGTCCCAAAAATATCAACTAAGGTACTAATGAACAGACCATCAACATATCATGGTAGTATTTTAAGCCACTTACGTACAGGATAAGGCATATAGAAACACCAATTTGCATTTGCGAAAAGGAGGAAGAAACGCCATCACACAAACTATGACATGGAAAAGAAAGAAATGCTTATAAGGTTAAAACAGATGTTTGGAATAGACAACCCGGATTTAACATCCTTCCTGGGAAGAGACACTAACACTGAAGTTCTGGCCTTATTGGCCAAATTTGTGGAAAAGTCTAGTCGTTTCCAGATCACCCAGGCCTGATCCGGATGAAACACTTCCCTTCAAGAGCACATTCAGTGAAAGCACACTGTGTAATGTTACCTTGGGTGAACCCAATCAGCACTATACTGTGACTAGAAGTGTCACCAGCCCCCCCCCCCCCTCTGTGAGGGGGTAACTCTCAGGATAAGAGAATGTAACGGAGCAAATACTAGAATACATGTCAATAATATACCGGGAAAAAATAGTTTTGATGAAAATACCTACCTGCAAAACAACCATATGGAAAAGCACACCCGAACTAATACTGAAGTTTATAGTTTATATACAAATATTTGAGCAATTGAATAGCACTCAACCCGAATAAATGTTAGTTTTTCAAAACATACCCCGAATTAATACCAAACATCACGAAAAACCCACCTAACTTTTCCGCACATCCCCGTATAGGTTTATATAGGGAGTTCCCACCCCTCCCCCCCCCCCCCCGGCATCAGCCCATAATCAGGAATCTCACTTTAAAATAAACATAACTCTTCCATACAAGATTGAAATTTGAAATTTTTTATAGAATGCTACTGCACTATGGGAAAATCTAATCGTGGCGTTACCATCAACATGTCCGTTCCGCTATTGCATGTACAAGTCATTTCGGGTAATTCTGCGCATCGTCCTATTCGACATATTAACATGAAAATGATTTGAATGCTCCCAATTAAACGCTGCGCCGAATTACCCAACAATATAGTACGGAGGATGAAAACGAGGCTGATGGCTGACAGCGGCTTTTTATAGCAGAAGAAGTTTTAGAAGTTTTTAGACGATAGATACCATAGTTTTTAATACCGGATCAAGTCTGTGTGCTCATAATCACATTTTAACTTCGATTTTAACTTTTAGTGCGCCTTGGTTGATTTTAAAATATCCCATTGACACTTTTAGCTGTTTTGTACTTGCCGCCTCTTTCATGCTGTAGTAAAGTACCGCCATCTTGAAAATTTTGAAATTTTCCTGCCATCCGAAACCTACTGTCCCTCCTGTACGTATATTTTAACTGTAAATATCCTATCATTAGCCCCGCGTATCCTTTGTACATTATTCCATTTATCTTTTAGTCTTTTTAGCTACTTTTTAATCTCGAGTCACCCCCGAGTGTACATGACCCCCTCGTCTAGGCTCTACAACGAGAAAACAAAACAAAACAATAATGGAGGTGGTGCGTAGAAGTTCTCGTGTCCAGGCTAAACACTTGCTTTTTACACCTGGCAAGGGAGTTGTTAAATCAAGAAAACATAAAAACACTAAGCCTACTATTAAAGATCAAACTGTTCAGTATACTCTAGATCGACAAAAGGCTGTTAAGAAAAAACTAGATGCTGCCAACCGATTTTTCTCCGTCACGCCAGAAATTAGTCTGGTAATCTTGTCTTGGTATTCTCAGCTGCTGCATATGAATCGTTTAAGAATGTCACATTTAGTGTATTAAACAACTTACAATACTCATTAGACATCACAAGCACAAAAGACCAATCTGGTGCTGTAATATATGACTCTGTTGCAGTCAAAGCGAAATCTGTAAAACTATATGTGCTAAACTTCTACCACTCGAGCTCAAAGGTCCTGCTTAATAGTAAACAAAATCACATGATAGACTTTATACAAACAACGCTACAAGAAATCATGGGTGTGTTGGATCAGAGTGAAGACTTTACTAGTATAAACAATACAATCAAGCACTACTGTAAACATTATCTTGAAACTCTTGATAGCTCAAATGACCATGCAAGTAATAAATGCAGCAATTCTAGTGACTCCAAAAATGTACAACATATTAACAATAAGTCCATGTCAGTGACACCAGCCAATATCTGCCCTGTCTGTAACGTTCCATGTGAATTCTCTTCAAAAGCAATAGGGTGTGATACATGCGATAAATGGCTTCATTACTCCTGCGAACATCTATCACCTAAAGACATAAGATACTATGAATCTGACCACTCAGCACAATATGTTTGTCGTAGCTGCATGAGTCTACAAGCCTCTGTTGCGAATGATTCTGAGGGCTCTAATGTTCTTAACCATCTCGTTACTAATCTAGAAAATCCTATACTCAACATCTCTGATAAACCTAATGCTTGTGAAAATTTGGAAAGATCAAAGATTGAGGATATGGAACAAACTATACCAAAAATGCCTATATCTAATATTGCTGATTCAAATCAAACACTTGTTGATGTAGTAAAACAAGAGGTAGAAAGCCAACCAAAAAACCTAGCGTCTCTAAACAAAAAACAATTGTATCAACTAACTTGAGTGATATTCATGACATAAGAATAGAACCGAATGAACTGAACATTCCAGCTGCGCATTCTGATATTGGAACAAGCACAAACAACCCTGGGGACACGGGTAAAAGATATCTTTATGAACAAGAAATTGCACATCTTAAAGATTGCTTGTGTAAGAAAGAAAAGTTATTAAGAGCTAAAGACTCCACAATTTATAAGTTACAAACTGATATTTCTAGTATACAAAAAGAATTAACTACTAGTGGGTCATATATTATAACTCTGGAAAGTGACAAATTAGACTAATGAACAGACCATCTCCATTCTCTCCGTATACATAAGCAGAGACTTGCCAATGAATTATCTCAAAGTGATGTTTATCCATCAGTTAAAAATTCACATAAACATAATGTACAATCTCATTGTCATCATAGTGCCGGGCAAGATTCCATAAAAGTCTGGGTCTTGGAACAAAGAATTAAGTCTCTAGAATTTGATATAGTTAAGCAAGATAATAAAATGGCAAACTTACAAGATAAAGTTAATGAAATGCATATTCATCATATATACAACAAACATAACCCTGTGAAACAAAGGGGTAGACGAAAGCGCAATGGTAACAACAATAACAATAATCGCCATCGAACACATAAACAGGCTGATAATATGCCATATGATATAACTGAAAATGTGAAAAACAGTTCTCTACACAATTTTTGCAATGATCAATATAATGATTTCTGTACGCCAGTCAGACCGGACGTATCTGTTGTAATAACGAATGATCCTCTTGAAAATGAAATGGATAATTATTTAATGCAAACCCCTCAAAAGGCAACTTCAGGTAGTATTGAAAGTACTTTTTTAGACATGCACAATCGCCCAAGAGGCAGGAAAAAGTCTGTACAAAATATAACATTACCTCCAAAAGTGCCGATCTGTTCAAATACACGACTGTACAGGGAAATGAAAGACCAGCAGCGAAACGTGTGTCAGTCTTATCCGAGCACCCCGTGCGTGCACCCCTCCGACTGGGAAGGGATAAGTCTAAGTCAGGTCAGGACTTGTTAGTTGAAGTTAATGGTGTAGATAGTTTACGTATTTTATCTTTTAACATTGAAGGATTTTTAAGTAACAATGTATATCTGCAAAATCTTAGTGAGCATTTTGACATTATTATGCTTCAAGAGCATTGGCTGCATTCTAGAGATAAATATAGAATTCATGATGATTTTAACCTTTTTAATTCCTATACTAAATGCTTTGATGATGATAAATTCGATAATCCGATTCAAAGAAGTCGGGGTCATGCTGGTGTGTCAATTATATATAGAAAAACATTGCAACCAATTATTAAAGAAATTCGGGATGGTGGAAACAGAATTAGTGGGGTTTTATTAAAACTAGCAAAACCAATACTTCTGTTATGTGTATATCTTCCAACAAGAGGAAATGGGTATTCCCGTGATGACTACCTAGCGATATTGGATGAACTCTCGGAAATTATCCAAAAATATAATGACTCATATACAATTATTCTTGGAGGAGATATGAACGATTCGTTTCATCGTAACAGCAGCAATACTAGAGATATTGACTTTAAACTATTTGCTGATGAACATAATCTCTCCTTACCTAAACTTTGTAAAGAACAAGATACTTTTTTTCATTTTAATGGGAAAGACTCTTCACAAATTGATTACTTTCTTCTCAATACTGATATTGTGACGTCCTATAACGTACTGACAAGAGAGCTGTGTAACACATCTACACATGATCCAATTACTATAACTGTCTCAATTGAAAAGTCTATTGATGAGTCGACTAATTCAGATAACAAGTGTGTGTGGAAAATTGTCTGGAATAAAATTGACACTGATGAATATGAAAGAAATTTGAGCCATAACTTGACTCTCAACTCCAAAATTTAGATTTGGAATCGCTCGATAGCTTTATAAATAATCTGTGTGAAATTATTACTCCAAAAATGTACAACATATTAACAATGAGTCCATGTCAGTGACACCAGCCAATATCTGCCCTGTCTGTAACGTTCCATGTGAATTCTCTTCAAAAGCAATAGGGTGTGTCCCATCAAAACAAAATTCTGGAACACGCACTCGTAGGAAAGGCAGAGTTTGGCCTCCACATATTGTCGATATTATTAGGAAAGAAAAACATTGTTTTTGGAAATGGAAACAAGCTGGTCAACCAAAAAGCAAAGATAACAAACATTTTAAGGAGATGAAACAAACAAAAAAAGATCTCAGGTCTGCCCTGCGACAGCTTGAAGCGTCTAAACGTCGTGACAACTTTATCAATATAATGGAACTTCGTGAAACTGATCAAAAACAATTTTATAAACTTATCAAACGCCAACGAGACCACAACTATATATCAACATCTGTTCTTAGATATAATGACAAGATTTTTAGTGACTCTGTAGCCATTGCTGAAACATGGGCTGACTATTTCCAAGAGCTGTCTACCCCTTTTGATAATGAATTTTTTGTCAATAGCTATAAACAGTTGGTTGAAGATGATGTAAAAATACTACAGGATCTTTTTAACACTAATAAAGAACCCCTAGAATTTCTCTCTGAGGATGTTGTGGGAAAGTGTATAATGTCTTTCAAAAATGGGAAAGCAGCTGATGAACAAGGGATTACCATTGAACATTTAAAATATGGTGGTCAACCCATTATCAAAATTATTGCTAAATTAGTAAACTTTATATTTCAACACATTAACCTCCCGTCTAATCTAAAAAGTGGTATATGTTATCCAATATTCAAAAACGGGGGCAAACCAAGAGAGATGCCTAACTCTTATCGTAAAATTACTGTAACTAGTACTATTGGAAAAGTAGTGGAAAAACTTCATCTATCAAAAAATGTGACCATTATTAAAGATAAACAAAGTCGGTTGCAAAAAGGCTTCACAGTAGGGGAATGTCCTTCTGTAGCATCATTAATCTTAACTGAACTCAAGGCTGAAGCTAAGAAATTAAAAAAACATTTAATCATAACTTTTAGTGATGCTCAAAAAGCTTTTGATATTGTGTGGCACTCTGGGCTAATGAGAGAGATGTATAAAGGTGAATGACCGGTGATAATTGGTTACTTTTGAATGAGTGGTATAAGAACTTGAAGTCCTCTGTAATGTGGCAAAGTATTAAATCAAAACCTGTTCACGAATTCCAGGGTGTTCGCCAGGGTGGAGTTTGGTCCCCGACTGCCTATAAGGTCTTCATAAACACACTACTGAAAACGTTTGAAATGAATGGTCTTGGTGCTCACTTGGGTTCTATTTACTGTGGCATACCCACCGTTGCCGACGATGTTACTCTGATTTCCAACAACCCGTATGAGATGCAAGCAATGTTAAATGTCTTGTCTGATTATGCAAATAAACATCGCTACATAATTAGTAGTCAAAAGTCATGTACTCTACAATATGGAAGTAAAACTGAACATTTATTTACACTGAATGGTCAACCTCTTCAAAATTCTGTTAAAGCGACTCATCTTGGTATAGATCATGATGTCAATTCTAAACATGGTGTGAAAGATTGTGTACCTAATAGAATTCAGACTGCTAGGAAAACAGTGTATGCCCTCATGGGACCTGGACTCCATTGATTGAATGGACTTAACCCTAAAGTTTCTATGCACCTGGTGAAAATTTATGTGCTACCCAGACTTTTGTATGGATTAGACTCTATAATACTTTCTGTCTCAGATATGAAATTACTGTCCGAATATTACACCAAACTTCTAAAGCAGATCCAGCATTTACCAGAGCGCACACCACTAGTGCTGTTTACTTACTTCTTGGTCAAATTCCAGTTGAGGCTGAATTGCATAAGCGTATGCTGAATTTTTTTGGTAACATCATCAGAAACTATGGTTCTGTCGAGCGTGATGTTGCTATAAGACAACTGGCTGTAATGCCACGGGTTTCAAATAGCTGGTTTGTCAAAATTGTTGACTTAACAGAACAGTATGGCTTACCATCACCACACGATCTTATTAATGTGCCACCGGGAAAAATCGAGTGGAAAAATATTGTAAGAAAATCTATTTCTTCGTACTGGATTGATCTTCTTAAATCTGATGTAAAATCAAAGTCATCTTTAAAGTTTTTAAATGTCAATAATATCACTGAAGGAAAAACCCACAATGTCTGGGATAGCTGTGGAACAGACCCGTTTACTTCAACTATGGCCAGTATAAAAGCAAAAATCATGTGTGGAACTTATACCTTACAGCATGATAGAGCTAAGTTCGACAGATCTGGTGGAACTAATTCAACATGTAAATTATGTGGCAAAGGAAGCGAGGACATTAAACATTTTCTTTTATATTGTGAAAAATTGAGAGACATACAGGAACATTTCCTAAATATCATACTAATAAAGTTATATGACTGTGTTGATGTTGAAGTGTATAATGAAATATTATCATCAGATGATTTACAACTCAAAGCTATTATTGACTGTTCATCCTTTGAATTCTTAGACGAATCCATCATCTCTAATATTGAATGTGTATCTAGAGCTTATTGTTATAGACTACATCAAAGAAGAGCTTCGCTACTTCAAATAACCTAGTTATCTTCATTATTCAATTGACAATAATCTTGAAACTGCGATTAATTCCACGTGGAGAACTGTTCTGAACTGTGCAAATAGAAGTATGAATAAGCCAAGAGAGGGGTCATGTACATATTTGCTTTAAAGTATATATATTAAATTTCCCATAGTTTAAAGTAAATTTAACTTCCCATTAAAGTACATATCAAACTTCCCATTTATAGACATTAGTTGTATATACCCGGATAACATAAAGTTCATGAAGAAACCCAAAATAAATCATGTAGTTAAGGTGTGATTGAGCCCCTGTATATAGCAACACCCAAGTTACACCGTATGGTGGTGCACCTGACAGAGGCGGAATTTACAGATTAAGTAACAGGTAACAGGTAACAGAGTCATGTCTCTCCCCCAACCAGAAGTGTGTCTAAAAAACGTCGAAATGATTGAGGTCGAGGATAAGGAATACGCAGAGGAAGAGAGTTTTGTTGGATCACTCTGTGAACTAGCTGGAAACTTAATTGAACCCATCCAAACTAAACGAACAACATGTTCAAGATGCAGGTTTATTTTTCAGATTACATTAACTTAGTATTGTAAGGGTACAAGTCAAATCGGCACCTGGTCAAATCGGTGTAGCGTAAAATTTACAAGTCCGTAAAAAATGGAAGTTCCGTTTCCGGTTTCCGGTTTGTCTTTCAAATTTTACGCTGTTTACTGTAAATTTCGCAAGTCGTCGTAAAATTCACAAGCTAGTTAGAAACACAAACTATTCTGTTAATTTTAACATATATACAAATGACTACAAACCATTTACACAATAATTGAATGAATTAGTACTTACTTAACTTATGAATGAATGAAATAAATTATAAATATGCTTGTGTTGTGGCAGCTTTGAAAAACAAAAAACATCGGCGCTCAGGATCGCGGCGTTGTTTTGTTGGTTTTTTTTTCAAAGCTGCCACAATCCGTTTTCGATGTAACATTTGAAGTCAGAAGCCTACAAATTTGTGTAAAACAGCTCAAATTCCAAGATTTTGTGGATTTTTTTTGTTTGCGGGGGGGGGGGGGTGGGGAGGACTGTTGGCGCTGTCCGAGGAATCTGCAAAATTAAAGATAAGCGAAGCCGTAAATTAACAGGTGTATGGAATATGGTAGAATTAAAATAGGTCTAGAATTATAACATTCAATGAAAAGTCGTGAATAATTCTACAAGAAGAAAAATAATAACTTGCTCAAAGCCACAATGAAAATGCAATACTGAATTGCTCAGCAACATACAGTAATAGGCCCTGTTAGTCATCACTTCTATAAGACATAAAATCAATATAGTATATCATTAAACATGATTTAAGCCCTCACGCCACGTCAAAACCAGGGAAAATGTAAGGGTTGCCCACCTCAAACCATTAATTTTTTTTTCAATACACATGCCTGACAACGGATATGAAATGCATCAGAAATCACTATACCTGAACTATATATTAATATAAGAAATCTTTATACTCTCAATAGGGTTTGGTCAATCATCATCCAAAAATATATCAAATCCCATCAGAGTTACATATTTATGTCATAAAAATTGCAAGTCTGCCCCTTGGTCTCAAAATATCTATGTGTATGGACATGAAATACTACAAAAAGTAATTATTATACCACACTATGTATTAATAAAGGGAAATAAAATACTTCTCGACATATTTTGGTCATTTATTGTCCAAAAATATACAAAATTCCATTAGAGTCACAAATCTTAGGCCGTAAAATTTGTAAGTCTCCCTATTGCTCTCCTTATGGCTTTCAAAATATCAATGTGTATGACCATGTAATGCCTCAGAAATTCATTATTATACCAAATTTGGTATTAATAAAAGAAATTTATATACTTCTTGACAAACTTTGGTCAAATAATATACCAAATTCCATCAGATTTACCTATATTAAACAGTAAAAATTGCAAGTCTCTCCCTGGGTTTCAAAATATATATGTGTATAGACACGAAATGCATCAGAAATTAATTATTATACCACACTATGTACCGGTATTTATAAAGGAAATTAATATACTTCTCAATATGTTTTGGTCAAGCATCATTCAAAAATATACCATAATCAAATCAGAGTCAAATGAGGCCATAATAAATGCAAGTTTCCTCTTGTGTTTCAAAATGTCAACATGTTTGGATATGAAATGTTTCAGAAATTCATTATTAAACCCGACTCTGTATTAATAAAGGGAAATTACATACTTCTCAACATATTTTGGCCAATTATCATCCAGATATATACCAAATTCCACCAGAATCAAAATTCTTAGGCCATAAAAAATGCAAGTCTCCCCTTGATTTTCAAAATATCAACACGTTTGGAGATGAAATGTTTCAGAAATTCATCATTAAACCCAACTATGTATTAATAAGGGAATTTATATACTTCTCAACATATTTTGGTTATTTATCATCCAAATATATACCAAATTCCACCAAAATCAAAATTCTTAGGCCGTAAAAAATGCAAGTCTCCCTTTCAGTTTCAAAATATCAACATGTTTGGACATGAAAAGTTTCAGAAATTCATCATTAAACCTGACTATGTATTAATAAAGGGAATTTATATACTTCTCAACATATTTTGGTCAATTATCATCCAGATATATACCAAACTCCACCAGAATCCAAATTCTTATGCTGTAAAAAATGCAAGTCTCCCCTTGATTTTCAAAATATCAACATGTATGGCATTTTTACGGCCCAAGATATGGAACTCTGATTGGAATTTGTATATTTTTGACCAAAATAAGTTGAGAAGTATATTATTTCCCTTTATTAATACATAGTGAGGTATAATAATTAATTTCTGATGCTTTTTATGTCCATTCATCTAGGTATTTTGAGACCCAAGAAGAGACTTGCAATTTTTACGGCCTAAGATTTTTAACTTGGATGTGATTTGGAATATTTTTGAACAATAAATGACCAACATATGTTGAGAAGTATATTATTTCCCTTTATTAATACATAGTGAGGTATAATAATTAATTTCTGAAGCTTTTTAAGTCCATACATCTAGGTATATTGAGACCCAAGGAGAGGCTGCAATTTTTATGGCCTAAGATTTTTAACTCGGATGGGATTTGGAATATTTTTTAACAATAAATGACCAAAATATGTTGAGAAGTATATTATTTCCCTTTATTAATACATAGTGAGGTATAATAATTAATTTCTGAAGCATTTCATGTCCATACACCTAGAAATTTAGTGACTCAAGAGGAGACTTGCAATTTTTACGGCCTAAGATTTTTAACTTGGATGCGATTTGGAATATTTTTGAACAATAAATGACCAACATATGTTGAGAAGTATATTATTTCCCTTTATTAATACATAGTGAGGTATAATAATTAATTTCTGAAGCTTTTTAAGTCCATACATCTAGGTATATTGAGACCCAAGGAGAGGCTGCAATTTTTATGGCCTAAGATTTTTAACTTGGATGGGATTTGGAATATTTTTTAACAATAAATGACCAAAATATGTTGAGAAGTATATTATTTCCCTTTATTAATACATAGTGAGGTATAATAATTAATTTCTGAAGCATTTCATGTCCATACACCTAGAAATTTAGTGACTCAAGAGGAGACTTGCAATTTTTACGGCCTAAGATTTGGAACTAGGATGGAATTTGGAATATTTTTGGACAATAAATGACCAAAATATGTTGAGAAGTATATTATTTCCCTTTATTAATATATAGTGAGGTATAATAATTAATGACTGAAGCATTTCATGTCCATACGCATAGAAATTTAGTGACTCAAGAGGAGACTTGCAATTTTTACGGCCTAAGATTTGGAACTAGGATGGGATTTGGAATATTTTTGGACAATAAATGACCAAAATATGTTGAGAAGTATATAATTTCCCTTTATTAATATATAGTGAGGTATAATAATTAATTTCTGATGCTTTTTATGTCCATACATCTAAGTATTTTGAGATCCAAGGAGAGACTTGCAATTTTTACGGCCTAAGATTTGGAACTAGGATGGGATTTGGAATATTTTTGGACAATAAATGACCAAAATATGTTGAGAAGTATATAATTTCCCTTTATTAATATATAGTGAGGTATAATAATTAATTTCTGATGCTTTTTATGTCCATACATCTAAGTATTTTGAGATCCAAGGAGAGACTTGCAATTTTTACGGCCTAAGATTTGGAACTCTGATAGGATTTCAAATATTTTTGGACAATAAATGACCAAAATATGTCAAGAAGTATATTATTTCCCTTTATTAATATATAGTGAGGTATAATAATTAATTTCTGATGCTTTTTATGTCCATACATCTAAGTATTTTGAGATCCAAGGAGAGACTTGCAATTTTTACGGCCTAAGATTTTTAACTCGGATGGGAATTGGAATATTTTTGACCAATAAATGACCAAAATATGTCAAGAAGTATATTATTTCCCTTTATTAATACATAGTGAGGTATTATAATTAATTTCTGAAGCATTTCATGTCCATACACCTAGAAATTTAGTGACTCAAGAGGAGACTTGCAATTTTTACGGCCTAAGATATGGAACTCTGATGGGAATTTGTATATTTTTGGACAATAAATGACCAAAATATGTTGAGAAGTATACTACTTCCCTTTATTAATACATAGTGAGGTATAATAATTAATTTCTGAAGCATTTCATGTCCATACACCTAGAAATTTAGTGACTCAAGAGGAGACTTGCAATTTTTACGGCCTAAGATATGGAACTCTGATGGGAATTTGTATATTTTTGGACAATAAATGACCAAAATATGTTGAGAAGTATACTACTTCCCTTTATTAATACATAGTGAGGTATAATAATTAATTTCTGAAGCATTTCATGTCCATACACCTAGAAATTTAGTGACTCAAGAGGAGACTTGCAATTTTTACGGCCTAAGATATGGAACTCTGAGAATGAGAAAAATTAAAATGTCCAATGAAATAGAGTAACCAAAAAAGTGTTTGTCCCCATGGTCTTTTGAAGCGGTGTCATCCCCTGATAAATTTTGCCCGGTCCCTAACTACAGTTTGATAGAGATATATTCAAAAGTGACGAAATCTGTATTAAAGTCAAAAGGCTACATTTTACATGGCTCTTAAAGTTGATGAAAATGTATGCAATGCCCAAAATGCACAAGAAGCCAAAAACAGCATGCCCAGGTGGCCAACACGACGACATTAAGCAAATTGTGATGGCAGAAATGGTTTACATACAATTTCTTAATTGTGAAGAGTACACATGTACTACATTCAACTGGATACTTGTCACATAGTGTACATGATCCTTTCTTGGGTACAGGCAGAGATGGGGAAAGGAAAAAAATGTTTTTTAAGTTTATCATATTGTTGATATCACTTGATATATTTTTATTTCTGTGTCTGATAATTTAATTACCATTAATCAATTTATGTATGAAATAACTACAGTACAATAAATTAACATATAAAATTCTATTTTGACCACTATAAGACACAGCTATCAACAGTATTTTATTCGTGTTTATAAAAGCCCTGATAATCTACAATTCTTTAAATTACATATATACAGTCAGTACACATAAATGAGTTCCCGATTAGAAATTTTCCTATAAATTACATATAAAACAACAATTTTTCAAAATTTTGTCCTCAAGTTATTAAACATTCGGGAATTAATCTTGAGTTATTTGCTCAAATGTTGGTTAAAAGTATATTTTCCTATATAACGGAAACGGTTTGTGAAAGTGAAACTTCCAATTTTTACACAGGAAGTGCTTTCAATATTTGCACATGCGTGCTTGCATTTTTTACGGAACTTGCGATTTTTACGATACACCGGCACCTATTGAAAAAGTCAAATCGGCACCTGGTCAATTCGGCATCTGGTCAAATCGGCACCTATTAATAGTCAATTCGGCATCCAATAATATTTGAAATAATATATGTTATTCAGCAGTTAGAATACATAAGTTAATTGTTTGAAGTTTTCTCAACATTCTAGAATGATGTAATCAATAAGTTTTCTTTCCAATTAATTAATTAATAACTTTTATCAATTAAATAATTAACTTGTTTGTTCTTTTACAGGTGGTTATTGATGTTTTTTTCTTCAAAAACTTAAGTAAAAAAGAATGAAGCCATTACCCAAGCTGTGGTTTAATCATGAGAAAATTAGAAGCAATAAAAGGGAAAACTATGAGTCCCTTTCATCACTATCACAATGTCAGACGACACGGTGTGTTCCCTGAGTGCCAACATTCTTAAAATCACATAATTAAATATTGTTGTTTTAGTAGTTATGAAGGGGTACAGTAAGGGGGCTTGATTATATGGCCTGAGAGGGATCATATAATAATATCGGGATATGTCACAGGGTTATAATAGGATATTTCTAGGACTCGTATACAAATGTATGTACAAGTGCATATCCAATACCTCGAATACACATTAAGTTGAACGGAAAAAAAGCATACAGATACCCCCAAAAATGTTAATAAGTCAATATTTCTGGACAACACCTCTTCGATATTAATCTTTTTGCTTAAAATACTGAAAAAAATATATATATTCAACATATTCAACATATTTATCATGGGTGCCGAAATGACTACATTGGGTGCCGATTTAACCAGGTGCCGATTTGACTAGGTGCCGATTTGACTATACCGGGTACCGATTTGACCAGGTGCCGATTTGACTAGAATTCGTATTGTAATAGTAACTATCAAATGTAGCTAGTAAAAAACCTTTGACTTTTAAAGTTTAATTTACGCTACATTGACATATACAAAAGTAAATTTTTGCTGATTTATAGGGCAATGACACTGTTATTGTATATATGTGCCAAAAGTATTTCTCGGTATAAACTTTTTCCAATATATTTTCAATTTCGTTCTATTATCCGAAGACCCACTAGTCCAAAGATCCACTGGGCTGAAATCTATTGGTCTGGAGGTTCATTAGTCCGAAATATCGTTGATCCAAACTATCCTTAGTCCGAAATGTACTTGATTAATTCTGACAGTATTTCATTAATGATTTTCAACACTCATCATGGTGTTTTCTCGTTAAAGTACTTCACCAGTTTTCTTTTTAATTGCGGGATCAAACCTACATGATAATGTCCTCGACATGGAATAAAAATGGCTTTTTGTGAATAGATTTTATATCTGTTCAAATGAGTAAGGAAACTGATGCCCCTGATCGAAGTATTCAATTGTAAATTTTGAAAAATAGCATTTTTTGTGTGAAGAAACAAAACAGGTTTTTCATTGAATACAATGAGATGAAGATACTACATTTGTACATATGTACATATAAATGTTTAAGTTATCTTTCCTGCCCCTTAGGCAATCGCATTACTACAGTCTCTCAAAATCTTCCATCTTGTGCCTTAAAACTAAACTGAGACTTTAAGCTAAATATTAAAGGAATATTATTTATCCTTTAAAATCTTTTTGAAATCATCAGCCAGCAACAGTGAGCTTATGTCAACACTTTGCGTCCGTCGTCTGCTGTTTGTAAACTTTTCACATTTTGATCTTCTCCTCTGAAAGTACTTGGCGGATTGTAGTCAACCTCTATAAACAATCCACCATTGGTTCCAGTTGGATTAACAACATGCCCGCCAGAGGCCATTTTTGACTTTAATTGGCCAATTTTAAAAAATCTCCTCTGAAACTACATGTATATGATGAAATTTTTTGAAAACTTTGCAGGATTGATTACAACAATACCCTCTACAAACTTTCCACTTTTCGATGAGATTTGTTTGCCCAACTCCAATTTGTTGCAGATGTTCAAAGTTTCCATTGAGACCATACATTTGTATGGGAAAAGACTTTTGTCAATTGCTCAGGAACTAATGGGAAGATTGTTACCAAGTTGGCAGGAATGATGCATGGAAGGACCTCTATTAAAGATCCATGTTTGGTTTTGGAATGTCAAACAACATGGCTGCCAGACTCCATCTTTGATTATGATTAGTCAGTTTTCAAAAATCTTCTCCTCTGAAACTACATGATGAAAAGTTTTGAAACTTTACAGGATTGATGACAACAATATCCCCTACAAACACTCCACTTTTCATTTGAGATACATGTGATCAACTGACGGCTGCGGCTGTTCAAAGTTTGTATTGAAACCATTAGTAAAGGACTTTTTTTGTCATTTTCTCAGGAACTAATGGGTAGATTGTAATCAAAGTTGGCAGGAATAATATATGGCCAGCAGCCATCTTTGATTTTGATAGGCCAATTTTAAAAAAATCTTTTCTTTAACAGCCTTGTGGATACAAAAGAGCTTACATTTTCAAATGCCTAATAAAAGCCAGATGAGCGATACAGGCTCAAATGAGCCTCTAGCTTTTTATAAAGAAAACAGAAATCTGTCATTGTTTGTAAAATGTACATGTACATTTTTTGTGTATTTATGTCGAGATTTAAACTATGCTCAGTATGCGGACGATGAAATAACTGCAACATGTGCAAGCAAAATTACCATCAACATAATTCTCGCAATAATATTTGAACACATTTGCACATAACACATACTATAGTTTGAAATGAAGCAATCTGTTTAATCGGACAACTTTTCTTACTTTTGGGCCTTATCATTTTCGGATTATTGGGCTTTCAGACCAATGGGATTTTGGACTAATGGGCTTTTAGACCACTGGGATTTTGTACTGTTGGGGTTTCGAACCAATGGGATTTCGGACTATAGCTTCTTCGGAATTTAGACATGGACACATTGTGAAGTCATTTGAAGACCAATTTATACATTATCAAACAGGCAACTGTGGCTGTGTACATACATCCAATATCTGTTAAGTTTTGCATTTAGGTTCATTTCTCAGAAACCTTTAGTAATATATCAATGATATTTCACCACTACAGTCCTCTTGTATAGTACAACGCAGTTCACCAACACTTAGGTCGCTATGACCTACATGTACATTTCATGCTTCAGTGACTTTGGTTAAGTTTTGCGTTTAGCTCCATTTCTCAGAAACCTATAGTAATATATCAATGATATTTCACCACTACACTCTTCGTGTATAGTGCGACACAGTTTAGCAACACTTGGGTCTCTGTGAGGCCAAAAAAAAATATGGTCGGTAGGTCAATTTTTAAAATTTTTTTAAAATTTTTTTTTTTTTTTATTTAAGGGCTCATTCAAACAGGTAAAAGTAAACTGTCTAACACTGAAAAATGTCACTACTTCTCCGACTGACAATGTAGGAGTAACCTCAAAATTATTTGGAGACATTACTTTACATGGATCATTGTTTTTTAAATGAAAATCGTCACTATCGTGATATTCATTGAATATATCAATGAAAGTTCTTGAATTGTTAAATGGAGCTATGACATTTTTGTCTGCTTTTAAATAGGGACACTGTTTAATAGTTAGCGACAAAATAATGGCAGTGCTGGCACTGGAGGCCGCCATTGTTGTTTAATACGATAAGTACCGGTGACGGAAAAGGCGGGAATTTCCAGAATTTTAGAAAATTGCCGATAAAATAGTTAGGGTCGCAAAGATAAAATGAGGGTTGGTCGGGTGACCGTAAACACACATATTTTTTTTTTACCTGACCTACATTTCATGCTTCAGTGACTGGTTAAGTTTTGCATTTAGCTCCATTTCTCAGAAACCTATAGTAATATATCAATGATATTTTACCACTGCAGTCCTCTTGTATAGTATAATGCTGTTCAGCAACACTTGGGTTGCTATGACCTACATTTCATACTTCAGTGACTTTGGTGAAGTTTTGCATTTAGCACCATTTCTCAGAAACCTATAGTAATATATCAATGATATTTCACCACTACAGACCTCTTGTATAGTGCAATGCAGTTCAGCAACACTTGGGTCACTATGACCTACATTTCATACTTCAGTGACTTTGGTTAAGTTTTGCGTTTAGGTTCATTTCTCAGAAACCTATACATGTAGTATATATATCAATGATATTTCACCACTACAGTCCTCTTGTATAGAATAACACTGTTCAGCAACACCTTTATTGCTTTTAGGGTGGGGCATCCGTGTCTTATAGACACATTTTCTAGTTTAATCTTATTTTTATTTCATTTTTTAATTTAAGGATTTGAAAATATGACGATTTAAACGTGAAAAAAAATTGACATCAAAAATTTACTTAATTTTATATATACATGTAGGAAGTTTTCACCATAAATGTTTAAATTTAGTTTTGTGTTTAAACAATGAATTCATAGAAATGAACAATGGTGATATATTATGAAAATAAACAATTGAATCTAAGATAAAATGCAGTTTCTGTTTACTAATTAGTAAACTGTTTATGAATTGGTAAATGTTTACTTCATTGTAATTTCCAGGACTGAATTCTCCTGAAACTAATATGACCTGCTTCAAACTTTCAGTCCACATAGATCTGTGGTAAAATATGGATATTTTGATTCCAACATACAATGTATCACGGACATCAGATGACTTGTTTTGCGTCATAGTAAAGTTTCCCCCAAGCTTTAACAACATAGTATAACTTGCATTGTGTAATGAAGTCTTTGTTTCTGAATTTTACCTATATTGTATGTTGTAAAATTTCAATATCATAGAAACTGTCCTATTAGAACAGAAATAATTCACGGTAGCTTGGAAATATGCCTGTCGCTCGTGGTAAAATATACAGCATAAAGCGCCTACCAACTTGGTAAAATCAGGATATTTTGAAGCCACTGTGAATCATTTTTCAAGTAATAATCAAACTTTGAATGAATAATGGAAGGTCTTTTATCAGGTACGTTGTTGTATGCACAATATCCCAAAATCGAGTATACTCTCAGAAGAGAGTTTTCTTTCCCAGCATTCAATGTTTTTGATGAAATCTCCAGTTAATTGTGAGGCTGGAATACTAGTATCTGACAAAAGTTTTGTATATTTTGTAAATATAGTAAAATCACAATAGAAAAAATTAAATACTAAATATTTGTAAATATGTCACAAATAATTGTTATGAAAAAAAAAACGATCTAAGACTAAGAACTAGTATAACATTTTGAAAATTTTTATGCAGAAGTGACTTCCGGTTATGTATTTTCTAGGATTAATTTTCAAATAAAAGTCCTTCTGTAAAAAATATTTCTGTACCTTGTTTAACAGAATTAGTGTCCTTTTATGAAGGAAGAAGTCCCATAAATAGATAAAATCTCCCTGTTATCTATAACAAACTAGAGGCTCTCAAGAGCCTGTGTCGCTCACCTGTATCTAATGTGATTTTGGAAATTATGTAAAATTATATAATGATTGAGACCAAGATTAGTTTAATTTGACACAGTATTTAAAATTAAAAACAGGTCATCTTAGTGTAGTCTTACAATAGCTACTGAAGACATCTTATCATTATTATTTTTGAATATGTGGTCAAGTTGTGACCATTCATAATTTTTTTTACAATTTTCTGATAGACTTCTAAACATCTTGGATGATGGATCAGCAACAAAGTAACAACACTTGGTCAGCACCTCATAAGGAACATGCTATGTTTTGTTACATTCCATTCAGTGGTTCTCTAAAAGAAGTCATTTGTATGCATTTCCCATAGGGTCCAATGTTAAACTTAGTCCCCCGCTGGCGGCCATCTTGGATGATGGATCGGCTACAAAGTAACAACACTTGGTCAGCACCTCATAAGGAACATTCATGCCAGATTGAGTTTCATTCCATTCAGTGGTTCTCTAAAAGAAGTCATTTGTATGCATTTCCCATAGGGTCCTATGTTAAACTAAGTTCCCCGCTGGCGGCCATCTTGGATGATGGTTCAGCTACAAAGTAACAACACTTGGTCAGCACTTCATAAGGAATATTCATGCCATGTTTGGTTTCATTCCATTAAGTGGGTCACTAAAAGAAGTCATTTGTATGCATTTCCCGTAGGGTTCTATGTTAAACTAAGTTCCCCGCTGGCGGCCATCTTGGATTATGGATCGGCTACAAAGTGACAACACTTGGTCAGCACCTCATAAGGAACATTCATGCCATGTTTGGTTTCATTCCATTCAACGGTTCTCTAAAAGAAGTCATTTGTATGCATTTCCCATAGGGTCCTATGTTAAACTAAGTCCCCCGCTGGCGGCCATCTTGGATGATGGATCGGCTACAAAGTAACAACACTTGGTCAGCACTTCATAAGGAATATTCATGCCATGTTTGGTTTTATTCCATTAAGTGGGTGACTAAAAGAAGTCATTTGTATGTATTTCCCATAGGGTTCTATGTTAAACTAAGTTTCCCGCTGGCGGCCATCTTGGATGATGGATCGGCTACAAAGTAACAACACTTGGTCAGCACTTCATAAGGAATATTCATGCCATGTTTGGTTTCATTCCATTCAACGGTTCTCTAAAAGAAGTCATTTGTATGCATTTCCCATAGGGTCCTATGTTTAACTAAGTTCCCCGCTGGCGGCCATTTTGGATGATGGATCGGCTACAAAGTAACAACACTTGGTCAGCACCTCATAAGGAACATTCATGCCATGTTTGGTTTCATTCCATTCAGTGGTTCTCTAGAAGAAGTTCAAAATGTAAAATGTTAACGACGACGCCGGACGACGGACGCCAAGTGATGAGAAAAGCTCACTTGGCCCTTCGGGCCAGGTCAGCTAAAAACATCCAGTCCAAAAGATTATTCAACTTTAACCTTGAATTTCTCCATAATTGCAAGGTAGACTTTTAATTTGCTTGGTAGAAATGTATAAAAATATATATATGCATATTTAAAAGTATGTTTGCATTACAGCAACCAGGTGAAGGTACTCGCATTTGCGAGTAAAATGATGACGTAATACACGCTTTTGCGAGTATAAGTTCACAATTCACCATTCAGATATAGTTTGACCAGACCTGTTTATGAAAAATCCTTACCGGTATCTCATTTGAAAAACATGGCTGCCACAGGGAATTCTTGATTCTGATTTGTCAAATTTTCAATTTTTTTTTCTAAAATGCCAAATCTTTTGAAACTATAGGAATGGTTAACAAAGACTCCTAATTTCCTGTTGACTGAATGCCATACATGGCGGTTGTGATATGCCTATGAAAAATCACAATTTCATCATCTCCTCTGAAATTACCGGTACAAGGCCAATATTAACTGCATGTAAGCTTGCAAGAATTATCGCATTATAAATATTTCTCATTTCATTCTGATTGGTTAAGCCTTGTTTTAATATACAAGTAAGTTTTCTGCTTCATTATCAAGGCAAGCAATTCTGGTTCACTTGGACCTCTAGTTATTGAAGACAGTACTTTTAATTAGCACATTACATGTTTACCACAGATCTGCGATTTTGAAAGTTCCATTCTGATTTGACAGTACATTTAATAAGGCATTCAAAATTATCCAATGAGATGTCTTTTTTCCCTCAGTCCACCATAGGCACCTCTGCAATCAATTACATGTAAGTCTGTTGCTGTCCGCCTTTTCTCCGCAACAAACCCGACATCCACCGTCCAAATTTAAAAAACATTTTGTAATGTTACATGTACGAAAATAAAAGGAATATCAAAGCAAAATAAAGTCAAGTGAAGCTGGAAAATGAGCATAAATCAAAGATTTATGAAACATAGATGGTCACTGTTGTTAAAAATTGGCACTGATTATAAAGACGAATATTTAACTAATACATTGGTGTATGAATATTGTATTGAAACACCATCTAAGTGAAATTGATGATGGGATTCCACATTATATCAAAAGTGAGTTATCTGGGAATTTTTAAGTTGCAAACCCTATTTACCCTTTTTAGCTCACCTGGCCGGAGGCCATGTGAGCTATTGCCATCACTTGGCGTCCGTCGTCGTCCGTCGTCGTCTGTCGTCGTCCGTCGTCGTCTGTCGTCGTCCGTCGTCGTCGTTAACAATTTTTCAAAACTCTTCTCCTCTGAAACTACTTGACCAATTGGAACCATACTTGGTACGAATGTTCTTTGGGGTATCCTGCATAGAACTGATGTGGGGATTTTTGATCCGTCGAAAAACATGGCCGCTGTTACTAAAAATAGAACATAGGGGTCAGACAACAGTTTTTCGCAAATATCTCAAAAATCATTAGGTTATGGCAAATTCTGGCAGGTTGAAAGTGTTCACCATGATGAGAGCTACCTGTATGCTGATTTTCGTGAAAATCTGTCAACTGATGTTAGAGTTATTACCCTTTTTTGACATTTTTGGCTTTTTTTATGTTATTATTTCAAAAATCTTCTCCTCTGAAACTACTTGACTAATTAGAACCAAACTTGGTATGAATGTTCCTTGGGGTACCCTGCATAGAACTGATGTGGGGATTTTTGATGCGTCGAAAAACATGGCCGCTGTTACTAAAAATAGAACATAGGGGTAAATTGCTGTTTTTTGCTAATAACTCAAAAACCATTACAGATATCGAAAATCTGACATGGGGTAAAATTGATCAGCATGACAAGATCTACCTGCCCTGAAATTTTGAAGGAAATTCCAAAACCCATTTAGGGGTTATTGCCCTTTTTTCATCAAATTTTCAAAATTTTAACATTTTTCGTCATTTATCTCCAAAACTATTTGAGATAGAAGTGAAATGTAAATTTGAAAAATGTTTGCCATGTTGAGATCTACCTACCCTGAAATTTTAAAGGAAATCCCAAAACCCATTTAGGAGTTGTTGCCCTTTTTTTGTCAAATTTTCAAAATTTTTTTATTCAAAAATCTTCTTCTCTGAAACTGCTGGGCCGATTGGTTTGAAACTTAATAGGAATGATCTATGACATGTCCTCTACAAACCATCCTCAATTTATTTTGATCTGACATAAAACATGGCTGTCATAGCTAAAAATAGAATATAGGGGTGCATGTGTTGTTTTTGGCTTATAACTTAAAAACTGTTACAGATATCAAAAATCTGACATGGGGTAAAATTGATCAGCATGACAAGATCTACCTAACCTGAAATTTTGAAGGAAATCGTAAAACCCATTTAGGAGTTATTGCCCTTTTTTCGTCAAATTTTCATAATTTAACATTTTTCGTCATTTATCTCCAAAACTATTTGAGATAGAAGTGAAATGTAAATTTGAAAAATGTTTGCCATGTTGAGATCTACATACCCTGAAATTGTAAAGGAAATCCCAAAACCCATTTAGGAGTTATTGCCCTTTTTTCGTCAAATTTTCAAAATTTAACATTTTTCGTCATTTATCTCCAAAACTATTTGAGATAGAAGTGAAATCTAAATTTGAAAAATGTTTGCCATGTTGAGATCTACATACCCTAAAATTTTAAAGGAAATCCCAAAACCCATTTAGGAGTTATTGCCCTTTTTTTGTCAAATTTTCAAAATTTTAACATTTTTGAACATCTCCAAAACTATTTGAGATAGAAGTGAAATATAAATTGAAAAATGTTTGCCATGTTGAGATCTACCTACCCTGAAATTTTGAAGGGAATCCCAAATTCTATTTAGGAGTTATTGGTTTGTTTAATTTGAGGTTGGGTTCTGTTACATTTATTTAAGGTTCACCCTTATTCCTGGTCAATTTTGTCAACTTCCTGCCAGGACTACCACCACCAGGGAACATATTTTAACATTAAACCTTATGAAAAATAAATCTTCAACAAATTTTCCCTGAACAATTGAACCAATTGCAACAAACTTGGTCAAATAGTTGATTAATTGTCCAATGAAAACAGACTCCAGGTGAGCGATACAGGCTCTGGTGAGCCTCTTGTTTCAGAATTTGGACACTTGAGTTTTGCAAAAATATTGTGACATTGTGTTTATTTCATAAAATGAAGAGAAAAAAATTGACTGTGGGGGTCAGGAGTGTTGGAGAGAAAAGGGATGCTGCAACAGACTAAATCCATTCCCCAGGTGCCTGTCTGCAATCCACAAAAATAAACAAATCCACAGTATTTTGTTTTTGTCCAGAATTGCTATTGGAGAGAATTCGAACTAATCTTATTAGCTCACCTGGCCATAGGCCATGTGAGCTATTGCCATCACTTGGCGTCCGTCGTCGTCGTTGTCTGTCGTCGTCGTCGTCTGTAAACTTTTTCAAATGTTAACTCGTCCTAAACTACTGGACCGACTTCAACCTAACTTTGCAGAATTGTTCTTTAGGGCATCTGGAAAATTTCTATCGTTTAAAATTTTTGAAATGTCGAAAAACATGGCTGTCGTTACTATAAATAGAACATAGGGGTAAATTGCTGTTTTTTGCTAATAACTCAAAAACCGTTACAGATATCGAAAATCTGACATGGGGTAAAATTGATCAGCATGACAAGATCTACCTACCCTGAAATTTTGAAGGAAATTCCAAAACCCATTTCGGAGTTATTGCCCTTTTTTCACATTTTTGGCTTTTTTTATGTTATTATTTCAAAAATCTTCTTCTCTAAAACTACTATTCAAAATCATATGAAACTTGGTAAGATTGTTGCTTAGGGTACCCTGCCTAGAACTGATGTGGGGATTTTTGATTCGTCGAAAAACATGGCCGCTGTTACTAAAAATAGAACATAGGGGTAAATTGCTGTTTTTTGCTAATAACTCAAAAACCGTTACAGATATCGAAAATCTGACATGGGGTAAATTTGATCAGCATGACAAGATCTACCTACCCTGAAATTTTGAAGGCAATTCCAAAACCCATTTAGGAGTTATTGTCCTTTTTTCGTCAAATTTTCATAATTTAACATTTTTCGTCATTTATCTCCAAAACTATTTGAGATAGAAGTGAAATGTAAATTTGAAAAATGTTTGCCATGTTGAGATCTACATACCCTGAAATTTTAAAGGAAATCCCAAAACCCATTTAGGAGTTATTGCCCTTTTTTGTCAAATTTTTAAAATTTTAACATTTTTGCATTTATCTCCAAAACTATTTGAGATAGAAGTGAAATGTAAATTGAAAAATGTTTGCCATGTTGAGATCTACCTACCCTGAAATTTTGAAGGGAATCCCAAATTCTATTTAGGAGTTATTGGTTTGTGTAATTTGAGGTCGGGTTCTGTTACATTTATTTAAGGTTCACCCTTATTCCTGGTCAATTTTGTCAACTTCCTGCCAGGACTACCACCATCAGGGAACATATTTTAACATTAAACCTTATGAAAAATAAATCTTCAACAAATTTTCCCTGAACAATTGAACCAATTGCAACAAACTTGGTCAAATAGTTGATTAATTGTCCAATGAAAACCAGACTCCAGGTGAGCGATACAGGCTCTGGTGAGCCTCTTGTTCTATCAATGAGATACCTGTATGTGTTAGAAATACAAAATTTATATCATGTACATGTAGATTTTTGTTGGATAGGAAAATCTACAAAACAGAATGTGATAATAATGTACAGTGTATATTCCATAATTTGGGATATTTTGGTGTAGAGGTGATTTTGGTGTAGAGGTGATTGGCAGCTTTTGCTAAAATCATGGATGTGAAATTTTTGTGTGTTAAAATTTAGCACTTTGTGTTGGGACTGTGTTTAATTTTGGCACAAGTTTTCAGTAAAGAAAATGAAAATAAATTGAAAAAAAATTAGATAAGTTATTTTTAAATCTGTTTGATTAGCAATGTTTTATGTAATGGTAATGATGTCATAAAAATTCCAAAGAACTAAAAATAAATTTGGTGTGGCTAAAGTGTGTTGGCTGTATCCCGGAATGCCAACAATTAATTAATTTGTCCTATCATAGTTACATAGTTTGCACATACAAGTACATGTAATAGAAAGAAAGGAAAATTTTATACATGTACATACATGTATGTAGCTTGTAACTGTGGTTTAATTTTATGTGAATTAAAAATTTTTAATTACAGGCGTCCATTGACAGTTTGTTGGTGTCCATTTCTTCCTGCTGAACCACTTCAGATTTCTACAAATGTGTATATTTTACAGCATCCTTTTGAGGTAAATTGTACATGTATTTAAAGAACTTTCATCTTTAACTGAAGAATGGTCTTTAAAGAATTATAGCATTGGACGTACCATTTCTCCTGATTTAAATTATCTCTAATCTGATGAGGGATCTCAATTGAGCTCATATGGGTAAATTGGGGAATTTTTCCTTTCATGAATATTCTGAAAAGTACTCAACTCTCGTACATTAGACTAGGTTTGAGTTACCATACCTACCTTAAAGATTATTTTGGACATTTTTCAATAAGCACTGTTAAAGTCAGAATGTTTCTACCATAGACTCTATGTTTAAAAGATTTGTAAAATAAAAAATCTTTACCTTAATATTTGCGGATGCATTATACGCATTGGTGTCCGTATACAGTTAGGTTTCTGCACATTGACTTTTGTTTTATTGAATGTGTTCTTATAATATTTTACCACAATGTTCCCCCATAAAAAATAATGTTGGGATTGACTTTGGGAAATCTGGCCCCTCCAGGTTTTTTTCTGGGGGTCATTAAGGGTTGTTCCATAATTTTTGCGTAAATTTTTTTTCGTCGTATTTTTGATTTTGGTTTTGATTTTTCCTTAATGAAAATGGAAAAAACTTCTTAAGATTTGTTTTTCACAATATCTTAAAAGGACTGCATAATTTTGCCCCACCATGAATGTGGCTGGGGCATATAGATCAATTTACCCTTGTATGTACATACAATGTACGTCCCAATTCGGTTAAGTTTTGTGTTTAGCTCCATTTCTCAGAAACCTATAGTAATATATCAATGATATTTCACCTCTACAGTCCTCTTGTACAGTACAACACATTTTTTTTTCAGCACTGGGGTTGCTATGACCTACATTTCATGCTTCAGTGACTTTGGTTAAGTTTTGCATTTAGGTTCATTTCTCAGAAACCTATAGTAATATATCAATGATATTTTACCTCTACAGTCCTCTTGTATAGTACAATGCAGTTCAGCAACACTTTGGTTACTATGATCTACATTTCATGCTTCAGTGACTTTGGTTAAGTATTGCGTTTTGGTTCAATTTTCAGAAACCTATATTGTTTATAGCACAGGGCATCCAAGTCTTATAGACACATTTTCTAGTTTATTTCTTATCTGATTTTGATGATTTTTATAAAAGTTACTCCAGGCCCCAGAATAATATATGGCCAAGCCAAAAAATGTGTATGTTTCCAGCCTACATGTAATGCTGATTTAGCCTAAATTTATGAAGCCATTTTGGTGACCCTAGCCATTTTCAGCAAAATTTGCAAATTTATGGAAAATGGTGTGATAATCTTTAAGAATTTTTTCGCGTAATAAGTTTTTCAAACAGAAAAATAAAGTGAAATATATTTTTGATAAGCTTAAGGAATCAGAAAAGGTACTGCTTATGTACATGTAGGTGACAGCAAAGTATTTTCAGTTTAAATTGATCGATTGATTTATTGGTACTTTGTGTCACTTTCAGTGCATCTTGCAGTATCATGGCAGCCAGTGTTAAAAATGTTAATTTAAAATAAATTTGAAAATGTTTGTAGACGAAGCCAGAGAATCTGTAGAAAAACAACAAGGAAAACTGACAGTCCTTGTTAAGATTAGAGTCGGACATTCCTCATCGTGAGCTGGATTCACATACTCATTGTCGACAGGCTAAGGATCATTAGTAGCTAGCCAAACTACCTTGACCTTGCAACACCTTCCCTCCTTCCCAGTTTAAGATTATTCCAAAAAAGAAGTACATAATCAGGTATATTACAAATTTTCTGAAAGTTCTTTTATTTTTTTTATTTTTAAGGAATCAAGAAATTTGAAAACAGCCCCTATGTTATACCAGAGTGTTACAGCAGGGAAATGTCATATTTATAGAGGAAAGAAATTTCCAGAACATAGGTAACAGGTTTAATCACTATACTGTGTCTAGTGGACATGTACCAATTCATGTTCAATATAACAGTTGTATGGGTGGAAGTTTTCTGAAATGTCCTGGATGAGATAATTTTGACCAGTTTTGTCTATATGACAGATTTACTGTCTCCTGAACTTAGAATTTTCATCTATGATTTATAATGGAAATCATTTTGAGAAATGTTTTAGATATATGACATTTTGACATTAAGTCCTGATTATATTTATTTGTTATACCATGAAAAATAATGAATGGACAGTTTCTGAGAACTACAAAATTTTAAAAAGCTACATTTAACCTACCAGGTAAACACAAAAACTTAATGGAGTCACTCATGAATAAAATATAAGTCATAATTACCCAATTGTTGGAGAAATCCTTTATATAATGTAAAAGTATTACTTTGGATTCCTAGGATATGAAATTAAATTTCAAAATATAAGAGTCACTGAATGTAGGTCAAAGTGACCCAAATGTTATTGAAATGTGGTCTGAGAAATTGACATACATGTAAATGCAAAAACTTAACCAAACCGATGTATGTACAGACTAATAAGGGTAAATATATATGCCCCAATATACCATGGAAATTATCTAGTGGGCTTAACCTTTATTTTTCATTTCACAGATACCCAGAACTAGTTGATCTGATGAAGCAACCAAACACCCTGTTGTTGTTTCCTGGGCCAGGATCCATTGATATAACAGATCTGGCGCCGGCACACCAAGATTTGTCATACAATCTAGTCCTGTTGGATGGCACATGGGCACAAGCAAAGACTATGTATTTATCTAATTCTCTAATGGAATTACCCAGAAAGGTATAATATACCATCAGTTACATATATAAGCTATTTGTGGGTTTTTGGAGGTTTAATGGGGTTGGCACAATGATTGGGTTCAAAATTGTTTGTCATATAAGGACTGAATTGCTCTGCCTCATTGTTAAAGTCACTTTATATACAGAAAGCAAAATATTTTCAGTAAGATATTCAAAATGCTGGCCCTTTTTCCTTATCAAAGTAAGGTAAACTTTTTTATCCAGATTTTCCAACAAAAATCTCGTTATCAGTTTGTTGATATGTGGTGAGCGGCTGTAGGCAGGCAGGCACGTCCAGACAATTCTAAAGAAAATTCCATCAAAAGAACTACTAAGAATTGGTTCATATGGCAGTTCAAATCTTATGAATCATATTTCTGAAAAATAGAAATTGCAATATGAAGTAACTGAAAGTGCATGTGTAGTTCAAGATGGTTCATGCTTCTTGGCAACTTCGAACTTGTCCGGGCCATTCCTCGGATACCGTTTAGAGGATTTTCATGAAACTTCACATGACGATAGCCCTCCATGTTGGTTCAATTACGCTATAACCATAAGTTTTCTTACTCCTTAGGGGAAGATGCATTCATTGATGTATTGGAGGGTCCCTATGGGGTATGCACCATCCCTTCAAAATAGATTTGTCTTTCTTCCCTTGAAACCTTTGAGATCGCCATCCTATAACCATATATATTCTTACTCATGAAAGGAAGATGCATTTATTGATATATATGGGGGGTCTGTTGGGGGGTATACCACACCCCCTCAAAATAGATTTGTCTTTCTTCCTTTGAAACCTTTGAGATCCCCACCCTATACATGATGCATTTATTGGTGTATATGGAGAGTCCCTAGGGCATATGCCACACATCTCAAAATAGATTTGTCTTTATAGACTGGAAACCCTTGAGATCCCCAACCTATAAACATATATTTTTTTACATCATATGAGAAGACACATTCACTGATCTATATGGGGTCCCTTGGAACTATATGCCTCACCCTCTCAAATAGAATCATCTTTCTTACTTTGAAACGTTTGAGATCCCCACCCTATAACAATGTATATTCTTACTCCTTATGGGAAGATGCATTCGTTGATGTAAATAGGGGGATCCCTAGGAGGATATATAACCGACCCCCTCAAAATAGATTTGTCTTTATGATTTGGAAACCCTTTAGATCCTCACCCTATAACTATTTATATTATTACTCCTTATGGAAAGATGCATTTATTGAGGTATATGGGGGCTCAAAGTTTCCCTTTAAGTTTTAGATTTTCTCTTTTATAGATATATCTGAACCACAGCGCTTTGGGGCATGGATACAGGCCTTCTTGTCCATTTTTAGCTCACCTGACCCAAAGGGTCAAGTGAGCTTTTTTCATCACTTGGCGTCCGTCGTCCGTCGTCGTCCGTTAACTTTTACAAAAATCTTCTCCTCTGAAACTACTGGGCCAAATTGAACCAAACTTGACCACAAGCATCATTAGGGTATCTAGTTTAAAAATTGTGTCCGATGAGCCCGCCTGCCAACCAACATGGCCGACATGGCTAAAAATAGAACATAGGGGTAAACTGCAGTTTTTGTCTTATATCTCAAAAACTAAAGCAATTAGAGCAAAACTGACATGGGGTAAAAATGTTCATCAGGTCAAGATCTACCTGCCATGAAATTTTCAGACGAATCGGTCGACCTTTTGTTGGGTTATTGCCCCTGAATTGTTAATTTTAAGGAAATTTTTGCAGTTTTAGGTTATTTTCTTGAATATTATTATAGATAAAGACAAATTGTAAACAGCAAAAATGTTCAACAAAGTAAGATCTACAAACAAGTCAACATGACCAAAATCATTGATTGACCCCTTATAGGAGTTTTTGCCCTTCTAAGACGGCATCCAGCGTAAAATTTCCTTTAAAGACCTTTTCCTCTCAAACCACTGGGCCAATTGAGACCAAACTTCGGTAGAATGGTCCTTGGGTGGCCCCCTTCCAAAATTATGTCTGGCATCCCCGACTTCCAACCGACATGGCTGCTGTTACTAAAAATAGAAAAAAAAGGGGGGGTGTATTTCAAAAGTCTTCTTATATGAAACCACAAGGCCAGTTGGAACCAAAGTTGGCAGTAATGGTTCTTTGGAGGTTCTCTTTCAGAATAATGTCCAATGACCCGGACTGTTAACCAAGATGGCCACCACAGCCGAACTTAGTTTAACATAGGGCCCTATGGGAAAATTCGTTGAAAAATCTTCTTGTCTGAAACCAATTGACATATTGGAGCAGGACTTGGCAGCATTGGTCCTTAGGAGGTTCTTTTTCAGAAATGTGTCTGATTTCATGGACTGCGAACCAAGATGGCTGCCACAGCAGAACTTAGTTTAACATAGGACCCTATGGGTAATTCACTCAAAAATCTTCTCGTCTGAAACCACTAAGCCAATTAGAATTAGACTTGGTAGCAATGGTCCTTAGCTGGTCCTCTTTCAGAATTTTGTGCGATGACCCAGACTGTCAACCAGAAGGTTGCCACACCCGAAATTAGTTTAACATAGGGCCCTATGGAAAAATTCGTTGAAAAATCTTCTTGTCTGAAACCACTTGACATATTGGAGCCAGACTTGGCAGCATTGGTCCTTAGGAGGTCCTCTTTCAGAAATGTGTCCAATCACCTGGATTGTCAACCAAGATGGCTGCCACACCGAACTTTGTTAAATATTGGACCCTATAGCAAAATTCATTTAAAAATCTTCTTGTGTGAAACCGCTTAGCCAGTTGGAACAAGACTTAGCAGAAATGGTCCTTAGATGGTTCTCTTTTAGAAATGTATCCGTTGACCTGGACTGTAAACCAACATGACTGCCACAGCTGAAATTAGTTTAACATAGAATCCTATAGAAAAACCAGCCAAATTGACTGCAACACTTAAATTTTTAGGTCTGCTGAAGGTGAAAAGTTAAATCCAGGTGAGCGATACAGGCTCTTGAGAGCCTCTAGTTTATCTCTTGTGTCAATATGTGCCGACCCTCTACTCTAATAAGAATAAGAATATTTTATTTCCAATCAAGGGCCTGCTAGGGACAAAATATTACAATGAATAAACAGGATGAACATACAGCAATGATGTAAATAGATAATTCATACACATTTATCATATAGCAATATATATGAAGTAATTGCAAGTGACTAGATTTATAGTAAAATGACTGCCCCCAGTAAATACATTTACAAGAGCTGCATCAGACCATTTGGGGAAAAAAGAAATAATTTAAATAAATAAAAAACTTGCTCTAGTGTTTAATTTAAAAATTCACTATGATGTCATGACTCATGTTTGTTCAATATAAAAATACAATATGTTTTTAATATTTTTATAAAGATCAATAAGGAGTCTCCTCATGACCTAAAGACATGGATGATACATTTGTAACTTGGTCATCCTGATGCAGAGGTCATCAAGGGTCAAGGCTACAGGACTTTTATATCTTTGGTTATTTGGGGTTTTATGCCATTTTCAGCACATTTGGCTATTTCATGGCGGCCAGTTTTTATTGGCGGAGGAAGCCGAAGTACCTGGAAAGAACCACAGACCTTCGGTAGGAAAATTGGCAATTCTTGTCAAGTAAGATTGGAGTCAAACACACCCCGCCACAGGTGAGATTCGAACTCACAACCCCAGCGTTGACAGACTAGTGATCATTAGTAGTCATGACGAACTACCTAGACCGCTCGGCCACAGAGGTCACCAGGACTCTTATAAGAGTAAAGGGTCGGCATATATCTTATAAGGGTCATGTGTATCCACATATTGATATAAAGTGGATGAAATGAAGAATACACTGTGTACAATAGTAGAACAAATTTTTGTACCAGTATTGTAGACATAATTCCAGTTTTATGTCAAACAATACTAGTAGTTCCAGCATTACGGAATAAAAATACTAGGATTTCTAGAATTGTCACCATTGTAATACTACATAGTGTTCCTGGTATAGTAAAAATACAGAAACTGGAATTCCAGTATTGTGGATTGTTAGAGGATTTTCCAGTTTTAAAAATTTTTTCAGTATTTTAAACTTTTGAATACTTGAATAGTTTGGCATTGTGGTAATTTCAGTACATTGTTATAGATTGTTCATCATAACTGAATTATATGATGAGCAACAACAATTTTAACTTCTTATGTCATTGGCCCTTACAAAGACCATTTGTGAAAGAATTATGCCAGCATTGATGACAGCAATACCCTCTACAATTGATACACTATTGATTGAGGTCCATCTGCTCATACGATGCATAAATGACTTCGACTACTTTGACATTTTGCGTTTCTTTAACAGACCTGGATACAAAAGAGCTTTTGTTTTCAAATGGGCTAATGGAAGCCAGGTGAGCGATGCAGGCTCAAGTGAGCCTCTATTTCAATATCTATATCACTTGTATTACCGGTTTTTTCCAGTACATTTGTATCTTTCAATGTCCGTAATTCTGGTATCACCTGTATTCTCTAGTGTCTTCCAGTATCTGTAATTCTAGTAGAACAAATATCTGTAATTCTGGTATTACCAGTATTTTCCAGTATCTATAACTCTGGAATACCAGTGTCTACCAGTATCTTCCAGTTTTTTCGAGACTGCACAATTATGGAATGCCAGTGTTGTCCGGTGTCTTCCAGTATTTTAGAGAAAAAAATTAAATGACAATACTGCAAACCGGTATTTTCCAGTATTTTTGGGAATTTCAGATACTGGAAGATACTAGTGTTACAATACTGGTTCAAAAATTTGTTCCAGTATACACAATCTCACTTTATCCAATTTAATATATCCTTGCTAAGATTCCTTCAATCCATATGTGATGATCCGTTAGTCTTATAAGAATCTTAGCAATAATACATTAAGTGAAGGAAAATAAGGTGAAATAAAACATGGTCCATGTGCATGTGATCTTGACTGGTGGATATGACAATCTTTATTGATGCAAAACAATGAGTTTAGGTTACTCTTGTTCTGCTGTCTTATACACTATATCCTATACCAATTTTCTGTCTGTATGATTTATTTGCAAAATTGAAATGCTGGCAGCCTTTGCGAATATTAAAAAAGCAAAAATTTTACATTAAATCAATGAACTCCATCAGAAATATCAGAGGAAAAATTCAATGACAGAGTTTTGTTTAGAGTTATTTCCCCTAGACTGTTTTGCTGAATTTTATTTACAGCATATTTCGATGTGTAATAGATCTTTTGTCAATTGTAAAGAATGCTCACTTACAAATGTGCGTATTAATTTTTTTTTTATTGGTCCTGTTGATGTTCATACTGTCTAAACCAAACCTCTTTGTGACTAAAGATTTGGTTAGACAAGTGTTTGGATTACACAGGTTATTAAAGAATATCCTTTGTAAATTCTGTCTCAGGAGTTCAGTTTAGACAGGTTTTTTGTTACAATGGGGTTTGGTTTAGACAGGTTTCATTGTACAGTGAAACTTGTCTCTTGTGTGTTGTACTGGAGGGGACTTGAAGAAAAAATTTTTTCCGTAAATGGCCGTTTCGAGTTTAGATGACCAAGTGAAGACGACTTCATGTGTGATCGTCTTCATTCGGTATGACATCCAATAAGGATCCTTAATACATTCGTTTATTGTGACTCTTGACCAATCAAACGTAACAATACTATACTTTTTTGGGTGTTCATACTGAAAATAGATAGGTGCACAAGGCCTAAATAAAACCCCGTTTTTACAGAAGAAATAGGTACGTACACTCGTTCAAACATGAAGAACTGGAAAATATTCAACTGGTTTTTAAAATTCAGCATTTTTGCCCTCGTTCAGCTGTGCTCCACTTGGGAAAGAAGTGAATTTTAAAAACTCATTGAAGATTTCCCAGTCTTCCAGTGCTTCGACTCATCCGTATTCAGTTTTGACGTCATATTAAATCTATGTTTAATTCTCGCATATAATGTTGTGCATTTTGATTGTTTATAAAAAGTTTTGTTTATTATATGTAAAAAAATGTGATAAAAAACAATGAATTTACATCAGTGTCAATGATTTTTGAAAACAAAATACTTATAAGTAAGCTAGAAGTTACATTATAGGGAGGAAATTCTGCATATTCAGATCCAGTTGGCAACTTAACATATATACATCGTATTTGAATGAAGAGTTTTCGACATAAATATGTTAGACTGTATTTTACAAAGCTTTATTGTAAATTTAGGTACAGATAAACCCTAGTGTAAAAAGTAAATATGTGATCCGTACTCAGCCTGATGATGGTTCTTTATCTACGCTGGAAACTGCAGCATTTGCTTTATCAGTGTTAGAACAAATGCCAGGTTTATTTGATGTAAGTAAATACACAGTATAAATACATGTAGTGTTATTATCGAGGAGAAAAAAATTACAGGGAAAAAAATTGAAACAACTTATTAGCTCACCTGGCCCAAAGGGTAAAGTGAGCTATTCTCATCACTTGGTGTCCGTTGTTTGTCATCTGTTAACTTTTACAAAAATCTTCTGCTCTGAAACTACTGGGCCAAATGGAACCAAACATGCCACAATGATCATTAGGGTATCTAGTTTAAAAAATATGTCCAATGACCCTGCCTGTCAACCAACATGGCCGACATGGCTAAAAACAGAACATAAGGGTAAACTGCAGTTTTTGTCTTATTTCTCAAAAACTAAAGCATTTAGAGCAAAACTGATGGGGTAAAAATGTCCATCAGGTCAAGATCTACCTGCCATGAAATTTTTAGACGAATTGGTCAACCCTTTGTTGGGTTATTGCCCCTGAATTGTTAATTTTAAGGAAATTTTGCAGTTTTACGTTATTATCTTGAATATTATTATAGATAAAGACAAACTTTAAACAGCGTAAAGTTTAAAGATCTTTTCTTCTGAAACAAATTAGCCTATTGGGACCAAACTTTGGTGGAATAGTCCTTGGGTGGCCCCATTCCAAAATTATATCTGGCATCCCCGACTTCCAACTGACATGGCTGCTGTTACTAAAAATAGAAAATGGGGGGATGAATTTCAAAAATCTTCTTCTATGAAACTACAAGGCCAATTGGAACCAAACTTGACAGTAATTGTCCTTGTAGCAGGTTTTGATCTTAAAACATAAATTCTCAGACTGATTTGAATATGCTTTATTTCTTTCCTTCGTTCACATCAAACCGTAAGAACTAAAAAATACAAAATATAATAATAAGAAGAAAAAATTCCATACAGAGTTGTTTACAAAATACAGTGCATATATAGCGGTGCTAATAAACCTGATCACTATTAAAGTTTTGTTCGTTAACTACATGTGTATTATGTTCATTTCTTTATAAATTCAATATAGCAATCTGCATCGATTAATGCATTCAAAGTATCAACAAAATCATGGTTCAGATCATACAATTAAACACAAACTCAAATATTTGACTAGAATAATCATAAACCCTTTTAAAACTGAATCAAAATATTCAAGCTCATTTCAATACTGAATCATGAATAAATGTCCACATATCTAGAGAAAGTCTTAATCTGAATAAAATCAGGTGATTCTACCATAAAAACATTAAAATTGTGCATAAAGAAACATTAAATTATTTCAGACAAATATTTCTACATTTTACAATAGTAGAAGAAAGATAACTCTTAGTCATAAAAGTACGTAGTTCAAAATATCCAAAAGAAAAAGAGGGATAGTTAGAATTTGACAATTGGGCCAAAAAGGAGATAAAATTACTCTTCACTTACATGTAATTCTACATAAATCATGCATCTTGCATTGAATACTCATAAAAAAACAAATATTGGGAGTTAATGGGCCACTCACATCATCGACACATGTATGCTTTCCTCAGACGTTAGAAACCCTATGAAATTTATAAAAAGACCATTTATCTCATGGTCAGGAACATTCATGCATTAAATATATACTTGAAGCATAGTTACCTTGTTCCTCTGACCAAGATGCTAACGTTAATCTTAAAGATATCGTTGACAATTAAAAAAACCATGCCCTCTCATTCAAGGGGTTATTTTGAGAGTGGGGAAATGAAACCACCACAACACTTACTTGAACTTACAGTGTAAAAAACTTGGACATGTCGTCCCTATTACCCTTCGGCCCAAACCACTGACATTTACAGTCCTTGGGAGGTTCTCTTTCAGAATTATGTCCGATGACCCGGACTGTTAACCAAGATGGCCAAAGCCAAACTTGCAGGAAAATTCATTGAAAAATCCTCTTGTCTGAAACAACTTGACCAATTGGAACCAGACTAGGCAGCAATGGTCCTTAGGAGGTCCTCTTTCAGAAATATGTCCCGATTCCATGGAAAGTGGACCAAGATGGCCGCCACAGCCAAACTTAGTTTAACATAGGACCCTATGGGAAATTCACTCAACAATCTTCTCGTCTGAAATACTGAGCCAATTGGAGTGAAAACTTGCAATATCATACACCTTAAGCACAGAGACACATTTTCTGGCGTTCACACAGCAAGAAAGACAAACTCTACATACCGGTAATATGGAAGAAGGGATCTATGCATTACTTAATGGCACAAATTCCCTTCATGTATATAATTATATACATATTGTTTTACCCCTGTCCATCCTACCAAACACATATATGCTTTTTCCACATAACCCACTGCTCCTTTAATTTTCATTGTATTATGTTTTCTTATTTCGAAGGATGATTGTACATTGAAGTTGTGCATACTCTAAGGAAATCCATTTTTGTCAATTTTGCACGTGGTCAATTAGCATTGGAGGTACATGTTTGTCCAGATAACTTCTACATTTTTCAGTGAAGAAAGTTTTTTATTATGCACGTGTGCATATTTGAAGAATTTCCATTTCCATCAATTTTTCATAAAATTATGGGTTGTTGAACTAAGTTATTTTATGGTAAATGTTCATCCACACACAAAATAGGAGATCTAATGGGGTCATGATATGTATTTGAGAATTTAGAGCACAAAGCTAGATCTCAGAGAACTTTTTGCATGTTTGATTCCATACATATGTGTCTGTTTTAATAATGGATTGCACAATTCTAGTTTTGGAAATATCCTGGATTCTCAGACCTTTAACTATAGAGATAAGTATCTAATGACCATATATTAAAGTAAACAACAGTAAAATAACAATTACTTGGAACTATTGAATTTCAAATATTTCAATTCCATCTTTGGTAAATTTCCTGGAAAACTCTCAGATCTTTAAATTTTTGGTAATTCCAATTCCCTAGCACCCATATATTTATATAATCAACTGTGAAATAGAAATTGATAGGAACAATTGAATTTCAAACATTGGTAAATATCCTGGAAAAACTATCAAAGCTTTTATTTTTTAAAAAAGAACCTAGCCACCATATATTAAAGTCACTGAGGTTGTGAGTTAGAATCTCACCTGTCAGGTGTCTGGTCAACTGGTCCCAATTCCAATTGGTCCCAGTTTTGGACAATTGGTCCCAACTCCAATTAGTCCCAGGACAATTGGTCCCAACTTTTTTTCTATACTAATTCTATGTTACATGGTATATAGTAAGTGGATAATTAGAAGTTTTTTGAGAAAGGGTCATATTTATAATTTATTTGGAATATAATTTTTTTATCCCTACTACATATATATATATATATGTGTGTAAATTTGGTTTTTGTTTAAGTCAATAACTCAGCTACTACAAGTCTTAGTAAAGTAATATTTGGTCAGTGGATAAAATCAAAATTTTGTCACAGCAAGGTGAAAAGAAACATTCAATGATACAAAAAAATTCAAGCACAATCAAACATTGTTTCTACTTGAATACAATAATTGGAATGGACGGAAAGTTGAAAACAAGCCATAGAGGGGTGATATTTGATAAGTGGGTAAATCTTGGACAATAACCAGCATCCATACCAGGAATTAGGTCACTTTAGCCAGGGGCATTCATAACAAGTCTGTTAAGTCCTGCATTAGCCTACATTTTGTGCATGAATGACTTGGGTTAAAGTTTTGGTTAAAGTATATTTCTCAGTATTAGACAGTAACTACAAGTCATCGAAAGATGATATTTGGTCAGTGGTTGGTTCTTGGGCAGTAACCCACATCCGTACCAGAATTAAGTCACTTTGTCCTACATTTTCCACAAGAGTGACTTAGGTTAAGGTTTCCAGTTAAGGTCTATATTTCAGCAACTAGAAATATCTGGGCAGTGGGTAAGCAGGCACATATATGTCCTACAAAATTTGTTGATGTTCATTAATGAATAACGATTCTAGAGTGATCAAAACATTTCCTCTTTTTTTGGTTAAAAATACAATTCAAACTGATCCATGCCCATTGATTTGGAAAATCAAAAGCTCTGAGATATCGCTTTGGACTAACAATCATACTAAGAGACTAATTATACCCCCCGAAAACGAAGTTTTGGGGGGTATATAGGTTTCAGTCTGTCTGTCTGTCTGTCCATCCATCTGACCGTCTGTCTGAACCTCGTGTACATGCTTTGTGTTATCAATTCCAGTTACAGCTTATTCGGACCTGTTTACCGCTACGATTTTAGGGTTATCACTACGATTTTCAGACCCCAAAATTACGCCTTCCGCCCTTTTAAACGTTTTTCTACGTCAACTAAGTAAAACGGTAAAAAAAGAAAAATGCAAAGTTCGCTCGGAACCTTTCGCGACATGTCGATATGTCCAGGCATAAAGTTAAAGGATGCTCGAATGAACGTTGACTTATCCTCACGGCGCTTTGACTGATGGTAGAACTTTCATCTTTGCAAACGCTCATAAGATTTTGACACGGCATCATTTAATGGCGGCATGATGAAGCCAGTAAAAGCATGCCAGTCAAACGTGAATACACTGATCTTTGGAAATTCCTTCAATCTTCATCAAAAGGCGAAACCTTTATACTACATGTGTATGTATGTCAGTCGGTGAAGTCTCACAAATATTCCATGTGCTCACGGAGGTAAATCTTACTGGTGAAGTCTCACAAATTTGGAAAAGTGCTGAAAATCGAAAGAGGACAAAACGAGGGCGGCTGATGATGAAAAAATTCAAATTCTTTATTTATTTAAAATCCAACAAAGGATTGTGATCAGCAAAAAAAAAAAAACCAAACAGAATAACAAATGTACATGACACAAATGATAAAATATATCAGTATACATTACAAATAAAATTAAAATCAAAATTACAGTAAATTTTACATCACGGCTGAGGACTTAACTTTATTTAACAAGTTAACACATAATAATGATGATGTGCACAATCATAGCTCAAAATGAATTCCCATTTAGTACAGCTCCGCTCTTTACAATTTGCATTAAGGAAATGTTTCCAGATTAATGACTTGCTGCAGATATGTAGATCATTTTATCAACTATCAACTTTCTCACAAAGACAAGTAAGATTTCATTAGGATAAATGAAATTTGTCCTAGCTTGTCTTTCACTCTCTCTCTTAATTCCCTCTATTATGGTCTGGATAATGGGAAGGGGTGTAAAAAAAGCGCATTTTCTAGGGGCCACTATGCCCAATTTTTTTTCAAGTTTGGACTTAAGTTTTTTTTTCCAGCATTTTCCCCAGCAAATGTCTCCCCCCCCCCCTTTAGGAACTTTGACTTATCCTCACGGCACTTTGACTGATGGTAGAACTTTCGACTTTGCAAATGCCCATAGGTTTTGACTTTGCATGTTTTACTGGTGATCTACATACTTGCAGCAAGTCGTTAAGATTTTCTATCATCATTTTTGCATTTTGAACTTGCTCATTTTCCAACAATATTCTATATGAAGAGTACCCATTTTGTGTAATCAACTCCTCTTACAGCTTTAAATCAATGGACTGGAACTTTGCAGGGTGTTTCATCTACTCCTCTTACAGCTTTTACTTTCTAAAGTGCAGAGGGCTCAACAGGTGCATGATCGGGGGGTATCAATAGTCCGTTAAGGACAGATTATGTGGACAGGTTTACAAAGCAGTTGGCGCGGGGGGTATATGTGGCCCACTAGACCACAGTACATGTAACTCTAGTTTGTTTCAAAGCGTGATTATTCTATAGTGTCTAGAAGAGACTTTCAGCAAGCTTTTGTTTTTTCAGTGATTCATTTGTTCTGACAGTTGAATATAACTTTCTTCTATTTCCTGCTAAGACATGCCTCTATTACTGATTTACATAAATATACTAGTAACTAATGTATATATCAGCAATTCGATTATTTTTTTAAAAAAAATAATGAATTTATTGTTATTTGAATTGTTGACATGTTTTCGTCTATTTTTCATCTAAATTGTATACCATACATGTATTTATTAACAAATGAAAAAATAAAGAAAGATTAATATAATTTCTTTATTGGTCATTTAATACAAAATCTGCACATTTAAAGCATACTAAAAATAAAGTTCGACCAAAATTATCTTGTACATTCCCTCAATAAATAGACATCTTTCACACCCATTGTCTCACAATATTTTTATACAAGAAACCCCGGGCAAGAAACAAACATGATTCAAATTCTTTATGACATCAAGATTAAAATACTAGTAAAGTTATGGATACATTTCTCTTCTCTATATTTAGCACTAATTCAAGAAAACAAAGTTACTTAATGTTTCTTTTACTATGTGAAACAATCTCAACATAATGTTCAAATTTCTAATTATACCCCCCGCAAACAAAGTTTGGGGGGTATATAGGAATCACCTTTTTCGTCCGTCTGTCTGTCTGTCTGTCCATATATCTTGTAAGCGCAACTCCTCCTAGACCGCTCTATGGATTTCAACGAAACTTTACAGAAAGGAAGTACATCATATAAAGATGTGCATGAAGAAAAATCTTTGCTTTCCGATATCACACAAGGGAGATACTTGGACTTCAAAGTGGGGGGTATCCTTTGTGAGCTTTGCTCACAGTACATCTAGTTTGTCATAGTATCAATCAGTAATCCCACAGACTTCAAAAGACTAGACACATTCATATCTACATTTGCAAAAGAATCCCACAATTCAAAGAGTTCTGTTTGTCGTCTTCTGGCCGAAGCTCTCTGAATGCGTTTTAGTTTCTGCTCTGACACCAGTTTTACCTGCATGGGAACTAACCTCGAAGAGAAATATAATACATGAGCTTATCGTATTTACCCATGCCTATATCGACCTGCTGAGGCCTTCACAATTTCCCGTATTTCGGTACTGTGACGTCGTAAAGAGTTGACCCGACCCTAATATGAGCTGACCCAAATATATCAGCGACGTTGACCCGAATATATCAGGAAAACATCCGGTTATAGGCAGATGGCCATTGAAAAGTAAGAAATTCCATTAAGATTGCTAGTTAACAATACGATAAATTTATCATCAAGTTTTCTTCAAACGAATATTGTAAAATATAAGCCGCTCGACACAGTATGAAGCTTTTTAACTCATTCGCTACGCTCACCCGCCGAAAAAGCTTCATATTGTGTCTCGCGGCTGATATTTTACGATATACGTATAATATGTACATATAATACATTGATTGTGAATGTTCCTAAGCAAATAATGTGGGTTAAATAGCTCATACTTTCTTTAAAAGTTTCATCTAAAAAAATAACAATAATAATTGATTAGAAATGTGTTAGTGTGTTTCAACTTTAATATTATTTTTAGTTTAATATAGATAACACATTGAATATTCAGATATATAGAAATACATTGTTTTGTAAAGTACTTTATTCTGAGGATGTTTGGCACAAAAAACAATTTGAAAAGTTAGTACATACCTGGCTTCCTCACTTAATAGCCTGATTAGGAGGTACAGCAGCAGGCTCTGTCCTCTGGCTTTCTGGTTTAGGCAGTGGTGCCAGCCCTCAACATCATTGGTTGTTCTGATAGACTGACCATACACTGACCAGGAACGAATCGGACTTTTAGTCTAGCCATCTATTGCATGCTATTGTCTACTAGTAATGTATGATCTTATTTTATATCTCTTTAATTTTCTCCGTTTTAAATCCAAGTATATAATGATGTACATTGCAAACTATACTCATACATGTACATACCTTCTTAGTTTTGGTGTTCCCGAGAGTGTCTACCAGTTTGTCTGCTCCTCTTTCTGTACCCTGACTAACAAGTGAATACTCCATCACAACAGTGTCATTGATATCATCTGGGAGCATACTGTTGTCCTCAATAGAATTTTCATTAATGACATCTGGTTGCCGAAAAGACCTGTTCGATATGTCGAATGACTGGTCACTTGGTACCTCATCACCACTGCCTTCACCACTGCTGGACTCATCACGACTGCCATCACCACTGCCGGACTCGTCATCACTACCGGACTCTTCACCACTGCTGGACTCACCACCTTGTGTACTAATATTGGTACTGTCTTCTTGCACTTGGAATGATTCAAGAGACACGTTGAATGTTCCAAGGTCTGCAGGGTCTATGGAACTCCGTGTGCTCTCCCCAATAGGTCTGTCTGTGCATCTTTGACAAACAAAGTGGCGTTGGATGTCTGAACTATGCGGAGGATGTCGAAACTCTGCATTATTGATACCTAAAACAAAGAAACTGGATTTTTATCACTGCATGAAATCATGGTTTGGATGCTACATGTACTATATACTAATACTTTATTGTCATTTAAGCTATCAAATACAGCTTGTGACAAATAAAAACAGAAAATAATGATGTACATTGCAAACTATACTCATACAAGTCATGCAAGTATTTACAAGTAATATTAAAATAATATTAATGTTCTATGTACAATAGTGTCCCTGGTTTTTTATGTCAATATTTAATGTCACGAAAACTTCATTTGCGACTATAATGCTTAAAAACCCCAAAATCTTATATTTCTTTTCAGTAAATCCTTTTATATCAGCTGAATCTATAAAACATCATTTTATATAAAGGCATACAGAAATATTGCTGTCTGTAAGATTTTTTTTATTAAAGTTGCACATCTTTCTGTTCTTCAACAAGAATCGGTATCTAATATATGTAGATATTCTTGGAAATCGAATTGAGTCATAATTTAGTTGGAAATGAAAGAAATTCTTTTATTTTACACACCACTCCATTCAATTCTACATTTAGATCCGAGAATGCATTGTTAATGAGTGGACAAGTCGGTATATATCAATTAAGCCTTACTTTTAAGTTACCTTAATATTCAGACAAAATTATGCTATTGTGCTATTATACCTCAGATTTTAAAAATTCACTATTGCAATAAAATTTTAGAGAAATAACATATTAACTTAAAAAATGAAAAAAATGCAATACTTGGTTCATGGTTCAGTAATAGACCTGTGGAATATTGTTCCCTTGTTCAGTTTACTGAGTCACAGTGGGACTAACTAAATCCATTAACACATATTTGCAGA
The DNA here is from genome assembly GCA_028015205.1 of Mytilisepta virgata. NCBI lineage: Eukaryota > Metazoa > Mollusca > Bivalvia > Mytilida > Mytilidae > Mytilisepta > Mytilisepta virgata. The sequence goes on from CM051517.1 coordinate 70,520,748, forward strand.
TAGTCTAATTCCTATCAATAAATTAAATTGTTATGTCATAAAAGATAAAGAGTTCATCATCACACTGAGATCAGATACATATAGCAAGTTGCAACACCACATGACAATTTTAATTATTATCTCCATAATTAGTTACATGTTGTGCCTGTTGCATAACCATGATAATATTTAATAAATGTCAAAAGATAGGTTCAATAATAAATTATAGGCTAAAAGTGCTTCTAATAAACTAATAAATTATCAAAAGAGAGAGTGAAAAAAAAATGTGATATTTAATGATTTTGTAAAATTTTATTAATTGAAATATTTCAATTTTCAAAGATTTTAACCGTTTTAAAATAATACCTTAATTAATGCAATTATTACATGAAGTTTTGAACTGAATAATTTTTCAAAAATATTATGAACCAACAAATTTTGATAAAATAGTAACATGCAATAATCATATAAAAATATTGAGAATATGAAATATTCATATTTATAATGGTCAGTTTAAATAATGCCAGGTTAATCAAAAGTTCAAATCTCAAAAAGGTAAAAAAAGAGAATAATTATAGTTCTTTTTTCTTTTCAATTATGAAACTTGTCAGATAAAATTCATTTCAGTTATATTTTAAATTCACGAAGTAATGAAGAAAAAAAATTGTGATTTGAACCAGAAACGTAGGGATATTAGGGATATAAATATAATAAAAAATAGGGATATTAACTTGTAATATTAAAGTTAAAGAAAATGAATTTAGGAACAAATAGGGTAATTCCCCAAGATAAACTTATAACTAATGGAGATGTCATTGCATATATTTGTACCATAAATGATTGAATTGTTTTTGGTTCCTCTCTATAAAAATTTCTTTTAGTAAGACTTACCTGAACATGATCTGTGAGTCCAAGATTGGCATAATACACAGCACAAAGCATGAACAGTGAAGGCATGTTTCTTAACACGAATTTTACGGCTACAAATAACACACGCAGTTTCTGAATCCATAATCCATCAACAGGTGAAGCAAAATAAATATTCTTCATATTTATATATTTGGAAACTTAAAAGTCTATTTTGATTGGGTTATAGAGGTTTGACCAATCAAACTGTTCAGAAAAAAAAATCATCAAGGTAATTCCTAGATGACACTGACAGCAACTGTATATTTGTCACTGCAGCAGGCAACATCCTGTACCTTATTTACATTTATTCACCCATAATTTTTATGGCTGGGATAATTGTCAATTGTTATTATCTGTTAATTAGTAATATAATTGTCATCTGTGTCTTGGTGGCAATCTTTTCAGCTTTGGATATACATTGTATAGATTTGGTTGAATCTGCTTTTGAAATAAAAATACTTTAGCAGAACATGAATTCCATGAAATCTACTCATATTTTATGTGAGACTTTGCAACATACATGTAAAAATGTAGTCACTCCAAATCAATATCCTCTATTTCTCAGACATTTGAATATAAATACTAGATCACTTTTTACTGAGAATGCAAATCTCCCAATTTTTTTCATGATTCAGGGTTACCTGTCACGGGTTGTGTTCGACACCAATTTTAATTGACAAGGATTGCCAATTTTCCTACCAAAGGTCAGTGGATCTCTCCGGGTACTCCGGCTTCCACCACTTAAAAAAACTGACTGCCATGGACAGATTGTAACCAAAGTTGACAGAAATGATTTATGGAAGGCCACCTCTATTAAAGTTCAACCTTTGGTTCCCGAAGTATGAATAACATGCCCGCCAGAGGCCATCTTTGATTTTTATTGGCCAATTTTCAAAAATCTTCTCCTCTGAAACTACATAAAACTTTGCAGGATTGATGACAACAATACCCTCTACAAGAGATCCACTTTTTGTTGAGATACATCAGCTCAACCAACAGCTGTGGCTGTTCATTCTATTGAAACAATATGGGAAAGGAGTTTTTTGTCATTTACTCAGGAACAAATGTGTATATTGTAACAAAAAGTTGCAGGAATGATGTATGGAAGGACCTCTACCAACTATATACCTTTGATCAACATGGCTGCCAGAGGCCATCTTTGATCTTGATTGGCAAATTTTCAAAAATCTTCTTCTCTGAAACTGCATTATGAAATGTTTTGAAATTTTGCAGGATGGAGGACAAGAGCAGTCTCCACAAATGATCAACTGATGGCTGTGACTGTTCAAACTTTCCATTGAAACCATATGGGAAAGGACTTTTTGTCATTTGCTCAGGAAGTAAAGGGAAGACTGTAACCATATGCATAGTTGGCAGGAATCTCATATGGAAATATGCAAATAATCTGCTCTTTTAGCTCACCTGACCCAAAGGGTCATGTGAGCTATTGCCATCACTTTTCGACCGTCTGTCCATCAACATTTCAATTCTTCTAGAGAACTGCTTAATGGATTGAAACCAAACATGGTGTGAATGTTCCTTATGAGGTGCTGACCAAGTGTTGTTACTTTGTTGCCGATCCGTCATCCAAGATGGCCACCATTGGGGAGCTTAGTTTAACATAGGTCCCTATGGGATATACATACAAAAATCTTCTAGAGAACCACTGAATGGATTGAAACCAAACATGGCATGAGTGTTCTTACTTTGTTGATAATTCATCCAAGATGGGGAACTTAGTTTAACATAGGACCCTAGCAACCATATATACAGAGATTTAGCTAGCGCTCGTCACTTTCGCCATTGACGAATGATTCTTGAAAGTGGCGAATGTTTTCAGTATGCAATTCGTCACTTGAAATTTCAAAATCGCCAAAAAATATTTTTGCTAAGACGCGCTAAAATTGGACTGGACGTGTCATCCTTTAATCTCATGCGTCCCTGGTACGCATTTAAATCTAATCAGCTGCGTCCGAAGACCATAATTTTCATAAAAGATCTCGAACCGCCATTTTTTGTTTTCTTGGAGATCAAAGGGAACGGGGAAGGAAACGACAAAAAATTAAGATAGAAAACAGCGGCAATCGGAATTCTCGTGATATTTCATTGGCCACAGCGTTTTTTACCGACCGGTAACAATATGAACCTCATTCATGATTTAAAAATGAAATTAGCGGACTTTGACTTACATTACAATTGGAAATTTTGTCAATATTGATTAATAAGGTGTTAAAACAAGGTCAATGGGAGGATTTTAAGAGTATGTTTGAGAAAAAATAATAGTAAAGATTATAGATAAATAAATATTAAAAAATAAAATGGCAATATTAAATAAGTTGTCAAAAAGATTTTTGCTCATATCTGTAACAGAAATTTTCTTCCAAGTTTGGAGCACCACTGCATACATGTGTATGTTCATTTTTTCTTTTTCTTTTTTGCATCCTTCTGATCTTAAAACTTTCAACTTTAGGAGGGCTTTTCAGTTGTGGTGTATGTCTAAGGATAGGAAGATCATGCATTATTGAGGTGATATCTATCAAATAGTATCTACATGTACATTTCATTTATTTATTCAGTAATATTTGCTATTGTATGAATTACAATGTTTTGTTAAAACTTTATTGATAATAAAACATTTTTATTATGATTAACATGTTATATATGTACCAGTGCTGAAAAATAAATGATAAAAATATGTATTAATATTCAATGTTATATTTTTTCTCCATCATATGTACAAAAAAGAACTGGAATAAGTTACATCGATAGAACATGAAGAATTTGTCCCCATTTTGCTTGTCCGCAAAAGTGACTAATGGTCTCAAAATCCTAGCTAAAACCCTGTATATATTTAGATTCATGACCCTATAATATAGCTGTACAAGTCAATATGGATGCTCAAGGGTCAAGGTCATTGAAAAAATCCATAGCAACTAATGAAAAGTCCCTAGCAACCACAAATATTTGGTTCAGGACCCTACAATTTACCTGTTCAAATCAAAATGGAAGGTCAAGAGTCAATGCCATTGAAAAAATCCCTAGCCACCATATATATTTGGGTTCAGGATTCTATATTTTAGATGTACAAGTCAATATTAAGGCGAAAAATGTGACGGTATATCTTAAATATCTAAAGTAATCATTGATTGAAGATCTAAACAAATAACAGGTGAGCGATTCAAGCTCTTGGGAGTCTCTAGTTTAGGTCAAAGGTCAAATTTCAAGGTTACTTTGACATTTTGCATTTCTTTAACAGCCTTGTGGATACAAAAGAGCTTTAACATTTTCAGATGGTCTAATAAAAGCCATGTGAGCGCTACAGGCTCACCTGAACCTATAGTTTTTCGTCCAATTTTAATGGATTTTTTTTGTTTTAATTTTCAGGTCAACAATTTTTTGTTCTGTTATGAAGAACTGAGCTCTTGAGATACAGGGGGTTAAAAGTGGTAAAAAGCATATTGAGGTCTTATTATGCTGTGCTTAGCGAAGCCCTTTATATATAATGGGTGCACTTATATGTTCCAAATTGACAAAAGGCCATTTGACTTTCCACATTCACACTGGTAGTTAATTGAATTACATATTTTCAGAACGGCCAGTTGTTTGTAGATTGTCTGTCAAGCATGTGTTCTGCTCGTCATTTTGTGTTTAACTGACATGGATTGCCAGTTTTTCTGTCGCAGATTGGTGCATGTGGTTTTCTCCAGGTACTCAGGCTTCCTCCACCAATAAAAACTGCCCATGATAAAGCCAGATGTGCAGAAAGCTGTGTACTGTGTAAAGTCCCAATAAGTCATTGGTAAATTATATATTTTTGGTTGTTCATTAGGTGTTTTTATGCAATTTTTCAGGTGTTGACAAAACCTTTAGAAGCTTTATGTCAGTTCCAGATAGATCATGGAGCATGTACACATCACAGCAAAGTTTATAAAATAGAAAATGGACTTTGGAAGAAGAAACTATCTAAGAAGTATATTAAAAAACTTCAGGCAAAGAAAGAGGAAGGAGAAAACATGAAAAGTTGATGATAGTTGTGTTTTTAGTTTTATTTAATATTTCATTGAATATAGTTTATTTTCTTCTTATATTTATTGTCTAATCCTTTGCTGGGTTATACATAGTGTACTGTAAATTCGGAAATTATTGCGATGTTTTTATTATTGCGATAAATGCGACAAGGTTGTAACTGCATTAATTTAAATTCGCATTTTGGAATTTTTTTCATATGAATGATCTGTATTTTCTCAGTATCACAAAAATTAAAATCGCATTTTGGTCTAAAATGACAAATTGCAATAATAAATGCACGCAATAATTTCTGAATTTACAGTATTATCTTAAATATGAATGACAGTTTTGTTTTATAAAGGGGACACATGTAATAAAATCTGAGGGGCAATGTCATTAGATGGATGATATTGGACTGGTCATGATTCTGACTGATACTTATAGATTAATACATGACCTTAAGGACTTGCCTGAGGTCTGATATAGGTCGAGGGATGATACCTGGTCCGATATGGATTAGGTCATGTATTATCTGTTTATCATATACTGCCTTAGTACTTAATCCAAATGCACACGGTCTGATATAGCCATATCAGCCTGACCACATGACTCAACCGGTCTGATGTGGCCATATCAGGCCCTGTAAGTTCAAATAGCACTTGAATAATGCGTTATTAGCTGGGGTTTGCAGATATGGGTTGTTCACTTCCGGTCGTTACACGTGTGCAAAAACCATCATATTTATTACATATCTCGGTCAACCTTTATTACATACATTTTATGGCATGGCTAAACCTGTATCGCACCCCTTTATCACATGACTTAACCTGCATCGCACTCCTATTTTTTCATACAGAACCAGTCTCCGACAGGTACTTTAATTTACTTCAGCAGACGAAATGTTGTCGTCTTTGTTGTTGGCATTTGAATCGATGTTTTTACTGTGCTATAACTTTAGTTCTATCACACAACCAACAAATATTTATTTATTCAATACATTGGTGTCCGTCGTAAACTTTTTCAAAGATCTCCTCTGAAACCACTGATCCTTAGGGTATCTAGAATACAGTTTATGTTTTATTTGTTTGTCCGCCAAGAAACATGGTTAAGGGTAATATGTGTAACCTGTACCCGTATCCATACCCAAATCCCCGTACCGAAAATACATTTTCTTGAATATAACTACTAATTCCACATTTATATCCTTCTTTCTTGAATTTAATATAATTTTATACATGATAAAGAAATTTACATATACAGATCTTTTGTTTGATATGTTTTTTCTCATTGCATGTATATCACAAAAACATAGTTCAGAGGGATAAAATGCGTTACCCAAACAAGCTAAAATGTGTGCTATTATCCCGATTAATATACAATACTTACAATCTGGACATCTTTTAAGAAAAATATGAATGTTTATTTATTTATTTAAGAAAAGTGTAAATAAGAAAATTTATTCATTTGACCATAATATTAAAACTATTATGCATTATATAATGTCATTATGTTTAGCCGGTAAACGTTTGGATTTTTTATGATTAAGATTGTAAAATAATAATCATTAGCACAATTTATAATAAAAAGAGAAATGAAACCTGTAATTTAACTTATTAGATAAATTTGTAAGTATTCATAGGGTTTATAGTTCGTCTTGATCAAAATCACAGTGTGCCTTTTATAGTGGGTATGTATATTTACGATATTTTTTATGTTTATTGTTTCACTGCATTATTTGTATTTATTACTTTATTGCATTTATATTGCTGTACATTATCATAAAATATATCCTGTTATTAATTTAATTATATGCTCTTGTAATGTTGATGATGATGCTGCTGAGAAATATAACCGTGATATTAGCAAAATAAATTAAAGTATACATATGGTTATCTGAATCTTGATTTATTTTATTGGCTGTAAAAATCACTGGATATATTTTACAGAAAATATAAATTGTGAAGTTTTTTTAAGGTTATCCATACAATTTATTGTACTGTTCATACGACAATGTCTGTGTTAATTGCGGGTCATTCTCAAACAAAGTACTTTTCCGAGTACTTGCCACCAAGTTTTAAAGTTTCTTCTCATAGTGGTTATAATGTTGAACAATTATGGCCCGAGATTTGCTCTTTAGTTCTAGACTATTCGCACATAGTTCTTGTTATTGGTACCAACGACATACCATTAAATCCAGCTTCTATATTAAAATTGAGATCAAATGCAAAGACCACCCCCCTTTTACGGTAATCAAATATAACCCCTCACTTTTTTCCAATTAGAAACCTCCAAAATAACTGCAAAATTCTAACCAATATAATCATGGTGAAAAGTGGATAAAATTTAAAGTGTCATATTTAAACACTGATTCAACCCTTAAAAAAAATTTTCAGAAACATGTCGGCCTACTCGACTCTGTTCTGTGAATACTTCACAAGTGTTTTACCTCCAAAAATATCTGTGAAATTCTAAACCCCTAAAAACAAATTCTTAAATTTTTCTTGAACACCCCTATAAATCGGAAAATAAGAAAAATGCCCCCCTTTCCTACAATTTTTTAAAAAGAGTCAACAAGATTCTCTCCCCCCCCCCCCACCCCCATTTAAAATTTGCTATATTGTAATAATTAATAATTCATATAAAATTTATCTGTTGACAAATATGATAATTATAAAAAGCATGAACCAACAGTGACAACATTAAAATCACTATCATTGCATATAGAGTACAATTATTAATGTATGAATATTTTAAATATTCTAGTTTATAATATTTTAAATGGATAACAAATTAACTAACTGAATCAATAAATATGTTATTTTATGTAAAGAAAAATAATCAATGTAGTATGCTTCTTCTCCATTTTAAAGCAATACTTTTTATTCTTACTATTGTAAAATTCGGGATTGTATAACCTAATTTAGCTTCTTCGGGTTACACATTTTACCCCTTTTGACAACGTTTTTGGTGATATATCAGTCAAAAGCTTGTAAAATTGAATATAAAGAAATATTTTATTGATAATTATGTAAACATTAACATTGATTTCAAAAAAGAAAGCTATAAATGTCGAATTAGTAATTATATTCAAGAAAAGATATTTTGGGTACAGGGATTTTGGGTACGGGTTACACATATTATCCCTTACCAAGAAACATGGGCGCCACGGCTTAAAATAGAACATAGGGGTAAAATGCAGTTTTTGGCTTATATCTCTAAAACTAAAGCATTTAGAGCAAAACTGACAGGAGTAGAAATATTCACGAATCTCGCAACCCTTAGTTAGGTTATTGCCCCTGATTTTTATACGACTGCAAAATTTTTGATATATCACCAAAAACGTTGTCAAAAGGGGTAAAATGTGTAACCCGAAGAAACTAAATTAGGTTGTATAATCCCGAATTTTACAAAATTTTTGATATATCACCAAAAACGTTGTCAAAAGGGGTAAAATGTGTAACCCGAAGAAACTAAATTAGGTTGTATAATCCCGAATTTTACAATAGTAAGAATAAACGTATTGCATTAAATGGAGAAGAAGCATACTACATTTATTATTTTTCTTTACATAAAATAACATACATATTTATTGATTTAGTTAGTTAATTTGTTATCCATTTAAAATACTATAAACTAGAATATTTAAAATATTCATACATTAATAATTGTACTCTATATGCAATGATAGTGATTTTAATGTTGTCACTGTTGGTTCATGCTTTGGTATGACGTTGGCGTCGTCGTCGTTGTCGTCGTCGGCGTCGTCGGCGTCGTCGTCCGAAGACATTTGGTTTTCGCACTATAACTTTAGTATAAGTTAATAGAAATCTATGAAATTTAAACACAAGGTTTATGACCACAAAAGGAAGGTTGGGATTGATTTTGGGAGTTTTGGTCCCAACTGTTTAAGAATCAGGGGCCAAAAAAGGGCCCAATAAGCATTTTTCTTGGTTTTCGCACAATAACACTAGTATAAGTAAATAGAAATCTATGAAGTTTTAACACAAGGTTTATGACCACAAAAGGAAGGTTGGGATTGTTTTTGGGAGTTTTGGTCCCAACAGTTTAGGAATTAGGGGCTAAAAAAGGGCCCAAATAAGCATTTTTCTTGGTTTTTATACGACCGCAAAATTTTTGCAGTCGTATATTGGTATGACGTTGGCGTCGTCGTCGTCGTCTGCGTCGTCGTCCGTCGTCAGCGTCGTCGTCCGAAGACATTTGGTTTTCGCACCATAACTTTAGTATAAGTTAATAGAAATCTATGAAATTTAATCACAAGGTTTATGACCACAAAAGGAAGGTTGGGATTGATTTTGGGAGTTTTGTTCCCAACAGTTTAAGAATTGGGGGCCAAAAAAGGGCCCAATAAGCATTTTTCTTGGTTTTCACACAATAACTCTAGTATAAGTAAATAGAAATCTATGAAATTTTAACACAAGGTTTATGACCACAAAAGAAAGGTTGGGATTGTTTTTGGGAGTTTTGGTCCCAACAGTTTAGGAATTAGGGGCTAAAAAAGGGCCCAAATAAGCATTTTTCTTGGTTTTTGCACAATAACTTTAGTATAAGTAAATAGAAATCTATGAAATTTAAACACAAGGTTTATGACCACAAAAGGAAGGTTGGGATTGATTTTTGGAGTTTTGGTCCCAACAGTTTAGGAATTAGGGGCCAAAAGGGTCCAAAATTAAACTTTGTTTGATTTCATCGAAAATTGACCTATTGGGGTTCTTTGATATGCCGAATCTCACCGTGCATTTAGATTCTTAATTTTTGGTCCCGTTTTCAAATTGGTCTACATTAAGGTCCAAAGGGTCCAAAATTAAACTTAGGTTGATTTTAACAAAAATTGAATTCTTTGGGTTCTTTTATATGCTGAATCTAAACATGTACTTAGTTTTTTTATTATGGGCCCAGTTTTCAAGTTGGTCCAAATCGGGGTCCAAAATTAAACTTTGTTTGATTTCATTGAAAATTGAACTATTGGGGTTCTTTGATATGCCGAATCTAACCGTGCATTTAGATTCTTAATTTTTGGTCCCGTTTTTAAATTGGTCTACATTAAGGTCCAAAGGGTCCAAAATTAAACTTTGTTTGATTTTAACAAAAATTGAATTCTTGGGGTTCTTTGATATGCTGAATCTAAACATGTACTTAGTTTTTTTATTATGGGCCCAGTTTTCAAGTTGGTCCAAATCGAGGTCCAAAATTAAAGCTAAAAAAGGGGTAAATTATTTTTTTTGGGGGGGGGAGGGGGGCAATTCTCCACAGCATATTGTATTGCACAAGAAGCAAAAAATTGAATATAAATTCAAATCATATGACCAATTCTAAGTTCTTTATTTCAGTTATTCTGTGTCAGAAACCTATTATGTGTCAAATATTTGAAGAAATTTTCAATTGCACAGTATTGTGCAATAGCAAGAAATTGATATGTGTGCCCTGTTATCAAAACTTTATTATTAACAAATTCCATTGGAAATTTGCCAATAACTCTAATGAACTTCATTGTAAATTTGCCAATATAAAATGTGCTGATGAAGCTTTTTTGTTTATCTTATCTAAACTGCTTTTAAATTATGTATATTTAAAATTCGCCATCCATGACTATGATGTCATTTTCTATTTTAATATGTTATGGTGTATTTAAATGGGCTGTTATGGTTGCAAAGTATAAAGAAATGGGGGGGGGGGGGGGGTTGAAAACAAAATTTAGGGAGGGGGGGTAAATGAGAAATTGGGGAGGGGGTAATTTTTTTCTCATTTCATATTCCATAAATTAAAAAGAAAATTTTCAAATTTTTTTTAGCAAAAAAAGGGGGGGTTACAATAAATTTTATTGTTTTTTGTTTTTTTTTGGGGAGGGGGGGTCAATGTGCAACTTCATAGTGTATTGCACAAAAGCTAAAAAAGGGGTAAATTATTATTTTTTTCTGGGGGGGGGGGGGGCAATTCTCCACAGCATATTGTATTGCACAAGAAGCAAAAAATTGAATATAAATTCAAATCATATGACCAATTCTAAGTTTTTTTATTTCAGTTATTCTGTGTCAGAAACCTATTATGTGTCAAATATTTGAAGAAATTTTCAATTGCACAGTATTGCGCAATAGCAAGAAATTGATATGTGTGCCCAATTTTAAATTTTAAATTGGTTATTTCTGATTTATATATAAAAACAAATAATACTGATATGGTTTGAATAGGTAAATTAAAAATTTTTAAGTTCTTAGACAACATTCATTCTGTGTCAGAAACCTATGCTGTGTCAAATATTTATTCACAATCCAAATTCAGTATTGTATCAAGCTTGAATGTTCATAATTGCCCCAACTATTCAGGGGTCGACATCTCCGGTCGTATCTAGCTGCGCCCAGCGGAGCATTTTATTTTATTTTAAGGATATTTTTCAGTTTTAGGATTATTATAGTTAAAGACAAACTGTCAACAGCAAAATGTTCAACAAAGTATAAGATCTACAAATAAGTCAGCATGACCAAAGTCTTTAATTGACCCGTCATAGGAGTTTTTGCCCTTTAAAGACAGCGTGCCCCTTAAACTTTCCTTTAAAGATATTATTTATAAGAAGATTTATCTAAAGCAACTTTTATCTGACCAATGTATTGCAGGGTGGAACAGTAGTATTTGTAATTCATCGTGGGGACAATTTTATGGAACATTTAAAAAGGAATTTGGTTTGGAGAAATACTTACTCCGATCAAATGAAAATAATAGAGTATTGTTAACAAAATTCAGGGTGTCAAATTTACGCATACCTATAGAAATAGGAAGATGGAAAAATATTCCTTAACAAAACAAGATATGTACCTTATGTGAAAATGGTATAGGTGATGAATTTCATTTATTATTTACATGTGAAAATGAATTTATTGTTAATCACAGAAATAAATTCATACCAGAGTATTACATTAAAAATCCTAATTTGGTAAAATGAAAGGTCTTTTATCAATTTGTGATGTTGAATTTTATAAACGACTTGCAATTTTTATTAAGAAAATTGCCACTTTGTTTTGAAGACCTTTACTTATTGATTGGTCTGTTTTATTATTACTATGTGATATGTTTTATTGTAAATATCTGATTTGTATGCTCATGTAACATAATTATTAAGTTTGAGTTGACTAATAAATCTCGAAATCTTGAAATTCAGCGATATTTTAATTTGAACTTTAGTTGAACTTTGGAGCAACATACCCTGTTTGAGCGACTTTTCTGTCAGGAGCCGGGATCTGTCCAGGAAGTCAATGTATATGTCACAAGCTCTGGAATAACGTATGTATTGTAAAATATACACTCCATATGCCGGCGCTTCTGGAATGTTGCCGCTCAAAAATGGGTCATCCCGTTTGTCGGAAAGTTTTGTATTCAGCCTTAACTGTTGTCAATTTCGAGGTGAAGGTCAAGATAAGATGCAGACTTGGCAGTCTGTTGTACCTTTAATTTCGAGCTCATTGGGATAGATGAGATGTTTAATTTCTTCCCACAGTGATGACAAATGAACTCATATTGCCCTTGTTGGTGCTGTCGTTTGACATGTAGCCTTATATTATACAGGGTCTGGAATATTTTAGGACATTAATTGCAGCTGTACTCCTTGTCTTCATGTGTATCTATGTTTCTTATTAAAGAAGTATGGTATCTGTAACTTTTTGCGCCGCAAAACTGACAAATAAAAGATGTTCCTGAAGTCGATACAACTGTCTCCTCGTGATCTATATCCATCTGAAATATAAAAACTAGAGGCTCAGAGGGCTGAGCCTGTATCGCTCACCAGGCACGAAAGCCATTTGTATTGATGTACCTCAAAGAGAGAAGTCACTTCTCCCTATCATTATGAAACGTGGTAAAGCCTTGTAGGAACCAAATATTTCTTCATCAAGGTCCTTCTACTTACAAGTCAGCATATTGTAAAATTTGGCGGTTCTCCATAAGAGATTTGCATGTACTTTTCATAGGGTTTTATGTTAACCTAAGTCCTCTGCTGGTGGCCGTCTTGAATGAGTGTTTGACACCAAAGTAACAGCACTTGGTCAACAACTTATGAGGAACATTCATGCTATGTTTGGTTTTAAGCAATACTACAGTTCTGTAGATTTTTTCTGTCAAGTTTGGCTGTAATTGGCCAAGCAATTTCAGAGAACTGTTTTTTTTTAATCAACCAATCAGAAACAAGAATTGCCCATGGTAGCCATGTTTGTCGCCTGATCTGGACAAATTGAGGAAAATTTGTAAAAAATCTCCCACGGATTCTTTCTGTCAAGTTTCGTTGCATTTGGTCAAGCAGTTTCAGAGAAGATTTCTTTAAATCAACCAATCAGAAACAAGAATTGCCCATTGTAGCCATGCCTGTCGTCCAATCAGGATGACAAAAATTAATTTCATAAAAGAAATTCCATAGATGCTTTCTGTCAAGTTTGGCTGACAGTTTTGGCCAAGCAGTTCCAGAGAAAAACAAGAATTGCCCAAGACGGCCATGTTTGTTGCCTGATTGGGGCAAAATGAGGAAACTTTAATTTGTAAAGAACCTCCCATAGATGCTTCCTGTCGAGTTTCGCTCCATTTGGCCCAGTACCAGAGAAAAACATTTTTTTTTCAATCAACCAATGAGAAACAAGAATTGCCAATTGCGGCTATATTTGTAGTCCGATCGGAACGAAATGAGGAAATTTTATAAAGGACCCCCATATATGCTCCCTGTCAAGTTTTGTTCTATTTGGCCAAGCAGTTTCAGAGGAGAAGATTTTTGAAAACCCAGCCAATCAGAAAGAACAATTGACCAAGGCGGCCATGTTTGTTGTTCCATCGGAATGAAATGAGCAAACTTCATAAAGCATCTTACATAGATGCTTCCTGCTAAGTTTAATTACATTTATCCCTGTGGTTTGAGAGGAGAAGATTAAATGTGAAAAGTTAAGAGACTTTATGACGACGGACGCCAAGTGATGATAAAAGCTCACATCGCTTTTGGCCAGCTGAGCTAAAAATGAAACTGAATTGTTGCTCTGATGTCTCATCTAAATCGTATTCAATTCAGGGACACGAAACATTAAGGTAAAATCCTAACAGAATACGAAATGGTTAATTTTTTTGTTGTTGTTGTTTCGTCTACAATTTTACACATTATATGCCAAACATGTTCTTAATTCATTCTCAAAGTTGAGTCAATAATAGATATGATCATAAAACGAGAGCCTACACCCCAAACTCCACATTTAATTTTCGTGACTGACACTTTGTTTATACTGTCTTCGGTAGCGAAACTTGTAGAATTTGGCATGTCTTACAATTTTGATATTGGTCCAAAAGGGGTGATGTTGTCAATTTTCTCACCCGATATTAAGTTGGGCGCGAGTGTTTGCAAATCTTACACCGTATATATCTACTTTCGTCTCAGTTTTATAAACCATGATAATGCCTTGATTCCGTGCAGTAATAATTTTGATCTGACTCGGTCACTTTATCATTACAAATGCAAATGAATCCACCTTGTTCGCCAATTGTCCGCTTCAGAACAGACACCCCGCGCTTCACATAGCACACACCCCGAAAACCTCCGTTGGACGCGGTGTGGCTGCTGTGACTGAAAATAAGAAAAAACGGGGATGATTAAAAAAAAACTTCTATGAAACTAGATTACCAATTGGAACCAGACTTGGCAGCAATGGTCCTGAATTATTCCGATGACCCAGACTTTCAACCAAGATGGCCGCCACAGCCGAGCTTAGTTTAACATAGAACCCTATGGAAAAATTCATTTAAGAATTTTGTCTGAAACCATTAAACCAATTGGAACCAGACTTGGTAGCAATGGTCAATAGTATATGGTGACAGTTCATGTCGGATTTGAGGAGGAGGTGCTGGAAGTGCCGTCACCGGAAGTGATCGGAACAGCAAATACCCGGAGGTGGTTTGCGCCCATGCGCAACCGGAAGTTATGTGCTTTCCCGCCATTTGTTTACGGAAGTGACGTCAGTCACGTGCCAAGACCCGATGTTTCGTCTGCGCATGTGTAACCGGACCCGGTAGTGGAATTTCCCGCCATTTCCCATTATTTGTTTACGGAGGTAGCGAAAACAGCGACAAGTTGCACTAAAAACCGAAATGAGCACGCGAGTAAGGTCATGAGTAGCAATGAACAGCAAAGAGCAAGAGAAAAACAGCGATAAGCAAGACAAGAGCAGTGATGACGAACAGCAACAAGCAGCAGGACCAACAGCAGCAGCGAAAACAACGACAAGTAGCACGAAAAAACCGAAATGAGCACGCGAGTAAGGTCATGAGTAGCAATGAACAGCAAAGAGCAAGAGAAAAACAGCGATGAGCAAGAGAAGAGCAGTAAAACAGCTACAGCAGCGACAACGGCGACAAGTAGCACAAAAAAAAACGAAATGAGCACGTGAGTATAGTCATGAGTGGCGATTAACAGTAAAGAGCAAGAGAAAAACATCTATGACGAACAGCAACAAGCACCAGGAGCAGCAGCAGCAGCGAAAACAGTGACAAGTAGCCCCAGAAAACTGAAATGAGCACGCGAGTAAGGTCATGAGTGGCGATGAACAGCAAACAGCAAGAGAAGAGCAGTGATGACGAACAGCAGCAAGCAGCAGGACCAACAACAGCAGCAAAAACAGCGACAAGTAGCACCAAAAAACCGAAATGAGCACGCGAGTAAGGTCATGATTAGCGATGAACAGCAAAGAGCAAGAGAAGAGCAGTGAAACAGCAACAAGCAGCAGGACCAACAGCAGCAGCGAAAACAGCGACAAGTAGCATAAAAAAACCGAAATGAGCACGCGAGTAAGGTCATGAGAAGCGATGAACAGCAAAGAGCAAGAGAAAAACAGCGATGAGCAAGAGAAGAGCAGTAAAACAGCTACAGCAGCGACAACGGCGACAAGTAGCACAAAAAAAACGAAATGAGCACGTGAGTATAGTCATGAGTGGCGATTAACAGTAAAGAGCAAGAGAAAAACATCTATGACGAACAGCAACAAGCACCAGGAGCAGCAGCAGCAGCGAAAACAGTGACAAGTAGCCCCAGAAAACTGAATGAGTACGCGAGTAAGGTCATGAGAAGCGATGAACAGCGACGAGCAGCGAAGAGCGGCATGGAACAAGTTGCTGAGGACACCCCTCAATTGATCTAATGGTGACAACATCACTTGGAGGTAAGGGGACATAATCCAATCCTACCTTTAGTCCTCACAGAAAACACCACCCGTAAATGAAAAAAGCGGGATACGGGGAGATAATCCAATCACCTCTCTGTACTTCGATTACTCTCGGATTTCGACATAATAGTGAGAGTATCAGTCCCTAGAGACTCGATGCGAGACCCTTACCCTATACAGACAGATGAAAGACCCAGAGACGACCGAGATGCACGGGAAAAAGGGGAGATAATCCAATCTAAATTCTGTCAAGCATAGTACATCCGGGTACCACTACGTCAGTGACGTCACTTCCGTAAGTAAATATTGGGAAAAATGGCGCGAAAATCGACTTCCGGTTGCGCAAGCGCGCAAACCACTTCCGGTTTCTTCAACACATGCACAGACCACCACACACATCCGGGTCGCAGCAAGTGACTAACGTCACTTCCGTAAATAAAAAATGGGAAATGGCGGGAAATTCCACTACCGGGTCCGGTCACACGTGCGCAGACGAAACATCCTGGTTTTGGCACGTGACTCACGTCACTTCCGTAAACAAATGGCTGGAAAACACATCACTTCCAGTTGCGCATGCTCGCAAACCACCTCCGGGTATTTCCAGTTCCAATCACGTGACTTCCACTTCCGATGACGTCACATCCCGCACCTCCTCAATTCCGACCTGAACTGTCCCTACATACTACTTTCAGAA